>JAPFRF010000006.1:68885539-70316789 GCA_029282475.1 Phrynocephalus forsythii | reverse complement strand
CAGGAGTGTGGGAGGTGGATTACTAGGTCTTCTGCATTTAGATGAATCTCTTCATCTTATTTTAAAACATTTATTAAATATATATATTCACCACCTTATTCTTTTGAGGTATTCAGTTTGTCCTTCAAATAGCCATCACCATCTCTTTATTATTATTTTTGCCAATGTAATTATTATGATTCTTTTAGTAATTACAGTTATTAAAACATTTAAACATTTCCACATAATTGTACAATTAGAAAAATCAGCCAATGGTGCTTGTGGGCTTTCCATAGGCAACTAGTTGGATGGTGTGAAAAACAGAATGCTGGACTAGACAAACATTGGTTGGTGGTCTTTAAAGAAATTTCAGCAAACTGATCTGGTTAGTGCCCTAAGAAAATGGTGAACTACCTTGTGTGAACAGCCTGATAGGTGGCAGAAAATGGGCCGGGTAATTGTTTGGCACAATCAGGGCAAGGGTGGCAAAATTTTGTATAAGTATAATGGTGAACTCCTTCTTCACTAAAAACAATAGCACAATTACAAATTAATTCACACAGAGAAATACAACCATGCACACATATAAAGGCATAAAACTCAAGATGCAGATATACAGAATAAACATAATATTTGAACTGTGATAGGTGTAGTGCAGGTTATAGTAATATTTATAAAACACAGTTAAATTGATATAGATATGCTGACACAGAAATGCTGTACATGATAGTGGACAATGAAGGTAGCATTATAATATACATTGGGCTAGATGGGCAGTATGAAAATCTAATAAGCAAGCAAGCAAACAAACAAATATTCAGGTGCAATCCACTGGGCACAGGCATTCACATGTATTTAGTGGATACACATAGACACGACGAGTTAAATACATGAAGGATAAAACCAGAGATATGAACATATCTAAACACATATTGTGCCCATACAAGTATGCAGATAGAGACATGGAGTAACATTATTTCAAGATTAATTTTGTATATATTCACTACATAGATAAAATGAAGAGATAATGTATATGAAGTATGCCACACACAGCTTAATCATAAACCCATTTCCTTACTCACAAAGGAACACACAGAAATGAATATACAGTATATTGGTATATGCACACATCAAATATACACAAGCAAAAGTAAATACAAGCAGGGCTCAGAGTACGATTTAATCCTAAAGTTAGGCTTTGTGAAGAAAAAGTTAGTAGAATTGGAACTGATGTAGTTTGTTGCCCTTGCCACTGAAAGCTGCTACACACATTTCATTTGCTGTATGTTCCAAATGTACAGTATAGTTATGTCTACTGCACTCATTTTTTGCTAGGTCTCTACACATGTGGAAGCCACTGCACAAATAGTATTGTTGCTCAAAAGAACAGCAATTGTTTTATGTGCCGATAATACCTGGTTGAATTCTTGGCAGAGAGCAGCTGCCTTTCAGGATTGATGATACCATTGCTAGAGGAAGCAAACCTCTGACTATGCATAAGGCAGCTTCTTTTGTTCCAGTTTCCAAAAATACATAATTATGGCAAAGTGGACACTTATAAAGCATCTCTGTGTGTACATAGCTGTATCTAGATAGAGATTATCAACATGTGAGAAAGATCTTTTATGTGAAGTGGCCCTCAAACAAAAGTCCAGCCATCATGGATTAGGAATAAAGCATTTGATCTAATGGGTATAGCTATCAAGGAAGCTTGAATCCTATCAGCTTTCATTTTAAAAATGAGTGCTTCAGTGCTATTCATCTTACTTGAAATCACGTTGCACTGGTTTAAGTGGGACTTATTCCCAAGTATATATGCAGAGGGTGGTGCTGCATAACTACAAGAGCAACTCACATAAGGAGGATCTGAGAGTACTGACATTCGACAAGCCACACTTTCTCAGTCTTTTTCTTTCTTAACAGGTGCAGTGTAATTTATGGATCTGTTAAAAGAAAAGTTTAATGAAGTTCCTTAGCATAACCATTTACCGTTATAATATTCAGCTGTCCTAGTGACCTAAGATATTGGCAAAGCTGAAATCATAATAACCAATTTCATACCCCTCCTGCCCTGGAAGGAATGATCTGCCATGCGGAAATTTGTTTGAAAATAATATGCAGATTGAAGTGTATGATACACACAGAGACACAACATTTTCCCCGTCATAGACTATAGATGGGGGGTAAATAATTTTGGTCCACGTAGTTTCTGCTGTGCAAATCCCCAATGCTCACTCTACCTTATTCTTCTAATCTCCAAAAATGTGTTTTTTAATCAAACAGCCACTTTACATATCCTAGCCACAAATGATGGTAATTTGTATTCATCAAAATAATGTTGCATGTACTATTTACCTGAAGATTAGATATATGCCACTTTCATGTGTCATGGGCTGTTGGTACAAAATATGCTTTACCATCCATGCTTTTGTCATTCTTCTTACAGGCACTGTGATGCAGTGACTAGTGGGTTTTATGTGGCTGTGGTTTCATGCCATATTGATGAAGTTTACTGGATACGTAAAGCAACTAAGTCTCAATTAAGTCTAAGAAATAATACCTGGAAGGATGTTATTATTTCTTTACAAGGAGTCTGGCTTGGTGCATATTGTTAGTGCTTCTGCTGCAACTTCTGGAAAGAAGAGCAGTTGTCATCTCTTCCTCCTCCTTCCCCTTCTGACTAATCAGTGTCCAAAGGAGGCATGGCTAATGACCATTTTTCCTTTACTCACATTCTACTCTTCACTCTCACAAGTCAAACAGTTTCCTCACTTTCATCTTCTGTTTGTAAAGCAGGAGCTCATGAATCTGAAGAAGCACCCAGCAGAGGCTGCCTTGGCTTCGTGTGCCTGCTGGACCTGCTTGTTGCTGCCATGAGCAACTGTCTGAAGGACTCTCTCTCTCTCTCTCTCTCTCTCTCTCTCTCTCTCTCTCTCTCTCTGTGTGTGTGTGTGTGTGTGTGTGTGTGTGTGTGTGTGTCTGCTTCTGTCAAGCAAGCTGTGGCTGTCCAGCTTTCAGAGATGCTTCCAGCACACACTCTGCTAATCACAAATCCCAAGGCCCTGTTCTGGCTTTCAGCCTCCACTTCTCCTCTCCCCTCAGGTGTCTGCTGCTTCACAGAACAAATGTCCTATGTGAGTGGGCATTTAGTGTCTCTTCCCCAGTCTTGCCCCCTTTTTACTCCCATCCATCCCTGGAACCACACGTTGCATCACAGTGTCATAGGCAGAGGGTTTCACAAAACAGAACTAGGGCCCATACATGGCAACCTGCTTCCTCAGTTGTAATTTTATTTATCACCACAAACACTTGTGCATCCCCAAAACAACTTCCTTTCATGCACAAACACAGGCACACCCACCCACCCACCAATCACTCATATTTTTTTCCTGCGTGCCTGCCTCTCTGTATATAATAACTCCATGCAAATTACAACAAAAATAATGCAGCACATGGATTGCTAAGGGGGTTAAGCATCTGTCTCTGGGGCAAGAGGTTAGGACAGGCATGTCCAAACTTTGGTCCTCCAGATGTTTTGGACCACATCTCCCACAGTCCTTTCATATTGGAAATGCAGGCTTGGAATTCTGGGAGTTGTGGTCCAAAACATCAGGAGGGCCAAAGTTTGGACATGCCTGGGTTAGGAGTTCGATTTCTCACTGTGCCTCTTCTACAGAAGATGCACTTGATGATCCAGATTGTTCTGTTCTGCAGTTTTAAGATGACAATGATTATATATTAACAACTAACAAATGTTAAAGAGTCACTAAAAAGCATGACCCCCACTTAAAGTTTGTGACTGAAGAGTTAAAATAGTTTTTAAAAACTCATCAGCAACAGAAATGTGCTTGTGTGTGATGATCAGCACCATATATAAAGAGGGAAATCTAGTCTCCATTACTTGTGAGTAGGGAAGGGGGAGATATTTAGCCTGGATTAATTAATTTGAAATAGAAGGATAGAAAGATGCACACATCATCCCAAACCATTATTAAAATTTATACACACAATCCATATTCTCTTTTTTCCTTCTAAATTGGCCTGTCATTTGTTTGTTCTTTGACATAAAGCATCACCACAGGGTCAGCAAAATGTCACCAATTGGATGTTCCAAGGGAACTGGATAGTACAAAAGGAGAGTTATGTCCTCCAGTATAATAATTTCTGACAATGTGAGGTATTCTGATACAGTGGACCCTTGTATAACAAACAGTTTGTATAACATAAAATTTGTACAACATAAAAATTCCGGAGTTAGGGGAAATTTGCTTAACAGAATCGCCTATGGGGTGAATCTGTACAACATAAAAATGGGATCACTCTCTTTTCAATGCATTCCTATGGGAAATTTGTATAAAGAAAAATTTGCTTAACATAATTTCATTTGGAACAAATTAATTCCTTTATACAAGGTACCACTGTATCTACTTTCCTAGTTCCTGTTGCTTGGTAGTTACCTTTAAAAATATTCCACCTCATTTGGGTGCCCCTCCCCCAATTTCAAACATTTGTCCCGACTGCCTCAGCTAGCAGGGAAAGTGTTGGCTTTGTGCCTCTGAATGTTGACTGCTTTGTTGAAAGCCTATAAAGAGGAGGGTATCTGCCAGCCAATCTGCCTTTGCTTGGTGAGTCCCAGCAACCTGGCTGCAGCCCAGCCCAACTGCTTCACCTGGGAACACAATGTGAACAATGGCACCAAACAATCATGCTCAGGGTAGCGTGCTGACTGATCTCCTTGCTTGTTTCCCAGGATGGTTAGGGAAATTTAAGATCAGCCAAAGGAAGGCTGTATCACTGGCTACCTGATCATACAGGATTTGACTAGAAAAGAAATTGCCACTCTCTCATCAGTAGGTTTGAAGTCCCCCCCCCCAACTGTACCTGTTTCTTCTACAGTCCACTTTCTCCTTATCCTTTAATACAGATTCTCAAGACGTCCTGAAATAGCACATATATGAGGGAGTAATTGCATATGGTATGCAAGCTATGCAGTACTTTGGCTGGTTGCACATACTTAACCTGCAGAAGCTGCATCACAGAGGGGCAGGCACACAGCTGACCCCTGACTTGCCTTCCATTTCATTTTATTTGCCCCATACTTTTGAGATCATGGCAACAGGGTGGTGGGGAGATGGGAGAGCAGAGACTATATGCATGTTGCACATTGGATTCCTTGAGATACAGACTGGAGGGAAGCAAGAAGATTAGAAAAACAGTGGGTTCTTTAGTGACACCTCGTCCCATAGTGATAACAAGTAAGTCAAAGGATCAGGGGTGCATATACACAGCCTCCTGTTTTTCTGTAATTAAATGGGCAATGGAGAAAAATATTTTTCACCATTCTAAGCCCAGTGAAGACCAGAGGTGGCTATGAAATTGATAACAGTGATATGGAATCTCATACTTGCCCTAGGAAAGACTTGGTGCTTTTCTCATAAGGCACAAGTGAAGTAATATTCACTGCATTAATTCAGTTAGTACAGTTGTGTTTTCTACCTTTCTTTTAGGAGGTGTAGGGTACATTGACATAAAAATCAAATGTAAGAAACATTTTTAAAATACTATTAAAAGGAACAAAAGCAGGGTAAAGACATTTTACATAAATACACACTTTTCCTTCAGTGTGTTTAAGATGGTATACACAGCTCTCCCCATCCACTTTATTCTCACAATAAACCAAAGGGATAGATTAGAATGGGAGATTCCTGAAAAAACACTGTGTCACTTTTTCACCATTATAGGTAGGAAAAAAACCCATAAAATAAAATAACAAATTTGTTTGTTTGTTTGTTTGTTTGTTTCATTTCTATACCGCCCATCTTCCAAAAGGAAGGACAGTTTACAACAATAATAAAAAAGATAAAAACATGATGACATGTTAAAGACTAACTGACATTGACAAGTACACATCCCCAGATAGAAGAGAGAGATATAGCATGCAAATATATATGGCACAAAATACAGGGATTATGGTTGGTAGGTATATATACTGAGGTATAGCAGCTGTATAAATCATTGCTGGTTTTGATACGTGTATTTTTACTTCTTTGAGGAGCAGGAAGGCAAGATCAACCTAGCTCCATCCATTGGAGAGGAGGAACTACTACTGTATTCCAAAACTCACCTTCCTTTTCTCTAACTACTATTCTTTTTGTATTGTCTCTACTTGACTGCACATCATTAGGCTTTGAATATGCACAGTGCTTTGGCAATTTTAATTTAGCTATTTGACTATTTTATAAATCTTAAATGTCAATAAAATAATTCCTCACAGCAATACCAGTACACAGTTTAATCTTCATTGGTTGAGAAAATGGAAAAGATTTATATTGCATTACTTATTTATTTATTTTACTCAAGCAGAAACTATTGGAATCCAAAAGTTTCCCAAAAGTGGACAGCACTTTGAGTATTCCTACATTAGATTTCCACAGGGGATGTTTCACTTTGAATGAACTCATAGCTCCATTCTGAAATAATTGTGATTTTTCACCAAGCTATTCTAATGACTGTTTAACTAGGGACTATCTGTGCCCTAAAATCTGATTGTTATTGCTATAGGAAGATCCCTAGCTATCAGAAGAACATGTCTTATTATGAATTCCCATTGATGAAGCATCAATTAATCATCTACACATCAGCTAGCTACCAGCTCTCAAAGGATGGTCATTCTATATTTGTAATAGGTAAAATTACAAAACAGAGAGGCAAGTTGGATTCCAGCCCTGAAAGGAAAACTAACCATAATAACAATTATGCCAGTTCCCTTTACTCCTCTTAATAGTCATTAATACCCCATATGCTTTAAACTACCCATGCACAATCTGTGACTGATCCTGACTTCATGTAACTTGAATAATTGATGTAATTCAGCAGTTATATAAGTGTGTAAGAAGTATGTGTATGGAGCCTGTATTTATGAACATGATATGTGGTGAAAAGAATTGTTTCTGAAGAACATTATTAGTAGTGCTTCTAGTTTGTTTTACATCACCATTGCATTTGTTTTCATAATAATATTCCCTGGGGTTATGGAAAACATTAAAGGAAAAAAAAATCCACATGAGATCTTAGCTGTGGTGAAGTGGATACATTACTGCATCTGAATATGGTAGATCTGAGTTCAGATCCTTGATCAATTATTAAGTGGCATAGTGGAAATAGTTGTAGCAATCTGATTGCCATAGATCCATCCTGTAGGATCCAGGAATTTGTAGTTTGCTGACTGAAAATGCTGCACTGCAATCCAGGAGATTGCAGAGGAGTTCCCTGGCAGAAAATTCGTAGTACCTCACCAAAGTACAAATCTGAGGATTCCAGAGAATGGAACGGTGGAGTAGGGTGACATTGAAGTATTCTAGTTGTGTTTTATAGATATACTATATTACCCTGGGAAATGACAATTGTGTTTATTGTTGTTATATGTAATCATAAACTCAATTCTGACTTATGGCATTCTTATGAATTAGTTCCAAGCAAAACAAACAAACAAACACACAAAAATAAAATAAAATAAAATAAAATAAAAGACAAAAACATGTGGCACCTTAAAAACTAACTATTGTATTTTAATGTAAGCTTTCGTGGACATGTCCACTTCTTTGGGCGTACAGCAACAGAATGAGGTGTATGGAATATAAATTTCATACCAAATATTATTCATTGGCTGTTGGATGTATGATACATTTGCATGCATTGATTTGATTTGTGTTGTTTTAAGGCTCTGTTGTAAAAATTCCTCAAGAGACAGAAAACAGACACCAGATCTGGGTGAGGATGAGCATGGGAAGGGGGAAGAGGGGGAAGTGAAGGAATTGAAGGTTTCAGGAGGGAATTACAGACAATTTTGCCTGAGAGCCTTGTGGTGAAAGATGGGGTTTGGTAGTAATGGAGAAAATCACAGTGGCAGTACAGGGTATTACATTTGGTAATGGATCTGGAAATAATGTGGTACACAATGGAATATAAGTTACATACCATATACTCATTGGCTCTGGGATATATGATACATTTGCATGCATAGATTTGGCTGGTGTTGTTTTAAGGGTCTGTTGTAAAAAATCCTTGAGAGACATAAAACAGACAACAGATCTGGGTGAGGATGAGCAGGGGAGGAGAATGAAGAGAAGGAGAGAATAGGAAAGTTTTGATTGTAGAATGTAGAGGTAACAGGAGGAATTAGTGGCTGCCAAAGGTCTTATAATTGACAGCCCTCCCCAGTCTAGCAAATGGAAGTCCCTGGCTTTCTTTATTGAGGCAGTGCAGCTAAAATTTGGTCTTCCTCTTTTCTTAATGCCTTCAAACTTCCCCAACATTATTGTCTTTTTTGACAGTCCTGTCTTCCCATGATATGTTAAAAGTACAACAGCTCCCATTTAGTCACTTTTGCTTCTAGAGTAATTTGATATTTGAGTTGACTGGAGATCCTCTTACTTGTCCTTCTAGAGACTCGTGGTACCTGTAAAACTGCCCTTTGAAGTCTTGGCTTTCTGATTTTTTAGGTTTAAGAAATTAAACACATGTATACTATATCCAACCATATTTCAAATCTATAAAATGTTTAGATGATATTGGTTCCTAGGAATGCTTCCTTCTCCCCCTCTGGAAAAAAGGTGAATACATAATCACTGTAGTTTTGCATTTCACTGCTCCTGGAAGGCAGCATCATAGAGCTGGAAAAGAGGCAGAGAAGAGCAACCAAAATGATGAAGGAACTGGAGCAACTCTTTTATGAGAAAATGTTACATTTGCAAATGCCTGGTTTAGAAAAAAAGAAAGTAAACATGATTGTTTCCATGTGTGGTCAAGGTTCTTCCACCTGATGGTGACCCTTGATATACTGCACCACAATGATTCTCAGAGGATATGTTAGAACGAAGTCTATGAAATAATGCATGGAGCTGAGGAAATGGATAATTTTTTTCTCCTTACTCTCTCATAATACTTGAATTTCAGGCCACCTAGCAAAACTGAATGCTAGAAGATTCAAGATACACTGTTAAACTTGGAATTCATGACCTCAGGAATAGTGACACCTCTGAAAATCAGTGGCCAGAATCCTATTGTAGATTTACACAGTTGTAATCATCAAGATAGTGATAGTTTCCTACGCCTAATTAATTAATGGCTGCTTGCAATTTGTTAATTACAGACACACACATATATATTCAGTAGGATTCTGGCAAAAGCAAAATAAAAAAAAAAATAAAGAAAACAAAACATTGTGGAATATTAAAACTACTGCTATAATTTAATGTGAGCTTTTGTGGAGAAGTACACTAACTCAGACATGAGTGGGTCTATAGTAGAATTATGGTCAATGAGATAAATCTGTGAAGGAAAGAGATCAGTGGCTAGGGAGCATAGGTGTGCTATAATTGCTTGTGTATAGGTATAGTTACATGTTGAAATTCTCCCAGGTATGTGTCGGGTATAGCATGCTTGAAATTGATTTCAAATTATCTGCTTTCATGCCATACAGCTGAGTGCACTTTTGGGAGTAGAAAATGTTGTTTTTCTTTTTTCTTTATTTTTTGTTCAGTATGTGCCATCAAGTCACTACTGTCTATGGGCTTGCTTATTTTAATTTTATTATGGATGTGATTTATTTTAAATCATTTTTCATGTGTGCTCACCTGTGTTGGTGCAAATTGTGTTTGATGGGTTTGTCAAGTATTGTATTGGATGCCAGGATCATGGATTGTCAGGCTGCACACACACACACACACACACACACACATAAACACTGATTTAGCACTATTTCAGTTTTGAAAAAGTAAACCCCCCCAATAATAAAACATGATGAGGGACCTGGAAAAATCACCCTGCTCCCTTCTGGCCTGCCTACTCTTTCTTCTTTACTGTAGGGAAGTGAATAGCCAAGGTAGCTGCTTCTGGCTGAGAAAGGTAGGAGAAGAAGCAGGGCAGGGAGAGTATAAAGATAATCTTGCTGTCACTTCTGTTTTGTTTTGTTTTGTTTTTTAAAATCTGTATTACTGATCTGTCCCTATCCCATATGGAAAAAAATAAATATGAAAAATCACACCACACCAGAATAACATGGCCTTTGTCCCTGTCGCCTACAGCACCTCAATGGAGGGACTGAGTTGGAGGTGGTGCTTTTGAGTGGCTATGGCAGCCAGCCAGCATGAGGATTGACTAAAACCCTCAAAAGGGGTTCTATGATGATGTGCTAGCAACCAGAGCATTTTTCCATAACTATGGCAGTGAAGTTATATTTTATATTTTAATTTTTGGTGCAGAGATTTCATTCCGGGAATGCATCACCTTAGGAAGACAAAACATAGGAAGCTGGAGCCCCTGTGGTGATGATTTTAAAATGATGTTTTAAAGCCGATATATCTTACACCTGGATTAAAAGTTGTCCCAAGAAGATGCACACCATATGACTACTATGTGATTTTCAACCAATGTCAAGAACCCCAATCCAGCTCCTGATTTACTTCAATAGTTTAACTATCTCTTAAGTCACAATGATTTTAATCAGTTTACTTGGGCTGAAATTGCCAGACCCTTGGGTTTAGTCCAATTATACAAAATATGTAGAATTTAACAATTATTTTGGCATCTCAAACATGAATATATTACTATTGCATAAGCTTCTTTTTCATAACAATGTGTGCATATGTTTACACAGAGATGGAGGAAAAAATTGTGCAGAGACCATGACATTCAAGAGGTGAATTCTAATATTACTATGCAAAGCTCAAGTGTATCCAAGCATAACTGTCTTCAAAAACAGTAATTGACAATAACAGAATCTTCCTGGATTTGCTATGCTAATTTTAACATCTGTAGTGAGACAGAAAATCTTGGTGCTGACTTCTTCCTAAATGAACAGACTCTAACTCATGGATACTTTCTAATTCAGTCATTTCACAATGCAGTCTCCCTTTGACAATCTTTTGTTCCCAGGAACAGAGCATTTTTGGGTACTACAAATCTTGATGTCAGATTTGTGTCCATTGACCTTTTACATGGAGACTGACTTGTCTGTAAGCACTGAGGCCATTTGTGATAGGTGAGGGATTAGACTGCATTGCTGGATAAATGGTCAAAAGCCTTGATGGTGTGTCCTGAACAGTGTTGATTAAGCCAATGTGTTGACATCTGGATTTGTTACAGGACCTCTACCTGTTGTTATTGTCTGTATTAGCCTACTTGTAACTCCTGTTGAACAGCCATTCAAAATTAGAACCTCTGAATGTCTAAATCACTGGAGTTTAAAACATAGTCATGTTGCCAACAGACAGGACAGCAAAAATGATTTCACAGAAGCCCTGGGTTGAAGCAAAAATTAATCCAGTTCAATTGCCATATCTATTGACCACTCGGAAAGCCAGCCCAGCACTTCCACCTGTGCTCAGTATATTTGCATTGACACATGGTACAAAATTGATATTTTTGGCACAGAACAAGAAATCTCTGTGTGTATAATTTTGGCTTTTGGTCTTATGATTAAAATAACTTTCTTCTTGCTTGTAGCCTGATATTATACAGCTTACATAAAAGTAAATGTCACTGAATTCATTCTGGCTTTTTCCACAGTAAGAATGGCTTGGATTGCAGTTTTATTTTAGAATGAGATTTAGAGTTTGAAAGCTAATTGTTTGTTCAGTACATTGCAACAGGGAATCTTGAATCCATTTTCGGTCTGGACCTCTCTAAGATTGGCTTGGCATCAAGGCTTGGTGTCCAGGTGTTAGCGTGTCTGCAGTGCCATATGGAAAGTCTGCATTTGAAACTCTCATCTGCCCTCTCTCTAGGGTGCAACAGGCTAAGAATATCATAAAACTGTGGCAAAAATTGGTGGTTTTTTGTGATGTGATTTCCCCCCTCTCTTTCAGCTTACCCACTTTGCAAGGCTACAATTTCTTCAACATTTAACAAATATCATTTACTGACCATTTGGTGCCTGTTGCCTCCATCATTAAAATGTTGGATCATACAATACACAGAATCAATTCTTGAAAATATTAGAGCTCTTAAAAATAGTGTGCAAACAAACTTCTGTGGTATCAAACAGTTATAAATAAGTGGTCTTTATTATGTGAATGAACTGCTACTTCCAAACCCCTTCACACAAAAAGTTAAGAAGGTAGAACTGTACTACATCTAGACACTGAGGAGTAACTCAGGTGGGTCATGCCCTGAACTGCACTTTTGTCTTTGCCTTAGCATGCCATTCTACACAAATCAGGGAGTAAGCCCTATTGATTTAAATCAGTATTACTTCCATAAACTCATATACAAGATTGCTCTGTAAATTTATGTTGCATTGTTTCTTTCAGTGCAGTTATATATGTACATATTAATGTTCAAAATTATTCAGACTCTGAATTACAGATATAAACCAAGTTACTCCCAGTTTAGTGAGTATAGGTTTGCAACATCAGATGGTTACAAAATAGGAATGTGGTCCTTTATTCACTTCCTTAAGAATGAATAACAATGAATTTAATGAGGTTTACTTCTGAATAGCTATGTATATGTTTGTGCTGTAACTGCCACCGAGATAGTGTACTCCTTTCTTCAGTAACATTACCTCTCATAACTTCTAAAAGTATGAAAGGTTAGATTTCAGAGGCAAGAGAAAAAAGGAGAGATAGTTGTTGTAAGGGCATAACAAATAGTGTTTTATATTGATCATTCAGTTAAAAATATGTCATTCTTAATGCTATTCTTGGGACAAATGAACTGAGGTGGCAACCTACAACCTAGTGGTACATGTGTCTCTAAGGGTGCAAATACAGCTTCCTAGCCCCACCAATAGCATCAAACCCCAAATAAAATTTTATTTTTTATTTTGAAAATAATTTTTGATTCCTAAAGTTTCCTTTTGCCCTCTTGGGATATGGGACCAATTTTGCCAACCCCACTTAGGCCTCATGGCCCCATGGCTTTTTAAAAATCTGGCCACTGATTGAAAAACCTTGTTTCAATGTTTAAAAATGGGTGTGGGAATGTGCAAGCTGGAGTGATACTCAATGGCCAGAGATAGGCATATGCTGCTACTAGAACTCTGGAGATTACCCAGTCTTGTTAGGAAGCAAAATATCCACACATTTTATGGTGTTTTTAAAACACATATTTCAATCCCTGCTGAAGCTATCTATAAATATTAAGATGAGTGGACTGCTTGTAACAAGGAATTCCCCCATTCTAAAATAGTGAAGTGATCTCCTTGGTCAGTGTGTGAGCCACCTCTCCTGGCTCACATGCATTTTCTCTCTCCTTAATTTTTGTTTTGTCAAAAGGCCTATTTAATTAAGAGCTGATACAACTATTTCAGTGGAGGTTTGAAAGCACTTTGAAATGTGCATTCCAATTAACACTAATTAAAGTTAAATATGGTGAAAATGCTTCTTTTGAAGGTAGTAAAGGTGGTAGAGAAATAATATTCCTAAAGGAATGAGGAGGGCATATATGTAGCTTGGATTTCATCTACTAACTGTAGTTAAGAGATAGCTTGAAATACACCTGCACTATCTGGAAGTTGAGTCATGGCAACTGGACTCCTTTTTTTCTTGAGAGATTGAAATGTTTCGCTGCTCATCCAAACAGGTTCATCAGTCTGAAGAAAGCCAGTTGCGAGTCCTTCATTTAATAGTTCACTTTGAACTCTTGTCACCCAGTTTGAAATAGACTCATAAGATGAACAATGGCCTGAATAGGCTCCTTAGGTAGACAACAGTCTCAATAGCTTTAAGGTGAACAATGGTCTACAGTGCTGAAACCCACAAAGCATGGGTCGTTATCTATGACCTTACTCCACCCAAAGGACCCGATACCAAAACACAAAAGGAACAATATAGGACGCTTTTACATGACCTCTAAAATCTGCTGGCAACATTATTCGGACCAGAGATCATGGGGGTTTGTTCTGCTTCCTGTGTTCCCACCGTCCACAGTCCATTGCTCCTGTCTGTGGCGAGGAGAGGGAGAAAAAAAGGGAGAAAAGAATGCAGGCTCACCTCCACTCATGTCAAAGCAGCCCTGTAGGGATTCCTGTTTGTTAAAGGGGTGGCGGGGACAAAAAAAGCAAACAGAAGGCGAGGAGAGCCCAGCATCCACAGCTTTATAATCTGCATTGGAAATTTTTTTACCTCCGGAGACCAGGTACTTGTAAAATGCACTGGGGCACGCTTAGGTAGGCATGGTCATACTTAGTTTTTTAAAAAGTCCACAGCTGGTGGGAAAACAATTTTAAGCTCTGCATCTGGGAGCCCTTTGCCTCGGATTTTAGGGGTCATGTTAAAGCAGCCATAGTATATGCAGTCCAACGCAGTGCGGAGTGTGCAGACTTCTACATTGGAGAAACTAAGCAGCCATTAAACAGAAGGATGGCCCAACACAGGAGGGGCAACAACTCAGGGTCAGAATCAGCAGTACACCTCCACTTGAAGGACAAAGGGCACTCATTGAAAAATGAGGATGTACACATATTAGACAGAGAAGACAGGTGGTTTGTGAGAGGGGTCAGGGAAGTCATTCATGTGAGCATTGAAACCCCTCTCTCAACAGAGGTGGGGGGCTCAGGCACAGTCTATCTGTCACTTAGGCTGTGATTTCAACAATACCTAGACGAATCAAAAATACTTCACGCCTTCACCAACAAGGCCATAGCTAACAACCCATACTTTATGGGTTTCAGCACTTTAGGCCATTGTTCACCTTAAGGCTATTGAAACTGTTGTCTACCTAATAAGCCGATCCGGGCCATTGTTCATCTTATGAGCCTATTTCAGACCAGGGTGACAAGAGGTCAAAGTGAATTATAAAATGAAGGACTTGCAACTAGCTTTCTTCAGATTGACCAAGTGGTTTAGATGAGCAACAAAACATTTCAGTCTCCCAAGAAAAAAGAAGCCCAGTTGCCATGATTCAACTTCCAGATAAACTCACCTGGATGACTGAGAATTTTCATAGTTACACCTGCACTAATTTTCTGCAACTGTTCAATCTATATTTTGTATGCATTAATAATAGAATCATAGAATAAATGAGTTGGAATTAGCCTTTGAGGCCACCAAATCCAACCCCTCTTCAATGCAGGAATCCAGATTAAAGCATATCTGACAGATAGTTGTCCAATTTTCTCTGGAATGTTTTC
This sequence comes from Phrynocephalus forsythii, assembly GCA_029282475.1. NCBI lineage: Eukaryota > Metazoa > Chordata > Lepidosauria > Squamata > Agamidae > Phrynocephalus > Phrynocephalus forsythii. The sequence continues at coordinate 70,301,677 of JAPFRF010000006.1, read as the reverse complement.
AGCGTTGGAGTTCTCATTATCTCCTAAGGTGACTGGATCCATTGTCATAGAGCTCTAAGTGTTAAGATGTTTTCCCTGATATTCAGCCTAAATCTGGCTTCCTATAGATTGAGCCCATTGTTACACATCACACACTCTGAAACGATTAAGAACAAATCCTATCCTTCCTTTATATAACAATCTTTTGGGTATTTGGAGTGTGCTATGATATCTCCCCTCGGTCTTATTTTCTCAAGGCTAGACATGTTCAGTTCTTTCAGTCTTCCCTGAGAGAGCTTAGTTTTCAGTCCTCTGATGATCCTTGTTGCTATCCTCTGAACTTGTTCAAGTTTCTCAGCATCCTTCTTAAAGTGTGAGGTTCAGAACTTGACACAGTACTATATATACTCACACCTGGATGTCAGGTAAGAGATGGCAGTGGGGTGAGGGAAACAAAAAATGAATGGAACAAAATGGAAATTTCTGTTTCGTTTCGTTTTCCTTAGAGGGGGCTGTTCATTATTCGTTTCATTACCTAATGAACTGAATAACGAATAATGAAACATGTTTTTTTATTCGTTTCATGCACATCTCTAATAATAAGGTATTCAGTTTGAATCTTTGACTAAAATGATGTTCCCACCCCACCTTCCATACTTCTGCAGCACATTTTCATTCCCTTGCAATTCTTCTTCCAAATCAGGTGCTAGTGTCTGAGTTGTAGGGGGGGATTTCTCTGCTGTTCTCATGGATCTGCAGGGCGCTTAAATATTAGTAAAAACTGTGGAAACCTGTGTCCCTCCCAGCCATTTAATGAGCAAATCACAAAAGTGTGTCATAAAAATGTCAGTATTTATATGTGCCAGCAATGTACACAGCTGCTTTAGGTTATTCTCTTCTTTTAATTTCATCCCCCAAACAACCCTATAAGGTAGATTTGACTGAGATGTACTAATTGGCTTACAAATAACAAACTTTGTGACTAAGCAGGGGATTGAACTTTTATCACACTGTTTCAAGTCTAACACTTGAATCATTATGCTATACCAGGTTCCTCAGAGCTTTGATTATTTTATCTGTGGTTCCAACACTAAAATACGTATATTGGTAAAGAAACAAGGCAACAATTAATGTACATAGTATAGAAATTAGACTGTCTAAATTTGCATTATATGCAAATTCAGCTGCCCTGATTTGAAGAACTAGAATATACCAACTGTATATTTTCTTTTTAAATTTATTTTCTACACCTGGGATAGCATTCAATTTCGTTGTACTATGTATGATGACAATAAAGTATCTGCCTATCTATTTAGGTGCCTGGGATAGGGAAAAACGACAAGGATACCCAGTGTGGTGAAGTAGACAGAGTGATGGACTAGGACCCAGGAGGCCTAGGTTTGAATCCCTGCTCAGCCAGGAAATTCATTGGGGGTATTGGAACTAGTAAAGACATACCATAAATATCACACTTACCTTGAAAACCCTGCTAGAGTTGCTACAGTATAAGTCAGTTTCTTATAATGTTTCCCAGCACGTAACAACAAAGATGCCTGGGAAAGAGAGAAGCAGCTCAGGTGGTTGATAATTGAATATCTATCTATCTATCTATCTATCTATCTATCTATCTATCTATCTATCTATCTATCTATCTATCTAAACAGAAGAAAATGTGAAAATGTCATAGGGAAAATGAGACTCAGGTGAAGCTCTTACAGGAGAATGTCTTCTGGATATAAGGACTGAATAATTCCAACATATTATTGTATTCTAATTAAATTGTTTCTTATTATGAATGTAGCATAAGGGTTGTTGCAGGCATAGCTTAAATTCATATTCTGAACTTTGGTAATTTTGCTACCAAATGCTTTTTGAGAAAGATTCTCTTGGTGTTTCAAAATGAGGAAATAATCTTATAAAGCCTTACATCCCAACAAACTGGTTGAAGTAGACATCAACTCAATGCAGGGTTTGTTCTGGTGTGATTTTCATAGATGGGTAATATTCTTCATATATCAGTTTATTAAAATGCTCAGCTGAAAATGAGCTTGCTTCCTTCATAGTTTCCTGGATAAGTTTCTTTTCTCTTTTTTCCTTTTGGGTTAATAAGGGAAGCTATCAACATGCTTTTAAATTTTAGATACTCTGTGGAATTTTTAAAAGCCCTATAGAAATTGCCATATTTGTTGATTGCTGTTTTCCTCTTATTGGGATATACATCTCTAAAGGCTGAAATGGGCTTTCAGATTGATTATTCATTAAACAGGCCACCCCACTCCATGCAAAGGATTTCAGTAAGGACTGTTATCAAAAATTTTGTTTTCTTATGTGCAATTTTTGTACAGTCATACCTTGGATAACAAATGCCTCAGATAACAAATGTTTCAGATAACAAACGGAAATGTCCAGGTATAGGGCTGCCTCAGATAACAAATGTTCCCTATGGGCTGCTTTGGATAACAAATGTTTCAAAATCCCTTGCAAAAAAGTGTACCCAGGATGCATTGCAACCCCCCCCCCACAGTTTGTGGAGGGGTGGGAGGAGTTAGAGCATTTCTTAATGGTGCTTTGGAGCCACTCTGGACATTTTTTTGCTGATGAGTTTGGACCTTTGAAACTTGGAAAGGTAGGGAGCTACTTCTGGGGATTTGTGTTCCAGCATTGCATGCCTTTAAAGTGCACTTTATAAAGAGGTCTGGGGGGGAAACAGCTTTTTAGCCTTTTTTTTTTCCAGACCACTGAAATGGATTAATTGGCTTCCCATTCATTTCAATGGGAAACCATGAATGTTTCGGATAACATTTTTTTCAGATAACAAATTGCCTCTGGGAACAAATTAAATTTGTTATCAGAGGTACCACTGTATTGTTATAACTTAAGCAGCAACAATGTTCATGAGTTTTAAATGTTCTGAATCATTGCGCAAAATGCAAGAAGGCTTGTAATGATTACCTCTGCTATTATTCTGCTTTAATGAATACCAACGCTTGGTATCAGTAATATTTGAATTTTTTTGAAGTTGTCTTCCTCCCCCCACTTTTTAAAAACAGTTTTATTGTACTATTTAATAACCCTCAGATAACTTTGCTATACAAACATGGGATTCTCACTCTTATTATAAAATTATTAAATGTTTATCTTGGATGTTGCACTATGAAAATAGATGAGCAAGTTTTCAGACATCCTTAAAAGTCTGGGCAGGTAGTCATGTTTAGCCTACTGAAGAGCCATCTGTTGGTGGGCACGCAAATGCATTAAACACTTTTTAAAATGGCTGAAGAACAATTACTGTATTTGTATTAGTCACAAGGAACAGACCAGGACATAAAAGGCTATTGATGAAATGAGAAGCTTCCAGTATTTCACCTTATGTTTCATTTGATTAGCTGAATAAGTTAATTCTTCCATATACATTTTTCAAGAGGACTGTTTTCCAGCCCAAGCTGTCCAATGTGTAGTATGAAAGAATGGCAAGATAAGTCCTTTAAAAATTATATTATCAGAATTGTATTGGGAAAATCTGTTTGATTCGCTTGTAAAGCCAACTATGTGAGCCTAGTGTACTTGTCAACTCTCAGGCTATGCCCAAAGAGGGGCAGACTGTCAAGGATCTCCTAGTTTGTGGATTTCAGTGATTGATATACAAGCAAGTGAAAAATGGATTAAGCTGCACTTTCTTCTACTATTTCCAACTCCTGGAATCTCCCACACACACCCTTTTGGTTCAGATGAATTAATTGTATCATGCAATACATCTTTCATAGGAATCTAGTCACTGAAATTCATTTAGAAATGCCTTTACAATGCATTGTGATAAGGAAAAGGGGTGTGGTGGCTCAGCAGACTAAGGCTCCAAAAACTGTCGGCTACAAAGTCAGCAGCTCAGAAGTTCGAATCCTGGGTGCCACTCAGCGGAGCAAGCCCTCGCTGATAACCCCAGCTCCTGCCAACCTAGCAGTTCAAAAGCATGTAAATGCAAGTAGATAAATAGGTACCTCCATAAAAAGTGGGAAGGTAAACAGTGTTCTGTGCAGCCATGCCAGCTTCATGGCCACAGACTTGCACAACACTGGCTCTTCAGCTTGAATATGGAGATGAGCACTGCTCCTAGTGTCGGACACAACTGGCATGCATTTGTGGGGGGAACATTTACCTTTATCTATGATAAGGAATGCATCACTGAAATTCATTTAGAAATTCCTTTACTATGCATTATGATAAGGTATGCATATAGTAGAAAGTAAGATTGTATATCTATATATATGCATAAAAACATAACAGCTACTGGCATGCATAAAATACATAGATATATATCTTTATTTCTATGTTTTGCCCTGACTGTTTGGTATTGTTGTTTACTGCTCTGAATGAGCTAGGGCTGCCTGGGCAAATTCCCCAGCATTAGATGTGGTTAAATGTTTATATCTGAAGCATTTGAGAAGGATAATGTCCTCAAGGGAGAACCTAATTAAAGTGACAAGATGACGCATCTGTTCTTTGTGTCTTGTACTTCACTTGCTTATATTATGAGGCTGAAATTAATCTGTAATTCACAGTGGCTGAAATTCTGTTGCAACAGCATTAGTGAAAAGCATGGCAGGGGCAAAAGTCTTGTTCACATGTGTGCCACAAAATGTTTGCAACAGGACTCATGTGTCAATTTAATTGTGCAATGCTGATTGCCTGTATGTAATGCTCAGGATGCTTATGCTAGCTAGAATAACTCTATGTTATGACAGAATGCACAGGATTTCAGCTATTGACTACCAAAAAGTGTATCCTTGTAGTAACCAACATCTTGGAATTTGGAATACTAGTGTACTAGGTAGCATGGCATAAACACTACCAATTATAGAACAGAAATTTTCCCAGACGGCTTTTGGAAATGATAGAGAATTTGAAAGAAAATCTTTTGAGGACATTTGAGAGGAATAAAAGCTGTAAATATGAGTAAGCTACAATCTTGGGGTTACCTGAGGCAATAATGATTCGAAATGAAATTCAGGACTAGATTCCTTAAAAAATGGCCATAAATGTGGCATTTTGGAAGTCATGATTGTCCATGCTGTTTTGTCAACACCAGACTGTTAGCTCCTGAAGCAACCTTGTGTTTTTTAAACATACAGTAGCTATATGAAGAAGATCAGTGTATTTTTTAAAATATATGAGACATGGACAATTGAGATTTTTGAAATGAATAAAAGAGGGCTACCTTACAAAAGATGTTTTAAAAATAGTTATTAGAGCTTAGGAAAAATAAGTAACATTGGCCGTAATCACACTTTGATCAGGAAGCCTTTTTCTTTCTAAGTAGGATACAATAGTAACTTGTACAATTTGTAGATCTCAGCTCCTGTATGTATGGCTCTTCCCTTCCAAGCTTAGCCAATGGTGAGATCACTCATTCTGATACCTGTGGCCTAGGTACATTGTACACTTTGTATTTTCACGGTCTTCTCTGTGCTTAAGGGAAGCCCCAGCTGACTCTATTTTGTATTTTATCAATAAAATTGGAACGTTGGTTCAGCTGGTTGCATCTTGCCTGACCTCTTGCCGGAGCACAATAGAAAACTCAAAATACCCAGTAACAATTCTAAACACCTGAACTGTGTATAGTTTGGTTTTACAAAAACAATCATGGCTCCATGTATGCAAGTTGCAACTTACACTGTTTTCTTAGTCTGTCAGGCCCACTATTTCATACTCTTGAAGCAACACTCTAGGGCAGTGGTTTCCAAATTTGGTTCTCCAAATCTTTTTTGGAATAAAACTCCTTGAAGCCTTCACCACTAGTTGTGCTTGCTAGGATTTCTGGGAGTTGTGGTCCAAGAACATCTGGGGACCCAAGGTTGGGGACCACTGCTCTTGGGATCTAGACCTGCTAGTCACAAACCCTTTATTAGAGAATGAATCTTGGTCAATCTGTGTGCAGTGTATGCATTGTACCAATGAGCAGTAGGCCCTCATATGAGTACAGCATACAGACATGCCTTGCTTCTTTCAATTTCAGCTATGAGACCCATAATAATGTGAACCTGACATAGTGTGAGCTCAGTTGCAGAAGCTGCTGAAGGGTTGACTTATAAAATGCAGACTGGGAGCAGAGAAGTTTATACTCCTAAATATTCAATGCTTACATGACAAATGATAGTTGCTGAAGTTACATTTTCTAGACAACTGTTAAAGAGATAGGAGTCCTCTCTCTTGTATTTGGTCACTGATAAAAGTTTTACTTGAACACCCCCTAAATGTCTAAATACCTCTAATTTCCACTTTATATGGGGTTTCAATAAAATAAAAACATGCATGACAGAAAACTACAGTTGTTTGTGACAATCTTTTATTTAAATTTGTAACATTAGTTCAGAAACATATGCTTGTCTGACACTAGAAATCCATGCCAATTAAAAGTTTATAACATTTTAAACATGGAGTTCTATTTCTACTCCGCCCCCTTGTGATGTGATGTTATCCTTACTACCAACACATATCTCAATACATACTGTACTGTGCTCTTACTTTTCCAACAGTTCACATGTTAACAATAAGCTATCTGTATGTTGTGCAACTAGAGCCAATGTGATATTGTTGATTTTGTGTTGAACTAGGATATAGGAAGTCTATGCTGACAGCTTTGACTGGCCATGGAAACTCATTAGGGAACAACAAGGGTAAATTATTTCTTGAACATTTCACATATCTTGAAAACCCTCTTAGGGCTGCTGCAAGTTAGAAAGAGGTTGACAGCACGTAACAACAAAGGTAGCGTAGCGGCAAATTGTCATTGTCGCCAGCATCATCATCTTTGAACTGCAGATCTGTAAGGAACCCTATGGATCATCGAGTCCAGCACAGTGGGGAACTGAATTTCCAACCTCTTGCTGTGCCATCAGATACCCAAACTGTTAAGCTGTCCAGCAGTTCCAAAGATATTGAGATCTGAATTAGGAAGTTTCTAGTTCAAATATCACCTCTGTCTTTAATGCTTTACCTGTGACCATAGGCTAAGGCTTATGCAAACTGTCGTCTGCTAGCATTTCTTCTTCTGCATCTGTAGTGTGAATGATAATAACACTAATTTACTTCAGAGAGTTGTTGAAAAAAATAACAACTACATTATTGATGTAAAATGCATTAATATTTGAAAGTGCTATACAGATGCTACGTGATTATGTGTGTGTATCAGTCCACTTTTTATGTGTAGAAATGCTAGAAATAAGTATTTTAACAATGTTGAGACCTAGGTATTTGGCACAGAGATTATGGCTCAGGGCTTTGTATAGTATTCTATGAATAATATAACACTATAGAGTCCAGTTTTATGAAAATAGTTATTACTAAAACAATGCTGCCTCTGTCCTGCCATAGTAAGAGAGCTGAAGAGGACGAGAATCTTCCCCCAGTCCAGGAACAAGTTGTGTGAGACACTGCATCACCAAATCCTGTGTTGGTAGCAAAGGCATTAAAGGTAGTGCAGCCATCATTCCTGCTGCATGCTAAGCCCACTCTGTGTGTCCAGAGTAAGTTACCTTGGACTGAATAAGATTTTTTTTTGCCTCAATTCCCTAATTGGTGAAACTGGTGTATTGAACAAAGGGACCAGGGAAGTTTTTGCCTATCCCTATCTGATTGTTCACGGGGCATATGCGGATATCTGAGGTTGTATTGAATTAAAAAGAGAAAATTTGGTGGTTAGTAGTGGTAGTAGTAGTAGTAGTAGTAGTAGTAGTAGTAGTAGTAGTAGTAGTAGTAGTAGTAGTAGTAGTAGTAGTGAGCCTCACAGGGTGATGTTGGGCAGTTGGGCAATCTGGATAGGTCCTGTGAATCATAGGATTCAGGAGCATAGTTAAGGAATAATCCCTGCCCCTGTCCTGGTGTACTCCCAACCTTCAGTCATATGACTTGGGTTGAAGACAGACTAGATTAGTTGGTTGGGGAAAGACTGGCAAGGGACAGCAGGGCCCCGGGGATGGTGGGGAGGGACCTGGATGGACCAATTGCTTTGTGACCCTTGGTATGCACTACCTTTAGGATCCATGGTAGGGCACAGGATTTAAATAGTTTAATAAAGTAGTGGTGGTACTGGTGCAGCAGTACTGTTTTTGTACTGCACTTTATGTGTCTCTTGGTTCTTAAGACAACTCATTCATATTTATACTTTCAGGATAATTATATACAAAGAATTTTCATTTTAAACAACACTGGCTGAAATCCTTCATGTACAGGTGGCTCATGATCAGGGAAGACATTCCACCCAAAATTTAGGGTTAGACACCTCAAGATCCTTGACCATTTCCTGCCTTTCCTCCATATCTGTGTTGGCAAATGTGTAAGATACCCTATATGCAGAGGTTGCCTTTATTCTTCTTCATGGCCTTCATTAAGCCACACAGATGGGTACGAGTGTGCATGCGGAAGGCTCTGGGACTTTCTTAGGAAAAAGTAAAGCTCGTTAGTCTCCCCCTCTCACTGCGCATGCGTGGGTGCCTTCCCACCCAAACCCTTGGTTTCCTCTTAACTGCTGCATTAGGGGGTTCCTTTTTGTTAGTCTCCCATGTCTAGTAAGATTTATCTCTTTATCATGTCAATAATAGAAACTTTCTATGGCCTTTTCAGCACCATTTTAAAAGTGTGTCATGTGTGAGGGGAAAAGTCCCCTCACAGACGGACACTCAAAGTGTCTTTATTGTCTGGGTGAAGATCAACATACTGACACCTGTTCCATCTGTTAAAACTTCAGTGCCCAGGCCGTTAAAATAGAAGACACAGGTTAAACATCTATCTATTAGAGAAATCTCAATCTGCCCCCAAAATGGAAAAGACAGAGCATCTCAAGCTTCAACATTGTCTTCCAAGATTGACCTTACCATAAAAAGGAAAACTGGAAAAACATGTTTTGAAACATAAAAGGACTCTTCAAAACCTACTAAACATTTTGAGTCCGAGGTCGTCTGTCTGGGATCTCCCCCGGAACTGTCTCAGGCTTCGTCCCTACTGACCACTATAATGGATCAATCCTCCTTTGCACTGTTAACTGGGCTCCAACCCTTCAGAGTCTCCCTATTCTTCAGACTCCTCTGATTCAAATGACCCTCCAGAGCTTTCTAACCTGAAAGACCTCTTTGTGCCGGCAACTCCAATCACACCTAAGGTCTCAGTCTGAGATATCAACCCCACAAACTGCTTTGGCGCAACCTCAGCTTTCAATTCCGGTAGCATCTTCACCTCTGACATAGAGCTATTTCAAGCTTACCATCACAGCTGCCAATTACGCTGCCCACTATTCAGCTGAAACCAGTGTCAGTCCGGAAGGCTAAGAGGTGGCATAGTTATGGCAAACATTCCCCAAAGTGCCCTTGACATGATCATCGTTCAAACAGTTGCTTCATCTCAACTACCTTCTTCTACAGCCCTTAGGTCTGACCTCGACCTCAATTCAACCAACTCCATTATGCGAAGAATTCCCTTCGATTCCTATTTTGTTCAGGCAAGCCATCTCAACACTGAGCAGTTCTGTATTGGCTGCTTCTAGGTTACTCATTGTTCCAACTTTGATGGTCCAGTCTTTGCTGTGATACTGAGCTCTGCCCAGCCACCGGTTCATGTTATCTCCTGGGTGTTGGATCCTTCTCGTGTGCAGTTGCACGACACTCCTTCCACACTGATGCCAACCTTCTTTCTCCGTTTCAACAGTAAGCAGTGGGTCCTTCATCCCAGTTCAAGTTCTACATTCAAACAACCTCCAATCTGATATCAATCTTCAGTACCTTCATACTCAGATTCCAATGAATCTTCTGGCCCAACTGAAGAGGTTGATGATGTTGATGAAGGTCCTCAACTTTTTACCATCCCGGATTCCAATATCCAGGCGTGCCCTCCTCCCTCTTCTTCAGATTCGTTAAGAAATTACTCAAATTTTATACTCCTTATGGCAAAGTCTCTGGACATACCAATTCACCACCTGACACCTCAAAATACTGATAATCTATACAAACAAATCTCTTTGAATGATTTGGCACCAGTACACCTTGGTATCATTCCTTCTTTCCTAATCCTTTTGATGGCTGAGGAGTCATTTCAAAAGCTTTCTTTCCAGCCTGTGTCTCGAAGGATCAAATCCCTTTATAAAGTTTTTGACTATAAAGCACAGCTCCTGACATATCATCCATGACCCAATTCAGTTGTGGTTGCTGCTTCCTAGGTCCAATCTCGGACAAAGCAGGTTCTGATCCATTCTTTGAAAAATGGCAGGAAGCTTGATTCCTTTGAAAAGTATTTTTATTCCTCCTTGATTTTCAAAATTTGCAACTACCAAGGAACGATGGGTGCATATCAAAGGGTAATCCTTTCTAAACTCCAGCTGTTTCTTGAAACTTTACCTGAAGAAAAGAAGGCCGAAGCATCATCTGTATATGAAGAAACTATGGCCCAAGCAGCTCAGCAGATGCACTTAGCTAGGCATGTTTCTGACTGTATCAACAAAATCCTTGTTTTTGCTAGGGCCATTCGTAGGCACTCCTGGTTAAGATCCACAGGCCTATCTGATGACAATAAAGTACAAAGTGACCCGCTTTCCTTCGAAGGTGAAGGATTAGTCAATCCTAAGACTGATGATCTTTTGGAGGACCACCATAAGAAACAAGCTACTGCAAAATCTTAACTTGGACTTGCAATGTCAGAAGGCATAGATCCGAATTCTGACCTCAATTCTGACATTCATCTAGCACCCTTTTTATGAGCTTGGCACACCATTACTATCGACCATTGAGTTCTTTTCATCCTAACCCACAGCTATCTCCTGGAGTTCCAAACTACCCCTCCAGTGGACAATTTCATCTCAACAACTCCATCAGCATGCTTACTTCAGGAAATGTTATTTTTCCTGCAAAAGCATGTGATCCATACAGTCCCTCCTTCAATATCCTGTAACGGTCACTTTGCAAGGTATTTCACAGTACCAAAAAAGGACAGAGGCCTCTGTCCCATCCTGGTCCTTTGAGAAATCAACAAGTGTATTGTCACAACAAAGTTCAGGATGGTCACCTTGGAAAATGGTCCTGCTGCTTGGTCAAGGGGATTGGTTTGGAGTAATAGACTTCAAGGATGCATATTTTCATGTCTCCATTTACCCCACTGACTGAAAATGTCTTCGATTTGCCATAGGTGTCAAGGTCTACAAATATTCCACCCTATGATTTTGGTGTTTTCTTTCTTCTGTGTATGTATGTGTGCTTAGTTTTGCTCAGGACTTCTCATTACATATGGTAAAATAACCTATACTTCACAATTATTGCTTTTTCCCCATTGTACCAGGCAGTCATTATTGCTTTCTCACGTCTTTGCCCAGCCTAGTTAGCTAGGTAAACTTATCAGTCACCTCTCAGCTGGTGCCAACTAAGCATGAAAACATAGATGCTTGAAAAGCCTTATGCACCAAAATTGCAGAGGGACAACTGAGCCTCACTCTTGAAAGCCCATGGGCCGCAATCTAGTATATAATCATTTGCATGGATTTCCCTCTGAATTCGAAGTGGTACAGTGGTAATTGTGAGGGCTGGCAGCCAAAATAAGTACAACATGGCTTTGAAGTTCAAAGTCCACCATGAAAATAAGCAAGATATGCGTGTTAGCAGCAGAGAGGTTTTTATTCAGAACTAACAGTTTAATGAGTCTTGATGTGTATGCAGATGAGCTAAGCTGCAGATCATATATTTGCTTTACGCCTGTTGGCTTTACACTAGATACGCTGGAGGGTGTTCTAAAATGCATTTCACAATATTGCATCATCATGACTATCTTTCCCTGCTTTGCCTAGCATTTGCAGTGTCTGAAGCAGAGAGTGTCCAAGATGTATCGGATGCTAACAATTTCACATATTTGGGAGACTTCTTTTAAAGAAGCAAATATTTGCTAACAAAGGTTCTCTATATTTTCTTTACATGACAAAGATAACCTGCGGCTATTTTATTAACACAGTCAATGCTCTTGTTTCATTATGGAAAGCATACAAGTTTTCTTGGTTTGCTACGCAAAGGATTCCTCAGTAGTGTGGTCAAGAAGATAACTTTGACTAATTTTGAGCATGAGATGCTAGGTTCACATCCCAGCTCAGACTTTAATCATCGGGTGGCTATGGCTCAGTTCTCATCCATAAAACAAAGTATTTAACATCCCTAATTTAAGAATAAATGCTATTTAAACCAATGGATAATAATTCTGTGTACACAGAGAATTAGGCTGCAAGGGCTCACCTCACAGCACGGTTGTGAGATGAATAAGTCTGTGGAGCCTTTTGTAATATGTAAACAGCCTTTATAAATTATGAGTAACACTGCCTTAATATGCAATGGGCTAGTGTTCTTCTGAAAACAGTTTTGTACTATGCACACATATATATCAGGGTTTGATTAATTCACTGTTTTGTGGCCCACTCTTCTTCAGAAATAAGTGTGTGTCTTAAAAAAAAAAGCAAAATGGCTTACTCAGGGGCAGAGCTTTGAAAGGTACTTGTAAAAAGTAATTTGTAGCAGTTCAAATTAGAACTCAGGGACAAAAGTACTGTAGGTAGTTACTGTTATAGTTAACAGTTCCAAAAACTTAACTTATCATTGTTTTCCCCAAAATAACAAAGCTATTTTGAGATTTTTTTTAAAATGTGAATACTTAGAACCTGTGGTCCTGTGATAAGAGTACAGTACTCCCCATCTACCATGTCATCACCTCACACTGAAATGTGGCATTCTTTTACTACCATGAGATCATATGCCATGAATAGAAACAAAACTAAAAGTTACACCCTATGTAGGTATATCCTTGTCATTGGGAAAGGGAGCAATTACAAGTACTGCATTGATTTAATTCTAACTTCTGCCCAAAATCTCTTAACAATTAAGACATAACTTAAGTGGACTAACATTAATGCTCTGTGGACTGAAATAATTAGGATTCATGCACCTGTAGAGGCTAGTGTCATCCTCTGTCACAAGCCTAGACTATAAACATGTCAGATTAGTTTACATAACCCATACCTGAGTGAAATGGGGAACCATTAATTTGTATAATGGTACCACCAGAGCAAACAGTTCCAAATATTGTTATGTTTACTTAAAATTCTTCCTCTGACATAATCTTTCCAGGCTAGGTTGCCTCATGGAAGGTCTGTAAAGTAAATACAGAAATTAGGGGAAGATGCTATTTATATTGTTATGTCCTGTCAAATTTCCTCTCATATCTGGTGACCCTGTTGAAGAGTGGCCTCCAAAATACCCTACCATTAACAGCCCTACTCAGCTGTGGTGTCCTTTATTGAGTTAATCCACGTTATACTGTACTTGGTCTTCCTCTTTTCCTGTTGTCTTCAATTCTTCTTAGCACTAGTTCTATTTATTGCTTCACATGACTTTCCTTTCCATTTGATTAATCTTAGGTTCTTAATTCAACATCTTGGACGATTGCATGCATGCCCCCCATTAAACTCTTCAGTCTCTTGTGAATTAATTGGGTGATTATTAGGTAAAAATGGTCACCATCTCCTCCCATCCCCCTATTTGATTAAAAAGCTAGAGAAAGTTAAATATGTAGCTCCATGTAAAATTTGTAGAACAGCTGTTGTAATGGTGCCTGAGATTTTGCGTTATTTGCTTTAATAATTGTATATGATCCTAGACTATAGAGCAGTGTTGGTGAACCAATGGCATGGGTGCCAAAGGTGACACTCAGAGGAGCCTTTTCTGTGGGCACCTGACATCACCCCTTTCACTGTGTTCAGTTTAAACTGCTGTATTGGAACTTTGCGAAAAAATAGTGGATTTTGAATCGCAGTTTGGGCACTCCATTTCTACAAGATTTGCCATCACTGCTATAGAGCATGTGCTCCCATCTGGGAGTTGGGACAATGCTGTTTTATTTTAATCTTCTTTAACCCACAGATAGATAATTTTAATCTGAACCAGAATTGAAAGCAACCTAGAGTTCTTAGTTATTTCTGTACCCATTTGGGTGAATGTTCCTTTTATGGATGTGCATCACTCCTATGCCCCCTGAAAGAGCTGCTTTTGCTCATTTCCCTCTGCTCCTCCATATTCTTCTTTGGAGGATGGACTTCAGCCCTTTGGATCAGAGTGTTAGCCTGGCTCAAAGAGGTCTGAATTAGGCAGTGCATACCAGGAAAATGGGCTTCCAAGGATGGTGACAGAATTGAAAACTTGTTGCTGTTGCTGCAGGGGCCCCTTTCACTTGAACTGAGTATCTGCCTCTTCCAGGTGTGGAGATGGCAGCACAGTGAAGGGAGAAGGGACCTGGGCATGGAGACACCTCCTGTCTGAGTCTTGGAGGAGAAAGGCAAGAAGGGCAAAAAGAGGAGGGAGGAAAACCAGGGAGGACACGGTTATGCTCATGGAGGAGGTAGCCCCCGCCCAAATTATATATGACTAATAGGAATATATTAGGGTAGAGTTACATTCTGAAAAATCTATTTTAATGTGTTTTGTTTACCCTATTAAAATGCTTTTTATGCAAATATGGTGGCTGTTTTCAGGTCAATTGGCTATTATAAAATGGGTTGCTTGCGACTCAGAGAAGGTTGGAATTACTGCTGTAGAGGCACTGCCATTATAACATGGTGTGGATTATAATCATAATTGATGTTGATGCCTAGTGACTCTTCTGGGAGTATAGAGGTAGGAAAATTAATTCAATTATTTGACAGCTAGTTTTGATTTCCAGGCATGTCAAGCTAACAAAATTGTATCGAAGGTACCTAATCCTTACTGCCTATGAGCCTGATATGTTTGTGCATTCAGAACTCACTGAGGAAAACATATTGTGTTTCTGTTGAAACTGGCAAAATGAACAATTTTTTGTTTTTGTTTTATATTTAAGAAACAATGAAGAGGAAAATAAAACAGGTGGATGATTTCTTCTTTTTTCGCAGCTTGTTGAACTTCTATAGACAGTAAATTCTTTTGATTTTCTAGGAAAGCAAGTATATAATGGAATAAAGGAAATGCTCAATAAATCTCCATGCACAAGCACTAGAAGTGCCTGAGATAGGGGTTTAAGTGAATTAACAGTACGGTACTTTATCTTTGCTGGGGCAAGTAGAAGAATTATGAGAAATCTGTCATGTCTGAGTAGACTTTGCCTTGGGCACTACTTTGGCTTCCTCTAGTAGTTAGTGGGATGGCACAGGAAAATTGTTGGGAGGGAAAATAGCACTATCCTTTACAGGATGATTCAGAAGCAGGTTCTACAGTGCTCGGCCATTTCCTGATTTCCCTGAAAAAATGGTTTCAGGGTTTGGATGGTAAGATTCCAAATTGCTTCTTATGATCCTTGGTAAATGTGAAACTCATCAAAAAAGGGGGAAAATGACAACTCTACTTTTCCTTGACACAATGGTGGTAGGCTATTGAATAAGATCAACCTTCAAAGACATGTGTAACCAACAACCACTTCATGTTTTAAGTCCAATAATTGGGATAAAATCACAGTGCTTATTGTGTTTCCTTCAAGGGCAACATTATATGTGTCAAGCCCCGCAATATGGGTCAAAAATCAGAACTGGATTCAGTATCAGTATCACATGTACAATTGCTAAAGGTAATATTGCTGACATCCACAGATTATTTAAAATCTCAGTCATGGGTGAATCTGAGATATAGGAACTAGGAACATATGAGAATTCCAGTGGGCATCCAATGTCCTATTACAGTTCTTGGGGAAAATGTAGCACAATAGAAGGACTAAAGGCTAGAATTTTCTTCAAAACAACCCAGGGGAGAAACCCTAACCAAGATAACACATGTAATTAACAAGGATTTAGTTAAACAAACAAAATGATAATGCAATCAAAAGCAACAATATTAATCAAAGAGAAGAAAAGAAGACACAAGATTCTCTGCCTAACAAAGGATACCAAAATGAGGACAAGATTCTGGGGGATTGTTACTGAGTCACTGTATTTGAATTGCCTCAAACTAGAGTTCACCAATACAGTTCCAAAAAGCCTATGTGGTACTTATGAGAACAGTGCGGATGCTTATACCTTGGTGCCAGTCAAGATATAGACTGCTTTTTTGCCTATGTATTTGATAAATGCAGAAGGTGGCTTTCATGATGTGCTTTGATGAATCATGACAACACCCCCCCCGGTGGTCAGAGTATAATAAACTTATTAATAGCCAATCATACCTCACTATACCTGGAAGTTATTTCTTATGTACAAGTAAATTCCATTTGACTAATTTAGACTTTAAATAAGCCACTGTAAAATCACACACACACGTCCACATCCATGCTCTTAATTTTTAATTATGTCAGTAGTGTGGGAAACCTGGTAGGTCATGAATGTTATATTTAGAAGGTGATTGTGAGGACAAAAATGAACGAGAGAGGGGAATATATGCTATATACTGTGATTCCCAGTCTTGGGTCCCCAGATGTTCTTGAACTGAAATTCCCAGCAGTCTTCACCACTAGCTATGCTGGCTAGGATTTCTGGGAGTTATAGTAAAAAAAATATCTGAGCACCCAAGGTTGTGAACTGCTGCTATATACTGCTGAGCCTGCTCAGGTGTTAAAATCCTCAAAAGGAGCCTTGTCTTCTCTCCACCCATGTTCACAAGTGAATTTGGGGAGGAGGGTGGTTTTTAATGACTTCTTCCAGCCTATATAACTTCCTTTTGAGGAAGGCTAGATTGGCCTTTGTTCACTGGCTAGTACTGTACCTTTTAATTAGGAGTGCTTTGTTGTTCATCTGTTGTTTGTATTTGGTTTAATAAGTTGGAACAAGTTCAGAGGAGGACCATGTGGATGATCAGGGGGCTGGAAACCAAGCCCCATGAGGAACCAATTACCTCAAGAGCTAGTGAGTGCTCCAACATTAGAGACATTCAAGAGAAATTTGGTCAACCACCTGGCAGATATCCTTTGGTTTGTATTCCTGCATGCAACAGGGAGTTGGACTTAATGGCCTTATATGTCCCTTCCAGTTTCACTCTTCTATGGTTCTATGAAATAATTTAGAACTGAATTAATTCTATTTTGGTCTGTCATTTTCTTTAACATTGGGCGTTTATACACAACCCCTAAGCTCCCCTGCAAATGGCTGCAAGCTCCGGAGCTTAAAAATGTTTCCCCTCCAGCTCCGGAGTTTGCAGACAATTAAGTGCGACCCCGCCCACTTTAGCGTGACCCAGCGCACTTTTCTTGTACCTTCTCTTTGGAGGTGAAAAATCTTTGATGCGGTGCAAGGATAGTGAGTGCGGGGCTCTCCTCGCTTCTGTTTGCTGCTTTTTGGCTCCTGCCCCATTAAGAGCTACTTTTACAGAGACGAGGGGGTTGGACTTGATGGCCTTACAGAGACGAGAGGCAGAACGAGGTGAGCGGCATGGTTTTCTTTCTCTTTTTCTCCCTCCCTCATGCAGCCAGCAACCAGGAAGTGCAGAGGGGGGTGGGGACAGAGGAAGAGCGACGAACCCCTAAGATCTCTGGTCCGAATTTAAGTGGCCAGCTGATCTTAGGGGTCGTGTAAAAAGGCCCATTGTTTTAATGTTGTGATGTACTGTGTTTGTTAGCTGTACTGTATTGTTTTTAAAACATATAATATACATCATTATCTCATGCAAGAGAGAAAGGTAAGATATTAAGCAGAAAGCCAAGCAGACAATATATGCTGTCTCAGCTTCTAGGAGGAGAGATTATAAATGAAAAAAAGAAATAAAACTCCACAATGCACTGATTTTATGTCTCAGAGAGGATGAAGTGTAATTATACACACATATGCATACCCAGCCCGTGGAAGAGCTGTATAGAGTGCAAAAGGCTTGTTTTCCCTTGGTTTCTCTATGAATATGTATTGTCAGCTTGGTGGCACAGGCAGCAGTGATTTGAGGAACTTCTGGATGCAAACTTTTGTGACCTTGAACTTTGCTATATTGTAAATCCACTCCTGCAATGAAGTCTCTGGTGATGAACGATTACCTGTTGTGCAGTTCCGTACTGAGCATGGAACAAGGCTGATGAGATGTTGTAACTCTTCTTTTCCCTCGCCTTATGTGCTCCAACTCACAACTGTCATTTTTCCACTGCAAGGGATAGACTCTGTATGAAAAGTTTAACAAACATCTCATCCTTTTAAAACTTCCTTTGTGTCCTCTGTTTTAGTCCTTCATTCTGCCACTTTTTGTCTCTTTCAGCAGAGATGTGAGTTTAACTCTGAGATCCTAGTGGGATTCTCTTGGGTGCTGTTATCGCCTTGGATGCCTTCAGAGATAAACACTTACGAGAACACCCATGAGACTGAGGAGATGAAAAGTGGAATTGATTGAAAGGATTTGAGGCTACCCTCTCTGTATCTCAGTAGTCACTTGATCCTGAAGCAATAGTGGAGGAAGTTAAATACTCTGGCTGGATTGTCAATGTTAGAAGGATTACAGCTGGTCTTCATCAGGGAATGTGCTTGCTGTTTAATTATTTCCTGGCTTATAGCAAACAGTGCAAAGGAGTCTGATCATACAGCTAATATGTTGTTTGAAATCAATTTGCTTTAAGAGGTAAAAGATTGTTTATTCTAACATGTAATTGGTGATTGGGCTTCATCTCCATTTGTGATGTCTCAATTACAGTACTAACATTGAAATATTTGCATGCCTGGAGAGAAAAATGTGGAAAAAGGCATTTTATTTAACGTGTGATTGGGTTTTTCCCTGCCCCTCCCTTAGCACTTAATGTAAGCACTCAGTCTTTTTTGTCTCTCCTGCTTTCTACAGACTATCTGAGATACTAGAGGCCCTCCAAAGACACAAACATGTCAAGCACAACTGTTGTTCTCCTCTGCAACCTGTGCATCACTGTATATTAAAAAAAAAACACACATCATGTGGCCACTGCATTTGGAGCACTTTAGGTTCCAAAATTGAAGCCAATGGTGAATGATCTGGCACATGTATTCCTACTGGTGCCCCATGTCCAACATTCCATCGCTAACAACAGCAACCCCAGAACTACTCTTTTGCAAAAACATTTACAGCCTCCTGGTAAACCCGGCAAGAATTACAGGCATTTTAAGAAACCAAACTAGGATTTGTTGAGGAATCAGTTTGCAGTCTCTGCTAATTTGTTGCACAGCCCCCAGATATATAGGACCCTTTCACAATTCCAGCAAGAACCCATTTTCCCTGGGAAAATGTAGCCAAGCTATGATGTTGAGAACCTGGCACTCCACTTGGCAGACTCTTCTGGGCACTCAGCAGAATTTGTTGCATCCTGTATATTAACACAATGGCTGCATGACTCTGTGGACTCTTGCCACTTTTTAAATAATCCTCTTGGGGCAGTGTGTGCCAATGCTATGCTATCTTTACTCTCAATCACTCATTGAATTTTAGCTGGAAAAGCAACAATACTGTCTAGAGATAGGCACGACTTGAATTTTTTTTTTCGAGTTGTTGTTAGTTGGGCCGGTTCCGTTTCGGGTCGTTTCCGTTTTTCGCGAAAATTCGCAAAAATTAGTCGGTTCGTTTTTTTGTTTTTTTGTTTTCATTAGTACTGGTTTTTTTTGGGGGGTAGTGGGCTCCTGGAGGCACCTCTGTGGGGTGGGTGCCTCCTCTGGCCCACTATAAAGGGAGAGCGGGCTCCTGGAGGCACCCGTGGGTGCCTCCTATCCTCACCCACTAGGAAGGGGAAGCAGGCTCCAAGAGACCCCTCAACATGGGGGTCTCTCCTCCTCACCTGCTGCTGCAAAATGCATGCATAGCCATATGGATATGCATACCAGTTGCAGACAGTGAGACTAGTGATGGCAGTGAACCCAGAGCCATAGGGTGATGCCTAAGGCTCTCGCACCACCATGTCTCACAAAGAAGGGAATTGTACTTGGTGTAGTGCAATGCAAGTAGATCTGGCTTAGGGTTAAGGTGGGTTAGTGCAAGGGCTAGGGTTAGGCTAGTGACAGGTAAGGTTATGGTGGGCTAGTGGGTTGCACCTCTGGGTGCCTCTCTGACCCACTAAGAAGACAGTCTGTGACGTATGGGTAAGGAGTCAAGAATTAGGGTTAGGGTTAGGGGGCTAGGGCAGGTTTTAGGGGCCTTTTTGGCACATCCCAGAAGTCTCCATGGCCAAGTGGCCATGCGATTGGTGGGATGGCTCCAAAAATTTGCATGGTCGTCCACTCCCACATGGCTGGCCACTCGGCCAGCCCATCATTGCACAGGTGTAAATAAAATAAAATAAAATAAAATCAATGGAGGACAGAGGAGGAGAGGAGAGACATTTTGTTGTAAGAAAAAACCCAGTGCTACTGTGAAAAATCTGGCAGTTTATACATTTTCGCGTGTTTCTGTTGTGCTTCTGTGTTTTTGGACCACTATTTCAAAAACAATATTGCGTTCGCCACCCCATTTTGGATCCCCCGCCCGCACCGCATGGCATGGCAAGTCCGGCTGCCCAGGACGGGGGGGGGGAGGCGGGACCCCCTCCAGAAACCACCCCTCCGGTAGGTGCCCTGCGCCCTTAGTCAAGCAGGCATTTTTCCGCCTGCTTTTTTGGCCCGGGAATGGGTGGGGGGAGAGTTTAAAAGTTTTTTCCTGTGCCGTCCGTGCCGCTTGCTTGCGCTTTAATTGCGGCGGCTGGCGGCGAGACTGGGCTTTTTGCTGGCTGCGAGCCTGCGGCGAGTCCCACCAGAGCAGCCCAGGACGGGGGATGGGGGGGGAGGCCGGGGACCTCCAGAAACAACCCCTCTGTTAGGTGCCCTGAGGCACGGCAGGCATTTTTCCGCCTGCTTTTTGGCCGGGAACCGGGTTTTTTTAACTTTTAAAAACTTTTTTTCTGTGCCACGTGGCATCGCGCGATCGCGCAATGCAAGGAACGAGCACAACAAATCAGACCAAAATTGTTCATTCGTCGGTTCGAGCTCGAAGTCTGGTGGAGTAATTCCCGTTACCATTTCCGTAGAGTAACGGAACCGAGTAACGGAAACGGAAACGGGAATACCGCTAAGTCTTGCCCATCTCTAATACTGTCCATTCCTCAATACTCTGCTTGCATTTTCAGCTAATAATCTCCCCCTTCTCTCTGTTACCGTATATCTAAATATGAATAAAATGGTTTGAGGGGAGGAATATATGTATTTTTCACTTATTTGCATCCAATTAAATATTTTTTTTCAAGGAAATTAATAGTTAATGAAGAAATAATAAAATAGAATAAATAGAAGCACAGCATAAACTCAGAACACATACATTAGTATTAATAACTTTCTTCCTGAAACTTCTTCTGGAATTAAGAAAAAGAAAAGAAGTATTTATGAATTTTTATGAGAAAGAGTTCTACAGTCTTGGGATCTTGGGCTATTTGTTCTGTTTTGTTTTCCTAGGGCCTTTTCACACAACCCCTAAGATCCGCTGGTCCCTTAAATTCGGACCAGAGATCTTGGGGGTTCGTTTCTGTTCCTGCGTCCCCACCCCTCAGCACTTCCTGCTCCTGTCGGCGTGAGGGGAGGGAGGGAAAAAAAGGACAAAAGAAGCTTTTACTAACCTGCCGGTGCCGGTCGAAGTTGCCACGAGCCCCGTTACTTCCTGGTTCCTTCTCAAGGGGCTCTTAAAGGGGCGGGAGGCAAAAAAACAACAGACAAGCGAGGAGAGCCCGGCACTCTTATCCGCATCAAGGAATTTTCATCTGCTGAGAGCAAGTACATGAAAGGTGCGCTGGGTTGCGCTTATGGGGGCGTGGTCGCACTTAATTTTCTCTAAACTCCGGAGCTGTTGGGGAAATATTTCTAAGCTCCGGAGCTGGGAGCCATTTGCAGCACAGCTTAGGGGTCGTGTATAAACGCCCTTAGTAGCAGCTGTGTTTCTGCTTTAGGACTCCTGTGCTGGTAAAAACTGTATGGATTGGGGAATGTTAGTGAATGTGGCTTCTGAAATGGTCTATCCTTGCAAAGATTAAAATCTCTACAGTATTTAAAATCTTCTGGAATGTTACTTTTCAGACCTTTCCTTGGCTTGGATGGGCATTAGGTTCTCTGTGATCCCTGTTCTTTTTCCCTTGAGTCCTGGGAAAAAACACCACTTGATAAATGATTTTGAAAGGTTGTGAATATAGTTTAGTTATTTTTAGAGAAGTCATTTACTCAAGGGGAGGGAGGGGAGCCATGTCAACTTGTTGCACTTTTCTCCCAGTCTGTTTACATAGAATAACTGCCATTGGAAGTATTTCCAGCTATGTTAACACATCTGTGCTAAAGCTTCATACTACTGCAAACAATGTCAGAAATCCGATATCAAAATGGATTTTCAGCATTGACTAACACTACAGCACCAAACTAATTTTCATGTCCCAAGTGAGAAGTGAGTGAGAAGTAATTAGAGAAAATGGAGGGGGGGGGGGAAGGCAAGGAAGTTTCTCTTTAAATCTAAAAAGGGAAACCTCAAAAGCTTCAAGCTCATTCAGTGATATGCCCTTTCTGCGGCAACTGCTCAGTGCTGCCTTTCGCAAGTGGTCATGCTTAATTCAAGTCTGATTTTTACTGATGTGGAAGAGAAAGAGGAGTGGTGGAATCCTCTCATTGAGAGCAGCCCATGGCACAGTCCCACTTGCTAGGAGTTAATATGAAAGATACTGGGAAGGGGAAAGAAAGCCAGCCTTTATTTGTAAAAATGTACTGAATTGGGAATAATAAGAAAAGGGCTTTTATTAAAAAAATTAAATATATGGCTACATTTTCTTTTTAAATCTGCATAGCTGCAATCATCACAATTAAAACTCATCCTATGATTTTGGGTTCAAGAGTCCTTTTATGTTTGACTGATAACTTGTCAAAATCTAGTTATATGAGTGATTTAGGCATCTAGAACATTTAATTATTTTTTAAAAACCCATAGGATCAAAATCCCACAAATGTAAAGTAATGCATATTGGGGCAAAACTTTATCTATCAACTCATGGGTTCTGAGCTATCCGGTGACAGATCAGGAAAGAGATCTTGGTCTGCTGGTGGACAGCTCAATGTGTGGCAGCGGTGAAGAAGGCCAGTTCCATGCTAGGGATCATCAAAAAGGGCAGTGAAAATAAAAAGGGGAGTGAAAATAAAACAGCCAACATTATAATGCCATTATACAAAACGATAGTAAGGCTGCCTCTGGAGTGTTGCATACAGTTTTGGTCACCGCATCTCAAAAAAGACATAGTGGAAATGGAAAAGGGAGTGACTAAAATGGTTACTGGGCTGGGGGACCTCCCTTATGAGGAAAGGCTGCAACATTTGGGGCTCTTTAGTCTGGAAAAAAGGCACCTGAAGGGGAATATAATTGAGACATACAAAATTATGAAGGGCATAAGTAAAGTGTATAGAGAGAAGCTCTTCTCCCTCTCACTAAATACCAGAACTATGGCACATAACTTCTTTTCCCACCATGTTGTTAGTTTGTGGAACTCCCTGCCACAGGATGTGGTGATGGCATCTGGCCTAGATGCCTTCAAAAGGGGATTGGAGAGATTCCTGGAGGAGAAGTCCATCACATATTACAAGCCATGATGGGGAACTTCAAGGGCCAGGTGCAGGGGAGTGGTATCAGGAGACAGATATCTAGTCTCATGAGTTCCTAGACGCATTTGGTGGGGCCACTGTGAGATACAGGAAAGTGGAATAGATGGGCCCTTGGCCTGATCAAGCATGGCTCTTCTTATGTTCTTATGTTCTTAAATCTTCCAAAAGGCATACAAAAGGAATTAAGTAGAAGTAATCAGTTCAGTAAACTCATCTGTGACCACCTGAATACCGATTGGTAGTCTACCTTTTTAGAAGGTTGCTAAGTTTGTTGTTGGACCACTAGCCTCATAAATGATAAGGTTAGTTTAAGCATTTAAGGGATGAATCCAATTAGTCCCAAATGAAGTAGATGCATTGAATGAATGTTAAATTATTGATCACATAAATCCCATTGATTCAGTGGGTCTTTTCTTGTTAGGACTAACAATTAAATTTAGCCTTAAGGATTTTATCTTTTTGAGTAACTGTATTCATTAAATCCAGAATAAGTGAATTAGGAAGACATGAAGGCATAAATGGTACAAAATGCAAAAACTAACCTGGGTGGAAAGGGGGAAAATATAAGAACCAAAGCACAATTAATTATTTTCTCTAGCCCAACAGCAATATTAGCAAAGCAAAGAAGAACAGTCATCCTTATAAATTAAAAGTATGGGGGGACATCTTTAATTTTGTGGTGAGGTCTAGTATAAAGTGCCATTTTACTATCTTATACAGTATTTACATTGCTTAATGAGCATGATTGAATCAAAGGCAGACTAATGATATTAACAATCCAAGGGATCCATCAGAACAAGGTACATTTTAAGAGTTTTAATATGGCTTATGTAACTAGATGGATGATGGCTATTGTATTGTGGGCTTTATGTTGGAGAAAGCTCCTCTGTGCTAAAGGTGGTATAAGGAGCTGTCCTGAAATTATATTGCACTAGAGATACTGAAGTCTGAGATTAGACATCCACATCAGAGGTGCCTTAAGGATTAAGGAAACCATGTTTTTTAAAATCTAGAAAGATGAAAATCTTCACTGATAGGTGTGTACGCTTTCCTAATTGATACTGATAGATAAGAGATTGGTGCTCATAGACATTGGCTAGAATCCTGTTGGTGCTGTTCATGTGGTTGATGACATCCTCAGTAATGGCACATTATCATTAAAAATTCCTATTCCATCTGACTCAAATTCAGAGGAGTCCTTTTGACCTATGAAAGCCTTTGGGATCATCAGGATATAGTGGAAGAGACCATTTAATGTCTGGAAATTCCTACCTGTCCCATGGTATATCAGTATCAATAAGTAAAACCTGCATATGCTCGGACTAGAGCAATAATTCACTTAAACCCACAGTGATTGGAGACAAAATTCATCAGTTCTTTGTGGCCTTTGTGAAGCCACACAGATGGGTTTCCCGGCATGCACGCGCGGAGGTCGGACTTCCCTAGCAATAGGAAAGTTTGCTAGTCTCCTCCCCCTTGCCCCATGCATGAGCGAAAGGCTTCCTGCCTAAACGCCTCAGTTCTAGAGATGGGCACGACTTAGGCCGTTACTTCACGAACATCTCGCTGCGCGTCGAGCCGTAATTTCTGTGCGAATCGATAGTTTCAGTCCGCACGCTCCTCCTTTTTGGATGCGGCGCCACCCCGACCACGCCCCCTAAACCGTGCTCCAAGTGGGGCGAGAGATTCCCCTGCCAGAGGCCAGGAATCTTTTTTGCTTCGCATCCCGCTTCGCATCCAAAGTCACGTGTGGCCAGTTAATATATATATATATATATATAACTAACTTTTTTTTCCGAAATGCTGATGCATAGATATTTCGGTTAACCCGTTCTTTTGATCTTGCCTTCTGTACACGGGGCAGGGGCAACAGGGGGGGGGCAAGCGTCCCCAGGTGACGTGAGCAAAGCCCCTCCGCTGGCAAGGGATGGCGAAGGGCTGCGCAGAGGGAGGGGGGAGGGGGTGTCGGTGCCGCCGCTGCAAGACACCCCCTCGCGCGCCTACACAGAGAGCGGCGGCAGGGCACACAGGGCGATGAAGCTGAGAGAAGCCTCTCCCCGCCCCCCCCAAAAAACCAACCCAGCTGCTCTGCTTCAGGGAAACACGATGGCCGCCCACAAGTCCTCGGGACAACCGCAGGGGCCTTTGAGCGCCGGGCTTGACCGCTGGCTTGTGCGCCTCTGACTGCAAATGACAGCCGGGTATTGATGCATTGATACGCCGTGGTAATTTTTTTTTAAAATAAAAGAAAGCAGAAACCGGACGTTGCAAGTAAGCTTCCCAATGCGAAGGGAGCACGTGAGGTAGTAATGGATTAGATCCTAAAATTTCGCATGGTGAGGACAGAGAAAGAGGGGTGGGGGCGAAGGGAGACCACATGACCGCCTTCGCATTCAAAGCGAAGGCAATCCCACTGCGAAGCGAAGTACTTCGTGAAGTAACGGCCTTAGCGGTATTCCCGTTTCCGTTTCCGTTACTTGGTTCAGTTACTCTATGGAAACGGTAACGGGAATTACTCTGCCAGACTTCAAGCTCGAACCGACGAACGAACAATTTTGGTCTGATTTGTCGTGCTCGTTCCTTGCATTGCGCGATCGCGCGATGCCACGCGGCACAGAAAAAAAGTTTTTAAAAGTTAAAAAAACCCGGTTCCCGGCCGAAAAGCAGGCGGAAAAATGCCTGCCGTGCCTCAGGGCACCTACCAGAGGGGTTGTTTCTGGAGGTCCCCGGCCTCCCCCCCATCCCCCGTCCTGGGCTGCTCTGGTGGGACTCGCCGCAGGCTCGCAGGCAGCCAGCAAAAAGCCCAGTCTCGCCAGCCGCCGGCCGCCACAATTAAAGCGCAAGCAAGCAGCACGGACGGCACAGGAAAAAACTTTTAAACTCTCCCCGCACCCATTTCCGGGCCAAAAAAGCAGGCGGAAAAATGCCTGCTTGACTAAGGGCGCAGGGCACCTACCGGAGGGGTGGTTTCTGGAGGGGGGGTCCCGCCTCCCCCCCATCCTGAGCAGCCGGACTCGAGTCGCCAATCGCCATGCCATGCGGTGTGGGCGGGGGATCCAAAATGGGGCGGTGAACGCAATATTGTTTTTGAAATCGTGGTCCAAAAACACACAAGCACAACAGAAACACGCGAAAATTTATAAACTGCCAGATTTTTCACAGTAGCAGTGGGTTTTTTCTTGCAACAAAATGTCTCTCCTCTCCTCCTCTGTCCTCCATTGATTTTATTTTATTTTATTTTATTTACACCTGCGCAGTGCGCAATGATGGGCTGGCCGAGTGGCCAGCCATGTGGTGGGAGTGGACGACCATGCAAATTTTTGGAGCCATCCCACCAAACGCATGGCCACTTGGCCATGGAGACTTCTGGGATGTGCCAAAAAGCCCCCTAAAACCTGCCCTAGCCCCCTAACCCTAACCCTAACCCTTGATTCCTTACCCATACATCACAGACTGTCTTCTTAGTGGGTCAGAGAGGCACCCAGAGGTGCAACCCACTAGCCCACCGTAACCTTACCCGTCACTAGCCTAACCCTAGCCCTTGCACTAACCCACCTTAACCCTAAGCCAGGTCTTAGGTGATCTGCCGCTATTCTTCTGGCTAGGAAGAAAAAGGTGGCAAGAATTTATATTCTCCATTATTGGAAAGGTCAAGCCTAGTTGTGAATTTTGGAGTTTCGCTGTCATTTTGAAGCTCATCATTCTTTATTAGGCAGGGACAAGGCATTCACTAGAAAGATACATATTAACAAGAGTGGCAAGAGTTTGGTTTCAAATGTTGCACTAAATAGGAAAAAGTCAATGGAACAAATTGGGTGATATTACCTAGCATATAATGTCTCAGCTTCCAACAGTCTGTAATCTGTCTATTGCCTTGGATCTTTCACATAAAGCCTCCCTATTTCACTCTTTCTATGTTGCACTCCCAGATAGTTGTGTAATTGTGTGCATATTTTATGCCATCTAGTCAGAACCTATTGATAGTGACCCAAACAGGACTTTTAGGGTAAGTCAGATGCTTAAGGAGTGGCTTTACCAGTTCTACTCCTCCGGTGAGTTTCCATGGCCAAATGAGGATTTGAACCTTGTTCTTACAAGTCCTAATCCATCACACTACTATGCCACACTCGGAATCTCTGGAGTTTTGTACTTAATAGACCATTAAAGTCCAACAACAAATGAAGAGCATAACTGGTGAAACACATAACCGAGTATGATCATTATTAGACATGGGCACGACTCGGCGAAATTGTCGTTTCTGTTTTTGGTTATTGTTTCAGTTATGTAACGGAAATGGTAACGATAATTAAGCTGTCAGAACTCGAACTCGAACCGAAAAAAGAAAAATTTGGTCGGGTTTTTCGCCCGTCCGCCCGTGCCGCCACCCGCCTGCGGCCTGTGCCGCCGCCCGCCCACTCGCCCGCCCATGGCCACCGCCCACCCATGGCCCCCCGCCACCACCGCTCGCCCGCACCTCCCCCCACCCCCGCCCCCCGCCCCGCCCACCGCCTAGGATGCAAAAACACCTAGTGCCGGCCCTGATTGTGGGACGCCCCTATGCTCTGGGAAGTCAAATCGCGCTAAATTGCGGTGGAAACAACAAACGACAAACGAAATGACAAATTTTTGAATAATTTCACAACAAACGGAAACGACCCGAAACGGACCCCTTCTGACAAACGAAAACTCGAAACGTCATTTTTTCTGGTCGTGCCCATGTCTAATCATTATGCATATTCATAACATAACATAACATAACAGATGACTTCCCCAACTGGCTATGGAGGCCCCTTTCCCATCTTGGAGGGCATTTCCCTCCAGCCATCGGACAGTGTCCGGAATCTGGGCGTAGTCCTGGACCCAGCGCTCACTATGGAGGCCCAGGTGGTTGCTGCGTCCTGGACTGCCTTTTTTCAACTTCGTCAAATAGCCCAGATCTGTCCCTACCTAGATGGGGACTTCCTCAGGACTGTCGTGCAAGCACTGGTGATCTCGAGGCTAGACTATTGCAACACACTCTACATGGGGTTGTAGTTTTTTGTATTTTTTTTTAGGTTTTTGGTCTATGGATTGATTGATTGTTAGTGTTTTTAATTGTGTTATTTAATTGTTTTTGATTCTGTTTACATTTCTTGCTGTGAACCGCCCGGAGTTCCTCCGGGAAGACGAGCAGTATACAAGTTCAATAAATAAATAAATAAATAAATAAATAAATAAATAAATAAATAAATAAATAAATCAGACATTTTCTATTTGGTACTAATTTTTATTGCCCCTTTATATGTGGGAAATACCATTGTAGAGTGTAGTAAGCTGCTGAAGTTGATTTTAGATTGAACAAAAATAACCACAGCCTTTACGACACATTGTTTTCAATGTTTGGGTGACTAACAGGGTTTCATGAGGTGGTAGAACATTTTTGGTAACATCTATATAATTTGTTTTGACATTAGACATATAAATGCCTTCATGTAAATAAGGTCTGGGCTCCACTGTAATCTAAAGTAAACTGTTTAAAAGAGGACTAGGCCTGAGATGAGCTGAAGCTTTTCTCTGACAAGAAATGTAGCAATCTCTCTCTCTGTATGAATGTATGTGTGTGTGAGAGAGAGAGACTGAGAGAGATAGAAAGAGAAAAAGAGAGAAAGATTATGGATACACATTTTTCTACGTGTCTGAAGGCAGGCAGAAGTGAGTGAATAAAGTAAGTGCATTATTGGGAGAAATGACTGGAATGGAGAGCATAAATGTGCTTGCAGGCCACTCAGTTTCTTTCTCTGGAGAAAAAGAAAATCCAGGGTGCTTGGCAACCCCCCCCCCAACACACCAACACAGTAAGAGAGCACTGAGCGGCTGTTATTGCCAGCCACATTTATATATGTCTATATGTTTATTTTGCCTCTTATTTTGTAAACTGCTGCAGTTGTAGAAATGAAGCCCCAACCACAACCTAAGCAACACAACACAAAAACTAAAGAAAGCAAAGTACAAATAGAGTAGATAATTTTTTAAATGTTTTTCTTCTCTGCTTTCCAGAAAGGTAAACCACAACAATAAGATATAAAAGCAAACTTGTTAAAGACAATTTTTAATACTTACCTGTTCGGGTGCTTTATTTTATCTAGTTGCTTTTGCAGATGAATTGTTTATGATAATTGACATTGTAGATACACTTGCTTATATGTATATTGCTTGCATGCACTAATATTTTATTAAGATTGTTTTCATTTCTTGGCATAATGGTAGTGTCATTAATGTCCCTTTTCATGTATTTTGAAGATCCGGATTTCTGATGCATAGGGACTCTCTCTCCTTTTGCTTACATGCATATAGGATTTTACAAACTGCATTAGCAGCAGACGCAACTACCATGACAGAAAGCACTTTTCTCTCATCCCAGCATGCCCTCTCTGCTAGGGTCAGAGCATTTGTGGCAAACTTTTCTCTTAAGAATTTGTAAGGATGTGTATTGCAGGTTTAAGAAAGTGTTTTATTTAATTCTTGCCAGCAGAGACAGTCCAAAAGACAGTCTACACAATTAAAGGTAGTATGTAGCTATATAGGAAACACACAAAAGACCATATAATGAGTAATCTAGATTGGTAGGTTCCTTTAAACTGTCTTTCCTTTGATATTCTGAGGAAGCTTCTTCACAAAAGAGACTAAGAACTTTATTGTCTTTAACATACCCTTTACTAAAAGAAGGAATGTGCTCTTATGCCTTTTAGTAAATGGTAGTCTTCCCACAATTCCTTGCAGCCATTACACCGTCTATCTTTATATAATTAGAAAATCCTAATATATGTGGTGACATTTCAAAGTTGCAATGAGGAAGATCTCCAGATGTACAGACCATAATAATTCAATTTCTCCCTTTAAGAAATGATACCATTATTTTAGTGTTCTACAACCAGAAGCAGGACACAAAAACAAATAAACACAAAATACCCCCCAAAACAAACTTCACACCTTCAGTTGTGGCTTTGGACAACTGTCGATGAACTTTCACAATTGGATCAAGTTGGTTCAATTTAGAAGCTAAGTATGTGAAGTGGATCTATACCTCATCTTCCATATGTAATCTTACATGTTTTCTTTTGCTTCTCCTACTACCCCCCTCCAACAATGGAATATCCATTCAGAAGAGAAGTTTGTATACACAGACAATGTATTACTAAGATCATCTGGCACAAGAGCATGGGTAAAATGTATTGTGGAAGCACTCAGTAGTTTGCAATCAGATGGTGAGAGTGCAATCAGATGGTGAGAAAGTTGTGCATCTGATTGCACTGGAAAGGGTTGTCAGCTGTTGGGAAATCACTATAGCCCACTCCCCAAAAGCAGTAGCCCTACAGCTGGATTAAACAGTTCCCACCTGGCACAGATTAAGGTCAGGCTGGAGCATTGTTGCTCATCCATGGTGTGATTGCCAGTCCAATATGCTAATTATATTCCTGTGTGCTCACACCCTTTCTTTGTAGTTGCTATGTGCTGTCAAGTCACTTCTAACTTGCAATGACCATATGAATGAGTGATCTCCAAAATATTTGGTCCTCAATACCCTTAGTTTGTCACAAAATGTCAAGTCACAGGGCTATTAACTTGCTTTCCCTTGCTAGTAACAGCAGTTTGGCCTGCCATGGACTTCTACAATTCTAAGACAACCAAACAGCTCAGAATTTTGGGGAAGATGCAGCAGGAAGAAATCTGGAGATGTTACATGAATTATTTTTCCATATGCCTCCCATAATCATGTCTCCCACATGAGTGTTTGTCTCTTCTTTTTTGAGCTGAATAACAAACTTGGAAAGCTCGCACAGTAATAACATTAGCTTTGTGGTCTGAAGTTTGTGATAGTCTGTGCTAGACAACTACATTCTTTGTGATACTTCAGGGATTTCAAGCATGAATATGTAAGCTAAGCTCTTGTGTATAAGACTTTTCAGTGAGGAACTCAGACCTGCAAGTAATATGAAGCTGAGGCTTCTTTTCTCTTTCAAGTAATGTGTAGCATGTGTGATTGTTATTGAATGATACATTATTTTTCTGCCTCATTTTACATAGTTGACTGGCAGTGGAAAAAACAGTGTGACAGTATCATGGTACATGTTGTTTTATACTGCATATTACTAAGAAGGGGGCAGAAAGAACATAGCAGGGTTGGTTTCCTGTTTTTTTTTTTTTTTTTAAGCAAAAGGAAGTCTTGTTCCTTCCTGCAACTGGTTACATGGTTGTGTCCTTGAAAACTTTCTTTTAAGGTCATAGTTACATAACTATGGAATAACAGCTAGCTAGGTGGATTTTAGCAGTAGGGAGCAGTTTTACATGAGTTAATATTTATTAAGACAGGTGTGGTGAATAATACAGTAGTTGCTAAGAAAAAAAAAGACTTTTCAAATTATTATTTCCTTATATTTATGATCTATATTACCAGGGTGTGTTAACAGTGACCTGCTATTTCACTTACTGGCTGCTTATCCTGTATGTGTACAGCATGTCAATTTAGACAAGCCAGTTCATATAACCCAGCGACAATTAACCCCATATTTAATGGGATGGTACATACCTTAAGTTTCTTTGCCTTGTCATCTTACAGAAGAAACAGAGCTGACTTATGATAAGAGGTTTCACAAACTAATTGTTTTAGAGGTGGCCAAAAGAAGATTGGGTGTAGTTTCATATGTCAGCCATGAACAGATAGTTTTCAAAACAGAAACAATATATGGTGTAAAAAACTATGTAGGCTAATCTACAGGGGGGATAATTAATATACAGTAATGGAATATAAATCTGAAAGTCACAAAAATTTTATATCATACAACAGTTGAAGAGTGTGCTTTATTTGAATGTGGGATAATCTTCTAATGGCAGAACCTTTCAATGCTTGAGTCATTTCATATAACTAGTGAGGAGACATTCTATAGAGAACAATCCTTAAATGACCAGGAGAAAAATGAGATTATCAAATCGAAGCATTTCATTTACAATTTTGTGACACCAGCAATGTTCTTCTCTTCAAACCCCTGGAAGCTGCTGTCAAAGCATCTGTCTTCCTATGTGTAAATTATGAGCATAGGGTAGGTTTGAAAAGGGATTAGCCTGGATATTGTTTCCATATAAATTATTATTTAGGAAATTTATACTTGTAACATTTGGATGTGTGGGTGTTGGTGGGATAGCAGCAAAGGAAAGAGAAACAGCAAGCTAGACATGATATGGGGGCAATGTTTTAAGGGTTTTTTGGTATATTGTTATTCAGAGATACACTGCTCAATGAAGTATACAAACAAAGATGTTTTAGTGTTTAGGTTAGGACTCATAGGGGCTGTGCATGAACAAGCCATGCTATTTATTGCAACATTCTTATTCTGCAAGAACCATTTTTAGTGAAATTATACTGATTTTTATTGATTGTTTTCTTTTCTTTATTTATTTGTATGCCATGCCTCTTCCCAAGGCAGTTTATACAAAGCAAATAAAATATTAAACAATAATTTGCAAAATATGTAAAACCATTCTCCAAATATAAATACCAATAGTAGACTGAAACAATTAAAACTCCAAGACACTAATATGAAGGTTAAGAAATTCTTTGTGGGAGGACAGCAAGAGATTAACAGATACGTTTCCACTGTACTGCACACTGGATACGCTTCTGATGTGATTGGGGTTGCATTAGCATCTGCCATATCTATAACTGCACCCATTGCTCCTGCGAGCCTGTGAGCAGAATCTCATGGACAAAGAAAGAAGCAGGGCTGTGTTGTGTGTGATTGGTGGAAAAGATGAAAAGGGGGAGGTTGTATATTTTGCTTTGAGATTTATTGTTTTCTAGACTGTTTAGAGGTTTATTTATCTGCTTGGGCTCTTTTTTTGACTGAAGGTGAGGGCTCTTCTCTGACCACATGGTAATAGGTGGAGGGATTACTGCTGAGGGGAACTGCGTCATTAATGTGGTTAGAAATGGAGAACATATTTAGGGGAATATTGTGAAAATTATCTATTTTGATTCCAGCAAGGATTTTGATATTCCCCAGTGACATTCTTGAGGCCAAGCTGGTAAAATGTGGGCTAGACCAATGGTTCTCTAACTCTTTTCACCCTTGTTGGGCTAAAAAAAAATTTGTGGCACAGCTACCCTTAAAGTTGTTTGAATACTTAGGAAAAGAAGAAAAACAGTGCAAATTTAATGCTCAGTTGTATTAAATGTAATGAATAAAACTGTTTGGATGAATTTTTCATTATTTCCTTTATGTTTATGGGAAGTTTAGTTAAATTTACCCTCAAATCACTTGACCCAGAAAGTTTGCTCCTGTATCTGTTTTTTTATGCAAGCGTACATTGAGAATACAGACTCACAGAGATAAGTTGAAGTAAAACGCACACATCTTTTCACTGCAGCCTTGCCAACAGCATTATTTTCTGAATATACCTGCATCCAGAACTCTTCATCGATTCCTTCGTGGTATTTCTCTTTTAAACTGTTTTCTTTGTTGATCTTGAGCAGATTTTGAAAAATTTCATTCATCATTCCAGGAGGTTTATGTTTCAGGTTGCAGGAAAACGGGTTCATCATCCAGCTGTAGATGTCATCAGAGTCAATGTCGGGAAAATGATCAACTATGCTTCTTTCCAAACCTTGCAAGTGGGCAATAACAATTTCGAGGAATTTGGTTTGAAGGTTGATCTCATTTGTTTTGAGAAATTCTTGCAACTGAGGAAAGTTGGCGATGTCTCTGCTCTCAACACAAGTTTTAAAAATGTAATTATTTTCCGCAAGGCTTTTATTTTCTCTAATTGTGCTCCTCCTTTTCTTTGAAAAGAAGTGCTGGTTTCGTTTAGTTTTCAAAGTTATCCCAGTTTAAGCAGCCAATCAACATCAGTTAATTTTTGGATAAAATACTCCTCTGTAAATGTGACCACCAGTGCATCTTTTACTTCAAACAATCTGGCTAAATCCCCCCCCTTGATAGCCACCATATTTCTCTGTGCAGCAAAAGGTGGAAGTTATCCTTACCCAGATCTTCGGTGGTAAGTTTTGAAAGGCGTGCTTGAAGCAGGTGGCTCTTAACATGATTAATCATCTTCACAGCACCATCCACTACGACTTTTAAATCTTGCAGCATCCTTCTAGTTGCCAGAGAATGCCGATGGATGACACAGTGGCTGCTGGTGGCATTTCCTGTCACTTGCTTCATCCTGGACATGGCTCCCCTCACTTTTCCAACCATTGCAGCCACTCCATCGCTGCAAATATCCACACATTTGATCCATTTCAAATCATTTTTCTGTACACACTTGTTGACAGCTTTGAAAATTTTGTTGCCAGTGTTTTAAATTCCAAGCACTTCACTCATCAAAAATTCTTCTTTTTGTATTTTGAATGGATATCCCACAAACACCAGAAGAACATCAAGTACCGCAACATTGGTATTTTCATCAAGCTGTAAACTAAAAAAATCACGAGTTTCCAATCTTCTTATAAGCCTGTTCTACACATACTCTGAAATTGTGTAAATTCACTTGCTTATAGTGCTATTTGACAGCTGTAAAGTATCAATCTTCTTGGGCATGTGTGGACCTAACATGCATCTTACAACATCCTTCACGCAAGGTTTAATCAGTGTCTTGGAAATAGTATCGGGCTTTCCAGCTTTTGCAATGTGTAAACTGACAATAAATGAAGCTTCAGATGCGTTTTCATTTTCATTTTTAGAAATTCTCTCCATCATGGATGACTTTGCCTGAAGAGTTAACGTGCAGCGTTTGAAGATTTCCTTACCTTTATGCCAGGCATGTCCAAAGTCAGGCCCAGGGGCCAAATGCGGCCTGTTTTCAAATTTTGACCGACCCATGTCCTCTTTTGCCCACCGGTTCAGCCTATCACTCGTCGCCACCAGCTGGCCCCTCCCCATACTGGATGGAGACATCAGTGTGCAGTTTTATGGTTTGCCTGCACTCCCTGCCTCTGTCCATCCCCCAAGCCACCTGCCTAGCCTACCATTGCTGCAGCATCCTCCCTGCCTCCTTGAATGTTATAGAGCAGGCATGTCCAAACTTCAGCCCTCCTGATGTTTTAGACTACAATTCCCAGAATTCTAAGTTTAGATTGCCAATGCAAAGGACTGTGGGAGTTGTGGTCCAAAACATGTGGAGGGCCAAAGTTTGGACATCCCTGTTATAGAGACTAAGTTCAAAGTTCAGCCCACTGGCCAAATGTGGCTAAATGGTCAGCCCCCACACATTTTCCCCTCACCA
The DNA here is from genome assembly GCA_029282475.1 of Phrynocephalus forsythii. Taxonomy (NCBI): domain Eukaryota; kingdom Metazoa; phylum Chordata; class Lepidosauria; order Squamata; family Agamidae; genus Phrynocephalus; species Phrynocephalus forsythii. Next base: position 70,265,895 of record JAPFRF010000006.1, on the reverse strand, counting down.
AATCTGGCCCTCCTTGTGAAAAATTTGGACACCCCTGCTTTATGCACTAAATCAGAATGATTGCATTCCAGACATCTTTTTAATTTGGATGGAACCAAGCAGCCATTAGCAACAATTTTATGACAGTTAACACATTGTGTTCCCAACCAGAACAAAGCCAAACAATGTGAGGTAGCTAGGATCATATTTTCTTACTTTTCCTTGGATTTCCTTTTGGTCGTGAGTTCCCTTTCCTTGAACTGAGGCAGACAAACTTGGATGGCTTAGGTTTGCAGGTGTCTGCTGGGATATTTTGTCTCTGACGATGCTGGTTGTCATTGAATCAGTTGCTTCAGAAGATTCAGTGAGTTCACCACCCTTCTGTTTTAAGGACCTAGTTTTTAGGCAATTGTCCATAATTCTGCAATAAAAGTAGGGACTCAAATAAATAAAATTTTTCATTCCAGTGCATGCCCCTTCCGAAACAGTATCATGGTTATGTGACTGATTTTGATTACATCTGCTGAGTTAGTACATGTGATGCATTGCAAATTCATCTACCTTGTAATTTAAAAACTAACCTCTTGTCAAAACATTTTTAATTTCATAGAACTATGATGAAAATATAAACACGTACGCAGTCTCTAGCCATATAGTAAACATTATATTCACTAAATAATCAGTCTCTTAAAAGAAAATAATACAAATTTACCATCAATTCCACTGGAATCTTTTTTTTTTGCGATGAGAACAACACGTACCATTCAAAACAAATGACACACAACCACAAAAATGGTTGATGAGTGGCAGACGTAGCATAGACAAGGAGATAGTGGTGTTGCCATGTTATAAAAACAGATTCTACTGCTAAATTACTAAATCTTAGTGAAAATTAAATATTATTGCAGCATCACCCCTGGCATACACTCATGGCACCGCAGGGTGCCACAGCACCCAGTTTGAGAACCGCTGGGGTAGACAATGCTACTGTTAGATGGATTTGCAGCTGCTGACTGGATCCATACCCAAAGGGTACTGAAATGGCTTCTTGTCCTCGAGAGAAGTGACTAATATGGTGCTACAGTGTTGCATCCTGATCTCAATCTTCAATACATTTATTGATAAGGAATAAAGGGAATACTAATTAGTTTTTCTGATGACACCAAATTGGAGGGATAGCTACAATTTCAGAAGACAGAATCAATATTCAAGGTGAATTTAACTGAATGGGGAACAGGGCCAGCATATATTTCAACTGGAAGAATTTAAACTTCTGCATTTAACTGGAAACATTTTATGTAAAAATATAGGACAGGTAAAAAAGGAAAAAAGTGTGGGGGGGGGACTAATGCAATAGCAGTTTGCATCAACAAAATTACAGTGTCCAGATCAATAGAAATAGCAGTACTATTGTGTTCTGCTTTGGTGAGACTATACCTGCACTACAGTTAAAGCCAATAAGCTGGGATATGTCCAGGGAAGTATGACTAATTTGATCAAGTTGGTAGTATAAGAGCCATCTTCAAATATTGGAATGACTCCCATATGGAAGATAGAATAAGCTTGTTTTCTGTGGCTTCAGACAAAAGGTAAAAAAGTAATTCAAATTAGGAAAAGACTTCAGCTAAACAGTAGGAAGAGCTTCCTGACAGTAATAGTAGTGTCTGGAGCTTGGGGACCTCCCTTTCCCTTGTGTGTGTGTGTGTGTGTGTGTGTGTGTGTGTGTGTGTGTGTGTGTGTGTGTGTGTGTGTGTGTGTGTGTGTGTGTGTGTGTGTGTGTGTGTGTGTGTGTGTGTGCGTGTGTGTGTGTGTGTGTGTGTGTGCGCGTGTGTGCGTGTGTTACTCTCTCATCTATGGTCAAGGTTCACAGTCTGGGTATACCTTTGGACTCAGTGCTATCCATGGAGTCCCAGGTAGAGTCTATAGTCTTTTTTTTTTAAATCTAAGGTGGATTGCCCAGCTGCATCCCTACCTTGACACTGGGTAATTCACTATACTAATCCATGCATTGGTAGTCTACAGATTAGACTACTTTAATGCTCTTTATGTGGGGCTTTATGAGTTTTTTTACAGGAGGTCCAGAATATGGTGGCCAGACTGTTGAGTGAACAATTATCACCATATCTTCCCTACCCTGGTTGCCTTACACTGGTTGACTGTCCATTTCCTTGCAAGGATAAAGGTGCTGATGTTAACATACAAGGCCATGAAAGGTTTAAAGACCTTGATATTAGGTGGAACACCTTCTTCCAGTAAAATCTGCCCCATCTGTTTGCTTATCTCAGGCCAGGTAGTTGAGAGCACTAAGCACACTAGAAGCCCAGAAGGAGAAAACCAGACTCTTTCACTAGTGGTTTTAAACAGAGAGGTTGGATAGCAATTGGAGATGCTTTGGCCATAGATTTCTTCCTTTGGCAGAGGGTTGGACTTGATTACTCTCTGCAGCCCCACAGTTCTATTATCCCACAAGCATGATTTAATTTCTGTACATTTTCTTTGTTTGGAAAAAACAACAACAGATTGCCTGAACTCTTTTACTGCCCCACAGTTGCCATATTTTGTGGCACAGTGGCAGATTTTAGGGATGGGGAGGGAATGCAGCACATAGGCCTGGTGGTGGTGACCTTGGCTGAAATTTAAAAACCACAGACACCCAGTGATTCTTGAGCAGTTCTCAGAAAAACGATCAGTTACCACATAAGCAATGAAATAAAGAAACTTTGACCCAAGAGGTTGTTACCACAAGTTTTAGAACTCTGAATTGTCAGCAGCCATGCAGCCCTACGCTACAGCAGCTTGCACCTTAAAACAATATGCACAGTTGGGGGAAACCTGCATTTGAAAACTGATAGAAGTGCATTAGGAAAAGAGAAAAAAATCCATATATTATTATATGTATATGTTTATTATGAACTTATAACAGGTGGTGTCATGTAAGATAATTCATGTAACAGTTAGGAAATTCTTGATTCCCATAACTACATCAAACTAAACCATGTTAAAAAAATCTTTTGGACCAGATCCTCCTTTGTTCCATCAGATCCTGTGGACTGCAGTGCATGAGATGTTAAAGCAACCACTCAGCCTGAAGTCATATGCTTGGCATTTGGAATGTGGGGGCAGTCCAACAGGGTATTTGTGAACTTTGAAAAATCTCCTTTTAAGAAACATTCACCAGAGACCTACTTAGTCTTTGAACACTTTGCTTCTGATTGGTTAACTGATATTTTGTAATCTGAGTCTTTAGACAACTAAATGTTTTATTTAGTTTTAGGGGCTAGAAATCTATCTATCTATCTATCTATCTATCTATCTATCTATCTATCTATCTATCTATCTATCGGTTAGATTTAGCTGCATTATATTAACCTTTTCCAAAAACTGAGGAAGAGCTTGTAGGAGAATGCCCCTTCATCCTCTGGAATGAATCATTTAGATTCTTATTCTGAAGGGTTCTTGCCCTTGCCACATTGTGTGTCAGGTTTGCTTACTTGTTTGTGGATGTCAGTAGCCTTTGCTGCCCTGGCTCCTCACTGACTGAGCATGTTGTTATTCTTTATTATTATAAGTTTTGCTTATCAGTGCCCAAAGTGAACATGGCATTTTGCAGACAAATAAAATATGTCAGGAGCTTACCCTGAATAGTATTCTCTCTAAATGAAACATTACACTCTACATGGATGGCACTGCCTTCTTGCATCTTTCATTGTGCGAAACCCATTGGGGGAGGTAGAGATATATTATAACAATAACATACTATTTTAAAAAGGATTGCTAGGTATAAGGCCAAATTGCTGAGGAGTGAAAAAATGTGAGATGACACCAAATAATTTTTTGTTTGGGGCATTCCTATTTTTTATTTGCCTTATCAAATTTTGAATATTGTGCATATATTGTGCTAAAGCACAATATAGTGCTAAAGCACAGTATATTGATGCCCTGCTGGGCAGCAATAATATAGGTAAACTTCAAAGGTCAACTCAGCTGCCCTTACCCCCTGGGTGCTGTTCCTAATCTTGTGGATAGTAAGCATGAACACACACATTCATGATAATGTAATATTGTGAATGGATTTTAGAAAACTAAGCTGAGAGCAAACGAAAAACATTTTAAATGAAAAGGTTAATCTACATAGTAACATATCTCACTCTCTTTACCTTGCAGCTCCATGAAATGGCTGGTAGAGTGGCTGCAATGAGGTACTGACTATCCAGTGACCTCAGGCTGAGCTTTTCCTTGGACCTCAGTGTCTATGGGAGATCTCAGGATTTATTTAAAAGTTTCAGCTCTCACTTAATTTCTCATTTGGCATCAGTAGCTCATTATACCAATACTGTGAATAATTCTGATATTCCATTTGCTTATTTCACATGTCTGAACTTTTCAACACCATGAATGCCAGGTGGAACACAAAGGCTCTCTGGGTAAGCAGTACTTTGCCCTGTAGCGACTCCAGATTGAACAACTGCTCAGGTCCCATTTGTGTTTCCACATTTGTCTGAAGACAGTGCACGCATCCCCAATTAAAGAGATAATGCAACTTTCCCCATTGTTATGGCATGGATCGGCGAGGAAGCTAATCAGGGGCAGTACACAATCCCTTTAACACTAGTTTGACTCTGATCTATCTGTGACCTTCCCTGAACATAGACACTGCTTAGCTAATGCATGTCAGGCTACCTTGTCCAAACAGTTTTACCAGTTCTAACTGTGCCGTTTCACAATCACAGACTCACAAGGTTAGAAGGGAGAATATGAAAAGGACATTCAAAAGTAACCTCCTGGCTCCCCCCTGTACTAACGTGTTCCTGTTGACCCACAAGATCACAGCCATAATGCTTAAATGTCATATCTGGTTAACTATGTCACATAGATTTAAAAAGACAACATTTTCTACAGGAACAGATTGTTCGGTGTAGAATCCAAATCCAGGATCAAGAGCTGTATTAATCCAGTACTATGTTTGCAGAAATGCTACACAAAATCAGTAATATGCCTGTGGGTTTTACCGTTTTATTGATATTAGCCTTAGAAGTAACCTTTAAAAAAGTACAATGTTGAATCAAGTTCTTGTGGCATTTTGGTTTGTTAGTTCAGCTGTCCTGGTTAAATTCCAACCTTAATAATTCTACTTACCTGATTTCCCTTGCAGCTTCAACAGAAGTTGTTACATGCCGCCTCCCATGACACAAGTTCACAGTCACTTTGAATGTTTCATTGCAGGTTTACACCAGACTGCCTTGCCATATAGGAGAGTTAGTTTTAAGAGCTGAAGGGATGTGTATTATGGAGAAAAGAATGGGGAATAATAAATATTCTTCATAATTAAAAATCATTGCTTATATTGTATGTGAATAGAACTGTTTCATAAAAAGAAAACCAGTTAATCAAATGTGTGCACAGATCAAATATGTACACAAATAGTAATGATGTGAAAGATAAATAAAAATTCTACTTTTCATTTTGCATTTTCAATACTTTTTGTAGGAAAAGCTGAAATTCCATGTCCACTTTTTAATACCAAAAAGAAGCACATGTGTGTTTCAATATACATAAAGCCTTCACAAACATGCAGAATTGTTGCTGGGGTATGTGTATTTGGTACAAAAATATAACAAAGTTTAGGAGTAGAAATAGGTTAACAGTACATTCTTATTTGTATTTATTCAGAGAGAATCCCTGTTGAAATGAACTGAGTTTCTTGTTATGCGCTGTCAAGGCCTTAAGTGCCTTGCTCACCTTGAGTTTACAACTCAAGTCTGTGGCTTCCTTTAGAGCAGGCATGCCCAAACTTCAGCCCTCCTGATGTTTTGGACCACAACTCCCAGAATTCTAAGCTTAGATTGCCAATGACAAAGGACTGTGGGAGTTGTGGTCCAAAACATCTGGAGGGCCAAAGTTTGGGCCTGCCTGCTTTAGAGAGTCTGCCCACCCCATACTTGGTATTCCTCTTTTCCTCATTATTGTCTTTTCCGGAGAATCCTGGCTCCTCATGATGTACCCAGAGCAGAGCAATGATTTGGAAGCCTTGTTTTTTTTAAGTATTTGGAGATAATAGGCATTCTACTGAAGGTAATTGACACCCCCTCAGGCATTCTTTTGTATCAGACCAGGCAATCACACAGAGTAGAAAGTGGAGAAAAGTAGTGCCAGCCCATTGTAGGAAAATTAAACCATTCCCCACTGAAAAGAGACAATTCCCCTTCAGGCTTACCTATAGTATGTAGCTTTGTGTTATGTGGTAGCTGGTTTTTAATTTGATTTCCTCCATGCCAAATCCCATGCAAAGTGAAGAGTAAATGACCAGTATAGATGCCCCCCCCCCGCAACAGAAATCCACATGTAGTGCACCATGAAAGAGCCACGAGTGAGTAGGCCTATGAGCCTCCAGTTTTGAACCACCCATTGTATGCATCTTGTTGGCAGCAACAGAGATAGGGAATGTTTTGTTTTCCAGCACATATTTGAACACAGTTGCATATGAGATTTACTACCCATTTTACTAAGTACTATTTGGTAAGTGCTGTATCAAAGCAGCTCAAAATTTTCATTGTATTTGCACCAAACTGTGGAAAGTTACTGGGGGAAAAAGAATTAGTTATAGTTACAAAACCCAGAAAGCACCTACTATCCCTTCCACTTTTACAGTTCTAAGAGGATGATGATGATGATAATGATGATTACATTTATAATACATAAGAGGTAACTCTTGGTTTCTCACAGCCAATAAAAATAGTTGAGTGATCATTTCATTACTATCTCCTGAAGAGGGCCCAATCTATTGATGAGTTGGGTAATATCTTTATTGCATCACTAAAAAGTCAGAAATAAAGCAAGCTTGCAAATCCTGAAGGCAGGCAAAGATGGTATAAATCTTGGTGTTCAAGCAAACAAGTCCAGTGCTCGGATCACACAGCTACCTATGCAGTTTGAAATACCACAGTGAGCTACCAGAGAAACATTCGGCTTCTTTGTGTTGTTGGCATTTTAAGTTAACTAAAACACTAATTAATTTAACTGAAATAGTTGTTTTAAGTTACTTTAGCTAAATCAGAATGCTGCAGGACTTACATATGAAGCAGACCAAAGACACGTGGACATGCACATCCTGTAACTATAAAAGTTACTCTGGAAAAGGAAAGCTGCTATTCCTCATTAAGTCACCATAGCATTTGTAAAGAAGACTGATTTCCTACTGTGCCTCCTTGACAGGATCCATAGGATACTTTCCAGCTCTGCAGTTCTAAGATTATTCTAAGATTATTATTCTACTAGTGACTATTTACACTGAATTAGTTCCAAGCACTGATCTGTGTGTATTTGAATGCAGCAAATCTTGCAGTTCATATATTTATTTGATTTTCTTGAATGAGAACTCTGGCACACCCTGCCTGCAACATTACCATATAAATCTGTCTAGTTTTTGGGCTAGTGCAATTTTCCTTTCTGTTTTACCGAGTGCAGTAGAGGTGTTGTAGTGCAAACATTGCAATTCGCTATTGGTTAACCAAGTGTAATATGCTTGAAAGATTCTGGGAAGTCACAGAAAAAGAAATTTAATATTAATCTATAGAGCATGTGTAGAGCATGAGCATTTAAGTTAATGAGTTGTCACAGTGGGGGCTGCCTGTTTTTAAAAAATAAAAATTACTGACTTGAAAGGTCACAAGGCTATTACAAATTTGTTAGAGAGCTTTGTGTCATATTTTCAAAGCCCCCTTCTCCAGAACAGTTAAAAACAGCAAACATTTCATACAGTTATTCCTTTCTGCTTGCATTCTGTTATGAACTTGTATTTATTTGGTAGTTTTTGCTTTTTAATGACAAAACAGGGTGTGTTCATCATGAGAATGACACATGGAGAACAATGGCTTGTATGTTTATGAGTAATTTTAGTATCATTAAAAATTTAGTACTCTGTAATGGGCACAATGATATTTAAACAGCACTCTATACTCAGTGAGGGAGTGTCAGCACAATGCATTCTGACTGTGGTTAGATAATTACTGTGCAAGTTTTTAACTTTGGCAGTTTCTTTATTTGAAGTTTCTCTTGATGTATCCTGTCGTCTGTTGTTATGGCTATTGATATTTATCTGGGATATGACTGGTGAGCTGTGATTGTAAACCAACAAATTATATAAAATAATCTTGAGTTCTTTCTCAGATAACTTCTGAGATAGTAGAAAGATAAAAGTATCTTTCTGGTAGGTTTCCTTTGGTTATCCTAACACCTGAGATATCTCCAGTAGGTCATAGAACCATGGACTACATTAGAGCATAGATTTTAAAGGTATTTTGCTGCAGTTATTTCAGATGTTCCTGTTAACTGATTTAGTAAACGTTGTACCTGTGTTTTCAGTATAAGGCCAAAAACTGTTTACATCTATTTTTTCCTAATATACATTGCCCCTGGGTCTAACAGGTAAATCTCACTGCTAAGATTTTCAGACTGGTAAAACAGTGATAGCAACATGAGCCTTACAGAGGTGATACGTGGATTAATTAGTTGCTGCTTGTAAAGTGCTTAGCAGATGGAAAGATCTCAGCGTTATTAAACCAAGACATTCAAGCATCCTGTAGGGAGTAATCTGGCACTAGCAGGGTTGCACTGATGACCTCATAGGTCTTCCTCATCATTTGCATGCTTGGAAAAAGAAGTCACAGTTTTAATGACATGAAATAAGAACTATACCAGCAGTTCTGTTAGTAGGAGGACTTCTGATCTTCAGACTAGAAAGCAAGGATGTGGCACATTTGCCATACTTAGCATTTCACCTACTGAGAAGAATGTCTCACAAGTCTTCCAGCCTAATGACAGGACAAGCCCCATTTCTTACCTTCAATAAATTGCTGTTAGGCTCTGACCCATGATATTAGTTCTCCAGAAGAGTCATGGGGATTAATGGCACAGGTAGTGCCTAAGCCTGTGAGGTTGAAACATAAAGCAAAGTGTTCTGCTTATATAACCCCCATACCACTTCAAGTAGTCTCTGGGCAGTTTACAGTTTTTAATTACAGTATGCAGGCTACACGTTGCCCCCAGCAAGCTAGGTACTCATTTTACCGACCTCGGAAGGATGGAAGGCTGAGTCAACCATGAGCCTGCTACCTGGGATTGAACCCCACGTCATGAGCACAGTTTTAGTTGCAGTACAGGCATTTAACCACTGTGCCACGAAATAAGACTGACACAATTATTGTAATATGACCTTTTGTAGTCTATACTTAACTTTAACCACTAATATCAGACATGCCCTAGACTCTTTTTTGTTGTACTATCAAATGTGTAGTTTTGAAGGATAATGTTTATAATGTAATCAATCCATGCATGGGTATTTTCTTATAACTGCCTTTTTCCTTTTTCCTTGAGTTTCTAAGGGCTAGATTGATAGTCTGGTTTCATTAACATTCCAGTTCAAGAATCCAAAGCAAAGAGCTTTTTCCAGTCAGCAAAAAAGAACAACCAAATCAAATTAATGATTACTGTATTAGGCTGTGATTGAAACCATATTGGGACAGAGACTGTAATTCCACTGCACATTTGTGTGTAATGTCATGTTTCCCCCCCAGGTATCTGCAGTTAAGATAAGCTCAGGTAGCAATTTGACCAAAATAATTGAGAGCTCCTCCCCCTTAGATTACCTAAGGCTGGTCTAACAGACCAATAGTCTTTCAGCTTCATATTGCCAGTGTCATGATCAAAAGAAGAAAATTGGCTGATTTGATTAAAGGTGTGCTGTGTTACCTCTGGTACTACTTGTTTTATTCTGCCAAATGTTTTAATTTGTTATAGTTCATCTGTATTTTTATTAGTATATATCTTTATTGTTCTTGCTTTGCACTAATGGGTGGGTGGGTGGGCAAATAAATAAATAAATAAATAAATAAATAAATAAATAAATAAATAAATAAATAAATAAATAAATAAATACTTGTTTAGTGCTACACAGATATGTTACTGAATTCTTTTATTTCTCTTCTTTTTTTCAGGGAGTGCAAGAGCTGAAGATGAGGCCCAGAGCAGAGTGTTATCCTTCAAAATTCTGGCTTATGCTGGCAGTTTTAGCAACGACAGGTGGTGGGGTCTGGGCCCAAAAGAACCATCCCAGCATTGGCATTGCTGTTATTTTGGTGGGTACCTCTGACGAAGTAGCTATCACAGATGCCCACAAGAAGGATGACTTCCACCACCTCTCTCTCACGCCTCGTGTGGAACTAGTGGCCATGAATGAGACAGATCCCAAAAGTATCATCACTCGCATCTGTGATATCATGTCTGACCGGAGGGTTCAAGGTGTGGTGTTTGCTGATGACACTGATCAGGAAGCCATTGCCCAGATCCTGGACTTTATTTCTGCCCAGACCCTCACGCCCATTTTAGGTATCCATGGAGGCTCTTCCATGATCATGGCAGACAAGGTAAAGTATAAGATCTTTTCATCAAGACCCTGTGAATGAATCACAGAGAATCATTTTCCTCACTACATAACATTATGCCGCTCAGAGACCATTTGGTTGTGGGGCGGCTATTTGTTTTTGTAAATAAATAAATAAACAAATGCCTGTAGAATTGGATGAATGGGTCATTGAAAGCAACATGACCAACCCTGATTCTATAGGTACCTTTAAGAGGTAACTTGCAACAAGTAGTATCTTGTGCTTGGTGGTGGTGGTGGTGGTGGGGAGATTCATTCTACTTTACTGTTTCTGACATTTACAACCCCATTCTGAAAGGTCACTACCAAATACTGGGCATGCAGAATGGTAGCTATGTGCTTGGCTTAGTGCAGGTGTCTAGAAACCTTGTAGTTCATTGTGAATCTATTTCCAGTGGCTTTTCAATGTCCGCATTTTGAACAGCAGTTTTATATAAAGTAGTATAACATACGTAATGGTGGCGGCCTTTTACCAATGTAGATTCCATAGGACCAATTCTGCATTGGAGCAAAGTTTATTATGTCCCATCAGACAGAAAGGAATCTTGTGTTTCAATACAGAGTAATGGATGGGAAAACACTTAATTACTAGCAACATTGTCTTTACCAGATTGAGACACATTCCATTAACCACTAGACTCTGCCTTGAGTCTGCAGCCTCCATTTTAAAACTTATTTTTGACAAACGAACCTGGCATGCCCATCTGGCTATGGGCATACCAGATGTTTAGAACCTCTCTGTTTTCTCTACAACATCCATAGCTCTGTGGTACCTAGCCTCACATGTCCAAATGCTAGATTATGTTTGTGTGTGTTTTTAAAAGGCATTTAGTAGAGTTACCACCCACTCTTGCCTCAAATTGTATTATGTTGTCAACTCTTACTTGCCAGATCAGTGATTCACAAAATTAGGTCATTAAATACTTAAATAAATGCAATATAGCCAACATACAAACATACAGAAACTATTACACTGACCTGAAATGTTGAAAACAGAGCTCAGTCAAATGCATGATGAGTTCACAGCATTCACAGAAGGCCTAACATACATATTCTGCAGAATCACAGTCCCATAAGAAAGTTTGTTTGTTTGTTTATTTGCTTTGCTTTGCTTTATTGTAATATTAAACCAAGATGATCAAATCTGAAAATGTCTGCAATTATCTGGATAGGCCATAACAGATCATGTAAGAATTTTGTGCCTTTGACAGCATCAGTCAGGGAGCAATTGTTCACAAAAGCTTCCTTGCAAATTTTTCATTAATTATAAATACATAGTGTTAATAGAAATCAAGAAAACTTGTTTTAATTAAACTTCAAGCCTTTTTCTGCAGGGGATTTTTTTAGCTATGCTTAAAGATGCCTTTAAAAAAGTGATATAACCCAGACTATCTTTAGTTAACTCAGGAGATGTGAGTGGATTATTACATGAACTGTATCAGCACGGAAGCAGCCGTAGAGATGAGGGATTTTAAAATGTTTTTTCAGAGAATCATAAAACTAGAATCATAAAACTAATCTAGTTTAGAGGTAGGCAGGGTGAAGTGTGGGCTTTATAAGCCTCTTGCCCAGGAGCCCAAACGAAGCCCCTCAACACCCATTGTGTCCCTCCCCCTCCCCACCCAACCTTGTGTTTAGAAATAGCTTCAAAAGCCTCTTGAACATGTGTTAGGCATTACACCCCTCCCCCATATGTCTAAAAAACTTTTAAAAGTTTTCTTTCTAAATTAAAAGAAAAGATTTGGCCACTAGAGGGCATGAGGAGGCATTTTCAGCAATAAGGTGGTTTTGTGCCTTGATGTTGTGTTAATCAACTTCAGTTGCCTTTGTTGAACTATGCTTCTGGGTATCTGATTTCCTTCCCCATTGATTGGAGGCTGTTCTTATTAATAAATGTTTCTGGTTTGGGGGCTTTTCAGATGTCAGAGAATCACAGAGGCAGTGGTGGTTCTGTGGTGCTGCAGCTTTTGCTGCTGCATAGGACTGTCTTGTTAAGCTAAGCATCAGTGTTCTGAAAAGTAGTACTGCTAAATATATTTTAAACATAATTCAAAATTACTGCATTTATGTTATTTAATGACTGAAATCCTGTTGCTTGGTTACACAACCAATGTAATTTATAACTTCAAGGTGCTATAAAATTGCAATAACTTTAGAAATCTCCATAGCCATTATATCTTTGCACATTGAGTCATGTGGCGCAGTATGCAAAATATAGTATATATGGATATTTATTAACTTACAGCAACCATGTCTAAAAGGTACACCATTTACAAAGCTGGGCATCAGAATAACTCAGGTCCTTCCTCACCTCATCTCTTCTTCTTTTGATATGCTTTTGCCCTTCCATTGGCTAATCTTAGTCACTTACAGCAGTTGGACCAAACCTGATGACAGTAAATTGAAGGGGTTGGTTTATACTTAATGGCAGCACCTTGAAGCTGTATTGGTTACAGTGGACTTAGAATAGAAAGAAGCTTTTGTGCTAGCACAAGTACTGGCCACGATCAGCCAATAGACGAGAAGAGGTGGGGTGAGGTGGACCTGAATTAACCTGGCTGAAATCCAAATGGTGGAACTTTTAGACATGAATTGCTTTAAGTTAAAAAATCACTGTAAATGTTAGCTGTTGCATGCTACATTGTATGACTTAGTATCCAATAGAGAATGTCTACAAATATTTCTTGACTTATGGCAAATTCATTTTCAAAAGTCACATCATTTGCTTAACTGTACAACAGAATTTTAACCAATGAATTGCCCTGGAAGAATGAAATTGAGTTTCAGAAAATGAGTAGCATTTCATGAATCAATAGTAATGTATTCTCGAGGCTTTCATGGATGGGATCTGATAGCTGTTGTGAGTTTTTCAGTCTGTTTGGCTGTGTTCTGGAAGTTTTTCTTCCTGACGTTTCACCAGACTCTGTGGCTCGCATCTTCAGAGGGCAAGAAGCTCAGGGAACCAGGAGTTCTCTCTGTGCTCTGGGGTATAGAGTGAGTGAGACTGTGTGGTTTTAAAGTTGTGGGAAAGAGGAAACTTGTCCTATACAGGAGAATAGGTGTTACTCATTGTATTGTGATGGAGGGATTAAGAAGTTTCACTGCAATCAGGGGTGGTAGCGATCCTTCTCTGTAGTTGATGGGTGTTGTTAGCTGTTCTATTGTGTGAACTGATCACCGGTGCTTGCAGCTGAGTGGGAATCATTGAACTGTGATCTTTTGCAGACTGTAGTTTTTTCAGTACTGGAAGTCAGGTTTTGTTGATTTTTAGACTTTCTTGTTTTTTGTTGAAATTGTGCTTATGTTTGTGGATTTCAATGGCTTCCCTGTGTCGTCTGATATAGTGATTGGAAGTATTGTCCAATACCTGTGTCCTAGAAGAGGATTTGATGTCCAATAGTTAAGTTTTTTGGGCTGTTTGGCTGTGTGCTAGAATACATTTCATGTCGCTTGTTTCAGGGTATGTTCAGCTACTGCTGATTTTTCAGGTTGTAGTCTGCAGTGTCTCTCATGTTATTTGATTCTGGTCTGGATGCTGATGGAGTTGCCAGTAATAGCAAAGTTTTACATGGAACATTTTGAAAAACAAGCTCTGAATGTGGCACTCTTTGCACATGGATGACACATTCGTAATTTGGAGCCACAGTGACGATAAACTGGAAGAATTTCTAAACTACCTCAACAATATCCACCCAAATATACAATTCACCATGGAAAAAGAAATAGAGGGGAAACTCCCATTCTTAGATGTCATGGTCATATGCAAGCCAGACCTCCAATTAGGACACAAGATCTGCCAATATGCAAAATATACCCACACCCTTACAGACCAGTACCTATGTAAAAATTCCAACCTCAACCCATGTCAAAAAAGAGGCATATATCAAAACACTTGTAGACTGTGCAAACCAAAACTGTGAAGCTGAATTCCTCAAAACTGAATTGGGCTCTATAGGCAAATGTCTATTCCAAGAATGAATCAAAAGAGCCATCAAACTGAAAAAACAACACCAAACTGAAGAAGAAAAACTGCCCCCAACAAAAAAAGTTTTTCTGCCATACATAAAAGGAGTCATGGACCACATGGACAAAGTGTTGAAAAAAATACAACCTACAAGCAGTATTTAGACCCACCACAAAAATACAACAGATGCTACGGTCATCAAAGGAGAAAAGGAACCCACTCACAACTGCAGGAGTGTACTGGATACCCTGTTGTTGTGGCCAAGTATATATTGGGACCACAAAATGCAGCACCCACACCAGAATCAAAGAAAATGAGAGGCATTGCAGACTAAAACAACCTGAAAAATCAACAGTAGCTGAACACACCCTGAAACAAACTGGACATTAAATTCTCTTCCAGGACATGGAGGTATCGGACAACACTTCCAATCACTATGTCAGACAACACAGGGAAGCCATTGAAATCCACAAACATAAGCACAGTTTCAACAAAAAAGAAGAAAGTCTAAAAATCAACAAAACCTGACTTCCAGTACTGAAAACTATGGCCTGTAGAATAGCTAACGACACCCATCAACTACAGAGAAGGATTGCTGCCACCCCTGATTGCAGTAAAACTTCTTAATCCCTTCATCACAATATGAGTAACACCTATTCTTCTGCATATCAATAATAATGTTTGTAAAGTAAGTTTTTTTTATTTATTATGTCTTAATTAATTATATGTAGCTATGCTTGTGGTGCCTAGATATCCTAAGCACATCCGATATCGCCTGATTTCGGAAACTAAGCAGGGTCAGCCCTGGTTATTACTTGGATGGGAGACCACCAGGGAATACCAGGTGCTGTAGGCGCCTGGAGCAGAAACTGGCAAACCACTCCAGTATTCCTGCCAAGAAAACCCCATGAACATGGGGTCACAAAGAGTCGGTCATGACTGTATTGACACAACACACAATGCACATATTTGGGGTAGGGAGATCCTGATTTGAGATAATTAGAGGAGGCATTTCTTTTGATCCCACCACCCTTACAGTTGTGTTTGGTAGGGACACAGGAGAGGGCCTTCTCTGTTATTGCTTTTTGCCTCCCCAACTCTGGAATTCCACAGGAAGCCTGTCTGTCCCCATCTTTGCTCTACTTCTGTAAGCACTTTTCTCTTCAGACATGCTTTTCCCTAGTGATTGGCTGATTAGGAGATGTTTTGAAATTAGCTGTACCTTCCTCCCAGTGAAAAGCTGTTTATTCGGTAGTGAGAAACTGAGCACAGCTGAAAGATGCAGGAGCTACATTGGATTGTCTCTTTCTTATGAAAGACAATAGCAGTGGGAAATCCAGAATTTGGTTGTGGGGGATGTTTCTGTCCTTAGGAGACAACATCATGCCACAGAACCCATACAAAGAGATAGTACCTTTCCTCTGTCATATTGCATGTGCATTTTAGTCAATACCCAGTGGTAAATATTCATTTCTTTTCTGCACTGAGCACTCATGGAAGAGAGAAAAGTTTTGTTCCACCAGACTGCAAATAATCTACTGGGTCTGAATTGATGATGTCTTCAGATGGGCATTTGTCTTGAGGCGTGGTCCAGATTGGAGGGTGAACTGGTTTACTTATTTTACCAGGCAAAACTCAAATCAAAACAAAATAAAAGATAAAAACAACCACACAACATACATCCCACTGGAAACAATCAAGGAAGCCAACCAAAAATAAATAAATAAATAAAGAATGAGGTTCCTAGTTGCTTAAATCTTCTATATATTTGTTCCTGTGAATCTGAAATATTACTGTAGTAATTCATATTGCCATTGTATTGATGAGGATTTCTAATGAGGAACATCTTCTGAAAAAAGAACCAGGTGAAATCATATAATTAGGTACATTTGTCAGTAAAAACATATCTTGTTTTCATTTGTGAGATAGATGAATGGTGCATTTGGTGGGGATACAGGAGAGAGCCTTCTATGTTGCTGCTCTCAAACTCAGGGACTCCCTCCCACAGGATGCTAGACCGGCCCCATGCTTACTGCCCTTTTGTAAGTAGGTTAAGACTTTTCTTCACGCAAACTTTCCCAGAGTGAATGGCTGCTCAGTGAGGTTTTAAAAATGGATTGTTGTACCCTACTGCATTATATTTTAGTATGGTTTATGTTTCTTGGCATTGCATTCATCAATCCTTTTAGTACTGTAAGCTCGTTAACTTCAATACTGTCTTTTAATTGTTGTAAGCTGCCTCGGGTCCTTTTAAAAGAGAAAGTTCAATTAATTTTTGATGTTATTAGATTTTTAATTTTTATTATTTTCCATACATCAGGTGTTCCCTACAGGGGATGTGGGAGGGATGGGGATTCTAAGGGTAAGAATAGGAGAGCTCAAGTGTCATATGTACAATGTTTCTCTTATTTTAACACTAACCTCTATAATATTTAATACTGGAGTTATTTAATTAGAATTTTTTTCATAAACATTATAGAGTGGTTTCCAGCTGTCTCTTGCCTTTTGTAGTTCTTTGTCCTTCACCCGTTCTGATGTTGTATCCATCTCTGCTGCCTCAAAATATTTTTCTAGGAGTTCTTGTCGAGTTTGGTGTTTCAGCCAATTTCCAATACTTAGAAAATGTGATTCTTGCTATGATTCTTGCTATCGTAGTGATATGCAATACCAAACACTTCTCTTCTAAAAATACTTTTAAGTGTAAAAACAAATATTGAAAAATACTACATCTAATACAATGTAGAGTACATCCTGCAAAATTTTTGATAAAACGTGTTTTTGTATAATAATAAAAAACAGCCCAGTAGTAGTATAAAGGCTTTAAAAATATTTGGTCTTAAGATTTCTCCATTCCACAAAGACTAGCAGATTTATTTGGGTATAGGCTTCCCCTTGCCAATCACTGGTCCTTTCTCTTAATCCATGAAAGCTTATATGAAAGTACATTTACTAGTTTTCAAAGTACAGTGACCCCCCGCCATTTCGCGGTTCCAGTATTGCGGTCCCACTACATCGCGGGACCGGTGGCGGGTGGTGGGGGGGTTGTTCTGGGCCACCCCCCGCACCTCTGAGAAGCCTCCGGGGTGCATGGGAGGGCGACGGGGGGGGGGTCCGGTCGCTCCGCGCCGTCCTCCCACCCCCCCGAGAAGCCTCCGGGGTGCATGGGTGGGCGGCGGCGGGTGATCCAGTCGCTCCACGCAGCCCTCCCACGCACCCCCGAGAAGCCTCCAGGGTGCGGGGGCGAGTGGTGGCGGGCAATCCGTTCGCTCCATGCGGCCCTCACACGCACCCCCGAAAAGCCTCAGGGCTGTGCGAGGGGGTGGCGGGGGTGGCGGCGGGCGATCCAATCACTCCGCATGGCCCTCCCACACACCCCTGAGAAACCTCCAGGGTGTGTGGGCGGGTGGCGGCGGGTGATCCGGTCGCACCACGCGGCCCTCCCACACACCCCAGAGAAGCCTCGGGGCCGTGCGGGCAGGCGGGTGGCGGCGGCAGGAGGTAAGATCCCCGGGGGTTACTATACTACATAAGTCAGGGGTATCCAGATGTTTTGCAAGGAGGGCCAGATTTGGTGAGGTGATTTTAGGATGATGATTTTAAAGAAGGTTTTTATTACTGTTTGATATTTATTGATATTTTATTTATAACTATTTTAAATTGTTTTAATTCTTTGATTGTAAGCCGCCCAGAGACCTTTGGGTAGTGGGCAGCATATAAGTTGAATAAATAAAATAAATAAATAAATAAATAAAGTGTGTGGGGGCCGACTATTCAGCTGCATTTGGCCCCCGGTCTGGACTTTGGACAAGCCCCTATGTATCACGTGCAAGGAGGTAGCGAGGACGCTGCAACAACAGAGCCGCAGCAGGTAGGCTGGGCGGGTGGCTGGGGGGACGGATGGAGGCAGGGAGGGCAGGCAAACCATAAAACTGCAAGCTGACATCTCTATTCAGCATGGGGAGGGGCCAGCTGGCAGGGGTGCATGACAGACTAAGCCGGTGGGGAGAAGAGGCTGCGGGCCACTCAAAATTTGAAAACGGGCTGCATTTGGCCCCCAGGCCAGACTTTGGACATGCCTGACATAAGTCTTTGTTATTTTTTAACAAAGTAAGAAATACTGAATGGGAAATAATCCCAGGACAAGTATAGAAGAACTGACCTGCGGGCTGGCGCATTCTGTGTCAAGTACACAGGGTGCAATAAGACTGAGTGGTTGCCAGTGGGATGGTGGTAGGATGGTGGTGGGGTGGGCAAGGGAGACTCAGCTAATTTCATTGTGCACATGTTGTACATTGACAATAAAGGTATTATTATTAAACTTCAGTTCTACTGAAGTGCACATCTTAAAAGAGGACAGCTGATCTCTACTAAAGACATTGAGTTTAGTTCTTCAAGAGCATTTCAGCCCCCAGCAGGGACCAGATCAGTGCTGGAGCAAAATGCCTGCTTTGTTTGCTTTCCCACATAGATGATGCTGCTTAGATATAGTCTTGTTGCCAGCTCCCACAGGGCATTGTTCCCATTTCTGACACTGAGGTTACCATGTGCACTCTTCTCCAGTGCATGCCCACTTCTCTGTTAAGCTCTACAGTCTATCAGTAGTCAGGAGTGGGGGTATTTGGCTCACAGCCTTTATACAGGTATACAGTATTGTACCCTGATGTTCTCTACTATGCAATAGCTCTTCTAAACAGTCATGAAGAGAAGACCTATAAAATGATATACTTGAAATAGGATGGAACCGATGGAATGGGAAAAAAACCCCCTACATTATTTTCATCATCCTAAGACCTACCCTTTAGATGGGGCCTGAGATACTGTAAATGGAGATGATGCTGATAAAGCTAGGATGTCTGCTCAGTGAAGCCTTAAACTCACTTTTACGTTTCCAGTGGGTGATAAGAAGCAAGGAAAAATATCCTGACATTCCCCACTTAAACTTTTTATATATTTATGAAGGAGGTGATAGTATCCTTCTCTAACTCTCTGTCCTTTTATGTATTTAAATAAATCCATCCAGCTCCTTAATATCCTGAAAGCATGAGATGATTCTGCAAGAAAGTGCATCCCTTTCTCTCTCTGATTCTGTGACTGTTACAATCAACTCAGGTCTATAGTAGCAACCAGGGCAAAAGTTGGTGGCATGGAAGAAGGGTAGGTGAATACTGTCCAATTTGATTTTTATCCAAATATTAGCCATACAAATTGGGCTCAGTCGGTTCCAAGCTGTTTTGGAGGTGACTTGATCTGATTTGATATCAAGTTTCTCAAAGTATTTGTATGTTTCCAGATTGGGAAGGAAAAAAATAAAGATGGGTAAAATAAAAGGCTCTGATATGATGATTTTTGATTGTAGATAAAACCCATTCCCCCATTACCCCCACTGTTCCAGGAGCTGGCCTCAGGGGAAAGCTGTGTGGGGCGTGGGGGAAGATGTTCCCTTTGTGTTCCAGTCAGCAGCGCTACTTGTCAGAGCACATACAAGTCTGTAATTTTAACCGGCTTTAAAGACACATTTTTATTCTTTCTGCTACAAATGTCTCATAATGAGTTATTGGCACTTTAAGTGTCAGTTAATGAGGAAGGGACTTTCCTCATTATAGGCTATCCCCTCTGTGGATCTTTCCTGTGGATCTTTGTAGTTCTACTGCATCGTAAAAAAAGAATTTGCTAGAAATTCAGAACTCTGCAACATTCCAAGAAACTGTTCAAAGGAGTTTTGTGCAGAAACTGATGTTACAGATAATTTGCCATTAGATGTGAAAGTGTGTTGGAAATACATGATTCTGACCGACATTTCTGTTTGGGAAATCAGACTTCAAGAGAGTCCCATGCTTAAGCATGAAGACCAACAGCATGATATATCAAGCTAATTTGCAAATTACATGAGATGAGAAATGCTCAATATTCAGGTACTTTCAACAGTGAAGGAATTTCCTTCTCTAATTGCAAATGATCTGTAATGGCCCTTTCTTCTCTCAGTTCTAGCAATTTAATTTTCACTGTTCAGTGCAGAAGAACTCATAAAGCAGGTTGCATATGCATACAGGCTATGTTTGAATATCTATGATAATAACCAATGATCAGATTGACTAGTGAGTCAATCTAGACTAGAGCATAGAGCAGAGAAGATATTGCCACCATACTGAGATTTACTGTACACAGAAAACATCACAGTTGTATTTTCTTTCCAGAAAGAAAGATGATGCAGATGGGGTAAGTGGTGGTCTGATCGGTATGATTTTGGCAATTTCCCCTCCAATTTAATCTAAAGTTAACAAATTGTCTTGATCGGTTCACTTTGTCTAAATCTGCATTGTGATGCAGATATGCAATCTATAAAATGGTCTGTCAAGCTCAGATTTGCTTACCAAAACCATCTGGGAAAGCATTTAATCTCACAATTGCTTATTTAGCCAAATCTGTCAACTCTTTAAGGTAACTAGTTATATGAAAAGTGTTCTATATCTTATTTTAAATGTTTGTATGCACACATTTATTACATCAATTTGCACAATCCACAGCTGGTCAACAAGATTAATGTATCAGTTCTGGAATAGGCAGACCTTTTCCACAATTTAAATTAATTCCAATCAAAATTTTCTCTTCCCCAAACCAGTTTGTAAATGAAATTGAAAACATGGAGTGTGAAACTGACTGATCCTGCTTCTTTAGATAGTCAGTGCATTCATCAGTGCAGCCCCAGCTACCCAGCATTGGTTTGAACGTAGAAGGTTCTCGGTTCAGTCTCTAGCAACTTTTCTTATACTTGGATCTCAGGTAGTGATGTAGGGAAAAGTCACTGCCAGGCCTGGAGAGCTGCTGCCAGGCAAATCAGTGCCACTAGATAGACCATTTCAGAAAAAGAAGCAGACTATTTGGCAAATCCACACTGTTAAAAGTAGAGTGTTCCTCTTCCTGGATACTCTGATATTTTCAATTTCCTCCTTGGGTTGAATTAGTCATCTGAATGCCTGGTTGTAAGACAGTGGTGGTAAGCAATATGACTTTCAACAAGCCTTTATTACATGCCAGCAAAGTGAGGTTGTGAAAAAATTATTCAGTGAGTGACCAGAGGAATGTTTGTTCCCCACTTTGTGCCATGTTTCTTACTGTTCCTTTCAATGATTCCATTTACTACACATTAGGAATAATTGCAAGTAGATAAATCTTTTGTCATAAATATAATGGTATAGTTTGTCTTCTGTATCAGATTTAAGGCTTTACTTATGACTAGACACTGATAAAAATAGAAAAACAGTGGCTGGTGATGGTTTGTGGCTATCCACAAACTAACACAAACTCCCTGAAAAACAGAGTTCATGATTTTTTTCTGGGTTTGTGCCAGGAGGGGAAATGGATGTCATCCCATCCTCTTTTCACTATCCCCATTGTCTTCCTATTTAAGTCTTCCACTGCTATTGTTACAGAGTACAGTCAGTAAGCTGGATTTTCCTTCCAGGATCTTGGCCCACTGGCTCTGTGCATGCTGTTCCCTGTCAACTGCACTGGACATGGTGTGGGAGTGAACCCTATTCCTTTTGATTACCTTTGGCTGGCATTGGTTAGGACTGCAACTGCAATGCAATTTGTAAATTGTATTTTTAAATTGATACAGCATCAATGCCAATGCTTGCCATGGCTTGTCAGTTCAGCACTATTTCACTTGCTAAACATTAAAAAAGATGGGATTTCAATAAAAGAGGTGGGCAAGAGGGCTGTGATAATGACAGAAAAGGGTGAAGGGGAATGGAGCTGCTTTGACAAGGTGGCTGTGTGTTTCTTGTAGGCAGCCCCTGACAGTAGTCTGACTGTAGCATTTTGCATCAGCTGATGTTTCCAAACACACTTCAAAAGCAGCCCTGTGTAGAGTGCTATGCTTGTATGGAAGACAAAGAACATCTTCTTGATATAACCCTTGCATTTTAATCTAGAAACAAAAATGCAGTTAAATGGGCATAAAATTAAACCAATGAAGACATCTAGTGCATTGCGTAGTTTGCAAACCCTTCTTCCTTAATGACAATTTATCTGCAGTCTGTTAGATGAACATGGCATTGGTTGAGCTGCATAATCTCAGAATTATTGATGTATGTCTCCTTATAAATATGAAATATTTATCTAGACATATAAATCATTATCATCATAACATTTTGGCATACTGTTTTATAATTCTGTTATTTTTAAAATATTTATTTTGATACACTTGACATTGTATATCTGCACTTATGGACTTTAATGCTAAAATGTATAGACTAGAAGGATTTTAATGTTCCACTAAATTAAAATATGAAATATCTAAATAAGTGGGTATTGCTTCTGATTAGACATGATTAAGATAGCGCTGTAAAATAAAATATAAAGTGCTATCTCCCTCTCATCAATTTAGCTGTAGATACAAAAAACCTAAACCAAAAATAAAAATAAAACATAGTCTAGACTGAGAGAAGTTTAATAGGACACAAGATGCAATAATCCCAGAGTTGGAACAATTTGGAACTTTTTAGTTCTGTGATTTGTTCAAATACTGTTCCTATGTCTTCATATGATGCACAGGGTCAGTGATAGCCATTTCCTGAAGAGGGCTACCACTGCATTAAAAAGGACAAAAATATTGTGGTTCTTTTTGCATGGGTTTTCCATTCACAATGAACATATCCCACTTGTGTGCATATCTAATTGTGTGCTTGGTTATAAAAACAGGTTCCACTCATTTTTAGCAAATATCTCGGGTGGTATTAGCAAAGGTCTTACAACTAGACAAAACTTAATTTGATTTGGGACCTGTTTTAACTAGACCACAATTCAGTTTGTTCGAGTATGGATTGAATTCAACTCAGATAAAAAATTCTGAATATTCATGACTCCCACTGAGTTGCATTGTGAAACAAGTTGGCCTTAACTTTCTTGCTGTTTATTACATCTCCATGAAATTAAAGACATGGGGAACATAAGAATATAAGACGAGCAATGCTGGATCAGGCCAGAGGCCCATCTAGTTCAGCTTCCTGTATCTCAGAGTGGCCCCACCAAATGCGTCTGGGAGCAGACGAAACTAGGTATCTGTCTCCTGATACCACTCCTCTGCATATATTTTGAGTCCATTTTCAATCTCTTTATAAGTTGCCTGTATGGAAACAAGTACAAATGACAAGAAATTTCTTTTTGCTGTAATTAGTCTCTTGTTCTCATTTTTGATTTTTTCCCTTCTGCACTCTAGTAGTTCTTCATACAATATCCATGTTGCTGTTTTCATATCTGTTTCTTTCAGGAGGGTCTCATGTGGTGACATCCACTTTGGTAATGTTTTGTAAAATTTCTTATGTTTTTCCTAGTTCCTCAGAAGGGCTTTCCTTATACAGCTCATGTCAAATTCTTTACTCATTTTCTTCTTATCATACTACAAATAGGCATGGAAGTGGTATCTTATATCTTTACCTTCCAAAGTAAAAAAATCCTGATCTTTAAATATGATTCATTCTTGAAGCCAGAGCAGCACAGCAGCCTAATAATAATGTTGTACATTTGGTAAACCTAACCCTCCCCTCTTACTTTATCTTCTTGTAAATACTTCCATCTAATTATGTTTTTCCCCCTGCCAACTATATCTGGAATGCCTTGTTATTAATAATTATTGGTAGACTTTGGAACAGGAAAAGACATTCTGGAAGAATCATCATCTTAACTGTTGCCATTCTTCCCATCAATGATATTCCCAACTTCTTCCAAATTTCCAGTTTCTTTTGGATGTCTTTCCACATACTGGAGTAGTTATTTTCAAACAAAACTTTCGACTTCTTTGATATCACGATCCCCAGGTATTTCATTTTTGTTGTTGTTTTGTAGTCTGTTTTTTGTTCTAATTCTTCTTCATATTTTTTATCAATATTTTGGAATTGTCTTCATTTGTTTTGTATCCTGCTAATTTACCGAATTCTTTCACAATTTTTAAAAACTGGGATACTCTCTGTTGGATTTTCCAGGAATATACCGTATCATCTGCAATTGCTCTTATTTTGTATTCCTGGTTCCTAATTTTCAAGCCCTTAACTCTTTCTTCCTTTCTTAAATTTCGTAATAAAATTTCTAAGATTGTTATAAACAGGAGAGGTGATAGTGGAAATTATTGATGTATGCCAAGACATATAGTGATTTATTTTACTTGGGAAAGAACTAGAGGCAATGTTCTTTAAATGAGTTACATTAAAAAGGTAAAAGTTTCCCCTGCAGTTATATGTTAGTCATGCCTAACTCTAGAGGCGGTGCTCATGTCTCTTTTTGTGTTGTGCAAGTCCATGGACATGTGGCCGACATGGCTGAACACATTTCTGTGCACGGAACACTGTTTACCTTTCCACTTTTTATGGTGGTACCTCTTTATCTACTTGCATTTACATGCTTTTGAACTGCTAGGTTGGTAGGAGATGAAACCCAAGTGAGAATCTTTAAAGGTGTTCTGTTTAATGTGTTACAACTCCGAAGAGATTGTAACTTCTTGATTAAGATTTTGCAAGAGAAAGGGATAAGATGTAAATGGGAACTAATAGGAGCAAAAAAGGGAGAAAATTTGGAATTTATACTATTTTAAAAGCAAAGGACTGCCTCTGAAGTTACGGCAAGGAAATTGGAAATGAAGAAAGGATATCCCAAAAGACAGAGCTGAGCAAGAAGGAAAAATGGGGAAGAAGAAGGAGAGGAGAGAGGGAGGGAGGAGGAGGAAGAAGAGGAGGAAGAAGAAAAAGAAGGATGAACAACAAAAGATAATAAGAAATAATTAGAAGGAACTGAAAACTCAAAAAATCATAAACAAAATCTTGATTTGGAATGTGAGGGGATTAAATTCAATAAATGAATGAACAAATAAATAAAGCAAAGAAGAAAGAAAGAAAGAAAGAAAGAAAAAGAAAGAAAGAAAGAAAGAAAGAAAGAAAGAAAGAAAGAAAGAAAGAAAAAAGAAAGAAAGAAGTGTCTACAGGAGACACACATCCGGACAGAAGATTTGAAGTACAGTGGTACTTCTGCTTATGAGCAGCTCAACTTACGAGCAATTCGATTTAAGAGCAGAAAACTGTTGGTGTTTTAACTGCTGCCTTACAAATTTTAGATACAGTCTGCTCTACATACAATTTTTTATTTTTTATTTTTTTTTTTTGAGATACAGATGCTTTACTTACGAGTTAAGGGTATTAATAAAAGCTTCTTTAAATATGTTAGAAGTAGAAAACCTGCCAGAGAACCAGTTAGCCCTCTTGATGGTGAGGGAGGAAAAGTGGAAATTAATGAGGACTTGGAAATTGCAGAGAAATTAAATGAGTTCTTTGCATCTGTCTTCACGACAGAAGACCTTGAGCAGATTCCGCTGCCTGAACGGCCCCTCTTGACTAAAGAATTAAATCAAATACTGGTTAAAAGAGAGGATGTTTTAGGACTAATTGATAAATTGAAGATTAACAAGTCACCGGGCCCAGATGGCATCCACCCAAGGGTTATTAGGGAACTGAGAAATGAAATTGCAGATCTCTTAACGGTAATATGCAACTTGTCTCTTAAAACGGCCACAGTGCCAGAGGACTGGAGGATAGTGGATGTCATACCAATTTTTAAAAAAGGAAGGAGGGGGGACCCAGGAAACTACAGTCCAGTTAGCCTTACATCTGTCCCAGGGAAGATGGTGGAAAGCCTCATCCAAGAGAAAATCTTAAAACACATAGAAGAACAAACCTTGCTGAGAGAAAATCAGCACGGCTTCTGTAAGGGTAAGTCTTGTCTGACAAATCTTTTAGAATTTTTTGAAAAGGCATGTGGATTTGGGTGAACCGGTGGATATAGTCTATCTGGATTTTCAAAAGGCATTTGACACAGTCCCTCACCAGAGGCTGCTGAGAAAATTGCACAGTCAGGGGATAAGAAGGCACGTCCTCTTATGGATTGAGAACTGGTTGAGATCCAGGAAACAAAGAGTAGTTGTCAATGGGAAAATTTCACAATGGAGAGAAGTGAAAAGCGGTGTGCCCCAGGGATCTGTCCTGGGACCAGTGCTTTTCAATCTGTTCATAAATGACCTGGAGACAGGGATAAACAGTGAGGTGGCCAAGTTTGCAGATGACACAAAACTTTTCCGTGTGGTAAAAACCAGAGGAGATTGTGAAGAGCTCCAGAAGGATCTCTCCAAACTGGGGGAATGGGCTACGAATTGGGAAATGTGTTTTAATGTAGCCAAATGTAAAGTAATGCATATTGGGGCAAAAAATCAAAACTTTATCTATCAACTCATGCGCTCTGAGTTATCCGTGACGGATCAGGAAAGAGATCTTGGTGTGTTGGTGGACAGCTCCATGAAGGTGTCTACCCAATGTGTGACAGCGGTGAAGAAGGCCAATTCCATGCTAGGGATTATCAAAAAGGGGATTGAAAATAAAACAGCCAACATTATAATGCCATTATACAATACAATAAATAGTAAGGCTGCACCTGGAGTATTGTGTACAATTCTGGTCACCGCATCTCAAGAAAGACATAGTGGAACTGGAAAAGGTGCAGAAGAGAGCGACTAAAATGATTACTGGGCTGGGGCTCCTCCCTTATGAGCAATGGCTAAAACATTTGGGGCTCTTTAGTCTGGAAAAAAGGCACCTGAGGGGGGGATATGATTGAGACGTACAAAATAATGCAGGGCATAAATAAAGTGGATAGAGGGAAGCTCTTCTCCCTCTCACAAAATTCCAGAACTAGGGGACATCCACTCAAATTGAGGGCTGAGAGAGTAAGAACAGACAAAAGAAAATATTTTTTTACCCAGCACGTTGCTAGGTTACAAACCATGATGGAGATGTGTAATCTCCAGGCTTAAAACCAGGGTACGTCAAGGGCCAGAGGAGTGGTAGCAGGAGACAGATATCTGGTCTCATGCGTTCCCAAACGCATCTGGTGGGGCCACTGTGAGATACAGGAAGCTGGACTAGATGGGCCTTTGGCCTGATCCAGCATGGCTCTTCTTATGTTCTTATGTTTTTATGAGTTGTTTGATTTATGAGCATGCATTTGGAATGGATTAAACTCATAAATAGAGGTACCACTGTATTTAAAAAATCTAAATTAGGAGAAAACTTCAATTCAGCATGTAAGCAGAAAAAATAGTTGTAATTTACTTCCCAAAGATAGCACTATCTAAAGAGATTATGACATAATTTCCTATTGGATTATGAAGTTATAAAGTTCTACAACCTCAAGTATCAGGATTAATGAGAGAAGACAGAAAATAAAATAAACACCACCACCCCAAAAAGAACAAAAAACAAAATTATTTATATGGAAATAAACCAGTAAAGTGGCTGTCCTAAAATGTAAAGAAAGAACAAGATCAAAATGTACTATATTTTTTGCTCTATAGGAGCACTTTTCCCACCCCCAAAAGTAAGGGGAAATGTCTGTGCATCTTATAGAGTGAATATAGTAGTCCTCCACTACCTATATAGCACAATGTTTTTCCTTTAGAGAGAAGTTACCTGCACGGAGCCTCTCCTGTCCCCTGCTGCAGCCTGGATTACACTGCTTTAATCACCTCATTTGCAAAGAGGCTTCAATGGAGCCTCTCCTGGCTCCTTCCACAGCCAGGATTCCCCAGTTCCAATCACCTCATTTACAAGCCTTCCTTTTGCAGCTTGCATTCCACAGTTCCAATCACCTCGTTTGCAAGCCTCCTCTTTTGCAGCTTACATTCCACAGTTCCAATCACATTGTTTGCAAGCCTCCCCTTTTGCAGCTTGCATTCCACAGTTCCATTCACCTCATTTGCAAGTCTCCCCTTTCGCATCCAAGATTCCCTGGCCATCGAACCTTAGGCTAAACATTTTCTTGTGTTCCTCTAAAAACTAGGTGTGTATTATAGAGTGAAAAATGCAGTAATTGAAAATATAAAGCATGGTGATGAGATCGTACACGAGCAGGAAAGAATTAGGAAAGTGATAGAGAATTATTATAGGAATCTCTTTGAACAAAAGAATGTTAGAAATGGGGAAGGAAGGAAATACAGTACCTAGAACAGTGATGGTTAACCTTTTAGAGACCGAGTGCCCAAACTGTAATTCAAAACCCACTAATATTTTTGTAAATGCCAATACAGCAATTTAACCTTAATAGAGGTGGCTGTGAAGGGGCAATGTTGGGTACCCACAGAAAGGGCTCTGAGTGCCACTTTTGGCACCCATGCCATAGGTTCGCAAACACTGACTTAGAAGAAAGAGATATCCCCAAACTTCAGGAAGAACAAAAAAGAACTTTAAATGCACCAGTGTCCCTAATGGAAGTTAAAGAAGCAATGAAAAAATGAAAAGTGATATCATACCAGGACCAGATGGCTTTTTGGCCTTGTATTGCAACAAGCCTTCAGATAAAATAGCCCTCCCACTAAAAAAAGAGACAATAAATAGGATTCTTCAGGAGAGATATCCAGAGAGATGGAGAGAAGCAAATATAATCATTCCAAAGAAGATAAAGACAAAAAAGACCCCAAGAATTATAGACCTATTTCATTGTTCAATTTTGATTACAAAATATTCACACAGATTCTGGCAGACAAATACACAACAACCTTATCAAGATGTGTTGAATATGGCCAAACAGGTTTTCTACTTAAAGGGCAGATGAGGGCAAAATTTAAGAAATATCATAGACCTACTGGAATATTATGAAAAACACCCCAATAAAAACTAAGCATAATATTTTGGATGGAAAAAAAGCCTTTGATAATGTCTCCTAGGCCTTCATATTTGAAGTATTTGTTAGTATATCACTAACAAATAACGAGATAAATTATAAATGGAATGGAGAAAAAATTTACCTACTGTAAAATATTTAAAGAAATACCATTGCCTTCTAAACTGACATGGAGACAAAGAAACAGACCCACTCAAATAAACAGTATGCATACAAAGCCAAGAGGCATTAGACTGAAATGGAAAAGAATTAGGAAAGGAGAACTGGTAGGATGAAAGAATCAAAACCAGAAGGTACATGAAAAACAGAAATCCCATCAAGTTCAACTAAAGACCTTTTGCTAGTTTTCACTGCTACTAACAGTGAGCTAGCAAAAAAGTGCCACACAGGGCACTGAATACTGTACTGTATATACTTTTCATAATTAATAACTCAAAGCACTGTGACTGGAGTTATGGTTGATATTCTTGGAAGCTAGAGCTGCTGGTGAGCAAACATCAGCTCCTTTTCACCTCTTGCCTTGCCTTCCTTTATCCATCCTGGCACTTTCCTTTTATGGGGCTAAGCCTTCTATTCACCTCTCTATTTTTAAATGAGATAAGGAAAAGAGGGATTTGCTGATTAAGAAGGAGGTTTTGTTGGTGTCCATACTGCACTGATTAGCAAATATCTCCTGAGATAAAGCTCCTAGAATTTTTGTCAAGTGTCTGATACACTTGTTTGACAAAAACCTCCCTCATATTTGAAGATGCTTATTATTTTCAGTAGATCTTCCTTCAGTCTTACCCTCCTCTTATGTTGTCTTTTTGTGTAAACATGACTCTGATTTCAAAGGCATTTAATAGCATGAACCAAATTACGATTTTACAACTGTATTCCTTTGGATTGGTAACACATAGGGTAGAATTACTGCCAAAGTATCAGCTTTATCAGGTGGCAGTTGTATGCATGATCAAATTTTACTTCATGCTCTCTTATTATCTATCTTTATTTTGTTTTTGAATAAAAGGAAGTCTTTCTATACTCTTTCTCCCTCCCAGTTTGTATCTTTGCTCTCTGCCTTTTTGTCCCTTTTCTTAGGATACAGCTGGACAGTGAGGCTTTCCTATGACAGTTATATTGCTGTTGACATTCACAGTTACTATAATTATTGCAGACACTTTTGGGAGCAAGAGTTCACACTGCACTTCATAATCCCTACAGTTCTCACTGGAATTTCAGGTTATCCACCTTCATCTGTCATCAACACTGCCGTATTCCTGACTTCTATTTTTTTTAATAAGCAAGTGACATGGGGCTGAATTGATGATAGTTTGCAGAACTGCAGTGCTTACCTAACATAGTGCTGTACTTAAAAAGCACAATTTAAAAAAATTATTTTGAGGAGTGGCAAGAGGCACTTACTTGAAGGGGATATTCCTGCTGTACTGATATGGGTATGCCTGCATTGGCTGCCCGTTGCGGCCCGAATCAGATTCAAGGTCCTGGTTTTGGTTTACAAAACCCTCCATGGCCTTGGACCTGACTGACAGAGCGGATCGACCAGCGGTCAACATCGGCCCGTCCGACTAGGTTGTCGCGGGCGCACATGCTGTGTGTGGCCACGCCCAGGGAGGCTCGGAGAACATCCACCCATACCTGAGCCTTCTCTGTGGCTGGCCCCACAATGTGGAACCACCTCCCAGCAGAAGTGTGCCTAGCCCTGCCAGCCTTCCGGAAGGCATTAAAAACTCTCCTTTTCCGGGAGGCGTTTGGTGACTGAAGTGTTCCCCCCCCCCGCCATCTGCAAAGCTATTCTTTATTGTTTGGTTTGGTTATTTGTGTTAATTTGTTTTTAAATTGCCTAATTGTTCCTATTTAATAGCTGTTATTAGTATTTTCTTATGTTGTAAACCGCCCGGAGTTCCTTTGGGAAGACGGGCGGTATATAAGCCTAATAAATAAATAAATAAATAAATAAATAAATAAATAAATAAATAAATAAATAAATATGCCAGATTAGTGGGAATGAGTGCCTCTGTTTTCTCCTCCAGATGGGTTTCTTTTAATTTAAGAAAGACAGCCACCATCAATATCATGCTATGACACACCCAGCACTGCTCCTTGTTCATTTTCAGACATCTGTGATTGCCTTTAATTCAATTGAAAATGGCAATTCAAGGGGAGTCATTACAGGCAACAACACAAGGCTCTGATAGCTGAACAAAAAAGGAATAAATGTCCATTAAAATCACTGGGCTTTCTTGTTATAGCTGTATGTTATGTATTTGACAGAAAATGCATTGAAATTAATTGTTCCAATTACTGCACAAACTGTGGGCAAATTGTAGTTTATTTGTACCCCTTTAGATTATTGTTTGTAAAGTACCTTGGAAATGCAAAGTGCTTTATAAATTCTAAGCATTTTTCTTTCTGTCTTTCTAGATCTTTTCCTCTCGTTTTTCTTGTTGTATTCACTTCCCTTTGCGGTTTCTGTAGAGAGAATGTTCAAGTCCATACTATTTATATGCTTATAAAGTAATTACTGAGATGATTTAATTAGTTAACACAGTTCTTTGCATAACTGGCTTAACCTTGGTGCCAACCTGCTTGCTGCAGACTGTCAGATAAAGAAGAAATGGGAGAAGATAGAGAAGGGAGAAAAGCGCAAGTGCCCCCCTCCCCATTAATCAGCTATTTGTTACAGTTTGCTTTCATCTTTATCAGATCATGTAGAAAGCTGCTGTTCTGCTGACCAGAAAGATTCAAAGTGTTGTATTTGTTGCCTATTAACTGGCTATTACTAGACAATAAACAATAGAACGGTGAAGAAATCTTATCAATGTCTCATTTGTGACAGAGACTGAAGCCTTACTAAGTTGTGAAACATGCAACGAGAAAGAGTGAGCTGGCTGACTGTTTTGTCATCATCTTATACTAAGGAAGGGAGACTCATCATTTTGGGAGTGCTGTCTCTGTGGGGCACAACCTTGATTTTGACCATGATCTGGATCACATGGAGAGCCTTCACAGATCAACAGCTTTTTTCTTTTTGAACTTCAAGTGAACATAGCATTAACAGAGGGTATAGGGTCAGTTTACTGGGATAGTGAACGTATTAATAGGACTTGGGTGTCTCAATTGCTGAAATAATCTGTTGAGATTTTAAAACTGCTGCAGCATTAAACTGAGACACGAAGCACTTTTTGTGTGTAATTTGCAAAAAAATGTGTTTTCTGTTTCTCAAACTGTGCTCTGACATACAGATCAAGCACAAAAGGGAAGGTGGATTGCTCCCAAAATTCCAAACAAATCACCTGCTTTTTAAAGGTCTATGTTTCAACAAGGCAGGAGTTACACTTGTTTTGAACTTTTCACAAGTGCAAGCAACAGTTTAAAAATTGAAATTCTTTTTGACAATTTAAACATTGTCCTTGTCCTCTTGTTGGTAGGTGATTTTGTTATGTGATGATGAAATTACAGCATGATATTCATCACTACTAAGTAGAATATGATAGAAAGAAAAACAAATTCTCTATCTAACCTTGCAATGGCATGTGGATCCAATTTCCCCTTTGTTTGGCTGTGAAGGAGGATCTGCTGTTAGAAAAGATGTTCAGAGGCCTTACATATTACTCCTTTATCTGAATGTAAGCAATTGGACTCTGAAATATTTCCTAAAAGGTTGTTTTCAATCAGTAGCCGACTTTTTATAGTAGTAGTGTGCTATCAGTCAGCATAAAAGTCAAATCCCTGCACGGTGTGTTGGAGGGACAACCTCTTCTGTTGTTTGTAGAATTGTGTGATTTTGCTCCCAAACTGAGAGAATTTTTTTCTTGTATCTCAAGTAACGGCAACCAATTAGAGTTTGATAGATCTGCCTTCCCTGCTCAAAGACATTAAAATAAGCTTACATTAAAATTAACAGTCCTTAATATACTACAGTACGTCTGTCTTTTAAATTATTCTTTTGCGTGATATACTTACACAGACTAGGGCCACCTCTTCTAACACTACTCAAATACAGTATATTCTGTTTCTAAAACATCATTAAATAGATGTTTGTGAATCACACATATGGGTTGTTTGTATGCCACACTCCTTGGAATATTCTAGAGCTTAAAATAACAGGCCTTCGATGAGCCATCTCCATGCATGCTGATTCATCCAACAACCATTCCATAGTTCCTCCCCCCCCCCCACTGCTAAGGAAGCTAAGGGAGCCTTACTAGAGCTTATGGAAAATAATTACTTTCATCTTGGAAATACCAAACACCTTTCAGATAACATCAGAACAAGGACTAAAGACCTCCCTTTTGATGGGGAAAGACTTTTCAACCCCCCTTCCGACAATATTATTGATAATATACATAAAAAGAGAATAAGTTTCAGGAGGGTGGGAATTTATCCTCAGTACCAATGCATCTCCAAAATGAACTTGCTTATAGAAGATAACCTATTAGGACTCCCATATCCACAAAACTATGGAAAATCTAGTCCATAAGCTTGCTGAGAATGTTTAACATGAAAGCTAGGCTTTGAATCTCTCATCAAATAAGTATTCAATGAAGTACAACCTGGAACACAAGTTGTTTTTGTTTTCTTGGGCACAAATTGTTTTCTTAGAACTTCAAATGGCAACATTTCCATTACTTCAGAATGGCAGCAATACTGAAAATATGAACTTCTCCAAGTTTTTAGAAGTAGCTACGTTAGTTCACAAAAGTTGAAAGTAAAAGATAAGACTTAGTCTTTAAGATGTCACAACAGTTTTGCCTTCACTATTATTTATTTTTATTTTGTTTTTGCCAGATTTTCTTGAAACTTTGATTTTTCTTTGCTTGGCTACATTTCTCCTTTTTAAATATGAGGGCATATTTTGTGGTACTGATTCTCATACCTAAAACACTGTATTCTGCATCAAAACAATAATTTTCAAAAAATGTTTTGTCAGGATAATGCAAATACTTAAACTTGTATACATAACACATTACTTTCCTTTTCATTTTTCATATCTGTTAAACAAAGGGAGCCATGTTCTCACTAAAAAAGTAAAAAATAAAAATGCAAGAGTAGACAATATTTTTATAAAGCACTAACCACTCCATCCCCCCGTGTAATCTGCTAACTTTTGTGGATCAGTCTTAAATACAAAAGTTCATATCAAGAGAGTGTTTTTATTTTTCACACCTGTTGTACCTCCTCCTATCACTGGGACTCTTCTCTCTCTCTCCCCTCCCCCCCCAGCTAGCTAGCTGTTTTCATATTAAACAGTGTTAAGTAAATTCTATTAATGCTGTACTTGAGTTTCACGTGAAGCAATTATATAAAGTTTGCTGAATCAAGGATTACAGGGACAGCCAAAGGCAGGTACAGG
The DNA here is from genome assembly GCA_029282475.1 of Phrynocephalus forsythii. NCBI lineage: Eukaryota > Metazoa > Chordata > Lepidosauria > Squamata > Agamidae > Phrynocephalus > Phrynocephalus forsythii. The sequence goes on along the minus strand of JAPFRF010000006.1, from coordinate 70,231,443 downwards.
ATTAAACTTTAGGTGTGCAAGGGAGCAAATAAAACAAGTCTGAGAAGGGACAGCAATGTTTAGAATCATGAACGGGCAGAAGAAAACACAGATTTTTAGGCTATGTTTGAATAATTAATTGACGACTTGAGAGATGAATCTCTCATAGAACAGTAAAATGTGCTCTGTGAGTTTTAGCGATCAGGCTGTTCTGCCCTTCTTTCTGTCTGTTTTGGCCTCCCACTTGGACAAGATGATTGATTCAAGCGTCCACATGGTTTGCTTCTGACATTGGTGTCATTGCCTCTTTTGTCATCAGAAGAATGTCTGATGCTAGGAAGTACTGATATTCTGTTCACTGCTGTATCCCACTGCTGGTGGGATTATCTCAAAGGGAACAATATAACTGGAAAAAGTTTAGGAAATAAAGCAATCATAAATGTAGGCAACACTTCATATACAGGAAGCAGGTTCTTCTACATAGAAAATGGAGAGCAATATTTGTTCTGTTTTTATAATGGAATAGTTTATTTCCCTTTGTGTGAAAGACCTATAGTTTCTTGAAATGAATGCAAACTAGATTTAAAACAAAGGGGGTATTTTCATTCTATGCATTACTCGCCTGCATAACTTACTGACTTAGTTTCTGTTTACATAGTAGAATCGGTTAAAGTGATTTGAAGTCACATGGCAGCCACCTAATATTTAAATCACACTCTGTGTGTACCCTGGGACAACTTTCAATCCCATCTTTTTTAAAGGAGCCAGGATTTATTCAGATTGGTTAACTAGCTGGTGAGTGCTCAGCTAGCAGCAGCAGTATTGGCAGTTTAGCTAATCCCACTGCCGCTGCTACTGCCACAGTCATTTGCCAAGATGCCTTTTGTACCCTCTCCGTTTCTGGAATGAAGCTTGCCTTTGGGAAGGAAGGGCAGCTCTGCCATGATAGCTTCTCCTGCTCTTTGCTGGGCCTCCAGGGCATGCCTGTTCTCTCCTGATGCTGAAAAGGTGGAAGAGAACTGCTGCAGAGAGCAGGCAAGTCCTGCCCACTAACCCTATAGAGAACACATAGCAAAGGTGAAAAGTGCTAACCCCCCAGAGTGACCTCGCTGTCAGATAGGTGGTATAGGAATCCAATGAATGAATAAATAAATAAATAGCAGCAGCTATAGTGTTAGTGGCTTAGCGTCACTTCTGCTGCCGCATAGGCATTGTCAGTGTGCCCCTCTACCTACTCCCTGTTTCTGGAATTACCAAAGCTTGGTGTAGGAACTCCTGCTCTTTATAGGGTCTTCCAGGGCAGCCTATTTTCCCCTACTGTGAAGGGTCCTGAAAAATTAACAGCTGGATGTGGTCAAACGTGAGATGGAAAAAATAAACATTGACATCTTGGGCATCAGCGAACTTAAATGGACAGGAATGGGTGAATTCAGTTCAGATGACTATCACATCTACTACTGTGGGCAAGAATCCCATAGAAGAAATGGAGTAGCCCTCATAGTCAACAATAGAGTGGGAAAAACAGTGCTGGGATACAACCTAAAAATGATAGAATGATTTCGGTACAATTCCAATGCAGCCTTTTCAACATCACAGTAATCCAAGTTTATGCATCAACTACCGGTGCTGAAGAGTCTGAGATTGACCAATTTTTTGAAGACTTACAAGAATTTCTAGAACTGACACCAAAGAAAGATGTTCTTCTCATCATAGGGGATTGGAATGCTAAAGTAGGGAATCAATTGATAAAAGGAATAACTGGCAAGTTTGTCCTTGGAGTTCCAAATGAAGCAGGGCAAAGGCTAATTGAGTTTTGTCAAGAGAACAAGCTGGTCATTGCAAACACTCTTTTCCAACAACACAAAAGGCGACTCTACACATGGACATCACCAGATGGACAATACCGGAATCAGATTGATTATGTTCTCTGCAGCCAAAGATGGAGGAGCTCTGTACAGTCAGCAAAAATGAGACCTGGTGCTGACTGTCGCTCAGATCATCAGCTTCTTATTTCAAAATTCAAACTTAAACTGAAGAAAGTAGGGAAGACCACTGGGCCAGTCAGGTATAATCTAAGTCAAATCCCTTATGAATACACAGTGGAAGTGAAGAATAGATTTAAGGAACTAGATTTGGTGGACAGAACACCTGAAGAACTATGGATGGAGGCTTGTAACATTGTACAGGAAGCTGCAATGAAAACTATTCCAAAGAAAAGAAAATGCAAGAAAGCAAAGTGGTTGTCCAATGAGGTCCTACAAATAGCAGAGGAGAGAAGGGACGCAAAATGCAAGGGAGAAAGGGAAAGATACAGAAAATTGAATGCAGACTTCCAAAGAATAGCGAGGAGAGAGAGGACGGCCTTCTTGAACGAACAGTGCAAAGTAATAGAGGAAAACAACAGAAAAGGAAAAACCAGAGATCTATTCAAGAAAATTGGAGATATTAAAGGGGCATTTCGTGCAAAGATGGATATGATAAAGGACAAAAATGGTAGGGACCTAACTGAAGCAGAAGAGATCAAGAAGAGATGGCAAGAATATACAGAGGAATTATATCAGAAAGAGCTGGATGTTCCTGCTAACCAAGATAGTGTAGTTGATGACCTGGAGCCAGACATCCTGGAAAGTGAAGTCAAGTGGGCCTTAGAAAGCATTGCAAAACACAAGGCCAGTGGAGGTGACGGCATTCCAATTGAACTCTTTAAAATCTTAAAAGAGGATGCTGTAAAGGTGCTGCACGCGATATGCCAGCAAATTTGGAAAACTCAGTAGTGGCCGGAGGACTGTAAAAGATCGGTCTACATCCCAATCCCAAAGAAAGGCAATGCCAAATAATGCTCCAACTATTGCACAATTGCACTCATTTCACACGCTAGCAAGGTTATGCTCAAAATTCTACAAGGCAGGCTTCAGCAGTATGTGGACAGAGAACTTCCAGAAGTGCAAGCTGGATTTCAAAGGGGAAGGGGAACTAGAGATCAAATCGCCAACATGTGCTAGATTATGGAGAAAGCCAGAGAGTTCCAGAAAACATCTACTTCTGCTTCATAGACCTAGCCAAACCCTTTGACTGTGTGGACCACAACAAACTATGGCAGGTCCTTAAAGAAATGGGAGTGCCTGGCCACCTTATCTGTCTCCTAAGAAATCTATATGTGGGACAAGCAGCAACCATCAGAACTGGATATGGAACAACTGACTGGTTTAAAATTGGGAAAGGAGTACGACAAGGCTGTATACTGTTACCTTGCCTATTTAACTTATATGCAGAGTACATCATGCGAAAGGCAGGTCTGGATGAAGCAAGCCAGAATTAAGATTGCTGGAAGAAATATCAACAACCTCAGATACATAGATGATACTACTCTGATAGCAGAAAGTGAGGAGGAATTAAAGAACCTCTTAATGAGGGTGAAAGAGGAGAGTGAAAAAAAATGGGCTGAAGCTCAACATAAAAAGAAACTAAGATCATGGCCACCAGTCCCATCACCTCCTGGCAAATAGAAGGGGAAGAAATGGAGGCAATGACTGAGTTTATTTTCTTGGGCTCCTTGATCACTGCAGATGGCGACTGCAGCAACGAAATTAAAAGATTCCTGCTTCTTGGGAGGAAAGCAATGGCAAACCTAGATAGCATCCTAAAGAGCAGAGACATCACTTTGCCAACTAAGGTCAGGATAGTCAAAGCTATGGTTTTTCCAGTAGTGATGTGTGGAAGTGAGAGCTGGACTATAAAGAAGGCTGATCACCACAGAATTGATGCTTTTGAGTTGTGGTGTTGGAGGAGAGTCTTGAGAGTCCCCTGGACTGCAAGGAGATCAAACCTATCCATTCTGAAAGAAATCAACCCTGAATGTTCACTGGAAGGATAGATTTTGAAGCTGAGGCTCCAGTACTTTGGCCACCTCATGAGGAGAGAGGACTCCTTAGAAAAGTCCCTGATGTTGGGAAAGACTGAAGGCAAAAGGAAAAGGGGGCGGCAGAGAAAGATGGTTGGACAGTGTCATCGATGCAACCAATATGGATTTGACCAAACTCCGGGAGGCAGTGGAAGATAGGAAGGCCTGGCGAGCTCTGGTCCATGGGGTTACAAAGAGTCGGACACGACTGAACGACTGAACAACAACAACAACAACAACAACAACAACATTCACATATGCAGAATTGAGTTTAATGAATCAATTCCCTATCCACATCAAAAATAAATGGTCCTCTGCTGGGGGACTAAACAAACTTCCAAATAACATCCTTCCCTGTCAAATTTATCTGTGTTTCTGCATGCATGCATCATTTATGTATTCATTTGACTTTTATACCGCCCATCTAACCCTAGGGTTACTCTGGGCAGTTTACAACATAGAATAGCATAACAAAATAACAAAGTAACAGGAGTTCCTTCGGGAAGATGGGCGGTATGGAAACAAACAAACAAACAAACAAACAAACCCAAAATCATGAATTGAACTCATCAATGTATTCAATAACACGATCAAGGGTAGGTGGCAAGTAAAATAAAAGTGGTAGAAGAAGGTCAGTCACCAGATGACTCATTCTTCTTTGCTATAATTGCCTAACATCTTGTATGATGAATGAGAGTGGATCCCAACATAGCCTCTGAACTAGAACTTTGAACATTATTTTTAAAAAAGAATTCCTTGTACTGTATTTATTATTACTTTGGAGCAGTCAAACATTCATTGTCATTGTCTTATTCATAAAATAAATACAGAGAAATATATTTGGTATTCTCAAGTGGCCAGATATGTTATGATATGTTTTTGCCATCTGATTGTAACTGGCCTATCATTCCTGTGGATTTCTACAGTCTAATGGGGATTTGATTTCAGGTTTTCTGAATCCTAGTCCATCATTTATCCACTACATCACAGTATGTATCCATAAGTTTTGATATAGTTCCTTGAGGATTACAAAACTGTACTTTAGTTGTCACTTAGGTTTGGTGAGAACATAAATAAAACATGAAATAAATCCTGTCAAAATGGCTCTAAAATGTTACTAAGGCCCCATTAAAAAGTAACTTTTAAAAGAAAGAAGAAAAATTATTTTCATCACACCAAAATTAACTTTGTAAAAGGTCATTATGAAACTTTCTGTTCACATTAAAAATTGATGTGACGCTATAGAAGAACATTGCAACCATCATAGTACGAAAATATAATTTAAATAACATTTCTCATGAGTTTCAAGTCCACATAAAGAACAGACTTGCTTTATTAAACTCAGTTGACTATGGACCTATGAACTGAAACCAGACATATTATCAGAAAAGAATCCATCCATCCATCCATCCATCCAACCAACCAACCCATAGGATAATGTACTTTCTGCATGGTTTACAATAAAGAATACAAATAAATAAATAAAGGAAGGAAGGAAGGGAGGAAGGGAGGGAGGGAGGGAGAGAGAAAAGAAAGAAAAAAGAAAGAAAGAAAGAAAGACAAAACAATATATAAATACAAATCAACAATCAATCAGTAATACCATAAATTTATTTTTGGATAACTAAACATTTTTTTAAAAATTGGACATATAGTATATAACTAGTAAAAGGCAACTTTGAACAGTTCTGTTTTCACTAACTGCTTAAAGGCCGCAGCGGAAGGCACCCAGCAAACCTCTGCTGGAAGTTTATTTCACAGTTGTGGGGCAACATCCAAAAACACTTGGTTTCTGACACAGTGGTACCTCTACTTATGAGCGGCTGCACTTATGAGCAATTCGACTTAAGAGCAGAAAACCATTGGCAGTTTAAATGCTGCCTTACAAGTTTTAGATGCGGTCTGCTCTACTTACATTTTTTATTTTTTTAAATTTATTTTTTAAATTTTTTAGATACGGCTGCAATACTTACAAGTTGTTCGACCTATGAGCATGCATTCAGAATGGATTAAACTCGTACGTAGAGGCACCACTGCATTTGTTTAGAGCTCTACCTTGAACTGAGCACAGAAACTAACAAAGAGCTAATGAAGACATGCCTATAAGAGAGAGAGATAGTAATATATGTTGGCAACTGAGATCAGTCTGACCACTTTGGAGCAGCTGAACTTTCCATACTGATTGCAAGGGGAGCTGCATGTAGAGAGCATTACCAAAGCATGAACCACTATTGTTACACATTTATTTTCCAGGTAGGAGAGCATCTGGGCAATCAACCAGAGTTGATGAAAAACACTCTTGGCCACAGGAGATATTTGCACCTCCACAGAGAGAGCTCTATGGAGATATTTGCACCTTGCCAAACAGTGAACCCAATCCTTCAGGACTAGTGTAACCGCATTAAGATCAGGGAAATGCTGTTCTAACCAGTCAAATGATTCACCCAGCAGTAGGATCTCTGTTCTGTCTGGATTGTTTCAGTTCATTTGCCCTTATCCAGACCATTATCACCACCAGACATTGTTCAAGATCACTGGTACTGCATCATCAGCTTAAGGGAAAAAAGGAGAGATAGAGCTGTGTGCTTTCCATATATTGGTGACAATAAATTCCAATTCACGGAATGACTTTTCCCAGTGGCTTCATATAGAATGGTCCACCCATGAGGAACTCTGTAACAAAGTCCTATACAGTAGACCAGTGTTCCCCAACCCCCGGGCCGCGGACCGGTGCCGGTCTGTGAATAAATCGGCACCGGGCCGCCCGAGGAAACCAGGGGAAGCCTCGCCGCCGTGGAGACAGTGACCCCGCCCCCGCCAAGGGAGGGAGGGTAGGAGGGGGCGGGGCTTCCAAAGCCGGAAAGGGAACCTCTTTGCGCCGTTAAGGTTTCCTCGGGGAAGAAGGAACGCCCAGAAGCCGGCCGGGTTTCCGTTTCCGGCCTCAAGCTTCCCCCAAAGGTCCCCCCGAAGGAGGGTTGTGGAGGATCTCCCGTGCAGGTGAGCGCCATTTCCACTGTGTGTGTTTTCTCCCCCTCACACACACACACACCGAGCGCGCGTTTGGTTTCTCTGAGGTGTTTTTGTCCCCCCCCATGAAGGCCACCAATTTCCGCCCCCCCCACTCTCCGGCCTCATGTCAAGGAAGGGCGAAGGGTCCCAAGACCTCACGGCAGCTCGGTAGCTTTAAAAAAAGGTCAGGCGACAGCGTGGACGGGGAGCTCCCCCCACCAAGAGCGGCTCCTGTCTTCCAAAGTGGTTGCGAATAAACTCTGGAATTGGAATGATCTCCTTGCGTTTATATGCTTCCAAACCTAGCCGTTCGAAAGCATGTGAAATGCAAGTCAGATAAAGAGATGCCCCCGGGGGGAAAATGCGAGGAAGTAAAAACAGTGTTTCCTTGCAGCGATGCCAAGGACTCGCACAACACTGGCTCTTCGGCTTGAGTACGGAGATGAGCACCGCCCCCTAGAGTGGGAAACGACTAGCACGCATGTGCGTCAGCGGCCGGGGGGGCATTTTTATTAAATTAAAATTACTAAATCAAAACAAGCGGGCCAGGGAAAAATTATCAAACATTTACCGGTCCATGGCAATAAAAAGGTTGGGGAGCACTGCAGTAGACGACATAGCCACCACAAACTATACTCTATGGGAACAACCCTTGAGGAAGGGCTGAAACCATCAAAGGATGGTGCCGCAAGTCCTTTTTTTTTTTAAAATGTTTTTTTATTAAATTTTAAACTACATACAACGACATAAAAAATGAAAGTAAAAAAAAACTACAACAAACAATATAAGTGCACCCCCATCCCACGGGGCCATCCATACATTCTTATTCGTTGCTCCATCTTCTATTCTTCTAGTAGTCTTCTTAAAGTTCTCTTCTCCAGAATTGTTGTGAGATATTCGTGGACTCTTTCCCTTTTCCTTCGACTAGTACATAATCTAAAAATTTACCCCAGATATCGTAGAAAATGTCTTTTTTCATTTCTCCTCGTTTAACCTTTAAACTGCAGGAGAGTTTATCGTTTATAGCTATATCCCAAAGTTCATTATACCAGTCTTCCATCTTGAATTCTAGTTTTGACTTCCAATTTTTTGCTATAATTAATCTAGCAGCTGTCATAAAATTTGCTATTAGTTCCTTTGTTGTAACAACATAATCTTTACTTGTTAACAATGATAATAATGCTATCTCTGGATTACAATCTATATCCATCTTAATCATATTACTTAGCTCTAAAAACACTTTTTTCCAGAACCTTTGGACTATTTCACATTCCCACCAAAGATGCAAGTAAGTACCAAGCTCTTTTTCACATTTCCAACATATCTTAGAGTAAGCAGGATTCATTCTATTTAGTCTTACTGGGGTTAAATACCATCTGAAACCAATTTGAAGTAGTTTTCTTTTATCCTGACTGACAATGATCTCAAAATTCTCATATTCCAAATTTTTTTCCAGTCTTCTTTCTCTATCTGTACATTAAGGTCTTGGTTCCAAACTTCTCTCAAGGTGTTTAACTCCTTCATTTCTGATAATTCCCCTAGTATTTTATATATTTTACGTGTTATTCCTTTCTCTGAATTTTCCTGTTCAGACTCAAGCGATAGTAGGAAATGTTCAAATTTTGTGCATTCTCTGATTTGATTATTTCTCTTTCCCCAGTCCTTTATCCATTTTCCTAGTTGAATATAATTTAACCATGTTAAATCACTGGGTTGCAAAATATTTTTATATCCTGAATTGTTTTAATCTTGAGCATCCAATCCTTTAGTCTAGCTATTTTCTTAATTTTAAATAACTCCAAATAATACTTCAAGTTGTCTGGAAAGCTTTCCAAGTCAGTAACTAAAGCCAGTGGGGATCCCTTCGGAGACAAGATTTTCCTATATGTTCTCCATGTAGCAATTAAACTATTCAATAGGGGTTGTCAATCTTTACTTTGTTTTTAACTTCCGTGAATAAAAATGTGTTTATTTCCCCCTTTATATCCAAAGACTCTTGCTCCCACCATATTAACTTCTGTGGTTTAAAAAGAATTTCCCCAAAGAACTAAGTTGATTGGCTATATAATAATTTTTATATTGGGTATACCTATTCCTCCTTCTTTCTGAGATCTATACCATAGACTTTTATTTATTCTTGATTTTTTCCCTGCATTACAATACCTATTTATCATGTCTTGGAGAGTTTTAATTTCCTTTTCTAAAAACTGAACCGGTAACATTTTAAAAATAAAGTTAATTTTTGGAAGTATTTTCATTTTTATCAATGCAATTCTGCCAAACCACGATAATTTTAGTTTAGAGTAGGATATTAATTTGTTTTTCATCTCCTCTTCTAATTTCGAAATATTTCTTTCTTTAGTTTTAGTAAATTCTTTATGGAGTTCTAATCCTAGATATTTAATGCTTTTTCCCGGTTTAAGTCCAGATTTTTCAATCATCTTTAAGTCATGTTTTCCATAATTGAAGAATAAACTCTCTGATTTTTGCCAGTTTACACATAATCCTGTTATTTCTCCAAATTCTTCTAAATGAGTTTTTACTCTTTGAATATTCTCTATTGGGTTTACAATAGTCAAAAGAGCATCGTCCGCGAATAAACTAATTTTAGTTGCCCCATCTTTCCCTATACCTTTAATAAATTTGTCGTCCCTTATGGCATTTGCCAGGAGCTCTATAACAATACAAAAAAGGACTGGAGAAAGAGGACATCCTTGTCTAGTTCCTCGGCCTAGGGTGATTTGTTCAGTCAATCCATCATTAACTATTATTGAGGAAGTGCCCGTTGAATTTTGGCCTAACATCAGCAATTTTGGCTAAAAGAATGAATAAATTTATAGCTAAATATATTAAAGAGGATCAATGTGGTTTTATCAAAGGTAGACAAATGGCAAATATTATTAGAAGGAATTTGAATGTTCTTTATGAAATGAGTAAGAGTACTACTAAAGCTGGGATGTTATCTCTAGATCTTTATAAAGCTTTTGATTGTGTTCAATGGCCCACATTAAAAATATTGTTAAAAAAATGGGATTTGGGAAATCCTTTTTGGGAGTAATAAATCAACTATATTCAACGGGCACTTCCTCAATAATAGTTAATGATGGATTGACTGAACAAATCACCCTAGGCCGAGGAACTAGACAAGGATGTCCTCTTTCTCCAGTCCTTTTTGTATTGTTATAGAGCTCCTGGCAAATGCCATAAGGGACGACAAATTTATTAAAGGTATAGGGAAAGATGGGGCAACTAAAATTAGTTTATTCATGACGATGCTCTTTTGACTATTGTAAACCCAATAGAGAATATTCAAAGAGTAAAAACTCATTTAGAAGAATTTGGAGAAATAACAGGATTATGTGTAAACTGGCAAAAATCAGAGAGTTTATTCTTCAATTATGGAAAACATGACTTAAAGATGATTGAAAAATCTGGACTTAAACCGGGAAAAAGCATTAAATATCTAGGATTAGAACTCCATAAAGAATTTACTAAAACTAAAGAAAGAAATATTTCAAATTAGAAGAGGAGATGAAAAACAAATTAATATCCTACTCTAAACTAAAATTATCGTGGTTTGGCAGAATTGCATTGATAAAAATGAAAATACTTCCAAAAATTAACTTTATTTTTAAAATGTTACCAGTTCAGTTTTTAGAAAAGGAAATTAAAACTCTCCAAGACATGATAAATAGGTATTGTAATGCAGGGAAAAAATCAAGAATAAATAAAAGTCTATGGTATAGATCTCAGAAAGAAGGAGGAATAGGTATACCCAATATAAAAAATTATTATATAGCCAATCAACTTAGTTCTTTGGGGGAAATTCTTTTTAAACCACAGAAGTTAATATGGTGGGAGCAAGAGTCTTTGGATATAAAGGGGGAAATAAACACATTTTTATTCACGGAAGTTAAAAACAAAGTAAAGATTGACAACCCCCTATTGAATAGTTTAATTGCTACATGGAGAACATATAGGAAAATCTTGTCTCCGAAGGGATCCCCACTGGCTTTAGTTACTGACTTGGAAAGCTTTCCAGACAACTTGAAGCATTATTTGGAGTTATTTAAAATTAAGAAAATAGCTAGACTAAAGGATTGGATGCTCAAGATTAAAACAATTCAGGATATAAAAAATATTTTGCAACCCAGTGATTTAACATGGTTAAATTATATTCAACTAGGAAAATGGTGCCGCAAGTCCTAAACTAATCTCAGAAGGATATTATGCTTGACAGTATCAAATGCTGTGGAAAGATTAATAAAGTCCAGAAGAGATACACTCTTCCTGTTAGCCGCTCTCAGGAGATCATCTTGCAGGAGAACCATTGTAGTTTTGAACCCATAGTGCAGCATAAACCCGGACTGAAATGGATCTAAACTATTTGCTCCAAGAATTACAACTGGTCTTCCACTACCCTCTCAAACAACTTGCTCAAGAATGATATATAGTATTAGCAACAAGACTAGAATTGTTAAGATCATCCAAAATGATATTTCTTGAGAATGATCTCCTTTAAGAGAGCTGTTCCTTCTGTAGAGATGCATTGATGATATTTGCAACACATTCCCTAGATGACTCATTTGCTGAATTTAGGAGCTATGATGGGCTAGGATCTAAAAAGAGGTGGTGGCTTTCCAGTAATTTGTCTACATCAGGGGTCCTCAAACTTTTAAAACAGGGGCCAATCCACCCTTGCCACAACACCAAGCTCCTTCTTCATTGGAGTGTGTGTGTGCCGGGCTTAGGAGGGCCCCAGGCACCCACCTCAAGCCCTGCCTGCCCCCACCCAACCTGGGGACAGGGGGCACAGAGAAGGGTCAGTCTCTCCCATGGATGCCCTCTCCACTGGCTCTGCAAGCAGCTGCTGCGCTTGAGACCAGCTGAGAACTTTCTCCGGGCACTGGCCTTGTTGGTCTCAGAGGCAACCATGCCTGCCCTCGCATCCCCATCCCTCTGAAGGGAGTGACTGCCTTGCCATCCTGGCCCTTCTGAGGGGCTCCAGCTGCCTCCGGCCCACATTGGCCCTTGCACTGGCAGGGGAGGCTCAGGTGGTGTGCACACCTGGGGATGAGCGGCTGCTATCTGGAGGGGCACCCAGCTTTTGCTCCTTCTGCCCCACCGCCCCTTCATTCCACCTTTCATGTCTGCTCACCCCAGCTCCAGCTCTCACAGCAGCAGTGATGGGGCAGCTGCCCGGCGTCCATCATGCGTGCATGTTTTTTCTCTCTCTCTCTCTCCTGGCAGGGTGCCAGGTGAACATGTGGCTGCAGCTGCAGAAGGCTGCTACGAGCCCAGTATGGTGAAGAGGTGAGGTTGGAGGGGCTGCTGCCAAGTCATTCCCCCACCCTCATGAAGGCCTAGGGCCCACTTATCTAACCTTTCCGGATGTCGATGTGCCTCACAGTCTGCACCTCCTCACAGCCCTGGCTCTGCTGAGCTGCTGGGTGGAGGACCGGAAGTTTTGAATTGCCTGCTTGCGTTCCTGGAACCTGAGCGAGAAGTTCAAAGTTCTTTAAGTCCCCACCCCACTCCTCCAGAGGGTGGCTGGCATGCAGCGGCAACGGCGAGAGGGCTTGATACTGGTAAGTTTCCTCCCCTTTTCCCTCCTTGCTGCTGGTCTCTGGCTGACCTGCCTGGAGATCCAGCACTACTCACAGCAGCTGGTGATCCCTGAGCTGGGTGTGCATAGGGCCAGGTTCAGGAACCTGGCGGGCTGGATCTGGCCCGCAGGCCGTAGTTTGAGGACCCCTGGTCTACATCCTCAGGCAGGCCATAACAACTGGGACTGATCCAATTTAACCTAACTAGATGTTGCTTTGGATGTCTCCTTCAGATCTACTGGTACCAACATGGAGTTGCTTTCAACCTTAGTTTTAAAGTGGGCTGCAAATCTATTACAATTTTCAAACGTTCACACTTTACAACACTATTACATGGCTTCTTTTAATGGCCTTTATTCTTATATCTGCCAGATGCTTCCCTGACAGCTATAGCATAACATGACAGTAATCATAAAATATTGCAGGTATAAAATATAACCATACTCTACTGTGTATGGTTCAAGCTTGGCATGGATGTTTTACTGTGTGATTCTGTTTTCTATATTACATGTCCAAAGAAGTAGGAGACATTCTGTACATTCTGTGAAGGCTTGCATATATAACAGTTAATCTTTAGAGTTCCTCAACCTTTTTGTCTTTTGTCTTTTTTATTTTCCAACAGCTTTTCCTTCAGCCTCTGTATATGTCTCTATTGGAGGCTGCTCTTTTGGCTGTTGCTTCCACGGAACAAGGTTACATGTATTTTTACATTTTCATAATTCAAAAATATGTATCCTATGAATAAGAATGAATATTAGTGATTTTTCCCTAATGAGAACTAGATAAAATGTTGCAGGTCCTATGTGTCAGTCAATATGTTTTAAATCATAATTGATTTGATGGCACATGATTATTATTATTTATCTGTCACTATTGGTCTTTTTTTTTTGTCTTACTTTTGCAGGGTAGGGTGTTAGAGTGTAGAAGGGCTGGGTGAAAATTTTCAACAATGCTGACAGAGGTGGGGATTGACACCATATCTTCAGGAGTGGTTTGCAGTCTTTTTGCTCACCTCAGGAGGACCTGCCACAGACAACTTCTGAGACTTCCATTTTAATTTTTCTGCAGTATCCATAAATATTGGTGCATAGGTCTGAAGAAGTGGAATATTACCCATTAAGGTTTGTTCAGGTTTTTATTAGTCTGATAAAGGTATCACATACATTTGTGTAGAAGGGGCATGGTGGCTCAGCGGGCTAGAGCACTGAAAACTGTCAGCTACAAAGTCAGCAGCTCAGCGGTTCGAATCCCGGGTGCCACTGTTAACCCCATCTCCTGCCAACCTAGCAGTTTGAAAACATGTAAATGCAAGTAGATAAATAGGTACCACCATAAAAAGCGGGAAGGTAAAACAGTGTTTCCTTGCAGCCATGCTGGCCACATGGCCATTGCCTTGCAGAACACTGGCTCTTCTGCTTGAATATGGAGATGAGCACTGCCCCTAGAGTCGGAGATGACTAGCATGCATGTGTGGGGGAACCTTTACTTTACCGTTTACATTTGTGTAACATTGAGGACCACATAGCCTTTTCCTAATATTGTCCCCCCTCCTTGCGTGTCTTAGATTTCCATGTACAGGCTCAGGGACTTGTAAGTTAGAATATTGCATTTTCTGAGTGGCAGGAAATATATAAGGAATTGAAAGGAAGATGTGTGTGCATAAGTATCACCCATGATAAAAGAAGCCATAACCTATTACTATACTGCCATTTTTCATTGTTTTCCCCATTTCTCCCTTTTGCCTAATAGTTCAGCCATTGAACACCACAAATAGCCAGTTCTACCGAGTGTGGGGTGATTCAGAGTTACCATGGCAATGAGACCTGTCTCTCTAAATTAGGACATTTTCATGCTGCCTTTTTCTATATGAGGTTTTTTTCTCTTCTCTCATCTTTTTCCTTAGCAGTATTCTTTCAGTTTGATGTTGAAGCTGAGAATAATGCCTACTTGTTCTTTTTCCTTAAAAAGGACAATATGTTATTAGTCTCAATTAATTCCCAGGAAGCCTGAGACAAAATTAGGTAGTTTCCTTGCACTGTGTTGAAGATAAGTGACAGTGGTGACTGTTGTACTCTGGAGCTACAAAACCAATGATTTGTTTGGAAGGAAGGGCTATTAGAGATTGTGTGCAAACTGCTTAATTTTTGTCAGTCCCCATAAAGTATCTGGTGAAGACTGCAGAATCTGATACCTGAACAAGACACCCTTTGTACCTGCAGATAGTAAAAGGCTTGCCCATCCTTTTAGATAACGTCCCACAAGCCTACATCTCTAATACTCCTCTTAATTGTTTTATAAAGGCATGGTCTTGGAGGACAGATATTATTATTGACCATAACAGCCAAATATACTGTACATGTTCAAAAATGCTATAGCTCTCAATATCAAATGCTTGAATCAAAATAACAAGTAGCTCTAAGGTTTGCCATGTCAGCAGCATCCATTCTTTGTGACTTCAGGGCAAAACCTAAGAACTGAGTGGGTCCTTATGATGGCATAGGGAAAGGTCTTTATAGTGACACAAGGATTGTGCACTTAAAGACTGGATGGAACTGCTTCTGGGCCAGCTGACTGTGGAACTGGGCAGAAAGCCAGTCAGGGTAAATGCCTTTACAATCTGGATAAAATCCAGCTATCCAGATAACATGGCATGGAAGAGGAGGAAAGGAGACAGCCAAGCAGGTGGCAAAATATACTCAGCAGTTGCCAGGCATTCCATCCGATTGCTACCAGAGCTTATATAACACGTCTACTCTCAAGCTGCAGTATTCACACACTATTCCCTATCTTCCTCCATATGGTAGGATGGACTCACAAAGTCTCTACCCACCTCTTTCATATTAGTCCTTACTTTTTTTGCAGCAACACATACAAAACCAGGTTCTTGTTAAGACAATGAGCCCTGACATGGCTGAGAATTAGTGGAGAATGTAGTTAAAAATGACACCCAACTTTCTCCTCCTCCTCACAGCTCATGTTGAGATTTGGCTCCCTGTTTGGAGATTTGTAGAAGCGTAACAGTATCTTGAGATTTCAACAGGCTCCTGAGACTGGCAGTTCACATGTTGCATCCAAGAAGCATCTGTCTGTCCACCATTGAAACCAGAGGGTTGAAAAAGAGAATTGAGACAAGTGACATGTTCCAAGTACAAAGCAAAATTAGGACTGATTTCCAAATGGCACATCTAAGTTTTCTGCTGTACCATCAATTATTTATTTATTTATTTATTTATTTATTTACTTACTTACTTATTTATTTTCAAACTTGTATACCGCGCCTATTTCCCAAACAGGAACTCTGGTCGGTTTACACAATATTAAAAACAATAGCATCTACAACAAACAAAACAAAACAATGTTGGCAAGAGGCAGGGGGGAAAGAGAGAAAAAAATTACCGGCACTCCCCTAGCAATTACCAAAGGCATCCCTAAATAGCCAGGTCTTCAAGGCTTTTCTAAAAGACGCCAGCGAAGGTGCCTGCCGCATCTCACTCGGCAGAGAATTCCAGACTGCAGGGCCAGCCACTGAGAAGGCCCGTCTGTGAGTGGCCACCTTGCGGGCCTCCTTCGGGGTGGCGACCTGGAGCAAGAGGGCCAAGGAGGATTGGGTGGGTCGGGCCAGATCTAATTGTCGGGAAATACGCTCTGCCAGATAGTCAGGGGCCAAGCCATGGAGGGTTTTGTAAACCAAAACCAGCACCTTGAACCTTATTCGGGAGGCAACGGGCAACCAGTGCAGGCCAGCCAGGATGGGGGTGATGCGGTCAAGCCTATTCAAAAAAGACTAATAACTAGAAGGGAGAAGATCTGGATGGAAGACTCTACTTTGTTTACCCCTGTTTTATCTTTACATTTCTGTTAGCATCTCCCCAGGTTCTGTAAAAATCCCATTCTTTAATCCGCCTCCCCTACAGAAATTAAAATTATAAACTAATTGTGGCCCAAGTAGTGGGCCACAATAGCAGTACTATTAAAAAGAGGAACATACCAATGGTTCATAGGCAAGAACTTCAGATAAGGTGGAACATTTGGGTCCCATTTTTTTAAAATTCCAAATATTTCATAGGCATAAATCAAATGGAAAACTATGTGTTCTCCATTTGTTTCATAGGCATAAATCAAATGGAGAGAGCTATACTACATAGCTATAGTGAGTTGAGTCTATTCAAATAACATGGCTGTATATTATTTATTCATTATTTAATTTATTATTTATTTAAAATATTTTTACCTCACCTTTCTCCTTAAAAGGCAGCTATGAAATCTTGGGATTCATAGTTTGATGTGATGTTTGGAATTATCTGCTTTAATTCAGTGGAATGTATTAAGCTGTTTGACTAAAGAATACTAAATAACTGGATTACATAGGAGGGAGTCATGACACTTCACTGAAATCAGACTGCTATTAACTGTGCAATGTAGATGTACCCAAAAAGTATTTCTAAATCATCTAATATATACATGTTTTGAGCAGTGCTCTCATTCAAGGAAACTGTGGGACAGAATTAGATTGTAAGGTCATATACATATTTTTAAAAACCTTCTTCAAAATCATGTACAATAAACAGTCCAACAACTTCCTTTACATATTATTGTTTAAAATTATCAGAACTCTCCTTTTACTAATTGTGATTTCCTCTGCCTTGTACAAGATGTTTCCACAGGATATTCATGCTAGCCGAAAAGGATAATACAGTACATATTTTCCTTCTCTCTATTTATAAAAGCTGTAAAACAAACAAACAAAAACCTCATCCAGCCTTTCACAGTCTTGACAAAGGACCAATAAAAAAGAGCAAACATTTTTAAAACTACATTTTTTAAAAAAGATACCACCTTTCTATTCGTAATGAGTCCCTCTGAGGAAACATACGGAAAGTAAAATCCTTGAAAACCTCAAGGATTTTTCTAGTTGGAGGGACTGAAGACCTCAGTGTCATTAAGTGGCTTTATTATTCAAGGTAGATTTATAAGCCTCAGAACAGATTTAAGCTTACTTTCACACAATACATTTATCTTAGAAAAGAAGCATAGGAACATCTATGTACTGTATTAGGAATCTGGATGTAGAATCTTGGGTGCAGAACCAAATTGTCTCACTAAAGTACTGTGGGAACTACAGTGAAATATTGAGAGCTCTGTCCTCTCATATAGATTATTGTGGTGTCAAAATAAAAGCTGATGGTCCAGCGCTGTGATTCCTATGTACCTTGGTCTACCTATTGTAGGCTAGTTTGAAGAAGGGGAAAAATATTTTAAGCACCAGAGTATTTTCTTTCTCCTGAAATATGAATGCCTTTTGCAAACTATTTTGTTAATGTGTGCCATTCTACTGGCATGCCATGGCTGCTCATTCAACTGAAACAGAATATTTTACAAACTCTACCTCAACTTCAGAGGAGTGGGGAGCACATGGTATTGCTTGGAGCAGGACTGTTTCAGCAAGATATGGAGAAACAGCTGTGTCACAGAACAAACTATAGTATTGACCTTGAGGAGTGTAAGGCAAACAAATACTGCCTGGATCCTTTTCTGATCCCCCACCATTGGGGCATGTTATGAGAGAAAGATAGGCATTGTAAATGGCGTGAAAAGACAAAATCTAATATCTTTTGTGACTGCAGAAAAAGTTGAAATGCTTCTATGGGCGTTTAGTCAGCCAAAATGGTCCTATTGCTGTTTGCAGTGATCAGCTAATCTCTATATTTTTGGTGTTCCAAACGTTCCAAACATTTAAATGTTTAGGGTGTCACGGTCAGAGAAATATGAATCCGTTTGCTATGAAGTTCCCCTAGTGATTTTGGATTTCTCCAGGTCTATTCTTATTAACTAGCCAAACATGGAGATAGAAGGAATTTGACTGACAACGTTTTGTGCAGCTTGTAGCACTCCTGTAGCCTGCAGGAGGCAGTACGTCCCAGGCTTTAGCAGCACTTTTCACATGTTTTACCAATGTGATGGCACCCTTACGCATTTGTGATTTGAAGGCTTGGCTAGAAATCAGCCAGAAAGAGCCTTTTTCTCAAAAGACTCCCAATGCTTTATCATTAAAATTGTGCTTGAACCACTAGGAAAATAGCATCTCCCTTGAATGCAGTGTGGCTTTGATTTTCTGTCCCAGGTGGCATGCAGAGATGGCCACGGCAATTAAGTGGCCAGAGATTCAAGAGTAACATCTGGTATTCATTCTAGTGTAATTCTTTTAGAGATACTGTACTTTATTTCTGTCATAGCCATTTTGTCTTGTGGTCCTGTTTTCTTCATTTTGTAAATTAGTAGACTATACAGGGATGCGGATTAATGGGGCAGGTAGTAACAGGTTGGAAAGGTGGGTTTGAAACTGCTCTGTAAAGTAAGAGACAGGTGCTAGAGAGAGAGGAACTGAACAAAGAGAAAAATAATGTAGCAAAGCAAACTGTGGATTATGTTGGCTCCAACAAATTGTAGTTGATTTGAAAGACTATAAGATGCCTGTTAATATACTGTTTAAAATGCCAGTTTTGAGTGTCAGCCTTTAAATGGGTTTAGGCTGCAGTTCTGTACATGCTTACCAGAGATAAAACACCCTTTAACCTTATTGCATGCATATGTATCTAAATAGATATACACATATCAAATTGCTCTATTATGCTTTAAATACAATTTTGACAATGAAGACTGAATTGCCTCTAGTATGTATATAATTGTATAGATAAGATATGAGTTAAAAAGTATTTACCCAACACATTTTTAAAGTTCACATATGCATAATCTTAGGGGTCTTCTAGATGATGGAAAAATTGTGTGTTGTTTCACTTCACATTTTTGTAACAGGAGGTTGTGGGCTATATATCACATCCTAACAGGTAAGACTTGATGTATTGGGATTTGTTGGTATCAGTTTTCCCCCATACAATGTTTACTTGCTAACCCTTTCTATGCCCCATCCTGCATCCATATTTCCTTCTTCTCGGCTTTCCATGCCGTACAGTGCCTTTATTCCTTTCCAGTTTTCCCCACATCTACCCCATGGCCCCCTTGCTTTGGAGAGTATTTGTTTTGGTATAGATTTATTATCTTTCCTCCTTCATTGCCGTATTTTACCTCTTTTAAAAAACAACAGTTAATTGCCTGACACTAAAGTACTTCATTGCTATATTTGAATTTTGATGTTTGAGCCCATAAATGATGGCAGAGCTGGCGCTTCTCAGTGTCAATGTGTCAATGCAGAAAGGGAGCATAGATCAATATTATCATCCTCAGTATATCAAAGACAGAAAAAGCAGCTGAGGGATAGACACTTGTCTAATAAGAGTTTATGTCTGAATGGAGATTCAAATGAGTTTATGTCTGAATGGAGATTCAAGTCAAAGATTTCCTAGTTTCTAGGTTTTTTTGAAATACACTGCTATGCAGCTGTTTTTAACACTTGCTTTCATGGGCAATGTTACATATGCATTAAGCAATGATATAGTTGTTTTCCTAAACAACAGAACAAAACCTGAGAGAAATCTAGAAGCATGTTCATAAATGTATCTAAGAAACACAGCAGTTCCTGTGTACCATTCCCAAATGGAAGTGTCTTTGAAAATCATTCTGTAAGCACAGAACTTTGTGTTGGAAGAGCTTCAAGTTAATCCCTCTCCATCTTTCTCATCAAGCTGCTGCTGATGCAACAGTTTCCTTGATGGGAATACTTTTTTTAAATCCAAACACAAATTAGAACTGAAAATATACATAAAGCAAAGTTTTCTGCTTATATACCGCCCCATACCACTTTAAGTAGTCTCTGGGCGGTTTACAATTTTAATTACAGTGTGCAGGCTACACATTGCCCCCCCCCAGCAAGCTGGGTACTCATTTTACCGACCTCGGAAGGATGGAAGGCTGAGTGAACCTTGAGCCTGCTACCTGGGATTGAACCCCAGGTTGTGAGCACAGTTTTACCTGCAGTACAAGCATTTAACCACTGCGCCATGAGGCTCATACATTAATTTTTGAGGGTAAAAATCTTGCCTTTTTATTTTTAGTCTTTGAAACTTTAACCTCACAGATGGACTTGGCTGTTTTATTGTGTTTTAATGGTGTCAATAGTGGTGCAAATATGTTCTTCTACTCATGGACCTCTCCTGATCATTTTTGAGTTTTGAAAATCTGCTTTAACACTTTCCATGTACATTTAGCCATGAGAATCTTTGAATATTTGAATGGTTGCTTAGATAGCTCGGTGAATTGGGATTTGGCTGCAGATTCAGAGGTACTAGAAGTGTACTTCCTCTCTTTGCCTCCCAGAAAAGCTAGCCTATGTGGCCTTGGGCAAGCTGCACAATCACAGGATGTGTTCAGAAAAAGAGAATAGTAATCCACTTTTGACTACTCTCTACCTAAAAAAAAACCCTGAAAAGGGTTGCCTTGTCAGAGCTGACTGGATGGCACACAATTATTTCATATTAATATTTGAATATCTGAAACAGAGCTATTTACAGATAGCTACAACTAACAATATCTCTTGTAAGATAGAGCAATTTCAAACTTTAAAAAACAACTAAACTCAGAAAGTTCTGTTGTTACTAAAACAGCCATACAAGTCCACGATTGTTCTGGCTTCTAAGGAAATGCTGCAGCCCCCAACTGTTGCTCTTACCTAATGGTGTCTATGAAGATACACAGTCATCCAGGTGAGGTTGTCCTTCTGGTTATCTGGAAGTTGAGTCATGGCAACTGCCTACCTAACAAGCCTATTCAGACCAGGGTGGAGTGAAACCAAGGTGAATTATAAATTGGAAGTCTTGCACCAACCTTCCTTTAACTGATGAAGCTACTTGGTTGAGTAGTAAAACATTATTTCCTTTTTTATTTTATTTGCATATACAACCGAACAACAGAAACAAAAAACCAAACAAACATATCAATCTAACAAGAATCACATAAAAAACCCTATGATCACACACTTATCCACATACTAAAAATATGGATCAAGGATTTTGCCATTGTGTGGCCGTCTGTAAGTCCTCCAAGGGTTCTAGCAATGTCCTCATGTCTATTTCTTCCTTTACCCATTTGTCTGCCTCTGGGCCCAGTTATATAGCAACTTCCAGTTGTCTTTTACAAAGTATCTTGGTTGGTCCAGCAGCATCTCCGAGAGCATATCTAATTCTGCAGTGCCCAATAACTTTATCAAACAAGACCACCATGGGTGGTAATAAGTCCCTGGATTCTTTCTGCATTTCCAACAAACGTTATTTCTCCCTTCTGATATTTTGGCTAATTTTACCAGAGTAAAGGCCCATCTAGTCCAGCTTTCTGTATCTCCAAGTGGCCCCACCAAATGCATCTGGGAGCACATGAGACTAGATATCTGTCTCCTGATACCACTCCCCTGCATCTGGCCTTTGAAGTACCCTGGTTTTAAGCCTGGAGATTACACATCTCACCATCATGGTTTGTAATTTGTGATGGACTTTTCCTCCAGGAATCTGCCCAATCCCCTTTTGAAGGCATCCAGGCCAGAAGTCATCACCACATCCTGTGGCAGGGAGTTCCACAGACTAACAGTAGCCGGGGAATATTTTTTGTCTGTTCTTACTCTCCCAAACCTCAGTTTGAGTGGATGTCCCCTAGTTCTGGTATTTTGTGAGAGGGAGAAGAGCATCCCTTTATCCACTTTACTCATGCTCCGCATTATTTTGTATGTCTCAATCATATTCCCCCTCAGGCGCTCCCCCCCCAGGCTACAGAGCCCCAAATATTTTAGGGAGGTGCCCCAGCCCAGTAATCATTTTAGTTTTTCTCTTTTGCACCTTTTCCAGTTCTACTATGTCTTTTTTGAGATGCGATGCCCAGAACTGTATGCAATACTCCAGGTGCGGCCTTACTATCATTTTGCACAATGGCATTATAAGGTTGGCTGTTTTATTTTCAATACCCTTTTTGATTATCCCTAGCATGAAATTGGCCTTCTTCACCACCGCCATACACTGGGTAGACACCTTCATTGAGCTGTCCACCAGCAGACCAAGATCCCTTTCCTGATCCATCACAGATAGCTCAGAGCCCATGAGTTGATAAAGTTTTCATATTTTTGCCCCAATATGCATTACTTTATATTTTCCTACATTGAAACACATTTGCCATTTTGCAGCCCATTCCCCCAGTTTGGAGAGATCCTTCTGGAGCTCTTCACATTCTTCTCTGGTTTTTACCACCCGGAAAAATTTAGAGTCATCCGCAAACTTGGCCACCTCACTGATTATCCCTGTTTCCAGGTCATTTAGGAATAGATTGAAAAGCACTGGTCCCAGGACAGATCTCTGGGGCACACTGCTTTTCACCTTTCTCCATTGTGAAAATTTCCCATTGACAACTACTCTTTGTTTCCTGGATCTCAACCAGTTCCCATTTCATAAGACGACCTGCCCTCTTATCCCCTGACTGTGCAATTTTTTTAGCAGCCTTTGGTGAGGGACTGTGTCAAAAGCCTTCTCAAAATCCAAATAGACAACATCCACCAGTTCATCCAAATCCACATGCCTGTTGACCTTTTCATAGAATTCTAAAAGTTTTGTCAGACAAGACTTACCCTCAGCAAGGTTTGATCTTCTATGTGTTTTAAGATTTTCTCTTGGATGAGGCTTTCCACCATTTTCCCTGGGACAGATATAAGGCTAACAGGCCTGCAGTTTCCACGCCCCCCTCCTTCCTTTTTAAAAAAATGACGTGACATCCTCTATCCCCCAGTCCTCTGGCCTATGGACATTTTAAGAAACAAATTGCATATTACCGTTAAGAGATCTTCAATTTCATTTCTCAGTTCCCTAATAACCCTTGGGTGGATGCTATCTGGGCCCGGTGACTTTTATCAATTAAATCTAAAACATCCTCTCTTTTAACCTGTATTTGATGTAATTCTTTAGTCAAGAGGGGCCGCTCAGGCAGTGGAATCTGCCCAATGTCTTCTGTCGTGAAGAGAGATGCAAAGAAGTCATTTAATTTCTCTGCAAATTCCAAGTCCTCCTTTACTCCTTTGCCATCTAGAGGGCCAACTGGTTCTTTGGCAGGTTTTCTACGTCTAACATTTTAAAAGAAACTTTTATCATTTCCCTTTATATTGCTAGCCATACATTCCTCAAAGTCTTTCTTTGCCTCTCTTATCATCGTCTTACATTTCTTTTGTCAGAATTTGTGTTCCTTTTTATTTTCCTTATTTGGGGAGGATTTCCATTTACGGAAGACCTCTCCTTGTGCTTTAGAGCCTCCCTCTATCAACCTCCTCCATGAACTTATAGTTTTATAGATATTGTATGATTCTTGCACAGTATGGTTACAAATTCTAAGCCATTTGGAAGAAAACAACCAGTGTTGGACGGATTATGATTCCAGTACTAGGATATTTTATCAGAAACAAAGCATTTAAGCAGCAGTTATTTCTTGCGTGTCTTTAGAATTATTAAAAAGAGTCCAAAGTTTCAGGACTTTTTAAAAAGAGTAGATTTATTATAGTTTACAGCCTGACCAATGTGTTTATGTCCAACAGCCCACTGGACTATTGTAGCTGTGTAACTGACCCAAAACAATGTCCTATATGTGCCACAAATCATTGCTTCTGAAGCAGGCCATAAAATGGACTAAAACAAATTAAGCAGGTTTTAAAGTGTAATAAATTTACAGTTATCCATCCTGAAACTTTGGTCCCACTTTCATAATTTCATTCT
Organism: Phrynocephalus forsythii; assembly: GCA_029282475.1. Taxonomy (NCBI): domain Eukaryota; kingdom Metazoa; phylum Chordata; class Lepidosauria; order Squamata; family Agamidae; genus Phrynocephalus; species Phrynocephalus forsythii. The sequence continues at coordinate 70,207,258 of JAPFRF010000006.1, read as the reverse complement.
AGTTCCTTTTAACTTGTTTTTAATTGAAGACTGAAGTTTATGTTCTGGAGACGTCAGGGCCAAAATTAGATGTGATGAGGCAGCCTGATTTGCTGTTTGTTCATATATTTGTTCCATTCTTGTATAAAATCAAGTTGGGGTGAAAACCAAATGGTGAGCATATTGAAAAAAATGTTCTATATCTTCCTTGGATGAGATACCAATAGGGAGGAAAAGCATAGATGTCATAGGTATATCTAATTTGGTCTCACATTTGTAGTACAAAATGCTTGTCTCTGTCTTATGTTGACAGACTTCATATAGGCTCTGAAGTCTGATCAAGAGTTATGAATTTTAGGATCAAAGCCCCAAGCATAGAAAAATAAGTATTTAATTTAGCTTGTTATAAAGGCTTATTATATTTGGAATGAAAAGTGCAATCTGCCAGGTGGTTCTCAATAAATCCCACTGAAATTCATGAGAGTTGAAGAAGAACAGCCCTAGTGCTCTGTCAAAATTACTGGATTGTTTGAGGAGATTTTGTGCATCTTGTGGAGGTTTGGCAGTGAGTCAGTTGTATTTCTATCATATTATTCAGTCCATGTTTGTTGCTTAGCTTTGTTTTGCATTAGTCTTGTGCATGAACATAAATAGGAAACCAGCTTTGTAGCGGTTGCAAACTAAAATCCTGTCAAAAAAGTTTCTATCTTTTATAAGGACTTTTTCTGTATTTGTTATTTAGCACTAAAGGACTGACCTGGTCACGGACAGTTAATTAAAAAAATTATTATATAACAAGTAATGCCTGGTGTAGTGCCCTGACAGTTAATTTACTGTGGTCATCCTTTTTCATTGCTCCATGAGTGTACCAATGATGTGTTTTTCTTTTGCTGATTTTCAGCTAGAGACAAAAAGGTGCTAACCTTTAAAAGGCTGTGCAATCTACATTTAACATGTATTTAAAACGCACACATACACACTAATGAATACATGCTAGGCTGTGGTTAAAAATAATTGTGAATCAGAAAAATAAGTAATAAAGTATGGTAGCATCTCATGGTTTTGACTAGAGATGGGCACAAAATGAAAATAGAGTCTTGTTGCTTGAGGCATGTGTTGAGGTAGACTGCAAACCACGAAAGCTTATGCCACATAAAATATAGTGTTTCATTTTGTTTAATTTCATTTCTTTAGAAGTTTTGTTTTGTTTTGTTTTGTCTTTTTGGCCGCTTGCATTATCCCCGCTGGAGCGTTCTGCCTCCCCTCCTTTTTTGCAATTAGTGGTTTGGTCTTTTATTGTCTAGTTTTATTGTTAGCTGCCCAGAGTTCCGAGCCGGAAGATGGGCGGGATACAAGTGTAATAAATAAATAAATAAATAAATAAATAAAAAGTTTTGTTACTAACAAAATTTTAAAAGATTTTTTAAATAAAATGATTTGAAATGAAACGAAACACTATATAATGGCTCCCCTGGATCCTAGAGGAACCAAAGTTGCAGGGGAGCTTCCTCAAGCTCTTCCTGTAAGCCCCTCAAATTTGGAGAGGTTTGGGGTTCAGGGGGCTGAGTTATTAAACTCCAAAGGGGGTCCCACTAGGAGAAAATCATTATAATTGAGTTGGAAAGCTGCTAATCACTCACCCGTGGGGGGCTATTAGCGGCTGATACACACATTGATACACATACATTGTTATGAAGGTGATCATGTCATTTGCATACTCAATGGTACCTCTACTTATGAGCAGCTCGACTTAAGAGTAATTCAACTTAAGAGTGAAAACCCGTTGGAATTTTAACTCCTGCCTTACAAATTTTATATGCAATATGCTCTACTTCTATTTTTTATTTTTTAGATTTATTTATTTATTTATTTATTTATTTATTTATTTATTTATTTATTTAGGGCTGCTCTACTTAAGAGTTGTTCGACTTAAGAGCATGCATTCGGAATGGATTAAACTCAGAAGTAGAGGTTCCACTGTATAGTTCTCTCAAGAATGCAAACAAAACAGCTAGTTCTCACCGAAAACATACTGTAAGCTTTTCTTATCATAGCATGTACAAAAAGCCTCTGGCACAAAGTGTTCACTGGGATCTATCAACACCTGTTAGCCAGCCTAAATCTTTGCAAATTCTGTGTTCCCGGGCAATATAATGCTGGCTGCCAAGGATGGGGTGTGGAAAGGCAAATCAAAAGGATCCTTGAAAAAGATTACTAAATCTGACACACTGCTTGGTAAAATAAAAATTGGGTTCATTATCAAGGTAGGAGCTGGATTTAGAGAGAGATCTGTTATGTTATCTTTGGAAGATACATTTCTGTATTAATAGTTGGGCAGTAAGAGGGACCTGAAGGCCTTGGGAATGGACCTCAACAGGTGGGAAACCCTGACCTCCGATCGCACTGTCTGGAGGCAAGAGATACAGCATGGTCTACATAAATTTGAAGAGGCATTTGTCCAACAGGCAGAGGAAAAGAGGCAGGCACGGAAAGAACGAAACTCGAGGACCGGGCAAGAAACAATACATCTGTCCCCAGTGCGGTAGAGACTGCCATTCCCAAATTGGTCTATTTAGTCACACTAGGTGTTGTTCTTAGGATCTCTACTCCAGGCATGATACCATAGTTTTTCGAGACTGAAGGATGCCAATGATGATGAGTTGGGCAATAATTAGTTCAGTCCTTTTTTCAGTGTGTCCTGTACCTTTCAATTGTTTGGAAGGTAGGGGATACATCTCATCTGGAAGTGGGTGTTGGGGAAGAAAGATGCTTTAGTTGCAAAGGGGCCTGAAGGCAAAGATTCACAATGAGCTGTTTCCATGGCAGTGCTATAGAAACCAGGTTCTGCTACTTGCTACTTCCCAGAATGGAATTTCAGTGCTTCTTATAGCTTTGGTAGAAAGCAAAAGAAGTACATGTTCTTTCTGTACATTGTCTCACCCTCCCTTCTGTTCACTACTTGTACTAATATGATATAAAACAAAACACAAAACACTTGTGGGACCATATTACTCCCTTGGTAAAAGGTAAAGGTTCCCCCTGCACATGTGTGCTAGTTGTGTCCGACTCTAGGGGTGGTGCTCATCTCCATATTCAAGCCGGAAGAGCCAGTGTTGTGCAAGTCCATGGTCATGTGGCCGGCATGGCTGCAAGGAAACACTGTTTTTACCTTCCCACCTTTTACGGCGGTACCTATTTATCTACATGCATTTTACATGCTTTCAAACTGCTAGGTTGGCAGGAGCTGGGGTGAACAGCGGGAGCTCGCTCCACTGCGTGGCACCCGGGATTTGAACCACTAAGCTGCTGACTTTGAAGTCAACAGTTTTCGGAGCCTTAGTCCACTGAGCCACCACGCCCCACTTGAATGTTTGCTAAATTATGTTGACAGAGTAGCTGAAATTCTGTTGTATAAGTTGCACCATGTAAGGTCTTATGTCCTGCTGATGATTATGCTATCAGCAGGAGTGGTTCCCCCCAAAAATAAATAAATAAAAATCCAGTTCCATTCCTCGTCTCCGCAATAATCCCAAGGCTCCCATAGAATCCCACAGAAAGCTGATGAAGGCCGTGAGATTGGGAGAACTTTATTCATTTCCAAAAATTGCTGGTGGTAATGGATATTTTTGGGGAATGAAAGTTTTGCCTCTACCTTGAAGCCCAAAACAACTTCCCAGAATGAAAATAAACTCATGGGAGCCTCAGTACAGGCTCTTAAGTGCTGCAACATTGTGTTGGTTTTGTTATAATAAAAATATGGATTAACATGCTCTGTTTTCTAGAAATTATAGAGCAGAGAAACTGGTTCTTATGAATGACCATTTGGATGCCTGGATGAAAAAGAGTACCGAATTCCTGTACCTTGCATTAAAAGCTGCATCTGCTGAAATTTCCCCTTCTATGCATCTATTAAACATAGAGGAACCCTGCCCTCTTTTTCATTTGGTTACTCATATGACAATAAAGTGAGACACTAAAGGGAAAAAAATTAGATACACCACTCTTCAGTTTAATGTAAATAGAGCAGTACCTTGATTTACAAGCGTATTCCATTCTGGAAGCATGTTCATAAACCAAAACATTTGTATATCAAAACAAATTTCCCCATAGGAAATAATGGAAACTTACCTGATTCATTCTGGGGCTCCAGTTTCCATTATTTCTTATGAGGAAATTTGCTTTGGCCAGGACCCGATGGCCAGGAGCCAGCAGCCACAGTGGCCAGGACCCATGGTGAGTTCCAGAGGCCAGGTGCAGGCCTGGTACAACGTCTGGAGGCTGCTGCCAGGCATCACTGGGTCTCATTTTGCAAGACATTGCTCAAAAAACAAAGCAGAATTATATTGATTTTTTTGCTAATTTTGTGAAATACTCGTAAATAGAGAAGGGCAGAAAGAAAAAATGAAACACTGTTTTGTTGTTTCATTATGTAACAAATTACTTTATTATGTAATGAAACGGTAAGACGTGTTTCATCACAAAATGAAATGAAATCCCATTTTCCCCTCTAGGAACGAAACAATTTGCCCTACAGGAAATGGCAGGGGAGCTTTCTTAAGCACTTCCCTGCAAGCCCCCCCCCCAAATGTGGAGAGGTCAGGGGCTTAGGGGCTGAGTTATTAAGATCCAAAGGGGGTGTCTCTAGGGAAAAAAATCTTTCTAATGGAATCAGGAAGTCGCAATAGACCCCCCCCCCCAGGCAATCAATTAGTGGCTTCACTTCTGAATCCCGATTCCCTTTAGAATTATTTTTTCTTAGGAGCATCCCCTTAGGAGTTTAATAACTCAGCCCTCTCACCCCCAAACTTCTCTAAATTTGGGGGGGGGGACTTACATGGAATTGTCCAATGAAGACACCCTGTGATTTCCATGCTGATACGTGGCTGTGGACCCTATTTTCAGGAACATAATTTTTTTAAGTTAGCTGTTTTATTGGAGGCTTGGAGTATGATGATTCAATTTCTTTTGGATCATTGTTTCTTGGCTGATGGATATATCCAGTCCATATTACCAAAGAGTTTATTGTGACACATAAAGCATAAATTAATTCCCTTCTAAAATGCTTTAGTACACCCTAGGTGTAAAGATACACTTGCAATATGACCTTTAGTATCTATTTCTTTTCTGAACTTAGCTTGAATGTCTGGCATTTTTCACTACATGCATAGTAAGATGATAAAATTATTTGCTCTATGGGAAAGGTCTTTGATAAAAGTTAGAAAATCAGGTACTTCCATTATTCTCAGAAGCTTCTTGCAAGCCTCTGTTACTGTAGAGAAGCTAGAATGGACAGAAAAGTCCTTCTCTCTTCTCGTATTTATTGGAGATTATAAAATCCACGATGGACCACCAGATGAGTAAGCAGAATGGGTGAGAAAAAACAGATGTGAATCCAGGGTTGTCATGTTCAGCTGATACTGAGGCAATCCTAGTATGTCTTCTTGATTTTCAGCTCAAAGTATGATGATAACCTCATTGAGAATAAGATACAAACAGATGCCACAAAACCAAAGAAACAAGCAGGGACTATTTATTTATTGTATAGAGCTTGTGAAAACTGAATTTATTTCATTTGTCTCAGCTTTTCATTCTGACAGATAGCCTGTATTATCCATTGAGTGTCTGGGGTTTTGGAATTAAACTGAATCAGCCTGAATACTCACCTTTTCTCTTCCATGCCTGGAAAATCGCCTTCTGCTTATAATATTCCAAAAGAAGGAGGCTAATCAAAGGGCCTGTTCTGTGCAACAGTACACTAAGTGACAAGATTAATTTTTGTAATCAAGCAGTTTAATTTGGACAACCTCCATTCCTGTGTTTGCTTGCAGAAAACAAAGCAAATCACATTCTGGCAAGAACCTTTCCCTTTGCAGGCAGTAACTCATTTTTCATTGAAAAAGTGTAGGGTAGTAATTCTTAGAATGGCAGAGTTGCAAGGAAAAGAAGGACAGGGAAAAGGCAAGGCATAGCAAGAGATGCTCTGGAGAGAGGATTGGACTCAGTTGACTGAAGCCTCTGTCACAAAGGATTCCCGATAATTTTCCCCCCCTTTCATCTGAGTACAGTTAATCTATGGGGAGTAATAGTTGCAATAATGAGAATAAATAGCATTAATATTGCAGCTTTGAAAGTATTCAAATGCATTATCTTACTCAGGCTGCACTAAAGGACACATCAGCATTAGTGTTCATAAAACCTTAAGGATTAAGAAAGATAAAGATTTATTTATTTATTTATTTTAATGCTTATATCCCGCCTGTCTTCCAGAGCAACTCCGGGCAGTTTACAACAAAATAGAAATAAAAACAATAACAAAAAAATCAACAAGTAAAACATCACAATATCATCACAATAAAATGAAAAGAGGGGACAATTGCAGGATGGTGGGACAAGGGAAGAAGGAGAAAAAAAAACAAATTAACAGTCACCAAACGCCTCACAAAAAAGCCAGGTCTTTAAGATGTTTAATGTAGCATTTTAACCAATCTGACTCTTTGCCCTGTGTACAATAATTGCTCATCTTACTTTGGATGAGGGAGCACTGGACATTTAAGATCTCTTTGGAATATTTGCAAATTTATAAACAAACTAGACAGGCTAATGGTACAACATCATGCAGTTTTAAGACACCATGCATTTTCACAGAGAGGCTGTGGCAACCAGCTTCAAAGTGACATTCCAATTCAGCAAAGGGTGTGGCTAAAATGGAGAGCTGAATCAAAATAATTTGGCTTTGCTGCAATTTGATTCACAGCCTGTATTACATTTGAAATCTCAAACAGTGCTCACATGGGTTGTGGACTGATGGGAGTTCACTGTTCATGCTGGTTTCAATGCAGGTTGTATTCCAGCCCACAGTCTTCCTCTCCTTCCTTCCTTCCTTCCTTCCTTCCTTCCTTCCTTCCTTCCTTCCTTCCTTCCTTCCTTCCTGTTCACACTTCTGCAGCTCTTTTATTGGTTTGTAGGTTAGAGAAATCCTGTACCCTGGAGTGAGAGTGAAAGGAGTGGGAGGAAGTGCAGCTGAGAACCAAGGAAAATTTGCCTCCACAGGGACTAGAGATGGGCACAAATAAAAAAAATGACATTTTGTTTGTTGTTTGTCGTTTGGAGGGTCCGTTTTGGTTCGTTTCCATTTTTCGAGAATTTTTGCAAAAAAATCATTTTCATTTTCGTTCATTTCATTACTGTTTCATTATCATTTATTTCAATTTTTGTGATTTTTAAAAACATTTAAAGCAGTTCACTGTATTGCAGTAATGAAAACGAAATGCATGACAAAATTTCCGGTGTTTCTGTTCATTTCGTTTCATTTTGGAGACAAAATTCGTTTGTCGTTTTGTTGCATAACGAAACAAAAAAACAAAAACGGAAACAAAAAATTGTTCGTTTCGAGCCCATCTCTAACAGGGACATTTGCACAACACAGTGATACATTGCTTGCAGGTCAGGGTGAAACATTTGAAACCACAACTGAACTGTTTCAGAAACCCCCCAGGGTAGGATTCTTATAAGTGCCACCATAAAAGAGTGACATGTAGTTTTAAACTACTTTGTGACATCAGAGGCTGGTAATTTTTTCATGTGCTACTTGAAAGGAACAGAGGGACTTGTGGATGAGTGATGGGGTGGTAATCCAAAATGGAATCATTCTGAGTTGTGAATCATGATATCTTTTGCAAAATTACTGTTCAGACTTTTGATGTTCTGTATTCTGAGACTATGGAGTCCCTTTTCCACATTATTTTTCTATTTCTATAGATTTTTTTTCTAGAAATGTTGTAGTGAGAAGCTTTAAATAATAAGTAGCTTTACAGCCAACCATACATACAGTGTTTTCTTTTAAATTCTCCCTTCCATCTTGCATGTCAATGGGAAGCTGTTTTTTTTTTTTTTAAAGATGTGGCTTCCAAGAGGACAGACTTTATGGAGAGAGGTGAATGCTGGCTCTACAGACATGCTGCCCATCTTTACAACAACATATCCAGGGGGAAAAGCCTGATCAAATCCTGCTGGCATAAAAAAGTTGAAGTTCTCCAGAGCCAGTGAAAAAAGCTGCACTGGCAGCAAAAAAGGCTGGACCAATTCGAAGCAGTCTTATCCATCATGCAGACAGTACTTCACTCATTGCATAAGCAGAGTAAATCTTGTGCTATTTGACCACGTAGTCACCCAAGTTAGCTCTGCTTTTTCCTCTGCTGACTCCTGTATCATTCAGATTCTGAGCTGCAGTCTCAGGCTAGAATTAAACTTCTATTATAAATCTTATATCTAGAAAGGAATACTGTACTTCTTTATGTTCCAGAATGTTTCACTGTGAAAGTATATTAATTCTCTTAGTGATGTATCTTGCATGTCCTTGCTTTGTTTCAGTTATGTGAGCTCAGAATCCCCCATCTCAGTTCTTCACTGTAGGTATAAATGTCAGAGTGTCAGAAAGCATCAGTGTACCATCCCATAACTGCATCTTTTGTCTAATTTAAAAATAAAAAACCCACCATTGGTACTCAGAAAGACTGAAAGTGTATTTTGCAGAGAGTATTGGGAAGAAGAGACATGTACATCCAGATTCTATCTCTCCCCTACACATTCCTGGACATACTATTCCATTATAATGCAAATAATCTTATTCCTGGTAAACAGATGGCTGCAACACTGAGTTTCTATGATAGCAATAGAGAGGGATACACAGAGAGGTCAGGAACAGTTATATCATGGGTTATTGCGGGACTTAAGTTATCAGTGAAATTTAAACACAGGCTTTCTTTGTAGGCATGAATGAACATTTGAGCATTGCATAGAGGATAAACTGCTGGGATTAAAATCTCCCAAACGTAGGAAATATTTATTTTCTTTGAGTGTCCATTTCCAGCCTCAGATATTTACTCTACATAATACTGTACAGGTCTGAGACCTCCATTTCAACAAATGAATTGGATTCACCCACAACGTTTAAAAGAGAATTTGATATCAAAAATGCTGGATACAATAATCAACCTAGATAAATTCATGGTCTTTTTTTATCCGATGCAGTGAAGATTGTTTATGAAGCCTCATATTCCAGTTGTTTACCTATTCCTTTTTAGTTTGGCCTTATATCGGTTTGGCAGTATATTTTTCCACTACAGGTGGCATTTTTCAGTCCACTAGACCTCCTGCCATTTTTAACTGCCTTTTTTTTTGCTGCAGCAATCTGTGATATTCTTTGCCCCCTCTCTCTCCACATCTTCTTCCTTTTAATTTACTGTATATTGTGGTTTCTTGGAGATTTTTCAATAATTCCAAAACTCTTAAGAACGCCTTTGGACACGTAAATATATTCAACTTGTTTTGCATTGTGAAATGACAATAAAACCAGGGGAAAAACAGAAAAAACAGAACTCTCGTGGTCTTCTAATATGTGTACATCCTCATATTTCCATGAGTGTCCTTTGTGCTTTAAATGAAGGTACACCACTGATTCTGGTCCTGAGCTGTTGCCCTCTTGTCTTGGGCCATCCTCCTGTTTAGTGGCTGTTTGGTTTTTCCAATGTAGAGCTTTGCACACTCCTCACAAACCTAATGAACCTATTCAGGGCATTGTCCACCTAATGAGCCTATTCAGACAAGGGTGATGTGAAACCAAGGTGAACTATTCATTGGAAACCTTGCCACTATTGTTTGACAAAGGACACGTAATAAATTCATTCTCTTTCAAATGACCAACTGCATTTATGTTGTACAAAACCCACTACTATTTGGCCAAATGAAACCTAGACTTCCGTTTATAGCAACAGCTTCAAGATTCATGTTCTTTAAAACAGGTGTCTGGAACCATTTACCTTCATGTACCTTCCCCATCAATCAGAGATGCAAAAGAAACTGATATCACACCATTTCATTTTGATGTTTGTAGCTGACATTTCCTTTTATATCACAGTAATTTGCAAGTTACATTCAGAACAACCAATTCTCCATTAAAAAGGGTGTTTCAGATTGCTTTTAAATGTTTTCAACCAAGCCTTAGTTGCTCTCATTGCTTGTCGATAATCAGTAGTAAATAATGTAACATGGAAGTGCATTATGCTGGCCAGTGGTGTCCCTTTCTTAAAGAGTCTCCTTTTCTCTACTCTTGTTGATGATTTTGGCACAGTAGCAACACAGGAAATTACAGCCTAATACATGTTGTGTGGCACATCCACAGTTTCTCTCCAATAATGCTATGGGATGTTGTTTGAAAACACTTATAGAGTTTCAACCCTCATATCATATGTTTGTTGTTGTGAGTTTTTCGGGCTGTTTGGCTGTGTTCTGGAAGTTTTTCTTCTTGACATTTCATCAGATTCTGTGGCTGGCATCTTCAGAGGGCAAGGAGCTCAGGGAACTAGGAGTTTTCTCTGTGCTCTGGGGTACAGACTGAGTGAGACTGGGGTTTTTAAAGTTGTGGGAAAGAGGAAATTTGTCCTATGCAGGAGAATACTTTTTAGCCATTGTATTGAAACTTCTTAATCCCTTCATCACAATACAATGACTAACACCTATTCTCCTGCAGAGGACAAATTCCCTCTTTCCCACAACTTTAAAACCCCCAGCTCCACCAAGAATGCAGGAGTATAAATGCTGTCCCAATCTTAAAATGGATTGAAAAGGAGAAACCTGGAAACTGCAGAGAAGTCATCTCTTGACATCAATCCCAAGAAAAATTCTGGAACAGATTGTAAAGTGGTGACTTGCAATCAGCTAGAAAACAATGCAGTAATAACTAGAACCCAATACAGATTTGTCAAGAACAAATCTGAGCTCATTTTTAAATCAGATAACCTCCTTAATAGACAGAGAAAATGCTGTAGACATAGTACATCTTGACTTTAGCAACGCTTTTGACCTAGTGCCCCATGATATTCTGATTAGCAGGCTAACTAGGATAGAATAACTGTCAGGTGGATAAATAATTGACTACAGAATCATACTTAGAGGTTGATGATTAATGGCTCCTCAGATTGGGAAGAGGTAACAAATGGTGTACCCTAAGGCTTAGTTCTGGACCCAGTGCTCTTCAATACCTTCATGAATGACCTGTATCAGAAGATACAGGGACTGCTAAATTTGTGGATGACACAAAATTGGGTGGAATAGCTAATACCCTGGAAGACAGAAACAAAAATTCAAAATGATCTAAATAGGCTTGAGCACTGGCCTGAAAACAAAAGAATGAAATTTAGGAGGGATAAGTGCAAAGTACTGCACCTAGGAAAAAGAAACCAAACATACAATTACAAGGTGGGGGATGCCTGGCTCAGCAAAACAGCAACCGAGAAGGATCTTGGAATTGTGATAGATCAAAAGCTAAATATGAACCTGTAGCGTAATGTGGCTACAAAAAAGGTCAAATGGTATTTTAGGTTTCATTAATAGAAGTATAGTTTCCAGATCCTGCAGGGGAGTAATCCCCATCTATTTGGCACTGGCTAGTCCTTCTCTTGAGTACTGTGTTCAGTTCTGGATACCCTAATTCAGAAGCCAAGCCGTGGGCGAGCTCCCCTGCCATTTTAGTCCTTAGAGATCCAGGGGAGCACAGCATTTTGTTTAATAATGAAACTACTTTAAAATTTTGTTACAAATAAAACAAAATAAAACTACTAAACAAACGAAGCAAAACAAAACAAAATGCTATTTTTCGTTTTGTGCCCATCTCTAATTTTTTCATCAATGTTCAAAGGAAAACCAAGAGGAAGAAAATGACAGGTCTGTTGTACAGAGCAGATGGACAATTATGAAGGGAAAATGGAGAGAACTGATAAATTCCTGCTTTATTTCTATTTTCTCACAAATGAAGAATAGTGTCCAGACTAGTGCAAAAAGAATAAAGGAGGAAATGAGAGGATTGTTTTCAAGACAAGAGAACCTAGCTGCTTTAAGTGAATTTAAACATCTAGAGATAGATGAACTTTTCCCAAGGGCACTAAAGGAACTTGCCGATGTAATCTCAGAGCCTGTGTTTATAATCTTTAATAATTTTTTGGAGAACAAGATCCCTGAAAACTTCAGGCAAGAAAATATCCTCCCATCTTCAAAAAAGAGAAAAGAGAGAAGATCTAGGTGACTATCATCTGGTCAGCTTGACATCGATAAGAAGAAAGGCTCTAGAAAAGTTCATTACAGTCTGTCTATGAGCACTTAGAAAAGGACATTGTGGTTTCTATGATTTAGTATGGGTTTTGTCAAAAACAAGTAATGCCAGACTAATTTATCTCATCTGGAAGATTAGCAAATTTAGTAGATTAGGAGAATGCTGCTTATAGAGTAGGACCCCTGTATCCGTGGGGGATTGGTTCTGGGCCACGCTGCAGATACAGAAGTCCACAGATAAGAGCAACTGCCCTTATCTAAGGATAACAGGGTGACAGCAGCAATAGCAGGGTGAGGTGGCAGGGGTGCAAGTGGTTGTGCCGCATGGCCGTCCTACCCAGGAAGGAGCCACTGGGCAGATAGGTGGAGGAGCCCGGCCGCCTCCTCTCCTCGCTGTCTCTTTTACACACCAAGCCTGGCCAGCTGAGCAAAGGAGGAGGACAAGGAAGACCAGCCCAGAGCCCTCAGCCCTGAAGTGCCTCATAAGAACATAAGAATATAAGAAGAGCCATGCTGGATCAGGACAAAGGCCCATCTAGTCCAGCTTCCTGTATTTCACAGTGCCCCCACCAGATGCGTTTGGGAGTGCATGAGACTAGATATCTGTCTCCTGATACCACTCCCCTGCATCTGGCCCTTGAAGTACCCCGGTTTTAAGCCTGGAGATTACACATCTCCATCATGGTTTGTAACCTGTGATGGACTTTTCCTCCAGGAATCTGTCCAATCCCCCTTTGAAGGCATCCAGGCCAGATGCCGTCACCACATCCTGTGGCAGGGAGTTCCACAGACTAACAACACACTGGGTGAAAAAAATATATTCTTTTGTCTGTTCTTACTCTCTCAGCCCTCAATTTTAGTGGGTGTCCCCTAGTTCTGGTATTTTGTGAGAGGGAGAAGAGCGTCCCTCTATCCACTTTACTTATGCCCTGCATTATTTTGTACGTCTCAATCATATCCCCCTCAGGTGCCTTTTTTCCAGACTAAAGAGCCCCAAATGATTTAGCCTTTCCTCATAAGGGAGGTGCCCCAGCCCAGTAATCATTTTAGTTGCTCTCTTTTGCACCTTTTCCAGTTCCACTATGTCTTTCTTGAGATGCGGTGACCAGAATTGTACACAATACTCCAGGTGCGGCCTTACTATCGTTTTGTATAATGGCATTATAATGTTGGCTGTTTTATTTTCATTCCCCTTTTTGATAATCCCTAGCATGGAATTGGTCTTCTTCACCACTGCCACACATTGGGGAGGCACCTTCATGGAGCTGTCCACCAACACACCAAGATCTCTTTCCTGATCCGTCACGGATAACTCAGAGCCCATGAGTTGATAGATACAGTTTTGATTTTTTGCCCCAATATGCATTACTTTACATTTGGCTAAATTAAAACGCATTTGCCATTTCGCAGCCCATTCCCTCAGTTTGGAGAGATCCTTCTGGAGCTCTTCACAATCTCCTCTGGTTTTTACCACACAGAAAAGTTTTGTGTCATCTATAAAATTGGCCACCTTACTGTTTATCCCTGTCTCCAGGTCATTTATGAACAGATTGAAAAGCACTGGTCCCAGGACAGATCCCTGGGGCACACAACTTTTCACTTTTCTCTATTGTGAAAATTTCCCATTGACAACTACTCTTTGTTTCCTGGATCTCAACCAGTTCTCAATCCATAAGAGGACCTGCCCTCTTATCCCCTGACTGTGCAATTTTCTCAGCAGCCTTTGGTGAGGGACTGTGTCAAAAGCCTTCTGAAAATCCAGATAGACTATATTCACCAGTTCACCCAAATCCACATGCCTGTTGACCTTTTCAAAAAATTCTAAAAGATTTGTCAGAGAAGACTTACCCTTACAGAAGCCATGCTGATTTTCTCTCAGCAAGGTTTGTTCTTCTATGTGTTTTAAGATTTTCTCTTGGATGAGGCTTTCCACCATCTTCCCTGGGACAGAAATAGAGCAGGACTCCTTTATCTGTGGGGGATTGGTTCTAATAAATAAGGCTAACTGGCCTGTAGTTTCCTGGGTCCCCCCTGCTTCCTTTTTTAAAAATTGGTGTGGCCGTTTTAAGAGACAAGTTGCATATTACCATTAAGAGATCTGCAATTTCATTTCTCAGTTCCCTAATAACCCTTGGGTGGATGCCATCTGGCCCGGTGACTTGTTAATCTTCAATTTATCAATTAGTCCTAAAATATCCTCTCTTTTAACCTGTATTTGATTTAATTCTTTAGTTAAGAGGGGCCATTCAGAGAGCGGAATCTGCTCAAGGTCTTCTGTTGTGAAGACATATGCAAAGAACTTATTTAATTTCTCTGCAATTTCCAAGTCCTCCTTAACCTCCCCTTTTCCTCCCTCACCATCCAGAGGGCCAACTGGTTCTCTGGCAGGTTTTCTACTTCTAACATATTTAAAGAAGCTTTTATTATTACCCTTTATATTGCTAGCCATGTGTTCCTCAAAATCTTTCTTTGCCTCTCTTATCATCTTCTTACATTTTTTTGCCAGAGTTTGTGTTCCTTTTTATTTTCCTCATTTGGGGAGGATTTCCATTTACAGAAAGACCTCTCATTGTGCTTTAGAGCCTCTCTAACTCCACTAGTTAACCATGCCGGCGCCCTCTTGGACTTAGAGGAGCTCTTCTTTCTTTGTGGTATGCACTTGTGCTGGGCCTCTATTACCGTTGTTTTAAACAGGCTCCATGCACTCTGAAGAGATTATATTCTTTTAATCTCCCCCTTCAATTTCTTTCTCTAATACAGCCAGCCCAATTTCCCTGCCCAGCAAGCTTCTTGCTTGTTTGCTTACTTGCTTGTGTAGCTGGTGACAATGCTCTGTGCATGCTGCGCAGCTGAGGGTGTGCCTCCCCATGGGTGCTGTCGGTGGAGGCAGATTTGGGATCTGAGCAGCAGCAGTGGCTTTGCTTCCCAGGCGACTCTTCCTTTGGTGGGGGTGGAGGAGGAGGGGGTGGAAGGGACATTGGGGGCAATGTATGCTGGGGCTTTTTCTTGTGCTGCTGCTTCTATGTACTTAAAGGTGGCTTGTTTACTCTCCCTTTTTTTTCTACAGCACAAACGGAGCCTCATTACCAGCCAGACAAGCAGGCAGGCAAAGAGGCAAGGAACACAGTGGGTGGGGAGATCGGGCTGGCTTAGAGGCACCTCAGAGCCAAGGGCACTGGGCTGGCCTTCCTCCTCTTTCTCTTCCATTTTCCAGCCAGCCAGGCTGGGTGCATAAAGGAGATGGTGAGGAGAGGAAGTGACCTGGCTCCTCCTCCTCCTGCTTGCCCAGCGGCTCCTTTCTGGCCAGTGACAGGTCTCAGTGTGTGCAGTAGGAAAAACAGGGAGAGAGAGCAAGATTTAGGAACAGCAGCACAAGAACAATTCCCAGTGTCCTCAACCCCCAATGCCCCCTCCTTCTCCTCCCCCCACCTCCACACACACATGAAGATCCTCCTGAGTAGCAAAGCTGCCGCTGCTGCTGCTGCTTGGAACCTGAATCTGCCAACAGTGCCAGCACCCGCATGGAGATGCACCCTCAGTTGCATAGCATGCACAGAGCCTCATCACCAGGCATAAGTCACAATTTTACACATTGCCTGGAATCCTGTTGCACAACTTCATGTTGCACAGCTGCTCTTGTGTCATTCACAGCTCTTTGTGCATTGTTCATTCTTATTCCATTCCCCCAGGTTTTGTGGACCCCCAGAGATTCCTTTCTAGGGTGAGGGTGGCTTTGGGACCGGTAGAACAGGGAACTCTCTAATGCCCGAAAGTTGCAGTGGTAGTGGAGATTGCAAGGCATTAAATATTTCCTTGTTTGGTTCCATGGCTCCCAAAGGGCAAAAGGATGCCTAGTATCCCTGGAACAAGTGGGGCGAGGGGGGTGTTAATTCCTCTGAAATGGCCACAATGTTGATATTAGAGATGGGCACAAATAAAAAAAATGGCATTTCGTTTGTCATTTGTCGTTTGGAGGGTCCGTTTCGGTTTGTTTCTGTTTTTCGCGAATTTTTGCAAAAAATTCATTTTCGTTTTCGTTCATTTCGTTACCATTTCATTACCATTAATTTCAATTTTTTGTGATTTTTTAAAGGATTTTAAGCAATTCACTCATATTGCAGTAACGGAAACGAAACACACAACAAAATTTCCGGTGTTTCTGTTCGTTTCATTTCATTTTAGAGACAAAATTCATTTGTCGTTTCGTTACGTAACAAAATGAAAAAACAAAAACGGAAACGAAAAATTGTTCGTTTCGTGCCCATCTCTAGTTGATATAGTTGTGCAGTACAAAGATTCCAGTCACTGGCTGTAAAGACCTGAAAGAGGAGGCTCTAAGCCAGTGGTTCTCAACTTGTGGGTCCCCAGATGTTCCTGGACTGCAACTCCCAGAAATCCTGGCCAGCTCAGCTAGTGATGAAGACTTCTGGGAGTTGCAGTCCAGAAACATCTGGGGACCCACAGGTTGAGAACCACTGCTCTAAGCTCTTTGCTTGAATGCACATATAGGCTGGGTGCAGTCTTGTGATCTAGACCCTCACCTTAACAGGGTTTCCAGCTAGAGAAGCTCTGTAAGTGCATTGTGCTTAACAAATTTACAGTTCCTCTGCAGAATGTCCTGCTCATTGTACACAAGTTTAATTAACTTGTAGATGAGGGATGATGTTGGGCCAAGGGCTTAGGTACATCACTGTGTCCTTACCACAGATATAACCCCATTGCTCTGATTTAGTCAAATATCTGAATAAACTACAGTTATCTCAGTCTCCTTCCTTTGATCTGATTTTGTGAATTTTTACCAGCTGCATCATTCAGCAATATTTAAACTTCAGACCGAACTCTTAGTTATGGTTGATTGGCCATTGTGCCAATTTTGTCTGTTTAAAATTGAAAAGCGAGATAATTTTGTCTTAAATACTTGAATGCATATATTTAATTTTTGAGTATTCATGCATATGGTATTGAATTTTCTTTTTACGTGTGTTTGAAGTTAAAGGGGAAATGTGCAAAATATTTTTGCAAGAGTATAGAGAGGCAAAACTCTGTACCTCTTTACCAAACCAGCACTACTAAATGTTTTCCTTTCCCTTCCATTGATTATGACTAGAGCTCTTATCATATTTACTTGGAAGCAAGTAACTTTAGTCAGCTTTTGATAAAATATTCTGGAGGTTTTGATGGTATTTGCCATCAACAAAGGGAAGCAGAATTTTGACATACATAGGAAGCATACTGTTTCACAAATGTCCATTTTTAATGTTTTAAACCTTCCTTCCAACTTGGCACACAAGTTCTATCAAGTTACTCTTATAAAATATTCTGCTTTTTTGCATAATTCTGAGTTCAATAACTTGAACTGTAAATGCTACAAGAACTAGCAGATTATATGTAATTTGGCTGTCCATGCAACTCATTTCTGAGGAAGTGTACTGAAGATTGCACTGCAGAGTAATTATTTGCAAATAATGAATTAGTAGTAATTATTACTTTTCTTTAATAACATATACATACATTACATTAGGTTTGTAACCAGCAAAGGGATGCCATCACTTCTTAATAATTGTCATGTTTTTACCATTTATGTAGCAAGTACTGCCTTGTTATTTTACAGGTCAAAATACCTTCGGAAGGATTTAAGGAGGAACCCCCCCATTTTAAACCATTTAAATTCTTTTAGATGACAAGCAATTAAAAAGGAATGGTAACATGATAAGCAATGATTTTGGCTTCATAATTAGTTGCATAAAGAAATTCTTTTTTAAAAGTAACTTATTAAAGTCTGGTAGGAACACCGAACAACAACTAAATCCAAACTGTGACATGTTACAAGTGAACTAAAAGTAGCTGAAAAATAAAATCAGTCTGTATATTAGTTATATAAAGCCATGCTATCAAATGTAAAAGGTAGTGTTTTAAATACAATTCGTTTGGAAAAGATTCAATAAAATCATTAGGTCACAAGGCCAAGGGGCTTATGCACCAATTGGTAGTGTGCATGTACTATAGATATACATATGTGAGGTGGGACGTGAAAACAATTCTCAGGGCTCATAAAGAGGTCCCTCCACATTAAATTACAATGTGCTGTTTGGTTGGGTGGATTCATGTGGGCATAAATATGAAGCCATTTATCTGTACATCTCCTTTCACCTGAAATCAATACTTGAGCCATCTCTCTCTCTCTCTCTCTCTCTCTCTCCTATGTGTGTGTATATGTATGGCAGCTTGTATTTTGCAGAAGATTGTTATAAGATTCAGCTTTCCGAACAAAATGCCCCAGACATTTTCCCCTATAGGATGGAAGTGATATTCATGTGAGATGGTGATCAGAGTCTTGCAGATGACACTGACTGCCAGCCATTTGTAACAGACTATTTCTAAAAATAAATACAAATTTAGGTTAAGGAAATATTTTGCCTGATTAACTGGGGACACCTTTCTGCTAGCCAAAAGGTTGTTATGAATCAGTCTAACCAATCAGCTAATCAATATTGTTCTATTAAGTACAGGTGCACTTTTAAAGTTCCAGATATACAGAAGTAATTCCCACAGTTCAAAGGGATGGAGTTGTAATCCTCTTTTAAAATGCCATATTTGATACTGTGCTGTTGTAGTATTCTGCCGCAGTGTGTGAATACCTTTTGTTGCACTGATGTTGATAAGAATTTTTTTTGATAGGATCCTACAAATTATTTCCATGCTTTTAGGATCCAAATACACTGAATAGTATGGAACAGAGTGGAAAATTTACAGTTAGAAGGCTTATGCATATATAGATAATTGTTTGAGTGTTGTTTTTCCCAGTAATGAAAAGCATGGCAATCCTAGTTTTCACTAAATCAGTTTTTGACCCTATCTTTTATTACAGAAAGACATTGACTGAAATTGTGTTCTCATTAGATTATATATTATATGCTGAAAGCTGCAAAAATATTCCTTCATATATAATTTCTATTTCCCCCCTCCTTTTATTGTTAAAATAAGCTCCAGCACCTCATTAACAGAAACTAGTGTCTTTGCAATACTCTGAGAGAGAAATGTATGGATTTTTTGAATTATCACTGTGTTTTATTAGTGTGCTTTATTTATCATGCATCTATTTGTTACTATTTTATGCTGTTAATGGAAGATCTACATGTATTATATTTCTAAGTTTAAGAAGACATATGAATAGAATTAGCTGGAGAATGTGTCCATAATGGGTCACTGATATGTGCCTCAAGAAGGGCTGATTGCAGTTAAAGGACTGAATGATGCACTGAGAGCCTTAGTAACTGCCCTGGAATGGACTCTGCTGCTGCACCTACTGTTGTCATAGAAACAAAGCTGGGTACCTTAATCAGAATGCACATTCTACAGTCTTCCTTGCTTCTCCTCCTCTCCACATGGAAAGAAAATACAGAGGATCTGAGAGCAGGCAGGTAATAGAAAAACATCTGTGTACACCACAATTAGTTTGGTAATGGAGTTGAGGAGACCACAGTGAATAATATGCTGGTGGTGATGCCACTTTTACTGTTAAGATTTAATTATCTTTCAGATGAAGTAAACAGGCCACAGACATTTTCTAATTGGGTTGTCTTACATATTGCAGCTTGCAATTCTTAATACATAGTAGGAGTTTCTCTAATAGTTACTGAAGTAGGATTTCCTCTGGTAATGTTTCAACAACATATGCAGAATATTAACCCAATGTAAAATACTGTACAAGGAAAGACAACATATTTTCCAAAAGTTGATCAGTTAATCTTGGCAAGCTGTTTTTCTCACTCTAATCACATATCTCCCCACCCCTTTTAAAAACTCCTACCAGCCTTGCTGCTTATAAGTTTCTTGAGGACAGAGCAACAGTCTGGCCCAATTCATGTTATCCCATATTTGTCAGTTCCCAGCCTTGATCACATGCACATGTAAACGATAGGTAAATGATCAGAGAACTGACTTCTGTTCTTTATCCTTATTATTCTATAAGGAAAGCCCAACATCTATTTTCCTCTGGAGACATTGCTATCATTACTCCTTAAAGTAAATTTCATAAAGACTCTCATGGAAACATTGCTATCATTACTCCTTAAAGTAAATTTAAACAATGAGATTACAATGATTCAGCATGAAAAATACAGTTGGATCCTCTGTGATTTGCACTCATGGATACTAGCTTTTTCCATGTGAAATCACTGTAGGTGTCCTGGCAAATCTGTAGGAATCAGCAGAGGCAGAGAGCTTGGTTGCACCAAGCTCCAATAGTAGATGCTACATTAACAAAGCACTAATAAGTGCTGATTGGCAATTTCTACCTGGCTCTCCTGTTTTAAATTGTCCCTACCAAAAGTCTGTTCCAGTAATAAACTGAAATCTTTTTTTTTTAAAGAACCTGTTAGAGACAAGAAGTGCTTGGTTGATCTGACACCCCCTCAAGTGCTCCTTTGTCTAATATTAAGCAACCACACTGGTAGAAAGCAGACAAAAGCAATGTCAGAACAAATTTAATTCTGTCCTGTTGGTTAAATGGTTCCTAGCCTTAAAAAAAAGGTCCCATAACAGCCTTCCAAGCATTGAGCTGTACATCCTATAGTCACTAGGATTGAGTTGATCCATTCTCAATCTGATATGAATTGCTAAGTAAATTGGCCATGATCTGAGAGAACTGTAAACAAAATGGGACCACTGAGAAACAAAAGGTTTCCACAAGCTCAGGAGAACCTCCATCTTTGCAGAGGTTTATTTTTGAAAAATCTTTTTCTGAAAACCCCAAAGGCAACCACATATTTAAAAACAATCAAACAATTTAAAACAAACAAATGAAAAACATAGCTTCAGTGAATAGTGAGTATGCTTCGCAGTCATGGAATGTGGAGAGAGTGCTGGAAAAGAGGGGAGGGGGAGATATAGCAGGAATGGATGAGGTAGAGTTGTATGTCAGCTTAGAAGAAATGTCTGGCCACAACTCTGAAAAATATCAGTTATGCTAAGGTGGGGAATACATGCCAAATTTTCATTGGAGGACCCACATATGACTCCTCCCTTTGCCAATGAGGACCACTAGTTCCCCCCCTTGATTATGTGTGTTTTTGAAACTTGGTTCATTTTGTACCAAGCTGCTCCATGTAGCCTCATTAGGAAACCTCTTGTAATTCATGATCTAATCGTGTATGCATAAAAACATTTATGTAATATATGCTGCAACCCTTGAAGCTATTCAGTTTTGAATGGAACAAATTTATGTCTTGAAGACTACAGCAGACACTCATAATCCAATGAGCTATTAGCAAAACACCTATGCATAAAATCAAAGAGGGAGACACAACTGGATATAAGTATAAATTATTAAATATTGTTTTGGGGGGAATTCAGAAGATCTAGAATTTCCTGGTATTTAAATGGATAAAATAATTTCTTATGGAGTTTTTCTCATGCTGGAAAATTTGGTTTCAAAATGAAACCCTTCTCTGTTCTGTCTGTCTGTCTGTCTGTCTGTCTGTCTGTCTGTCTGTCTGTCTGTCTGTCTGTGAATATGGATGCTCACAAGTCACAGAATGATCCCATGTTCCAGCATGGAATCTTTTAGCATGAGAAAAACTCCACAAGAGACCTGGGAGTTGAGTCATGGCAACTGGACTTCTTTTCTCAACTGCCAGATGGTTGATTTCAGTGGCATTTTCCCTTCTCTTGGCCACCTCTCTGTTATGTGCCGTTCCCTTGCTTGGTGCCCCTTTCGCCCTTCAGCACATGTTAGATTGTGAGTGTCTTGAGGCAGCAACTTTCAGCCTTGCATGGGTTTCACGTAGGCTGCTGCCCCTTGTTTGACTTTCATAGGATGAGAGAGATTTTAAAAAGAAGCTGAGAAAGAGGAGTCCATCCTGGAAAGATCCTCCATGTCTTCTTGCCTTGGACCTGGTGGACATAGGTGGAGTGGGTTCTTATTTTCAGCTTTGTTTTTAAACCTCTTGTGCAACCCTAAAAGCCATTGCTCTGAGATGCTCATAATCTAGCATGTCCTGAGGGACCTACACAAAAGGAGTGCCAAGCGAGGGAATGGCATGTAAGAGTTTGGCCTTTGAGTGTGGAAAGGAGGGGACGATCCATCTCAGATGAGGGTAATCTTTCTCCTCTTTCTATAATTCTGAGTCAGAAAAGTGGGGGTTATCTGATACTTTGGAACATTTTATAGATGGAAAATTACAGTATATTGCTTAGAAGTGATTATGCATCCTGCTATCTCAAATGGTTTAATTATCTTTACCATATTAATATCTCTCCCACTTGTACAGTGGACCCTTGTATAACAAACGGTTTGTATAACATAAAATTTGTACAACATAAAAATTCCAGAGATAGAGGAAATTTGCTTAACAGAATTGTCTATGGGGTGAATCTGTACAACATAAAAATCGGATCACTCTGTTTTCAATGCATTCCTATAGGAAATTTGTATAAAGGAAAATTTGCTTAACATAATTTCGTTTGGAACAAATTAATTCCTTTATACAAGGTACCACTGTACTTCAGTGGGCCTAGAATGGGTAGTACTGTCAATAAGTCTCCCAGTATCTTCTAAGCTTCTCCCAAAATGACTTAGCCTAGCTATTCTCTCCCAAGTGCTATTACTGTTGCCTGTCCTAAACCTGGGGTCCCCAGACACTATAGGTAGGCTTAACACATTTCAGGGCATTGGAGTTTCAGAGAACTTGGTTTGGAGAAATGGCTTTCCAGACTGGAAGAGAAATCTTAGGATAGATATCACTTAGATGGAGAAAGACTGAATTTTGCTATTTTTAATGGTTCAGTGCTCATTTCCATTCTTTCCTATCTTGGATAGTTTCCACGCCCTACGGTAGTTGAGCCTCCTTTGCAAATATTGCATGCTCATGACATCATATGGAACAAAACTCGAGTAATAGTTTTTGGACCTAAAATCTCATGGAATGAGATGCTCCCAACCTGATGAACTTAGTTGTAGGTGCTAGTATTTGTCCCAGGAGCATTATAGCTCACCCCACATCCCCTTGCATAGTAGCTTGTGTGGTGCAGTAATACAAATGGAGCCAAGCATTTGGCACAGCTTTTAACACACATGACCATGTTTACAGCTGTATGTTGCACTGTGAAAAAGAGTCAGATTTGGAAGCAACAAAATGCCTTCACAGCAAAAGAGAAAATAAGAGAAACAGTTAAATTGGCTATTAGTGGCTTCCCGACTCAATTAGAAATGATTTTTTCCAGGGGGACCACCTTTGGAGTTTAATATCTCAGCCCCTGAACCCCAAACACCTTCAGATTTGGAGGTCTTATAGAGAAGAGTCCAAAGAAGCTACCCTGCGATTTTGGTTCCTCTAGGACCGAGTGCCCAAACTGCAATTCAAAACCCACTAATTTTTTGCAAAATGCAAATACATCAGTTTAACCTGAATACAGGTGGCTATGAAGGGGTGATGTCGAGTGCCCACAGAAAGGGCTGTGAGTGCCACCTTTGGCACCCATGCCATAGGTTCACCAACACTGCTCTAGGATGAATTGTTTCATTCCTAGAAGGAAAAAAATGGCATTTCATTTCATTTCATAACAAAATATGTCCTACATTTCATTTCGTAATGAAATGGCAAAATAGCATTTCATTTTTCATTTTTTGCCCATCTCTACTTGGGATTCATAATTGTGGGAATAGATGCAGGGCTAAAATTACTACCCAGATAACATGGATAAAAAGAACCCCAGTCTTTGGAGGCTGAACAAATAGCAAAATGGGCCTTGCAGTTATCATGGTTGTCACTATGCCAATTAGGGATATTTCCTGTGTGGTTTTACCTACAGTACATGTATCATATGGGGAGGTTTTTTCAGGCTCTCAGAAACTGGCTCTAGTGAAAAGCTTACCACTAGGCTGTGCACCAGCACTGCCAGGACTAATGCAATAAGAACATTGCCAAGATGGACATTCATGCTCCACTTCCTGCAATGCTCCAAATTATACCTATAAATGCATTAGTGCTGTATTAGTAAACCCTGGTGCCAGCTGTGTGTAAATGAATATGAAAGGTCCACTCTTCCTTTTTTGAAAAATCATAGTCTTAATATTTTTAGCATTGCTTGCATCTTCCTGCCTGGAGACACAGAGAAGCATGGTACTTCCTTGAGATTCCATGTTTGGAGACTAGGAATTGTCTCTGAGAAATCACTTGCAGCTGTGCTGCACTAGAGTTAGTGACAATAACTGTGCTATTGGGACTTTCAGGTGGCACAGGCACAGTTGGTAATGCCAGATAAGATGGCAGCATGGTCATTGAGTGTTTGGAGCCATGGGTGGTCTGAGTAGGCCAAATGCCAGTGTCAATGTTTCTTTTCTAGTTCCTCCGTCTTTATATTTATTTGTTTATTTATTTTGACACTTTTATACTACCCATCTTCCGGAGGAACTTCAGGCGCTTTACAACAAGATAAAACGATAACAGAGTAACAAGTAAAATAAAACCACAACATAAGAGATCAATGGCAGGACGGCAAGGCAAAAACAAAAAAACAAAAAGAATCAATAAAAATCAATCAAAAATGGATGGCAGGCAGAAAAAAAATTAACAGTCGCCAAACGCCTCACAAAAAATCCAGGTCGAGTGCAAAAAAGCCAGGTCAAGTACATTGAATGCTGCCAGCCTAAGATGAGATACATTCACAATGTGTTTGGGGTTCCATTTAGCATTTGAAACAGGTGCTGTCTCTGCTGTTTACCCCAGCATTTGGTAGGTGAAGAGGCTAGTGTAGCAGTCAAAATACAATTTACCTCTCCACTTGCTTAAATTTCTCCTCCTGCCTCATCATGCCTATACCTTTGCATAGTCTCTTTTTCTGGCCTTCACCTAATAATGTGTGCCTGGCTGCTCTCCACACTCCTGAGATTCTGTTGGTTGACTGCCCAGCATACTTGAGCCTCCATTGTGCCAAGATCTGGTCTGCCCTTTGTGAGCTCCTCCTTTGTGGTTAATCATTTAGACAGAGGTTAGAGGCATCTGATTAATTGATTATCAAGCAGAGATTTATTTTTGTGTGTGATGCCTGACAAGTCTCATCTCTGAAGCAGAGAAGTAGTAGTAAACACCAAGGTTATAGGCAGCTTATAGTCTCTAATGGCAATAAAGAGGGAAAAAAATAAACAAAGGAAATGAAAATAAATGAAACTCAGCACAAATCAGTGCCATTCTAAGAAATGGAAATTCAAACATTAATGAATGTTTTAAGATGGAAAGGATTGGAAAGTAGGAAAAATGGTGTTACAGATTTCTAATTTCCTATTTTGGTGGTATTATGGTACATTAGAGGAAATAAAGTGTTGATCAGTGTCACTTCTGTTAATGTATTACACAATGCTCAAAGTAGAGAGAGTGAATGAACAAAGCTTTTGGGTGTGATGTAATGTGAATAGAGCCATGGCAAAACCAAGGATATTAAAATGAATATTAAGTATGTATTAGGGCAGTGAATATGAACTACACCACTTTTTAAAAAAAAGACAAATGGGATCAGGCAGACTCTGGATTAGACCTTTAAAACAAAAGCAAACAAGAACTCCTGGGAAGATTTCCTTTTGTCTTTTCTTTTTATTCACTCCCTTTATGCACACTCAAAAATAGTTTTCCACTTCCCTGGTCCCTCTATGGAGCTGAGGAAGTCATTAATTTGCCAATATCCTGAAGTGGCTTTCGTGTGAAGCCATTTTACAGTACTGTACTGGCATACTTAAGACTGGTTTGCCTTTTGGACCATTACCAGCAATCACACTGGGCAAAATGCTTTCCTAGTGTCATCAACCTAGGATGAATACGTGGATATGGTAATTAAAATTATCATACATCTAGTATGGCACAAAAATGTTTCTCCTTGATAAATAATGAGAAAATATAATTCATGTTAGTTCCTACTTGTTATGTGAACATTTAGATGATGATAACAACAACAACTTTATTTTTATGCTGCCTTTCTCCCCAAAGGGGAGAACCTCTCACACTTCCTTATCAGAAAAACAATCTAGTTTGCAAAAATTTTATATGTAAACCTGTCATCTTTAAGCTCTGCCTTTATCCAGGTCATTTATAAACATTTTGTGCAGTGCAGGACCAGAGGAAAGCTATGCAGCACTATTGAGATTTCCTCAAGATAATGAAGAGCCATTCATGAACACTCCTTGGGTTTGGTTGCTCATGTTCAGCTACACGCTTAAGAGCACTTGTTTCTAGCCCAACCCTCTTGTCAACAGGGATGGTGGAAATAAAGAACTATTATTAGAGGAAAAATTATAAGGGAAAGGAATAAGATCTAAAAAAGTACCTGCTTATTGCCTTAGAAGATGTAAAATGTCAAATGACATTTTCCTTTCCTTCTCATATCCTTGTTTATGTTTCTTTGTCGAGTGCTCCAACTGAGCAGGTATTCTGTCTGAATAGCCTGTTCCTTTCCTACTAGCCTAGCCGTAGCTCCTGCTGTTGCCTCTGTCTACACTTCACTTTGCTATTGTGCCAGAGCGTAGTTAAGGAAGAGAGCAGACAACAGGAGATGCAAGAAAACATGATGTTTTGGATTCTTTTTTTTTGAGCTTGCAAAAGAGCTCTTTCAAAACCTTACAAGTATCTTCCTGGTTTTTATTCTTGTAGGTCCTTCCATTGTTAATACCATTATACCTGCACTTGGCAACCAAAGGTGAATGTTCCTGCTGCTCAATGCTTGTGTCAGAAATTTTGCTCCACATGTGCCACTGATCTATTTTTTACCTCTACACACATCATTCTAAGAAAGACAGCTGCAAGCTCAGGTTGGACTCTTATAATTGAAAGGGAATTTTCTAAATCTGGAAGATAGAGAATGAGGGAAAGGATGGAATTAAAGGAAAACTGCTTTATTTTCTTTGAATCATCTCCAGTTTGACATACTTAACAGAGTTTGCTATGCATAAAATACTCAATCCTTCATTCTGGCGGCACTTTGGGACTTTGCAGTTTGTAACATAACCCAACAGTCACACATATTCTGGTTAATCCTGATTTGCTGCTCTTCCAGCTGTCATAGTGGGTATTTGAACCCCTGGCTCCACAGCCCGATGCTACAGCCTACTGAATTATACTGACTTTTCACTTTGTATAATATTGTTGAATATCATCCAGTCCATGGAGTCTTCAATGACCATGAATGTCATGAATGTATTTCCAGTAACATAATACCCTTACGCTTCTGGAAATCACACACTCGTATTTTTCAAGAAATTATATTTACATGAGATTATGTATTCCATTAAACAAACATCCATTACTGATTGGTGCATATCAGGTGTCAGTTTAAATACCACATTTTAGTTCCATTGCTTAGGATGTCATTTGGTTTGCTACAGTAACTAATTCGATTTAGGTAGTATGTATGCCTATTTTTCTAATCAGTTGTAGAAATGGTGATAGTGGCTTGTTCTAACTTGGCCAGATCTAATAAAGTGGGAAGTGGAATAAGTGTGGTGGTGGAAGCAGGAAAATAGGTGTATACATAAAAAAGCAGAAGCTGCATCAGAAGAACATTTTTCTTGGAATAGCAGGCAACTGAAGTTATTGGCCTTTTAAATATTCCTGTAAATAACTTGATGAGTTATATTAGTTTTATAGTCCCTTTGGTAGGCAGAGAGGTAAAGAATCAATAATTGCTTAAAATGTTAAAGATCAATTAACTGAGCAAAGAAGGTGCAACAGTAATCCAATGCATCTATTGCTTTGCTGGTCAATTAGAGAAGAAACCTAAGTAAAACAGATGGATTTTTCACTTTGTATTTTTTGCTTCTTCTCATTAAGAGGCATGAATTACATTTTAGCCCTGAACGTTATAACTCTTTCCACCATGAAGGTTGGGAAGGCATGGAATACCTGTTAATCATCACCTTTTGCATGTATTTGGGCTGCAATAATAGAAGTCTGGATTACTCAGTGTCATGTAGTGGATAGAGTGATGAAATAAGAGGCCTGCGTCCAAGTCAGCCATGGAAGCTCACTAGGGGTGTAGAAGTGATAAAACTATCCTGTAGTATCTCACTTCCCTTGAGAGCCTTATTAAGCTTATTAACTTTGTATCTTTTCATTAAATGCATCACTATAAGTCAGTGGTGGTGAGCATTTGGCACTCCAGATGTTTTGGACCATAACTCCCACAGTCCTTTGTTATTGGCAATAGAGGTTTGGAATTCTGGGAGTTGTGGTCCAAAGTATCTGGAGTGCCGAAGGTTCGCCACCACTGCTATGAGGTGATGCATTTAATATACAACAATACCTTGGTATGCCAACACTCACAAAAGGAGTTGGCTAGAAGTCCACACCCACACCATGGTTTATGTACTGACGGTGGAATCTGCTCTGCTTGGGGCTAACAACTGGATTTTACTCTGTATTTTTAATGTGAAAATACTAAAGTGCAATTTGTAGCCCTATACATACTTGACTAGAAATAAGCATGTTTAATATTTATTCATAATAGAAACTAAATAAATCTGTTTTTAGAAAACCCAAAATGTTTGTAAACTGTTCTAACTCTCTCTTCTGTATCTTTCTTACAAAAAGTCTAAACTCAATAATATTCAGATTTTTTTTGTATGTCAGTTAAAAGACACTTAATAGCCCCCAGCCTGGTGGAGGGGGAACCAAGGGAAGGAGAGGACAGAAAAAGAAAACCTAACACAAAATTCTCATAATATTCAGTTCCATTATGTTGCTGCATGTGTATAAAAATCCTTGCTAAGGAGATGGACTAAATATTATATGCAGGGGAGATTTCTAAAAATGAAAGATTTCAAGCCTGCAGCTCTCTTCCATTGAAGGAAACTGGTTAGCCTGCAAGTCAGAAAAGCTATAGGAGAGAAAAGGGTAAATCTTTAATTACCAAAAGTCTTCCCTGGCTTTGACATCATTATTCTTTCACAGACATAACATTCATAAAATGATTACAATTATTCAATATATTTAATGGTAACATTTACTTCAGTATGAATTTTTTAAAGATTACAGTCCACTTTTTTAGATGTGACATAGTTGATCCCCACTTTCAAATTGTTGTGCTACTTATATACTCAAGAGATACAAAGAAGTATAAATTGCAAATGACATACAAAAAGAACCAGGCCTAAGACATCATGTAGTCTGAAATTACATAGAATCTGGTAAGTAAAATCTTTCCTAAAACTGATGGCTTCTGCAAGGAACTTATATTGGTAGCTATAATTCTTTATCCATTCCTAGCACATGAAGACACTGTGGATATCATCCAATTGGATGGAGAAAGCTTAATGGTCATTCTTCATACCCCTTGAAAATTTGTGTAATCTGTGCAATTAAGAATATAAACTTTAAAGCAGGCATGTTCAAAGTCAAGCCTGGGGGCTAAATGCAGCCCATTTTCAAATACTGAGTGGCCCGCAGCCTCTTCTCTCTGCCGGCTCAGCCTGTCATACATACCCACCAGCTGGCTTCTCCCCATACTGGATGGAGATGTCAGTTTACAGTTGTATGGTTTGCCTGCCCTCCCTGCCTCCATCCATCCCCCCAGCCACCTGCCCAGCCTCCCTGTCCTGGCTCCATTGCTGCAGCATCCTCCCTATCTCCTTGCATGTCCTAGAGGCGTGTCCAAAGTCCTGCCTGGGGGCCAAATGTGGCTGAATGGTCAGCACCCACACATTTTCACTTCACCAAATCTGCAAAAAGTTTGGACACCCTTGCTTTAAAGTGGTATTTAGGATTGTTTGGATGCTTCAGTCCTTCCAAATGACCATATTTTATATTCTAGATTAGAGATGGGCACGAAACAGCAAAATGGCATTTCGTGCTTGTTATTTAGGCCCTGGGGCCTGCTTCGGGTCGTTTCCGTTTTTCAGGCCCCAAGGGCCCGCTCTGTTTTTCAGGTGTTGTTTTTTTGGCACCCGTTGGGAAAACATTCCCACGGCTGCGGGGAGCCCTCCCAGAGTTGTGCACTGCCAGAGCCGCCAGCAAGCTGGCTTGACAGCACTGCCAGTGCCTGGGAGGGCTGGGGGAGATTTAAAAAGCCCGCTCTTCCCCCACCCCATCAGGTGGGAGGAGAGAGTGGGCTTTTTAAATCTTCTCCCCTCCCGAAGCTAGCACTGAGCAGCTACTGGGTGCTGGCTCTGGGAGGGGGGAAGTGGGGGAGAGAGCACGGGCAGGGAAGATCCCTTTCAGATCCCCCTTCGCCCCTCTGCGTGCAGAGGGGATAAGGGGGGACTCAGCTCCCCCACGAGGCTCAGACGGAGGCGAGACCGCAGCTGGGGCTCACCGATCTCCTCTGCCCCAGGTGACAGCTGCTCGGCCGTCACCCTGGGCAGAGGAGATCGGATGAATGAATCGAACATAACTGAACTAATTTGTTCCGGTTCTGTTCTGTTCATGCCCAAATTACTCTGGGCTCCGTTATTCGTTCCGTTACGGATAACGGAATGAAATTTTTTTCCGTTTTGTGCCCATCTCTATTCTAGATGATCTTTGATAGTTTCTATCTTCTGAAGGCTACCTAGCCATCTAATGTGTAAGATACTACCTGCTTCTTAAGGCAGCAGCATTTAATTACTTAATTGTCTTCTCAAATCCTGAAGGGAATATGAGAAACAGTGTAAGTCATACTCATGTTTTAGACTGCAGAAAATAATGCTGAATTGGTATCTGCTGTTGCTAGTGCTAGCTGTAATAAGCTTATGGGCAGAGTCACATAATTTGTGAGTGGTTGCTAGGGAAACTACAAGATTTCAGATGGAACTAGAATGATAGGGACAATTTTTGCATCCAGTCCACTCCAATGAGAACGCTAAAACATGCAGCAAATACTATGCAGCATTTAACAAAGGAAATCTATATGATTTGGCAATCATTCCGTAGGTTACTGTCACTCCTACAAAAAGGATGCTCTGAGGAAAACTGAATGGTGAAAAGTGTGATGTTTCTTTTACTGTGGACTGCCTCAATAGATTTATCTTCTATTTCCCTTAGCTATTAAGTGGTTGGCTGGACACCTCAGTGAGAGCATGTCTACACAATCAAATGTGATGAGTATGACTCTGCTTAAAAATGGGTGTATTTAACATATTGCTTACTTACCACATGATGGAAAGGCTCATTCCAATCCATCTTGGCCTATTTCCTCCAAGCCTTGCTCCCACCCATCGCCACCTTTGCTGCTGAGTACTTTCTACTTTTTCATTCTGGAAAGATTTGAACAGGGTTTTCTGCATGCGACTAGTTCTACAAGAGAGTGTTGTGTGTTTGCAGATTTCCTCCCTTCCTCCCTCTCCCCTGGCTTTCCTTTTACAGTTTGTTGTAAAGGAACTTATCGTAATGTCTCATTACCTTCTAAATTGTAAACCCTTGGTGCCATGGTTAGAGGTGGGGTTAGCGGAATGAAGGAAAAAAGTGGGGCTGTGAGCTGGCATGTATATTGCCAGGTTTCCAGAGCAAACACTGAACTTCCGAAATGTTCTCCAGTCCCTGAGCAAATGCTGATTATGCTTTTAAATGCAGTACAGGCTTTGAATTAAATCAAAGCAAAGCCAAGTCTTTTCAGTTTGGTGTTCCAATGTAATACATTCTGAGCTAGGTATCTGGCCATTTAGCCAGAGATTGGGGGTTTGAATTTGGCCCCCAGTTTGCTTCCATGGAGAAAATCCAGCCAATGTGAGCTGGACAAGCTGCAGAATCCCTGGATGGCCCCCAGAAGAAAGAAATGATAAATCACTTCTGAGTAGTCTCTAGCTAGACAACCCTGACAAGAGTCACAAAAGTCTGAATTGACTTGATGGCACATTATTATTTTTATTTTAGATATTAGATAGGAAAAAATAAACTATGTCAAGTTCCCATTTTAATTCAACATACTTTACAAAAGTTCCATATGAAGGATGCAGATGGGCAAGGCCTAAGAGAAAATACATCAGCCTCTTTCCCTTTCTCTGTTTTCTTTAATGTGATAGACCAGAATTAGTTTCATATGTGTTGGGTTTTGTAGCACATTCAATCAACAATCCTTTTTGTTTTTCCCTTTTGTATATTACAGATTAAATGTCAGGATTATGGAAACTTTCTTGAAAATAGCAGTTCAACTAACATGCTGCAGCAGTCTGGTAATCTGTGGTAGAGTTTGTAGCTGCACTCTGACACTACAAGCTGTGATATTCATATCAAGACTACAGAACCAGTTGAATCCATGAGGTGGAGCTTTCAGCCTGATGTTGAGTCTCTAGACTGTTAGATATGCATACCAAAGCTATGCAGGAACTCTTTCCTGAACAGAGTGATGGCTTGATATCGGATATGTTTGTCAGCCTGGGTTGATGGACCCTGGATGTTGATCCCTCCCCATGCAACTAATCAACTTCTCAGAGCACTAAGGGTACATTGGCACTAAAAGAAGGGTCTCCCAACTGGGCTCTTGTCATTTCCCCTATTACAGAATAAGCATTTGATTTTCTCCTACATCTAAAGGTGTTCTCTCCCTGCATTCATCCCTAGTTCTCAGTTTTTAGAAGTGCAGAGATGATCACTAAGAGCAACAGCGAGCAGGCAAGGAATCTGTTCCTATACATGGGTTTTTCTGCCTACTCAGAACATCACATGGAACCTTCTGGAGCTGAATAACCTTAAGAGAAAAAATGTGTCCCTCCCCTCACTATTTAGCCTGTAAGTGCAAATTGTTATTAATGGTTCCTTTATTATTCTTCTGTTGACTGCTTTAGCAGCACACATGAGAGCTCTTGGGAGCACAGATGCAGCTCATACTGAACTGTGAAAAGTCAATTTCTTTCAACAGCAGATAGAAAATTCATGTTGCTATTCATGTTCTACATCTCCAGTTATGGTGATCCTATGAATGAGTAACCTCTAAAATGTCCTGTCATTTACAGCTCAGCTCAGCTCTTGCAAACTCAAGGAGATGTCAATCCATCTCCTATTTGGGTCTCCTCCCACCCCCTTGCTGCCTTCAACTTTCTCTAGCATTGTTGCATTTTCCCCATGAGTCTTGCATTCTTGTGATGTATCCAAAGTAGAATAGTCCCAGTTTTGTGTATCTGCAAAGTTCTCCCTGAGCACCATAGTTTGAATAACTCAACCTTTTCCCTTTTGGCATTTTTCCTTTTGGCACCCTTTTATATGTCAAATGAAGCACTA
Source organism: Phrynocephalus forsythii (assembly GCA_029282475.1). Classification (NCBI taxonomy): domain Eukaryota; kingdom Metazoa; phylum Chordata; class Lepidosauria; order Squamata; family Agamidae; genus Phrynocephalus; species Phrynocephalus forsythii. The sequence goes on along the minus strand of JAPFRF010000006.1, from coordinate 70,174,001 downwards.
TCAATTGTGCCTGGAAGCTGATTGGCAGCCAGCAGAGCTGCTGTAACAAGGGTGTTATGTGAACCCTGTAACAAGACCCAGTCAGCTATTTGGCTATAGCATTTTGGACCAACTGAAGTTTCCTGACACTTTCCATTGGTAGTCCCATGTTACAATGATCCAGTTGGGAAATAACTAGGGTGTGTGTTATAGTGGCCAGATCAGATCTCTCAAGAAATTGATGTAGCTTATGTGCTAGATTTAATTATGCAAATGCACTCCGGACTACTGCTGAAACCTGGGCATCCAGGCTCAAGGAAAAATCCTGGAGTACCCCAAGCTCTGTACCTCTTGCTTTGTTGTGAGATTTATTTATTTATTTATTTTTAGTTATTTATTTATTTATTATTTTCAAATTTGTATACCGTGGCCTATTTCCCAAGGAGAACTCAGGGTGGTTTACACAAAATAAAAAACAATAGCAGTTATAACAGATAAAAACAATATTGGCAAGAGGTGGGGGAAAATAAATAAAAATAAAAGGTACTCCCCTAGCAATTACCGAAGGCGTCCTTGAATAGCCAGGTCTTCAGTGCTTTTCTGAAGGATGCCAACAAGGGTGCCTGCCGCATCTCGCTCAGCAGAGAGTTCCAAACTGCGGGGCCAGCCACCGAGAAGGCCCATTTGTGAGTAGACACCTTACGGGCCTCCTTCAGAGTGGCGACCCGGAGCAAGAAGGCCAAGGAGGATTGGGTGGGTCGGGCCAGGTCTAGTCATCAGGAAATACGCTCTGCCAGATATTCAGGGGCCAAGCCATGGAGGGTTTTGTAAACCAAAACCAACAGCTTGAACTTTATTCGGGAGGCAATGGGCAACCAGTGCAAGTGGGCCAGGATGGGGGTGATGCGGTCAAATCTACATGCACCAACCACCAACCTGGCCGCCACATTCTGGACCCGCTGCAGTTGCCAAACAAGGTTCAAGGGGAGCCCCATGTAGAGAGCGTTGCAGTAATCCAACCTCGATATGACCAGCACCTGCACCACTGTCCTCAGGGAGTCCCCATCAAGGTACGGGCGAATCTGGGCAATTAGCCTAAGATGGTAAAAGGCCAACCTGGTCACGGCTGCCACCTGGGAGTCCAGGGACAGGTCCGGATCCAGGGGTGATTGAAAGGGACAAGGTCAGCAGATAATGATCTGACCATGACACAGGTCGGGCGCACAGCCTCCCAACCCCCAGATCAAAGCCCACAGATGTGGAGGCAAAAACCAGGTCCAGGGTATGTCCTCCCCAGTGAGTGGGACCAGTGACAAACTGGGACAGGTTCATGGAGGCCATAGACTCCATGAACTCCAGAGCTGCTCCCGACAGCTCAGACTCAACATGCACATTGAAGTCCCCAGCCACCAACAGGCAGGGGGCCCTCAAAAGCGCCGCCGAGATGAACTCAGAGAGCTCTGGGAGGGAACGTGCTGGGTTGCGGGGAGCATGGTAATTCCATCCAGTACAGACTACATATCTTTTCCTTGATCCTGATTTCAGTAACTCTGTGTTCTTATTGTTAAAGTGCCCCTGCATGTGATCTGGTGTATTTTCATTTGTTAGCTGAGGTTCCTTATTCCTATGAAGAGGAACAATTGATTTACCTTTAAATAATCACACAGGATTATAGGTAATAGATATGAAGTAAGAAGGAGGTTCTTGGATATGAGCAATATAAGTTAAAATAACTGTAAGACTGGAATATGTTTCTTTAGTATTTAATGTTCAAAACAATTATGTTGTGGACTCTCAGTCTTTCTTACACATGCTCTCTAACTGCTATAGACAGAGTTCTCTTCATAGACTACCACTAACTCTCAGACTTCTAACCGCCTTCAGATCTCTGTTTTAACTTTTCTGATCATTCTCTCTTAACAGTCATATCTCAACTGACTCACAGACCTGACTTCTGTAACATTCCACTCATGGTAATTGGTCATCATTCAGTCCTTCAGCTGTGAATCACACTAGCACTCTGCCCATGGCTATCTAGAATGCAGCCATTCAATACTTTTTGTATAGATATCTCATGTAGGTAATCATACATAAATTTATACATAGAGGTGCAAATGGGCAGAATTGATACATACAGGCCCTTCTAGAATAGGCCAAAGATCTTTCACTCTTATGAGGGAAGCTTGGAATTTGTTATACAGTTGGAAGATAAAGCTAAGCATAGTCAGACAAGAATCTTGGACTTATATAAGAAAGCCAATTTTTGTAAACTTGGGGAATTATTGGCTGTGATTCCATGGACCGAAACACTGAAAGAGAAGAGAGTCCAAGATAGATGGGAGTTCCTTAAAAGCGAGATATTAAAGGCACAATTTAAAACTGTTCCAACAAGAAGAAAAAACGGGAGACGTCTAAAGAAACTGCAATGGTTTACTAAAGAACTTTCAACTCAGCTAACTATAAAGAAAAACAAGTATAAGTGAATGGAAAAATGGGAAATGCGCAAAATGAACTTAGACTTACCAGAGAGATTAAAGATAGTAAAAAGGATTTCTTTAGTTATGTCTGCAGCAAAAGGAAAAATAAGGAAATGATAGGCTCTCTGCGTGGCAATGATAACCAGATATTAACAGGAGACAAGGAAAAGGCAGAACTACTCAGCACCTTCTTTGCCTCCATTTTCTCCAAAAAAAGAAAGAGATCTGCTGGGACAAAGATTAGATGAGGTAAGATAGGAATTGCAACATAGAATAATAGGTAGAGAGCTGGCACAGGAGCACCTGGAAACATTAAATGAATTTAAGTCTCCTGGGCCAGATGAATTACACCCAAGGATATTAAAAGAACTGGCAGAAGTAATTTCAGAACTGTTGGTGATAATCTTTGAGAAGTCCCAGAGAACAGGAGAAGTCCCCATCGATTGGAGGAGGGCTAATGTTGTCCCCTTCTTCAAAAAGGGAAAAAAAGAGGACCCAAATACTTACTGCCCAGTCAGCTTGATTTCAATTCCGGGAAACATCCTAAAGCAGATTATTAAACAGTCAGTCTGCAATTATTTAACAAACAATGCTGTCATTACAAGAAGTCAACACTGGTTTCGTAAAAACAAGTCATGCCAAACTAATTTGATCTGTTTCTTTGATAGAATTACAGGCCTGGTGGATGAGGGGAATGCTGTGGATATTGCTTATCTGGACATTAGTAAGGCCTTTGATAAGGTTCCCCATGGTATTCTTGCTAAGAAGTTAGTAGAAAGTGGGATAGATGGTGCTACTGTTAGGTGGATTTGTAATTGGTTGACTGATCGCACCCAAAGGGTGATCATAAATGGCCTGTCTTCAGCTTGGAGAGACGTAAAGTGGGGTGCCCCAGAGTCCTCTTCTGGGTCTAGTGCTGTTCAATATCTTTATTAATGACATGGAGGAAGGAATAGAGAAGTATGCTAATTTAATTTGCAGATGATACCAAAATGGGAGGGGTTGCTAATTCCCTAGAGGATAGGATGAAATTCCAAAAGGACCTTGACAGATTAGAATGCTGGGCCAAAGCTAACAGAATGGATTTCAACAGAGGGAAATGTAGGCTGCTACATCTAGGAAAAAAGAATGAATTGCACAGATATAGGATGGGGGACACTTGGCTGGAGAATAGTACCTGTGAAAGGGATCTGAGAGTCTTGGTGGACCACAAATTGAACATGAGTCAGCAGTGTGATGTGGCGTCCAGGAAAGCCAATGCAATTCTTGGTTGTATCAACAGAAACATTGTGTCTAAATCAAGGGAAGTGATAGTACCACTCTATTCTGCTCTGGTCAGACACCACCTGGAGTACTGTGTCAAGCTCTGTGCATGTCAAGCCCCGCACACAGAGCACACACACAAACAGGGTTCAGTTCTTTGCCAAGATCTTTAGTGGAAAGCCAGGCAAGTTCAAGTCCGTTGCTAACAATCAAGTGCCAGATTAATAACAGAATCCAACTCCCAGCAATTAACAGTCCAAGTCAAAACCAGAATATCTCACGGAACCCAGATGCCAAACCCAAAGGAACAGATCAAGCCGTGGTCCAGGAAGCCAGTCCAAAATCAGGAAACAGAGCCAAGGTCACACACAGGAACATGGTTGCAAGTTCAAATGAAGCATTGCTCCCACAGAGAACTCATGGTGAGCTTACCAGCTTTATCTCAAAACAGGGAACACACCCTTACTTCTGGAAAGGCTCCTGCTAGTACTCAGGGCTTCCCAACCTGATTCTCCGTCTAGCATCAAAGACCCTTTCCCTAGCTCTCCTGGTAGCACGTCTTTGCAGAATCCTGCTCATAGCCCTTCTAGGGGGAGAAGATATGTTTTCAGCTGAGTCATCAGACCCAGCTGCCTGCTGACTTGAGCTGCAAGGCTTCTCCAGCAGCTCTTCACCATTTAACCCCTCAGAGTCAGGTTCTGTGACGGGCAGGGTCCTGGCAGTGCACCTCAATTTAAAAAGGATGTTGACAACCTTGAGCGGGTGCAGAGGAGGGCAACCAGGATGGTTGAGGGTCTGGAGAAAATGTCTTATGAGGAACAGCTTAGGGAACTGGGAATGTTTAGCCTCTCTAAAAGAAGGCTGAGGAGGGATATGATAGCTATGTTTAAATATTTGTATCGTTCCAATTTTAGTATATTTGCTGCCGAAGCGAGTATTTGAAAGGGTGTCATATTGAAGAGGGAACAGGTTTGTTTTCCATGGCTTCAGAGACTAGGACTCAGGGAAATGGTTTCAAACTACAGGAAAAGAGATTCCATTTGAACATTAGGAAGAACTTCATGACAGAGCTGTTCGGCAGTGGAATATGCTGCCACAAAGGGTGGTGGAGTCTCTTTCTGTGGAGGTTTTTAAGCAGAGTCTGCATGGACATCTGTCAGAAATATTGTGATGGGGTTCCTTCATGGCAGGGGGTTGGACTAGATGGCCCTTGAGGTCTCTCCCAACTCTATGATTCTATGATTCTATGATTCTGTACTATCTGGTCAGAGGCATAATTTGCTCATCACCACGCCCATGTAATAGTTGGTTCATGATTGTTTGTGTCCTCACTCACCTGTTTCTGATGAAAGTATTTTGTTGCCATCTAAATTTTGGTGAGACCTCAGATGAAACCTTCAAATGACCTTTTGTGTAAGTATTAAGCAACACATGGGAAAGAACAGTGGTTTGAAACTGAGAAAAAGGAATACATGCTCTTCACAATAGTCATTTCTGAACAGATTTTTCAGCAAGGAACCATATTTGAGTTGGCCTTTATGCTGTATAAATTGGATCCACAGCTTGCTCAACTCCTCAGAGCTACAGAATGATGATTGTGAATTCAGAATGAGGGAGCTCTGTGGACTCTGGAGGGAGAAGATCTGGCACAAAACCTGCTTCAGGCTTTTGAGGAGTTTGTGAAATCTTTTGCTTTCTTCTGAAGTACCTAACAGTCAGATACATGTTGTCCACAGCAGGGAGGGACAGATGAGAGATCATTGTGGAATAATAGTCATTGGTTGGAGTCCTGCAGACAATGATGACATTCTCACACTTGAATTAATAAGCGCTGAGCTTTAGAGATTCTTCTCCACCTGAATAAGCCTCTACTATAAATGATATGTTAAAATCAGAGTGAACGTGTGATACTTTAGATAATGTTAAAATCTGGATTACATAAAGCCCTGAGTATATAATTACAATGATCTGCAGATCTGGAAGCACCCTGTAGTATATTGCTATTGTATTATATTATTTATTCTTCAGTATTGAGATGATATTGTTATTGTATCATATTTTTAATTTTTTTTTCAGTATTGAACCTGGAATCCTGTTCAGTACCAATGTGGACAGCTCCACTGCCTTTTTATACACAGTTTCTCCTTGTTTAATTATTAAGCTTAATTATTAAGCTATCTCAACAGCTGAGGTGCAGGAAGAAAGGAAAACAAATCAATCCGTTTAGAAAAAACAAACCTCCTGTTCTCAAGATGGCTGGACCAAGAGGCTAGGATGAATTGTTTTATTTCCAAAACAAAAATGATGTTTCACTTCATTTCTTGATGACATGCTGTTTGCTGTTTTATTTAATTTCATAAGGTTTCATAAGCTTACAAAACAACAAAACAGCATGTCGTTTTTTGTAAGGTGCCTATTAGAGATGGGCATGACCAGGAAAATTGACGTTTCGAGTTGTCGTGTGTCGGAGCCGGCCCGTTTCGGCTCGTTTCTGTTTGTCGTGAAATTTTTCAAAAATTTGTCTTGTCGTTTGTCGTTAGTACTGGTTTGGGGGGGGTAGGGTAGCAGGCTCCTGGAGGCACCTCTCTGGGGTGGATGCCTCCTCTGGCCCCCTACAAAGGGAAAAGGAAGGGTACATGACCGTGTAGCCATTGCGTACCAAGTGGCACTGGCAGAGGCACCTCTCTTTGGCGTACAGGTTTGGAGTTTTTTGGAACTTTGGACTGTGAGCGAGGTGAGAGAAGAATGCCTCTGCTGGGTGCCCTCTGACTCAGTAAGAAGGACAGTGTACTTGCATGTAGTGCAATGCGAGTACAGATCTGGCTTAGGGTTGGGGTTAGGGCAAGGGCTAGGCTTAGGGTTATTACGGGTAAGATTAGGGTGAGTTAGTGGGCTGCACCTCTGGGTGCCTCTGACCCACTAAGAAGGACAGTGTACTGGCGTATGGGTTAGGGTTAGGGTTAGGGCTAGGGCTAGGGTTATAGTGGGCTTTTTATGCCCGACTGGCACATCCCAGAAGTCTCAGTCAAAACCTGACCAAGTGGCCATGTGATTGGTGGAATGGCTCCAAAAATTTGCATGGTCCCATCCCATGGCCAGCCCATCATTGCGCAGGTGTAAAAAAATAAAAATAAAATAAAATAAAATAAAATAAATGGAGACGTTTTGTTGCTAGAAAAACCCACTGCTGCTACTGTAAAAATTCAAGCATTTAAAATAGCTAATTTTCGCATGTTTCTGTGGTGCTTTGGTGGGTTTTTGGACCACGATTTCAAAAAAAATATTGCAGTCGCCATTTTGGATACCCCTGCACCGCATGGCAAATGGAGATGATGAGACTGATGCCCCCCCCCCAGCCTGGTACCAGGTCCAGCAGCCCAGGACAGGAGAGGGGGGGAGGCTGGGGACCCCCCCCAGAAACCACCCCTCTGGTAGGTGCCCTCAGGCATATTTTCGCCTGCTTTTTTGGCCGGAAATCGGGATTTTTTTATTTTTAAAACTTTTTTTCTGTGCCGCTTGGCATTGCGCGATCACCGCGCAATGCCATGAATGACAACGACAAATCAGACCCAATTTATCATTTACCAGTTCGAGTTTGAGTTCTGACAGCTTAATTGTCGTTTCCGTTTCCATTGCGTAATGGAAACGAGGAATGAAAACAGAAACGAGAATTTCGCCAAGTCGTGCCCATGTCTAGTGCCTATCCCTAATTATGGAAGCCTCCTTACACCCTAAGGCTGGCTTAAGTTAAATGGAGGTGTGATAAAAACCTTCGTGTTGTTTCAGTTGGATACTTTTAAGGTTGAACAGGCAAACAAAAACATGGATCAGTTAATTAAAGGAATGTTTGGCCTGCCTTCACTTTAAGGAGTTTGTTCACAACCTAATCTCATGTTTTAGACTTCCACTGTTTTTTTCTATTGGCCATATTTACTGTACTTGATGGTGTATATCAGGAGGCCACAAATTGAGGAAATCTGGCATAAAGATTTCCCTTTATGATCTCAGAAGATTATACAACCCATTTGTTGCTTATTCTCAAAACACAGAATTGTCAAAAATGAAGTCACAAGGAAGTTAGCAGTTTAAAAAAGGGTTATGACTTTATTATGGCATGCAGCAGTGAGAATTTTTTTTTTTTGGTGGGGGCAGCATACTAAACTCATCTCACCTAGTTTAGATTTGGTCTGTTTCAGAAAAGAGCCACTTCAATCTGGACATCATTCACCCTAATTCACTGTAGGGCTTTTTCAAATCTGAACAAAATACAGTGATGACTGGAATTACAAATGACTTGAATTACAAAGGGACATCCTGAGCTGTCAAAATCATATGGCTGTGACAGCCACGTGATTTTGACAGCTCTGCAGCCACAGTACTGTTTCCTTTGTAATTCAAGTTTTTGTAATTCAATTCATTTGTAATTCAAGGCAACAATGTATTTTGTTCAGATTTGGAAAAGCCCTACAGATCCCAGATATGTTTTGGCACCAAAGTGGCAGGGTTAGCTTCCTGAAACAATTCTAGGTAATCCCCTGAAATTTGGAGAAGTTTGGGTATTAGGGGGCTGAATTATAAAGCTCCAGAGGGGGGTGATCCTAGGAAAAATTCTTTCTAATTGGATTTGGAACGGGAGCCAAGCTGCAGTGGTGCTAATCCCTCACCTGTGGCTTGGCTGCCGAATCCAATTAGAAAGAATTTTTCCTAGGAGCACCCCCCTTTGGACCTTAATAACTCAGCCCCCTGAGCCCCAAACCTTTCAAATCTTGGGGGCTTACAGAGAAGAGCTTGAGAGAGCTACCCTGCCATTTTGGTCCTTTGGGATCCATGGGAGCATAGCGTTTCATTTCATTTAATTTTGTTTAATAACAAAACTACTTTAAAATTCATTACAAACAAAACAGAACAAAACTACTAAAGAAATGAAACAAAACACTATTTGTCCACTTCATACCTATTGCTAGTGTAAAATTTATATTAAGGAAATTGAATGAGATATATTACTGTAACAATCTTATGGTAGACCGACAGACAGACAAACAGACAGAGAGATGATAGATAGATAGATAGATAGATAGATAGATAGATAGATAGATAGATAGATAGATAGATAGATAGATAGATTTAGTTTTTTTCTAGTGCTGTGTTTAAAACATGGACCTAATCCCTAATTAATACTTTTCTTTGGTTTTGGAATTCTTCCATGTTTGCATGTTCTTTATTCACCGGTTCAGCCAAGGTGTATGAAGAGAACAGCAGAAAATGGACAACAGAAAAAAAAATCAACTGCTAAATAGGAGGTTAACACTTCCATAAACATCATGGCAGAAATTATGTGGCTTAGCATAGTAATATATAACTAAAGTAGACCCAGTGAACCAATGGAATTTATAGAACTGACTCACAAACTTCCACTGATTCAATGGGTTTACTATAGTTGAAATTTCCTATGCTAAGCAACAAGATTTCAGACATTTGGTCTATTATGTTTGGGACAAACATAAGCTCTTATATTCTCGAAGGCTTTCATGGCCGGGATCTGATAGCCGTTGTGAGTTTTTCGGGCTGAGGTCCTTGCCCTCTGAGGGTGCTGGCAACAGTGTCTGTCGAAACGTCAGGAAGAAAAACTTCCAGAAAATAGGAAAACAGCCCGAAAAACTCACAACAGCTATAAGCTCTTGTGTTTTGGGACCACAGGCATTTATCATTGGTGTTCTTTATCTAATTTAATGATTTTGCTCTTCAGTGCTTTTCTTTATCTTATTTTATCCCACTCTTGTGGTTACTGATTTTACTAATTTTGCTTAAGTTTATTTGGACAGTTGTAGTGTCATGATAATTAGACAAAAGATCATGTTGTCAAGTACCAAAATTGATTGTTTTAAACAATGCTAGCCCTTCTGCTTGAACTGAAGTAGCCTCATGCTGATTTTATGATAACAGTCAGAATTGCAGTGACTCTAGAATAGCAGCTACATGCCCTGTGGACCTGTCCCTGACATTTTGTGTGGAAAATGGTTGGAGATAGATGTAAAGAACTATACATTCAAAGGAGACAAAAATGTTGGTAGATTCTTATTTTCTCCATTTCAATATATGGATAAAGTTACAAAGTAATGTAATCTCAAACGAGAATGCAGAGAGATTTCTTCGTTGGGAAGGAATTAATATAAATAATATGCCTACTGAAATGTTTGTAGTACGGTATTGATGGAAAGAAAAGCTAAAGGAAATCCTGAAGAAGGTTGGGCAGGGCCAATTGATATCAATAGGCCTTTAGCAATCTGGTAAACTTATTGGTACAATTAATTTCAATATAATTATCTTTTCTTATATTTCATAGATTGGGCAAATATGTATGTGTTTGCAAACACTCATGCTTTTTTAGATCTGGGAGAAAATTTGGATGTTGAAAGTCTACTCCATGTCCCTCTGTTTTTAATCCAGTTTCTGTTGCTTGCATCTCCTGCCAGGTCACTGACCCATTTTTGAAGATCTTGTAGGAGTTTATAATTAATTTGTCAATTTGATGGCAGCAGAATAGGTGTACCTACTGAAGCAGAAACTGATGGACTGGAGGGTGTGCATACATCAATCTTGAAAACTACATATATTGAATCCTTCTCCCCCACTCCAACCCTGTCCAAGCCCCAATACTAAGATCTGTGGTAATTTGTAATACTGTTTTAGAGTAAATCTGAATGAAAATGGAATTGGACAACATGTCTTCCTTAACCTTAAATTTCCCAGATTAAAATGTCAGTGGAGTTTAGAAAAATTATGCACTTGTATCATTCTACGTACAAACTTTGTTTTTGGTCAAGCCATCAAGATAACAAAATCTTTCAACTATCTGTTGTCAATTGAAAGAGTGCCTGTTACTATGCCATGGCAACATAGGGCTCTTCCATCTATGGAAAAGGTTTTGGATTGGGTTGATCTGGGCACAGGGCTGCATCCTTTCATTTAATAATAAACATTTGCTTGTTTCATTTGGGAGAAAATATAGAGAGAGATCTGACCATTTCAAGCAATCAGTTTGGATAGTGACATTCACTCTAAAGTAGTATGTTAGATTATTTATGCTAATTATATATTAAAACAATGTTTTTGTTTTGCACCAGTATGCTCCTGATAATGTATCACCTTCTTCTATAATTCGAGATTCTGTAATTATGATATACTGTAACTGAAGCATCTCTTGCAGCTTTGTTATATTCATAAATCATGCCTGCATATTTCTTAATGCTGGAATCTTTTCAACACATGAATGCTCATGCAGGGCATTGCAGCCATACTTTAGAGTAAAATCAGTCTCTGTATTGGTCTCATTGTGGCCTGCTGGATTTAGGTAACAGCATATTTTCTCACATGTTTTTAGTGGGAAATTTTTACTAGATGTCCTCGAAAACTTTTTAATATAGTGCAGCTCAACAGATAAATATTGGTCTTGATCAGGACTCTGCTAGGCACCACATTTTGTTTTTGTCTTAAATCCATTAACCTTGCATTTGTCTTACACAAGTCTTCTAAGGAAGCATTTGCACCTACATCAGAAAAGGCATTGCTTTGTTGCTGCTTGCATCTTTGTAATTGTATCACTTGTCTTTATTGCAGGTGGTAATATTTATTTTCCTGTGTACATTTTCAGAGTGCACATGTTTCTTACTTATGTAAAACAATAGTGTAGATGGCATAAAAGTATAGCCATCAATATAAGCACTTTACGTTTCTTCGCTTTTTTTCTCATTGTACATTTATAATTGTACATAATTATACAACCAAATAAGCCAGGATGATATGATCCTCTCCCCATTTGATCACTGCCTTCCTTTGACCTGTGCATTTTCTTCTTTTCTACTCTTACAGGATGAATCATCCATGTTCTTCCAGTTTGGCCCATCAATAGAACAGCAAGCGTCTGTCATGCTCAACATCATGGAAGAATATGACTGGTACATCTTCTCAATTGTCACTACCTATTTTCCTGGCTATCAGGACTTTGTTAATAAGATCCGGAGCACTATTGAGAACAGCTTTGTGGGTTGGGAGCTAGAAGAGGTACTCTTGCTGGACATGTCTCTAGATGATGGTGACTCTAAGATCCAGAATCAACTCAAAAAACTCCAGAGTCCTGTCATCCTCCTTTACTGTACAAAGGAAGAGGCCACCTATATCTTTGAGGTGGCAAACTCTGTAGGTCTGACTGGGTATGATTACACATGGATTGTGCCCAGCTTGGTGGCTGGAGATACAGACACAGTGCCCTCTGAATTTCCCACTGGACTTATCTCCGTGTCATATGATGAATGGGACTATGGTCTTCGGGACAGGGTGAAAGATGGAATAGCCATAATAACCACAGCCGCCTCTGATATGCTGGCTGAGCACAGCTTCATACCTGAGCCCAAGAGTAGTTGCTACAATACGCAGGACAAGAGGATCTACCAATCCAACATGTTAAATAGGTAAGGAAAATAAGTACAACAAGCTGTTGCTCACTGTCATGTTCTAACTATTTTATGTGGCCCACAAAAGACATTGGAAGAAAGTTTCTAGCTAGATTAATTTCTTTTATATTTAACCTTTAAAAATCTTGTATATTTTCCTGTTGAGTACTTGTTCCAGACCCATAGACATGTCTTTGAGTCGATGACGTTTGGTATCATCTGCATATTTAACAAGGATCCCTTCAACAAAATATCTATATATGTACATTTCTAAGAATGTAAGTGTTATTTTCCAAGCCTCTTGCAAATAACTTTACATCCAAAGGTATGAACTGTCAGCCATTATTACAGTCTAGCAAATAATGGGTGACATATCAATATAATGTGGTAGGAAAAGTGGATTTTTAACTGGCAGAGCTGCAAATACCATGTTCTGAGCAAGAACCATTGTGTTGGCATGATAAGAAGAGTACAGGAACATTTTCGCCAGGACAAAAGACTGATAGAGTGTCATGGTGAGGGAGGGGAAGGAAAGAGAAACATACAGTTAAGAAAAGTCATGATGAGAGCTTGGTTTTAAAACAAGGAGGTATAAGGACATCAGTGGCAGAAAGTTCTAAGAGAAGAGCTAGTCACGTGGAATTGTCTTAGGACAAGTGCTAGGAGGTAGATTCATGATTGTGATGTATGGGATAGGAACGGAGACCTTATTGGAAAAAGAGCCAGAATCTGATATTTTCCTGACTCCAAAGCAGTGAACAACAATCCCATTGCTCAGATTAGAGATTTAAGTCTACTGCTGCTTGCTGGGGAAAGATCCAGGGCAAAGGTCAGTGCAGCTAACTGCAGCTTGTTACATGTGTGACTGTGGGCTAATTGACCTGAGGTATGTCCCGCATATTGATCTGGGTTGGAAAGTTCTCCGCAGAGTCATTCATTCCAGGCTTCCATCAGTTTTTCCTTTCCATCAGTTTTCGGGATCCTGCTAAGCTGAGTCTCCACTTTCTCCCACTAGTCTTCCTTCCCTTTTATGCCCTTCCCATTTCATGCTCTGTCTGTATTCCTTGGAAGGTGTATTTACAAGTTCTGCTTCTTTATGGACAAGGTGTGATTGGGTATGATTTGGTGGGGCCACTGTGAGATACAGGAAGCCTGGACTAGATGGGCCTTTGACCTGATCCAGCATGGTTCTTCTTATGTTCTTATGTTCTTATGTTCTCATGTTCTTAAGGGGGGGGGGAGGAATTCATTTCAGAGATTAGAGTGAAGAAAACAAAATGTCCCAGCATAACCTTAAAACTGTCGCCACTGCTACCACACTGAAAGATAACACACCGCCTATTTCCCAGAGAGTCTGCTGTATGCTGGGGTGAAGACTCTCACAGGTGATATCACAATGGGGAGTTCTAATTGTACACAGGAAGTGGGATTAATTAATAGATGAGAATGATACATAAAGTCTCCAGTACATATATAGATCAGTTAAGATGATCTGAATCAATAGAATAGAATAGGAATAGGAATCATTATTGTCATTGCCCCCTTGCAGGGACAACGAAATTTCAACGGACAATGGGTGAGTTTTTAAACAGGAACAAATAAGACATGTGGATGAACCCATGTGTGTCACCATATGTGTACCTTTTCCAATTATCTTGACTTAACGTGATATAGGGAAGACCGCTTTGTGACATTTCACTCATAGAGAACCCATCTCTTCCAGAAAGTAGATCATTTGGTATAGTTCCATGTCTATTATGTTTCAAGAGTGTGGATTGAAAGGATAACCTAAAAATGAGAGCCTGTCTTTCTTTATCTGCTAGTTGTGAAGAGATTTCTATTTCATTGTAGTAGGAACACACAATTGTCTCATGCAAGCAGCTTTTAAATGGCAACACGTAGAAGGTATGTCCTTGCTGGTAGTGATTCAGAATGTTTTATGTGCAGGAGCCTCCGCTTTTGTTCTATGAGAAGTTACATTTCTTCTATAATTTTTCTCATGATCTTTGTATTTCATAAAAAATCATAGGGAGCCTCCATACATGGGAAATTCAGGGTAAAATAAAAATAACCAATTTTCCTTAGAAGTTGAGTCATGGCAACTGGATTTCTTTTCTTGAGAGACTGAAACATTTCACTATTCATCAAAGTATCTTGGTCAGTCTGAGGAAAGTTAGTGGCGAGTATTCTAATTTATAACTCACATTGATTTCATGTCACCCTGATCTGAATAGGCTCATAAATTGGACAATGGCCTGAATAATCTCAGGTGGACAATGGCCTGAATAGGCTCCTAGGTGGACAATGGCCTGAATAGGCTTGTTAGGTGGAATTTTTGACTCCTAGGGTGCATGAAAGTCCCACCTATGCAACCCTTTGCAACACCCATCAAATATGGGTCATTAGCTATGGCCTTTCTGGTGGAGTTGTGAAGTGCTTCTGATTTGTCTGGGAACTGATGAAAGGACAGCTTGATATAAGTAGCAGACAGAATGTGCCTCAGTCCCCCACCTCTGTTGAGAGAGGGGTTTTCAATACAAAAATGAATGGCTTCCCTGAAACCTCTCTTGAACCACCTATCTCCTCTGTCTGATATGTACAATGTACATTGTACAATGTACAATATGTGTACATCCTGGTCTTTGAATGAGTGCCCTTTGTTCTTCAAATGGAGGTACACTGCTGATTCTGGTCCTGAGTTGTTGACCCTCCTATGTCAGGTCATCCTCCTGTTTAATGGCTGTTTAGTTTCTCCAATGTAGAGGTCTGCACACTGCTCACTGCATTGAACTGCATATACTATATTGCTCAAATTGTGTTTTGGTGTCGGGCCCTTTGGTTAGATGAGTCTCTCTCTGCTTTAGTGTGTTTGGGGATTTGAAGTAAACAAGGATGTTGTGTTTGCCAATGATCCTTGTAATCTGTTCAGACACTCCAGCCATGTAGGGAACAACCAGGTTCTTCTCTCGGGTCTGGGTCTCAGGCTGACCCCTTGTCCTTCTGGGTCAGGACACTGCTTTGTTGAAAGCTCACTTTGGATATCCACAGGCTTTAAGTGCTGTCTTCAGGTGCCTGTCCTCCTTCCTTTTTGCTTCTGTGATGGTGGGGATGCTCTCTGCTCTGTGGTTTAGAGTCCTGATGACTCCTAATTTGTGTTTGGTTGGAGTCAAATAATGAGTACTGATCTTTGTGTGTGGGTTTCCTCTAAACTTCTATTCCCAGGTCATGGCCAGGTCCGATGATGACTGCACAATCCAGGAAAGCCAGCCTCTTGTCTTTGGTGTCTTCTCTAGTGAAGTTAATATTTGGATCTATTGCATTGATGTGGTCTGTAAAGGCCTGTACTTCCTGAGTCTTGATTTTCACCCAGGTGTCATCTGTATACCTGAACCAGTGGAATGGTGTGGTCCTTGGGAAGATGCTGAGTGCCTTCTTCTCTACTTCTTCCATGTATAGGTTAGCAACAATGGTTGACACAGGGGAACCCATGACACAACCATGCTTCTGTCTGTAGAAGTCCCTTCTGTAGATGAAATGTGTGATGTTCATACACAGGTCCAGGAGTGGGTATATCTGGTCTGGGTTGATGCTGCTTCTGGTGTTGAGGGTGCTATCTTCTCTTAGTCTCTTCTTTACAGTTGTTAGGACATCAGTGGTGGGAATGCTGGTAAAGAAAGATGTAACATCAAAGGATACCATGGTTTCATCTGTATCCAGTTTTAACTCCCTGACCTTTGAAACAAACTCCTCTGGATTGTGCACATGGTGGTCCATGAGTCCAACCAGTGGGGCTAGGCTAGTCACCAGGAATTTGCAATGATGTATGTTACTGAGTTTATACTGACGATGGGGTCTGAGGGGGACCCCTTGCTAGTGAATCTTGGGAAGTCCATTCAGGCAGGGGACAGCCTCTCCAAGATATAAACTGTGGTAGGTTTATATCTGTGTTTTTATTTTAAAATAGCTGCCCTTTACAAATCAGTAAAACATATACGTGCCCCTCTCACACATTTCAATATGGTCAGTTGAAAACCCTTGATTGCATAAGAGCAAGAACATAATTAATCCGAGTTCTGAAGTCTTGCTTAAAAGTATGAGAATGACTTCGCTGGCTCAGACAGTTTTGAAATTGCCAGACTTACGTAATACTGTATTGGCACTCATTAATCTGGCCTGTTTTATGGAACTTTTTAGAATAAAGAATGTCCATGGATAAAATGCACATGTTGATAAAACTGAGAGATGTATCTCTAGATCAAAGGTAGAGAAAGTATAAACCAAGGGCAGTGTGTGACCTACAGGGGCATTTTTGTTGCCTTTGGGAGCTCTCCAAAGAGCTAGAAAAAATGAAGAAAAATTAATCAGTATGGCCAAAATAAAGCTCTGGGAGCAATAATGTTTTGTTCCTGTGTCTGGGGTGGTTCCTGACGTCCTCACTGCCAACCTTCACCCCAAATGAACTGCTTGTTATTGTCTTTTAAATTGTCAGTATTAGCCATTTGGGGGTCTGTGGGTAGTTGACTCCAGGTTCTCTGGCTTTGTTCACCTCTGCTTTAGATCTTATCTCTCCAATAACCTCTAAGAATCCAAAATGTGATTTGATAACATTTTACTACAACATACTCTTGCTTGAGAAGCACTAGCCAATGAAGTACATCAGCAGCAAAACTCTCTATGCATTGCTGGACTTCAAGAGGATTAATTCCTCAGGGATTTTCCTTAAGGGCAGCAAATGTTGACTGTACAGCTCAGTGGGTGAAAACTTGGAGCCAAGGTTTGAGAGCTTAGTTTCTACTCTGTGCCTCCCAGGAGAAAAGGCTCCCTATGTGGCCTTAGGCAAGCAACTGTGTGCACACACATGTGTGGAGTTGTTTCGCAGCCATCACTGTTGTTGCCTATACCAAACTTGCAATTGTAGCAGAAACCAAGCACACCAACACAAACATACATACAAGCCTGCTTTTTTTCTTTTTAAAACAAAGTGAAAGAGTAGTGGTGGATTCAAGGGTGGTGATGAGGCCCATGGACTCTGATATTTGCCCAGTTTTATACTAGACTAGAGATGGGCATGACCAGAAAAATTTTTTTTTCGAGTTGTCGTTTTTCGGGACGGGTCTGTTTCTGGTCGTTTCTGTTTTTCGCGATTTTTTTAAATTTGTCATTTTGTCATGTTGTTTGTCCTTTGTCATTACTGCGCCGGGATTTCGCGCGATTTGACGTCCCAGCCAGCGCTAGGTGTTTTTGCGCCCTAGGCAGCGGGCGGGGTGGCGGGGGTATGGGTGGGCGGCGGCAGCAGCAGGGGGAGGGGCAGGCGTGCAGGCACGTGGGCGGCAGGCACGTGGGCGGCGGGCACGCGGGCGGCGGGCGCGGGTCCCGCAATGACCCAGAGCAGGCGGAAAACACTTTAAACTGACTTGCTGCACAAGACTGCATTGAATAAAGCAATTGCAATTTTTATTGCAAACAAAGTGGGCAGTGCACCCACAGCAGAGCTGCAGGCAGGGTATGAAAGGACCTTGGCTTGCCACCAAGCAAATGAAATTTTTAAAATAAATCAGAGCACTATCAGAAAAGAAATCAGGCAAACTGCAGGAGAATAAAAAGAATAAACTGCGTTGCTTTCCCACAGACAGAGAATGAAATTATTATTAAATAAAATTCAATTGAATCAATTCCTCCCTGCCTGCCTAACTGAAATCTAAAGGCAAAATCTCCACAGCAGCCAGCCTTTGCCCTCTCCCACCCATATCCAAGCCCGGAGCACTATTCAGAAATCCAGAAGTGTCAGTCAAAACCTGAAAGAATGGGTCCAAAAATTTGCATGGTCCCATCCCAACCCATCATTGCGCAGGTGTAAAAAAATAAAAATAAAAATAAAATAAAATAAAATCAGTGCGACCTTTTACTGCTATAAAAAACCCACTGCTGCTACTGTAAAAATTCAAGCATTTAAAATAGCTAATTTTCGCATGTTTCTGTGGTGCTTTGGTAGTTTTTTGGACCACAATTTCAAAAAAAATATTGCGGACGCCATTTTGGATCCCCCCGCACCACATGGCAAATGGAGACCAGCCCGGTACCAGCAGCCCAGGACAGGAGGGGGGGGAGGCTGGGGACCCCCCCAGAAACCACCCCTCTGGTAGGTGCCCTCAGGCAGGCATATTTTCGCCTGCTTTTTTGGTCGGGAATCGGGTTTTTTTATTTTTAAAACTTTTTTTCTGTGCCGCTTGGCATCGCGCGATCGCCGCATGATGCCAGGAACGACAATGACAAATCAGACCCAATTTTTCTTTTTTCGGTTCGAGTTCGAGTTCTGACAGCTTAATTGTCGTTACCGTTTCCGTTACATAACGGAAACGATATCCGAAAACAGAAATGACAATTTCGCCAAGTCGTGCCCATTTCTATACTAGACACTTGAGCCATCATTATCCACTTTCCACTATTCACATAGCAAAACAAGCTTTTGAGGTCTCTGCTGTATGAAAGGATTACACCATTGACCACAACTCCCAGAACTACCAAGTCAACATGGCCAGTGAATATTCTGTCTGAGGAATTCTGGGTGGTGTAGTCTAAAAAGTAAACAATCCTAACTTTGCTATGAATCCCTACTGTAACGAGGAGAAGAAGAAGGACAGTGAGGTGTCACTTTGAAATGGACCTTGCTTTGGTGTGTTTGTTTCAGCCGATCAGATCCCATTGTATTGTTTGTGGTGGGTTGCTATGGCTTTCTTATGGCTAGAGTTAGTGGCCTTTGCTGATAGTAAAAACTGATGACAACAACAGCAACAGCAACAACAGCAACAGCAACAACAGCTCATTTCATGGGAATATCACCACAAATTCTGGTGTGTGACAGAATGTCATTATTTCTTTATACAATGCACAAGTTTAAACTACTGTTTACATTTTTCCTAAAACAACCTTGGAAGGCAGGTTTTGCTGAAAGACACTGATTGAACTAGACATTCCAAGTGGCTTTTGTGACTAAGAAGGAATTTTGTATTTGGTTTTCACAAGACTAACATTCTTCAACAGTACATTATACTAGCTATCTCAAATAAGTAATGCTATATAAATTATGCCAAGACTAAAACATACTGGTTGAAAAATGCAACAATTAATGTGCTTGGTGCACATTATTTGGAAATTTGGATTTTATGCAAATAAATCTACTCAGTTTGTATAATACACTATAATATGGATTTAGAAAAATTGAAAATGGTGACCCTAATCTTGGTCTGTTTCAGCTGAGCTTCCACTTAAGAAACTATTTTTTCATTACCCTAGCTGATGAACAGAAATAGTCCATATGTTTTGCATTGGTTGAGCCCATACCACCAGGCATTGTAACCGTCTGGCTAAACAAGTGAAAGTTGGAAGGCACTGGATTATGTTGGCATATTTATATGTAGAAGGTAAATACCAGAAGGTGGTGCTGTGGGACTAGGATTCTTCTTGGCCTTTGGGTTATTGATTCCTCCTGGGTTCATCTTGCTTCTTATGCTGTTTAACATTTATATTAAACTTCTAGTTGTGGTAATCCAAAGCACAGCATCACTACTAAAATCCAAACTAAAATCTAAGGCTTAATTGACACAAAAAAGGTATTGTAGTAAGTAGGAAAGCTGATGTAGAATTATTGATGTAGACTGCTTTTAATGGGGTGATGTGCTAAGCTACATATGCAGGCTGGAGGTTGCGTCTAGTAATCTCAACAGTGCTTCTGAATGATCAAACAGCAGCTATGGACAGCAGTGCCTTTGCTCAGCTATGGCTAGAAGAAGAAAGCTGCACTAACTTTCGGAGAAGGCACATCTGACAACTATGACAAATGCCTTAATCTTATCCCATTTAATTTACTCCAGTGAACTCTAGAGAGGCTGCCTTTGAAAGAAATGAGGAAACTGCAGCTAGTGCAGACTTCTGCCATGGATTGTGTTTTGTAACTTTGACCATGCAAGTACTCTGGTACTACTTCTGGTGTGGCTTTTAAATATGTTTCTGAGCCTGATTCACATTACTGATTATCTTTAATTTGAAACACCATGATACGGTACAGTATATCCGAAATAATTAATGTCTTGATCTCAGTTTAGTTCCTCAAGCCTGCAATTGGCATTTGAGATTTTTGTAGGTGCAACGCCACCAATTCAGGCTGCTGTACAGCAGGGAGCAAAGGATTAAAACCCTCCCAACACCAAGGTCCTAATTTGGATTGCAATCTTCTGTGTCTGCAGTGTATCTTTTTAAAATGGTATAAGCTAATGTTAGCCATATGACATATACAGCTTCTCATATTTAGACAATGAAGATCACAAAGGACAATGCTACCCTAAAGATTTGATAATCCCAGTGTTAACAAAATAGAATGCTACATACTGAAATGCAAGTAGTTGTATGGATTAAGATTATAAATGAAGATATAATATCCTAATATAGATTTTCAAAACCTGGTACCCTCCATATGTATAGGGCACAGTTTCCAGAGATTGGTAGTTGCAGTCCAGTGCATATGTTTGGCATCCAACTGGAAAGAGCATTTCTGTTAAGTAAAATGATGAATAAATATTATCCAATATTGTAATTTAAGGGAGAAGATATTTCTCAAAACTTCTGATTTCCGATGCTTATGAACAAAATGTTTCTTTTTAATATCATGGCTAGGGATGGGCACAAAACAAAAAAATGAAATGCTATTTGGTTGTTTCATTACTTAAACAAATGAAACGAAATGAAACGGAATGACGTAGCATTTCATTACAGATGAAATGAAACTGTTGTTTTTTCAGTTAAAACAAACTGTTTTGTTCTGTCTGTAAAGTGGGTCCTTACCTGCTGGGCTTGCTGCTGCCGCCGCCACTGCTGCTACTGAATACCTGGCTGGAGAGGGCAAGCAGACTGCTGGAGGTCCTGCTGCCGCTGTACTGCCACACTGGAAATGGGCAGCAGGGCTGCCAGGAGGCCCTGCGCCCACTGCCACTGCTGCTGCTGCTGCTGAGGACATGGGCTGGAGAGGGCCAGCAGGGACGTCCCGCCAGGAGGCCCTGCACCAACCACCAATGCCGCTGCTACTGAGAAGTTACCACTTCTCCCCATCCCCAATGGGGAGCGTAGCCAGAGAAGTGGTGGGTCTTTTTTTTTTTTGCTGCAGAAGGAAGCGCTGATGGCCACCATCAGTGCTTGCTTCTGCAGCAAAAAAAAAAAAAAAAAAAAAGACCCACCGCTTTTCCTCCCCCTAATGAGGAGCGTACTAGCCAGAGAAGCAGTGCCTCACGAGGTGGCACTGCCACTGCCACTGCCAGCCCACCACTGATCTGGCATGGAGCTGCCTTGTGAGGTGGCGGGGAGGCTTTTCGGCAGGCTTTTATTGTTTCATTTTGTATGGATTTTTTTAAAAAAAAGTTGTATGAAAAGAAAAGAAATGAAATGTGGGTGGAGATGAAACAGAACGAAATGAAACACCATTTTTCCATTTCGTGCCCATCACTAATCATGGCCTATGACAGGCATGTCCAAACTTCGGCCCTCCTGATGTTTTGGACCACAACTCCCAGAATTCTAAACTTAGATTGCTAATGGCAAAGGACTGTGGGTATGCCTGGCCTATGATAAAGATTTGCTTGCTGTTAATTTTAGACTGCAGTTGGAGTTATTTCCATCTGCCTCAAAGGAATTGCATATAAATATATCCTTGAAAGTTCATAAAGGAAAAAAGAAGTGTTCAAAGTTTCCAAGAAGTTTACATGCAAACGAAATGTGACAAATCACCTCTTTGGTAGGCAAAGTGTTTATGTAATCTGGCTATGTTTAAACTACAGAATTAGCTGATGATTGCCCTGTGATAGAAGATATATTAAAATGAAAATTCTAAACATCTTTATCACTTTAGTAAATGACTGCTGATATTGTTCACTATGTCAATGTCCCATGAAATAATTAGATTAATGAAAGAATATGTGTGCCTGTGTGCCATTTCCTTAACTGATATCTGTGAAGATTCTCAGTCATCCCGGTGAGTTTATCTGGAAGTTGAGCCATGGCAACTGGACTTCTTTTTCTTGAGAGATAGAAATGTTTTGCTGCTCATCCAAGCAGCTTCATCAGTCTGAAGAAAGCTAGTGCATGTCCTCCATCTTATAGTCTGCTTTGACCTTTTGTCACCCTGGTCTGAAATAGGCTCATAAGATGAACAATGGCCTGAATAGGATTGTTAGGTAGACAACAGTACCATAGCCTTTAGGTGAACAATGGCCTAAGGTGCTGAAATCCATAAAGTATGGGTCCTTAGCTATGGCCTTGGTGGTGAAGTCTTTTTGATTTGTCTGGGTAATGTTGAAAGCACAGCCTGATAAGTAGCAGAAAGACTGTGCCTGAGCCCCCTATCTCTTTTGAGAGTGGGGTTTTCAATGCTCACATGAATGGCTTTCCTGACCCCTCCTGTCTCTGTCTAATATGTGTACATCCTCATCTTTGAATGAGTGCCCTTTGTCCTTCAAATGGAAGTGTACTGCTGATTCTGGTCCTGAGCTGTTACCCCTCCCATGTTGGGCCATCCTTCTGTTTAATGGCTGTTTAGTTTTTCAAGTGTAGAGGTCTGCACACTCCTCACTGCATTGGACCGTATATACTATATTGCTCCTTTTTCGTTTTGGTATTGGGTCCTTTGGGTGGACAAGTCCCTGCCTTAATATGTTTGTAGGTTTGAAATAAACAGGGATGTGGTGTTTGCCAAAAGTCCTTTTAAGCTTCTCAGATACTCCAGCCATGCAGGGAATGTCCATGTTCTTCTGTCAGGTCTGGGTCTCAGGCTGATCCCTCGTTCTTCTGGGTCAGCACAATGCTTTGTTAAAGTGTTGTGATATCCACAGGCCTTAAGTGCTGTCTTCAGGTGCCTGTCTTCCTTCTTCTTGACTTCTGTCTCCCTTTTCTTGGCTTAACTGATGTTTTCCCCTCCCCCACAATGTTCTTACTATATTTCAAGTTATAAAAATAGAAACTGTGTTGTTGTCATGACTCCCTGCACAACTCCAGTGCTTCTTTCCATTTCCTTTGATGCATTTTCATTTAAAATCTGGTTTGACATGAGACAAGTTCAATGTGGCCCCTTGTAAATCTGTCTTAAGTAGAGGTCCTGGTAATATCCGGGATTATTAGAAGGTGCATTCATACAGTAGAAGTCTTAACTGTAGCATCCAGTCCTAATATCAGTTTGACTAATCACATCCTTCTAGTTCTTACAATTCCCTTGATTGCACTGTTTGCTTTAATTTTCAGGATTAAGTTCCTGAACAGTTGCAGTGTTCTACTTCACAGGTGGTTACAGTTTGCAAAAAAAATGTTTCCTGCCTTCTGGCCCAGATTCAACAATGTGTACAAACAGGTGTTTAAATGTGAAAATGCACATATTTTATTAACTGAATGGAACTTTATAACAGCATAGAGTAAGTGCTAAAGTTAATCCTGTAAAGAAATCTCTTTCACTCAGGATTCTGAACAATAGGAAACCCATTTCACCACACTTTCTACCATATACTTTATATCTAGAATCCTCCTGGGGTTTGTGTAAGGTTTGCATACATTTCCATGGCTGACCCATGATGTTCTTGGGCCTACCTTGGTGGTACAGTTGAGTACATGAGCAGGCACAAGTAGCTATAGTAAGTTAGGCAGATCCTATGCAAACACGGGTAGGATTCTCATAAAATTATTAGATGTTGTGAAGTTAATGGTTACCCATGACTACTCTTTTCAGTGTTTTCTTGTTACGGAGTATTCAGAAGTGATTAAACATTCCACTTTTCTCAGAGTACGCAAGGAGCCATGTAGCTTGCTCAAGACCACACATAATTCTGCAAGACACAGTGGGGGAATGAATTCCTGATTCCTGTGTTCCAGGTCACTGAGCTATCCAGTCATTATAAATTTTACTTCCTTTGCCCCTGATGTGCAGAATAATCTGTTTTCTCACTTGACCGGAAAATATAAATATCTGAGCTTTGCTTGGAATTGTATGAGAGTTTTTTTAAAAAAGCTTTAAGCATCAAACTAAAATAATCTCTCAACAGCAGTATGTTAGGGTTGATTTCCCTAACCTGAAGCCATCCATGTTTATGTGGATTATAGTGCCTGTCATTTGCAGGATTCCATGCTGGCTAGAGATGTGGAAAGCTGGGTCTATGTTAGCTGCCACAAATGGGGAGAAGGGCCTAAATTAAATTGCAGATCGTACCTAGAATACATGAATGTAATCAATGATAACTTGGTAAATCCACATTCCCACTGCTTCATCAGTTCAATGGGCCTTCTGCAGTGGGGCTAACATTGATGTAAGGTCAGAGTGTTTTGTTTGTGAAGCAACACTCACAACATTAACTGCCTCTTGGGAGTTCAGGGTGTATTCACTGGCATGGTTAAAATGGATGCAGTCTCAGTGTAGCAATTTGGACATAGCTTCACACAAACAGGCCCTTTTGTTTTTATCTGGAATAATAAGCTGTTGCTTCTCCATGCCACAATGAAAACAGTTTCTTAAGAGGCTGTAAAATATTAACATAATCTGATACACTAGTTCTTCAACGTAGAAACAAAGAATTTCCAGGCATTTCAGACATACAACCATTTCCAACTAGCTTGAATCACTCACTATCCAATCCACTTGCAAGTAACACCCAGGATCCTATCTAGCTTCATCTCAGAGATAAAAAGCATGTCTCCTCTCTATTTGCAAAACTTTAATGTTTATACCAAGTAATATGGGATGATTCCCTAGTTCAGCCTTCCTCAACTGGGAATAATAGAAGTGGGCACTATAATGTCAGTCATTCCACATCAATGTAACTAGTGGCTCAGGATGATGAACTATGTCCTGCGATACAGCTGGAGTTAGTCTGCAGTCCCACAATTATGTGTTGCTGAATATTTTGCCTGCTGGGTGTTGATTTACTATCCATTAAGATGTCATATATTAATCTATTAGACGGTTGATATATTCATATCCTGAAAATAGTTTTGTTAAACTTATAATACTGCATGCATTGAATTGAAATCCAAACACAATCAGCAGCTTTATGGGAGACAGAAGTCCCGGTCCCATGTCTCTTTAAAAGCAGTTTAAATTACCAGATAAACTGTGTCTAAAAATGCTGTCCCCACGGTCACCAGGCTTTTTGAAAAAAACCAATCTAGTGTTATATTACAAGGCTGCTGCCATGACTTGGATTAAAGACTGGATTTTGATGATAAATAAAAGAATATTGCAGCTTGAGGGTTATGGCCTAGACAAGGGTTGGCATCATTATATGTGATATAAGGGTAATATACCTACCCTCTTTAAAAAGCACTGGATAAGGAATGCCTTAGTTAAAATATGGTTATCGATTAAAAAACAATTCTACTTCAAATCACCATTGTGGTTATCTCCGCTGGGAGCGGTTATTAGCTCCCATACAAGTGAAATCCCAAAAGTTTTAACTTAGACACCTTCTGAACACTGACCTTTCATTGAAACCACTAGGGAAATTAGTATCAGAAGGTTATAATTTAGACTGGTGGAAGTATCAACAAATATACTCAGACTTTAAAGATCTTACTAAAGAGGGGGGATTTACGACTATTGATACTCCACTTGACAAAATACTATCCTCTGGCGACTCCAAGCTTCTTAGTAAATTTTATAGTATTTTGTTAAATGAGAAAATGATTGATACACTGGTCAAAGATACTATGATAAGATGGGCAGAAAATTTCGGTTACTCTATTCATCTAAATAAATGGGACTCTCTTTGGAATACAGTCAAAATCTTTAAATCTATTTCTTTTAAGGAAAATTGCTATAAGATGTTCTATAGATGGCATCTCTCACCACATCGATTATCTAAGATGTACAATTGCTCACCTAAATGTTGGAAATGTAAATATGATTGTGGTACCTTTTATCATATGTGGTGGACATGTAAAGAGGCAAAGGCATATTGGAAAATGGTAAAACTATTTTTAGAAAGATATTTGAAAATTAAGATAGAGCTTAGACCAGAACTTTTCTTATTAAATATAGTAGACATAAATATTTCATATGATCAGAGATATGTACTTCACCATAAAACTGTTGCTGCAAGGATACTGTATGCGAAATTCTGGAAACAACCAAACGTGCCAACAGAGAAGAATCTCCACGAAAAGATAAGAGAATGCATCGAAATCGACAGACTCTCTGGCTATTTAAAGGGAGACTACGATGAGATCTCTCGGAAAAGATGGCAAGAAATAACAAACCTATTAGTACTGTGATAATATTTGGCAATCTATCAATATGTTAAATTACTACTTTTACTTTGCTTGACATATTCAATGTAAATTTTTTAAAAAACTGTACCCCCTTTTCCCATACTCCTTCCCTTTGTTCCCTCCTTAAAAACCCAATAAAATTATTCAATAATAAAAAAAAAAAAAAAAAGAAAAGAAAAAAGAAAACCGGTAATGCTCCCTTAAGCGAGGTTTCTGTGACTCACCCAAGAGGTAGGGAATTTTTTTGCCTTGCTTTGAAAATCCAGCTTTTAAGGAGGCAGATGCTGTGGGATCATGCAGATGATCTGGGTTTCTTTTTCTTTCTTTTTTCATAGCACTGTCTGGCTGTTCCTGGGGCCGACCGGCTATGTTTTTTTAATTTCCCTGCACATGGGAGCAACAGGAAGTTCAATCGGGTCCTCTAAGCATTAATTTCCCCCAGCCAAGTGGTCTGTTTTTTAAAATGCTAGCACCACCTGCTGGCCAAGGGGGGTGATGTGCACTTTAAAATAAGAAAACCTGCTTTGGGCGTGGGAACTCCTGTCCCACATATTAAATCACGTGACGGGATGAAGAGGAAAAGCCAGACCTTCAAAAGATCAGGATCGAAACCCAGGTGTGACCATGGCCAGAGAGGAATAAGATGTTAAAGATGAACAGAATACAGTGATGTTGCAGGATATTTTTTGTCTCACATATGTCATGTTAAACCTTGCTATAAACTAAGATGCCAGCTCTGCCCCAGATTTATCCTGACAACACGATTACTGGACCTAGTAGTGTCACACACAATAACAAAGGTACTTTTACCTGTTCCTCTACTAATGTTATGTACTGGAGTGTATATTGTCCTCATTACTGTAAGCTGCCTTGGGTCCTTTTCCAAGAAGAAAGGTGGGGTAAAAATACTCTAAAACAAACAAACAAACAA
Source organism: Phrynocephalus forsythii (assembly GCA_029282475.1). Lineage (NCBI taxonomy): Eukaryota > Metazoa > Chordata > Lepidosauria > Squamata > Agamidae > Phrynocephalus > Phrynocephalus forsythii. Next base: position 70,146,612 of record JAPFRF010000006.1, on the reverse strand, counting down.
ACAAACAAACAAACATTTACACCATCTTTTGCCAACTGTGTTCATCGCACTTTTTATAGGACAAACAAATGAGACAATTGCTGCAGAAAAGAATTAATGGACATAAATCAGACATCAGGAATGTCAATACACGTTAACCCATTCCATATAATTTTAATTTACACATTTCTACACATGATCTAAAAATGTCCATTCTGGAAAAAAGAAACTACATGATAAGAAGAGAGAGAGAGAGAGAGAGAGAGAGAGAGAGAGAGAGAGAGAGAGAGAGAGAGGATAAAATGTATACACGTGCTAGACACCCATCTTAATGGATTCATGATAAGCCAAAACTTTTTTGGGTGGTGGTGGTTTCCTACCAAATATATTACAATAATTCTATTGTACTATATATCCTAGATTTATTTTCCTCCTTAACAGATCCACCCAAAAAACCTTGAGGGAAAACCAGAGTCTTAATTCATTGTCATGTTTCTCTTGTGGTCATCCATTGCCTGGGGGTAATTCACAACCATTGTGATGTGTCAATTTCTCAGACAAACTCCTATGAAGAAAAGTTCATTAGCAAGTGTAAAAGGCCACTGTCCTCAGTATAATTAACATTCCTGTTAGTATTCCTTTTTTTGCAGCTTAGATTTCACCTCCCAAAATCAGAATCTAAATGCAAGAATCCAACTGGATGTACAAGGGGCAAAGGGTTTTGTAGATTAGGGCCATTTCTGTCTTTTTCAAAGGTATATAAATTTCTCAAGTATTTTTGCTTTATTTGGCAGCTTTCTCATGCTCTTATTCCACCAGAAGCAAATGTTTTGAAAAATCTGAACAAAAATACTGTATCCAATTTTGAGTCATGACAATGTGAAATAAATGCATTAGTTCTGCTCTCAAATAATTATCCAGTTTTGGATTTTTTTGTGCATAATTAATTCAAATTGCTCAAGTTTTTAAGCATTTAGATCTGAATTATAAAGAATATTTGGCAAGAAATGTTTTCCTTGTGAACTCTGAAAAAATGGTTTTGAAATAAATTAACTTTTGAAGATAACATACCTTTCCTTATGCCTGTGAAGATTCTCAGTCATCCAGGTGAGTTTATCTGGAAGTTATTAGACTGCATATTTCATCTTCATCCCTTGTGATTTATTTATTGAAAGATTAGATTACATAATATTTCCCTGACATGAATTAGGATTCTGTTCACATAACCAGCACGTTCAAAAGGCCCTGTATTTGCTTTGATCAGCTCAGTAAAGATGGTCACCTGAATGATTCTTTGAAAGACAGTAAAATGAAGAATGTGTAGTAAATAAAAGTTACAATAAATGCTTCTAAGAAAAGAGAATCAACTTGCCGGAAATACTGTAAGTGACTTTTTGCTCTTAGAAATATCTTGATCCTGAATCATTAAAACCATCCATATTAAAATAACCATATTTAATTTAAATAATTAGCTTCAGTCCACAATAGACATGGGTACGACTTGGCGAAATTGTCGTTTCCGTTTTCGGATATCATTTCCATTATGTAACGGAAACGGTAACGACAATTAAGCTGTCAGAACTCGAACTCGAACCGAAAAAAGAAAAATTGGGTCTGATTTGTCGTTGTCGTTCCTGGCATCGCGCGGCACAGAAAAAAAGTTTTAAAAATACCCCCCCCCCGATTCCCGGCCAAGAAAACAGGTGAAAATATGCCTGCCTGAGGGCACCTACCAGAGGGATGGTTTCTGGGGGGGGGGGTCCCCAGCCTTCCCCCCTCCTGTCCTGGGCTGCTGGTACTGGGCTGGGAGGGGGCATCCTCGGCGTCTCCATTTGCCATGCGGTGCGGGGGGATCCAAAATGGCATCCGCAGTATTTTTTTTGAAATCGTGGTCCAAAAAACCACCAAAGCACCACAAAAACATGCGAAAATTAGCTATTTTAAATGCTTGATTTTTTACAGTAGCAGCAGTGGGTTTTTTTATAGCAGTAAAAGGTCACACTGATTTTATTTTATTTTTATTTTTATTTTTATTTTTTTACACCTGCGCAATGATGGGCTGGCCATGGGATGGGACCATGCAAATTTTTGGACCCATTCTACCAATCGCATGGCCAGGTTTTGACTGACACTTCTGGATGTGCAAGAGGGCATAAAAAGCCGAGGCACTCCCAGAAGAGTCGCAGTCCGGGTTTGGATATGGGTGGGAGAGGGCTGTGTGTAGCTGGCTGCTGTGCTAGACTAGTTTCGATTTCGCGGAGCCTTTAGATTTCAGTTAGGCAGGCAGGGAGGGAATTGATTCAATTGAATTTTTAGGAAATAATAATAATTCCTTTCATTCTCTGTCTGCTGTGGGGAATAGCAACACAGTTTATTCTTTTTATTCTCCTGCAGTTTGTTAGGATTTCTTTTCTGATAGTGCTTCAAAGGGGGAGAGTTTGAGTGGGAGGGGTGTGTGGATTTATTTTAAAAATTTCATTTGCTTGGTGGCAAGCCAAGGTCCTTTTCATACCCTGCCTGCAGCTCTGCTGTGGGTGCACTGCCCACTTTTTGGCAATAAAAATTGCAATTGCTTTATTCAATGCAGTCTTGTGCAGCAAGTCAGTTTAAAGTGTTTTCCTCCTGCTCTGGGTCATTGTGGGACCCGCGCCCGCCGCCCGCGCGCCTGCCGCCCACGCGCCTGCCGCCCGCGTGCCCATGCGCCCACGCGCGCCCCCTCCCTCCCCTCTGCCGCTGCCGCCCCCGCCCATGGCCCCCTGCCACCCCACCCGCCACCTAGGGCGCAAAAACACCTAGTGCCAGCGGGACGTCACTCGCTGGGATGTCAAATTGCGCGAAATCGTGGCGGTGGTAACGACAAACAACAAACGACACGATGAAACAACAATTTTTAAAAAATTTCACGAAAAACGAAACGACCCAAACGGACCCGTCCTGAAAAACGACAACTCAAAAATTTTTTTTCTGGTCGTGCCCATCTCTAGTCCACAATGATAATATTATATTTCTATCATGTTAATGTTATGTTCAAGAAGATGACTTTTTTGTCTTATCCTAAAGCAACAAAACTAATAATTGTTTAGCAAGCTTGTAACTCACAAACAGGAAGATTATAATACTATTTTGTTTTAGCTGCATTCCTTTTTATTTTTTAAATGTGAAATAATTTTCAGATATAGCATTTCATATTTAGAAATTATAAACCAGGGATGGGTAAGTAGTGACCCTTCAGCTGTAGGGCACAATAAAATATTTAAAATAAGTATATAGCTGAAACTTCCATTAACCTGCACTTTTGGCAATGTTGGCTAAGGCTGAGGTGCCACAGTATTCCTACCCAAACCATAAAAAGAGGATTTCACTGCTTAAACAGTCATTTACACTGTTTAATACTATCTCATATTTAAAATATGTCCATTCCATTTAAATGGCAGAGGATTATATTTAAGTGCACAAGTTTTGAGGCCACAGGTTTGGTTAATTCTTAACAAATTATTTTCTTTAGGAACTTCTGCTTTGAAGTTTCCCCTCAAAGTGTTCATTTACTTATCTCAGGGCCTTTTTACACGACCCCTAAGATCCGCTGGCCACTTAAATTCGGACCAGAGATCTTAGGGGTTCGTTGCTCTTCCTGCGTTCCCACCCCCTCCGCACTTCCTGGCTGCTGGCTGCGTGAGGGGAGGGAGAAAAAGAGAAAGAAAAGCATGCCGCTCACCTCCGTTCTGCCTCTTGTCTCTGTAAAAGTAGCTCTTAAAGGGGCGGGAGCCAAAAAACAACAAACAGAAGCAAGGAGAGCCCCGCACTCACTATCGTTACACGGGATCAAATAATTTTCACCTCCAAAGAGCAGGCACCTGAAAGGTGCGCTGGGACGCGCTAAAGTGGGCAGGGTCGCACTTAATTTCCTGTTAACTCTGGAGCTGGTGGGTAAACATTTTTAAGCTCCGGAGCTGGGAGCCATTTGCCCCGGAGTTTAGGGGTCGTGTATAAACGCCCATAGATATCTAGCCATCCAGGAACAGAAGGAATTAGTATTAGTATTGGCTCCAGATTTGAGGGTGAATTGCCTTCTAATGGGACTGCCCTTGTCATTGGATCTGGTGGGCATAGCTATTGCACCCCCAGCATTACAAGTGCAAGAATGTCCCAAGAATGATGCCTGTTCAAAGGGCCTTGTAGGACACCAAAAGGTGGATAAGTCCAGCCAAGTAGGGCTTCTCAGATTGCTGGACCAATAAGGAACAACGAAGAGGGTCCTGCCGGGATGCTTTCATCGTAGCCGTGGGAAAAAGATGACAGGTGTTGATGTTGCTTTGGGTACATCAAGTATTCCGATTTTTTTGTATGATTACTTGGTTTCACTGCAGCTTTGTTGATATAGTGTCAGGAATCTTGTTATGTGAGTCACCAAGTGTCATCAGATTGAACTGGCAACAGACTTGGCAAATAAGGCAACACTAGCTGTATATCACATCTGCAGAGCTGAGTGCAATACAGAGGTATTCAGTCATCATAAAAGTATCTAACTCATCTGCATGGCTTAACCAAGACACCTTTTTCTATATTCTGAATATACTGAAAACTGTGGGCCTGTTTCTGGCAGAGCAGGGCGGGGGGAGGTGGTGGTTTTTCTCTCTCTTTGTTTGGGGTAAAGTCACATGGTGTATGTGTCCTCACTCTGCTGCTGCCGGCCCCTCCTTGGGCTCCCTGCTGCTACTGCTGCTGCCATTGCCTTCATCTCCTATTAGGTGGATCTGAAAAAGGGGAGGTGGGAAAAAGGAAGGGGGAGGAGGACAAGACAGAACAAGGGGAAAGGGGCAAGGCAGAACAGGGGAGGACACAGGGACAGTTGCCTAAGGGGTGGTTGCTGGGTGTGGGAAGTGGGCAAGAGTGTGTACGAGCTGGGGGGGTGATTGAGTGGGCAAAGGAGCGATTTGGTAGGCACCGACTGGTACTTTTTATTATATATTTAATTCTTGCTATCTGATAGCAGTATTTTTAAAAAAGCAGACAGAGTGTCGACATGTGTGGAATTGATTTCACATCTGCCCCCAAATAAATTGACTTCTGGCAGTGGGGCAGAAAAAACCATGCTTCTCTGGCACAGTTCTATACATGTGCACATACCTTGTGCATATGCTAAAATCTAAACCATTTTTTTAAAAAAGGAGAACTGGGTAGAACAGTGGGGAGTGAGACTGCTTGTGGAATCAACCTTCTCACTTCCATTTTTTTTCTTGACTGGTAAGATTACGTGTTTTCCTCTTGTCTTCTCCCTGTTTCCTTTTGATCCTCACTCATGGATCCACCAAACGCTCTCTTTTTCCTAATTTTATAGAATCATAAGGAGGAAATGAATGAAGCTCAACCTTTCCTGGTACACTCCTTTAGTACCTACTTGGAGAAGTTCATGCTCTCCAGGAAGTATATGGTTCCTGCTGTGTTTCCCATCATTGATATCCACCAGATTGTCCTTGCAAAAACAATCCTCATCAAGCAAGAACATGATATGTCCTAGAGATGTTCTGGCAAAGTGATTATTCCCATGTAATTATGGCAGTGAACTAAGTTTATTTTTAATTTATTTTTGAATTTTTTACCCCACCTTTCTACTTGGAAAAGGACCCAAGATGGCTTACAATAATGAGGGACAATATACAGCCTAGAACATTTCAGACTCATTCAAGTTAAGAACATGGAATTAGAAGAGGCATCTTAGAACATTAAAAGGTAACATTGATGCTACAAAGAGCATGCAAAAAGAAAAAAATCCATCACGAGGGGTGGAAAGTAACATGGAAAACAGTGGTGTTCTTATTAAATCAGTCAATGTAATCATGCATGGTAATCCATTTAAATGTCACATAGTAGGTAGTCCCTCATTCAGGGAAAGCTTGCTTGAAGAGGAAGGTCTTTGCCTGCTTCCAGAAAGACAGCAGAGTTGGGGCAGTCCTGGTCTCCAGCGGGAAGGCGTTCCAAAGTCGGGGAGCAGCAACAGAGAAGGCCCTTTCATATGTTCTTCTGAGACGCACATGTTAAGGTGGTGGGCTGGAGAGAAAGGCGTCTTCTGATGACCTTAGCACCTGAGCCGGATCATAATGTGAGATTCGATCTTTAAGATAACTTGGACCCAGGCCATTTTGTACTTTGTAGGTTAAGGCCAGCACTTTGAATTGTGCCTCATAGCTGATTGGCAGCCAGTGGAGCTGACTTAGTGGGGATGCAATGTGATCTCTGCAACCCATCCCAGTCAGTAATCTGGCTGCTGCATTTTGCAAGTTGCAGATGTGAAGAAGACAGAAGGAGTATGATGGCATGAATTTCCTTCTTGACCTCACCAATGATGACCAGGTAGATTCAAGATATTAAATCCACTCATCAGCTGCAAGTACTACAACAGATGTGGTATTTTCTCAACGGTTCTCTCAGTGCAGAAATATTTATTTATTTATTTATTTATTTAAGTACTTATATCCCGCACCATCTTCCCAACGGGAACTCTGGGCGGCTAACAACATAAAAAGCATAAAAGGCTTAAAAGCAAAAATAGCAAAGCCCCCTAACCAAGGGCGGCAAAAAGCAAGATGGCGGCAATCAAGATCAGGGAAATAGGAAAAGGAAAACTAACTAATAAGGTCACCGTACGCTTCTTTAAAGAGGGAGGTCTTCAAAGCCCTCTTAAAGGCAGGCAGGGACTCCAGCAGGCGCAGCTCAGGAGGGAGATGGTTCCAAAGCGAGGGCCCCACCACAGAGAAGGCACGGTTCCGCGTACGCGTTCTCCGCGCCTCTCTGGGTGTTGCCACTCGCAATGAGCGCGCCTGCGACGATCTCGTGGGTCTGGATCCGGATGCTCTTAGGGAGATGCGCTCCGCCAGGTAACCTGGTCCCAGGCCGTGGAGGGCCTTGAAAACCAAGACCAGGACCTTGAACCTGATCCGGAAGACAACGGGGAGCCAATGCAGGCGGACCAGGACTGGGGTGATGTGCTCGTATCTACGAGCACCCACCACCAGCCTGGCCGCCGCATTTTGCACCCGCTGTAACCTCCGGACCAGGGTCAAGGGCAACCCCACGTAGAGGGCATTGCAGTAGTCGATCCTCGAGACCACCAGGGCCTGCACAACTGTCCTCAGGGAGGACTCATCAAGGTACGGACGGATCTGGGCGATCCTGCGGAGATGGAAAAAGCGGCCCTGGAGACGGCCATCACCTGGGCTTCCAGGGAGAGGGCCGAATCCAGGACCACGCCCAGATTCCTGGCCCTGTCTGTAGGCTGGAGGGAAATACCCCCCAGACTAGGGAGGGGGCCATTGTACCGAGACGAGGGTGCCCCGAAGAACAGAACCTCCGTCTTCTCCGGGTTAAGCTTGAGCCGGTTATCTCTGGTCCATTCCAATACGGCCTCCAGGCACAGATCGAGGGAGCGAACCGCCTCCTCTGCAGACGTAGAAAAGGAGATATAGAGCTGCGTGTCATCAGCGTACTGATGACAGCGAACTCCATATCTCCTGATGACCTCCCCAGTGGCCTCATATAAACATTGAACAGCACAGGGGAGATTGCCGACCCTGGGGCACCCACAAGGGAGAGTCCAAGGAGCCGACAAAACATCCCCCAGCTGAACCCGCTGAGTCCGGCCGCGGAGGAAGGAACGGAGCCAGGCCAGGGCCTGACCACCAATTCCCGCCTCAGCGAGCCGGGCCAGAAGGTTACCGTGGTCGACGGTATCAAAGGCTGCTGAGAGATCAAGGAGGACGAGCAGGGAGGAACACCCCCTGTCGGCCTCCCTGAGGAGGTCATCCTGCAGAGCGACCAGGGCGGTCTCGGTCCCGCCGAAGAGGCCTGAATCCAGACTGGAAGGGATCCAGGATATGGTTTATCTCCAGGTATGACTGGAGCCGGACAGCAGCCACCCCTCGACAACCTTGCCCAGGAAGGGAACAATGGCGATCGGACGAAAGTTGGAAAGATCGTCCGTCGCCAAGCCAGGTTTCTTGAGAGTGGGCTTTACCACGGTCTCCTTAAGCCGGGAAGGGAAACAACCCTCCCGAAAGGAGGCCGTGGCGATGGACGAAACCCACTCTGGCATGTTCCCTTCGGCAGATTTGATGAGCCAAGCTGGGCAAGGGTCAAAGGGAGTGGCCACCGGCCGGCACCAAGCCATAACTCTGGAGGCCTCCGCAGAAGAAACCGGCCCGAACTCATCCAGGAGGGGAGAACGGAGGGGTGAGGCACCGGAGGACCCAAGAGATGGACTAGAACAACTGGGGGGGCAAGTCGGAACGGATGGCCTCAATTTTAGATCTAAAATGGGCTGCGAATTGCTCGCTAGTGAAATCACTAGGAGGAGGCCGCAGCTGACTGGGATTGGAGAGGTCCCGAACCACCCGGAATAATTCCGCCTGGCGGTTCGAGGCCTCACCAATTCTCAGGGAGGCATAAGATCTTCTGGCGTCCCTGATCGCGCGAAGATAGCGGCCAGTCAGCTGTTTAAGGGCAGCCCTGTTTACTTCCGTCCGGTTTGCCCTCCATATGACCTCCAGTCTCCTACGTTCTTGCTTCATCAACCGCAACTCCGCCGTGAACCACGGGGAGGAGCGGCCTCGGCATCGTAGGAGACGCTTAGGGGCGATCCGGTCTATCGCCCCGGCGGAACCCACATACCACCTTTCCACCAGGGCGTCAACCGGATCGTCTGCCAGACCGCCAGAGAGCTCCCCGAAGGCTTCCATAAACCTAGGGGGGTCCAGGAGCCTACGGGGGCGAGCCCAGATGTAAGAAGGGCGCTCCCCGCGGGGTGGGGGGGCGATCGACAGGGAAAATTTTAGCAGGTAGTGGTCCGACCATGACACGGGCAGGGGCAAAATGCCCCCAACCCCCAGACACGAATCCGGCGACGTGGAGGAAAAGACCAGGTCCAGGGTGTGGCCAGCTCTATGGGTGGGGCATAAAACATGCTGAGATAAGTTCATGGACGTCATGGATTCCATGAATTCCAGAGCCGCCCCAGAGAGTTCACCATCAGCGTGCAAGTTGAGGTCCCCAACCACCAGAAGGCGGGGGGAACCCAACAAGGCAGCCGAGATGAACTCAGCGATCTCTGGCAGGGATTGCGCTGGGTTGCGGGGAGCGCGGTACACCAGTACAATGCCAAACTTATCTCGCTGACCCACAGATAGATGGAGGCATTCCACCCCAGAACACACCATCGTCGCGGACCTGCTAACGCAAAGGGATTCCCTGAAAACGATGGCCACCCCACCCCCCCTGCCCTCCGATCTGCCTGCCCACTGAACCTGAAACCCAGGTGGGCACAGGAGAGAGAGGGAGGCCCCGCCCTCCGCGCCCACCCAGGTCTCGGTGATACACGCCAGGTCGGCGTGCTCATCCAAGATAGAATCAAGGATGAGCGGGGTCTTATTATGCACCGACCTGGCATTAATCAGCAGGCAGGTCAGATCGGAGGCGCTGGCGGGATGGCACCCAGGTAGATGGCGGTGGACGAGGGGATCAGAACGGGGGACCGGCCTTAAATGCCGGGCCCTAGTTCTTCTTACCCGACCGATCCCTCCGTCCAGAGCGTACCTCCCACGGCCAGACACCACTGAGATCCGAGTAATACAAAGAAAGACTTTGTATTACTCTAATATGGGTGATATAAATAGGGAATGGTTAGTAAATGTGCTTTTGTTACGCAGATACTAGATACAGACTGGCCATACACTGTGCAGTGTATATAAAATTCAGTGTTGCTATAAGAAAAGCAACAAATAGGAACTGTTGTCGTTTCAGCTTATAAACTGCCTCATAGTGTTTGGAGCACTATATGGGTTGTTTGCAACATAATTGTGCAAGGAACATTATTAAGAATAATTATGAAAGTACTGCAATCTACAGTGGCACTTCTATTGAGAACAGAAAGAAAACAAAATGCAGAAGTGAAACTTTGGGTGAAACATTGTATTTTTGTCTGACCCTATGCAGAAGTCCCTTCTTCAAGAGTAGTCCCACTGGTGGATTTAACTAAGGCCCCTATCCCACGTCCCTTTAAATGCAGATTAAATTTGTAGATAAACCGTGTCCAAAAATGCCGTCCCCACGGCCATCAGGCTTTTTGAAAGAAAGAAAGGAAGGAAGGAAAACCCGGTAATGTCCGCTTAAGCGAGGTTTCCACAACTTACCGGAGTGGTAGGGAATTTTTTGCCTTGCTTAAAAAACCCACCTTTAAGGAGGCAGACGTCATGGGACCATGTAGATGATCTGGTTTTCTTTCTTGCTTTTTTCTTATAGCACCGGCTGGCTGTTCCTGGGGCTGTCAGGTGCTGTTTTTCTTTTCTTTTCACCTCCACCCACCCCTAGCGCCACTCAGCTGGTCCTTTTTAAAAAATCCTAGTGCCACCCGCTGGCCATGGGTCTGAACTGCACTTAAAAAAACCCTTTGTACGCGGGAACTGCTATCCTACATCTTCAGTCATGTGATGGGAAGAAGAGGAAAAGCCGGACCTTCCGAAGATCAGGATATTCCCCAGGGGAGATGCAGCCTTAAGACTGCCTAAGAGCCTAGGTTGATTGGAAAGTATGCTTATTATTTTAGTTCCAAGGGTGATGATCATTACTTGGAATAAAATACATAAGATCTGTAAATGGTCCGTTGTAGAACTAATGAGAGCCTTGTGCATGTTCAGGAATTATCATCATCATCATCATCTTAGAATTACAGTTCTGAAAGAGATAGCTTTAGATCGGCAGAGCTAGGAGAACTTTATGGATCATTGAGTCTATCCCCTGTCAAGAGTCAAGAACGCACAGTGGAGAATCAAACTCCAGACCTCTGGCTCCAAAGTGAGATTCCCAAACCATTGATTCATCTAACAGCTAAGTTCATGTTTATTCTATATGAACTCAAACGGTTATAACCACAAGTGTATACATGCTTATACATGAAGCATTCATTCATTTATTTGTACACATAGGCTCTCATAGGAGTAGATAGGAGACATTGTAGCAGTATTTTAATGTATAGAGATGTCGCAGACCATAAAGTCCTAATACATAGTATTTCAGTCAGCTGCATATGGGGTTTTTGTCCTCATTGTTTCTATAGTATTTCCTGCATTGCTGGATCCTTTTTATACTATTTATGATTCCAGCAGAAACATTATTTGAGGACTTGCTTACCTCAGCATGCACAGATAAGAGTGACTTATTGCATAAAAAAGGATGCTGATGCACTGAAGATTAAGAATCTCCCAATACTCATAAAAGTTAATGAACACATACCCAACATAAATGGATCATAAAGTTAAAGCCAAGATCTGAATAGGGCTGCCAAAATATGTTCAGGTTTCACACTTATTAATTGCAGTACTCTTCTGAGCAGAGTCAGAAGGTATCCTTCTCCTCTCTCTCTATTATTTTGTGTATGCCTATCTACTGATCACTTTTGTTATGGTTTTGTTTATTTCTTCTGGAAAATTCAATATTATGATTTTCTATATTTTATCAATACTGTGATTTTCTATATTTTACCATTAAATGAAAAGAAACGAATACAAAAAGTAAAAATAAAACTGACATTGCATGAAGTTCTGCAATGGCTTTCTTTTGAGTTGTAAAGCCAATTTTAGCCTGGTCAGGTGGCTAGCTATAATATCAATATAATATCAATATTTTTCTGTTTGGTAATGTTGTGATGGCAGAGCATCCTCCTGGTGGCTGTTGCAAGGGATGGAGCTGAGTTCTCCTTTCCTCTATGGGAGAGGTTGCTGGCAGCTCAAGCATTCCCCAGAGGCTCTCTCTTTGCTTTCTGCCTGTTCATAATTTACATTTTGGAGATAATTCCATTTGCTAAGCAGTGTTGTATGCCTCCATGGGGAGGTAGGGGTCCAACTGCATTCACATTCAAGCAGAACTTTTATGGTTCCCAAGCATATACAGGAAGCAAACAGCAGATGAGCATACCCATCCCCTTAAATAACTAGGCTAAAAATAAGCTCTCTTTTCATTTTTATATGTATCATTCCCTTTCTAGAACCTTTGAGGGGATGCGCCAACCAGGCCTGAACCCTCTCAAAGGAGATAGTGACTTGGTCAAAGTGACTTAGCTCCCTTCCCTCCCTTCTCTTCAGTTGAAACCTGTTGTGTTTATTAGAACATACCAGCAATGACTTATGGCCTTGGAAATTTTTTCTCATGGAGGTAAGATACAGATGACAAAACTGTCCAAATGATGGGCACTTTCTCCCTCCTTTCCTGACCTACTCATTCCAGGTGCAAGTTAGCAAGCCTGTATTTCAAAGGGCCACTGAAATAATCATGCTCCTGTTTTCCCCATTCCTGTCACTTGCTTAACTACTAACACCTCAAGTGAAGTAGTATAAATATTTTATTTTAGAACAGGCCAGATTAGGAACATTTTAATGGTCTATTTCCATTTATAATCTGTCTATTTCCATTTTTCTGACATTTGGGACTTTTCAACATCACAATCTCTTCATTGAAATTATTTAAACATCTCCACTTCATTCAATATAAATATCAATTCAATTCATGTTTTTAGCATACCCGTTTGATTCAGTCAGTTGGCTCTAAGTGAAGTGTAAATCTCAATTATATAAAAATATAAGAAGTTTGCATTCAAGGAATAAAAATCATTCAACGATAAGCATTTGTTATTAATATAATTAATTGACACTTACATTACCATAGCCTCAAATGTCAAGTTTAATTGGTGTATTGTGCTGTGGAAAAATGCATAATGAGAAGAAAGAAAACATGTAACTATTTTAGAGACTAAATTTTAATTATTGGTGTACATTTCACTGATTGGTGTAAATGTCTTCTTGCTTTAAGAATTAAAAATATGAATCTGATGAAAAGCATATCTAATTGGAATTTAAGAAGTAAAGAGAGTGTACCTTCTAATTTGCTCTCAGATGATTTTAGAAAAGTCAATGCATTGTTCTGAAAGTGACCACAGATGAAGCATAGCTCTTTGATCAAATTGTGAGGGAATTATCATCCTCAAATATTGGAGTGATCCTCCCTTCCCCAGGTCAAAAACCAATTAGCACCAGGGATAATAGAAAGCATATTACTGTACATTAAAACTCTTACTACTTTGTTGAAGGAAATCTGAGCCATATATAGATACAGTACAGTAACTATGTAGTAAAGATTTCAGACATTACAGAGTGCAGTTTTTCAAGTTAGCCGAAACCAGGATTTTTTTTTACTCTGAAAGTACAAGAGAAAAACATTTTTTCCATAAATGTCTCTTTTGCCTGCCTGCCTGAATAGTTAAGTGAGCTAGGGTTTTAGCTGTGGAACCAGAGGTTGGGAATTTCGTGTCCATTCAAGGAAAAGAGCCAGCCTATGTAGACTTGTACTAGCTGCTCAGTCCCAGAGTATCCCCAGAGGAAGGGAATAGTTGATGACTTCTGAATACTCTATATGTGCAAACCCTGAAAAGGTTAATCATAAATTGGATTTGATTCAATGGCATGCAGTTATTCAGCTATTTATTTTATTAACTTTTTGCATGGAATGCACTGCTTATTTGAAAGAGTAGCTGGAGAGACTCTGTTACTCGAGCTATTTTCTTTAATATTCAAAGAATAAAATAAACTATTTCCAGGATATGTAATGCTTCTAAGACTGTTAATTTTCAGAGAGCATTTATTAGGGAGGCAGAATGTGTTCCTGCTTCCCCTAATTGCATAAGAAACGATGGCTTTTAGGACTACAGAAAAGGAAAGTCTGTTTCTCCTGTTAGTAAAGGTAAAGGTTCCCCTCGCACATGCGTGCTAGTTGTGTCCGACTCTAGGGGCGGTGCTCATCTCCATATTCAAGCCGAAGAGCCAGTGTTGTGCAAGTCCATGGCCACATGTCTGGCATGACTGAAAGGAAACACTGTGTTTATCTTCCCACTTTTTATGGCAGTACCTATTTATTTACTTGCATTTACATGCTTTCAAACTGCTAGGTTGGCAGGAGCTGGGGTTATTGGCAGGAGCTCGCTCTGCTGCATGGCACCCGGGATTCGAACCACTGAGCTGCCGACTTTGCAACCAACAGTTTTCAGAAGCCTTAGTCCACTGAGCCACCACGCCCCCTGCGCTCCTCCTGTTAGTGACGTTTTAAATATTCTTTCTTACAGGATTTTTACTCCTACACAATTTTTACTCCTACTACTACAGTTTTAAAGAAATTGTTCTATGAAAAGACCTTTTTTTTGGGGGGGGGATACAGACTTACAAAGAAAAGAATAATGCATAGTAGTGTGGATATTTTGGCACTGGGGTGGCTTTTATGCTTCCATGATGTTGGCTACTGCATACTGTGATCTTTCACTTGCTCTCTTCTTCACAAACATGGGCCATTCATCATTCCATACATCTCTCCCCCACCTCCTTCCTCCACTTTCTTCTCTTTTAAGATGCAAACAGGGAAACTTTCTTTAATAACCAGAAATTTCTCCATTCTCTTTCACTCCCATGTTATTGTAACAGTCTGTGGTCTGGTAGGTGATGTACAGTATCTTTGCTTTATGCATTACTCATGCATTCCTTCTTAATTATTTCTTCCTTTTATTATCCTTAGGTGGAGGAAAGCTTTTTCAGTGATTTCACCTTTTTTTCACTCTGCTTTAAGGTTTTCACTTCATTAATATGCTAATTCCTTCCTTAAGTATTTTTCTTTGTGATTTGTTAAGATGAAATGTGGGAAGGGAAAGGAATGCTGAATAGAATGAATTATTTAAGTTAGAGCCAACTTCTTTGTAAAAAAACAACCAGCCATATTCTGCCAGGATTCACTGTGGTATTTATCCAGGTGAAAGAGAGCCCTGCCCCTTTTGATGGCTTGCATCTTGTGCTACCTGTGATATAGTGCACAGAAACTACTTTGCTCATGGCCCATATGAGTGCAGGGTATTACAGTAATAACAATGACAAGAGGGTTAGGAATAGGTCTTTTTCCAGGAGCCTTTTCCCTCCAGGTGTCCAAGAGTCAGGAGCTATAGATACCATGTATCCTCTGGAACCTGCAAGACAAAATCTAAAAACTTCAAAAGATGTTTTAAGATATCAACTAGAGATGGGCACAAACCAAAAAACAACACACTGTCTTGTCGTTTGCAAGGTTACAAAACGTTTTGAAATGAAATGAAACAGCAGACAGTGTTTTGTCAAGAAATGAAATGAAACACTTTTTTTTGTTTTGGAAACAAAATGATTCATCCTAGTGGTGAGAAGCCTCTTTCTTGATCCAGCTGTCTTGAGAATGGGAGTTTTATTTTTAAACTGATAGTTTTCCTTCCTTCCCTCTCTATGCCTCAGCTGTTAATAGCTAGCTTGTTTATCTCCAATCTTGATCTGCGGTGCGGCTAGCCAGCAGCTGAGCTCTGCTGCCTATCTTTGGGCTGTGGACATGGCAGTTTTAGGACCACAAGGCTGAATGGATTGCATTTCCGTTTCTTTCCCTTCTCTGCATTGTACCTGAGTCTGCAAGTTGATTTAAACTGATTGTTTTCCTTTCCTGATTATGTAGGAGGTTGTTGATGTTTTCCTTCCTTCCCTCCCCAAGCAGGATAAGCTGTTGAGCTTATCTCTCTGATCTTGATCTGGGGTGCAACTAGCCATTAGGTTTCCTGCTTGTTTACAGAGAGTTCTTTGAAAGCAAATTGATTGGAAGGTTTAAGGAGGGTCTTTGATTTAAAGCTCTTTAAACTCCTGCAGTGTGCTTCCTGTTAAATAAAAAAAGGAAAGCTCCCCATTATTTATCACCTTATGAATAATTTCGTTTCATTTCATTTTGTGACAAAAATTCTTTTTAAAAATCATCATTAGCAAAATGAAACGAAACACTATGTTTTGTACCCATCTTTACTATGTGAATAAATACATGCTCATGTGTTTGGCACATTCATGTATAAAATAGGTTAAAGTACATTTCCTATGTTGAAATGGGTTGCATAAATGTGACCTGTGACATCCCTGCCTTATTCAATTCTGGTACTCCAGTTGCCACTTTATAGAAAAATATCCTGATAGGAGTGCAGGGATTGGAGGTGGTGGAAGACTCAGATACTCTCAGTTACCATGTTCCTTTTTCCATCTTAAAATTAAGCTCCCTTAATTTATCCACAGTATCATAAATACAAAATATGCTTGCCTCCTCCACATCTACAGTAGTTTAGCCAGTTCCCCAGGTGGCCTGGACAGTGGATTTAATCTAGAAAACCTAGTGAATTTCTTTTTTGTACAGTTCAACGTCTTGTTCACTTTTAAATTAAGCCCTACTAACATACAATATAGAAGCCATGTGTGTACTATGAGAAGAACTGTTTCCTAAAAACATTTACTTTCCAGTTTCATTCACCATGTAATTGATTTGGAAAATCTAATAGACACACAAGAGTAGGATGCATTTTCCATTATTCTTTTTTTTCTTTGATATTTAGGTTTTTAAAACAGCTTTGGATGTTACTTCTTTTCAGTTGGAACACTCTGATGTGTGTGTATTTATATTTTTAACATACCCTCCAAAACAAAGTTCTAGAGAAAATATTCTGTAAGTAAAATAATTAATATATGTAATAGTCTTCTGTATAATCTTTAGTGTTTTCAGTCAAAGCCTGTTCAAGTTTCATAATAATAAAAATAATTGAAGTAAGGCTTCACCAACTGTAGATTAAAATAGGAATTATTCTGACTCAAAATAAAATGAGGGAAAATACAGATTTCAACTATACAGATGCATTTAGGGCTGGAAGGATTTGTCAGTTTTGCTATTTCCTTAATTCAAATTCATTTGTATTTAAATTATGAAGAAAATTGTCAAGTTTGATAAAAGACTCGTCCAGATAGAGAATTTGGTCTTCTGTGCTTTGTACTGGCTGGGGCCCCTAAGGGTGTCACTAGAGTGCAAACATTACTAGGATTTCTGCCAAAATGTATTCATAAAACCCTACTTCTATTCTAAGAAATCAACATTTCTGTAATAAATTCATTTTTTTAAAAAATATTGAAGATACCTCTGAAGAGACCATTGAAGAAGTTCCTTTAACATAGTGTTGCCTATTATATATTTTTCCTCTTTGCTTTGATAATTCTGCATCAAATTGAATATTTCTGATGGCAGTGGATACCAGATATTAATCCACCTTGGAAATCAGCTGTAAATCCTTTTCAAAATGATATTCTGTCCTGAGGATTTTTGTTTGTTTGCTTAAGAGTGGAACAGTGGTAAATAGCAAGCTTCCAACAAGAGGTCTTGCTGTTTGAACTCTACCCTGGTACAAAGTGAACAACAGCAATAAAAATCACCTTCCTTGTGTCGGGCCCCCAGGAGAAGTTTGGCCGGCAGGAGCCACAGTGTCATCTGGCAAGGTCCCGAAGAGGGTGTGTAGTGGAAACTGGTTCAGACGTGTGGTCAGCCACTGGGTGGTGGCTGGTAGCAACTGGTGCAGAGGACTGGGTGTTAAAGAACAATGAAATGCAGGTTTTTTTGGGTCTGTACTTTGTCATATTCAATACTAGTTTAAGCATTGTGCCATTTGCTTGGTGAGAAAAATACTAGCAAAGATCAAATTCTTTCTATCCTGAACATTAAGACATTAAAAAAGTCAGTGATTTCTTTTTAGAATGAGTTGAAACAAAATTATAACCCATCCTTAGTGATATCTGCTTGCAGTCTGCTATAATGGTGCAATTTCGATGCTAGTGTAGACTGTGAAACCAGCATTCCTTTGGGAATGAATGTATCTTTAACCATGATATGTCTATTAAGATTTTTAGTCATCCAGGTGGCTATATAAAAGAGGGAGAAAAACAAACCAGGACATGGAAACAATTTGCTTTTAGGTGGTCTTTTGCTGAATGGCAGTTATTTGTAAGTTTAATATAATGGGTGTACTAATAACTTGTTAGGTATCAGTTGCAACGTCTGTTCAAGGCAGTTGATTTAGGTGAATCTTTGAGTGACTCAGATATATGATCAAGAAGAGTATGTGTATTAATGCGTTATAAAAATGGTCATACTGTATTACTTTTCCAACATAATTTGGTGGTGGTGGTGTCCGACTTAAATGCACATGAATTCTTTAAGAACTTAAACCATAAAGTGTACAATACATTATAAGAGTGCCTGTCTCTCTTCTTATCTGCACATGCGCCTGGAAGTTTAGCACCTGCTTGAGCTCCTACTTAATATATAGTACTGAAGGAAAATTGATGTTTTTATGTAACATTTGGCGAGGCTTTCCTGATTCAAATATATATGACATCTCATAGATATATATGAGCCCTTTGCTGTACTTCTGCAGCAAAGACCATTCTCTTGAGGCAAGCCTTCCCTTAGTGACTGGGTGCCAGTATGTTTTTTTTAAATGTACGTATTGTTGTGCTTTACTGCTTTGAATTTGCTCTTGTTTAACTTTTTTTCAGTGTGGTACTACTCCCAGGCCACGATCAGGTCTGATGATGACTGCACAATCCAGGAAAGCCAGCCTGTTGTCTTGGGTGTCTTCCCTAGTGAACCTAATATTAGGGTCCACCGCATTGGTGTGGTCTGTAAAGGCCTGTACTTCCCGAGTCTTGATTTTCACCCAGATATCATCTACATACCTGAACCAGTGGGATGGTGTTGTCCCTGGGAAGGTGTTGAGTGCCTTCTTCTCCACTTCTTCCATGTATAGGTTCACAACAATTGGTGACACTGGGGAACCCATAGCACAACCATGCTTCTGTCTGTAGAAGTCAGATAGTAGAAGTTTACAGGAAACCCACCCACACAGATCAGTACTTACTGTTTGACTCCCACCATCTATTACAGCACAAACTAGGAGTCATCAGGACCCTAAGCCACAGAGCAGAGAGCATCCCCACCTCCACAGAAGCCAAGAAGAAGGAAGACAGGCACCTGAAGACAGCACTTAAGGCTTGTGGATATCCAAAGTGGGCCTTCAACAAAGCAGTGGGCCATCCCAGAAGAATCAGTCTGAGACCCAGACCCGACAGAAGAACCTGGTCATTCCTTACATGGCTGGAGTGTCTGAGAAGCTTGAAAGGATTTTTGAAACACCACATCCCTGTTTATTTCAAACCCACAAACACACTAAGGCAGAGACTCATCCAACCCAAAGGATCCGATACCAAAACATAAAAGGAGCAATATAGTATATGCAGTCCAATGCAGTGAGGAGTGTTCAGACCTCTACATTGGAGAAACTAAACAGCCATTAAACAGAAGGATGGCCCAACATGGGAGGGGTAACAGCTCAGGACCAGAATCAGCACTACACCTCCATTTGAAGGACAAAGGCCACTCTTTCAAAGATGAGGATGTACACACATTAGACAAAGAAGATAGGTGGTTTGAGAGAGGAATAAGGGAAGCCATTCATGTGAGCATCGAAACCCACTCCCTCAGCAGAGGTGGCGGCCTTAGGGTGTGCTTTCCAAAGTACTACTTATCAGGGTGTGCTTTCCAAAGTACCCAGACAAATCAAAAAGCCTTCACCACCAAGGCCATAGCTAACGACCCATTCTTGATAGGTTTCAGCACCTTAGGCCATTGTTCACCTTAAGGCTATGGATACTATTGTCTCCCTAACGAGCCTATTCAGGCCATTGTTCATCTTATGAGCCTAATTCAGATCAGGGTGACAAGAGGTCAAAGCTGACTGACTATAAGATGGAGGACTCGCACTAGCTGTATTCAGACTGATGAATCTGTTTGAATGAGCAGCGAAATGTTTCTATCTCTCAAAAAGAAGTCCAGTAGCCATTATTCAACTTCCAAATAAACTCACCTGGATGACTGAGAATCTTCACAGACAAGTTGCTATGACAGTTAAGTGAAAATGTATTTTTATTATCCTCTATTATTTATCTTGAATAACTTTTGTTACAATGTTTCTTCTTTATAGTTGACTTTTAACAGTGATTTGCAATCCTTAGTTGTGAGGCTGTAAAAGCTCCAAGCGATTGTATGCATATTATAGCCACTATTGGGTTACTCCCTGTGTGATGGGATGAGGAACCCTTGACCTTGCAAAGCTTGGCTACCATCAGCTCTGGCCATCATGGCCAATGGCCGGGATCCAGAGTGATCAGCATTGTATTCTAATAGTTTCTGGAGGGAGTGAGGTTTCCCACTCTTCCTCTGTGGCATGATAATGAGTGACACAACTTTTCTCCAGTAGATATAACTTTTTTGTGGGTTTTATGCATTGGATGTATTGTTCTTTTATGATAAATTATTAACAATTGCCACAGGGGTGCATCTTGCACCCCCCCTTTGTTTTTCACAATGTGAATGGCAAGGCAGCATTTTTGCTACATGCAGGTTCTACCTGAATCCGTTGCTTTTATTTTATTTAGTAGTTTAAGGGTTGTGTACTCTTCTTCCTCAGCACACAAAAGCCAACATCTACACGATCTTTTTAAAAAGGGGTGAACAGCAATGTAGCAGCCCCACTTTTGCCACAGTAAGGCTATCTCTTCTCATCCATTATGTATAAACAAGATGCCACATGGTTATATTTGACGGGGAACATATGGAACTATTGTTCTGAGGCCAAAATGAAGTTAGCTAGGATACATATTCCTTTTTCCCTGGACAGCACCTCAATTATGTCTCTTATGCAATCTAAATACTTTGATTTTCTTGTCATCCTTCCAACTTTTCAGGCTTCCTTCCTAGTTACAACACCAGGCACCCTCTTTGTTCTGTTTTGAGCAAAACTGCACATAGATCTTTGTTGGTGTTAATTGCCTAAGTGCTCCTTCATGGACTCTGTCACACACTTTTCAGCTATCCAATGACAAAGGACTTGGTAGAATTAAGACAGCACATGTAAAATGGATGAAAGGAAGGAAACACAGTGTCTAATTAGGCTGTAGAAATTGCTGCTGCGTAATAAGGAGAATATCTTAGTGAGACCCAACAAGCTTTAGTAGGCACAGTATGCAGAAACAATATGGTGATGATAACAGGTTCCTAGGCTTGAAACACTGGCAAGATGAGTTTTAAAATATAATGTATTGTGTTGATATAAGAAAATTTACTATCTGACCCTAAAAACCTACCAGTTTTGTTCTGTGAAGGTTGATGAACAGTTCATGGCTCACCTGGGTGTAAGCCCGAGGTTGGGAAACTATGCTGTGTTCCTGAAAGTGGCTCATCTGACACCAGATACACTTCAAGGATGTTAGCCTTATTCTCATATTCATGAAAAGTTAAAACTAGCATGAAGGGAGAAGAGCCATTTAGTCCCTCCGTTGTTGCTCTCCTCACATGATGAATTACAATCTTTGGTACCTTCCTACCCCTGCTATGTTTGAAGGCTTTCCATTCTATTGGACACTATGAACCAGTGGCTCTAACACAGAGAGAGTGACCTCCTTGGGCTGGAATTCTTCACCCATGAGCAAAGATGGTGGCAGCTTGTTAAATCTCCTTCTCTTTTCTTGATTTGAGCCCTTTTGTATATGCCTGAATAGGACTTTCGTCTTTGCAAATTCTGGTGCAGACTGATCTTGTTTGTGCTTCTGGGATTAAAGTTCAAATTGCTTCTTAAGTTATTCACTGGCTTGTGTGCTTCCCAGAATGGCAAACTAATTTTCAGCTCAAAAACTGTGACACACTTTAGTCAAAGGCAGCTTTTGTTAAAACTTACATTTAGAAATATGAATTTTAAAAATACACTTAGAAGTGAATATTGTAAGTGAAGATATTTTATTTACATGAATACGCAGTAAACATATGTAGACAATGGCAGAAAACTGGTAGAATGGACTTCTGATTAAATGAATGCAAAAGTGAACAATACTAAAAGGTAGACTAAGACTGTAATCTTATACCCACTTATCAGAGGTAAGGTAAGCTCAATTAAACACAATGGCATTTATATTATAAGTAGATATGTATGGACCCTGTACTGTTAGATACACATTCCTATTCAGTACCTTTTAGAGAGGCATTTTAAATGGTTAAGAGAGAGGGGGAAGGGGAGAAAGAGTGAACAAGCAGTGGTAGACTTCAAAGAGCAGATAAGAAGGCACATGAGTGTGCATTAGCTATATGCATAAACTGAAGAATTGTCTTTTATCATAATTTGTACAAGTTTTAAAATATTGTTTTATAAATTAGTTATTAAAATATTTCAAATTTTTCTTTGCTTTTATTTAATCTTGATGACATATGAGCAATATGACTATCAATGATTACATATTTACAACATATAAAAAAATTCAAATATAGGAAATTTTGCCTTTATGGACTAAAGGTCCAAGAAGACTCCCAGCCACAATGGCAGGAGGCCATGTTGGTGATGTATTCTGGGAGCTGCAGTTTGAAAAAAGTAAGTTTTCCCATCTCTGAATAAAGTTCAGTGTCTACAAAACAAGCTGAAGGAGACACACCAAAATACAGTACCACCTCCATATCTGCTGATTCACCATCCACAGATTCCGTTATCCACGGATGGTGAGCTGTGATGCAAGGTGCAGGGATGGTGGTGGTATGCTGGCCCAGGCAGTACAGCAGTGATGGCTGCAGAGGATGCACACTCCAGAATGCCCACACAGGACATCAGTGGTGGTGGTGGAGGCTGCACAGCTTGTGAGCACCCACCTGCAACATCATTGGTGGAGGTGGAGGGGCCCGCAAGGGCTCACTTACATCATCAGCAGTGCAGCCAGCCAGCACCCATTTGCAGCGGTGGTGGCCGCCGCATGGCCCCGAGTGCCCATCCCCATGGGTGGCAGCAGAGGTGGCACAGCCAGCAAGTGCCTGCCTACAGCGGTGGCAGAGGCCGCATGAGCCCAAGTGCCCACCCACCACGCTCCCTTGCCTGCTTGCCTGGCTCCGTTTGTGCTCTGTTTCGCTGCTTGTCTCCTCTCTTGACATTTCAAAATGAAGAAGCAAACCAAGGAGGGAACAAAGCAGTACCTGTTCCTCCAAAGCATGGCTCCAGCTCCATGTGGCAAAAGTTGCTGCTGCTCATGATTTCCCCAAGAACAAGGGGGTGGCAGAGACCCTTTTGCAAAGGGAACAAACCCACCCACTGCTGCTTCCACCTTTTTTCCAGGTCAGCAGCCTGAGGGTGGAGGCAGCAAAATCACAGGGTCCTGTTTGGAGGAACAAGCGTTGCTTTGTTGCCTCCTTGGTTTGCCCCTTTGTTTTGAAATGCTTAGAGAGGAGGCAAGCAGTGAAACAGAGCACAAATGGAGCCTTGCATGCAGGGAAGAGAGCGCGGTGGGCAGGCAATCATGCGGGGCGATTGGGATGGCTGGGCCGAGATCGCCAGGCCAGCATTTCTCCTCCTCTAGCCTCCTCTGCCTGGCTGGCCAGGAGAGGAGGCGCCCCAGCTGCCTACCCAGTGGCTCTTTCCTGGCCCACCTGTCATGCAGCACCCCTGCTTTTGCCCTTGCCACCCCACTACCAATGTCATCGCTTCTCCCTCGCCACTGGCATCACTGTGAGCCTCGGATAAAAATGTTTGCTCTTATCTATGGGGGAGTCCCAAAACTGATCCCCTGTGTATATGGGGGTCCTCTCTCTGTGTGTGTGTTGTGTCATTACAGTTGTGAATCGTGACTCCACATCCATGGAGTTTACTTGGCAGGAATACTGGAGTACCTTGCCAGTTCCTACTCCAGATGTCTATAGCACCTGGTATTCCCTGGTGGTCTCCCATCCAAGTACTAACCAGGGCTGATCTTCTTAGCTTCCAAACTGAGGTGAGATCGGGTGTGCTTAGGGCATCTAGGCAGCTCATATGGGGTCCTACTGTAAATTAATACAATTTAAAATGTTACCACCATTAGAAATACTGCAGTATTTACACCCATTTCACCTGTAATGGAAGACTTACCACGTACATCTGAAGGCATGAAGAGGCTGGTGGGGGGAGAAAGTCTCCTTTAAATATTTCCTTTCTAACTCTTAACAGAGGTTTAAAGATAAGCATTTGCACCTAGAAACAAATAGATAACCAGTGCAGCAGCTTCCAAATCAGGTGTGACATGGTTCTTTCTCAATGTAATAACAATTACAGCAGCATTCTGTGTCAGTTGAAGTGTCTGGTTTGTCTTCAAGAATAGAACTATAATTTATTACTGTGATCCTATTGAGAGATTAGTAGATTATGGACTACCATGGCTAGAATATTCCAGAGCAAGAGTGATTAAATCAACCAAACCAACAGAAATTGGTAGAAGAGGCTTCTAGTCACCAGGACCACCTTGAAGAGTGAAAAGGCTGTATGCAGGAATATCCAAATTGACATAGAGTTTTCCAAGGAGTTTGGAATCTCATCTAAAACCAGTTGCACACCAACTCCCAAATATGTCGCTGATCCACAGTGTCTTCATCTTGTGAAGATTAAGCTCCAGTTTATTGGCTTTCTTTCAGTCTGTTACTGTATCCAGACACTGATTCATTACCGGCATAGCTTTGCCTGACTCCAGTAAGAATTGAGTATTGAAACAGAATGGTCTTTGCATATTATGGTACTCTGATTCCTTACATATCCTGGTCAGGCCATTTAAATTGGTCTTCCAGCCATGGGAAATGAAATTACAGCTATTGATCTGAACTTATTCATTTATAGGTCTGATGAAATATTGCTATTTGTTTAGAGTAAATAATCTTCTCTCTGTCTACCTCTCTTTAAATCTGTCTGGGAAGATTCTCAGTTATCCAGGTGAGTTTATCTGGAAGTTGAGTCATGGCAACTGGACTTCTTTTCTTGAGATATTGAAACATTTTGCTGCTCAACCAAACAGCCTCGTCAGTCTGAGGAAAGCTAGTTGCAAGTCCTCCATTTTATAGTTCACTTTGGCCTCATGTCATCCTGGTTTAAAGACATATCTTTAAACCTGTATGTTAAATTATATTCAGCAGACAGTGTGTCCTTCCTGTTGCTGAGGTAAAATGTTTCGTGTGTACTTACTGTAATCATTCCATTGTCTAATATAATCTCTTTTGCCATTTTATAAATACAATAAGCTCCAAGTTTTCCTAAAGCATCTGTTTCCACATCACTTAACAATATCTTGTTTTTCACATTTGAACTTCAAACATTGGTTGGAATAATGCATTATGCTAACTATTGTGCTACTATGCTAACTATTATGCATTATGCTAACTATTGTGGGGTGTTATGCTGCGAGTCCCTACTAAAAATTCACCTACAAGAGTAGCTAATACTGTTCCTTTTAATGGATGTTTCCCTTGATCTTACTGTTGTGTAAAAATATCACTAGGATCATTAGACAGAATGGAATCCTTGAAGCATCAACATCCTTTAGAAAGCACAGGCTGATTTCTGAATGGGCCTGGAGAAAGGTAGTCAATTAAAAAGAATATAGGAATTGAGCAACCAAAATACATATTTATGGATGGGATTTGGACATCGTCATGTTTAGAGTAGAGCCACTGCTACAAATGGCGCAGTGGTTAAATGCCTGTACTGCAGGTAAAACTGTGCTCACGACCTGGTGTTCAATCCCAGGTAGCAGGCTCATGGTTGACTCAGCTTTCCATCCTTCCGAGGTTGGTAAAATGAGTGCCCAGCTTGCTGGGTGGGGGGGCAATGTGCAGCCTGCATACTGAAATTAAAACTGTAAACTGCCCAGAGACTACTTGAAGTGGTATGGGGCCGGTATATAAGCAGAACACTTTAAATGAGATTTTAAAAATGTTCAGCTTTCAGAGTGTCGACTTTAAGAATGACCAGCAAGACTGGATCCAGTCCTGAATTATTGCTTTTAAGAATGAGATCTGTTTCCAATTCTGTTCCAGAAAAATAGCCAACATATCAAACATTTGAGAAAGCTTGCTTTTATACCAATAAATGCAGTAATGAACTCCAGCACTGAGTATTTCCCCTCATACTGCCTTATCCCAGATTTGGAACTCTTTGAAAACACAGACAGGAACATTTTCAATAGTATGAAGTAATTCAATTTTCTCTGAAGATATCTTGGGAAAAAAGTCTCAAATCATATTTTGAATGATTGGCTACTTGATATATCATAGTAATTTACCTTTTAGTGTCATTTGAGACTTTATCAGTCATCTAATGTCCCTTTTCTGTTACTCCCTGTCAGAGTAGGTCCTCATTGCACAAATCTGAAATGAATGCAGGGATTTTATAAATGTAAAGGGTTTAGTTGTTTATAGGGTAAGGAGATATTTCAGAGACATCCCACATGAAACAAGTACTTGGTATATCTCGTTCAGGTCACTAGTAGTCTTTCTGATAATACACCATAAACTAGATGACAATGTTTTGGAACGGTTGTCTTTTGAACTCTTCCACAGAGCTGTCCATCATGGCTGGTTCTTAAACAACTTTGAATGATAATGTAAATTCAATTCCTGAGAGCAACATAACTTGTAGACTTCTTGTAGTTAACAGAAGAGGTATCTTTAGAGAGATCAGCTTCAGTATTTATTGGGAGCTTTAGAAAGAGTTGACTGCAAACAGATTTTCACTGCTCCAATGAGGACTTACATCAAGCTATGTCCAATGAAAGCTGACAAGCTGACAGACTAGATCTGTCAGTAGAATGTGGAGAGAGGAGGATGTCTCTTATACTCATCTTAGGGACATGCCCACAATGTGTGAGGCCATGGGTGTACCAAGGACTGTCTTGTAAATGATACATGTCTGTATCTGGAAAGTCTTCTGATGTGGCACTGAACTGTGTGGAAAGATAAAATTAACTAATGGTTAAACCAGCGGTAGATTTTAAATCTTTTTGTCAGAAATAGGTAATATGAACATTTCTCAGAAGAGTATTCATTTTGATCTTGAATATGACCAGCAACATTTTAAAACCAAACTTTAATTTATAAAGTTCCGTATGAGATTACAGCAGTGGAAATGGACAGGAATGAATTGTTTCATATCTGACAGTTTGGCACTCAGTAGCCCAGAATGGGACAGAGGTAGGAGACAGAAGATACTTTTTGCATTTCTCCAACAAAAAGCTTCTTTTTGTAAATTCTGATTCCCTTCTTGCCCCCTCCTCAACAATTTCTTTCACTAAACCTATAAAGAGCTACAGAAAGAAGATCAAAATGTGGCTGATGCATGGAAGAAAAGCTAAAAGGAAGCTAAAAGGAATAGTTAGTAAGGTCAGATCCCATCAGAGAGCTTTGAGACTATTTTAGACAACCAAAGTAGAAGCTCAAATGTAATGTACCCCACAGAGCAGAAAAAGATAGGCAGATACCAGCATGATTAAACAGCAGTTAAAAGATGAAATAGAAAAAAGAGATGGTGTTTTAAAAAACTCTGAAATGTAGCTTGGATGAAAAATTTGGAAAAAACACACACCTCAAATTCTGGCAAAAATGGTCTGTGGATATTGGCTAGGTGTGTGAAAGAGAAGAAAAAATCCTCAATAGGCAGATTACACTTTATAACTGAACTAGCAAAAGGTGTTATTACCTGTTAAAAAATCCTGTGGAAAATACCAGCGCTAAACCAGTGTTGTGTCCAACAAATGTCTAAAGGGTGGTAATAAACACACACACATACATACACACACATATATACACAGTGGTACCTTGTATAAAGGAATTAATTTGTTCCAAATGAAATAAATATGTACACACACACACACACACACACACACACACACACACACACACACACACACACACACACACACACACACACACACACACACACATGGTTATTGCTGCCAGATGGCCAGTATAAAAATCTAACAAATAAATAACAAATGATAAATACATATAGAGACTTGGAGCTGGATACCTATAGGTTAGCTGGTGAAAGACAGCTAGCAAGAGCAGGTAACATGGCCAAGATTGGACATTTTGGGTTATGTGTGCCCATGTTACTCTGCTACAGCAAAAAGAACAGCCTTAGGGAACTTTAAAGACCAGCAACTTTTGTTTGGAATAAGCATTCATGAACTATAGTCTCCTTCATCATATACAAAATATAAACTGATCTTAACAGAACCAAGCTGTCAAGGCGTTGCAATGATTTCCACTCCAGAACCAAACAGACACTTCAAAGATTCAAGTACCAGCTCTTTAATCTCTTTTTGCTTGGGGAGGAGGAATACGTTTAAAGGACTATAGTTTGGCTTTGAGTCACCCATCATTTTTGTGCTTTTTGGTTTGTTAAATATACCTTGGTAAATCTAATATCTCAGATGGCTTGTGGACTATTGCAAAATCTTAGATGGCTGGCATGCAAATAAAATCCCCAGATTTTAAGAACCGGGGTATGGTGAATAAAGATAAAAGAAGTTTATTTATTACAAAGTACAATTAAAAACATAAAGGGTAATTTATCCATGTACAAATAAAAGGAGGCTCAAATACACTAAGGTTTCTAAATCCTATCTCTTATCTTTCTCTGTCAGACCTTATCTGTCTCTCATTCAGTGATGGGCTGAGCCTTAACCTCCCCCCTGACACATCCCCCAATTTCCCCCCATTGATCAACAACTGACAAATCAAGATGGGCACATCTCATAAATTATTCATCACAAAGGGGTAAATGCCACAGTCCTCCCCCCTTGGAAATGTTTATCCCAGGAGAGGAAACTCAGTATGTTTGCATTCCTGGACTAACAGCCCTCTGACATAGGCAATAACAACAATATTTTAAAATTTACAATATTTTAACACTACTTACACATATTACACTACTTACTCTGTTACACAAGTATTTCAGGTTTTTCATAGTTCCAACCAAACAATTTCATATACATACTGCTCTACACATATAAACAAGTACATTTTACAAATCTTACAAACAAGGTAACATGTACATTACATTTGCAGCATTAATGACACAACAGTTTTTGTTCATTCAGTTTCAGTTCATAATCTGATGTTTATCTTTCTTCACTGGTCTTCTGAACAAAGCGTCTGCAACAATGTTCTGGGATCCTTTCATGCTTTTAATGTCAAAGTCAAAGTTGTGCAACAACAGTGCCCATCTCAGCAGCTTTCTGTTAGCCTTCGTGGATCTCATCCATAGCAAGGGGAGAATGGTCCATGCAGAGTACAAATTTATGGCCCCAAATTCATGGCTTCCATACAATGGCCAAACACTCCTTCTCGATGGTCGAAATATTTTTTGGTTTGCAGCTTTTTGCTGATATACATTACCGGTTGCATGGTTCTCTCTCCACCTGGTTGGCACAACATGGCTCTAATCCCAGCATTCGATGCATCTGTGAAAATCATGAACTCTTGGGTGTAGTTTGGCATGATGAGGACTGGTCCAGTTGTCAGGGCACCCTTCAGGCTGCCAAATGACTGCTGGCACGCTAGCATCCATCTGATGTGCTCAGGCTCCTTGACAGGTTAGTCAGTGGAGCTGCAGTTTCACTTAACTAAGGGTTGAATTGGCGATAGTATCCCGCCAAACCCAGGAAGGATTTGATCTTCTTTTTTAAAGTGATGTGCATGATACAACATGCTTGCCACAGCCTTTTCATGAGCCTAGATGTGAAGCTAGCCCCCAAATCTGTTACTATTTTTCTGGCAAATCATAGGCGACTTTGGATATTCTTGTTTCCATAATTGATGCATCTGCTTTTGGTAGCCTTGTCTTTCAGGTTCTGCTGTATAATAGCATTTAATGATTGCCAAATTCTCTGGTAAATTATACTTCTGCCGCTTCTGAGATTGTTCAACTTCCAGTAATTCTACAGGCCCATGCCCTGGTTGCTCAGCAATGGGACCCATGACCTGTAGCCTATTTATCAATGGATATCCAGGTTCATCAACACCCATCACGTCCTTGTTAACCCAGGTGACAATTGAGCTAGTATAGGCTTCTTTTGATTATATTTCACCATGATTAATTGGTTGATGGGTGCACTTAGTTCTGTTCCTCAGCCACAGTTTCTTCTTCTTCTTCTTCTTCTTCTTCTTCTTCTTCTTCTTCTTCTTCTTCTTCTTCTTCTTCTTCTTCTTGCTGCTGCTGCTGCTGCTGCTGACATACCAAATGAAGTCAGGTCAAGAAATGTTGTCCATTCAGTATTTTTTTGTTTTTAATTCTGGCTGCTTTACCTTGATCCACCCCACAATGGTTTATGCTATCTGTTCTGTTTTTGATATTTTATTTATTGTCGTAAATTTCTGTAAGGTATCAGAAAAGGCAGTGTAAATCAGATTAAATAAATCCATTTTTCTGAATAGCAATCCATCACTTGCTTGTCAGCAGGTGGGCATTCAGGCTCCTTAATAGTGCATAAACCTTCTGCCCTAATATGTTCCATATCACAGTGGAGGTGGCTACTAAGGCTTTGGGATATGACAGGATACTGCTATATGCCTGTGTCTGGGTTCACTTTTTGGGGAATAATAGCATTCAGGTCACATGAACCATTTAGTTATGTACATATTTATTTATTTATTTCCTACACTTATATACCGCGCCATTTCCTGGGGGACTCTGGATGGTTGACACATAAACAAATTGAATAAATAGAGTAAGCTCTTCCTTGAGAAAAATGTAATGTGTGGGGAAAATATCTGTTAGCTGACTACCTGATAAAGACACTGGTTGCTACTGCCTTGTGTTTGTGTTTGCATGCACTTTTGCATGTGAAGCTTAATGCATGTACAAACATACGAAACATATTGCATATGAAGCTTAAATATATATCTTGGATCAATGTAGTTTGTTTATTGGTTAGAACTGATATTTTTCTCTCCTACACACTTTTTTACATGATCAATAATAATAAAGTATTATTGTAATGTACAAGAGGAAGATTAAAAGCTGAAAGAAACTCAAATCTTTATGGAAACTAGTCTGAAAAAGTTGCATGAGGGGCTGTGTACTAATGAGGCCACTATTAATCAAAGTTTAGTAAGAAATGTTATTTTTAATTGAACATACTCATTACTAGTAGCCAATACAACTACTGTATATCATTAAACATTGTCAAAAATAAATTGATGTTGGGAATTATCCCCCAGAAGTCAAATTGTGGCCAGTAATCTGATTTTTAACAAAAGAGTGACGGGCTGGAATATTGTACAGTTTTCTGGGAGAAAATCAGATTTAACTCAGTGAAACTTATTTCTGTATTGACACAAATAGGATTGCACTGTTAATCATATGTGTAGTTCACAGTCATAATTGTTGATATTATTTACATAGTGGAAAACTGCAGTTTTAGAAGTCAGCAAAGAACTGTGATTATTGAAGGAAGGAAGGAAGGAAGGAAGGAAGGAAGGAAGGAAGGAATGCCAATATTTTTGTACTATTGGGCATATTTTTAGGAATGATTCTTGATGCACACTGTGGAAATATCTGGATAATGGTCCATTTAGAGTCAAAATTGTATTTTGGGGCTCGGAAAGATCCTCCTGTCAATGATGATTTTGAATTTGTAACCCATTTACTAATGACAACAAAAGTTTATATTGATTCTCAGTGGCAATCTCAGATGGCATTGCCTTTGAATTGGACTGAGATAAATGAGTGCATGTTGTAGTACTAACAGAAAAGCAGAGTCACAGTCAGGCAAATTCACTGAAAAATTAACCTCATTTTAAGCAGAGGAATATTAACCGCCTTATACATTATTTTCTCATTTGTGATCAATAGGAACAAATGTTTCATATAAATGTATTTGTTTTTCCTTATACAGTGAGGGAAACATTCTACTGTGTTAAGAACATAGCTTTAAATGAGCTACAAACAATTTAGTACTTCTCTCTTAAGGGAGCAATCTTATGCAGTCTGAGAGGGTGGCTGAGCGCTGTAGCAGATCTGCATTGTGTTGATATCTCCCCCCCTACTGTTTTCTTTCATTTGATAGAAAATTAATTGAGATTCAGTGCTGGAGACTTGCTTTACACTTTGGAATTCTAGGTTCTAGTCTTTGCTCACTCATGGAACCTAGGTGCTTTTCAGCCTGATCTCCACCAGTATGGTGGGAGCAACAAATGTGAGGAACTCTTACCTTCGCAAGAGCCATGCTGCTTTGGAAAACTACAGCAGCAGCACTACTGCTGCTCCACAGTACTTCTCCAGTGCTGGTGGCTTTTGCAGTGTTTGGCTTGTTCCATTTCTTTTCATTTCACTTTGGTTCTCATTTTGTTTTCACTCCGGGGCTCTTTCATCATTGGCAAGTTGTCTCCTTCCCCTTCTTCTTTTAAATAACAAAATCAAACAAATTCAAAAAATAATAATCTAACAACACTAACAAAAGCAAACAAAAACAAATTGGACTCTCCCCTCCCCTTGGGAACATTTGGATAGTTCAACCATTTCCCCCTTTCCTATAGAGCTCTATTTTCACTTCCAGAATTGTATTGGCTCTTGCCAAGGTGTATACCTTTTCCTTTTATTAATACATAATCAATACATTCTCCTTATATATCTATCTATACATTTATTATTAATTATAAACCCCTTCTTGACTTTGACATGCTACTATAAATAGGTTTATCTCAAACCTCTCTATACCATTTATTTAATTGAAATTTACACATTGTTTTCCAGTTCCTAGCTACGATTAATCTTGCTGCTGTTAATAATTAGAAATTAATTCTTTAATTGTACAATTATATTGCTTCTGATAAAATATTGATAAAGGCACTGTATTAGAGCATACCTCTACATTTAACCCAGCTATTTCATTTACAGTGGTACCTCAGATAACGACTGCCCCAGATAACGAATTTTTTGGATAATGACTGCAAATTTCTGGGTATAGGAATGCCTCTGATAACGAATTTTCCCTATGGGCTGCCTCGGATAACGAATCACAATTCTAGGTATAGGTCTGCCTCGGATAATGAATTTTCTCTATGGGCTGCCTCAGATAATGACTTTCCAGCATGTATCAGTAAAGAAGAGTTATCCCAGGTGGCATTGCACCTGTACATTTAAAGTGCACTTTATAAAGAGTTTTAAGCAAAAAAACCAGGTGTCTGTGCCTTTTTCCTAGGCTCCAGAACAGATTAATAGGTTTCCCATTCATTTCTATGGGAAACTGCATTTTTGATAATGACGAGATTCAGATAACTAACCTCAGAGAATGAATTACCATCGTTATCCAAGATACCACTGTATTTCTTTAAAACTTAATTGCCAAAATTTCAATTTATTACTGCATTCCCTCCACATATGAAAATTAGTATTCAGATACCCACTTCCGACAACTTCTCCAACACAACTTGGAATTATTAATATCTGTTTTATTTAGTTTCACTGGAGTTAAATCTCCAAACTATCTTGAAAATTGTTTCATCATTTCATGCATAGCAATATTTCAATATAGCTGTTGTGAGTTTTTTCTGGTTGTTTGACCGTGTTCTGGAACATGGCCAAACAGCCTGAAAAGTTCACAACAGCTATCAGATCCGTGAAAGCCTTCAAAAATACAATATTTCAATATCTTCATATCTTATTTATTTTGACAAACCTCAATATCCTTATATCTTTATATTCCATGTGTGGGAGACCTCTTCCTACCTAGCAGCTGGGTCAAAGCTGATCTTTCCTTCAGTGAGATAATGCTCTCCTGGCAAATCTTGACCTCAGGTATGAGGTGAGGAACCCTCACTCCTTCCCAGCTTTTGCTTGTGTTTAGCAGTGGCATATAGGCATCAACAGGTTCATTGACCAATCCTGGCAAGATGATGTAACTGCTAGCCTATAGTAGAGGTGTTATGTACTCATTAATTAGTAAGCAGCATAGTGTAATCTTTTTACTTCTGGAGGCCGATTGTCTTCGGAGAATTCTGCTGACTAGAACTGTGTCGACATTCATTATTGAGCTCACCTTCTTATCTATCTTGCATTCCTTTGATATCTCAGCTCACTGCTTGTTAGGAGACAAGTGGTTGCTATCTGCTCAGAAGAGAGAGACAGGCTGCTTTCCCCCCTCAAGAAAGCAGCCTTCGTTCCAGGGCATTCTAACACCCTGGAGTGAACCCCAGTAAGCGGGGGTGAACCCCAGCACCCATATATTTTCACAAATCTCTATATTTATGGTATTTCTTCTCCCATGCTATATTCCAATGTTTTAAGCAAATCCTGTTGGTCATTTGCTTCCATTAACATTTTGTAAATATTATTTACTATTATTTTGTTTGATGAGACTCTTGTAAAAATACTATATCTGCTCTATTTTTATTTAATAATTCTTTACAGTCATCCCCTGCTATATTATGGTTCATATACTGCGATTCAGGTATATTGCGGGACCACGGTATATGAAGGAAAGGACTTCTGGGACAAGCTGTGTGGGCCTCTTTGCAGCTTCCTGCACTTACCCCAGGCCTGGCACTGCACCGAATGGACCTCTAATGGGCTTCTTGGGCCTGCTGGAGGCCACAGATGAAAGAAAGAAAGAAAGAAAGAAAAAGAAAGCAAGAAAGGAGGAAGCAAGCATGCAAACATTACCAAATGAGGAGGATGAAGCATGGAAGTGTGAATTTTTCTTTCTGTGGTTCCAATGGAAATTCTCCTTCTATAACTGCTACTTGGATTATGAGGAGATCCCTTACTGCTACCAATGGGGTCCCCCCCCCCCAACCTTAATATCCACTTTAGAAGAGGGATTCCCCTTAGGACTGCAGGAGGAAAAGAAGGGTCACATTTCCTCTTTATATCAACTGTTGATGCTTGTCTAATATTGACCCTAAGAGATATCATACAAATACACAGGCATCAAAAATTACAGTTAGCAGGGTGAAGTAGCTATTTCAATCCCCATTTATCACAGCCCCATACAATCTTTCAATTTAATAGCTTTGTAGGCTATCTGGTGGGCTTGTAGTTCTCCTTGGGACAGGTTCCCCAAAATGAGAAACCTCCAAGGAAAAATTAATGACCAAAAGAGCAACTAATTGGTTAAAGATCCTCTTTTTAAAAGTAGTTAATTTATGAGGAAGTAACATTTCTATATTGCTTCCTGCAATTACAAGTGACATCTTTGTTCTTGAGCCATCTGGGGTGTGAAAACAAATGCATCTGTGAAGGCCAGACTGAGCCAGAAAGACAGAAAGATAACTTGCTGCGGTGGGAAAAAATTATTTTCCACAGCCTCCTCCACACCTTGTCTCTCCATTCTTAGTTTTACTTGCAGATCTGTGCAGACATAGAAGTACACACTACTTTAATCAAATTTCATTCAGTATGGCCAGGTGGAAAAGCCACATGTAATGGTGGAAAATTCACAGTGTTGGTGTCTTTATGATCTCTGGCTCTGTGAATTTTCATATGCAACAACCAAAAACAAACCAGTCATTTGGGGAAATTTGTGGGAAAAGATACAGAGTTGTGCTGTTCTGTTTAAGCCAGGTCTCTCCCTCTCTTTACCCCCGCCTTCTACTTTCCTCCATCCCCTTTACGGGGATCTTGACTTCCTTTGGCAGTTAAGTGTGTATGTAATAGGGTTGCCATAGAAACAGTGTTCAGCACACTGTGGTCTATCTCTCTGTCTCTCCTCTCCTACCCTCTTCTCTTCTGAAGCCTGTTGCCATGGAAAAAGTTATCATCTACCCAAATTCATAGATCTTCCCATCTTCCCTTTTTGTTTGGATCTGGCTTTGTACATTAAGATAGAGTGACTTTAGGAAGGTTAGGATATTGTACTACACCTTCTTACTACACTTTCTGGAATTGGATAGAATCTGCCTAAGTCTTTGGAGATCTTGGGGGGGGGGCAGGGAGGATGATGAGCAGCTTAAAGGAGGAATTGCCCAGATCACACATACACTAAATCAAGTTGTTGCGAGTAATTGTGGTAAGGATTGAATAAGTGCACAATACTACAGACACATCCCAAATTGTAGAGTATGAATTTTCTTTGGCATAAGCTTTTATAGATTGCAGCCCACTTCCTCCTATGCAAGACTGGTTTTGAGTTACAGTACTTTGATTATTAATCACCTTGTTCTGAGTGAGTGAAGGATTTTGTTTAGTCTTCTGCCACTGGCTAATCATAGTTGTCCAGTATCTTTTGTGATCTTCACAGAATACTATAGTATCATGTCCTGTGTGTGTGTTGTGTCGTTACAGTCATGACTGACTCTTCGTGACTCCATGTCCATGGAGTTTTCTTGGCAGGAATACTGGAGTGGTTTGCCAGTTCCTACTCCAGGCGCCTACAGCACCTGGTATTCCCTGGTGGTCTCCCATCCTATAGTACTGCAAGAAAGTTACGCTAAGCACATTATTTTCAGACTGTATGGTGCACCTGCTTGAAGCAATAAAAGATATAAGGCCAGGCTCATGTTACTAGTCTGTCAAATATTCATTTCAATGTGGGTATTTCTATCTACAACCATGTATTATATTTCCAGTACCTGTATTTTATTGGAACACTAACATTGCTCTTCTGTTTCAGAAATAAGGGCCTGGTTCCATTGACAATAAGAACTGAGCCATGGCTCAATTGAAATCAATCTTAAACCAGTCCACAGTGATATGGTATTTGATATACAGTTTCCATTCACTTGTGTTTAATTTTTATGTGCTCCTTTTTAGGGTCGGGCAGATGCACATGCACACACAGGAAGAAAGACAGATTTAGAGTTACTGTGAATAAGGCACATGGGTGATTTCTTCCCTCTGGACTCAGGAAAATCAGACCCTCAAACTAGAGAATGAGCCAGCAGAGGAGGAGGAGGATTTGCCACCCTCTCCTTTCAGCTCCAGCTCCTGGGGATACTCTCCCTATAGGAGCTTGACTCTGAATGCCCAACGTCTTCAACACCTGGTTAGGAAGAGGGAGAGGAGCTATTACAAAACTTCCTCTGGCTGTTCTGTAGTGATGCCAAAACAGGAACACACATTATTTTATATGTAAAAACACTCCCCGTCACATTATGCTATGCATGTACATACATCACGTAATCACCCAAATTTAAATTTGAACACACAAATCTAGATTTAAAATGAGTGGATTTTTAGCAGCGGGACTGGGCTCTTGTGAAGTGCTGTTTCAGTATGTGGCAAGTTTTCTAAGCAACATAGTTTTCTAATCCTGCTAAATACTTCATTCCTACTTTTGGGACTGAAAAATGTGGCAATAGGCACAAATTGAAAAAATTAGGTTTCGGTTTTTCATTTTTCATTGCAGGTCCGTTTTGGTTCATTTTTGTTTTTTGTGATTTTTTGAAAAAAATTCATTTCATTTTTTCATTTTTTCATTTTTTGTTTTTTGTTTTTACCCGCTTTTTGCGTGACTGAAAGCATTTCCGTGCACAGACGTCCCCCAACGCCCCAGACCAGAGGGAAAACACTAAAATAAAATGATGCTGGCAGAGACACAGTATAGACTAGGTACACAGGGAGGCTGCAAAGGCAGTGGTGGGCGTTGCCCAGGGCATAAGGCAGCTGCAGAGTGACTGCACTGCGGGGCAGGAGAGGGTACTCACTGAGAGGTATGCACGCACATAGGGAGGCTGCAAGAAAAATCTCTTCTTTCTCTCCCCTAAGAGCCAGGCTGCAGCCAGCAGGAACACAGAGACACACACCTGCCTGGCTGGCCTAAAGTAACGAGTTGCAGAGACAGCAATCCCACCCTAACTCCCACCGCAGTTAGGCACAAATTGAAAAAATTAGGTTTCGGTTTTTCATTTTTCATTGCGGGTCCGTTTTGGTTCATTTTTGTTTTTTGTGATTTTTTTGAAAAAAAATTCATTTCGTTTTTTCATTTTTCATTTTTTCATTTTTCATTTTTTGTTTTTACACACGCCTGCCTGGCTGGCCTAAAGTAATGAGTCGCAGAGACAGCAATCCCACCCTAACTCCCACCACAGACTGCAAGGAGGATGGGGGCCGCCAAAGCTTTTTATGCCCTCTGTGGCTGCCACACCTACCCAGTGTGCAACCTGGGCATGCTATTTGGTTGAAATTGTCCAAGAATTTACATGATCCCATCACATGGCTTGCATCCATCTTGTGGCTGGAATCCATTTTGTGTCATCCTTAAAGGGAAAAGAAAAAAACATTGCGATGGGAGAAAGAAAAAAACAAACGTTTTAAGGACCCCAACTCCCTGGTAGGTAATAATTTCAAATAATTATTGCTGCATTTTTACGGATGTCCAGGGCATTTTAATACCCAAGAAATCAATATTAGGCACCTGGGAGCCATTTTGGGTCGATGTCCCCTAACTCCCCTTAAAGGAAAAAAAAATACAGCGATCTGAGAAAAGACATAAATGCACGTTTTAAGGACCCCAAGTCCCCTGGTAGGTATTATCAGGCAAAATAAATAATTATCGCTGGTTTTTTACGGATATTCAGGACTTTTTTAACATTTAAAAACAGCTCATTTCATTGCACATCGCCATTAACGAAAATGAAAGGTAACGAACCTAATTTTCGTGGTTCTGTTCATTCCAATTTCATCACAATTTTCATTATTTGTTTCGTTACATAATGAAACGAATAACGAATAACAGAACAATTTTTTTTTGTTTCGTGCCCATCTCTAATTGTAAGAGATGTGATGGATTTGTGTCTGCTGAAAGAGGTAGATTTTTAGATCAAGGAAAGGAAAAAGTAAAGTTTAATGTTGATGATAATCATTGATAGAAAAATGACGAAATTGATGGCAGATGGAGAAATAGCAGAACTTTAGGGATTAGTACTGGTTGCTCCAGGGTAAACAACAGTTGTTGAAATAATCATGACAAAGACAGTGACTTGTTGCAGACGTGATTGTGATGGGGAAGTAGGACCAGGTAAAAGGAAAAAATTGAGATGGTTATGCCTATGATTCTTTAGTATATTACTACTGGCGTATGTGATTTTTCCTGAGACAACTTTGATTTTATTTGTACATGAGAGTTGATTACCTTGCTTCTTTATCTTTCCATCTCTTTAACTGTTTTATCCTCCCCCTCCTGCCACTCTGGCATGCTTTATACTTTAGTTTTTATTTTCAGTGCTATAAAAGGGGTATAAAAACCTGAAGTGCATATAATGTTGAATTATCCCATTGTGACATACAACTTCAGTTTATTGCCTAAAAAGGAATTTGAAGAGTTTGAAGATGTGGTTTGGCTAGGAAAGGGTAAATGGATTACATGCAAATAATTTCAGAATTATTAAAGAACATGTTTTATATGGAAACATCAACTGACAAAGAAGGGGAAAGAGAGAGTGGAAAAAATAGAGAGAATACCCTATTGGGCTTTTTTGAGAAAGGATGAACAGCCATATTCTAACCCCACATAAGACTGAGCAACAATTATCTGCTGCTTTTAAATCAAGTTATTGAAAATAAAGTGATATCAGGGCCCCATCATTGAAGTTATTCAACCTTATTAGTGAAAGAAAGGGTTGAACCAATTCTGACAAACTGAGACAACAGCTCAAGTGGCTTAGATCTTTTCAGATCTAAACCATGTTGACTTTTTACTCTCTGTCACAATATATGTATGCTTTAGGATAGTGGTTCTCAACCTGTGGGTCCCCAGATATTTCTGGACTGCAACTCCCAGAAATCCTGGCCAGCTCAGCTAGTGATGAGGATATGTCTGTGAAGATTTTCAATCATACAGGTGAGTTTATCTGGAAGTTGAGTCATGGCAACTGGACTTCTTTTTCTTGAGAGATAGAAACGTTTCGCTGCTCATCCAAACAGCTTCATCAGTCTGAATACAGCTAGTTCTCCATGTTATTGTAAGCTTTGACCTCTTGTCACCTTGATATGAAATAGGTTCATAAGCTGAACAATGACCTGAATAGGCTCATTAAGTAGACAATAGTATCCATAGCCTTATAGGTGAACCTAAGGTGCTGAAACCTATAAAGTATGGGTCGTTAGCTATGAGGACTTCTGGGAGTTGCAGTCCAGAAACATCTGGGGACCCACAGGTTGAGAATCACTGCTTTAGGAGCAGAAAATGCAGATAAGCAGTATTTTTAATTGCATTGCTATAGCTGGATTTAGAGTTCCTTTGGCATTTTAGAATTTGTGGCATATTGGAAAGACTTGAGCAGAAATCTTTACATTGAAATTTTAGGGCTTTTTGGAATGGCTCCAGGACACCAGTACAGTATTGGCATATTCCTTTGCCTTTTATCTGTGACAGTAAGGATTACTTCAGACATTGTGTATTAACAGTGAGTACTGAGTGCAGATGTTCACATCTGAAACATCTGTTTCACAGTAGGTGGTACTGATGCTGTGTAAGCCATACCTATCTATATTTTCTAATCTATGGATACAGTTGGTCAAAACAGATGCTGTGTAGCTATTTTGCTGGTGATGTTATATACTCTGTTTCCTTGCACATTCATTCTCTGAATTTGGGATGTGCAAACAGTCCTGATTTTCCCTTTAATGAAACAGAACTGAAAAGATGCCACTTAGCCGTTGAAGCATTAACAGATGTTTGGTTCCTCAGCATGTTTGGTAAAGAGTCATGCCTTGTAGATTTCATGAACCACCATCTACACGTATACAGCAAAACAAGCACCTTGATGGTAATATAAAGACTAGATTATAAATTGGTGCTTTGGAAAATATTCTGCCTCAGTTTGAATTGTTGGAAATCTAAAAGCAGGTGCAATAGTTTTTTTTTCTTTATAAGAAATGGAATAACATTTCAGGCATAAGGGAGATTATACTTGCCAAATTGCAGAGAAATAGATACAGGTGTATTGTGCTATGTACTTTTAAATATTGGGCTTTTAAAAATGGTAACTGTATTTTCTTGCAGAATTGGAAGACTTTTTCAAGCACAGTCTAGTGAATTAAATCTGCCTAGTTTAGATGCATAGGCAAAGTAATTTTTCTGAAGAGCAGCCTTTTCATTTCAAGCATGTTTTAGAAATGTGTTACGTGCTTTCTGGTTGGAACAAACTTGTAGAAACCTTAACAAAGTTTTCAAGGTAACTGTGATATTTCAACTGTGGTTTTATCAATTCCATATGTCCAGGAAGTTTTTGTGGTTAAACGGGGATTTGAGCCATCCTAAGTCCTAGCCCATTACCCACCACATCACTAGTTATTAAAAAAAAAAGCAATATGCTGTACAAATGTTCCCCTAGGCTGCTTGTAGCCCATTATTCTGAAAATAACATGGAGACATGTGTATGTCTAAGGGGATTTCTAAAGTATTTGTTGGTGGGAAGAGTGATTTATTTCACCTCCACCCTCCTGTGGTCTTTGGGTAGCTTGTGTAAAGATATCACACATTTTAACGTTATTCTCAAGGAAGTCAAGTGCAGCGGATTAGTAGGATGTTAGGGTACCTAAAGCCCACTTTAAGGTTTTCTACATACCGAAGTGTGACGAATGGCCAGCGCATGAAGTCATACTTTCCTCACCTGAAGACACAGTGACCAACTCCTTGTAAAATATGGCCTAGAACTATAAGGTGGACTTCTCAGTCATGTTGTCAAATCCTAGGCATTTCATAGAAGTGAAACCTCAAAACACATTTTCCCCTAATCCCCTTCTGCTTTGATCCAGATTTTTTTTTTGAGGAAGCGAGGGAAAGGACTTTAAATCTCATCATAGCTAACATCAGATGATTTAGAAAGCATATTGTCTACAGTTTCTTTACTATATAACTGTACCTTCCTAGAAATGAACAAAAGTTATTTTTAAATATGCCAATTAATCTGTTTCTCTAGATCAGGCATGTCCAAACTTTGGCCCTCCTGATGTTTTGGACCACAGTTCCCAGAATTCTAAGCTTAGATTGCCAATGGCAAAGGACTGTGGGAGTTGCAGCCCAAAACATCTGGAGGGCCAAAGTTTAGACATGCCTGCTCTAGATCTCCCAGGGCTTATCCACACTGGCATGTCAATATGATACATGGATCACTGAGGACATGGATGGGATTTAAAGAAAAAAAGGAAACCTTACCTGCAAGTGTTTATACTTAGAACAACCAATCTTTCCCCTTTAAGAGCTGTCACACATCTTTCTGGCACAATGGTAGGCCATGTGTTCTTCTTGGCACACTCGGTTTAGTTTAGCCTCATGATAGCAGCTTCTAGCAGCTACAGATTCTGAGGGAGTGTTTAAGAGAGAAGGGGGAGAGGAAGGGAAGGGAAGCAGGGAATGGGTGAGGGAACAAATGGAATGGAATTGATAGAGGGAGAGAGGAGAAATGTAAAAATACAGTTTTACTTCCCTATACCATCTGAAGAAGATCAAGGAAAGCAAAGCAAAAAGCAAAACATTCTGCTTATATACCACCCCATAGCACTTAAAGCACTATCTGGGTGGTTTACAATATAATTATACAGGTTAAACATTGCCACACCCCCAGCTAACTGGGTACTTATTTTACCAACCTCAGAAATACAGAAGGCTGAGCTACCTGGGATTGAACCCCAGGTCATGGACACAGTTCTAGCTGCCATACTGCAGTTTAACCACTGAGCCACAAAAGCACTTAGTTGGCAGCTGATTGAGCTACAGTGTTTTGTTTGCTGTTTGGATGGGAGGAGCCAAATGCCACATTGCTTTCCTCACCTCCCCCTTGACCTCAACAGACCTTTTGTGACCCAATCCATCCCACATGCCAGATAGCCAGTCTGGGCAGGTCCTTAGTTTGTGATCTGTTCACAAGCCCAGTCTACCTCACAATCTATCAGGTTACTGCTGTTTTTTCTTATCATCCTCTTTTTACCTGGAGACATTTTCTTATTTAAACATTCTCCATTCTGTCCCTCCTGCAGTATGTCCTGTTCTTAAGCAACAGAAACTTGAT
This sequence comes from Phrynocephalus forsythii, assembly GCA_029282475.1. NCBI lineage: Eukaryota > Metazoa > Chordata > Lepidosauria > Squamata > Agamidae > Phrynocephalus > Phrynocephalus forsythii. The sequence continues at coordinate 70,103,907 of JAPFRF010000006.1, read as the reverse complement.
TCATGTAGGTACTGGGGTGGGGAAGTTTTTCTTGGAGGGGAGGTTATAGAAAATTTCCTCCCCTTAAAGTTGTGCTACCCTGTTATAATCTATCATAATAAACTAATGGGAGCAAACAGACACAATTCAGAAAGATAATACTCGGAATAATGGTTTATTTAAACTTTTAAGGAGTGTAGCTCTATTTGTTTGTTGCATAACAAATAAACTCTGCATTCATGAGATACATGTTAACTTTGTAATTTACATGATTCTGCTTCCTCTTTCATCTCTGTTGCCCCAATGACAGAAGTATCAAATTGAATAATAATATCTTTTGGGCATTTTGTGTGAAATGGTTTTGCCATAAATTGTAACTGACACTTCCCAGATGTTATCCCAAAACAACCAGATGTGCCTATATCATTCAGCCGTACAAACTATGGAGCAGCGGATGTGGCAAAAGAGTGATGGTGGAGCATAGAGTAGAGGTAGGGCAATGAGTGATACAAGGTCTGGCAGTTTAATTCTGACAAGCACCAGAAAACTAGGAGGCTTATTTAGAACTTAAGCTAATTTACTAGAATACCATGTATCTCCCAGATTGTCTTTCCTGTCTCATGAGAAAAGGCTGTTGTGAACATTTTGAAAGTCTAGAACTGGTAGAGACTGAAGTAATTCTGCAAGTTAGGTCCTTATGATGATTCCAAGGCAAAGCTGGATACAGATGGAAGGAAAAGCATTAAAAGGGATTGAGAATGAGGGATCAGAAAGTTTAGCCATGAAATCAAACTCTTCCTTCCTTCCTTCCTTCCTTCCTTCCTTCCTTCCTTCCTTCCTTCCTTCCCTCCCTCCCTCCTTCCTTCTGTTTTCTTTTTTATTATCTCACTTTTACTGCTGACATTTTTAATTAGGGTGCTTGAGAAATATAGTTGTCATCCTGTTAATTATGATTTAAGTGGGGTAGGAACAGGAAACCCCTTAGCTGTCATATAGTTTTCAAGACTCTAGAAGTGTGTATATGAGTCTTAGTGCTCCATGATTTCAGCTATCCTCAAACATTGATTTTCAAACTGTATGAGTTATTTGTTATAATTTCCAGTATCTTTTCTCCCCAACAGGTTCTGGACGACTATAGGCCACCCATTTTAATTCTACATGTGACATCTGGGAAACCCAGAAGTTACATGTAATAGAGAGGGGGTGCAGGGAAGCTCTTGCACCTGCTAACACTATTGGAAATCCCAGCAGCAGGTCAGAAATGAGCCCCCTGCTCCACAAAGAGAATGGAGGGATAAACTAGTGTGTAGAAGACATGGGAGACCCATATTATAGCATCCCATTCACCTTGAATGAAGTCCTTGAAGAAAGCTGCAGGGAGAGGTAGAGAAGCTAGTGAGTCTACTATAAAATACATAATAGAGAATATAAGCAGCAGTTTAAGGAATTATGATGGACAACTGAGGAAGATAATTTTTCAGCCATAAGGCACCCAATTGGTTGCTTATCAGGGATAGAAGCTGATCACCACCTTTCTTTTTTGAAGATATGACTAAAATATAAGGAACAGGTATGTAAATTCCCTTAACCAAGAGCTGAGAGGGAGGACTATTCAGTACTATAAATTTATCATTGTTGGACAGTAGTTTTTTTAGTCACAGAAGTAGGTTCTCTGTGAATTCATAAAACATCAACAGGAAGCTGAGGAAGGACTTGTCAGGGAATTCTGCAGGAGAATCACTAATAACTAATGATTCCTTTCTAGAGATGAGCACAGATCAGAACAATGGAGATTTGTTTAAATTTGTGATTCATTGAGGTTGATGAATAATGAATAAAGAATTTGCAATTTTTCCCTTACAAATCGATAAATCAATTTGTCATTTCAATTTTTTATTTAAAATGTATAAAATGACCCACCCACCCCCCGAGGAAAGTGATCTTTAGCAACAGGCTATTTGTCTGAGGTTAGCAATTCATACAAGTATGAACTGAAGAATTCACAATTTTTGAACAAATTTTGTGATTCATTCTTAAAATCATGCCCGTTTCTATTCATTTTAGTAACAAATGTAAAGAGTGACCTTGCTTTTATTACATTGACAAAGAAATACATGAGGAAAATATTGAAAACTTATTATACACATTTTAGAAAAGGATGGGTGAAACACAATGATCATGTGCTCATTGGGCATGCTTCACAGACACTTGTCTTTCTCTTTCTCCTTCTCCTTCTTGTCCCTTTTATAATTTATTTGGGTTTGTTTGGGAAGAGGGATATAGGTTGTGGGTGAGCAGAATTTGGGACAATAATCAGCATGATTGTCTGGAGCTGGCCTACTCTTATTCATGCCCATATTCCCTGACAGAAATCATATAGACTCCATGCTATTGAGTACAGTGTCATTCTTTGATACAAGAGTCAACATAAAATGTCCAGCAGATCATCATAAATCATTAAGGTCAAATCCCTCCAGAAACAGGAAGCCAAAGGGAAAATAGACAAAATCAGAACTGAAGTATTTGCCACATCAATAAAATAAAATAAAACAAGATAAAATAGTGTAAACTGGGCTTGTTGCACTCACTGGAATCAGAACAATTTGAGAGCATATAACAATTATCATTTACAATTATATAGCTCAATGTGATGTTTACAAAATAAGGAAGTCATTAGAAGTTTCTTACAACCCAGAACTTGTGACTTCAGCAAACAGTATTTTCCCCACATTTTTAACCCACTGCACATAGGCTTTCTATCTCCAGATGCCTTCTGCCTGAGTAAAGGAATTAGGCTTCTTTGCCCATTCCTTGTTGTCACACTCTTCCTGTCTGCTCCTTCCCATTTGCAAATGTAGGGGGATAGCGATTGAGAGACTTCTTGGTAGATCATTTGGTCCATAAATGCTTGGGTTCATGAATTACAATTTTTTCAGATACTGTATTGCTGTCATTAATACATTGGCCATTTAGATTTTGATGTCTTGAAATAGTAATCTAGATTAGTAGCTCCCAGCTTTGGGTCCTCAGATGTTCCTGGACTACAACTCCCAGAAATCTTGGTCATCACATCTAATAGTGAAGGCTTCTTGGAGTTTTAACATCTGGGGGCACAGAGTTGACAAACACTGATTTAGATTATGGTGGATGAGCCACTGCAGGTTTCTTTACACCTTTACATTTCCCAGTACTTTATTATATTTTTATACATTTTATTTATTTATTTATTTTTGTATTTCTAATTTTCTACTCATCTCCTGCCTCATATGTAGTTCTGCTCATCTCCTGCCTCATACTGCTGTGCAGAGCTCTCCTTTCAAAGCTGTGTTGAGCAGCTTGTGAGAAATCATATTTCCCTCCACTCTTCAACAAGCAGCCCCATTGTGCATTCCATGGATATCTGTTCTCCTCAAGCTCCTTGCAGCTGCAGGTTACTTCTCCCTTCTCTGTGTTGAGCTGAGCCACTGAGCAAATAAAGTAGGTTTACAATAATGGAGATTGGAATTGTCATATAGAGCGAAACAAACATTAAACTTGTTTCAGAAAAATCATATTTTGTTGATTTATATCTTTATTTTAACTCTGAATCCAATTTGTAATATTACTTAAAGATAAAAGTATGCATGTATGTATCGCGTGTACAGTTCTCTGTATAGCAAATTCCGATGACAAAAGATGTTGAAGAAAACAAGAAAACATTTCTGTGAAAGAGCATGTTTAAATATTTGGTGTGTACATATTTTCACAAAGAATTAGTGAGCTTATTTTCTCTTTGAAGCATTATCATACCCAGTTGAGAGACTGGATCCTGTGAGTGAACTGTTCAGCTGATTTCAGTGTAGAGCGCAGCCTGCTTCTGTGACAACTGATATACTCCTAACTATTGGGTGGGTTCTAGAGATGGGCACAAACTGCTGAACTGGAACTGTTTTTTTTTTTTTTTTTTTACCAAACAGATGTTTGGTGCCTTTGAGCCTCACCTCCTTCAGCAGGCACTCATTCAGAGGCAGCACCTGGAGGGGGCGAGGGAGGGAAGCACTGAAAAATAGAGATGGGCACAAAACGAAAGACAGTGTTTCATTATTTGTTTTGTGCCCATCTCTATTTTTCAGTGCTTCCCTCCCTCGCCCCCTCCAGGTGCTGCCTCTGAATGAGTGCCTGCTGAAGGAGGTGAGGCTCAAAAGCACCAAACATCTGTTTGGTTGAAAAACAAACCAGTACTGTTCAGCAGTTCATTCCCATCTCTAGTGGGTTCTATTCAAGATATTGCAAAGCAGATCAGAATGAGTTCTGAAATATTTGTGTTTACGCTTGGTTTAAGCAAATAAATAATTGACAGGTATTATTTAAAAAGACCCCCTTGTTGCTTGCTGGATATGTCATGCCAGTTGTTGATTATAACATTGGAAATCACAGAATATGATTTTTCCCAGAAGGTTGGGAGAAATGTTTGCTATTGATGGTCTGGTGTGTTGCTTTCATTTAAATACCATTTCCTGGACACTGAAATGTACTTGTAAACATAGTTACTGAAATGCAATGACTTCCCAAGTTATGATAATAAAAAATTGATGCTGTCTTTTAAATGCTTCACAGTTTTACAGCATCACAGCTGGAGGGTGCTGAGCAAATGGCATGTAACTGGCAGCTCCCAGTTCTCTACTACCTGGATAGGCAGATAGACCACTAGGGAAGTAAAACAAAGAGTTCAAAATCTGGTTTTAGTAAGGAATGAAGAAAAATTGTTTCATAGGTGAGACTGAACTACAAAAGATACAAAGCGAACTTTAAAACTTGGATAACCAGTTTACTTACTTTTTCATCATCTATCAACATTATGCTTTCTCAAGTTGCAGTACAGAGAAAGTTGGATAGCATTCTGTTGAGCTGCTTAATTTCCCTTGTAATTTATTCTGGGATGTCTGTGATTGTTAGATCTATGAGATAGCTGAAGATGAAAACTTTAGCTGAAGATGTTACATGAGATTTTGTATATTTTAATTTTTTTAAGTCTTCAGACTTATATATTGAAATCAAACCAGATAATAAAAGGGCATCCTATTTGCAAGAATTAATTTTTTTTCTTGTTAAACATGGTTTCACCAGGCAGGCTGGATTTCAAGCAACGGCCATAGAATACTTGGCTGCCAATTTTAACCAGGCAGCATTGTTTCTAGTATCTAAAAAGCCCAAGTGTCCCAGGAACAGACATGTAGGGTTTTTTTTTTAATTGTAAATAGGTTTTTATGGGCACCATTTGACATTTTGGGAGCAAAATTATATTTTGTTATGGGAGAACTGTGTATCACACAATGGGACCCCAAGGGGCTGCCTGTGGCCTGAAAACCACTTTCCTTGCCCTGGTGCAATTTATGCTATTTTGCATTGCCATTTACAGTAGGACCCCGGTATCTGCTGGGGATTGGTTCCAGGCCTTCCCGTGGATAATGAAAACCATGGATAAGAAAGAATGCCTGCCCACCCATCCCCAAACTGCTGTTTCCTGACAGTAGCTTGCTTTATGACTGCTGCTTTCAGACAGTAGCTTGCTTTATGGCTGCTGTTTGTGACAGTAGCTTGCTTTACAGATGTTATTTGTGACAATAGCTTACTTTACAGCTATTTATTTATTTATTTATTTATTTATTTATTTATTTATTTATTTATTTATTTATTTATTATGAGGCTTGTATACCACCCGTCTTCCCGAAGGAACTCCGGGTGGTTCACAACAGCTTGTGACAACAGCTTGCTTTACAGCTTGCTTTGTGGCTGCTGAAGTATTTAATTTTTCCCTCTGCCAACCATGGGTAACTGGATCAGTGGATAATGAATCAGTGGATATGAGGGTCCTACTGTGTACATATCAGCCAGAATTAATTTTCTATTTTCTTTCAGAATGTTTCAGAAACGCAGTGACATTAGTTCAGTATGAAATGTCTGAGACTGATGTAAATGACTTTGGTGCTTATTACAAGGGATTATTTTTCCAGTTTAAATGGATTGCTTTTAAAATTTGGTCCAAAGAATGATGTGGCTTTTCTTTTAAAAGTGTTCATATTTATTCATTGATATATTGTGTGAAATTCTGACTTGATTTGGCCTTTGTGTAACAACACAGGCTTGTTTCACTGATAATTGTATCCTACAAAAAGTGGAGGAAGACACTGGAGCAGCTATTCTTGACTTGATTTTAACCAGTAGAGATGACTTGGTGGAAGAAGTAGCAGTAAGAGGAACTTGGAGGAAAAGTGACCATATTCAACATGAGTTCTTGGTTTCAAAGGAAACAAAAGCAGAGTGTAGCTGAATGTGTTTTCTGGATTTTAAGGAACCCATTTTTAAAAATTCAGAACAATGATAATTTAGGTCCCATGGCAGTATATCCTAATAAGAAAAGGAGTCCAAGCTGGATGAAAATTTCTTAAAAAGGAAATTCTAAATGTAGAATTACAGAAAGGTGGAAGAAAAAAGTCAATTGTGGCTTCACATGGAGCTCAGAGAAGACCTAAAAATGAAAAAGGACACATGGAAGGAAGGTCAAATCATAAAGGAATTTTGCAAACAAGTAGAAAGGAAGGAATGGCATTAAGGAGACAACAGCTGAGAACGAGCTGATGTCAGTAAGAGATGGTAAAAGGAGAAAAAGCATTCTTGTGCATAGCAAAAGACAGAGAAATGAAATAGTGCTTCAGCTGCTCAAGGAGGATGGGAAAATTAAAACAGGTGACAAAGAAAAGACAGAAGTGCTCAATTCCATCTTGGTATTTTCTCAAAAGACAGTCTATAGTCCTTCAGGCAAATGTGATGTACAAGTGGACAGGACAGGATTGAAGCTTGAAACTGATGAATAAATAAACAAAGAATACCTTATTACTTTAAATGAGTTCAGATTTCTAGGGATGGATGAACTACATCTAACAGTATTGAAGGAAGTGGATGAAGAACTCTTAGAACCACTGTTTCTTAGTTTCTTGAAATTCTAGAGGATGAGTGAAATGTTGGTTGATTGAGAACACTGTGTCTGCCTTCAAAAAGGGCCAAAGAGAGGAACCTGGGAACTGCAGATCATTCAGCCTGACATCAAACCCAGGGAAAATTCTGGTGCAGATTATAAAAGCAATCATTCTGCTTGCACTTTGAAATAACTAAATGCCAAAATAGATTTGTCAAGAGCAACTCCTGCTAGACTAATTCTATCACTTTGAGTGGCTTTGTAAGGGTAATGTTATAGAGCAGGTAAAGTCATTTAAGTACCTGGGTGTTCACTACAACTATAGACACACCTGGTTCTCCCATCGCAAGTATGTCCTAAATGCAAGCAAGATCTCTGCTAGCGCAATCTCACGATTCTTTTTTTAGCTATAGCAATCGATACGTACCAGCTTCCCTGACAATATTTAAGGCCAAAACCTTATCACAAATCTTATATGCATCACCAATTTGGTATAAAGCTATAGATCGCACAGTGGAGAGTATTCAAGCCTCTTTTTTGAGAAGAATCCTAGGCCTCCCTAAATGTGTCCCATACGCTGTTCTTTGCTTAGAAACTGGCATGATAAGGCTGAAGACCTCGGCCAGATTAAGAGCTATTAAATTCTGGCTTGGAATCCTTTACAACCCAGTTCACACCCGTTTATTATATCAACTTTTGATAGATCCTGACCTCCCAGTCGAGATCTCCGATGTTCTTACCACTCTTAAAGTAGCGGGATTGGACATTGAGCAGCTTGGCATGTTAAGTCAATCTGAAGCATATAGGACTATTAAAGACAGGGTATTGAACATCGAATGGCAGGAACTGTGCAGCGAAGCCAATACCACCAGTTCCCCACTTCAATTTAACATCCCAGTCCTACCTGGGAAGCCTGCTTTTTTTCTGACTTACCTAACATGTCCCGAAGCACGCAGAGCCTATTCACTTGCCAGATGCAATTCCTTCCCCTCGGCACTTTTGTCAGGCAGGTTCAATGGAACCCCTTACTCCCAGAGGATCTGTCCATGTCAAACTAATGCCGTTGAAACGCTGAACACATCTTCTTTCATTGCCCAACTCACAATGCACTTCGTAAGAAATATCTATCCTCGATCCTCGATAGAATGCAAGGGTGGGAAGGCTTGGTTAAGCTTAGGTTCCTTCTCTCTACGCAAGTCACCTCTTATCTGGATGAGGTGGCCTCCTTTGCCTCTGAAATTATAGCAGCACGAGGATCTGGGCTTCCCTATTCCCCATCTCATTGGCTTAAGTAGCTAATGCATATATTAGAATCACCAGTTCCATGTTTGATTACCCTCCTTGCTGTACCTCATTTTCTCTTGTTGTGTTGTTTTATTTTATTTTAATGCCAATAAAGGTTGATTGATTGAGTGGATAACCTCCCTGGTAGATGGTGGGAATCTTATAGGCATAATATATCTAGCCTTCAGCAAATCTTTTAACAAAGTGCCTCATGATATTCTGATTTATTTATTTATTTATTAAAATATTTATATCCCACTTTTCTCCCTGAAAGGACTCAAGGTGCCCCAAGCGAGCTAGCTAGATATGGGCTGGATGGCAGATGTGTCAGGCCAATAACATGATGTTGTTGATTATAAAATCATACTCAGAGAGTGCTTGGTTCCTTCTCAAACTTGGAGGAGGTAAAAATTGGTGTACCATAAGCTTCAATCCTGGGCCTGGTGCACAGTTTTATGAGTGAATTGGATGAAAGGGTGCAATTATTGTTTGTCAGATTTGCAGATGACACAAAACTGGGTTGAATAGCTAACACGCTAAAAGAAAGAAACAACATTCAAAATGATCTTGATAGTTTTGAGCACTGAGCTGAAAACAACAGAATTAAATTTAACAGAGATAAGTACAACACTCTACACCTAGGGAAAAACAATCAAGCACTTAGTTAGAAGATGGAGACTACTTGGTTCAGTAATGCCATGAGCAAAAAGGATCACAGAATTGATGAATATGAATCGATAGTGCAATGTGGCTGCAAGAAAGGGCAGTGCTATTTTAGTCTGGATTAAGAGAAGTATTGTCTTCAAGTATTGTATAGTTCCCCTTTATTCAACACTGGTTAGGCATCATCTTGAGTATTGTTTCTATTTGTAGATACCACCATATAAGAAGGATACCAACAAGCTGGAAAAAATCAGAGAAGGGCAATAAAGATGATCAAGAGACTGGAAATCAAGCCCTATGAAGAAAAATTGAAAGAACTGGGCATGTTTAGCCTTGAAAAAAGATGGCTGAGTGGATATATAATAGCAATTGTCATATACTTGAAAGACAGTCATACAGTGGAGAGGCAGGATCTGTTGTCAATCATCCCAGAGTGCTGGACACATAATAATAAGTTCAAGTTAGAGGAAGTCAGTTTTCATTTGAATATCAGGAATAACTTCCTAGCTGTTAGAGCAGTACAACAATGGCACCAATTATCTTGGGATGTGATAAATATTCCAGCAACTGGAGACATTCAGGATAAAATTAGACAGCCACCTGTCAGATATATTTTGATTTTGATTCCTGCAATGAGCAGGGATTTGGACTTGATGGCTTTTTATATCTCTTCCACTCTATGATTTTATTATTATAATGGGGGTGCCAGTGTAGTTACATGAAAAGTAGGCAAGATATGATATTGTAAATACATTATTAGTCACAGTGGCGTTAGGTTCTTTAAAATAAAATCCTTTACAGTGGAAATAAAAATGCACAGAGGCAAGGCAAGCGCAATTGGGTGAGATTAATGGCCTGTCTGTTCATGCTCTTTGAGGAAATGTAAAAGGGGGGTTTAAGGTTGAATTTCCTTAAACCTCCATCACAAACCTATTTGTACATAATATGTTTTATGACTTAAAGTATGATGGCCATCAGTCATTAAAAACATACCTTGATTGTCATTGAGTGACTCACTTCCTAAAGTAGTATCTAAAATTTTGCAGGGGGGAAAATCTGCCCGCCAAAAGAGGACAGTTTTCAGGCCAAATAATACCACTATATTGAGTGTTATAGCAGGTATTTCTTTCATCTCTGGGAGTATACATATTAGTTTACATTGTTTGATGAATGTTCTTCAGGCACAGGATTCCCTTAGATTCTGATTTCACAACCCCCAAAAGACTGCCTCTCTGCAACATTAACATGCTTCACATCTCTGACACATGTTTCTGTCCTGACCCCAGACAAAACCTAAAGGAAGTACAGTGGTACCTCATTTAACAACTGCCCCGGATAACGAATAATTCAGATAACAACTGCAAATTTCTGGGTATAGGGCTGCCTCTGATAACGAATTTTCCCTATGGGCTGCCTCGGATAAGGAATCGCAATTCCTAGGTATAGGTCTGCCTTGGAGAACAAATTTTCCCTATGGGCTGCCTCGGATAACGAATCACAATTCCTAGGTATAGGTCTGCCTCGGAGAATGAATTTTCTCTATGGGCTGCCTTGGATAACGAATCTTCCTATGGGCTGCCTTGGATAATGAATTTTCCCTATGGACTGCCTCAGATAATGAATTTCCAGCATGCATCAGTAAAAAAGTTATCCCAGGTGACATTGCATCTGTACCTTTAAAGTCCACTTTTTAAAGAGTTTTGAGCAAAAAACCAGGTGTCTGTGCCTTTTCCTAGGCTCCAGAATGGATTAAACGGTTTCCCATTCATTCCAATGGGAAACTGCATTTAGGATAACGACATGTTTCGGATAACAACTAACCTCGGAGAATGAATTACCGTCATTATCCAAGGCACCACTGTACTGTATATACCCGAATATAAGCCTAGTTTTTCAGCCCTAATTTTGGGCTGAAAAAAGGGGCCCTCGGCTTATATTCGGGTCAATACTTTTAGCCACTGAGGCAAGTGCTTGGGTCGGTGGCTAAAAATCATTTTAAACATTGTGTGCCACTTCTCATGACCCCCCCCCCCCGCATCACAGGGGAGCGGTGTGCGATATTTAAAATGACTTTTAGCCACTGACCCAAGCACTTGCATCAGTGGCTAAAAGTCATTTTAAACATCACACACCACTGCCCCAGCTCACAAAGCAGGAGCTGCATTTCCCACCCTAGACTTATACTCGAGTCAATACGTTTCCCCAGTTTTGGGGGGTTAAATTAGGGGCCTCGAGTCTCAACTTATACTGGGTCAACTTATACTTGAGTATATATGGTAGTCCTGGAGCAATGAAAAACAATGTGGCTGTCATTGAACACTGGTGATTTTTAAAAAAATATAGTACTATTTGGCATAATCTGGGTGTGTGTGAGAATCATGTAGTATGAAACATAACTTTTCTAAGCTCTGTTTGTACAAATATGCCCCAAATTTAAGAGGGTTATGAATGGATCTCTCTTTCCTTTTTATGGGTAGCAATGGCATTACAGTAAGCACATACACGGGGCAAGTTTATGTATAACTTTTCCCAGATATATTTGTGCACATATCTCATCTCTGTCTGCCTATGTACCAGCATTAATCAAAGTCAAATAGTATAATCTTATTGCACTTAAAAACAAAAAACAAACATAGAACGAAGGTTTCTGGTTCAATGGTAGGAGACAAAAGATACATACAGGGAAAATCAAAAAGTGATTTCTTACAAGCCATGGAATTGTGAAGCATACATTTTTCTAACAATTTCCCATATAGTTTGGAATACAGTATAATAAACATTTCTTACAAGCCATGGAATTGTGAAGAATACATTTTTCTAACAATTTCCCATATAGTTTGGAATACAGTATAATGCCCCATGTTTATAACACAACAGTTTTGTTTAGTTGAACTCTTCTTCTGATATTTTGTTATGACAGCTACTTGAGTTTCAATTGAATAGCACACATAATAGATAAAATCAGATTTGCAACAGTGTTATTGAATTGTAGTAGCTGATTTCCACAGATAGCTACTCTATTAAAAGGGCTGTCATAGCAGTGAAGTATTCTAACATTCTTTATAAGTAGAATTTAGTGTATCAACTATAAACCTGTTTGGCTTATTGCCAATAAATTTATTGAATATAAACTTGTGCCCCAAACTGTTTTTACTGTGTTTTCAATATGTCATTGTATCCGAATAATAAAACTCTGTCTAAAATGATGGTGTGGAGCATTTCATTATCAATATATTATTATGAGTCTCACTTGGCTGCTTTTCATATATTTTCTTTTGACAATATCTACTATTTTTACATATGTACCCATCTTTTTGTAAACATACACACACCCCTCCTGTTTTCAGTATGTTGTTCTCAGTAACAGATTCCTGAGTGTTTGTTTTTAATTAACATATGCATCCCAAATGCTGCTCTGTACCATCCTATGCATAGCTACTGCTGAGTAAATTTAATCAAAAATATGTAACTTCTAAATTGCCATTACTATAATTCTTTTAGGGGAAATAAGATTGAATCCTCAATATATATTACTTTCTTCCATCCCAACCCCCATTTTTTTTATTTTATTTTATTTATATAGCTTGTTGTTTATAAAATGTGAATAATAAAAACTTAAATGCAATTAAATGTTCTTTATTAAACTTTTGTTGCATACAGACTTGCCCTCCATAGCATTGGAGTGCTCTTTCATTGCTGTGGTCGCCCCATCATATTGGAATCAATGTCTTAGTGAGATACACCTTGCAGAGTCCCTCCTGGACTTTAAGATAGCTGTTAAAACCTTGCTCTTTAAAGAAGTGCTTGGTGACCACTAATTTAATTTGATTTGATTTAATCTGTCTCTCTCTCCCCCCCCCATTTCTTGGACCTATAGAAAAAGATTCCTTGATGATGTTATTTTATTTTTATGCTTTATGTTTTTGATGTATTTTATTGTATTGTTGTGAACCGCCCAGAGTTCCTTTGGAAGATGGGTGGTATATAAGTGTATAAGTGTATAAATGTATAAATGAATGAATGAATGAATGAATAAATAAATAAATAAATAAATAAATATTGCTGATGGGGTCTACAGCAATGCTAGCTTCCAAATCCATGTTGCAGTCTCTCTGTGTGTGTGTATGTGTGCAAGTATGCATACTCTTTTTGGGGAAGTTTTGACCTTGCCCTAATCCCAATTATATTTCTCATATCACATGGGTGCATGTTGGGGCTGAGGATGTTTATACCATTTGTGGCACAGAAGCAGTGATATTAACTTTTGTTTCTTCCCCTTCCCAGTAGCCTCATGGCTACTGTGCTTTGAGGTCACCATTTACAGCAGGATCATCAGCTGTTTCTTGGTCACCGGGGAAGATAGGAGATAAACTTTCTACCCATTGCAGCATCTCTGGACATGATCACGAGCTTATGGCCAATTTGATCATCATATGCAGCAGCAAAATAGTGATCTTGCTGGTGCTTTGGAGTTGGTGGAGGGAGAGGTGAAGCCATAGTTTCTCTGCAAATGGCAAGTGGGATTCCTCGGAGTCCATTCAATAGTAAGGGAACATCTGATTTGAAACCATCAGGGCCATAGGTTGTGCACCCCTGCATTGGGGGTTGAGGATAAAATCTAACAGAGACCCCCTTTGTATGTGCACAGCAACTTCCCTTACTGTTGACTCTCCAGTACAGTATTTCATGGGTCCAGGCAGCTGGAGAACAAAGGACAACGTGATGAAAATCAGCTCCCTTCCCCTAACTGGGACATCCCATGACTGCAGTTCCACTCATGGGGACTATGTATCCCATTCATGATTTAACAACAACACATAAATCTTGTAATTAAGACTTTAACCATTTATTTCTTTTGCTGCAAAAATATACTTGATTCCACTAAGAAATAGGTACATTTTTAATTTTGATGAACATTTCCTTTAAATTTAATATATCCTAATTACATATTTCCATTTAATAGGATAAATGTTGTGTTCCAGGCAGAGACTTACTTCTGAGTAGATTCATTCTAGGACTATAATATTAGTTAACTGGAGAAAGGAGGCAAAATAATTACACTGAGTTTTGACAAAGTGGGATCTCCATTTCTGAAAATTTAATATACTTACAGAGCAAACATATATATATACCTTATATGTTGAATATATGTGAAAACTCTTGCTTAAGGATACATATGAACTGTTACACAATACATATGTTGGGATAGAACCACAGTCTTTGGTTATTATAAGCATTACATGCATGCCTATGCTTTTAAAGCACCAATTGAATAATCCCTTCTTATGATTTATTTATTCATTTAAAATGAAATTCTAATTGGAAAATAGTATTTGCCTTGAGTTATTTAAACTAAATAATAATCTCCCCTGTATCAGATGGAAAATGCCACCCCTGAGTTTTCCCCTATACCTCTTCTGCAGTATTTGTGCACATATGTTTTTAAGGAAGAAAACAGCTTTACAGCATGATTTTGATTGGAAGAATTTCAAAGAAACCCATTCCGTATTAATAAATGTAGCCTCCTGAGTCTCATTTCCATTGAAAAAACAGTTCTTAGGACATACATAATTCCCTCAGAAATAGTATTTTTCTTAGGGCATATGCTAAGCACACTAATTTCATTCTCTTCTTCTCCTTCCCCATTTTCTTATTTAGGTACCTGATTAATGTGACCTTTGAAGGAAGGAATCTGTCTTTCAGCGAGGACGGCTACCAGATGCACCCAAAATTGGTTATCATCCTTTTAACCAAGTCAAGGACGTGGGATCGGGTAGGTTATGCCTTGTAATTTTAAAGCTGCAATGCGGGGGTGGAAGACTGACAATGGTATTTTTTAGGGGAGTTGTTTTCAAAAAGTAGTTATTGGTAGTTGTTTACCAGCTAAAAAAGAATCCCAGATAAACTGATGAAGTGATTTGTGGCTCATTTGGGACAATGTCATAAATATGTGGTTTGTAGTTTGTGGTGCATGTCCATTCTAGTTGGTATTCTAATAGCCATTTGTAAAAGTTACTTATTTTTCAAAGGTGATTAAAATATTCGGATTTCTTTTAAAAAATCAAAATGCAACAAGCTTCTCTGCTATGATATGAAACATATCTATGAAGTGGGGTTGCACATGCCTATCATTTAAGTTATCCTTTTGTTATGTTACAAATCATAATGTATTCAATAAGGTCCATTACAATAATGATGTAACTGAGGAACTTTCATGCCTAAGAAGTGGATTTTGCTCCACAAAAGCTCATGCTGAAACAAATCTACTCATCTTTAAGGTGCCACAATAATCTTCTTCTTCTTCTTCTTCTTCTTCTTCTTCTTCTTCTTCTTCTTCTTCTTCTTCTTCTTCTTCTTCTTCTTCTTCTTCTTCTTCATTTTGACTGAGTTTTTTTTTAAAAGGAATTAAGTACAAAAGATTTCTTATTTGTATCTTGATACTTCTGTAAATAACGCATGAGTACTCCTGGTGAAGCCCAGATCATTATTTTGTCTTATTCTAGTTTGTCTGAAGTTTGCTACTTTTTCAGGACACAGAGAGGAATCCACATGATTTATTTATTTATTTATTTAGATGAGTAGGAACTGGCAAACCACTCCAGTATTCCTGCCAAGAAAACTCCATGGACATGGGGTCACAAAGGGTCAGTCACGACTATAACAACACAACACACACACACTGCACCATCTAGCTACAAGGCTACTCTGGGCAGTTTACAGTATACGTAATACAAACATAAACAATATACAATAAAAGCTAAAATAGAAAACAAAGTAACTATAACTAACTCAACAGTAATATTATAGAACCATATTCGGAGGAAAAGTCAGCAAAATGGAATAGAACAGATTAAAAAGTCAGTAAATCAAGAAATAATTAAGCAGATCTGTATAGCCAGGTCTTTAGTTGTTTTTTAAAGACCGACAGGGTGGGGGCAAGCAAATCTCAGTTGGCAGTAGATAAACGAGGGCCCACAACTGAGAAGGCCCGGATCTGCATTGTTACCTTATGGAGCTGTAAAGATGTATTCTTTGGTGGAAGGGTTATGTAGACCATACATGCTATTGTTTTTATGAGGGGAACCAGCTGTCTCAGTTTTCTAGTTATGTAGATATTCCTGGTCATGGTAGTAGTGTTGTGGATTTTGTGCTGATCTCACACTTATTATCTGGTAGCGTATCTGCTTTCTGTGTAGATTACAGATTGGACAGTGACCATCTTCCTCTAATTGTCACTCTCTCTTTATCAAGTGTTATTCACCTGAATATAAATTCCTACTTCCAGGATAAATCTCTATGTCTAAAACATAAAAGGCTATATTGGACAGGAAGAAACAGCAATAAGGTGACAGATTTTTTGGGTTTCTCAGAGGGGAAGTTCTTTAAAAACTCAATCATGGCAGCTACAAATGCTACTTCTGCTGTAAATAACTATTCAGCCATGATTACTGCCCTAAAAGCAGTATTAACCCCCAAACAACCCCCCACAGGAGTTATGCCAAGAGCAAGTGGCCCCAAGTGGTTTGATAAGGAGTGTTGTGCACTCAAAAAACAACTGAGAGGGATATATAACCATTATAGGAGTAAAAATCTAAACACATTACCACAAGAATACTATAAAATTAAAAAAGAATACAAACAACTAATAGCTGTTAAAAAGAGACAAGCAATTCAGGAAAGATGGAATGCAGTGATAGAATCCTCATTAAATAAAAACTCCAAACTTTTTCAGGCGAATGTGACAGATGCCCTAGGTCCGTCTCCTAACCCTCCATGCTGTAACATCTCAGCAGACACTTGGGAACAGCATTTCTCCGCTTTATTCGAAGATATCAAAGACAGCCCAAAAGATGGCTCCTACACCATAGATATTTCTGATACTCCACCTTGGAATCCAGTTACCCAATCTGAAATAAAATATCTGATCAGTTGTATTAAATCAGGCAAAGCTCCAGGGATTGACACCATTCTTCCAGAAATATTAAACACCAACACAGGCTGGTGGGCCCCTTTGCTAGCCCATCTGTTTACACATATTAACAACTCAGGTAAATTCCCTGTTGATTGGTTAGAGGCTGTTGTCATACCAGTTTTCAAGAAAGATGATACAGGAGATCCATCAAATTACAGTTTACTGTCGGTTGTGGGCAAACTGTATGCTAGTTACCTAAATCAAAAACTAGCAACTTGGATAGAAGATCAAAATATTCTGGGAAATGAACAGGCAGGATTCAGAAAGGGCAGATCAACAATAGATCACTGTATCCTGCTAAATCACCTAGCTGAGAAATATATGACCTTTTATGGTAATGGCCTGTTCACTGCATTCATTTCATAGATTTAAAAATCTGCCTTCGACTCTATACCAAGAGAGACACTGTGGAGCAAGTTGTGTGATACTTCCATTGATAAGAGACTTCTGTATCTGATCAAATGCCTCTACCAGGGATCTACACTTCATATTAGATGTGCGATAGAAGGGGAATTGACAAAATCTATCCCCACCACTAGGGGGGGGGTCCGCCAAGGGTGTATACTGGAACCTATGTTATTTAATCTCTATCTAAACGATGTGATTCAGAGCTGCCTTGCACCAGACTTTCATCCACTAAGCTTGGCTAAAACCAAATGCCCTTTACTTTTGTAAGCAGATGATGCTGTGTTGCTTTCGTTATCAGAAATTGTCCTTAAACGCCTAATGCGTGCATTTATGGTATATTGTAAGCTCAATCAACTTAATATAAACATTAGTAAAACAAAAATTACGGTCTTTAAGAAGCATGTAGCACTAAAAAAGTGGAAAATTAATGGGAAATACATTGATGAGGTTAAACAATTCAGATACCTGGGCATCTGGTTCCACCAGAATCTTTCTTGGGCTCCGCATAGAAGGTATGTTATACAGGCATCCCAGAATACCAGCAAGGCCATTACTCCTTTTTTTCTTTACGAAGGGCGGGCAATTTATACCAGTTGCTATCCGGATATTCAGATCCAAGGTCCTACCTCAGCTGTTATATGGAATCCCAGTATGGATCCTGGGCTTCCATACAAACATTGAGAGTATCCTTGCAAGGTTTTTAAGGTCTATTCTTGGATTGCCAAAATGTGTTTCTATAACAGGTCTATGACTTGAGGTAGGGGTCTCCTCAATCGAATGTACTGCCTGGTTACATGCATTCAGATATTGGATCAAAGTGTTATATGCTGACACTTCCTCTGGATATCTACATCTTCTGATGAAAGATGTTTACACTTGCTCTTGGTTAAAATCCTCCCAACCAAATTGCATTTCTTAGACCTATCTATGGATTTTTCTTCACATTTATGAATTGAAGACAGTTAAGTCCATCATTGAAAAGTGAATTAAAGATATTGATTTCCAGTCTTCTACAGAGAATGTTCAGAAAATTTGTTCACCCATGCATTTTGGTTTAAATCTTTAATTTCATCAAAGTGCTAAATATTTGGAAAAACTGACAATCCCAAAATATTGACAGATTTTTTTCAAGAGCCAGATTTAACTGTCTTCCATCTGAAGTTTTAGAGGGTTGCTACAGTGGCATACCATATGAAAATCGATTATGCCCCTGCAATGAATGATAAAGAATTTGAGACATTTTGCTGCATGTTCTTTTTATATGTAGTTATTACAGGGATGAGCATATCAGGCCTCTTTACCCTGTAATGAGAGGTCTACCAGGCAGATCCTTGGACTGGTATACAAGATATCTTCTAGAAGACAGAAATAAATCCATTACAGAACTTGTGGCCAAATTCCTTCTCTCAGCCCAAAAAACACGAAAAAGAATTCTGGTGCTTAACTAATTTTAAGTTTCCTTTAATTATTGGAATGTGTACTTGTTGGAATGTATACTGTATTTTATTGGCCTTTGGCTGTAAAATAAAATTGATTGATTGATTGATTGATTGGTTACCTTATAGGCCTTCTCAGAGTTGGGACCCTCAAATGACCTGCTTAAGAGGATCAAGTGACGCAGATGGAATTCTGCCCTAGGAGCCGATCTCACAAAGAGTTCTGAAGTGATCTCTTTCTATATTACCTAATCCCTGCACAGACAAAGAGGGATTGCTGATGGCGGTGTGGCTTGGTTGTACAGTAGTGGGATTGGATTGATTTCACAGGTTTGGCTCAAGTCTCCACAGCTGAAATGGATACTAGAGAGGCAGTTGGCAAATCTCTCATGAACATGTCTTGTTGAATCACCACATGGTATTTATAATATGCTACCATTATATATTTCACATATAAAGTCAGCACACAAGGGAGATCAGCTGGTTATTTAATGACATTCTCATTAAGTAAGGCAGGGTTAGCTGAGTCTGCATGCCTCTGAAGTTTTCACTTATCCTATTAATTAGCATGAAATGAAGTATGCAGCTATGGAGATTTCCCGTAAGACATACTGAATACTGCCAATCTGGCTTTAGAGTAAATATATAGAAGGTGGTGGTGGAAGTCCTACTGAAGCAAATTAGTCAAATAGTGTTTTACATAAAATATTTCATGGT
This sequence comes from Phrynocephalus forsythii, assembly GCA_029282475.1. Taxonomy (NCBI): domain Eukaryota; kingdom Metazoa; phylum Chordata; class Lepidosauria; order Squamata; family Agamidae; genus Phrynocephalus; species Phrynocephalus forsythii. The sequence continues at coordinate 70,084,493 of JAPFRF010000006.1, read as the reverse complement.
CACTTATCTGACTATATCAATACCTTCTGACAGGAAATTTGTAGACAAACTAGAAGAATCCGTTTTGTCCAAGGACTTTAACATTGGCTGAAATTCCCTTATTTAACATAGTAATTCACAACTGGAGTAGGCCCATTGGATCAACGGAAAAATATGGACAATATGAATCTTATGTACACACGGAATTCAATGGGTGTAGTATAGTACAATTTACTCTGTTAAGCATAAGAATTTTGGCCAATGAATGTTAGCTTCATTTGTGTGTGTGTGTCCATTCATCCATCAATTGATGAATAAATTGTAAATATTAGGCCTGAAGGCCATGAAATGCACATGTCTATGTCTGCACAAATGCATGTGCATAGATACACTAGTGGGGAATAATATTTCATGTACCAAAGGAATTGAGAACTTCTGACAAACCATATCCATTAGTTTTTAAATAGCCACAGATTTCCTTGTGTTTTTGATGCTGTTGGGCATTTAGTGCTGTTTGATAGAGCAATATGGTCACTGCTCTGCAAGTTGTCACTACTGATATATAGGAAGTAGGAGAAAGATACTTGATGCTGAGTAATGCATGATCAGCATATTAGTGACAGCTTAGAGAATTTTCTTTAGCCAGTTCCCTCATTCTTGTACTGTCATGTGTTATTTCAAAGTCAGTGAATGACAGAAGAAATGACCCTATATATAAACACAGTAGGATCAGTGGATAATGAATAGTCAAATAGAATATTTTTCTGTGATTTTGTCAGGAAGGAAGGAAGGAAGGAAGGAAGGAAGGAAGGAAGGAAGGAAGGAAGGAAGGAAGGAACCATCCAACCATCCAACCATCCCACCCACCCACCCACCAACCAACCTGCTATTCCCCCCAACTCTGCAGAGCCATGCAACCCTTGAGAGACAAAATAGATGTTAGAGATATCCTGTCATCGGAATTGAAATCACATTAGTGTTCCAGATGTTTAATTTAGGCAGACATAAGTGTCTGAGAAATCGAACTTTCAAATGAGGACTGGGTTCATGTCCTGAAGACTAATCATACAGCAAAGCAAGCTGTTTGCACAGCAGGCAATGAGAGAAGCTCCTGCTGTGACAATCACACACAATTAGCCCTTAAGGAAGTCCCTATGCTAATGACAAAGTTACATATAACATCCCATTTGTCCCTTAGATGTGAATGGATCTAGCATTACCAGATACTTCTAATCAGTAGAACACTTCCAGTCATGTCAATCAAGTTTTAATCACTTTCCTAAAAGTATTTGACTCCTCTATTTTCCTCTCTCATATATTTTTCTATAGCAGTGGTTCCCAACTTTGGGTCCCCAGATGTTATTGGACTGAAACTCTCAGGAGTTTTCACTACTATATATGCTGGCCTGTATATCTAGGAGTTGTAGTCTATAAAATCTGGAAACCCAAGGTTGGAATCCACTACTTTATAGCCTTTTTTGGTGATAGTAAAACAAAATATAATCCCAAATTCTCCATTCTTACTCTTTCCCCCAAATGTTTTCTGTCACCCACCTTAAAAGGATAGAGGTTATGCTGTTTGAAGGCTGTATATTTGCAGAGACAAGCACAGTGGTACCTCTTAAAATGAACTTAATTCATTCTACAGGTCAATTTGTTTTAAGAAAATGTCTTACAAAACACGGTTTCCCATAGGAATGCATTGGGAATGGATTAATTCATTCTAGAGGCTAGAATAAAGACAAAAACAACCGGGTTCTTTTCCTGCGTACATGTGGTTTTTTTGTCTTGTGGAAACATCCCATATGGATTTTTATGGTCATGTGAAGCATGCCTATTCCTGGAAATTTTTTTCTTCCTACAAAATTTTTGTTTTACGAGGCACGTGTTTTAAGAGGTACTACTGTATTCTCAAGGGTCCCTTTGCATTGTGCTTTGGCTGGTTTGTTGGTTTCTCCAGCCAGGACCTTGGAACTTCCACATTCTCTGAAAGAATACTGGGCCCATTGAGCAATTGCACTTTAAATTATTACAGTTTTATTATAAGATTAATTTTAAAAATCTGATCAGAGTTAATCTCATAAAAATCTTAATCTGGTCCTACATGGCCCTGGAGATTGCTCTAAAAGGATATGTATAGGCTGCACTAATGAAGCTGAAGAATGGAAGTCTTTTAAGCTTCCTATACCAGTGGGCAAAATATGTAGTTAGCTCTGAGGTGCATATAGGAGGAATACACATGTAGTTCTCAATTATGTGAACTTAATTATTTGATTGGTATCCTTTTTACACCTGGCTGGATAGTTCGGTGGTTTAGGTATCTGCCTGAGGCACCAGAGACTGGGAGTTCAATTCCTTACTGTGCCTCCAGGGAGTAAAAAGCCAGGCTGTGCGGCCTCGGGCAAGCAGCACAGTCCCAGGGTACCAACAGAAGAAGGGAATGGTAAGACATTTCTAGGTATTCTCCATCTGAAAAACTCTGAAAAGGGTCACAGTAAATAAGAATTGAATTAACAGAACATGATTATTTTACAGCCCAAATAGTATTATCCATGCAGAAATAGAAGCTATCAACAGATCAAAAGGAACCCCAAGGTCTGCAGAAGCATAAAGAAGAAGACTCCTAAGGAAGGGGAAGACCTTCTCCTGGCATCCCTCTGGAGACAAAATTTACTCATTGGGGTCGGAATGCTGGGTAACTGCCAAGTGAGGGGGGGAAGGGGAGAGTGGGTGGAATGGAGTGGAATGGCATTGCTAGAAAGAAAGTGCAAGGGGCAGGCTAGAACCCTCAATAGGAACATTCCACTTTGCAACATTTTGTTCCTGGTCCAGCTTTTAAATACCTGTAGGTAAATGCAGATCCTGTTGTCTTTGCTCATATGGAAATGTGACTTCACATTTTCTTCACACAGTTGCTCATGCAGATCTTCCTTCCTAATTCTGCATATTGCAGCTAGGCACTCTTACTGATACCAGACCAAATGTCATGTAGAATAAATTTCCTTATGCAGAGCACCAGCTGTACATACCTCCAGGATAACAACATCAATAATTTTAGAAATCTGTCATGATAATCCTCTTGCTTGGCTTCTTAAACCAGCTCATAAGGTAGCAGCCAGTCTCCCTAGACATTTTTGAGATGATCAACAGTGATGTTGAGATTTACATCAGGGGGACATCCAGTTTCATAAGGAATCACAGACTGGTATACTCTTAAGTATACAGGGAAGGGAACATGCTAGCCCCACCCCTTCTGTCACAGCTTCTCTTGCAATTTTGGAGCCTGGTGATGTGGACAGGACTATTGGAGAGGTGAAGGCTACCATGTCTGCTGGACCCTTGCCCTACCTGGTTTATTAAAAGTTGCCAGAGAGGGACTGGCTGTGGTTAAGAAGAGTGTCAAATGCATCCTTGCAGCAGGGTAGGACCCCACCATGCTTAAAGGAGACAGTAGTGAGAATATTATTGAAAAAAATCACCTTTGGGTTTTGGGTAATTGCCAGTCATTCTCTAATGTTTTATTATTGGGGAAGGTGCTAGAGTGGGTTCTAGTTTCTTAGCTCCAGGGGTTCCTGGATGAGACAAATTATATAGATTCAATTCAGTCTGGCTTCAGGCCTGGTTATGGGATGAGAACTGCTTTGGTCACCTTGCCAGATGACATATGCCAGGAACTGGACTGTGGGAGTATGTCCTTGTTGGCTCTGCTGGAACTCTCAGTGGCTTTTGATACCATCAACTATGGACTAGACTGTGTCACCACACTATGAATTCAAGAAGATATACTTACAACATGTGACACAACTTTGAATGGGCTCCAGTTCAGTGTGGAGAGGAGGTACAGCAGTGGTTATATTTGACCTTTGATCCGACTGTTTATCCGTTCTCATTACAACCCTGTTGTTTGAATCAGTAGCTTTAGTTTTAAAAGAAACCTACATGAAAGAATGGCACTATAAATGTAAACATAGATAAGAGGTTACAGTGAGTACAATGTATGAAAAAAAAAACTGGACCTGATAGAGACAAATGCAAGGAGTGTATTTCTGGGAGAGAAAAAAGAGGAAATGATAAAAAACATGACAAAAGGTTATTTCATTTTTCTGCACTGGAGACTGATTGGAAATGTGGCTGAAGATACCACCAACAAAAGTATGATGAGCTGATGGGTTGCTATGGTAACATTGCACACCATATTGCACAGAGAGCCTATGAAGATCTGTTATCATACCTGAGTAGTAGAGCTCATGTTTCCCAGTGCCATTAACAAATGTGGCAGTTCAAAGGTGGTTGGGCCACAGTCTCAACATTACCTGTCATTGGCAGACCTGGCAAGTGCTAATTGGAGTTTCATTTCAGAGGGTCAGCTCACTCACTAGCCAGTGAGGTGTTCACTTCTGCAGGGATAGTGGTAGTGGTGAAGCTACAACTGTGTTTCAGTCTCCACTAGAGGTGGTCACAAAGTGGAAAAATGGCATTTCATTTCATTTTGTTTCTTTAGTAGTTTTGTTTTGTTTGTAATGAATTTTAAAGTAGTTTTGTTACAAAATGAAACCAAATGAAATGAAACACTATGCTCTCCTGGGTCCTAGAGGCCCCAAAATGGCAGGGAAGCTTTCTCAAGCTCTTTCCTATAAGCACTTGAAATTTGGAAAGGTGTGGGGGTCAGGGGCCTGAGTTATTAAGGTCCAAAGAGGGTGCCCCAAGGAAAAATGATTTCTAATTGGATTCAGAAGTGATTACCACTGCCGTGGCTTGGCTTCTGTTCCAAATCCAATTAGAAAGTATTTTTCCTAGGGGCACCCTCTTTGGAGCTTCATAACTCAGCCCCATGACTCCAAAACTTTTCCAAATTTCAGGGTTTTACCTAGAATTGCTTGAGCAAGTTAAGCCTGACATTTCCATGTCAAAACATGGCTGCGAATGCAATCCGTATTTTCAAGTATGATTCTCTTCTGATTGAAGAGAATTAATAGCTTCCTGTTTTAAGTGATTCTACTGTGTCATACTTTCCAGGTTGAAATTCAACCTGAAAAGTATATTACAGTGATGATAGTACTGGTAAAGTTACCAAGCAAATGAGGAAGCAATTAATTCTCTGCTGGTTCAACCAGAGGGAGTAATTGCTTCCTCCATGTCACCTTTCCCTATCCAGTCAAAACCTCTTTAAAAAGTCTAAAATTACTGCTGGGGGCACCCACTTTGGAGCTTAATAACGTGCCCCCCTGAACACCCAACTGCTCCAAATTTGGAGAGCTTCCAGGGAAGAGTCTAAGGAAGCTCACCCAATTTAATTTCTGAACAAAAAAAGTGGTTTGGTTCAGTTTTGACCAAAACAGTTTCTTTCATTTAATTTCGTAACAAAGGAATTTATTATGTAATGATATGATGAAACTGTGTGTTGTTTTTCGTTTTGTGCCCATCTCTAATCTGGACTCAAATTTAGAGATTTCTCATTAGGCAAAACTTCTAAGGGAGTTGTTTTTGGTCAAAATACATACATGCTTTTCAATCTTATTTGAAAATAATTTCTCCTTTTCAAATATATACCTGCATATTTTATCCATTATTATCAAGGCTGCTTAAACCAACAATATGGAAGCAACATGTTAAAATGCTATAAAATTATGGAAATTAATAATATAATTCCACTGGTAGCTAAACAATAGTAGAATAAAACAAATTGAAAATATCTTCAGAAATATGCATGTTGTGAAAAATAAGTTTAAAATGTGCATATGAGTATACATTTACATATGAATCTTTATAGCTGCCTAGATGCCCTAAGCACATCCGATCTCGCCTCATTTTGGAAGCTAAGCAGGGTCGGCCCTGGTTAGTACTTGGATGGGAGACCACCATGGAATACCAGGTGCTGTAGGCACCTGGAGTAGGAACTGGCAAGCCACTCCAGTACTCCTGCCAAGAAAACTTCCATGGACATGGAGTCACGAAGAGTCGGTCATGACTGTAACGACACAACAACACACACATGAATCTTTATGCAGGATTGAACAAGACTAGCATACCTGTATATATTAGTGGAAAAATTGGATGGGGTGCACTTATCACGGACTCTGAAGTGTGCAAGTGTGAAACTGGAGGTGACCAGAAATAGCTATATGTAATCATCCCTAATTTTCAGTCAAGTTCAGACAGGACCAAGTGGTATTTAAACACTTGAAGATCATGATTAAGTTTATGGTGGGCATTAGAGATGTTAAGGCCTGGAAAAAAAAACCCAGAAAAATTGGGGGAAAAACCCACCTTTTTTGTTTTTTTCTGGAAGCCTCCCCCCCCAAATGTAAAAAATTGAAAAAATAAAAATGATTATCAAATGTTTTATTTTAACATGATGGATAAATATATTTTAAGACAGGGTGTTCTAATATTTTACAAATTATTTCTAAAAAATATGCATAGTAGCAGAGTATTTTAATTTCTCTGCACCGAGGACAAGCAAGTCCTAGGTTACAAACTGAAGTCTCCAATGCAAGAATAAGATTCATTTCTTCCTTTAGGAGGTGCTGCTATTGTCACAAGAAAAAGAAAAAGGCTCCACTTTAGTTTGTGCATGTGGGTAGGTGTGTTTGGTACTGTTCTGTCCTCTTCACTAGGCCCCAAAGCACTGGAAGAAAATACAGAGTGACAGAAATGATTCTGTACCTCTTTAATTCTTTTTTACAAGAATGAGTTTTTATTTTATTTTAATTTAATACTGTGGAGAGGAATTATGAATTGTTAATTCTGGATTTTTAAGCATTGTTCTGTAGAGTTTTTTTGTTCCACATAAACTAGTAAACAGTTCAGGAGATGGTTACTTACAATTACAAATAAATACTATTTCAAAAGTAAATTCTATTTGTAATAATTGTTTGGATACACTATATTTTAATATCCTAATTGTGATAATTTTAGTCCAAGTCAAATTGTCCATAGTCATATTTTATATTCCTAAAGTAACAGAATGACTTTCAAGCTGTAAAAGGGGGTGGGGAGTGCTAATATAGTATTTTTTCAATTTCCCCCAAAATTTGTTTTTTCCAGAAAAACAAAAACTGAAAAAACGGAGTTTTTTTCCAAGTTTCAAAATTTCTGGAAATTTTACATCGCTAGTCGGCATAGTCGAGAAGGAAGCACTGTTGATTTCTTTACAGCATATTCTTCTCTAGAGAAATATGTAAATTCAACACACTGGTTGAAAGTCCTTTCTTTGTTTTGTTTACTTTTCTGTTTCATTAAAAGATGACTGTTTCCTTTGGACTTTTAGAAGGGTCATGGGTGGTGGTGTATGACTTTTTCCCCATGAATGTTTTCTGTGTGCCCTAAGATTTTCTGCTTTAGATTGTGCTTGTTGTGCCAATGTTTTGTTTCACTGGGGAAAATTAAGTGTACAAATATTCAATTTACCCTGCTGAATCCCCAGCTGTCCCCAGTCACCTCGTTTGCAATCTGGACCTTTGGCCCTTCTTTTTCTGTGAGGAAACAAAATAAATTCAACAACACTAGTTGAATTTCAATGGGAGCAAAGGCAATTTTATTGCTTTTAACAGCCTTCTCACTCTTTCGCCAATAAGGAAACATGCTTTGGTTTACCATTTAGTGTTGGGCGATTAATTCAAAGAGCTTTAAAAAGATGAATAAAGAAATATTCACCATGCAGCTGGGGTAGCTACAGAACACTATGGAATGACAATCCAACAATGCTGATGTCTAAGCCTGGCAAAGCTGCCCCAGGCTGCAGTAATTTATTTGACTATTGATGCTGACTTTTAATGAAGTCCTGTGATAAGCATACTGCACAATGTTGTTCGGAGAGGCTTTGTTTGGATGGAAGGGGTCCAAATATAGCCCTGAGGTTCTAGTGTGTGGAGGCTGACTTTCTGATCAAGAGATGGGAAGTAGCAAAGACATGCAGGGTTGAAGCAACTCCTTGTTTAATGAAGGGGCCTTTCATGTCCTATCATTCCTGTCAGCATGTGGGAAACAGGATATTAGGGGAGGTTGCTATAGTGACTTGTATCAATCATAATAGAGTAACACTGATGCAAAGGAATCAGTGGATTAACATGTAATCAGAATATACTGTGCTGGAATATTTTTTGTTGTTCCAGATCACTTCTGATGATAAAAATGGATGTCTCCTCTGGACTTTTTTTCTGTGAATGTGGCAAATTCTGGTTCTGTTTTGCACTGGCCCTTGTCCCTTACTGTGCATCAATGCCATGATTTTCAGAGTCTTTGCAGAGAGCAACAACAGAAACAAGGGCACATACGTTGCCTTATTATCTGCAATCACACAGAAAATTGGGAAGAGGAAAATGCTACTAATAATATATTTTAGAAAGAAGGAGCAGGCTTGGCTTCTGCTTAAGGGAATTTGCAGAGAATAAAAGTGCTTTCAAAGCCAGAGGATGTGTTTTCATCTGTTCTGTTCCATTTGCTTGAGACTGTCTCTCATTTCGATGTCTTTTCTTGGCCAGAGAGTCCTTTACTTCATTTTGTTTTGTTTACTTGCTATGTTTCACTAACAGAAGATGATCGTTTTTTTCCTTTGGACTTTTTAGAAGGGTCAGGAGAGGGTGCATGACTTATGTTACATGCATGTGTTCTGTGTGCCCTGAGAAGTTCTATTCCAAGCTGTGTTTGTTGTGCCAGTGTTTTGCATTCACAGTGTTTTGCATTTCAATACATTTACCATCATTTACCCTGCTAATTCCCAGCTTCCCTCAAAAATGTCTATTTAGTCAAGTCACCTAATTTGCAACATGGACTTCTGACCCTTCTTTTTCTGTGCGGAAACAAAATTTGTTTTATTTCTTTTATTTCCTTCTCAAACCAAAGAAGCCCCTATCATCCAAATATTCATTTACATGAAAACTGGTTGTTTTCTGGTTGTTAGTATGTTGTTCCTCCCCACCCCCTTTTTACAACAACAACAGCAACAACAACAACAACAATACCAAATCTTAAACTATTTTAGAGACTGCAGAGCCTGTTTTGCATAATGTATTTTTATTTGGGTGTTTTTTTTGCATTTTTCTTCTGTCCAATACCTAAGTGTGGTTGTCTGTTATCATATTGATTGTATCAACAAGTACACTTCATAAGTTGATCTTATGAACTCTTACATATGCTTGTTTTTGATTTTTAATGCGCTCTATAAGTTTCTTTGTTCTCCCTATATTCAGACTATATTTTCCACAAGTCTGTGAATTTTTTTTTAATTTTCAGTTTTTGTATTATTGTCTAGAGTTGCACCATTTTTCACAGGTAGGCTTTTTAAATTGTTTCAGAATTTTAATATTTACAGATTTATTTCTCTGTTATCTTCTTTTGTACATGGTACTGTATAGTGCATATTTTTTTCTGCTTCACTTCTACAGAAGTTTATGGAGCATATTTCATATCCAATATAGAGAACCATAATGTACTTTTTATTACACAATTTACTTAGAAGACTATTAAATGCTTCACAAAAATTATATACAGATTTTATTTCACTATTTCTTTCGCTTGGCGTTGAAGAGTAATTTAGTGTGCATATATTGAGAATAGTAAATGGGAAACTGTACAGTACTCAGTAGCCACAAACAAAGGATTTAAGTCAGTTACAGAAAATTAACTGAATTGCTGTTTTACTGTCAGGCCTCAAGTAGTGCCATCAGATTTAGCTACACTAATAAAAATGTCTGCAATGACAGTATGTCCAGCTTTGCACTACTTGTGAAATGTAACTTAATGCCATCAGTTTGTTTTCTAGTTCACAATTTACAAGTTAGCTCATAAATTATTTGTTTAAACCCAAGATAATTGACTCAACCAGTGCCCTTCATCACTGGTGTTACTTCCTGCATGACCTTGAGAGTCTGGCTAAGTTTTATATCTTCATCCTGTTCCTCATCGTGATCATCATGTGCAATCAATTAAACTGATTTATTATTATTATTATTTATTTATTTGTTGTATTTATATCCTGCCCATCTTCCTGATGGAACTCAGGTGATCTGTTTCATGGTTTTCTATGTAGAGAGTACTCAGAAATGGTTTACCTTCCCCCTCTTTCTGTGGGCATTCTCGGTCTGTGAAGCTTGCCCAAGACCACACAGGCTGACTTTTCTCTCAGGAGGCACAGTGGGGAATTGCTCCCAACCTCTAGTACCAAAATCCAGAGTTGTTTATGTAATACAAAAGCAGGGATGACTGTGCTGTCTCGAGGCTGACTTATGTTTAGACTGTACCAGTGTTGGCGAAAGGTGGCACGTGAAGCTCTTTCTGTGGGCATGTGACATCCCCCCCCTCGGCCACAACACTTCCTCCTCATCTCAGAGCATGCCACTATGCTCCATGCAGAGAGCTGGGCAAAGGGGAGGCAGTGGCTTGTGGGGTCATTTATAGCCCCAAGTTACTCTCCAGCCACGCCTCTCTAGGCATCCCAAAAGTGGTGTGGCTGGAGAGTAAACTGGGGCTACGTAGGAGCCCACAAGCCACTGCCTCCCCTTTGCCTGGCTCTCTTCACCAAGCCATTTCAGTGGTCTTGAGGTGGCTGTGTGCAGAGAGTCAGGTAAGTGGAGCAGCAGTTTGTGGGAAAGCAAGGATCAAAAAAGCGAGAGTGCTATGGCTGCAGGAAATTCAAAAGCCTGCTCTTTGATTCTTACTTTCCCAAAGGGTGCTGTTGTGTTGCGTCACTACAGTCATGACCGACCCTTCATGACCCCATGTCCATGGAGTTTTCTTGGCAGCAGTACTGGAGTGCCTTGCCAGTTCCTACTCCAGGCACCTATAGCACCTGGTATTCCCTGGTGGTCTCCCATCCAAGTACTAACAAGGGCCGACCCTGCTTAGCTTCTGAAATCAGGCGAGATCGGGTGTGCTTAGGGCATCTAGGTGCTACCCTTTGGCAAAGTGAGGATTGAAGAGCAGGGTTGCAACTCTTTGGGAAAGTGAGGATCAAAGAGCAGGATTTGGAATTTCCTGGGGCCACAGTAAGGGTGCTGTGGCTGCAGGGAATTCAAAAGCCTGCATCACTTTTCCAAAGGGTAGCACCCCTGCTCTTTGATCCTCGCTTTCCCAGAGGGTAGCACCCTTTGGGAAAGCAAGGTTTGAAGAGCAGTTTATTGAATTTCCCACACTGACAGCGAGGGTGTTGTAGCCTCAGGAAATTCAAAAGTCTGCTCTTCGATCCTCGCTTTCCTGAAGGGTAGCACCCGAAGCATTTGTAACCTGTATTCAGGTTAAATTGCCATATTGGCACTTTGCACAAAATAAATAAATTGCAGCTTGGGCACTCAGTCTCTAAAAGGTTCACCATTACTGGACTATACTAACCTAAATGCAATTGATTCAGCAGGTTTACACTGTTTATTATGATGTTCAGACCAGACCCCAATCCCCTTTCTATCTCAGGGTTGTCTAGAGACAATTTTCCTGTTTTTGTATTACCTTCTTAGGACAATGGATTACAATAAAGCACACTTAACTGAGTTTCCCCAAGTGTCATTCCTACTAATCTTAATATACCAGAGTGCACACTGATTTTATCTGGACACTGTATAATATCCTCTCCCCTTCCCTGATAAAATCGTAAGCAGTTCAGGTCCTAAATCCTTTAATAATACTTTAGTGACATGCATTATATTTGGTCTCATTTATTGTTAAGGACAGCTAAGAGCACACATTACATTATTGCACCTGTGTTCAAAAGGCCAAACTAGTCATGGCATTAAACTGCATGAGTGAAGTTCATCTATAGCTCTCTTTTCTTGTTATGTCAGTAGAAACTGTGATTCAATTCTGTTTGCTCAGACATGACTCTTGGAGCAACTGTGTCTAGAAACACTACCATATTTTCGTGTGATGTGCTAACTATGGGTCCAGAGTCTGGGCCAAAGGATATTTCCCTTGAAATCCAAACTGGGATTTTTCTGTTTTCTAATAGACTTTCCTTCAGAGAGAAGTGAGTCTAATATTTCACCAGCTGTGGCCAAGTCAAATAAATGATCTTCCCTATTGTCTATTCTACAGTCATAAGGTTGCTGAGGTTTCAATGTGTCTCCTTCTTCCCTTTTCCTAATTATGTCATTTTCCTATTGTTTAATGTGGTGTGTATTTTGCCCCCTGGGAGAATGCTGTGGAATCATTTAACATTAATAATTTTTTTATTTTATTTTCTTATCATCTATTAATTTCTGGTCTGCATTTTTAATATTTGCAGCAAGAACTTCACTCACTGCAGTATTATGAATTTGTGGAGAGGCAGGTGGGAAGTGGAGATTCAGAAAAAACTAAAGCCCTGTACAGGACAATGAAACCTAGACAAGTCTGAACTAGTAAAAAGCCACTTGCCTTGAAGAATACCCCCAGCAAACCCATCTATCTTCCAAAATCTTCTGAATGATTATGAAGTCTAATGAATGTTTGCATTTATTAGGCACTTAGGCAGCTAAGGATTCTCAGAGGCTTACACTATTACAGAAAACACCTTTTAGCATTTGTATTAATTACCTTGTTTGGGAAACAAAGAACAGGCAGAGTTTTTAAAGTAATCTATAAATATCTGAAAGGATGCTTGCAAAAGAGAGATTTTAGAGGGAATGATCTATGGAGGTGTATCTTTGAATTGTAAGTTGGATTAAATAAAGCTACAGAAAATGTAGTGTCTATGAAAGTTTTGTATTACAGTGACTGCTGTTAAGCTTTGGAACAACTCACCAATAAAAGTGCTGTGTGCCAGTGAACACAAAAGGCATGATCCGGTGGTGGACTTCTGAAGGCTGAATAGCATACAATAGAAATGGCAGTGGTGATTTCTCTTCCCTGTTGCATTTGCCCTATATGCCCCCAGTTCTAGGGTGCTGGAAAATCTTCCAGAACTTGTGTTCTGGAAGTATGGGTGGCTGCAAAGGGAGGTAGAAAGTTCCATTCAAACTGCCAATACACTGTTGAATATGCCAGAAGTCTGAATTTAGTCTGTCTAATCCAGGGGTCCTCAAGGTTTTAAAACAGCAGGCCGGTCCATCACGCCCCAGACATCACTGGGGGCCGAAACACAGTCCAAAAAAAAAAAAGGCTGACATGGGGGAAAAGGGGGGAGTGAGGGGCAAGCCCCACGATTGGCCCATGATCATTGTGTCTCCAGGGCCCCAGCAATGCCTCCTGCTCTAGATCACCACCCTGAGGTGCCACCGCTGGGATCCCTCTGCTGCGCCTCTTCTTCCTCCTCCTTCTCCTACAGTGGCAGTGGCTGGAGTGGCTCTCCTTCCTTCCTTCCTTCATTGCGTCAGGAAGGAGGTGGCAGCCCAGGCAAACTCAGGCCCCTCATCACCTTCTGGGCGGCCACTCAGGATGAGGAGCAGCAGCTGCAGCAAGGGCAGCAAGGCTGGCACCACTGTGTGCAGATCCAGCCGTGTGCCCTGGCCATCACGTCCCCACTGTGCCTTGGAGGGAAAGCTGCCTCCTCTTTTGGCCTGGCCCGACCCAGCTCAACTTGGCACGCTGCAAGTGAGAGAAGGAGGGATCAAGCGCTGTGAAGGAGGGAGGGGAGGCAGGGGAGGCAGGAAGACCTGCCCAAAGCCACCGAGTCAAGCCAGGCTGTGGTGCTCTGCTGGCTTGCCAGCCCACCCATCACCATCTGGAGATAAATGCAGCCCCGCCAGCCTCCCAGAAACCAGCCCTGGCCACCGTTGGCCTTCCCTTCCCTTCTTTCTCTGCCACCTCCTCTTTGCTGTTCTCTAATCCAGTGGTGGTGGTGGTGGCCTCAGCCTCTGACCATGGCTGGGCTCCCTCCTCCCCTCCCTCACTCCACGGAGCAAGGCAGCAGCTTGGAGGGGGCTGGGTGGGTGGGAAGTAGCTCCGTTTCCTACTCGGTCGCCTGCCATCCATCCCTCCAGCGGTCCACTGCCATGGCTGCTCTGGCTCGGAAGGCTGGCTGGCGCTGCTTCCACCTGCCCCCTTCATTTCTCACAACTACAATAACACAGGCAGCAGCCACACAAAGAAGGCAGGTGGGCAGGGTGGAGGACGAGCAGGGGTTGGGCCTCAGGGCCATGGAGGGAGTGGGAGACCTTGCCACAGCCCTCCTGTTTTAAATTGCCCTGCTCGGCTGCACCCAGCGCCCTGACCATCTGGGTGGTGGGTGGGGGGAGTGGGGGACCTTGCCGTAGCCCTCCCACTTTGAATGCCCCACTAGCCAGCATGCAGATCATCTGGGTGGTAGTTGGGGGGAGTGGGAGAAGCGACATAGCCCACTGCTTTGAACTGCCTCAGCAATAGAAGCAGCTGCGGAGGATGGCTTGCTTGCAAAGCAGGGGGTAGGTGGGGGGTTGCAATTGGTTCTGGGGGCCGGATGCAGGACCTTGGGGGGCCGCATCCGGCCCCGGGGCCTTAGGTTGAGGACCCCTGGTCTAATCTATTAGTCTGCACTGACAGTGACTGCCGGATTTTAACCCCCGAATTTGCAAGCCTTCATTCCAATGACCACCATCCAGATGACAAACAAGACAACATTGTAGGGTCTTCAGATTCCAATTCATTCAAATGTAGTTTGCAGCTGCTTTAGAAAGGAAAGGACCAGATGACATGTCTCATTCAAGATTTTCTTTTAAATTGTTCTTTGGATCCCTTTCCTACAAGCAACCTTAGTTTTCTTTTTTTTATGACATAAAAATTTAGTTTGGGTTTGTCTGGGGTTGGGGCCTATTGTTTGTGATGTATAAACATTTTTGATGTTTTTGATCTATAAAAATGCCATTTTGATATATAAACATTTGAACTGGAAACGAGTTTTGAAGGCAGGTGCCAGCCTATGTTTGTGGGAGGCATTCGACGTATCTCAGTTCCAAAGAGAAATTTGGCTCCTCTGATGCATCATTTTGTTCTGACGACTGCAATGGATTCTTAAGTGGCAGAAAACAATTTGAAGTAATTGTTGGAGAAAAGGACTTAAACTGTATTTGCCTACATGAATTCTATTTTATGTGTTTTGATAGCTACTTAACATAGACATTCTGCTTGTGATAGGAACCTTTTTCCTTACCACAGTTCAATCATGCTGATGCCAAAAGGTCATTTGAACTGTTTAGTACACATGTGAGTTTCAAATTCAATTTTGTGCACCACAGCTCAGCTTGCCAATGGAAGAATTGCAGTGACATGTAGAATTGCAGTTAAAGTATATGGTAAATAATTCAGAGACAACCTCTTTGCCATGGGAATAATGACTGAATTGATGCAAAGCAATATAATGTCCAGTCCATGAACAGAGTAGTCATAAGATGAGTTGTAAAAAATTCCAGGGCTCTTCAACCTATTTATTAATCTGTACATAGTAGGTAGAGTGTCCATGAACAGAGAGTAAAATTATGATTAATTTGTAAACATAGCAATTCACTATTAACCTTTTCTATTTGAAAGCAGCATTTTAACAATCCCCCCCTCTCTCCTTAAGCCTTTTTTGAAAATCTCCTTTTCCTTTTCTCAGCAACCAAAATTTTGATGTATGCCACATTGCTTCGAAGCAATACGTTCAACTTTGCAGCAACTGTATATATGTTTACCAGATACCATCTGTGGAAGCATATAGCTAGGGATGTTATGAGTACTCCCAAAGTTCCCTCTTAGAGATTTTGTAAGTCTCATGCTTCTGAAACTCTGCATTGAGACATCCCTACTTCAAGGACATTTCCTAGCTTCCCCAAACCCTTGCCTTGTTTGACCTCTCAATATTTTTTCACTTTTTTCTGCTCAAGAAACAGCCAAACTCTACAAAGCTTGATACCTTTTCTGGTGAATCCTGCACAGTTTGGCATTTCTTTAGCACTTTCTAGAATCTAGATGAATCCTGAGTAGGAAAGATCCTGATGTGTGCAGGAATTGTAGTCATCCTGTGCAGTTTGACATATTTTTTCTCTTTTCTTCTCTGGAAGCAAGAGGTAGCAAGAGTCATACACATCTAGCTGTTGTTTTAAATTTTTATTTTCAGTTGGAAGGGGAAAAGTTATCAGGGGGAAAAAGTAAGTGTAAGCAGGGCATGGACAGGATATTTTGATGCCAACCCAGATGTTTTGGAAACATGCATGGGAGTGGAAATTTACACACCATTTTCTAATCATGCTATCTCCTGCTGTAGAACTCAAGTAAATGTCACCATACTTTCATTCTTTTTAAATCAAAGAATGGTAAATTTATTTGTTACTGTATTTTCTGTATATAAGATGCCTTTTATTAGACTCCCTGCACTTTTAGACCACCAAATAAATATAATCAATAAATGTCTGAAGAAGTGGACGTGTCCACAAAATGTTACATTAAAATATGAAAGTTAGTCTTTAAGGTGCCACATGTTTTGTGTCTTTGTTTTGTTTTGTTTTTCTTGGATTTTTTCCTGAAATCCTCCTTGCAGTCTCCTCCACCCCCACCACCCCTGCGGTTTTCTTTCATTTTCCCACTCCAAACACACCCGTCAGCTTTCGTGATTTTGTTTTTTTGCAGGATCAGACTCCATAGGGCTTGAGCAGCCCATTAAGTAATGCCTTTTCACAAAAAAAGTGTGGCTTTTTTCTTTTCTTTGTAGAGCACATTTCTTAATGGTTGGCTCAGGCCTGCTGGGGCCTGATCCTGGAAAAAAACAAAATCACCAAAGCCGAGAGGAGTGTTTAGAATGGGAAAATGAAAGATAATAGCAAGGGTGGTGGGGGTTGAGAAATCAAGGAAAGATGGAGTCGATCATGCAAAAAACAAACCACAGAGGAAAAAGAGCAAGGTGAGTTTGGGTTCTCCTCCACTGACCCACACCGAAAGGCTTACTTCTGTGTATACCACTCCTCTTAATTTTGACATCATGATTTTAGAAAAAAGTAGTATACACAGAAAAATATGGTATATCTTTTCAATCTGGTCTTCCCAAATATTAGCCAAAGCTAGTATACTGTTTATTTTATTTATATAATGAATTTATCTGGAAAGCCAATGTGGCACATGGGATATATTTAGGACTCCAGAGAGCTGGGTTCCAGTCTCCACTCTGACATGGAATCTTATAGGAGGATGGCAAGAGTAAGTCACATCTTCAACATTCATAAATCATCTACCAAGGTCACCAGAAGTTGGAATTGACCTTGCTGGCACATAATAACACTGGATTTTTAACCATTCAGCATATTTGAAACACAATGTTCTATGTTATCATTTCATAAAGAACACAAGCACAAACTGAATC
The DNA here is from genome assembly GCA_029282475.1 of Phrynocephalus forsythii. Lineage (NCBI taxonomy): Eukaryota > Metazoa > Chordata > Lepidosauria > Squamata > Agamidae > Phrynocephalus > Phrynocephalus forsythii. The sequence continues at coordinate 70,067,299 of JAPFRF010000006.1, read as the reverse complement.
CAAGTGTTTAGAATGAAGTGACTGGAGATAAGCACGGAACTTTCATACAAGTTTGGCACCATTTAAATGTTTTAAACCAAAGGTTCCCAACCTTGGGTAATCTAGGTGTTCTTGGACTGCAACTCCCTAAAGCCTCAGCCAGCACAGCTGGTGGTAAAAGCTTCTCAGAATTACCTTGTTATCCCAGGGAGAGAACTTCCAATTTTAGTCTCTAATTCCCATGTGTGCGGTGAGAAATGATGGCAGACTTGGCTTGAATTATTCTGAAATAATTGAAAAAGCTGGCATAGAAACTAATGCACACCTGACTGGGGACTTGGTTTTTTAATACCTTTTATGGTCCTTGTTAGGTCAAGCTTTGTACACAATAGCAGGAAATCTGAAGTCAGCATCAGGAAATTTTAAAAAGATACCCTTAAGGGATGTAATTAAAATATGTGTACTGTGCTGTGAATATGTGACAAACATAGTTCCCATGGGAAATTCACTGTGGAAGAGCTATCCTCGTATCATGCTCACAGTGTTAAAACCTTGAGACATATTAATATTGCTACATTATTATATACAGTAGTAACAAGTAGAACATTTTCTTTCCTTAGATTTGTATGTGAGCATTTGCAAAACATTATTGAAAAATCTCTTCTAGTAGGTGTAGATGGACAGTCATGTAGATTTAATCAGCTAGTAGTAGTAAAATATTACATTTTTAAAAATCCTGTTGGAAAATAGTCGGCCACTTTAAAGGAAGAATGAAATGTGAATATATGCTTTTAAAAGAACATATGAGAATTCTCTCAAAACCCAATTACTTCTTTTCAAATGGTTCTTATGGGGACAGTCAAGTGATTTTAAAAAGAAAAATACATACTATGAAATGTATCTATATGTTTTTCAGCTTCTGCTAATTCTTCCTAGTTGCAGAGGAGTGGCAAACAGAGAATATTGAATTTCATTCGGCCTTTACAATCATTCTAAGTTTCTATAAGGCTGTTATCACTGCAGCTTAATACACTTGCACTTGACCATTCGGAAAACATGTGGGGTTGTGATAAGAGGATGAGATGTTCATTGCCACCCACACCATACCCTAGTAGTCCCAGTTCTTAATGTTCTCAAAACTTTAGACAAGCAAGAGGAAGTCACTGAAATGAAACTCTTGCTTTTATGGGGCAAATATACCTTCCATTAAAGAAAGCAAGTAGGCATTTTCTAGGAAATTAAACAAAGAAGGTCAAAGGATGTAGCTTTTTAATGTCTTGGGTAAGTTCTTTCCCTTGAATCAGTGGTTGGAGTGAGGGCTTAGAGTTGGAGAGTGCTTTCTTGTAGCTAGACATGGGCACAACTCGGCGAAATTGTCGTTTCCGTTTTTGGTTATTGTTTCCGTTACGTAACGGAAACGGTAACGATAATTAAGCCGTCAGAACTCGAACTCGAACCGAAAAAAGAAAATTTTGGTCGGGTTTTTCATTTCCGTTTGTGGCATCGCGGTGATCACGCAATGCGAAGCACAGAATAAGTTTTTAAAAGTTTTTTTAAAAACCCCGACTCCCGGCCAAAAAAGCAGGCGAAAATATGCCTGCCTGAGGCTTTGCCACCTACCAGAGGGCTGGTTTCTGGGGGTCCCCGGCCTTTCTCCCCCTCTTCTCCTGCTTGCACCAGGCTGGGGGGGGTCATCCTCATCGTCTCGCCATGCCATGTGGTGGTGGGGATCCAAAATGGCAACCACAATTTTTCTTTTGAAATCGTGGTCAAAAAACACACCAAATCACCACAGAAACATGTGAAATTTATTTATTTTAAATGCCTGAATTTTAATAGTAGCAGCAGTGGTTTTTTTATAGCAATAAAACGTATTTATTTTATTTTATTTTTTATTTTTTTAGAACTGCCCATTTGGGCTGGGCATGGGATGGGACAATGCAAATTGTTTGAACCATTCCACCAATGGCATCGCCAGGTTTTTGACTGATACTTCTGGATGTCTCGGAGGGCATAAAAAGCCGAGGCACCTTCCAGAAATCGCAGTCGGGTGTATGGATGTGGTTGAGGGAGGAGGGCTGGCTGCTGGTGCTGGTGTGATCCGATCGAGATTGAGGAGGGAGGCTGGAGGCTTTAGGATTTAAGTTAGGCAGGCAGGCAGGGAATTGAATTTAGAAAATAATTTCTTTGATTCCCTGCAGCTTTGTCTGCTGAAGGGAATAACAGTTTATTCTTTATTTCTTCTCTGGCAGTTTGTGAGGATTTTTTTCTGATATTGGATAAAGGGGAGGTTCGACTGGGAGTGGGAGGTGTGGATTTATTTTAAAAATATATTATATACTACCATTTATTTTCTATTTTCCCAACTTCAATTTGCTTGCACACACACCTCTATCATAAGTGATATCCTAACTGCCCACTCGCCCGTCCGCCCGCGCCGCCCCTGCCCACTCGCCCGCCCGCTGTCACCGCCCACCCATGGCCCCCCGCCACCACCGCCCGCCTGCACCTCCCCCCGCCCCCCGCCCCCCACCCCGCCCGCCGCCTAGGGCGAAAAAACACCTAGTGCCAGCCCTGTTTGCGGGACGCCCCTATGCTCTGGGAAGTCAAATCGCACTAAATCGTGGTGGAAACGACAAACGACAAATGAAATGATAAATTTTTGAAAAATTTCACGACAAACGGAAACGACCCGAAACGGACCCGTTCCGACAAATGAAAACTTGAAACGTCATTTTTTCTGGTCGTGCCCATGTCTACTTGTAGCCAAAATGCTTATTCCCCCGTCAACTGCTGCTACTGTTTTTTGCCAGGGTATATGGTGGCTCTCTCCCTTTGTTGCAGAAGGATGACAGCTGGGAAGTGGGCTGTGAAAGAGCATGGCAAAATGTAGAGAAGGACTGCCTCCTTCGCTTCCTCAGTGCTTTCTTTTCTGAGTACCAAGTCTGCAAGCAACAATACTATTAACAGACACATCTTAAGATCTCTTGGGATTTGATGACAGTATGTCCAGAGTATTCCATCTAGCATTGTCTTAGTTTTTTTGCCTTCTATTATCTGTTCCAGTCTTGGGGCCATGGTGTCTCTGCTGCTAAGTTTTTGGTTCCTTGGTAGTTTGATTCCTTAGCAGCTCACAGGAAATATATGTGTTATTTAAGGGAATTTTTAAGGGAATGAAGACTACTTCCTTCTCTGTTCCCCAACGCCCTCCAAACACAGACAGACAGCCAGACCAGACAGACAGACAGACAGACAGACAGACAGACAGACAGACAGACAGACAGGTGCCCTCACAGTTTTCTCCAAATGATCATTTTGGCACAAAGATGTCTCCCTATCCCACTACATTTGGCATATAGACACATCCAGTAATAAAGTAGGTTTGTAGTGTACATCCTGTTTGTGTTTCTTGATTCCTTTCACTTGACCTTTTATGATATTTTTAGTAAAAATTCACAAATATTTGCCAAAATTCAAAGTGTGTATATCCCAACACATTAGTGATATTTATTTATTTATTTATTTATTTATTTGTTTGTTTATTTATTTATTTATTTATAAACCGTGCTGACTTTGCCAAAGGGAACTCTGGGTGGTGTACAATAAATAAATATACAATACAAAGGAAAAATCAACACAATAAAAACAAAACAATATAAATAATTCTGGCATGGCAAGGTGGGCAAACAAACATAGAAACAGCTACAAAACAATCACAATCAGTTATCAATGAAATGTTCTTTAAAAAGCCATATTTTTAGGACCTTCTTAAAAGCTGGCAGAGACTCTCCTAACTGAATCTCACTAGGACATTTATTCCAAACCTCTGGGCTGGCCACTGAGAAGGCCCAACTATGTGTAGATACCCTGGGGGTCTCCCTAGGAGTGGCTACCCAGAGTGCGAGGGCTAGTGATGCTCTGGTGGAACAGGACAAAGCTGACCTCTGGGAGATACCCTCTGCCAGATATTCAGGTACCAAGCCATGGAGGGTTTTGTAAACCAAAACATGTACCTTGAACCTTATCCGGGAGGCAACAAGTAGCCAATGCAAGTGAGCCAGGATAGGGGTGATGCAGTCAAACTGCCCGCACCAACCATCACCCTGGTCACCGCATTCAGCAGCTGCTGCAGTCGCCGAACAAGGGTGAAGGGGAGCCCCATGTAAAGAGTGTTACAATAATCTATCCTCAAGATCACCAGAGCTTGCACAATTGTCTGCAGGGTTCCAGGATACAATCTTCACCCAGGAATGACTGGAGCCTCTTGGGAACATTGGCTATCAGACGGTAGTTAGACTGATTGTCTGCACCCAAGCCTGGTCTTTTAAGAATGGGCCTGATCATGGAATGAGAAATATTCTGTCTCTGAAGGAGGCAGACACAATCATAGAGGCCCATTCTGGCATGCTCCCCCCAGCTATCCTGATCAGCCAGGATGGGCAGATGTCAAATGGAGAAGCCACCACCCAGTAATGTGCCAGTGCCCTGGAGGCATCAGCTGGAGTCACAGGCCCAAACTCAACAAACTGAGGTGACCAAGGGGGTGCATCACCAGTGATACTCAGGGAGGGACTAGTGAAACCGGAGTCTAGGCCGGAATGGATGGCCTCTATCTTGGTCTAAAAAAGGCTGCAAAAGTCTCACTAGTGAAATCACTAGGAGGAGGCAGCTGCTGAATAGGATTGGTGAGGTCTCAAACCACCCGGAACAACTCCGCCTGGTGATTCGAGGCCTCCCCAATTCTCAGGGAGGCATAAGATCTTTTTGTGTCTCTGCTCACCTGAACATAGTGTCTGGTCAGAGTTTTGACTGCAGCCCAATTATATTGTGTCTGGTCTGCTCTCCATCTGCTCTCAAGCCTTCTCTGTTCTTGCTTCATCACCCGTGGTTCAGCTGTGAAACATGACGAGCTGCAGGCTCGCCATTGGATGATGTGCTTGGGGGGCGCGATCCAGTCAACAGCCTGGATGGCATCCACATACCACCTATCCACCAAAGTGTCAACAGGACCATTAGCCAGACCATCTGGAAGGCCCCCTAAGGCCTCCGAGAACTGAACCATGTCGAGGAGCCTTTGAGGGTGGGCACAAACTGTAGGGCCAAGCTCCCCAGGGTGGGGCAGCGATTGCCAGGGAAAAGGTTAGCAAATTGTGATCTGACCATTACACAGGCTGGGAACACAGATTCCTAACCCTCAGATTATAGTCCACAGACATGGAGGAAAACACCAGGTCCAGAGTATGCCCAGCCCTATGAGTGGGACCGGTCACATGTTGGGAAAGGTTCATGGGGGCCATGGACTCCATGAAGTCCAGAGCCACCCCAGACAGTCCAGACCCAGCATATATGTTGAAGTCACCCACCACCAATAGGTGAGGAGTCTTCAACAGTGTTGCTGAGATGAACTTGGAAAGCTCTGGAAGGGACTGTGCTGGGTCGCAGGGAGCAAGGTACACTAGCAGAATCCCAAACCTATTGTGCTGACCCACCAGTGGGTGTAGGCATTTCAACGCTGGACACACCAGCACCACGGATTTGCTGACATGAAAAGAGTCCCTGTAAACAATGGCCACCCAATCCCAACCCCCTGACCCTCTGACCCAGATGCTGGTAGTGAAACCCGGGGGGGGGCAGAGCTGGGCAAGGGAATCCACACCCTCTTCACCCATCCAGGTCTCAGTAAAAAAAGCCAGGTCGGCCTGCTCATCCATGAACAAATCGTGGATGATAGGGATCTTATTATGGACCAACCTGGCATCAACTACCAAACAGGACCGAACGGAGGCCCGGATGGAATGGCGGTGGGTCAAGGGGTGAGAACGGGGGACAGGTCTCACCCTAATTCTTCTAACCTGACCAGCCCCATGGCCCAAAGCATATCTACCATGTCCCAAAACCACCAGAATAGGAGCTGCGAGTGCTGGTTCCACTACTGAAAGCATTTTAAACATTGCACACAGCTTCTCTGCACCCCAGGGAGTGAGGAGAAGTGGCGCATGATGTTTAAAATGACTTTCAGCAACGGATCCAAGCAGTTGGCTCCATTGCTGAAAGCATTTTAAACATTGCGCACAGCTTCTCCTGATCATCCCTGGGTGTGGGGGAGTGGCGTGTGATGCCTCCATGGAGGCAAGCCCCAGGCTCCAGCTGATTGGTGTTGGTGTGGGGGAGAAAAAATCTTTTGTTTCCCCACTCCAGTGTAATCAGCTGGAGTCCGGGACTTGGGGAAGGGGGGGAAGGCTTTAAAAGCCCCAGTTTTTAAAACCTTCCCCCCTCCCTCCAGTCCTTTCAGGGTACTGCAGTCCCACAATATAGCAGGACCACAGTATATGAACCGCGAGAGGGTGGGGGACCATTGTACCTTAAAGCAGTGTGTGTTTCTGGCAACCTGCATTCTACTCTGTGTTTGTCTGCACTGAATCCTGCAAATTATCATCCAGACATCCACAGTAAATTCACTCATTTACTGATCAGATTAGCTGCAAATTACAGCAAATCAACTGTATTTTCTCTTCTTTGTAGTCCCACCCTATGTTTGACAATCCTGTGTTTCCTGTGCTTGATTTTTGCATCTATTTGATTCTTGATGTCATTTTTTTGCTCCTGCATAGATATTTTTAAATGTTTTTTTTAAAGTCAGCTTTGCCAGGCATGCTGTTCTCATAGGTTTCAAGCAGTTATGTTGATAACTTTCAAAAGCTTGCTTTAGTCAGTGGAGGAGCCTGAACTTGACAAAGGTTATTGATTAGAAGTGCAGCAGAGAATTGCAGAAGCTTTCATGGAAAGATATGAGAACATTCTGATGTGCAGAAACTCCTAAGGGGGCAGGGAAAAATAAGCAAAAAAATCATGTAAAAATAATGATACCAAGAAGTATCAATATTCACAACACCAGTGCATGATACACCTGCAGAAGCTTCCTTCTGTGCATGGGATACTCTTATCTAGAATGGGCTAGAAGGCAACCAACATTTTAAGAAGAGTTGTTTTTCAACTTGATGGTCAAAGGACAAGACCTTACAACTCACTGAAGAAATTTTGCTAATAAGTGAATAGGCTGAAATAAATAACAAGAGAGATAGCACTAAATATCTAGAGGTTTGTTTCAAAACTCTTTTTGTGAAGGTATGTGATGTTTAATAGATTAATTTATAATGGGAGATTTTCCAGGAAGTTCTATTGTCTGAACTGATTGTCTCAACAGCAGAAATACAGATTGTTGACTAACAGCTGTATTACAGAGAGACAACTGACTGGACAAATCTTGTTGCCATTAAAAAACTGTGTAATTTAAACCGGGGATGATTAAAATATTAGAGAGTACCAGAGAGAACCATAAAAATCAGGGCACATGTTGAACCATATCTGGACATAATTATACATGAATATTATAACATTCTGAGAGCGAATCCATTTTGTACTGAGGGGCAATACATTAGCAGTAAGCCCTCTAGCTTATGTGCAATTTAGCTCTTGGAAAGCAAATAAATAAACAGGATAAAATGGAAACTAGTCCAGGAAATATCCCCTTCCATAAGCACAGTATAAAAATATAATTTCTTCTATTTAGGAAAAATTGATAATATAACCAGAGCCACAGAAGGAATATGCTAGACATGTGATGACCCTAAAATATATTTTATGCTCTATCCATGAAAATGGAAAGGATCAAAACTTTTTACTGAAATTATTTTAAAAGTACTGTATACATTACTTTACTATTGGATCCAGTAGCCACGTTGAGTATTATTTTAAATAAATGCACAAAAGAAAAATTGTGTTTGTATAAACAAAAACGGCATAAAGTGGTGTTTCAGGATCCAAAAAAGCCCCCTTCCCCGCACCTGTGGGAAAATGCTAGGAAAAAGAAGGCTGGATCTCTTTAGAAGAGGAATACTGTACATTATGTCTAATGTGAACTCTGATGTAAAGTTGTAAAAAGTTTCTAAAGGTCTGGTTTAAAAAAGTCACCTGGAATGGATGTGATTGTGATGGTGTGTCCTGTCAACCCAGTTGGATATACTGAAAGGAGAGGCCCTCTGAGCAGTTCTTTCCTGAGTGTTCTGTTTTTTCGCTTGCTCCTTTCACTTTTCCTTCTCACTGGCTGTGAACTGTGCTCCCCTTTCTCAAAGCAGCCCAGCTGGGACTGAGGCAGAATTGCAAATCTGCCTGATGTGCACTTTCCTAAATGCCTCTTTAAACAACCTCAATAATTAATAACCACCCAGTCCCTTCTCTGTGAGAGAGAATACAGGAGGTATTTGGAACACAGAAATGCCATTTGGTCCATCAGAACTCATCCCGGAAACAACACCAGTTCCCCAGGATACCATTTAACTGTTCATTTCATAAAATCTGGTGGTTTTGTGTTTGCCTGTATGGTCTCAGTTACTTTCGCCTTCTTTGATTTGATGCTCCATGTGCATGTTCTGTTTCCTTGTCCTGCTTAGAAAACAGAGTTTCTCTGGGCCAAGCCAGATGAGGCAGTAACTTTGCAATTAAAAGGTGATAAAATAGATCAGGAAAAAGATCTTGGTTTGTTGGTGACAGCTCAATGAAAGTGTCTACCCGGTATGTGGCAGTGGTGAAGAAGGCCAATTCCATGCTAGGGATCATAAAAAAGGGGATTGAAAATAAATCAGGCAACATAATGCCATTGCACAAAATGATAGTAAGGCTGCACCTGGAGTATTGCATACAGTTCTGGTCACTGCATCTCAAAAAAGACATAGTGGAAGTGGAAAAGGTGCAGAAAAGAGTGACTAAAATGATTACTGGGCTGGGGGACCTCCCTTATGAGGAAAGGCTACAGCATTCGGGGCTCTTCAGTCTGGATAAAAGGCGCCTGAGGGGGGATATGATTGAAATGTACAAAATAATGCAGGGCATGAGTAAAGTGGATAGAGGGATGCTGTTCTCCCTCTCACAATATACCAGAGTTAGGGGACATCCACTCAAATTGAGAGTTGGGAGAGTGAGAACAGACAAACGGAAATACTTCTGTACCCACTGTATTGTTAGTCTGTGGAACTCCCTGCCACAGGATGTGTTGATGGCATCTGGCCTGGATGCCTTCAAAATGGGTTTGGACAGATTCCTGGAGGAAAAGTCCATCACAGGTTACAAACCATGATGGAGATGTGTAGCCTCCAGGCTTAAAACCAGGGTACTTCTAGGGCCAGATGCAGGGGAGTGGTATCAGGAGACAGATATCTTAGTCTTATGTGCTCCCAGAAGCATTTGGCAGGGCCACTGTGAGATATAAGAAACTGGACTAGATGGGCCCCAGGCCTGGTCCAGTATGGCTATTCTTATGTTCTTATGTTCTTAAAATGTTTTCCAAACAAATGTACAGCTCTTTACCACTGCCATGCCTTCAAATAAGTCAAGTGTGTATATGGTTACAAATTGCATGCTAGTATTGTCACATTAAAAATGCAGAGTAAAAAGACCCAGTTGTTAGTCCCAAGCAGAGCAGATTCGGCAAACAGGTACCTAAACTACAGTGTGGATGTGGACTTCTAGCCAACTTCTTTTGTGAGTTTTGGCATTTTGTGTGTATAGTATGTTGTATGTGGGGCCCCATAACAAATCACCTGAGTTTCTTATGGGGAAATTTATTTTGATGTGAGTGCTTTGGTTTACAAGCATGTTTCCAGAACAGTTTATGCTCATAAACCAAGGTATTACTGCTCAGGTGGTTTTTGGCGCATGTAACCATGCTCTCTGCTTTGAGTGACAACTCTTGTTCTATGCTGATAGTGGTGTCAAATAGCTCAATATAAAGCAGAATAATCGTTTATCAGTCAGTTTTTTGTATCCTTTTCATTTGACTTCTCTTGTACTTAAATATTCAACAATAAGTCAAACCCTGATGAACATTTGGATACTTAACTTAAAGGGCTGGTTTTAAAAATGGTGGAAGAAGCCACCATCATCCAGTCAAAGCATCTTGCTCCTATTTTACGAGCCTTGAAGGGGAAATTGGACTTAGATAAAATTCATTTTAAGTTAACAGTAGACTGGGTGGCCTCTATTGAATCAGGACTTTCTTGGCACAATTGTGAGGGAATGTAATACTGCATCTTTAAGTTAGTGAATGTGAACTTGCTATGCAATGTATACTTTTTCCATCTAAGTATCATTTTGTGATAAATTTATTTGTTTATTTAATATAATAGCAGTCTTCCTTACAGGCTAAAACTATCATAAGATAACATATTATTACTTTAAAAAAATCAATTGTATAAAACAAAATGTGGAAATGTAATATTTCTATATGACTGGGGGGGGGGGAGTAAAAGCTTCTAGGAAGGAGTATCTTCTAAAAACAATACAAGGGCAAGGACAAAACTAGCCTGATTGGCACCGTCACCTGGAAGACAATCCAGTATGGGCTGTGGTGGCTGGTGCTTGCTGTGATTATTGGGTCAGAAGGTGCAGTCCAGGTAAGTGGTGGCAAGGCAGAGGCAGGTGCTCAGATGCAGGCAATCAAGGAAGCATTCCCACATTCCAAAACCAGGAGGCCAGAACAGGCGGTGGCCTGTTTCTTTGCTGAAAGAAAGCAAGCAGGAAGGAAGGAAGGAAGGAAGGAAGGAAGGAAGGAAGGAAGGAAGGAAGGAAGGAAGAAGAAGAAGAAGAAGAAGAAGAAGAAGAAGAAGAAGAAGAAGAAGAAGAAGAAGAAGAAGAAGAAGAATATTTATACCCAACCTCTCTCCACAAGAGGACACAAGGGGACTTACAATATTAAAGCAAATAATATTAAGATTTCTTAAAAAAGAACTGAGGTATGTCACTAGCTATGATTCTAATAAGCACTGCCCTAGACCAGTGGAAAGTTATCTGCAATGTAGGGGTCAGTGTTTGTCATGACTGGCCCTAGTGAAGGAAGAATGAAGTCACCTCTTCCTCTGTTTTGTGATCCCAGTGGACTCCTTCTTTCCTGTACCAAGGAGCAAATTTATTTTGTTTTGTTTTTAAGACTAATACTGTATGTTTGCTAATAGCAAATTATGTATCACTTTCTGTTTGATGGCATAATGATTCTGCCTTCCCGCTCTGCCAAAGGAACTCTTCTCTAACATGACTTGTGAGAGCAATTATAGCAAGTGGAAGGATAGCCAGATAACTGAGAGTTGTTGAGTTAATGTGTTCTTTTACCTGTTCCAAGCCAGATTTTGAGGGAAGGTTAGTTTTGGCCTAACCCAGGGCTGTAACTAAGGCAAAGCAACTGGAATTTTGCGCCAGTGCACCAAAATGTAAGTGACCCAGGCTGCCTTTGCCCAGTTTAATTTGCTGTGACAGCTGTGCGGTTTCCTATAGAAGATAAATCTGGCCACAACAACACATAGAACCTAAAACATCAAAGACAACACTAGAGGTGAAAAAGGAGAAAATAAAGCAGCAGAGGGGGTTTGTTTGTTTGCTTTACTAGTGTTTCAGATGTTCTCTTTGTCAAGGGAAATCTATAAAAACAAAATAAAAGTGCACCTTCTACAAAGATAATAATGTACACTAAAGAGCCACAAGAGCAATACATAACAAAGTCTCTCTCTCTCTCTCTCTCTCTCTCTCTCTCTCTCTCTCTCTCAAATAGTATGGCAAATTTTGCCATGTGCCCCCACATTATATGAAGCTTGTTGGATAAAAGGCCAAGGAGCCAGAGGTCAAGGGTTTGATCCCACAACCTGCCTCCCAAGAGAACTAGCTTATGTAGCCTTGGGTGAGCGGCACAGTTCTAGAGCAACCCAGAAAAAGGCAACGTTGAACTACTTTTCAGTATATTCTATACCTAGCAAATCCTAGAAAGTTTCACCTTAAGCCAACATATCATCTTGACAGCATATAATTATTTTAAATATGTTATATTTGTGTGGTAGTATGCATTTTATTAAGCTGCATTTGGCGATGTAATTTATAACATGTCACATTACATCAAAACTTAATGGAATTTTGTAGGAGTAACTCAGGATATGGATAACTATAGTTATGCTCCTGGTCAGAGTGGACTAGCATCAGATGGGAACTAGGTTTCTTGGGATGGAGTCAACATTCTCTTTTGAAAAATTGCCTGCCTCCTAAGCCTCCTACTGGAACATTTGGCCGGAAGTATTTTGCTGCTAGCCAAAGAGGTTTCATTCCAAGGCACTGATTCTTACTTGTCTGCCAAATGCTAACTTTTGCTGGAAGTTGTAATTGTAAGCCATTGATGAGAATTCAAGGGAGATTATGAATAAAAAGGACTGGATCTTATTCTCTCCTTTTCACATCTCATGGATTTGTTTCTGTGAGAGAAGCACAAAAAGAAACTCTTGCAATGCAAATAAAATAAAATCACAGTGTTTCTCAAGTGCATAAGGACACTGGATTTTGCAGCTGACTCAAGTCACTTTCCTGAAATTAACCTGATTGTCAGCCTTTCTTTGGGAGAACACTGTGTTCTCAGCATTTATTGATCTAAAGAATGTATGGCTGTTGTAGTGCTAATCATAAGGTACAGGGTAGATGTACACTGTATACAGTTTAGTCAGCATTGAGGCAAACAATTTGATTGTCCTTTTGTGGCTTTCTGTCTCTCCCTTGCCTGAATGGGAATACTTCCATTCCTTCTTTCCATATGAGAATAATGTTTATTGGCTTACATGCACATAATGGGGCTTCTCTGCCTCTTCCTCTTCCTCACTTGCCAGCACCAGCAGCTCCATGCACTCTTTTGGGATCAGATTTTCCATTTAAACCAAACGCCCTGTGGAAAGAGTCCAAGATGGAGAAGGTGCAATACAAATTCATCTAAGACAGCCCAGTCTATGGATAGGCTGTTTTATCTGGCAAAATAATAAATTGCCTCACCATTAATTTATTTTTTTGCCTTAATGTTAGAAATACCCATTGTTCCATGCTGTATGTTCCCTGATTGCAGGTATAACTTTCTACCTGCTTTGTGAAGTTCAGCTGGGAAAAAGACACTGTAGTGGTTTGCAGAAGGAGCACCAGAATACTCTGATGATGACACAAAATAGCAGCACAGCATTCTTGTGAATTAATGAGCTTTTATGCGGCAACTTCAAAGGGGCGAAAAACATGTGGCTATTTCTACTGATTAATCATTACATAGTGCATTAGGTCTCCTTTTTGTTCTGTGCTCTTTGCTGTCCAATAGATTGCATGGAAAATTGGATGCTAAATACTAATCGTTTGATCTGTGTGAGCATAATGGGTCTTTCTGAATTTTAGAGACTGGCTCCTGTACCATCCTTGCGTTGTCAATTAATACCATTCTCATTGTATAGAAGCTGTCACTGCATGTGAAAGCATTCAACAGCATCTCCTGTGCAGAGAAATCTAGCATGGTTGTCACTAAATAAATGTTGAAAAAGTAAGTGTGATCTGATCATCTTGTAGAGGTTCATATTCCCTGTTGTCAGGAATAGATATTTACTTTCATCTCAGATGGTTAATATTTATTTGTTTGTTTACCACTATCACCTCTGTTAGTGCACAGTACTCTTCTGGACAGTATACCTGTAAAACAACATAGTAGCACAAACAAAACAATGTAACACAACCCATGAGGCTAAATTTGGTTAGCTTTTTTAGATCACTATATGAAAGTCAGTCTCTCATGCCCTTAACATCTTCTTTCCATGGACTATATGCTTCCAGTTCCTTTACCTTTCTACCTCCTATTCCTCTCAGCAGCACAGAAACCATCATGTTCTGTGTGATCCTTTCTGCCATCTTGTTTTGCTGCTGTCACATGTTGCATTGGTGGTGTCCATTGGCCCTGTGGTAGAACAAATCAGACTGAATAAACAATATGAAATCCACAAGCAGGAATCTGTTGGCTTTGATTACTGCTTGTATTGCAGTTTACATTGTGTGTGAGTGTATGGGCGTTTATACATGACCCCTAAGCTCCGCCGCAAATGGCTGCAAGGTCCAGACCTTAAAAATGTTTACCCACCAGCTCCGGATTTTGCAGACAATTAAGTGCGACCCCGCCCACTTTAGCGCGACCAAACAACAGTTTTATTGTACCTGGTCTTTGATGGTGACAAGTATTTGATCCGGTGTAAGGATAGTGAGTGCGGGGCTCTCCTGGCTTCCGTTTGTTCTTTTTTGTGCCCCGCCCCTTTAAGAGATCTGAATGCTGCCGGGAACAAAACGGAGGTAAACCGGCAGTCTTTTCTTTCTCTTTTTCTCCCTCCCCTCACGCAGCCAGCAACCAGGAAGTGCGGAGGGGGGTGGGGACAGAGGAAGACAGAGGAAGAGCGACGAACCCCTAAGATCTCTGGTCCGAATTTAAGCGACCAGTGGATCTTAGGGGTCGTGTAAAAAGGCCCTATGTGTGTGTGAGTCTGTTTGTCTTGAGATGAAAGTGGCTGAAATCCTAGGTGAGTGTAGATTCATGCTAGCTTACTGTGCGCATGTGCCTGACTCTGAGAACTGGAGCAAGAGTGTTTTGTTTATCAGGGGAGAATGGCTGGCCAATTATGACTTGGTTTATGCTACAAACAGGATGCCAGCACTTTGTTTCAGCACACACATGCACTCTCTCTCACACACACCAAACAAAAGTAATCAAATTTAAAGATGGACACGAAACGGAAAAACTGTGTTTCATTTCATTCCATTTCGTGCCCCCACATTTCATTTCATATTGTAAGTAATGAGAATTTAAAAAACAACTACCCACAATTACTTACGAAACAAAATGAAACAAAATTAATCCTCCATGGTAGGAGCACTCTAGCTGGTGCTATAGGGGGTTCAAAAGCCTCCTCCCCACCACCTCCCAGCTGATTTTGACAGCTCAATCCCAGCTGGGAGGCAGAGGATAGGAGGAAAGGAGAAGCGAGGCAGAAGTAAATTCCCTGCCTGACTGCTCCTTTCTCCCCTGCCTCCCCCTCCTCCCAGTGTGTGTGTGTTTTGGACAGGGAGGGCTGTGGGTAGTGGGGGCAACCCCCACTGCCCACAGCCCTCCCTGTCCAGAACACTGCCCTGGGAGGAGGGGGAGCAAGGGAGCAAGAAGGAGGCAGAGGTAAATTCAAACAGAGGTCCCACTTTCCGCTGCTTCCTTCCTTCTTCCTTGACATCCCCATCTAGCAGCTGGGGCTTTTTGACAGGTTGGGGTCTGGAGAGAGGGAACCCCTCCCCTACACCCACGACCTGTCAAAAAGTCCCAGCTGGGAGGCAGGGGGAGGGGCAAAAGGCTGAACAGAGCAGGATTTTCCTCCTCCATGGTACCTTGGGGAACCAAAGTAGCTGGGCTACCCTCAGAAAGTGATTTTAGAGAAACCCCCTGAAATTTGGAAACATTTGGTAAGGGGGCTGAGCTGTGAAGTTCCAAAGGGGGTGTCCCTAGGAAACAACCTTCTAATTGGAAGCATATGGGAAGCAACGGCAGTGTTATCACTGGCCCAATCAGCTTCAGATTCCAAATAATTTTTTTCCTAGGGGCACCCCCTTTGGAGCTTCATAACTCAGCTCCCTGACTCCCAAATCTTTCCAAATGTTGGGGGCTTTCAGGGAAGAGTTTGAGGAAGCTCCCATGCCATTTCCTCTAGAATGAATTTCCTCTAGAATGTTTTAGAGAGAAAATAGTGTTTCATTTCATTTGTAACAAAATGCTGCTTCCCTGTTTCATTTTGTTAGCTAACGAAACAACGAAACAGCATGTTGTTTTTCATATGGTGTCCATCCCTAATCAAATCCAATTAGTTAATGCTCATGTTGAGGTTTATTTTCCCTCTCCCTTTAATTTGTTCTACTTTAAAGCCACTGACAGTTCAGTTCTGTCCCATTAACCCTCTCTGACATGGTCCATCTGTTGCATTTTGTTGTTTCCATATTCCTTTCTTTCCATACAAAAAGTTCATCGTATAAAATCTGAGTTCTGTAATTCGTACTTCAGTTCATCAAACATAGATCCCATGTGCACTTTAGTTTTTACTAACAAAGTGATAATGCCTTTAGATCTGTAACAGATCTACTAGTGTAGTTAGGAAAAGAATTTACTCATGTGTGTCCCTATAAAAAAGTTTATCAGACTCTTTCAGTTCTTTGTTCAGAATTTGAATTTGCAGTTACCTGGCTTAACACTGTATTTATTTATTTTTGCATTTTCTTTCCCTGCTCAATATTTAAGGTGCATAATCTAACGTATCCTAATCTAAAGTATTAGCTGTGATGTGTGATACTTGGTTTTGTAGAGTAACATCCCCCCCGTCTATTACAGGGCCTGGGTGTGGGTGTGGGTGTGCTATTTAAAATGACTTTTAGCAAGGGGGCCAAGATCTTTCTACTCTCAAGCCCTTTCAGGGTACTGCGGTCCTGAGATATAGTGGGACCACAGTATATGAACCGCGAAAGGGTGGGGGACCACTGTACTATGTATGTTCTGTTATCTCAACTTTTTAAAAGTTGAGAGCAGAGCTAACTTCTTCTTTTTGCAGGAGCAAGGGGCGGAGTTTTAGCTTTAAATAGCTGCTACCAGCAGTCTCTCAGTCCTCTTCTGGCAGAGCAGCAGAGAGGAAGGAGCTGGTCAGAGGAGCACAGAACAAAGGGCAGAGCTAACTTCTTCTTTTTGCAGGAGCAAGGGGCGGAGTTTTAGCTTTAAATAGCTGCTACCAGCAGTCTCTCAGTCCTCTTCTGGCAGAGCAGCAGAGAGGAAGGAGCTGGTCAGAGGAGCACAGAACAAAGGGCAGAGCTAACTTCTTCTTTTTGCAGGAGCAAGGGGCGGAGTTTTAGCTTTAAATAGCTGCTACCAGCAGCACGCGCCTTACGGCGCGTGCAAACTAAAAAAAAAAAAAATTGGGTTTAATTGAGTTCCCAAGCCAAGCAACTCCTCAGGAGGTCCTACACTTCCTGACGTGCTTGTACTTGGAGTAGAGGTGCTTTAGCGGCCCCTACACTGTTAGATTTTGAATAAACAATAAAAGAAGTAAAGAGTCTTACTAGATTAAAAAAAAAGTGCAAGTTTACATTTTTGAGACCTTGAATACATTTTATTGTAATCGTTAAAATGGAGTTGCAGGGAGCAGCTGTAGTTACCTGCAGTACTTGTGCCATGTTTGTTATCTTGACAGAGCGTGTGCAGAACTACATCTGCTGCAAGTGCAAGCTGGTAGTGCTATTGGAAGAGAAGGTCCAGCAGCTAGAGGCTCGCATAGTGGACCAGCAACATATTAAGGAGCTTGAGCAGTTCCTGGACAGAGCGGAACAGACTATCCAGGTCCAAGAAGAGACAGGGCACACTTCAGAGGAGGAAGTCACTCCCCCAACTCAGGAGGTGGATGGGTGGAGGAATGTGACTCAAAGGAGTAGAAGGCCAAGGCATCGCTCAGGGAGTCTCATCTTGCACAATCAATTTGAAGCTCTTTCCCTCAGCACACCTCATGAGGCACACATAGAGGAAGAAGTGGTTCCGCCGGAGGATCTCTCCCTCATCACTATTGATGAGATACAAGATCAGGTACATGTTGATGAGCAGGCTGCAGGAGAGAAGCTCATTGTGCTAGGGGATTCTATCATTAGAAATACGGAGGGATGGATTTGTGAGGAGCATGATAACCGGATGGTCACTTGCCTGCCGGGTGCAAAGGTTGCAGACATCACCAGAAATATAGATAGCTTGTTAGAGAGAACTGGGAAAGAGCCAGTGGTCATGATACACGTCGGTACCAATGATGTCGGGAAGGCCAAGCGGTCAGTCTTGGAAGCCAAATTCAGGTTGCTAGGTAGAAGATTGAAGTCCCGGGCTTCCAAGGTAGCATTTTCAGAAGTGCTACCTGTTCCTCGTGCAGGTCCCGCCAGGCAGGCAGAACTCAGAAGCCTCAATGCGTGGATGAGGCGATGGTGTCGAGAGGAGGGCTTTAGATTTGTCAGGAACTGGAGAACATTTTGGGGCAAGCCAAACCTGTTCAGGAGGGATGGGTTGCACTTGAATCATGATGGGACCAGATTGCTGGCAGTCAACCTCAAAAAGACAGCAGAGCAGCTTTTAAACTGATAACTGGGGAAAGCCGACAGGAGCTGTGTGGCATCCGGTTGAACACCTCATCCTCGGGAATGAGGTTGGAGAGGGTAGAGAATCACATAGAGATGACATAGCAAGTATTAACACTGGCAGAATAGTGGAATGTGACAGTTCGTCTACTGAAAATAAAAGCTGTGGGGGGAGAAGAACAAGGCAGCAGCTGTTGCGGGACCCACTGTACAAGTGCTTCTACGCCAATGCTCGAAGCCTCCGAGCAAAGATGGGAGAACTTGAACATCTGGCAGCTAGGGATAACATTGATATAGCCATAACAGAAACCTGGTGGAATGTGGAGAACCAGTGGGACACAGCAATCCCAGGCTATAAACTCTATAGAAGGGATAGAGGGGGCGGGTTGGAGGAGGAGTGGCCATCTATGTCAAAGAAGGCATAAAATCCAGCAGAATGGAGATTGACAGAGGGTCTGACTCCGCCATAGAATCACTGTGGGTTAAACTACCAGGTCCAAAGAGTGATGTGATAGTTGGAGTATTCTATCGTCCACCAGATCAAAAACTTGAGGGGACCTTGAAATGAGGAGAGAAATCATGGAGGTGGCTAAGAGGGATAGGATAGTAATCATGGGGGACTTTAATTATCCCCACATTGACTGGGCCAATGCGAGCTCCGGGCAAGAAAGAGAAACTGGGTTTCTCGACTTGCTGAATGACTGTGCCTTAGAGCAACTTGTCATGGAGCCCACCCGAGAACAGGCAACTCTAGATCTAATATTGTGTGATACTCAGGACCTCGTCAGGGATGTGAATGTCACTGAGCCTCTGGGGAACAGTGACCATGCTGCAATTACCTTTGCCATGCGTGTCGGAGGAAGAGTGTCAACCAAATCAGACATAAAAACCCTTGATTTTCGAAGGGCAAACTTCCCTCAGATGAGGAAACTAGTTAGAGAGAAACTGAAGGGGAGGGTTAGAAGAATCCAATCTCTTCAGAGTGCATGGAGCCTGTTTAAAACAACAATAATAGAGGCCCAGCACAAGTGCATACCACAAAGAAAGAAGAGCTCATTTAAGTCCAAGAGGACACCGGCATGGTTAACGAGTGGAGTTAGAGAGGCTCTAAAGCACAAGGAGAGGTCCTTCTGTAAATGGAAATCCTCCCAAATGAGGAAAATAAAAAGGAACACAAACTCTGGCAAAAGAAATGTAAAAAGATGATAAGGGAGGCAAAGAAAGACTTTGAGGAACGCATGGCTAGCAATATAAAGGGTAATAATAAAAGCTTCTTTAAATATGTTAGAAGTAGAAACCTGCCAGAGAACCAATTGGGCCTCTGGATGGTGAGAGAGGAAAAGGGGAGGTTAAGGAGGACTTGGACATTGCAGAGAAATTGAACGAGTTCTTTGCGTCTGTCTTCACGACAGAGGACCTTGAGCGGATTCCGCTGCCTGAGCCACCCCTCTTGACTAAAGAATTAAATCAAATACAGGTTAAAAGAGAGGAGGTTTTAGGACTAATTGATAAATTGAGGATTAACAAGTCACCGGGCCCAGATGGCATCCACCCAAGGGTTATTAGGGAACTGAGAAATGAAATTGCAGATCTCTTAACGGTAATATGCAACTTGTCTCTTCAAACGGCCACAGTGCCGGAGGACTGGAGGATAGCGGATGTCACACCAATTTTTAAAAAGGAAGGAGGGGGACCCAGGAAACTACAGGCCGTTAGCCTTACATCTGTCCCAGGGAAGATGGTGGAAGGCCTCATCCAAGAGAAAATCTTAAAACACATAAAAGAACAAACCTTGCTGAGAGAAAATCAGCATGGCTTCTGTAAGGGTAAATCTTGTCTTACAAACCTTTTAGAATTTTTGAAAAGGTCAACAGGCACGTGGATTTGGGTGAACCGGTGGATATAGTCTATCTGGATTTTCAAAAGGCTTTTGACACAGTCCCTCACCAAAGGCTGCTGAGAAAATTGCATAGTCAGGGGATAAGAGGGCAGGTCCTCTTATGGATTGAGAACTGGTTGAGATCCCGGAAACAAAGAGTAGGTGTCAATGGGAAATTTTCACAATGGAGAGAAGTGAAAAGCGGTGTGCCCCAGGGCTCGGTCCTGGGACCGGTGCTTTTCAGTCTGTTCATAAATGACCTGGAGACAGGGATAAACAGTGTGGTGGCCAAGTTTGCAGATGACACAAAACTTTTCCATGTGGTAAAAACCAGAGAAGATTGTGAAGAGCTCCAGAAGGATCTCTCCAAACTGGGGGAGTGGGCTGAGAAATGGCAAATGCGTTTTAATGTACCCAAATGTAAAGTAATGCATATTGGGGCAAAAAATCCAAACTTCATCTATCAACTCATGGGCTCTGAGTTATCCGTGACGGATCAGTAAAGAGATCTTGGTGTGTTGGTGGACAGCTCCATGAAGGTGTCTCCCCAATGTGTGGCAGCAGTGAAGAAGGCCAATTCCATGCTAGGGATTATCAAAAAGGGGATTGAAAATAAAACAGCCAACATTATAATGCCGTTATACAAAACAATAGTAAGGCCCCACCTGGAGTATTGTGTACAATTCTGGTCACCGCATCTCAAGAAAGACATAGTGGAACTGGAAAAGGTGCAGAAGAGAGCGACTAAAATGATTACTGGGCTGGGGCAACTCCCTTATGAAGAAAGGCTAAAACAATTGGGCCTCTTCAGTCTGGAAAAAGGCGCTTGAGGGGGGATATGATTGAGACATACAAAATAATGCAGGGTATGAGTAAAGTGGATAGAGGGAAGCTCTTCTCCCTCTCTCAAAATACCAGAACTAGGGGACATACACTCAAATTGAGTGCTGGAAGAGTAAGAACTGACAAAAGAAAATATTTTTTCACCCAGCGCGTTGTAAGTCTATGGAACTCCCTGCCACAGGATGTGGTGATGGCATCTGGCCTGGATGCCTTCAAAAGGGGATTGGACAGATTCCTAGAGGAAAAGTCCATCACGGGTTACAAACCATGATGGAGATGTGTAATCTCTAGGCTTTAAACCAGGGTACTTCAAGGGCCAGATGCAGGGGAGTGGTATCAGGAGACAGATATCTAGTCTCATGCGCTCCCAAACGCATCTGGTGGGGCCGCTGTGAGATACAGGAAGCTGGACTAGATGGGCCTTTGGCCTGATCCAGCATGGCTCTTATTTATTTATTTTATTTATTTATACAGCTTATATACCGCCCGTCTTCCTGAAAGGAACTCCGGGCGGTTTACAATAAATGTACAAACAACAAATTAAAACAACAACTAAAATAAGCAATAAAACAAAACGGCTGCAGCAGATGGCGGGACCAAAAAAAAAAAGGGTGTCACCCAAACGCCTCCCGGAAGAGAAGGGTTTTCAGCGCCTTCCGGAAGGCAGGCAGGGACTCTGCAAGGCGCACTTCTGCTGGTAGGTGATTCCATAGGGTTGGGCCAGCCACAGAGAAGGCTCGGGTGCGGGTGGAAGTTCTCCGAGCCTCCCTAGGCGTGGCCACACGCAGCATGTGCGCCCGCGACAACCTGGTCGGACGGGCCGAAGTTGACCGCTGGTCGATCCGCTCCGTCAGGTAGCCAGGTCCTAGGCCATGGAGGGTTTTGTAAACCAAAACCAGGACCTTGAATCTAATTCGGGCTGCAACGGGCAACCAGTGCAGACGAGCCAAGACTGGGGTGATGTGCTCGAATCGACGCACACCAGCCACCAGTCTGGCTGCCGCATTTTGGACCCGCTGCAAGCGCCGAATGAGAGTCAAGGGCAACCCCATGTAGAGCGCGTTGCAATAGTCCAGTCTAGAGATCACCAGCGCCTGGACCACAGTTCTGAGGGAGTCCTCATCCAGGTACGGACGAATCTGGGCAATACGTCGAAGATGGAAAAAGGCAGCCCTGGACACGGCGGACACCTGGGCTTCCAGGGTGAGCGCCGGGTCCAGGACTACGCCCAGATTTCGGACACAGTCCGATGGCCTGAGGGAAACACCCTCCAAGGTGGGATACGGGCCACCGTAGCTGGATGAGGAAGCCCCAAAGAACATGACCTCGGTCTTATCGGGGTTGAGTTTGAGCCTGTTAGCCCTGGTCCATTCCATGACTGCGCCCAGACACTGATCGAGGGTCCGGACAGCCTCATCTGCAGCGGTAGAAAAGGAGACATAGAGCTGCGTGTCATCAGCGTACTGATGGCAGCAGACTCCATGCCTCCTAATGACCTCAGCCAGCGGCCTGATGTAAATATTGAACAGCATGGGAGAGAGAGACGACCCCTGTGGAACCCCGCAAGGGAGTATCCAAGGGGCCGACATCTCGCCCCCATGCTGAACCTGCTGGGGCGGTCCCGAGGAAGGACCGGAACCAACTGTGAACAGTGCCCCGATCCCAACCTCGGAGAGCCGATCCAGCAGGATACCGTGGTCGACGGTATCAAAGGCCGCTGACAAATCCAGGAGGACCAACAGGGAGGAGCACCCCCCGTCGGCCCTCCGGATGAGGTCATCTTGCAGAGCGACCAAGACTGTCTCGGTCCCCCGACCAGGCCTGAACCCAGACTGGAACGGATCCAGGGCATGCTCGGCCTCCAGATAGGATTGAAGCCGGATCGCGGCCACCCTCTCGATCACCTTGCCCATAAAAGGAACGTTAGCAATCGGGCGAAAGTTGGATAATTCACCCGGCGCTAAGCTCGGTTTCTTCAGGATGGGCTTTACCACGGTCTCCTTCAGACGGGAAGGAAAAATCCCTTCCCTGAAGGAGGCCGTGGCGATGATCGAAGCCCACCCTGAGATGTTCGTGGCAACTGCTTTCATGAGCCATGAGGGGCAAGGGTCGAAGGGGGTGGATGCGGGCCGGCAATGGGCAATAGCCCTGGAGGCCTCAAGGGAGGTGACAGGCCCAAACTCAACCATGCGAGGAGACCGAGGGGGCACAGCCGCCGGGGATGCCGAGAGTGGGCTATGGCAACAGGATTCGAAACCGGAACGGATGGCCTCTACTTATGTTCTTATGTTCTTATGTTTAATTAAATCAAATATTGGTTCTAAATATATTTTATATGGATTTTATATTTCCACCAGGAACTATGGACATGATATTTCATGTAAAGGTCATGGGAATTCACTGCATTATTATCTTTATGAACTCAGATACAGATAATATTAATTGGCTACACTGATATCAATTGGTCATGACAATTGTAACTAATCTAATCCAATGTTACCAGTAGGCCTCAAGTATATCTGATTCATTTCTTGATTAAGCATCAGTGTATGCATTTTGGTGTCATACCAACTGATCATGGGGCAAAAATGACCATGTTTCCATTAATGTATGTATATAGCAGCAGTTCTCACTGCTATTTGTGTCCTCTCTTCTCTTATTAGCTGGGGATAATGAAAAGAAGTATAAAGTATCTGGAAATTTTCGCAATGCACTTATTTGAATCAACACATACTTTCAACTGGGTTCACTCAATTTGTAGCTGCCATCTATTCTGGGTGCCTTGCCACTCCTCCAATACCATGGACAAAGCTAGTCAGCAATTGTCCGATGTGGGGACACTGCAAGTGTTATTTGGCAGAGATAGAATTGATTGACTGTTATTGGCAAAGTGTTATTTTTGGGAGGCAATGATAAGAACACCCTGTACTTCTGTAAATTTGGCTCTGCCTTGCAAGGTTATTATCCAGGAGTTTAATCAAAGACTGTCAAATGTATAAAGAAAATGGCTACCATCTTAAACAGTATCTTTCATAAGACGTAAACTTTTTGAGGTACAAATGGAAGTAGGAAGAAAGAAAAGCGATCTGCTAAAAAGGTTTATCATTTTCTGAATTTCTTTTCTGACACTATATATGTACCTTTAAATCAAAAGTTATCTTTTATCTGATACTTGTTCTTTTGTAAATCTACAACAATGATGCACAGTGGAAATATTGTATACATTTCTTATAAATTTGCTCAAAGCCTGTTAAACTCATTTGTCCAAGAAAAATGCTTCATTTGTACAACTGCTAAAATACAATGCTTTTAAAAAAGGAAATACAATAAGTAACAAGATCTTTTAAACTGAATGCAGTGCATTTATAGAATTAGCTATTGGCAGAGCCAGTAGGAGGTCGGATGAGACAAGGAAGGCTAGATTGTCAGTGGTCCACTTGATGCTGAGTATTAGTTTCTTTTTGTCTTTCTGAAGCTTAGCTGCCAACTAAGGTGAGTTGTTTGAAGTGTGGAACATGTGGTGGAAGAGGAAGTGGAATAAATCTAAGTCTGGGACTCAAACTGGATGTTAATGGGCATATGTGTGCATGTGAATAGCATGTTTTCCTGCTGAAGGTGGAATTTGCTTAGAGATGTGCCTCAGTGATCAGACTTGAAAAGTAAGCTAGTGTTTACTCTCCAATGAACTATTACAAATCAAAGCACACTAAATGCAAATAAGTAGATGGAAGACACATGCTATGATGAACAGACATATTTTTCTACTTGAGTGAACAAGTAGCAACATCAGTGTAGATAGGTGTACACTGTCTTAATGTCATGGAGGAAACATTGAGACTATGTCTCTAATATCCTGAAACCAAACAACAAGAAGGTTCTCCTGCCTATATAAGCCTGCAGGAGAATTCCCATCCTGCTTAACTGAGCACAAATATTGCAATTAGACAATACCTTTAGGAAATTAGGTGCAATTTTTTTAAAAATCCCCAAAGGGGAACTATATGAAATGTACTCAGCTTGGATTGCTTGATCATTTACTGGGCAGGAAGTATGAGTTACACCATGATGGAATTTGTAAATGACTTAGGATACAACTGCACTTAACTTTTTAATGCAAACTGATGCTGTGTAAATAGGGTTGCTTGAGGAGGGGCACAATTTACCATTTGGATGTGACTTCCGGTTCTGGTTACACCACGGCGAAACAACTTGATCAGTGCTCCAGCTTATCAAGTTGAATTCCTCCAGATAAAGGGACCCTAATAAGGGCAAAGTTTCCTTGGAGGGGAAATGAAGAAAAGGCAGCAACTGCAGACCACAAGGGGAGCGGCAGCGAAATTTGTGGAAGCAGGAAAATGCTTCCTCTCCCGTCAGAGGAAGACCTTTGCTATGGCGATGGTGGCGCTGTCAGTGCCGGATGTTAAAGCTTGTAAATACTTGGCGTGTCGTGAGTAGAAAGCTTTTATCTCTCTCTATGCAAAGCTTTTCCTTGGTATTTGGAAATCTTTCTTTCAAACAAGCACTAAACCCCCTTTCTCTGAGGAAGTGGCTTTTAGCAAAGAAGGGGTGAATGTATTTGAAAGACAAGCACAGAAGTGATTGTTTTCACATTATTTCATGAACTTCCCTTCCTGCCTATTGCCTTTTTGTGGAAAAATATTTTATACTTTTACTTCTCTTTATATGTGGTGGATTTAAAGACAAAACTTAAAGGAGACTACCTTATGCCTCTGTGCTTTCTATATTTTGAATATAAAAATGCAACTGTAAGAGCAGCATTGGGAAAGCTGTTTCTTCCAGAAAAAAATCATCTGACCTTGGTATAACTGCATGTTTTGAAAACAAAGCTTGAAGGCTGTTCTTCACTGCTTTGGCTTCAATCTAATCTAGTTATTCTCCTCCGTATCTCTCTTATTTCAAAACTAAGTGGCAGAAACTATTACAAACAATATTAACCCTTTCTTGTAAGCTATAAAACACAATGGATTGGGAAAACATCTCAGAAGAACTGAACTCTTCTGAGATGATAAATAATATAGGATATTCCCCCTGTGCCCTCCAAGCAATGGGTTATTGCAAAGTCATCAATGAGGTGAAGATACGAATTAGAGACATTGCTTTTCAGAATCATATTGCTCTGGTTTGGAAACTCGATTTCCTAAAGAAATCTGCATTCACTGTGTCTCCTTACCTGGACAGGATTGTATACTCCTCCTCCAGGAGAGCTTTTACCTTGGCGTGGTTTAATGTCCTTCCCTCCAAGTTTTTGGAGGGGAGATATCAAGGTTTACCATTAACAGACCGTAATTGTCCATGTACTAATGATCAGCTGGAAACTGTGGAACATGTTCTCTTATTCTGCACTTATTATCAAGACCTACGTAGAGAACTTATTTCCCCTATCATAGGCAAATTCCCCAGGAGGTCAATAGATTTTTACTTGCATCTGCTCCTTTCTGATAAATGTTACCAAATAACCAAGCAGGTTGCAGTAGCACTAAGGGTTCAAAATCAGATTATAAATGGAGATAAAGAAATATAATACTCATGTCTTAATGGCTGCTAAATTTTAACCTGTACTTTTTATCTATCAATTTTATCTACCAATTTTATGTATTAATTGAAATTTTAACCTGTACTTTTATCTACCAATTTTATCTACCAATTTTATGTATTAATTGAAATACTATTATGGAATACACATTGATGCCATGTATTTTGCTGCTGTATCTATCTAGTTTGGTCATTGGCTGTAAATAAATAAATAAAGAAATACATCTCAGAAGAAGATTTTGCCAACATAACTCTATGTGGTTTGCAAAAAATTATAGATATCTACACTGACTCAACCTGTGAAAATACAGAGATCTTCAATTCTGATAAAGACACAGAGGCAAAACAGAGACCTGAATGTAGTTTGGAGATTACTACAACAGCAACTCCGCAAGACCGACCTCAAGATGGAGTGGTGGATAACACTGGGTCTCTATTTTTTTTTAAATACGTTTTTATTAGAAAATTTTAGTATACAAAAAAAAAGTCAAGTTCAAAACATTAGCAATACAAAATCATTCTACCACTAAAATTTGGCTTCCCTCTGTTCTTCCCGTGGTTTTAGTGTTATTCATCTCCTAGCCTTCCTTTCAGACAAACCACTTTATATACTTATAAAAAAGATTTGAAAAATAAGTAGTAATCCTTCGAGCTCTATCCTAATCCGGTAAGAGTCTTTAATTCCTTGCAATGAATCTCCATGTAGTTCTTAAATTTTTGCCAATCTTTTTGGAACTTCTGGTTGTCTTGATCCCTCAGTCTGCACGTTCTGGCCATCTCTGCAAAGTCCAATATTTTCGCCCTCCATTCATCCAAAGATGGTATATACGTTGTCTTCCAAGGAGCATTGCTGTTGCATAAGAAATAGAGTCCTATCTGCTCCTTTAATTATCCACCAACCCTAACAGAAAAAAATTCAGGTCGTTTTGGGAATGTACACTTTAACATCTTTTTGAGTTCATCATATATCAATGCCCAGTACTCTTTCACTTTCTCACAAGTCCACCACATATGATAAAAACCACCTTGTTTCTCTTTACATTTCCAGCAGTGGTCATCTTTCATCCTATACATCTTTGCTAACTTTTAATATACCACCTATACATCATTTTCAACAGATTTTCTTTTATCAAAGTACATGTATAAACTTCATATTCTTTTTCCACAGTCTTTCCCACACATCTAACTCAATATTATGACCCAGATCCATAGCCCATTTTACCATACATTCTTTAACTTGTTCATCTTTTAGATTCAACTCCAACAAAAAATTATATAATCTAGTCAACAATTTCTTTTTTGGGCCCGTGATTATGGTTTGGAACTTAGATTCCTTCTCTCCAAACCCAGACACCTTTCTATCTTTCTGAAAAATGTCATTTAGTTGATGGTACTGAAACCAGCCTGTTAACTTCTCTTTCAACATATCATAAGACTTCAGTCTAGGACCTTTTTCTGAAAAAAATAACACATAACCATAGGTGATCCCCACTCCTTCTTTATCTTTCCTCTTGATCACCAATGCCTCAATCGGGGATAACCATCTCGGTGTATGTCTCTCTAAGAGGGGTTTCAACCGTTCCCAGACCTGAAGTGTTGTTGTTCAGTCGTTCAGTCGTGTCCGACTCTTCGTGACCCCATGGACCAGAGCTCGCCAGGCCTTCCTATCCTCCACTGCCCCTCGGAGTTTTGTCAAATTCATTTTGGTTGCATCGATGACACTGTCCAACCATCTCATTCTCTGTCGTCCTCTTTTCCTTTTGCCTTCGATTTTTCCCAGCATCAGGGACTTTTCCAGGGAGTCCTCTCTTCTCATGAGGTGGCCAAAGTACTGGAGCCTCAGCTTCAAAATCTGTCCTTCCAGTGAACATTCGGGGTTGATTTCTTTCAGAATGGATAGGTTTGATCTCTTTGCAGTCCAGGGGACTCTCAAGACTCTCCTCCAGCACCACAGCTCAAAAGCATCAATTCTGCGGCGATCAGCCTTCTTTATAGTCCAGCTCTCACTTCCATACATCACTACTGGAAAAACCATAGCTTTAACCATCCTGACCTTTGTTGGCAAACTGATGTCTCTGCTCTTTAGTATGCTATCTAGGTTTGCCATTGCTTTCCTCCCAAGAAGCAGGCGTCTTTTTATTTCATTGCTGCAGTCGCCATCTGCAGTGATCAAGGAGCCCAAGAAAATAAACTCTGTCATTGCCTCCATTTCTTCCCCTTCTATTTGCCAGGAGGTGATGGGACCAGTGGCCATGATCTTAGTTAGTCACTGAAGTAGTGACTTTCTAATTACATGATTCATAAAGCTTTTATGTACTTTCACTTTGTCATACCAAAGATAAGTGTGCCAACCAAATCTGTTATCATGACCTTCTAAATCCAATAGATCCTCATCAACTAAAGTAATCCAATCCAATAACACTGGGTCTCTAGAAAAAACTGAAATTAGCTCTGATCAGGAGATTGAGCTAACACAAACAGCTGATCTTAATCTACAGACAAACACAACAAGACTGATCCAGGATAAATCTTTTGATATGCCAAATTTACAAAATATTATAAACATATCTACTGAAATCAGCTTGAATCAAGAGAGTGAACTAGAACAGATGGCGGCTCTTAACATGGACACAAATGTGACAGGAATGGTGCAGGCTGGGCCCTTGGACATGCCAGGTCCATGGAATATGAAGGACACATCTGTCTTACTCAATGTGGGTGCCAAAAAGAGGAAATTTTGGGACTTTTTCAGTGGCAGAGCAGCCATCAAGATTACTATCAAGATAATACAACAACCTATGAAGATGATGGATTTAGCAAGGGGAAAGCAATCTGTGAGGATGGGGGGCTTGGCAGGAAAAGGAAAAATTGAAAAAAAGAACTTCTGGTTTAATGAATTTATTACATAAAAATGCTTTCTGCATTCTGATTGTCTAAGGCTACTGGTTAATTGGTATGATATGGGAAACAGGAAATGGAAATGTGAAGACAAACGTGATATATAAATAAATGTTAATCTGTTAGATTTTTAAAAGAATAGAGGCAGTTAGCTATAGACAAGGATTTCTATGCATAAAGTGAAATATATAGACCAGGAGGTAGCTCTTTTATAATAGCCAATAAAGTATTAACTTGAATTAGAGATGATTGCTGAAAAAATGGGTAAATATACTGTGGATGACATATAGAATATATATATGAAGAAATAAATAGCGAGATTGAATAGATAGTTGAGATTAGATAGTCTACATGCTTTGTATTAAAATAGATGTAAGTAAAGTTAGATCGAATAGGGATGAGATAGTAAGGAAACTAAGTATGAATGTATGCTCATTTAAGCTGGGAAAGGAGATATAAATTATACTGGGCTCAAATGTTGGGGAAAATTATGATTAAATCGGTAACACGACAGGACACATCAATATATTTGTTCTATATAAATTAGTGTAGAAAATCTCTCTCTTTCTCTCTCTCTCTCTCTCTCTCTCTCTCTCTCTCTCGTTGCATCCAAATGGCACACCAACCTCAAGTGACCCTATATCCAGTATTGTGAAATTTAAGATACTAGTAAATTGAACTTGAAGTTATCAAATTTTTGTCTCTGCTAGACTATCCCTGGTGCACTGAATCAGTTAGATTGAATTTTTAATTTTTTTCTTTGCTTTGTGCATTGTGTTGATCAAGAAACCACATGGAGGGATAGGGGGATTGGCCAATATATTGTAGTGGCTTATAAATGCAGTAAGGATATATTTCATGATACACTTCATGGTGCATTTCATGATATATGAAATTGACACTGGATGGAGCCTTGGCAGCTTTGACAGCGGCAAGGTTTGCTTTTGGTCTATTCCCAGAGATTGCATCTGGGCATGGACCAAATTAGAATACACCACCCCACATAAAAAAGTAGCAGCCCCTTACAGGCATTCAAAATAGTACAGATAGGAGTGGTCTGAGAGCAAGTCGATCTGCTCTAGGGCACTCCTAGCATGTTGTGTTATCACTGAAAAAAAGAAGAAACCAATCTAACCCCATAGCACACCAAACTGCAGGACAAATGCCCAATTGATTGAGCTTGTTCCGTTTTGCAACTCCAGTTTCATGCATCTAAAATATCTCCTATGGGGGGGGGACTGAACTATGGTCTTTGAATCTACAGGCAGTAGCTGTTCTGTTAGGAGAATCTCAAAGTTGTAGCCTCTCAAAATGACATTTTCTATCTCAACTATGAATAAAACATAAATATTTCCAGTTTACCAAGCCTTCATTATTACAATATTTTTCATGCTTCCTTGTACCTTTTCCAAGCTGATAAAGTACATGGTAATGTATTCAAAGGCAACCACAATCGGTGCTATGGATTTGGGCCTGGTCTGTTCTGCTTTCTGTTGGTAATAGGTTTTAGTAGCTGGAATAATATCAGCAGGACTCACACCTTATAAGAGTACTGTATAATATTTTGTAGATATAAAGTTTGTGTTATGCAGTGTAGTACACATACTCATGCATTCCACTATGCACACTAGAGATGGGCATGACTAGGGAAAATGACATTTTCGAGTTGTTGTGTGTCGGAGGCAGCCCGTTTCGGCTCGTTTCCGTTTTTCGTGAAATTTCACAAAAATTTGTCATTTTGTTTTTCGTTTTTTCGTTTGTCATTAGTACTGGTTTTGGGGAGTAGCGGGCTCCTGGAGGCACCTCTCTGTGGTGGGTGCCTCCTATCCTCACCCGCCAGCGCTGCTACAAAAGGGCATGCATAGCCATATGCTATGGATATGCATATTGCAGATGCAGCAGACTGGCAGAGGCACCCCTCTTTTGGGGGTGCCTTCCCTGCAACAGTCGGTGAGACACAGTCAGGCAGCACTTGCAGGCATGGTTTGCATGGCACACAAATGCTGCTGCAGGAGTCAGCCAGAGCCACAAGTGACGGACTGGCAGACTCTTTGCACCCGCTCCAAGGGAAATGTACTTGTGTGTAGTGCAATGCAAGTAGATCTGGCTTAGGGTTAAGATGGGTTAGCGCAAGGGCTAGGGTTAGGCTAGTTACGGGTGATGTTAGGGTGAGTATTGGGGTGCACCTCTGGGTGCCTCTCTGACCCACTTAGAAGGACAGTGTACTGGCATATGGGTTAGGCTTAGGGTTAGGGTTCGGGTTCGGGCTACGGTTAGTGGGCTGTTTATGCCTGATTGGCACATCCCAGAAGTCTCTGTGGTCAACCTGGCCAAGTGGCCATGCAATTGGTGGAAAATTTGCATGGTCCACTCCCATGGGCGAGCCCATCATTGCGAATGTGCAGTTGTAAAACAATAAAATAAAATAAAATAAAATAAAATCAACAGAGACTTTTTTGCAAGAAAAACCCGCTGCTGCTACTGTAAAAATTCAAGCATTTAAAATAGCTAATTTTCGCATGTTTCTGTGGTGCTTTGGTGGGGTTTTGGACCACGATTTAAAAAAAATATTGTGGTCGCCATTTTAGATCCCCCCGCACTGCATGGCAAATGGATGCGCCCTCCCAGCCTGGTACAGTCTCCAAAACCTGGCCACGCGATTGGTGGAATGGCTCTAAAAATTTGCATGGTCCACTCCCATGGGCGAGCCCATCATTGCGAATGCGCAGGTGTAAAAAAATAAAATAAAATAAAATAAAATCAATGGAGACGTATTTTGGCAAGACAAACCCACTGCTGCTACTGTAAAAATTCAAGCATTTAAAATAGCTAATTTTCGCATGTTTCTGTGGTGCTTTGGTGGGTTTTTGGACCACGATTTCAAAAAAATATTGTGGTCACCATTTTGGATCCCCCCGCCCGCACACCGCATGGCAAAGGCAGACGAGACGATGCCCCCCCCGCCTGGTACCAGCAGCGCAGCAGTAGCACTAGCCAAGGAGAGGGGGGCGGGGAACCCCCCCAAATAAAACACCCTTCTGGCCTGGTAGGTGCCCTCAGACAGTTTTCGCCTGCTTTTAGGGCCGGGAATCAGGTTTTTTTTAACTTTTAAAACCTTTTTTCTGTGCCGCTTGGCATCGCGGGATCGCCGCGATGCCAGGAACAACCACGACAAATCAGACTCAATTATTCTTTAGTCGGTTCGAGTTCGAGTTCTGGTGGAGTAATTCCCGTTACCGTTTCCGTTGCGTAACGGAAACGAGTAACGGAAACGGAAACAGGAATTCCACTAAGTCTTGCCCATCTCTAATGCACACAGATGCGGACAAACATTCAAGTACACTCAAATGCATATACCTCCAACCAATGTAGAATTTCAGCACTTGCTTAACTCTTTCATTCAACACAGAGGGACTTACACGTGCTAATGCTCCAAATAATTTACTCCCATGTGGCATCAACTGCCAACTATGCAAACATTTTACATCCTAATAATTAGTTGGTCTACAACCTGATTCCTTTTGTGTAGTTAAGGAAGGACAGACTGAACACCTGTCTTTATATTTCCTGCATGGAAACACTAACACTTGGGTCATACATCATGTATGAGTCTTAATGCAAACCTTGGGGAATTCATCTTCCCTGCAGCCCATGCTTTTTGATTATGCTTTGTTATGTCTATAAATTTCAGCTGCCCAGGCTGTGTATATTTAATACTTGCATTCTGTACAGTTACTTAGCTTTGAGGGATAACATGTACTGTTAATGAAGAATTAAAAGAAAATACAATTTGTTACTGAATAGAGTTGACTTTTCACACTTTTCACTTCTGTTAATCTTTTACATGCTCTTTTTCCAGTTATTGGATTTTACTCCTGGTATGTTTTTATGTAGATATATATTTGGCGGAACATCTTTTATGCTGAATCTGCTTCTTAACCGTCTCTTTCTGGCCCCTAGCAAAATGCTGCACTGAGCCCAACCTCATGGGGAGATGTCTGTTGCTTCTTCTGCTCCCATTTACTACCAGAATTAACCTCTCCAGGCCAACCTAAGGAAATGATACTCAGTAAATAACATGCATTAACAGTATTAGGTCTTGTGCTGGAACAGTCAGCATTAGCCTAGAAAATCTTTCCTCCTGGGGAATGACATGTGCTGACAAGCAAAGGGAAATGATCACTTCATTGTACAGTGCAGCACTTTAAATGTCCTTGTGGAACTTGGTGTTTCAATAACCTTGTAGTGCTTTTTTCATATTATTTGATATCCAATTCTTTCCTGTAGCAGTGTTCTTTTACAATCAGTGCCTGTGGCATTAATTCACCACCATTTCTCACTTTCAATCTGGAATTACCTATTAAACATGACACATAAACGTTATAAACATATCTGTCTGCTTCATAAATGATGCTGAAATACTATGTTTTGAATGTACTGAAGCTGAGATTAAAAAGAAGTTGCAAAATCTATCAATGCTAAATATTACAATTTGGATTTTCCTTTTAAAATTTGACTTCAGCATTTGCAAAATGAATGATTAAAAACCGATTCATCTAATATTATAACTTTACTACAGCTAGAAGGGAACACAAATGACAAATTTTGGGTTTATGCAGCACAAACCCAATAGAATTCTGGGCAACACACTGTCATCATGAGCACACAGAGCACACAAAAAATCTTGTGACCCTTTTTACTACTAAAAACATCTTATTTATATACAAATTTACAAAGTAACTATAGGTATCTGCAATGATGTAGGAAACACACACAACCCCACCAGATGTTTTGACCTTTGCTTTCCTGAATAGTATTTCAATATAATCATAAAAAGAAAGTCACAAACCCGCCTAGAACAATAAAGTTGTATTGTTAATATGTGAGGCGCAACCCCAAAAGAAAAATAAACAAAATAAACAAATTAAAAAAGAAGTGAGATAACAGAGACTATGCTTACCACTAACACAATGCGCCCATAGTTATAAACAATTACCCCATCAATTTTCTGAGACCATTCTTTTGCCAATAGATCTTAGCTAGCAGCTCACTTCTGTTGACACAATGCTGTGTCAGCAGATCTTTTAGACCAGTGGTGGCCAAACTTCGGCCCTCCAGATATTTTGGACCACAACTCCCACAGTTCTTTGTCATTGGCAATACAGGCTTGGAATTCTGGGAGTTGTGGTCCAAAACATCTGGAGGGCTTAAGTTTGGCCACCACTGTTTTAGACTAACCATCAAAAGAGGGGTCTGCTGGCAGAATGGGCATTTCAACTAGCAGAAGAGATTTGTGCCAGAACCTCAGACCGGATATTTTTGAGTTAGGATTCCACTGTTGCAAATCTTTTAAATGAATAGTCTTTTCATATCGTTTACAAATTGATGTACAGGTAAGATGAAAGGGAAATCTGAATCAACACATAAAACTGACATTAATTAAAAATTAAAGAAATCTGTTAAACCCTAGCAGACAAAAACATTAATTTAGATTGGCATATTTTGCATGCTTTATAGTAGTGTGAGATACTGGTGTGATGATGTTACTGATTAAAGAAGAGTGCTCTGCCCTGTTATAAGCAAAGCATTCCCACTTGCTTTCTTCATCAGATAGCCCAAAGGTAATGGTGCTAGTAGCTGGTCTGTCTAAGGCAGATGTCTTTAAACTCTGGCCCGTGGGCTGGAACTGAGCTGCAAGGGTCCTGAATCCAGCCCATCCCCCACTTGCCCCCCCCACTTGAGCTGACAACTGTCTTCCTCCTCCTTCCCCCTTCATGTCCCTTCCCTTTTGGCTGTGAAGGGTAGGCACTTTTAGGATGCTAGTCCTGTAAAGTGCAAAAAACAGAGAGAGAGAGAGAGAGAGAGAGAGAGAGAGAGAGAGAGAGATGGGGGCCTGTATGGAGGGAGGGTGGGGGCCCGTATGGTAGTCGAAGGTGAAAGGGACCCAACTACAGAGGCCGCTGGGCCACCACATAAGGGAGGGTCCAAGTAGGGGTAGGGTGCACGTCCCTCAGGGGCTTGGAAGTTTGTGTCCAGCTTCTGCCTTCCTCCCTGAGCTGCTGGGAAAGACTCTTTCCCGAAGATTCCTGTTTCCGGTGCATGGCCTCCTTGAGCTCGGGTACCCTCCATTGCAAAGAGATTTAGGGCTGCTTGCTTTCCCCACAACAATGTTGAAGGTGGGTCAAGTGGAGCATCGATTATATTGTAAATTCTGGGAGGAGAGTAAGGGGGCCCTGGTTGCCAAGCGGCTGCAGTAGCTTCCCTGCATTGGTCCCTGCCCTATTCAGTTTGGTGCAGGGGTTTCATTCAGATTAAGCCTTCTATGTTTTAAAGGTTTCAGTGGTGTGAAGCTGTTTTATCAGGGTCTTGTTGAGACCTCCCTTCAAGGATGTTTCAATCATCCTACTTGCCTGGTTTGAAGCCTTTTTTAATTGTTTTATTCCTTCTGGGACTTTCTGCTTTTCTGCCTCTCTTGTACCTTGCTGATACCTCCTTTATCATGTTTTTGATGACTTCTCAGACTATTTATTTTTTTTCTGTACATCTTTAGTCCCATTTACAATATTGTGCTGTAATTAGTATGAGATATGTAGGTTGAAAATATATTTTTGAAATATTCATGTTCTCTCTCTCTCTCTCTCTCTCTCTCTCTCTCACACACACACACACACACACACACACACACACACACACACACAGGGGAGCTAATAAGCAGCATGATTAGAAGAGTTGAAGATTTAAGGTGTGAGCAGTTTAGTTGCAATTGATGGTCTAGTCAGAGGGTTTTGTATATTTGTTTACTGCTGTGACAAAAAAATTGAAAGTAGAACCATAAAATTTATTTCCTCCTTCTCACAGTGCATAAATATCACTAATTACTCACAGTTAAGACTTGATCCCACAAACAATAAGAAACACTGTTGTACCACATTCTGGTTTTAAAAAACATGATGCATTTCAAGGTGTATCCATGATGTAAATACAAGCCAGGCTGACTTTGCCAAGGAAGTATATTTTATGTTTGGAAGGCGACCTAAAATTTGAAAATGAAGATAATTGTGCATTGAAGACAGATGTTATATGTCTATCATGCATGGCTAAATTTATTCAATATTAGTGTTTTGTATAAGAGTAATACACAGAAGGAGAGAGAGAGAGAGAGAGAGAGAGAGAGAGAGAGAGAGAGAGAGAGAGAGAGAGAGAGAGAGTTTGGCTGTATGATTAACTTATTCCTTAATATTGGATTCTGCTTTTTAATTAATTGAGTACAAATGCAATGTTTAATGTAAATTAAGCATGGATCATTTCAGATGTGCTGACCCTGTTATAATAGCAGCACAGCAAATAGGCCTCAATGAATTGATGACCTTAACAGTGAGGATTATATTCTGCCTGGTTCTCTCTGTATTTGTAATTCCTGTCTTAATAATTGCTAGCCCACTGGCCACTCCACGCCCCCCCGTGTCTTATCTGAATTACTATTAAAAAGCAAAACAAATAAAAGCCAACAACAACCAAACCAAACAAAATAAAATCCCAGGGGCCAGAAAGTTAGTGATGACCATGAATATGCTCATTATAGCTACTAGACATGGGCACGACTCGGCGAAATTGTCGTTTCCATTTTTGGTTATCGTTTCCGTTACGTAATGGAAACGGTAATGATAATTAAGCCATCAGAACTCGAACTCGAACCGAAAACAGAAAAATTTGGTCGGGTTTTTTGTTTTCATTTGTGGCATTGCAGCGATCACACAGAAAAAGTTTTTAATTTTTTTTTTAAAAACCCTGACTCCCGGCCAAAAAAGCAGGCAAAAATATGCCTGCCTGAGGCTTTGCCACCTACCAGAGGGGTGGTTTCTGGGGGATCCCTGGCCTTCCCCCCCTCTTCTCCTGTCCTGGGCTGCTTGCACCAGGCTGGGGGGGGGGTCATCCTCATCGTCTCACCATGCCATGGGGTGGGGGGGATCCAAAATGGCGACTGCAATTTTTCTTTAGAAATCGTGGTCAAAAAACACACCAAATCACCACAGAAACATGTGAAATTTATTTATTTTAAATGCCTGAACTTTAATAGTACCAGCAGTGGGTTTTTTATGGCAATAAAACGTCGTATTTATTTTATTTTATTTAATTTTATTTTATATTTTTTTAGACCTGCCCATTTGGGTTGGGCATGGGATGGGACCATGCAAATTGTTTGAACCATTCCACCAATGGCATCACCAGGTTTTTGACTGACACTTCTGGATGTCTCGGAGGGCATAAAAAGCCGAGGCACCTTCCAGAAATCGCAGTCGGGTGTATGGATGTGGTTGAGGGAGGAGGGCTGGCTGCTGGTGCTGGTGTGATCCGATCGAGATTGAGGAGGGAGGCTGGAGGCTTTAGGATTTAAGTTAGGCAGGCAGGGAGGGAATTGAATTTAGAAAATAATTTCTTTGATTCCCTGCAGCTTTGTCTCTGAAAGGGAACAGAAGTTTATTCTTTATTTCTTCTCTGGCCATTTGTGAGGATTTTTTTTCTGATATTGGATAAAGGGGGAGGTTCGACTGGGAGTGGGAGGTGTGGATTTATTTTAAAACTATATTATATACTACCATTTATTTTCTATTTTCCCAACTTCAATTTGCTTGCACACACACACATTTGGGGTGCAAGCCAAGAACAGAACCTCTATCATAAGTGATATCCTAACTGCCCACTCGCACGTCCGCCCGCGCCCCCACCCGCCTGCGGCCCGTGCCACCGCCTACCCACTCGCCCGCCTGTGGCCGCCGCCCACCCGCCCGCCCATCCTCGCCTCCCCCTGTCGCTGTCGCCACCCACCCATGGCCCCCTGCCACCGCCTCCTGCCCGCACCTCCCCCCGCCACCTGCCACCCACCCTGCCCGCCACCTAGGGCGCAAAAACACCTAGTGCCAGCCCTGATTGTGGGACACCCCCATGCTCTGGGAAGTCAAATCGCGCTAAATCGTGGTGGAAATGACAAACGACAAACAAAACGACAAATTTTTGAAAAATTTCACGACAAACGGAAATGACCCGAAACGGACCCGTTCCGACAAACGAAAACTCAAAACATCATTTTTTCTGGTCGTGCCCATGTCTAATAGCTACTGTCACTTGAGAAGTCAAAAAACAATCTGATGTTTAATGTATCCCCACATTGACCAGGCCAATGCGAGCTTGGGGCAAGAAAGAGAAACCAGGTTTCTCGACATGCTGAATGACTGTGCCTTAGAGCAACTTTTCATGGAGCCCACCTGAGAACAGGCAACTCTGGATCTAATACTGTGTGACACTCAGGACCTGGTCAGGGATGTGAATGTCACTGAGCCTCGGAGGAACAGTAACCATACTGCAATCTCCATTGCCATGCATGTCGGGGGAAGAGTGTCAAGCAAATCTGACACAAAAACCCTTGATTTCCAAAGGGTGGATTTCCTTCAGATGAGGAAACTAGTTAGAAAGAAACTGAAAGGGAAGGTGAAAAGAATCCAATCTCTTCAGAGTGCATGGAGCCTGTTTAAAACAACAGTAGTAGAGGCCCAGCAGAAGTGCATACCACAAAGAAAGAAGAGCTCATCTAAGTCCAAGAGGGCACCGGCATGGTTAATGAATGGAGTTAGAGAGCCTCTAAGGTGCAAGGAGAGGTCTTTCCATAAATGGAAATCCTCCGCAAATGAAGAAAATTAAAATGAACACAAACTCTGGCAAAAGAAATGTAAGAAGATGTTGAGAGAGGCAAAGAAAGACTTTGAGGAACATATGGCTAGCAATATAAAGGGAAATAATAAAAGCTTCTTTAAATATGTTAGAAGTAGAAAACTTGTCAGAGAACCAGTTGGCCCTCCAGATGGCAAGGGAGGTAAAGGGGAGGTAAAGAAAATCTTGGAAATTGCAGAGAAATTAAATAAATTCTTTGCATCTGTCTTCACGACAGAACTGCCCTCCTGACTAAAGATTTAAATCAAAGATAGGTTAAAAGAGATGATATTTTAGGTTTAACTGATAAATTGAAGATCAACAAGTCACCGGCCCCAGATGGCATCCACCCAAGGGTTATTAAGAACCTGAGAAATGAAATTATGGATCTCTTAACGGTAATATGCAACTTATCTTTTAAAATGGCCACAGTGCCGGAGGACTGGAGGAGAGTGGATGTCACACCAATTTTTAAAAAGGAAGGAGGGGAGACCTGGGGAACTACAGGCCAGTTAGACTTATGTCTGTTCCAGGGAAGATGATGGAAAGCCTCACCCAAGAGAAAATCTTAAGACACATAGAAGAACAAACCTTGCTGAGTGGAAATTGCCTGACAGACCTTTTAGAAATCTTTGAAAAGGTCAACAGGCATGTGGATTTGGGTGAACCGGTGGATATTGTCTACCTTGATTTTCAGAAGGCTTTTGACAGTCCCTCACCAAAGGCTTTGCTTGAGATATTAAGGATTTTACCAATATCACCCTGTTTCAGGAGTCTAGTAAACCTGTGTAAGATATCAGCAGTAACAGATGTTGATGAATTGTTCTTCTACTAAATCAAATTGATTTACAGATTCAGACTGAGTATTATATTCCCACACAAGCACACCCAGGAGTTTAAAATATCCCCTAAAAGGGAATAGGAGATGATGAATGCTGTTTCATTAAGAAACATGACATTAACTAGCCAGTATGCATTACTGCAGTTGAAACATCAGAGGAACCCTGAAGAATTGGACCAAATGTCCATCTATTCCATCATCCAAGACAACCTCACAAGCAGAGATTAAAAGCAACAAGTCTCCCCTCCCTCTCGTAGTTCTTTGTTATTTAGTATTCAGTGGCATGTTGCTTCTCAGCCTCCATAGTTAGATGATAAAAGATAGAGATCCTCTTATTTTCTTATGAACATTTTTAAATGCAGCTAAGATTACTGGTCTTCATCATTGGTCAGATGGCCAGTATAAATCAGACAGACAGACAGACAGACAGACAGACAGACAGACAGACAGACAGATCTATCTATCTATCTATCTATCTATCTATCTATCTATCTATCTATCTATATCTATATCTATATCTATCTATCTATATCTATCTATCTATCTATCTATCTATCTATCTATCTATCTATCTATCTATCTATAGAGAGAGAGATCTAAGGAATTTCCTTAATTCATTCATGTCTTTGGGAAAAAAACACCCTTTTCATCAGATCTGTCAAGTGTCCATTTTTTGCTGGGACAGTCATGGATTAGGCACTCTCCCCCGCTGATGTTCCTGATTGATGATTTTCACAGAAATGTCCCAGATGGGCGCTTGTATGTGTGCATGTGGGCATTGGGACTGAGGGCAGGAGAAGGCAGAATTGTGGTGTTTGCCTCAGGAGCCCGCCATGGCCAGCAGCTCAGGGCTTGAGCACCAGCGTTGCCCACCCAAAGAAATGAGGATGCCCTGGCTCTAGTGGTGAGCCATCAAGCAAGGAAAGTGGTGCCTGTTGTGAAGCTGCTGCCTGTCCCGCACCCATGGGGGCACATGCCCACAGGAAGAGGAGGCGCGCCAAGGAGCCTCACCCATTGTGTGCTTTACTCCCCCCCACCTCCCTGAGGGAGGTGGGTGGATGGCCGTCCCAGCTGGAAGAGACCTCCTCTTCTCCGGCGGCAGTGGCAGAGGGGCAAATTAAGACTTTTAAGCACCCTTTCAAGTTGCCCTTTCCAGTCTGGATCCTACCGCTTGAGTGTTGCCACTGCCTCGCAGGGCTGCAGACCAGGGCGGGGCATCCTTGCTTTCCCTTTCGGACAACCAGGGGACTCGGCCCATCATGTAACCTGGTGGGGTGAGGGAGGGACCCCCGCTCGGCTGCCTGCCTCCACCCCATGGAGCAA
The DNA here is from genome assembly GCA_029282475.1 of Phrynocephalus forsythii. Lineage (NCBI taxonomy): Eukaryota > Metazoa > Chordata > Lepidosauria > Squamata > Agamidae > Phrynocephalus > Phrynocephalus forsythii. Next base: position 70,026,272 of record JAPFRF010000006.1, on the reverse strand, counting down.
ACAGGAGGCTGGACATCCTCCTCCTGCTTTGGACCCCCGAGAGTGCTGCCCACTTTGCAGATGCCTCCCCCCTGGGTGCACCCTGAGGCTCCCGCTGCCATGGCTGCAGCTCAATGGGTGGGAGGAGCAAAGCAAGCGGCATGCGTGCGTGCATGTGTGTTTGTTTTTGAGCATGTGCATGTGGTAACACACACACACACTACACCTCTCTCCTCGCATCCTGGCCTGTGCCTGGGAAAACTTGACATATATGCTTTTAATTGAGGGAAGAATGGAATTCATTGCTACTGAATTTAATTGACTGATTCTAAAGTCTAGTATTCTGAGGGTCTTCAATATGCATTTTAGGGGCTTCAGGTTTTTGACCCAGAAGTCCCTAATGCAGTGTAATTACAGAGGCCACCATTGCAAAAACTAGTATCGTGCAGGAGCTATTATTGCAACATATGCAATATTTGAATCAATTTCTGATTTTCTTTTAGCCAGTATGTGTATATGGTGGCAGTGCTTGATCTCCTTGATCTGCTTGGATCAAATAATAATGGAAGTATGGTTGCACACAAACACACAACACACCGTATAAAACAATCAAGAAAATATTTTGATATATATTAAACCTGTGTGTCTCAGAAGATATCATAGATAGAAAACTGTGTGGCCTGTCTTTAGGGATATTTTGTGAGGTTACTTGCCAAAAGGCATCAAGACTAATTTAAGGGCATACCCCCCATGACTTCTGTAGCTGTTATTTCATCTGTACCATTGGATCTGGTCCACTATGCTAAACATAGAAGCTTTTAAAGTTTACCTTTTTAACCTCCTCAGACTAATTAGGCCAGAGGGCATGATTTTAGCTTCTACAGAAAACATGCAAATAGAGCAATAACGAAACCCATAATTAATGACATCTGAACAAAATGGCAAGAATGGCATAAGTGCCAATCTGTGGTACAATTGAAGGAGTTAATTATTTAGCTTAAGGAGATATCCAAATAGAGTTTGATTTGATTCTTCCACATCCACTTTGTTAGGTGACATGCACGTGGAAGCAGTTATACCCAGGGATGCACGGAAATCACTCATGCGTAATCGCGCCTTCTCTGTGTTGGGCCCCACATTGTGGAATCATCTTCCTAGTGAGCTGCGCCTAGCACAGTCCCTGCCCGCCTTCAAAAAGGCTCTGAAAACCTTCCTTTTAAAGGAGGCATATGGTGACCTTTTCATTTAATTCTTTTTTTTCTTGCCTGCGCCGCCTTTTGTGGGTTTTCCCCTCTTTATCCTATTTGTTTTTTTTTCTTCTCTCCCTTTTTTCCTTACCTGTTATATATTGTTGTTTTATTCTCATCTGTAAAATGCCCAGAGTTCCTTCTGGAAGATGGGCAGTATAAAAATGCAACAAATAAGTAATAAATAAATAAATTATTGTATTTGGTACCATGGCTCACTGTTTTTGCCATATTTAAAGCCCATGATGTGCATGAATTAAAAACAAATTGAAAATTTCTCCAAAATCACTAATTAATTGATTTGTATTCATAAGAATGAATATGAATAGATGAATCATTAGCAATTTTTAAGTTGTTACTTTATTAGGCTATAACATGCCTCCCTGGCACCTTGAGACACCAAAACTCTTGTGGTGTTCCTGAAACTCTTTTACAAGTCCTTCAAGTTTGGTGAAGTTTGGGTTTGGGATGTGCATGTTATACACTCACAAAGAGCCCTCCCCCCAATGTTCTCTCCAGACATCTAGACCAGGCACGTCCAAACTTTGGCCCTCCTGATGTTTTGGACCACAACTCCCAGAATTCCAAGCCTGTATTTCCAATGGCAAGGGACTGTGGGAGTTCTGGTCCAAAACATCTGGAGGGTGAAAGTTTGGATATGCCTGATCTAGACACACCAGAATTGCAGAGAAGTTTCTACCAACTCTCTTCTACAATCCAGCCAAGTTTGGTGAATATTGTATTTTAGGCACCTGAGTTATACACCCACATAAGCCAGCTGCTTAAAGGCACTTTCCTGGGGGGATCTACATTGTGTAGAACTTGGATGTTTGAATCCCAGTATTCCCCAAACTGAGAGGGATTGTAGAGGAGAGTTGGAGGAAGCATCCTGTGATTCTGTTGTCTCTAGGTGCTGGAGGGGGGCTATAATATAATATCGTATCATATCCAGGGCTGCTGCTTCCATTAAGGCGAACTAGGCAGTTGCCTAGGGCGCCAAAATGGACAGAGGGCACTGGCCAGCCTGCTGCCCCCCTGCTGCCCCCCTGCCACTGGCCACCACCGTCCATCCCCCCACCGCCCACCAGCCTCCCATCGCCGTCCGCCCATCACTGCCCATTGCTGTCCACCCCCTGCCCCCCGTGCCCATCACCGCCCCGCTGCCCAACGCCATCCCCTGCCATCCGCCCCCACCCCAACCCCGCTACCCACCCTGCCCCGCCGGCCTGCCACCCGCCCCCCACCCCCACCCCTCACCTGGGCGCAAAAAAACCTAGCACCGGCCCTGATCATATCATATCATATAAGGTGAATAATAGAATCATAGAGTTGGAAGAGACCTCAAGGACCATCTAATCCAACCCCTGCCATGCAGGAACCCCCATCAAATTACTCCCGACAGATGGTTATCCAGCCTCTGCTTAAAAACCGCCAAAGAAGGAGTCTCCATTGCATTATGTGGCAGCATATTCCACTGCTGAAAAGCTCTAACTGTCAGGAAGTTCTTCCTAATGTTCAAATGGAATCTTTTTTCCTGTCGTTTGAAAACATTGCTCTGAGTCCAAGTCTCTGAAACCATGGAAAACAAGCCATCCCCCTCTTCAATAGGACATCATTTCAGATATTTAAATATGGCTATCATCTCCCCTCTCAACCTTCTTTTTGCAAGACTAAACATTCCCAGCTCCCTAAGCCGCTTCTCCAGACCTTTAACCATTTTACTTGCAAATGGTTAAAGGTCCTTTGTACCTATTCAAGGTTGTCAACATCCTTTTTAAATTGAGGAGTGCAGAACTGTACACAGTACTCCAGGTGCAGTCTGACCAGAGCAGAATATAGTGGTGCTATCACCTCCCTTGGTCTAGATCTAGAAGCTATGTTTCTGTTGATGCAACCAAGAATTGCATTGGCTTTCTTGGCTGCCATGTCACACTGCTGACTCATGTTCAAGTAGGATGAATTGATGAGGTGATTTGTCAATTCACTGGAAAAACATAAAAATTTTGATTCATGATTTGTCCATCTTGATGAATTGCAAATTGTGATTAGAGATGGGCACGAATAAAAAAAATGGCATTTCATTTGTTGTTTGTCGTTTGGAGGGTCCGTTTTGGTTTGTTTCCGTTTTTTGTGAATTTTTGCAAAAAATTCATTTTTGTTTTCGTTCATTTTGTTACCATTTCATTACCATTTATTTCAATTTTTTTGTGATTTTTTAAAGGATTTTAAGCAATTCACTCATATTGCAGTAATGGAAATGAAATGCACAACAAAATTTCCAGTGTTTCTGTTTGTTTCGTTTCATTTTAAAGACAAAATTTGTTTGTTGTTTCGTTAGCTAATGAAACGAAAAAAAGGAAACAGAAATGAAAAATTGTTCATTTCGTGCCCATCTCTAATTGTGATGAATCACCTTTTTAAAAGATGCATATCCATCTCTACCCATAATAATCATCACCTGTTATGCAGGTGTCATGAAAATGAAGACCTAGCGAGGTACTGTTGAACGAGGGGCTTTGTGAAGAAGCACTGTTCATGTTAATTTATTCTGCATGTGAAGCATCTACCACTATTAATTGCCTTTGATGACTGTGGTTTATTAATTATTTTAATTCTTTGTAAACCAGTACTTTACCTGTTTGTTCTGCACCTGATGCATGCTGACCTTATTGATGATGGCCATGGGCAATAGAGATGAATACATAAAACTAGTAGAAATGTTATCAGGAAGGGTTTATGTCTAAAAAAACTAGTTCCCAGACAGAGCAAGGCATCTACTCTGAGTCACATGATGAATCAAGTACTTAGTGTGCCTTTTACTTTTATATATTAAGATAAATCTAAATGAGCTATTTAATAGATGAGATTGTTTTATAAATGGTTCAACACATGTCCAAGTGTCTTCATGGAATTCACATCCTGAAGATCAGGAGGTCCCAAGTTTTGGTTTGGAGATGCTGGACAATTAGATAGAGGGGTTTAAAATGTCCTTTGCTACCTTTAAAGCAAAACAAAGTGTTCTGCTTATATACCACCCCATAGCACTTCAAGCACTCTCTGGCTGGTTTACAATTTAATTATGCAGGCTACACATTAAAAGATATTTAAGAATAAAAGATATTTAAACACGAGCTTTCATGTATTACAATAAACTTCTCCAAGCATGTGCCTGAAGAGGTGAATTGTCATCCACAAAGCCTGATACTCAAAATAAATCTGTTACCCCTTAAAGGTGCCACAAGGGTTTTGTATGTGTGCATTTGCTTGTTTATATGCTGATATAGACTAATATGGATACATATCTGAAAATATATGTGAGAATTTAACTCAGCCTCACATGGAATGAGTAGATCAGTATGCATCCATTGTGCAGATGCCTGTACTGCTCTAACAATTGAATTTTTCAAGTGTAATTTCTTGGCATTTTTTTAAAAAATGACTGTATGGATGATGATTTGATCATAATGAAGCTACAATAGGATCCTGTTGTGGACTTTGGTTTAGTAACATCTTGGAGCCAAACACTCATAAAATTAGGCTGAAGAGACCACTCCAGTATGGACTGTGATTAATTTAAATTAGATTGGAATACACAAAATGCCCTATCAAACATGTGTAATGGTATCATCCAGTTATATATTATACTGCTGAAGATTGTTTGGCGCTACAGACAATATATTTAGGATTTCCATTATAATTGCTGTTTAATGTTGTATTTAATGCGTTGTAGAATCTGCATCTCCTGACAACACATAAGTATGCTCCTAAGTATGATCTGTTCCGTGCCAGTCAGTGGTTTCAGATTTTTGGACCATTCTGTTATAATTTTATTGTACCATCCACAAGTTTGTGCTGAAGAAAGGATTTTTAACCTACAAAAGCTTGCACTGATTGTTTGATTTTTCATTGGACTAATAAATGTGACACATTTTCTTCTGCATTTGTATTATGCATGTGGCTGTATGTCCATGAGGGGATATTTATACTTCACTGAATAGCAGGATGTGGTGGTTAGAATAGGAAGCCTCCTCAAATTGTGCCAGCTCTCAGAACTGACTGGTGCTGCGTGAAACAATGACTCCAATAATTTTCTCTTGGTTCAGAAAAAATGTAGAGAATATCAGAAACCCCTTACTTAACCTTGTGCAGACTTCAAGGATGCTTTTTGGGATAATGAAAAACTCAAATTGTAACGATCTTGGCAGGACAAGTACTAATTTCATTAGTAAAAACTATACTTGATTGTGCATTATTGAATATTCCCAAGATGTATATCAGTCATACTAACCTTAGTAGATTTTTCTTCTTCCACATTTTCCCTGTCAGATGCTTTTTCCTTGCACAATAGCAGGTTGTGGTCATTCAGGAATTCGTCTTTAAAGAGGTAGTAATTTGTGTTATGCTTCGGCAAATGCAAATACCAAAAAGACTTTCATTTGTGTAATTTTTTTAGTTTATTTTCAGTGTTTGTATACCTTAATTTGTTGTAAACCACCCAGATTGACCTCACTGTCAGATGGGTGGTATGGAAATTGAGTAAACAAACAAACAAACAAACACTCTTTTCTGATCTGTTTTTCAATACGGATGTTTCCAATGGGATATCAAAAGTTGACATTGCTGTAGTCAAATCTGCACTTCTGTGACTGCCAGAAGGGCTAAAAGTCTTCCAGTCAGGTGTGGGTAACTTGGGTGGGTGAGTCTGGACAATAGTCACATTTTTTTCTGCCTCAGTATTTTTAATACATCCCTGAAGGTCATGCAGGTCATCAGATGTGAAATCCAGACAGAGAAAACGCACATTCTCACCACTCCTATATGAAACTGGAAGTGACTTGAAGTTGATTTCAGGCTTTAAAATTCATGTATTTTAGGGTGTTAAATGGTCCTCGGAGGCCTGCTGAGCTATATGAAAGATGAATCACCATTCCTGGAAGCTTTCTCGTTCACAGGGCAAGTCTGGGGAAGGGGTGCAAAATCATTTAAAAATGAGCACCACAGATTTAAGCAGTCAGTAAACTAGTGCATTTATTAAATTAAGTGTACACATGCATGCATATTTGTATGCATGTATTTAAGTCTTTTAATGTGTTTCTAGGGTATTTTTTTTAAAGTTCAACAGCATCATATCCCCCCCCTTTATTTATATGTAATGATTGCTGGAATATTTATTGACCCTTTAATTGGCAGTAAAATGTAGAATATTCTTTGTAAGACAGAAACTTCTCTTGTGAAATCTGAATGCTGATTTATATGTGTAGATGATAATTTAGAAATAATGAGAAATGTAATATATATCAGAAGACTTGTGTGATGTGTGTGCTTGCTGTGGTAGATGTGTAGGCAATAATTGCTAGTTGGTAACTTTAAGGAAAGGGGGATAATTCTCCCCAGTTGGAACATTTCCCCACCTAATCATACAAGGTGTAGTTCACTAGTTCTGTGCATTATCTATTATTGAGAAGTGAAATAATTTTCAAACATTCAATGCACATTGCAATTCTGCATATGTCTGCTGATAAGTATACCTAGGGCAACGGTTTTTGAGGTTGCAAAGCACAACTGAAGGTTCGTTTATACTAAAAATGGTTTGAAATATATGTTGGTGTAAATGAAGGCAAGTTAAATCGACTCACAGTCATGTGGCAGCCATTAAAAAATTCAAAAACTAAGTGGCTGCCACATGACTGTGAGTCGATTTAACATAGGATAAATTGATTAAATGAATTAATTTAACATCCATGTTAAAATAAACGGACCTCTGGTGAATGAGCAAAAAATCTCACTGCCACTCTTTAAAAATACTTCCCTGTCAAATTAATGTGCCCTTTACATGTATGTTGTGTATTTGCCATTTTTACAACAATCATAAACAGGCAAAACTCAATTTAAACAGAAGCCTTTTGAAAGTGGTGCAATCACCTGCTCAGTTCTGGGAAGTATTTTCCTATGCTGAGGAGCTCAGTTTTACTCTTTAGACTATTTCTAAATACTCTCTTACATCTGGTCATCAGCCAGAGGAAGGAGGTCAGCAGAAGAACCTTGGCAACCAGTTGAGGAATCTGGTACAAACTGAATCCAGCCTGCTGGCCCAGGGTTCTTCTCTATTTTCTTGGTAAATGCATGAGGTTGATGTTTAGTTAAGAAGGGGCAGGTGGAGAAGAAATTAAGTGTATGCATTTTCTAAATTCAGCTCTAGCAATCAGGTTTTGGCAACCATTGATTTGTCTAAGAAGCTAGCTTTTTCCTTTGAGTATCATAACTTGTAATGGCTGCTCAAGTAAAACTCAGGGCCACCTACAGCATTTTTTTAAAAAAATACCCATGGGGTTGACCCAACTGCACTGAATGTTCAAGACTTTTGCCAGAACACAATCACACACCTCTAGGGAATGTGTAAGAAGGTCACTGGTGCCTGTAAGTTACTGTTTGGTTTCTTGAAATAACTTGTTCACTGAGCCCGTGGTAGATTTTATCGTTTGAAAAAACACCACCAAAAAAATGTAAATTAAGTTTTTAAAAGAGCAGTAAATGTTTAATGATGGTGCTGGATGCTGTTAAGTTTAAAACACCGAGAAGTCCTAAAGTAACCTGTGACACCTAAAGAGACTGTAATAAGTGCTTTTGTTTAGTTATTCTGAAAATGTAGCTGAAAGAAGAAGGTAAATTGACTGTCAGAGGAAATGAAGTCTTAACAGCAGGGATGGAATGTGCAACTAAAGTTCACGCTACCATTCCAGCTACATATGTCTTGCTTTCAATTTGCCCTTACTAATTGTGGATGGAAGGTGGAGAAACACATGTACGGTACAGGTATGACCTTATGCCATCTACATTGGTGACCAGTTTGAATGTTAGTTAAGTTCATGGTGCTAGTTTTGACCTTGAAAGCCTTGAGGTCAGCCAAAGCCGTGAGATCTTATGAGGTTTTGTTCTAATTCCCTCTGATGTTGGATGTATGGTGGTTGTTATGGGTCTATGGGCACAAGAGACAGAGTTGTTTCTGTTATGGCTGAAGGGAATTTTTCTGGCTATAGTGCTGCTTCTTTTTATCAGGCAGCCAATGATTTTCAGTGGGCTTTTTTTGGTGGGGGAAAATGCTTTTTCATCAAAATGAAGCATATGTGCAGTATTTGAATGTATGCTGAGAATACTAGTATTTTACCCATTCTCCAAATAATGCAAGGCTTAATTTGGTACTAATAGCAAGTAAGAAAAATCCAATTCCTTGGCTTTCTTGGTTTTTTTTAAACATAGCTTCCTGTAATTTTTTGTTTGTTTCATTTAATGCCTAAGCTAGATGTTAGGCAGCAAGAGTTTTTCAGCTTTCAACTTAGCACTAATTTACTAAATCTATTACAAATAAAAAATTAAAAACTAACAAAAAGATTGCTCTGAAGAATTTTCTAAAGATTTTAAAATCAAGTTATCTTTAAGACAGATCTCTGAAATAGATTAACAGCAGATGTGTGTTGCCAACTGCTCCCATTGGAAGCACTTAATTTGCAGCTGTTTATTAAAACAGCAACAGAACCAAAAATCCAGCAGTGAAGTGTTTCCTTAGTATTTTTTTAAAAAACAGATACTTTTTAAAAAAGCAGACACTTTCAATTTAGCAAATCCAGAACAGGAGAAAATGTTTGCTTTTTTCAAACTACTGTATCTGAAATATTGTGATCTATTCTTGGAGAGAAGGTTTTTTTTTAAAAAAGAATGGTAGATAGAAGCCACAGTAAGATTCATACCCAGTAGTACACATTGGCACAAAAAGGAGGAAGAAAAATAATGTTACATTAGTCAAGTTCTTATGCTGTTGTTTTATTGTTGAATCAGTGATGCTGTTTTTATAGCAATACTGACATTTTGGATTATCATTTTTAATTGTGTCAAAAACTTGATCCTTATTAACTTGCCTTGATGATCCGTATTCCGTAATATAAACTGAGAATACAAATGCTAATAATTAATTCACTAAATCATAATGCTCTGGTCTGAGACCCTATGCTTGTATATTTCTGCAAGGCTTAGCTGTTCCTCTGGGTTGTAATTTAAGAGGATCATTTTAATAATGATATGTTTCTGTGTTTTTTTGTCTTCCTTCAGGTGGGGTGGTGGAAGGACAAACGCCTTAAGATGAAGTATTATGTGTGGCCACGTTCAGAGCTGTACCCAAACTGTGAGGAACGTGAGGATGACCATCTTAGCATAGTGACCCTAGAAGAAGCACCATTTGTTATTGTGGAAAATGTGGACCCGCTAAGTGGTACCTGTATGAGGAACACAGTCCCATGCCAAAAACGAATTTTGTCACTAGAGTAGGTGCCAACCTGATCTTTCTCCAGCTGGTTCCTATTAACATGTTTTCCCTTTATGTTCATCAGTAGCAAAGCCAGCTGGATTGTTTCAGGCTAGCCATGTTGCTGCTTGTTCAGTTCGCAATGGTCAAATCAGCTTGGCTTGCTTTGCTACTCAGCATTAACTGCATCAAGTCAGCTTTTTGATGAGGGAGATGATAAGGAAAGGAAGAAGGGGTGGTTAGACAAAGAAGCAGAGGGTTAAAATGACAGGCTTTGCTCCATTCCAAACTCTAGAGATAAAAATATCTCAAGAAGATTTTTAAATGTAAACAAGTATAGTATTTTATCTTAAAAAGGGGAGGGAGGCATTTCTGCTTGTATTGCTTAGTTTCTCCTGGGGATGATAATTAATGTTTCAACTTAGAAAAAACAAAACTGAGAATATTTTCAAATATTGCACGACATATTGCCATATTTTTAAAGTAACTATTTTGAGTGTAACATGATGAAAAATACAAGCATGTGTTTCTGTTTTTAAATTTAATATATTGCTGCTGGTTCTAAATTATGTTTTCTTGTGGTTTTTAGAAACAAGACAGATGAGGAGACTGCCTATATCAAGAAATGTTGCAAAGGGTTTTGTATTGACATTCTCAAGAAAATCTCCAAGTTTGTGAAGTTTACCTATGATCTTTACTTGGTAACTAATGGTAAACATGGGAAGAAGGTCAATGGCACATGGAATGGAATGATTGGTGAGGTAAGCCATGAAAGGTTAAAACCTGTAGCCGAAAGCTTGTACTTATAACTACAGGCTTACCACTGAAATGAAGTTATTTTGTTTCCTTCCATGAGACACAAGAAATGAATTGAATTGCATTTCCAAAATCTACATACAAAGTTTGAATGTTATTACTTGAACAAATATTCAGATCTGGATTCTCATTAAGCAGATTTATGAGATTGCATGAAATAGAAAGGGAGATGTAACAATTGTGTTGTAGAGGCTTTGAGGGGTTGTAAACTGGTAATAGAAATTAGAGATGGGCACGAAACAGAAAAATGGTGTTTCGGTTTTTCATTTGTCATTGAGAGGTCTGTTTCGGTTCGTTTCCGTTTGTCAGGAATTTTTTGAAAAATTTTGTTACCGGTTTTTCATTTTTTCGTTTGTCATTTCTACCCACTTTTTGCGCGATTTTTAAAGCATTTCCATGCGCAGGCATCCTCCAATGCCCCAGACCAGAGGGAAAACACTAAAAAAATGGATGCTGGCAGAGACACAGTATAGACTAGATATGCAGGGAGGCTGCAAAGGCAGCGGCGGGCGTTGCCCAGGGTGCAAGGCAGCCGCAGAGTGACTGCACTGCAGGGCAGGGGAGGGTACTCACCAAGAGGTACGCAGCATGCACGCACACAGGGAGGCTGCAGGACTGAAGCTAGAGTCACAGAGACAGCAATCCCACCCTAACTCCCACCAGAGACTGCAAGGAGCACGGGGGCTGCCAGACCTTTTTATGCCCTCTGTGGCTGCCAGACCTGCCCGCCCAGTCTGCAACCTGGGCATGCTATTGGTTGAACATGATCCCATCACATGGCTTGCCTCCATTTTGTGGCTGGTGGTGACATCCATTTTAAAGGGAAAAGAAAAATACATCGCGATGGGAGAAGACAAAAACAAACGTTTTCAGGACCCCAACCCCCCTGGTAGGTATTATCAGACAATATAAATAATTATTGCTGTGTTTTTACGGATGTCCAGGGCGTTTTTTAACATTTAAAACAGCTCATTTCATTGTGCGTCGCCATTAACGGAAATGAAATTTAATGACCACAATTTTCGTGGTTCTGTTCGTTTTGTTGTATTTTCATCACAATTTTCGTTTGTCGTTTCATCACGTAACAAAAATAACAAATGGTAACAGAAACGAAAAAATGTTCATTCCATGCCCATCTCTAATAGAAATGTGTCTGTCATCTATTGCTTTTGATATATTTAAGGTGTACCAACCTTTACCTTTGGTCTGGACCTTGAGTTAGCAAGGTGTAAAACATTCCAATCTGACTTGACTCCTAACTTGGATCTCAGTATAAAAATCTAAATCTCTGTGCCTGCCACTAATTATATTTGGAAACCAACAAATGACAGGAAAGATTTTGCTTGGCAAAAATATGTTTTATATATTTGCATGTATAAAAACATATTATGAGGAGATTAAGATTATAGATTACTAATATTCTTCCTAGTGGAAAAGAAAATGAACAAAAATGAAATGATAATTGAACATTAGCTCTAAATTATATTTTGTCAACTTCTTTCAAAGCACTAGAATTGGAGAGTCCTGGTAAAGCCATTTACAATTAGTAATTGCAGCCCAAAGTGGCAAAATTACATTCTGTAGTGGAAGCAGAGTATAAACAGAGGAGTTGGCTAGAATCTGCTTTCATCGTTTTTCTTTCTGTTGTAGGTGGTTGCCAAACGTGCCTACATGGCAGTGGGATCCCTCACCATAAATGCAGAACGTTCTGAAGTGGTTGACTTCTCCGTGCCCTTCATTGAGACGGGTATCAGTGTAATGGTATCACGAAGCAATGGGACTGTCTCACCTTCTGCCTTCTTAGGTAATGCTTCAGTTGAGACACAGTGCAAGAAAAAAAATCAAAGGTGCTCAGGACATTACAGTTCTTTTTCAAACAAACGAGCAGCATAAACATACACTGTGTAAATACATTCTCCTACACTGGCCAAAATCTTTTGCTTAATTTATGCCACATAAATATGATGATGCATCTGGCAGGGGGAGATTTTTGGTAATTAAAGACTTGGTGCTTCTGCCCTACAGCTTGTGTACCTTGCATGCAATCAGACTCTCTTTGTGAACCATGTGGTTCTTGGGATGGCAACATGATAACTTCCAAAAATCTCCTCCAATCACCAACCCTACTGGGCATGGAAAAGTTGAACTTCAGAATGTGGTGAAATACAGAGATACCAAAGACTATATACTGGTCATTCCTGATTCTCGGACCGCACATCTCTTGGATCCAGTACAGCATTGCTTAAGAGGGAGTACTAGCTATTCAAATCAAACTACCGAATTTGCTTTCGTACTGACCAGCAGCATTTTTAGTGTTTTGGCCCATATCCATATCACACACTAAAAGCTATCATTCACTTACTGGTGCATTGGATCACAAATTGGTGGACAACTTTGGCTTGCAGTTAGGTTTAGTTGTTAACTTGTTTGTGGAGGGGGGGGCAAAATGGAACTGCCAGGATATCCATAGATGAGCGAGAAGAATGGTAATTCCCATAGCATCACCTTTTGGATATAATCTTCTGCATAAAATGGGATCGAAAGCAAAACACTAGTGGTGCTTCCTATAGGCATATGACTCGTTATTCAGCCCAGACATGATGAGCTGATTGCAAAATATATGCAGAGTCAATAATGTTTTTTTAGAAAGCCTTAACAGAAGAACCAACAGGAATGTACTCACCTGTTTAGCTCCTGTGTCTCCTATCTGTTGTAATATTCTGTGCTGAGTAACTCTTCAGAATAGAGTAGTTTGTTACCAGAAACTGGCTTCTCTCTGGAGCCATATCTCTATTTATATAAATTGTGAAAAGTTTCATCAGCTGTGCATCATTCTGGAGCTACTAACAATCAAACTAAAAAGGTGAGCAACCCTTTGATTCAGTCAGCCACCATGTCTAACATTATCCCCTCAGGATAGGTAGGGGTCCCAGGGACTGATGGTTTTAATAGGGTTTTAAGTAAGTACAGTGCTGATTATGCTCGAGCTTGATATTGTCTTCTACTGTATTTTTTTAATACGGCTGTTCATAGACAACTTTCATAGATAAGTTGCAGAGGCAGAGGATTTATGATAAGATGACTTACATATTCTTACATACACTGCATGCTGTGATGTTTTATGTACTTTTGCCTTGCTGGTCAATGACCATAATAAAATTTTATTATTATTATCCCCTCAGGATAATGCTGTTAACTGCCATTCCCTGAAAAGGGGAAGCAGGAGCAATCCATGGTGCTCAGTGCAGATCTCAGCTTTCCATAAATTTTAGTTTTCATGTTTACAGAAGCAAATTTCTAACCCTCATGATAGTAAATACATGCTTCATAACACCCTGTCAATGCCAGGTAAAGTTGTAGAACAGGGGTCCTCAACCTAAGGCCCGGGGGCTGGATGCGGGGGGCCCGGGTCCTGAATCTGGCCCCAGGGACCAATTGCAGACCCCCCACCTACCCCCTGCTTCGTGAGCAAGCCAGCCTCTGCAGCTTCTTCTATTGCTGAGGCAGTTCAAAGCGGTGAGTTATGTCGTTTCCCCCACTCCCCCCACCCACCGCCCAGATGATCGGCACACTGGCTAGAGGGGCAGTTCAAAGTGGGAGAGCTGTGGCAAGGTCTCCCACACCCTCCATGGCCCTGAGGCCCCACCCCTGCTCCTCCTCCACCCTACCCACCTGCCTTCCTTGTGTGGCTGCCACCTGTGTTATTATGGTTTTGAGGAAGGAAGGGGGCAGGCAGAGTCAGCGACAGCCAGCCTTCCGAGCTGGAGCAGCCATGACAGTGGACTGATGCAGGGATGGACTCGGGTGACCAAGGGGGAAACGGAGCTACTTCCCACCCACCCAGCCCCCCCTCCGAGCTGCTGCCTTTCTCCGTGGAGCGAGGGAGGGGAGGAGGGAGCCCAGCCATGGCCAGAGGCTGAGGCCACCGCCACTACCACCAGATTAGAGACCAGCAAGGAAGAGGTGGCGGAGAAAGAAGAGAAGGGAGGGGAAGGCCAACGGTGACCCGGGACTGGTTCCTGGGAGGCTGGTGGGGCTGCATTTATCCCTGGATGGTGATGGGTAGGCTGAAGAGCCAACACCGCAGCCTGGCTGGGCTCAGTGAATGAGCGGGCTCTGGGTGGCTTTGGGCAGGCCTTTCTGCCTCCCCTCTCTCCTTCCTAGCCCTTGCTCCCTCCCTCTCTCACTTGAAGCACAACAAGTCAGGCCGGGCCAGGCCAGGCCGAGATGAGACAGCTTTCCCTCTGGAGCACAGCAAGGGCATGATGGCCAGGGTGCACGGCTGGATCCGCACACAGTGGTGCCAGCCTTGCCGCCCTTGCTGCAGCTGCTGCTCCTCATCCTGAGTGGCCGCCTAGAAGGTGATGAGGAGCCTGAGTTTGCCTGGGCTGCTGCCTCCTTCCTGACACAATGAAGGAAGGAAGGAGAGACGCTCCGGCCGCTGCCACTGTAGGAGGAGGAGGAGGAGGAAGAGGTGCAGCAGAGGGATCCCAGTGACAGCACCTCAGGGTGGAGATCTGGAGCAGGAGTCATTGCTAGAGCCCCGGAGATGCACTGATCCTGGGCCGATCGTGGGGGGCCTCCACCCACTTGCCCCCTCCCTCCCCCCTTTTTTCCATGTCGGCCTTTTTCTTTGGACTGTGGTCCAGCCCCCAGTGGTGTCTGGGTGGTGGTGGACCGGCCCGCTGTTTGAAAACTTTGAGGACCCCTGTTGTAGAAGCTAGAAGATGTTGAAGTAAGAATTTTAACACTTTAGGATGGGTTTTCATAGCATGCATAGTTCCCCCCAAACCACAGAGCCCCAAGATAAATTGGTAATACTCTAACCACATCCCAGGTATACATGTAGATATAGACATACAGACTCAGAACTGTGTGTGTTTTGTGTGAGGTAGGTAGAGTAAGCTCCACTCTATTAGAACCAACTGACAAACAGCAGTGAGCTATTTGAAAAGAGCAATTTTTAGTTAGTCTATTTCAGGTGGAAAAAGCTTGTTTGGCATCCCTGGAACACTGATACGATCCAGAACTAGTTACTCTTAAGACTATTGTGAGCATAGAATGTGCATTCATAAGGAAACCCACTCCAATGTATGCTACCTTTGTTTCAGTGGAAGAGCAGTGGGTTGCAAATGTGACAACATTCAAGTACAGTGGAACCTTGACTTACATACTGCTTGACTTGCATCATATTTGACTTGCAGCAAGAAGGGGCCTGTTTGACTTGAGTCACAGGCTTTGACTTACATCTCGGAGCCCCGGCGCAAGGCACCGGAATTGGGCGGCAGCCACAACCCAGCATCGCGGCTGCCGCCTCCAAACTGCTCCTGCCTTCTTCCCCTCCTTCGGCAGCGGCGGCTTCGGCGAGGCCAGCTCAGAGCACCTGGAGCTGGTCCTGGGCCTCACTGAAGCCGCCGCTGCTGCCGGAGGAGAAGAAGGGCTGGGAGCTCAGGGCTGGCCTCGCTGGTTAGACAGTCGGGTCAGTCTTGTAAAAAATCTGGCTGCAGAAGTCTGGTCCACAATGGAAGCATTTTAGTTGGGGAGCTGTAAAGTTGTGGGACTCTAATGGTAAGCATAGAGTTGTTCAGAACTTGGAACGTCAGGTTAAAAATCAGTAAAACTTAAATGTTAGACATTGTTGCTATGAACATTAAAAAGTGGAGGCATATAACTTGTGGACTATAATTCCACTGCCTTCTCCTCTCTTTGAAGAGACATTTCATTTACATCCCCAGAAGGAATCTCCTATCCCAGTCAAATTTGTGTTAAATTGCTGTTTTCAGGGGTCTTTTTCATCATCTGGAACGGATTAATCTGCTTTCCCATTACTTTCTATGGGAACCGTTCATTTGACTTAAGTCATGTTTGACTTAAGTCTAGACCACTGGAACGGATTAATGACGTAAGTCAAGGTTCCACTGTACTGTATATGTTCTGCCATTCAGGATGCTGATGAGACTTGTTTTGAATAGTTTATCCCAGATTTTAGTACTAATATGTAACATTTTAACATGCCTTTAGTGACCATAACTGGCTGCACTGTAGTGCTGAAGACAATATCAGAGCAAGTTTAGTATAGCAAGAAAGTTCAAAGCACTGAGATGCAAATTGCTCAATATGTTCAGGTCCCAGAATCCAACTATTCTAAATGTTGAATTTGGTTTGCTTCTGAGGGTACATTGTTCAGCAACTTGTGCCTCTAGAATAGGCTTTCCTTGACTTATTCCGGCTCCCATTTCAAGAGGCAAATTGAGCGGTGTGTACCTCATAGGTAGTTTGGAAACATTCCTGTGAAATAATTATGTCTTCTCCTTTCCAGAACCATTCAGTGCTGATGTGTGGGTGATGATGTTTGTAATGCTGCTTATAATCTCTGCGGTGGCTGTCTTTGTCTTTGAGTACTTCAGCCCTGTGGGATATAACCGATGTCTGGCAGATGGCAGAGGTAAAGAAATACACATTTCACAATACTAACATGAGGATTTTTCTGTGTCCATCTCTGTTTTTCTGGTAGGGATGTTTCATTTTCCTTATGCAGTCATGCCATCCATTTACATATTTTGCATTTTCTCTGAGTAGACAATGAAAGAAGGAGATGAATAAAGGGGTCCATGAATGATGGAGAATCTGAATGATTCTGTTTGGATGATAGAATAATTGCCTGGTTCACAATACAGAGAATCTCATTTCTCACTGACCTGAAACTAGCAGCCCAATTCTATGCATGTTTTCTTGGAATGTCTCCAAAGTAAATTTGCTACTGTCAAGCTGAAATATTAATTCATTTGGAGAAGTGCTCACTTTTGAATTAGTACTCAGCAAATATGCAACATTTTGCAAAATTTGTCATGCATATGAATTTTAGCTGTAATTTCAAGCAAGATATTTGCAAGCCCTTGATTAGTTTTTCTGCTTTGGTTTTCTTCCCTTGGATTCCTTGGTGTGGTAACTGGAAGGTTGTATCATGATGGTGATATTACAATGCTATCAACGTAGTATTGCAGTAATCTGTCTCTCATTATCCTAATTACTTTAATAGAATTATATCCTTTCTTTGATTCCCTCAAAGTACCTAATAGAAAACCTCTGTACATTAACCCCTCAGAAATTAATTCATACCCAGATTACTGTGTGTGTGTGTGTGTGTGTGTGTGTGTGTGTGTGTGTGTGTGTGTGTGTGAGAGAGAGAGAGAGAGAGAGAGAGAGAGAGAGAGAGAGAGAGAGAGAGAGAGAGAGAGAGAGAATCTAAAACTAGCTAATACTCTAGTTTTTGGAAACCCCCAAACATCCAAATCAGCTAAGGTGAGCCTTGCTCATATCATAACTTTTACCTCAATGGGTTTGAGAGATATTGTACATTAAATGAAGCATTTCTGTGTTAGACAGAGGAATATCATGGCACCATAAAGATTAATATGTTTTATTGAGCACTGTAGCCTACATCTACAGAGACTATTTCACTTGCATCTGAAGAAGTGAGCTATATGCTGAATATAACTTGTGAATCTTCAAGATGCCACAAGATTCATGAATTTAAAAGCATATTTGATTGTCAATGAAAGCTGAAGTTAAAACATAAGCATTGACATGAGCTTGGTGGGGGTGGATGGAGAGAAAATTGGAGTGTTGGGGGCAGGGAGGGCAGGGTTCTGTCACTAACCAAATAATATATGAGCAGGGGGCCAAAATCAGACACCAATATATATATAAAATGAATGGATCACTTGGATGCTGTAAAGTTACTGGACGTGTCACCTAAGCTTCATTGTATTGTGTGGGCTTACTTTTTAAATTTGATCATTGCTGGAAGAGCCCAGTGGTCTCTTTTAGAGTTCCTATAACAAATGAACAAATGGCAGGTCTGGTAGCTTATGCTACCTGCCAAGGATGCTCTCTAGTGCAGATCCCTCCTGAATTTTTCTGGCATGCATGAATAAAATAAGTAAAAAGTAAGTAAGTTGAATTATGGCTTCTGAAAGTCTTTAGGTACGATGATGCATCCTTTAAAGAGTCTCAAAGCTATCCTGCACTGGCTAGCACAGTTAAAAAAAATTCAAGACGAGACAGTTGGACGTGGTTTGATCGCACAGAACAATAATGATTTTCTTGGCATTTCAAGCATTTTGTGCTGCTTCGACTTCAGACAAAATTCTTATTTGAGGGTAAAAAAAATCTTATTTGAGGGTAAAAGAATTCTTAGTTGATTTGGATGTCTTTTCTGGTCATCAACACACTGGATGAGAACTCATCTCCTCCTGACCTAGAGATTCTGTATATGCCTTTGCCACATTAAAATCAAACGTATGTGTTGTGAGAAAGATTTGTAGATACAGTATTGTCCTGTGTATAAGAGTATATTTTTGTCTAAAACTGTTAGACTAAAAATTAAGGGTTGTCTTATATGTGGAAGTAAGCCAAGGAAAGAACTGTGTGGTTGCAAAACTGTAGTTGTGAGTTGGAAAAGTGGGGGTCATCTCATACATAGGGACATCTTATAGACAGAAAAATAGGTAATTTATTGCATCTTATTCCAAAGAAAAGCAATCTAGGCCTTGAATGTCTGAAATAAACAACTAATTTAGTTTCTCAAATAAAATGAATAGATGATTAAAATACTTTCAAATCAGTAGAGAGGAAAAGAATATATAACAGCCAGGTGGTTACAGCTCTTCCCCAGATCATTGCATCTTCCTTCTCATGACCCATATTAGTAACCCTAGACTTTAGACCATAGACTCCACACAAGTGTACATAAGAATATCACAGATCCCGGTATCACAGATTTAGTCACCTCTTAACATGCAAGGCTTTCCATTTAGGATCCAGTTTTTCTCCAGTGCAAAAGAAAGAGACTTCATTTAAGAATAAGAGAGGACAGGAAGTGATCAGTGAGAAAAGCCAAAACAGATATCCGTGAATTTTGAGAACTGATAATGTTTTTGTTTGGTCTATACCTGCCAGTCATATGCTAAATCCTTTGCCAGTTACACTACATATATATGCTTTTATGACTGCTGTTCTCAGTCTAGTAACTGAAATGGGATGTTGGTCTTTAATTTTACTTATCTATTTTTATTTCTCTTTTTAAAGTTCCTTGTTTCCCTGTTCAAAATTTTAAAATGCAAATTACAAGCATCAATGCAGAGATAAATTAATTTGCATGCAAAAATAAATGTTGATGAAATGCTTCACTATTAACTATTCAAAAAGCCAAGAAATGCAAAATGGATGTTTCTCATAATTACTTATCTCATCTGCTTTGCATATGTAGGAGCCAGATTTGCCATCAGATACATTCATTCAATTCTTATTGAAAGTCAGCTGGATTGTGGCACATAAGGCTGCATTAATAAGCATAACTAATAGAGCCTGTAAACCCAGTTCAAGATTTCCCTTCTGCAAAAACAGAAGGGAAAAGAGCAACTGTGTGAAGGAACTCTGTGCACTATACTCTACTCTGTACAAGGACGATTCTTGTTGCTTAGATCACAGTGACTTTGTAGCATTTAAAGGGCATACTTCCCCCTACTTTTGTAGGAGTTTACTTATTAGAGCAACAATAAGTATGGTACCAGATGCCATAATTTGTTACAACATTTCCCAAGTGGGAGTGCTCTTCAGTGTCTGGAAACTCTAATGTGAGAAAGATCTGTGCAAGTCTGTGAAGATGTACTTAAATATCATGGGCCGTGGAAGGCAAATCAGCATAGCCTTCTGTTTGATTTACAAACAGGTGTGCAGGTAAATCCTTGCCCTGCTTCTAGGGCTGGTCACTTTGGAGGTCTCCCAGACCTATGGTTAGCTGTGGGTAAAGAAATCATGGATTCATGGATTAATGTAGTTATCAAACCAGAGGATATTTTGGTTACATCTTACATAAGGCTTTGCAGCTTTATGATCATCTAGATGTTGAAGTAGGGTAATAGATAGAAGCTTTCTTCACAATTACTCACAGCTGAGTGACAATTCATGTCTGATTTTCCTTCATCTGAACTTGCCTTAACTAATGGAGATTTTTCACTTTATACTCATTTGGTTTTTGAAATCGAGGAATCTCTCTTCAAGACTGTTTCTTTGCTGGAGAAGTATTATTTCCCTGCACTGCAACTACAATATTTTGGGGATGGAAAATTCACTTTGTTTTATTTTATGATTATGAATAGTGACTGTACATTATTGTCCTGTTCAGTAATGAAAGCACTAACACTTCCCATTTAGGTTTTTTTTTAATATTTAAAATGAATTAGTGACTTTTTTACTTTTTGCTTTTGGATTACTAAAACATGGGAAAACTCAAGGAATTGACTGAATCCCAGCAATACCCTCCATGTTTCTGAGTGTCTGATTTTTAAAAGTTGTAAAGTTCTCTGAAGGTGTGGTGTGCTTCCCATCTTCTTGGTGATCTTTATGGCTATCATATGCACCTCTGCAGATCTTCATTCAGAATGAAGTCCTAAAGCTTTGTAGTTTTCTAGTGGGAACCCCACCACTCAGTGCACACACCCTAATGGTTTGCCTCTTAATGATTAACCCAGTCAGATGGCCTCCCTCTACATTAAGCTCTTCTTATAGGATGCTAATCTGCTGATTGGAAGAACCCAGTTGCCTCCTTCCTATTCCTATCCATTTTAACTCTTTGTCTGGCTAACATTAACTTTGGTTCAGTTCTGTGAAAGCTACTTAGCATCTAAACAAGAGACCTTAATCAGCATCTAATTCTGGGTTTGATATCTGGGTTTAAAAGCTAACTGTGCTGATATCAACCCTCATCCTATGATGACTAGGACGTATATCTGAAAGTTTATATAGACTGTACTGTAAGAGGCAGTTAATATTAAACGGAAAGAGAAGATGGGAAAGTCCTAAACCAATAATCTGTCTGTCTTTTGGCAATTGAATAGCATAATATTAGATAGGAGAGAAGTGTGTATGTATGAAGGCTGTGTATGTTCACTCGTTGCATAGAATGATTATTCCAGTCCTCTTACAACCTGTGGTTTAATTTTGGTCATTTCAGAACCTGGTGGTCCGTCTTTCACTATTGGCAAAGCAATCTGGCTATTGTGGGGTCTGGTATTCAACAACTCTGTGCCAGTGCAGAATCCCAAGGGAACCACTAGCAAGATCATGGTGTCGGTGTGGGCCTTCTTTGCTGTCATCTTTCTTGCGAGTTACACTGCCAATTTGGCTGCCTTCATGATCCAAGAAGAGTATGTGGACCAGGTGTCTGGACTGAGTGACAAAAAGGTAAATATAGCCACAAAGCAAAGTGTTCTGCTTATATACCGTCCCATACCACTTTAAGTAGTCTCTGGGTGGTTTACAATTTTAATTACAGTGTGCAGGCTACACATTGCCCCCCCCCAGCAAGCTGGGTACTCATTTTACCGACCTCGGAAGGATGGAAGGCTGAGTGAACCTTGAGCCTCCTACCTGGGATTGAACCCCAGGTCGTGAGCACAGTTCTCCCTGCAGTACAGGCATTTAACCACTGCGCCACAAGGCTCTTCACAATTTAATAGTGTTGTGTTCTTGTTCACAAATGTATTTTCTTCTGCTTCAAAGGTAGCATTATATGGGCACATGTAAGCACACAAACTACTTCTTCCCGTATCCTGGAACTCCCGATTATTTAATTTGGGTTCATTTCAATTCATATATATGAAAAACAGATTAAATACAAATGATATAGTGTATTTTATATTTCATTTGAATTAAATAAGTACAGTACTGCCTTATTTGAGAGCTTAGGATTTTGTTGTTGACAATACCTGTTAAAAACTGAAAAGGTGTGTGTGTGTGTGTGTGTGTGTGTGTGTGTGTGTGTGTGTGTGTGTGTGTGTGTGTGTGTGCGTGCGTGCGTGTGTGTGCACACGCATGCACGGGCAGAGGCGTAGCTACGGTTTTCAGCGCCTGGGGACAAAGTCAATTTTTACTCCCCCCCTGGCCCCCTTGTGACAAGGTGTGAGCCATAAGGGGGTCCATCATGCTTTCCTGGAAATGTTTGAGTTTCATACATATTTTGTGGCATATTGTTAGGGTAAGAAGAGGATGAAGAAATCAAAATAATTAAGGCAATAATGGCACTTTAAAGATATTATTGAATAACAGAGAAGGACAGAATCAAGAATGCCTATAGATTTAATTTTTTTTACTAAAATATTAGCCAAATATAACATTGCAAAAACTTAAAACATTGCTTTAGATATAATAACCTGAAAAGTTAACATAAAGTACAATAAATTGTTTGATGTAATGCTTTAGGTGTAATTATGTAATTTCAAAGAGAAATTCTCCTTGCCGTTGATACTGCACATTTATCAATTAGTTCCTTAAAATTGTCAGTAACCTCCCACTCCACACTCAGCAAAGCCAAGGGCTGACAATCTTTCCTGTCCCATGGATGATCTCAGGTAGGACAGGATAAGTTTTAACTTACTAAAAGAACTTTCACAACTGGCAATGGATGTTGCAACAGTCAGTAAGATCAGAAGACCAACTCTCAGTTTTGGAAATTCATTGTCCCCATACTGCACAATGAAATCTGGCAAGGACTCATCCCCCATCCCCACAATTTGGCCCTGAGGTATTTCTGCTTCTCTGGCAGTTTTTGTGGAGTACAGCCCACCAGACCTGGCTGCCCTCAGGGTCTTTGGGGGAACCTACCTTAAAGGCCTGTTTCAAGAATGAAAGGAAGGCTGGGACCTAGAGAGAACACCTGCAGGATTAAATCCAAGACCAAGAGGCCCTGAAGAGAAATGTACTCAATCCTCAATGACTCCAGGGAGAGGCTGTGGGGAGGGACTCTGGGCAAATACTTTTGCTTTCTGTTTTGGTTGCTTTTGTTTCCTCTGAAATTCATGGGGGGGGGGCTTATTCCTGGCTTGGAAGTCCCTGCAAACTCCCCAAGCCTATGCTTTTGGGACAGGACCCCCCTTCTGCAGACACTTCTGAGAGGTGGCTTCCGTGTCCCCTTTGAACCTACTGGAGGCATTTTGCTAGTTGTTGCACCACTCCTTCCCTGGCTTGCATGCTATGAAGGGGTTCCCCCTAGCATGGGCCCACCTCCTAACTCACAATTGAGCTGTCTGTGGCTTCTTGTCTCCACAGCAGCACAGTTTCTTTCATCAACCCACCTGGGAGGTTCTCCATCCTCCTCCTTGCTAGGTGGGGGAGGGTGGGGAAGGGAGCCACCCCTACCAACGCTGATGGCTCCGATTGCTTTAGTTTTCCTAAGAAAAAAAGGTCGTGTGTGTGTGTGTGTGTGTGTGTGTGTGTGTGTGTGTGTGTGTGTGTGTGTGTGTGTGTGTGTGTGTGTGTGTGTGTGTGTGTGTGTGTGTGTGTGTGTGTGTGTAACTCAGGGCACTCTCGACCCTGCCAGCTCCTCCAGACTCATGCAGGAAGGGTGTTTTATGGGGCCTTTATCTCTGCACCCTGGGGCAGGAGCCCTTGTTCCCCCAGATACACACACACGTGTGTGTGTGTGTGTGTGTGTGTGTGTGTGTGTGTGTGTGTGTGTGTGTGTGTGTGTGTGTGTGTGTGTGTGTGTCTGTGTGTGAAAGGTGGAACTTTACCTCCCATTCCTTTTCTTAATATCCCCTCTCCTTTACTTTCATTTTCTAAATTGTTGCTAGTTGTGTGAACAGATTTGCAGACAAGATCAATTACTGTATACATGAAGACGTTTCAGGGTAGGCTGGACTGCTTAGCAGCATTAAACAGAGGTCACTGGGTTCTGGGTTCCAAAGATGATAGCAAACGATGGGCTTTTCATGTTATTACATTGAAATGAGTAACGAATGTAGTAATAAAAGATCTAATTCTACATTAGAAAAGTTGTGGTTTATTCAGCCTTTTTTATTCATGATTTTAAACTATATTATTCTACTTTATTCGATCTGGTATGTGCAGTTTGTCGGCTCAGTGATACTCTCCTGTCCCACCGTAAATGCCCTCAGGATGCATGTTGTGCCTGTATTTTTAATATTTGCATCTTTCTCAGCATATTTTAATGCTCATTCTATCCCCGGTTTTGACTGAGCAAACTATCAGTGCCAACAGGTCATGGTTCAGTGATTGCTGATGGATAAATTACCATATTGAAGATGCATAAATTTATTGTCAATAAATTCAGGGCCAGTGGCTGTGTTCTTTTCTGTGTTCTTTTTCTTTGAAACCGTGGGTGCAGTTTTTACCAAAACAATCTCTGTAGCATAATGGATTGTTCTTCTTCGTGGTCTTCTGTGATTGCACACAATGGGTTAATGTGCGCATGCACAGTAGACCTCGGAATCTTCTGGAAGCTGTATAATTAGGGAACCTCCCATCCTATATAGGCGGGCTCCGCCCTCCTCTCACCTCAGTTCCTTTTTTTCCGCCGACAGTAGCACCTCATTTGTCTTCTCTCCGTAAGTTTTTTCTATAAAAGAACAAGCATCAAATACCTTAGTTTTATTTTTTCACTGTTTATATTCCTAGTCTCTCTTAGTCAAAAGGAACCCCCACCCCTTTTCTCTATTAGTTTTTGTTTTTCACCATCCCCCTCCCTCATGGGAGGGGGGATATTTTTCCCGCCTTTATTTTACGGCCTTTGTTGCGCCGTTCTAGTGCTGCGTTTTTCCTGCTAGAACGAGATTGCCACTTCAGATGGACACTCTTTGTGCCTTTGTGGTCCTGGAGGAGGCCATACAACACTCCTCCTGTGTGCATTGCACAAACTTTACCAAACTCACTCTCCATTCGAGGCCTCAATGGCTCCGTTTTTTCACTTTGGGGAGCAATCGCTTTCCGGGGCCATGTCTTCCACCACTTCTACAATACACATGCCCCTTAACACTCCAGCAGTACAGCCTTCAGTTTCGGCAGCTGAGCAAACAGCCTCAAGTAGCTTATCTCGGCCCCACCTGCAAAATCTAACAGCCGTTCTTCCACTAAGCCTAATTCCATCAAGGCAGGCAAATGATCTAAACTAACAACTGGCTCCGGTTCTGCTCAGCCGCTGCAGCCCGCCATGCCGAGACCTCCCGATACTTCGGAGGCTGTTAGGGATAGAGTCGAACGACCCGCTCTCCCTCAGAGGAGCCTTCATAGCTCCCTTACATGGGGCTACAACTCTTCCGACCTCCCCACCGCTGTGGGGCGACAACTCTTCCGGCCTGCCCGCCGCTATGCAAGGCATTCCAACGTCTGTCTCCTTATATCGGAGCGCCTCCTTAGCCTCTTCAGCTACTCCTTCGCACGCCCGGCGATCAACGCTGCCTACCCTGCGGCAGAGAAGGCTCCGCTCAACCTCTTCTCGGTCTGTCTCTTCATTACCAACAGACTCTCGCAGGCGCCGCCGCTCCAACTCGACAGCGCACCGCGGAGCTCCACGCCACTCCCGGCATTCTGCCTTGCCGGAGCCCCGCCTTGAACGCCCCTCCCATTGCCACAGAGCCTCTTGGCATGGATCGGGAAACAGCTGCCGGGGACGACATAGATCCTGATAATGCGCCCTCTTGCGGTAGAGCGACCGCGGACAATTCTAGGCTTGCCCGTCCGCATCGCCGTCATCGCCGCTTTACCTCGTCCTTGCACTCCCTCCACAGCGCAACATGGGACAGGCAACTCCGTCAAGAGGACCCTTTTGGCTCCTACTCCGACATCTCTTACGGCCGTCATGTCTATCATCAGCCTCAAGTAGCCTATCTCCACCCAGGCTACATGAATTATCCTCGCCGCTCACATTGACTCTGGCATCGTTCGCCCTCTCCTGACTTCTCCATCCACTCTAGGAGACGTCGCACGTCCCCTCCGCGTCGACGTAGACGCACGGAAACAGCCCCACTTGGTCATCAGGCAGCCTCTATCTCCGCGGCTAGACAGGCTATTCCCCCTGGACTGGGAACAGAAACAGTAGGAGCCTATCAATTCGCTCCTGTCACGAGAGCTTCCGGCGCTCCACGCCATTCAGCAGCTGATCTGCCCAATGCGGGGGATGCTCCCCCTCCTACGCTCTCCCCTCCGTCTCTCCTTGACTCAGTTTTCACATCACAGGAGAGTGACTCGTCCTATACTCCCACACGAGACATCTCTGACATGGGCTCTTTTGATTATGGCTGTGAATGCCCTCAGGACTCTTCAATATATTCTCCCACTCCGCCTTCAAATGTAGGGGATGACCATGCCCCCTCACCATCAGAAGACTATAAGTCGTACTCGCAAATGGTCACCAAGATCACGAAGGCTCTCAACCTGGCAGTGGTACAACCACCACTGGATGATGATGACCAGGTCTTTGATGACATCTCGCTTGACCAGGCCCCTCCCTGCAGCCTAGCTTTTATACAACCTATGCTTTGCCTGATCAAAGAGTATTGGGAGAAACCATCCTCCTTCCTATCAAATTCCATGCAGAGTGGAAAATCTCTATAAAACACATGGTGACCACACTTTTTTCCTGCAGAAACACCTTCTGCCCAACTCGTTCATTGTAAATTCAACACAAAACAGGGCGAGATCCAGGTCTTCCACTGCTCCATCAAATAAGGAAGGGAGGAAGCTGGACATGCTAGGACGCTGTTAATATTCCTTATCCTCGTTCATCAATAGACTTGCCAACTACTCTGCAGCTATGGGAGCCTATCTGTGTAACGTTTGGGACACCATGCTAGCCTTCCCGAATCTCTTGCCTGAGGACCACAGGACCAGAGCTCTTGGGTCTTACTAAGATGTTATGGCCCTGGCTGAGCACCATATACTGGCAGCCAGATACATTATTGATGCAGCGGGGACGCTATTGGCCACCACCATAGTTCTTCGCTGCCATGCCTGGCTCAGATCCACTTCTATACCTGAGGATTTCTTGGGCTCGTATTGAAGACCTCCCGTTGGATGGACGGGGCTTGTTTGACTCTCAGACTGAGGATATACTGGATAGACTAAACAAGTTAAGAAAAACCTCTCGCTCGTATTCTTACCAGAATACCTACAGACCATATCGCCAACCATGGTGACGCACATATTTCTCTTACAGATATGCACCTGATCCTAAGAGATTCCAGTCCTATGGTGATCCCTCCAATCACAATGCCTCCTCACGTCCCCGTGCTCGTGCTGTTCAGCACAGACCTGACCGGAAAACCTAACAAAGTTTCTGACTCCATCTTCCCCACGGTCTCCCATATACCCTCCAGCTGGTTCCACATTGGCCTGGCCCATGTCTCTCTGCTTGGGCTTCCATCACTACCGACAGATGGGTGTTAAACTCCATTTCTCAGGGATATTTTATAGAGTCCCATCACTTACCTCCTCTGGGCCGCCTGCGTACCACCTCTTCCTCCCAGGTGCTTCTGTACGAGATCGTTTCTCTCCTAGAACAAGATGCAATAGAAAAAGTCAGTGTGAAAGATCACACAAGCGGATTCTATTCCCTATATATTTTTACTATCCCCAAGAGAGACGGGGGGCTACTCCCTATTCTCGACCTTTGTGGTTTGAACAAGTTCCTGGTCAATAGATGTTTTTTAGTATGGCATCCCTAGGCACCGTCATTCCCCTTCTCCAATGAGGAGATTGGTTCGTTGTCATCGACTCGACTGATGCGTACTTCCATGTTACTATTGCCCCCCCTCACCGTCATTACCTTCGTTTTGTTATGCCCAACACAGTTTACCAGTTCAAGTCCCTTCTGTTTGGACTAGCATCTGCACTTCTAGTTTTTACAAAGACTATGGCTCCATTTGTTGCCTCTTTGAGACTCAAAGGCATCACTGTGTTCCCGTCTCTGGACGACTGGCTTCTGGTCTCCGGTTCTTACCACCAGTCGCTCCGGGACACAGAATTTACCCTTGCCATCTTGGCACGGCTGGGACTACAGATCAACATCGAGAAATCTACTCTTACCCCGTCTCTGAGCCTGCCATACATAGGCGCTCTCTTAGACTCTGTAAAGGTTGCTTATTCCTGTCTGCACACAGAACAAACAAGTTGCGGGCTTCCGTGCCCTATGCGACCTCTCACGAAACTGTCTCTGCAAAAATCCATTCAGAAGTCTCTAGGCCTTATGGCCTCCACCACTTCTGCGGTACCTCACGCTTGACTGCGCATGAGACCCTTGCAGTCGTGGTTCCTGTTATGCTTCGACCCGGTAGTGGACGATCCAAGGATGCTCCTGCAGATGACATCCTCTGCTATTGGACAACTCACATGGTGGGTGGATCCACTAAATCTCTCAGAAGGCAAATCCTTTAGGCTCCTGCCGTTGACCACTCAAATAACTACAAACGCCAGTCCTCTTGGCTGGAGAGCCCACTGCGCCGGCCTCAAGGTACACGGTCTCTGGTCCACCGACGAGTCCACTTTGCACATCAACCGACTACAACTCTTAGCAGTCATCAACACCTTCAAATCTTTCCTACCCACGATACGAGGAAAAGCAATCCAGCTCATCACCGACGACACCACAGTGATGTATTATGTAAACAAACGGGGCGGCACTCATTCCCCGCCTCTTCTGCACCTCACCCTACAGTTCTGGAACTGGTGCATTCTCCACGACGTCGCTCGACATGCAATTCACGTGGCCACACAGGACAACCAGGTCGCGGACACACTTAGCAGGTTGCCCTTCAGCAACCACAAATGGACTCTCCATCCTATAATATTTAAACAAATCACAGACATCTGGGGAATGCCTTAAGTGGACCTCTTTGCATCCAGCAGCAATGCCAAATGCCCGGAGTTCTACTCAAGGGCGGGCCGGGACCCTCGGTCCCTAGGCGATGCGTTTATGCTCCCCTGGATGGAGACCTTTCTTCTACCCCTTTCCATCCGCCTTCCAGTGAGGCACGACCTTCTCTCTCATGAAGATCACAAGATCCTGCACCCGAATCCGGAAACTCTGCACCTAACGGTGTGGAGAATTTTTTCCCTGGTTCAGGAGATAATCCGTTCCTCAAAGAGGACCTTTACACGGACTTGTTATACTTGTAAGTTTAAGGTCTTCTCGTCCTTCGCCACTTCTAGAGATCTACCATCCTAACCCACGACTGTGACTGTCCTCCTGGCCTTTTTTCTACGCCATCTTGCTGCCCAAGGTCGTACTCTCTCCATGCTGAGGATCTATGTGGCCACCATTGTAGCACATCAGCCCCAAGGGTCTCAGTCCTCGACCCTCTTCCGTCATCCTCTCCTGCAGGATTTCTTCTCTAGGGGTTACTGAACATTTGACCCCCTCTCATTCCACCTGTGCCACAATAGTCACTGTCCCTGGTTCTTCGTCAACTGACCAAGTCACCGTTTGAGCCGCTGGCAAAAGTGTCAGTTCAGCTTCTCACCTACAAAACTGAGTTCCTTGTGGCGATAACGTTGACTAGAAGGGCTAGCGAGCTGGCTGCACTGCACATGGATGCCACATTCCTACAGTTTCACCCCGACAAGGTGACACTATCTCCTGACATTACCTTCATGCTCAAGGTCGTCTCTTGATTTCGCGTGTCACAGGCATTGTAATTGCCTACCCCCTTTTTTCCTAACCCATATACGGACCTGGACAGGGCTCTACACTCTTGGATGTCAGGAGAGTCTTTTTTCTGTGTTACTACATTGAGCGGATTGCTTCTTTTTGAACCACAACTCGCCCTCTTTACTTGTTATTATGGACCTAAACGGGGCCAACAGATGTCCCCTCAAAGTATATCTCAGACTTTGACAGCGACTATTGTCCTGGCATACCGCCTTGCCAACGCTCCTCTTCCAGTTACCCTCAAGGCTCATTCCACCAGAACCATTTCTACTTCTATGTTTTTTTCTCAGGGGCATCCCATTGCCGGACATTTGTAGGGCTGCCACGTGGTCCTCGCCGTTGACTTTGCTTCGCATTACCGGCTTGACACCCGGGCGAGGGTAGAAGTCTACGTTTGGCTATTTTTTCTGTACTGTCTTCTATCCTGCCGTGACGGCCCACCTCCGGTAACTCCAGCTTGCTAATCACCCATTGTGTGCAATCACAGAAGACCACGAAGAAGAAAAAGAGGTTACTTACCTGTAACTCTGGTTCTTCGAGTGGTCATTCTGTGATTCCACACAAACCCGCCCTCCTTCCCCTCTTCCGTCACGTCAGTTTTAGTGCTGTCCTTTCCATTTTGACAGCGGCGGAAAAGTGAAACTGAGGTGAGAGGAGGGCGGAGCCCGCCTATATAGGGTGGGAGGTTCCCTAATTATACAGCTTCCAGAAGATTCCGAGGTCTACTGTGCGTGCGCACATTAACCCATTGTGTGGAATCACAGAATGACCACTCGAAGAACCAGAGTTACAGGTAAGTAACCTCTTTTTCTATCCCTTTCAGATCTATTTTAGCTATTGTGTTCCGTGTTCAAACTATAGATGGTATGGGAGTTTCACTTTTACAACACTCCCTACTCTACACCATTTTTAATGGTTACTGCGTGCCTATTTTGGATTGATGTCATACAGTGAGATAAAAGGAAGAGAAAGTTCTGAATCCTTCATAGATGGCCTATGTCCTGAGTTGAAAGAGTGTCTTCCTCTGATATCTAGGAGTGAGTTGTTTCCCCCTTCTTAGTATGTGAGCAACCTGTGGCATCTGGGGTATAACCACATTCAGATCCTCCCAAGATGTTGTTTGCACTGGAGGAAGGGAAGATTTTGTGGGGTTTAACTTATAGGATTCTCAGTGTAAACTGTCTTCCTTTTTAGAAGAACAGTTCAGATTGAGATTGTGGTATAAGGCAAAGTATTTGACCTCCACTTTCCCATGACACAACCACTGTTTAATATCAGAAAGCCCTGCAGCTGCTTTTTGTAATAGAAAACGGCATCAACACGCCCGTTCTTTGACTTGTAAACTCTCAGATTTTGGATTTATCCCTTCAGTTTCTTATGTTTTTGATGCCGTCTGCTCTGAGCAGAAATGTATCTTTGAGATTTCTGTCATACGTTGCACAGCTCATTCAGAATAAGGAAATGTTTAATTATGGAGATGTTACATCACCTAAGACCTATTCAGGTGTTACTGGATCCAGTGTTGTCAGCAATGTAGGGGAATGTTGGGTGTTGCTCAGACACACAATGTAAAGGGAATTTGTGTGCATCTGTGATCAGACTTTTTCCTCTTGTTACATTATGATCTGCAACATCAGCCACCTCACTATAATGAGAAGAGGAAGGTATGGTGTTGACCAGGACTCCTGCTGCGACTCCAAAATGCGAATATTTCAAGCTCTACCTGTCCAACCAAATCATGCACCGAACAAATTATTGTGACTGCATGTAATCAAAAATTCCTTCTGCCTAGTCTGTTATTTCTGCTCAACTGAAAAATGCCCTTTCTATCAGCCATGCTAGGTCAGTTGATCCTACATGGCCAGATGCAGCAAATTCATCATACTTCTGAATACCAGGAGCGATGAACAAGCAAACCAGCAATTGCTTTTGGCTGCTTGTGCAGCTCTTGTAATGTTTCAAGAAGCATTTTATTGCCTTATATTGCTAACATATTCCTGAAGTAGCTGGGAAAAGTCAATGGTTTGCACAGAGTGAATGTCAGGAAAGAAGAGGTAAGGCCAGATCTCTACATTACTTCTTTGATCATTAAGAGAGAGAGAGGGATGGAGAGGGAGAGAGAGAGAGAGAGAGAATTTTATGGGTGGATATTGACACTACATCTAGAAATAGGAAAAACAGAACTCAAATGATTTATTGATATTTGTTGTGATACTTATGCCAGGACAAGGAGTTATGACACAGGATTTATCAAGGATAAATCAAGGATTTATTAAGATTTTAATTTTCTTATGCTCTTTAAAAGCTCCTTTGTTGGGGGGAAACAGGCTGATTTGTTTTAAAGTGATGAATTTTTAAAATACATTAGTGCATAAAATATTTCTGCCTTATCTGGGTCTCCCCCTTAAATTTCAGCTCCAACAGGAGCAGCTTAACACACGGGTGTGACTGTAATGTACTTTACCTTTGACTCATTCCTCCCAGGATCTTCTCTATTCCTTAATGCTAAAGGGATTAATGGTGCTAAAATGTGTTATGGAACTCTTCAAGATTAATGGAAGTACAACTGTGCCCCTTCCCCCTCAAGAAGTTAAGGCCCAACAACATAGAAAGTATTGATATGCTGACCTTTGGTCTTAAAAAAAACTTTGGCTGGAATAAATGTTAAGTGAAGGTCCCCCGCAACAATAAGTCCAGTCACTTCCTTAAAAATACATAAATACATAAATCAAACTATGAACTATTGTATTTTACATAATTTTGCTTATAATCAAACTCTTTTTTTCTCCTTTTTCAACCTCCCAAATCCGTCCATATATATATATTCATTGTCTGTTTTTCCCCCTGTCTCTTTACACAATATGGCTTATATAAATTCTTCCCATATTTCATTGAATCTATTAATCTTTTTCTCCTATTTTAAACTTAATTCCTAAACTCAATTCATCATTGCTATATTCTATACTTCATTATATCATTCATGCAGCTGAAAATCACAGTTCTGCTTCCAATTTGTCACTAAGTAGCTGAGCCGCAATAATCATATTCATTAACAATTCTTTTTTATATATCATTCCTATCACAGTTTTCTATCATCATTAACAGTGCTGGTTTTGGAACTATTTCCATATTTAATTCCAACAAGCCTCTAATTTTTCAAATTCTTTAACCCATAACGTTTTTATAACTTAATAATTCTGCACATACGAAAATGTGTTCCAACATCTTTGTTATATCTCCAACATTAATTATAATATTTAGAATCTATTCTATAGCATTTAATTTTAACAAAGTTAAATATCATCTTCACAATATTTCATAACTGTTTTCTTGTATCCTAATTGACATGCTGTTAAAAATCCTTGTATTTCAGACCCCCACCAAAAACAAAAACAAAAACAAAAAAGCACAAACCCATTCACTTCCAACTCTAGAGTCCGTTGCTCATCTCTGCCTGTGAGAGCCAGCATTTGTCCTTAGACATATTTCCATGGTCATGTGGCCAGAACACTGTTACCTTTATCTACTTGCATTTTTACATGCTTTCGAACTGATAGGTTGGCTGGAGCTGGGACGAGCAATGGGTACTCACCCTATTGCATGGATTCGAAGTGCCAACCTTTCGATCAACAAGCTCAGCAACTCAGTGGTTTAAGCCACAGTGCCACCACCCCTTTAAGAAGTTAAAACCTAACAACATGGAAAGTATAGATATGCTGACTTTCAGTCTTAAAAAACAGCAACTTGGGCTGTAATAAGTGGGTAGAGATGGGCACAAAATGAATTTTTAATTATTTTTGTTATTCATTATTCATTTCATTACCTAATGAAACATATAATGAACTGACCCATCAAAGAAAAATGAAACGAAATGGAAATTTCAGCTTCGTTCATTTTGTTTTTCATTTTCCCATATGTTTTTGCAATGCATTCCTATGGGAAATGTTTCCCTTGCAATTGGTGTGGGGAAACCGTGGGCTTTTTGCCACCAGAAGCCAGTCCTGCCAATCAGCTGTAGTGCTGGCTTTGGTGGGAAAATGATTTAAAAAGCCCGCCCTTTCCTCCACTATTTTCTGAGGGCTTCTGCCTAGCTGTCAATGTGCTGGACCCCTTTAAAAATGGCCCAGTCAGCACTGGGGAGATCCCCTGATGGCAACTGGACCATTTTTAAAGGGGCCCAGCCAATGACAGGGAAAAGGGGTCTCTTTAAAGGGATCTTCCCTGCAGTGCTGATCCAAATAAGTATCCTGTAGAGTGGTTGGGTCCTTGTTTTTGCTTTGAAAACCCAAGCAGCAGAGGGGATGTGATGTCTGCCATCAATGTAAAAAGAAAAGAAAAGTGAGCAGTGGTCATTGCCAGTCAGTGTAGTGCAGTACTTGATAGCTCTGTTGTCTGGTAGCTTTTTATAAAGTGATCACATATTCATTTGATTGGTTTGGAATACATTCTATATATTTTGCAGAGCAGCAGAAATCGAAATGTGAATGCTCGAACTTTAGATACATTGAGCAGAAAGTGCAAAGATAAACCTCACAGATATCCTTCACATAGTAAAATATATGTTCCAAACAGGGCAAAACTGGGTAAAAAGCTGGGTAACAATACCTATTGTTGCCTTTTGAATAGAAGACTGCTGCACAATTGTAAAACTATAATGTTCTGTCCGTGTGTTAACTTCTAGCATTGTATCAGTAGCACACATCCCATAGCATATACTGCATATGAAAATATCTGGACTTGATCACCAATGCAGCTTGTTTTGAATGGTATCCATTGAAATATTTACCTAGATTGCTAAAAATGTTTTGTGGTAAAGCTGCCAAAATTGGTGATTTTATTCAACATCTGGGGCATAAAACCTGTTGAAATTAAATGTTTTGTGCTTCTCTTTGGATGAATTCTGATCTTTGGTGACATATGCATCCATTAATGGATTTTAGATCATACAGCCAAAGCATCTACATGCTTTGAGATACATCTTCATGCATCTCTCAAGGTCTAAGGACAGAAACAGATGAGACAGATGACTTCATGTTTAAGAGCAATGAAACATCATTCTTCCAGAAATAAATTCTTCAAAATTTCAATGTCTCCAAGCTGACGTACTAATGGAGCCCATTGTTTCTATCTAAAAATAAACACCAAACAAAAACAAATGAATGAGTAACTTGTGAAGCTGCAGAGCAATGTAAATCTATCATTTTCTCTTGAAGGTGGTTTTTCATTGCAGAACTGTCCATTTTGTCTGTTTTTCTTTTAAGTGGATGACTAGAGTTGCTATTTCTGTAGTTTATACAGAACTGGTTGCTGTTTGAGGTAGGTTAGGGTCTGGAGAAATAACACTACTGGTCTAGTATCAAATGTATCCATTCTTCTGGGATTCCTTTCTGGTGTTCAAGAGTGTAGTAACAAGGGCAGTATAGAGAATGTGTAGTAACTTGGTTGCAAGGGGCAGCTCTCATCAGAGATTTAGAACCATCAGGAAAGGTATGTAGCCCTGAATAAGGAAATAATATAAGAGATTGCATGGAGACTGGAGAAAGGGGAGCAGACAAACGAATGACCTGTATGCTTTTCTTGGTGAATACTACATGTAATTTTAGATTTATCTGCCAGTTACCATATTTATCGGCGTATAACACGCACAGGCGTATAACACGCACCCTCATTTTAAGAGGGAAATTTCAGGAAAAAAAATTAAATTTCAAATAAAGAACTTTGAAGCAAAATAAGGGTAGCTCAGAACTTTTTGCAACAATTGTAAGAAGTGTTAGTTCTCAAAAGGCCCTTAAAATATGTGCACACCCAATATTTTACAAGGTTCTTTCCAACACATGTGAGTTAAGGAACAATGTTTATAACACAGACCTCAATGAAGTCAAAGGGACTTACTCCTAATTCTAGGACGTAAACCTCCAGACTTTTGCTACTGAACCCTTAACTTGGAACATAGTAGCGAGGTTTTAACATGCTTTCACCTCTTCTCTGAATGGCATTCCAGCAACTATGCACATTCTGCCCTGGGGCCGGTCGTTAAAGCCGTTATTGCAGGCGATGGAAGGCTACACACATTGTTTCAAATGAAAAGAGGCCTTCTTGCGCCTGCACAATCCCTTTCCCGTCAAGCTGAAGGTCAAGAGAGAGGGAGGGAGGGAGGCATGTCCGTGCATGCCCCTCTGGTATCGCCTTCTTTTCCGTTGCTCTCCGGAGGAGGCGTGCGCGCGTGCATGGCCGAGGGCTCTCAGCGGCGGCCGGTGCTGAATGAGAGAGAGCAGCGGCGGCGGCGGCGGCTGAGGGGGAATCGGGCGAGGTGCTTCCAAGGTGGACGCTGGCGAGCTCATTGGTGTTTTTTTTTAACACGAACGCCGGTTCGTTTCTTCGGCACCCCTTGCCGTTTCTTGCTCGGTGGCGGCGGCAGCAGGTGAGCGGCTGAGGGGGGGGAAGCAAGCAGGGAAGGAGGGGGAGGGGAGGGGGGAGGGGGGCCAGCTGGCCTTTGCCGCCGCCGCCGACCCCCCCAAGGCGCTTCACCCATAAGCCCCCCACTCCCACCCACCCACCCCGCGAGTCAGGGACTGGCGCGTCGTCCGTTCGCCTCATCCCCTCCGCCGGTTGGTTTTCCGCCCTGGGGGGTGTTGGGTTTGTTTGTTTGTTTGTTTGTTTTCGGGTTAGGTTGCATCCCGGCGGCAGCAACAGCGGGCTTCTCCTCCCCACCACCCGCCCCTTCATTCCTGTCCTCCTTTAACCCCCTCCGTTAACATTATACGGAGGGCGTATAACGCGCATACATGATTTGCCCCCTATTTTCAGGGGGGGAGTGCGCGTTATACGCCGATAAATACGGTAAGTTGTTGCTGAGTTTTTGGCTGTTTTACAATAACAGTTAGCCTTCTATTTTTAACCCATTTAATCTCGGAACAGCATGCTCACTGTGCTTAACCCAAAGCCTCTTCTCATTCTTATATGACTTTTGCAAGTCAGTGTAACTACTATTTGCAGTCATCTGGGTGTCTTATCTGAGTCATTGCATCATTATTAGTCAAAAGCATTTCCCAATTAGTGGTGAGCAAGTGGAGAAATAAGGGTTTGCTTTGAGCTTATGACACTTAGTATTAACTGACAATATGCCTGAGTATATGAAGAGGCAAATGTTCTTCAGATGGAATAAATTGTGTTTCATCTATTTGCCATGGAGTTGTTAGAAATGAAGGGCTTGTCAGTGAAATAGGCAAGAATTGTAAGTCAGCATCAGAAACATGGTTGAGTACATTGGAATTCCATCCCAGGAATGTAAGGAAGAGGACTGTAGCTCAGTGATGGAGATAGAGCACGTGCTGTTCATGCAGAAGGTCTCAAGTTGAACCCTTGACATCTCCAGGTAAGACTAGAATCCTATCTCACCCCCTGGGGAGTATGGCCCTCCCTTGACCTGTGAGTGCTATGCTTGCTTTAAAGCTACCTCATGATCTTTTCTTCTTCCACCCCTGCTCACCCTAAGGCATTTTTCTCTTATCAGATACCTGGAAAAACTTACCAATTTCCTGAAAATCCATCCAGCATCTTGAGATTGGGCAGCCCAAGTTGGAAATGGAGATAATTGGAATTGCAAATTCAGTCACAAGGAATATTCACCAAGAGTCTCTTGGATGGAAGGATATCAGGTTATTGACCTGGCTTAAGATGCCATAGTCAAAGCCCAGATAGTGTGCCCTCTATCACCTTTTGGAAATCTTATTATGCAAATGAAAGAAGAGGTAAAGGTAAAGGTCCCTCCCCGCACATGTGTGCTACTCATGCCCAACTCTAGAGGTGGTGCTCATATCTGTAGTCTACCCAAGGAGCCAGTGTTGTACAAGTCCATGGCCATGTGGTTGGCATGGCTGCAAAGAAATACTGTTTTGCCTTCCTGCTTTTTACGGTGGTACCTATCTATCTGCTTGCATTTACATGCTTTCAAACAGCTAGGTTGTCAGGAGCTGGGGTTAACAGCAGGAGCTCACTCCACTGTGTGGCACCTGGGATTTAAACTGCTGAGCTGCTATAAAAGCATTTTGAGTGCAACAGAGGTCCAGGAAAAAAGATCTCAACTTTTAAATGAAAAAGTTATGTACAGTGGACCCTTGTATAACAAACAGCTTGTATAACATAAAATTTGTACAACATAAAAAATTCCGGAGATAGAGGAAATTTGCTTTACATAATCGCCTATGGGGAGAATCCGTACAACATAAAAATGGGATTACTCCATTTTCAATGCATTCCTATGGGAATTTGTATAAAGGAAAATTTGCTTAACATAATTTCATTTGGAATGAATTAATACAAGGCACCACTGTATTGTTTTAAACTTGGTGTTCTCAGGTTGGTGCTCTCTCCCTCCCCCACTCTCTCAGAGGATAATAAAATTCCAGTTTTGATACAGATAGCTTCTCTTTTTATAAAATTTTATCTCTCTCTATATTTTCATTTTGTTTGCATATTTTAAAACTGGCATAAATTTACCATCACTGCTTTGTTGTATTATATCTTTATTAAGATAAAGGTGTAATGTAGTGGAAAAGTGGTAAGTGCACACCTTCATAGTGAGAGACCCCATGCAATCCATCCCACAAATATGGAGCCTCTGAAAATGTAGGTAGCTGGATTCCTCCTCATTAATCAATGAGAAGCATGTCTTTTATAAAGTTAATTATTCTTAATTGCCTATTCCAGAACAAAGCATCCTCAAATACTTTGCATTTCTGCGGGCATAGCTTGCAATAGTTTACTGTTCTTGAGACTTCCATTTCTCTCCCAGATGCTTAAGTATCACAACCAGATTTAGAAGAAATAAATAACCCTGAGGGGTGTGTCTGATGATGTCATAGTCCCTGCTGCTTAGAAAGTCTAGAAGGGAGGTTCATTTTGTGAGCCTTGCCTCTCCTACATGGCTGCTCTCAAGGTTTTTTTCCTTGTCCTTTGGCTTGGTTGACTATCACTAGACTGATGAAGTGCCTCTTACTTATTACAGAGAAGCATGAGGATTTGTTCTTTACAAAGAGTCCCCCACCCCATCTCTTTCCCTTTCCTTTCTAGAATGATTAGAATTATAAATAGGGATGAATTAAAAATATGGTGGTTCATCATGGTTGTGATTTATTGCACCTGACAAATCAACAAATTGACAGGTTTCCAGTGATGAATCAATGAATTGACAAATTGATTTGTCTCCATTTTAAAACTCTATTAAATGGCCTACAAGACACCTAGAGCTTCTGAGCTATGCACCCCTAAACAGCACACCCAGACAAGTGCTCCCAGGCACCTATAGTCACCAAACTTGGGAGAGAGACTTCTCCCAACTCACCTCTACAATCCCTCCAAGTTTGATGAAGATTGGGTTTCAGACATCTGATTTATATACCCACAAATTGGGGGTCCTTGGAAATTGCCTATAGCAACAAGGTTGGGTGGATATAGTATTCGCCAGACTTAGAAGGATTGTACAGGAGAGCCAAAAGAATTTCCTCTTCAAATCTGGGGTTTCTAGGTATCTGGGGAGAACTTTCCAATCTCCACCAAATTTGGAAGGTTTGTAGAGGAGAGGCAGAGGACACTTCCCTCCCAACTTGGTGTCTCTAGGTGCATTGGGGGCATTTTATGGCCCAATGACTTGACAAATTAAAAATTGCTAAAATTTGTCAATTCATATTTGTCAGGGAGCTTCATTTATGATGAGCACGAATTGACAAATTTTGACAACTCAGCCAAATTGATCAGAAAAAGTGATTGATTTTCAATTAATCCCCATCTCTAAATAGAATCCTCAGCTGCTGCTGAGCTCCACTATCATTTCAAACCTAGGTGTGTGGTAGAAATCTTGTAGTAAAAACTAGATACTGATCTCTCTCATTTGCTTGTGTTACTGAGTATTTGATGGATCTTATGGACACAAGAGGCATTTATATATTCCTGCAAAGGGGACTGCAGATGACTTGCCTGATCAGAGGCAAAGAATAGGTTTCTCTTAATATGCCAGTATTTAAATACACAGAGACACTGTGCACTGTACAATACATTAAATATGCTTTTTGTGCAGTGTTGTTTCTTGTTTGAAGTGCAGTTATTCTGTGAAATGAGTTGATATGTGTTGTTTTTCTTCTTCTTCTGATATTAGGGGGACATACAAGAGAGTGGCTTGTGGGCCAGATGGACAGGATAGCAATTAAATAAATAAATAAATAAATAAATAAAAAAAATTAAGAGTAAATTGCATAATATCTGCTTTTATTACTTTTTAAAAAAATAGTGCTGTGCCTTGTATTTGCCAGAGACAAATACAGTATGAACTATCTGGGAGCTATGTAAAACTGTTACAAAAAAACTGTGCACTGAATTTTAGGAAATGATTCTTGAAACTGATCTGCCTTTCCAGGAAGTAGAACATGATCCAGTGGGAATAATCTTTGTTCTCTTCATCCTTACTGAAAGCAAAATGAACAGTTTTTCTAAAACTGGTTGGATGAGACAACAGGTTAAGAGATAAATAACAGTGGATTTTTTCCATCTCTGGAGAAGAGCCAAACTGTGGCCTCTGGTTCACTAAGCAATACAATGCAGTGAACAATTCAATACCTGTGGAAATTCAATACATCTTAGGCAGTGTCTTTTGGGTTAGGTTTAGGCTTAGGCTTAGGGTTACTGGATCCCTTCCTTGCTGCCTGCCTAGTGCCACCTTGAAATAGCTTGCAACAAGTCACATTGAAAATCTCCAAAATGGAAAATGAATGAAGGCATAAGGATTAGGAAGCTAAAATAAGAACTGTAGTTAGACTTACAGTAAATGGAATTTCTTCCTCTTAAAAGTTATTTTGCCTTTCAGAGTCCTGTGGTAAGCAAAGAAACCACAGTTGATACATTTTACTGCATAGAAATGTGTGTTTGTGTGTGGGGGGGTTCTCTGCTTCGTTTACAGGCATACACATGCATGCACACACATATGTAGGGGATCTCTTGAACAGTGAATTTCTATGTGTCCTTTTAAAGACATAACAGGCATAACAGTAGGAAAAAGGGGGAAATAGTAGCACTACTGGACAACAATAGTAAAGAAGGCTTGACCAGAAAGGGCACTCTGCGGGAAGATTGATTTGTGTCCCCCCCCCTCAGTCACAGAATATAAGTTCTAGAGTGTACCAGTTTGCCACAGATCACCCCTACCTGAGAAGTCAGGGGTTTCTACTTTTTTGGTTGGTGTACTTTCAGTTATTCTGTTCCCAGCATGTGCGCTTGCTGTGAACAGACCAAAATCACGCCTTCTAGTTATCAGACCTGCCAAGGCTCCTTCCAGTGTCAGTTTCCAGTATTGTGAAGCAGCTTAATAAATGTCCACTTCAGGATACTGGCAAAGTAACCACAGCAGCTGCTTCTTTGAAGAAAGAAAGGAGAAGTGAAATGATTCCTTTTTTTGTCTCATCCACACCATCACTGATGCACTAAATCATTTAGATTCCATTTTAAAACAACTACAATACTGTACTGGAAATAGATTCAGTTGCGGTTGGAATGCCATTTGGATGCGAGAATCTCACCAAATGGCATATCACCCCTCCCTTCCCCCAGAGGTCAAGTGACCCTATAGAGACCACAGAAACCTGCACTTAGTGTGGTCACACCCTAAGTTTCTATGACAAGGAAGACACAGAAGAAATGAAGGCCTGATCCAGTAATGAAAAACAAAAGGAAAAGATACCCTCTTCTTGCTTTTTTTTTTCCAAAGGCAACAGTGTTAATGGATACATAGGTGAATTTGTCAGTTTTAATTTCTCCCATAATCAATTAATTTTTGAAATCTCAATTTCG
Source organism: Phrynocephalus forsythii (assembly GCA_029282475.1). Taxonomy (NCBI): domain Eukaryota; kingdom Metazoa; phylum Chordata; class Lepidosauria; order Squamata; family Agamidae; genus Phrynocephalus; species Phrynocephalus forsythii. The sequence continues at coordinate 69,984,592 of JAPFRF010000006.1, read as the reverse complement.
TTCCATTCATTTTATGAAGAACTGTACATATTTTTGGGAATATTGTGGTCATAAATGGACCAAATGAAGTATATCCATCTTGTACTCCACTAAATTAAATAACTGCAGGTGTTCCCATGGAGATGTGTCTGCCCTATAGATGTTTAAGATGAGGAGCCTGTGACAAAGAAAGAGGTGGCAGCCCTGATTCTGCACCACCATGGCACAAAAAATTAAGGTCAGATATTTAAGAGCCAGGGATGCTCAAAGGCTTACGAATCAGTTTGTTAGTTTGTCTTTTCCTTTCATTGGCTTTTTTAAAATAGAAATTGTTCCTGCTATTTTCATAGATAAAATTATAGACTGTGGAAAACTCTTCTTAAGAATCAAAGAAATTAAGATTTTTTTAAAAATCTTAAAGCTCCAATCCTAGAATCAGTTAATAAGGAGTAAAGTAATGTTCACTGAACACACTTGGATATACTACTGAGTAACTATGTAGGAGACTGATAGCTGTTGTGAGTTTTTCGGGCTGTTTGTCTGTGTTCTGGAAGTTTTTCTTCCTGACATTTCACCAAACTCTGTGGCTGGCATCTTCAGAGGGCAAGGAGCTCAGGGAACTAGTTCTTTCTGTGCGATGTGGGAGACTACTGAAAGTATCCTACTGGAATAAATACTTCCAAAGGCATGATACATTGATATGTAGCAATGCAACCATAAGGCAGGAAGAAGGCACCTATCATTTCTGCTGTTGACCTGTCTACTTTTCAGTTTATAACAGCTGGGCTTTCAAATCAAAAACATCACAGGAGCCTTGCTGCTGCTGCTGCTGCTGCTGCTAGGGCTTTGCAGAGAGCAGGTTAAGTCTCCTGTGGAAGAGACAATTGGTTTCTTATAGTGACCCATTCACAAAGGGAAATACAATTATTCTGAAAATTTAGGCTAGAAGAGTCCTTTCTTGGACTTTTTTTTGGCTTCCCTTGTCCCCCCAAATAATGTTAGTAGCTAACTTACTCCATCGCTCTCCTGCCAGTCAGAGAAAGCGAGAAAGAACTGCTGCATAGCTCAGTGGGATAGGTATTTGGCTATCAAAACAGTTTGGGTTCCCCACTGTGGCTCTTTGAGAGGGACGTGATGACCCACACATAGTGTACCTTCCAGCTCTGCAGTTCTAAGATGATATATTGATAAAAGCAAGCAAGCATGACATAAAACACTGGGAAGAAGTACTCTTATTTTGCTTCTGTCCCCTGATCAAGCAGAGGCACTTTGCAGTTGCTTCTGTATCTACATGCTGGGGACCGAACAACAAAATCAAGAGCAAGATCAGACCACTGTAATTACTGCCAATCCTGCTGGTGCTTGTAAAGGCATTGCCAAATAGAGACCAAAATGGGACATCAATTTGCATTAAAATGTATATGCTAATTTAGAGATTATAATAGATACAAATTGATATCTTTCTTGTACTCCACTAAAAATGTGAAGTGATTATTACAATATAATGAAAATTCAACACAACTTACTCAACTGGGGAAGAGTGCAGCCAGGTGACCTATATTCCTGCTGATTGTACTGCCTAAGTTTGTGTTGCCCATTTCAAGGTCCTTGTTCTTCCTACTTAAATCATTTACTGTTTAAACTGAACTTAGATTGGGCAACTGTTCAAATACAGGATGCCTTCAAATGTAGATCTATCTTCTGACACACCTTTCTGGAGAGATGTGTCCTCTGAAATGGAAGAAACATGGTTATACTATTGATTGTACCAAATGAATGCATACATTTGATAGATATTAGAGATGGGCAAAAATAGTGTTTTGTTTTGTTTCATTTGTAATGAATTTTTAAAGTAGTTTTGTTATGAAACAAAATGAAATCAAATAAAATGCTATGCTCTTCTGGGTCTTAAAGGACCAAAATGGCAGGGGGGCTTCCTCAAGCTCTTCCCTATAAGGTCCCAAAATTTAGAAAGGTTTTGGGTTCATGGGGCTGGGTTATTAAGCTCCAAAGGGGAGCCCCTAGAAAAAATCTTTCTAATTGGATTCGGAACTTCGGAAGCCAAGCTGCGAGTGAGCAATTAGCGCTGCCACAGCTTGGCTTCCACCCTAAATTCAATTAGAAAGAATTTTTTCCTAGGGGAACCCCCTTTGGAGCTTCATAACTCATCCCCAGGACCCCAAACTTCTCCAAACTTTGGGTGCTTACCTCGAATTGCTTTAGGAAGCTAACCACCTGCCACTTTGGTGCCAAAACATGCCTGGGATCAGTATTTTCCATATGCACTAGAAAATACTGATCCAAGGCATGTTTCAGCACTTAAGTGGCAAGCACTAAAGCAATTCTAGATACGCCCCCCAAATTTGGAAAGGTTTGAGGTTCAGGGGGCTGAGTTATGAAACTCCAAAGGAGGTGCACCTAGAAAAAAATATTTCTAATCGTATTCGGAACGGAAGCCAAGCCACAGCAGCACTAATCGCTCGCCTATGGCTTGGCTTCCGAATCCAATTAGAAATATTTTTTAGTAGGGACACCCCCTTTGGGCCTTAATAATTCAGCCCCGCTGATCCCCAAACCTTTTCAAATTTCAGGGGCTTACCTAGAATCACTCCCTTGCCATTTCCTCTAGGACAAATTGTTTCATCCTAGAAGAAAAAGTGGTATTTCATCATGAAACAAAATGAAACAAAATGTGTCCTACCTTTTCATTAGGTAACACAGTAATTTACTTTTACTTTATTTAAACAAAGTTAAATTTACTTTAACAAAGTAATTACAAAGTAATTTGTTACCTAATGAAATGATGCAACAGTGTTTCATTTTTTGTTTTGTGCCCATCTCTAATAGATATCCAATGTGGTGTAGGAGATAGACTGGTGAGCTAGGACTCTGCAGACCAGGGTTCTAATTTCCACTTAGCCATGGAAACTTATAGGCAGTGTTGTGGAATGGGTAAAACTTCTCTTTAATTATCTCACTTACTTTGAAAGCTCAATTTCAGTTGCTATAAGCTGGTTCCATCATGACAGCTCAGAACACATACCTGGATAACTTTAAACAATTTGAAGATACACCCATGAATGTGTTTATCTCTGATGTTTCATAAGGAACAAACACCAGTTCTACATCTTGTTCATTGATGAGCCATACAATGCAAATATGTGTGTTGTTTAAGATCTGTTGAAAAATCTGTCTGATAAATTAAACACCCCCGATGTATTTTGATTAATTCACACTAGAAAAGCTCATGAATGCTTACATAGAGCTTTATGAATACCAAATCTTATTGTTAATGCCTATTGTCAATCTATTTCTTCACAGAGCTAGAAACACTGTGGCCGAAGTAAACCCAATTCTAAAATGTTAAGTAGAGATGGGCATGAATTAAAAAAATTGCATTTCGTTTGTCGTTTGTCATTTGGAGGGTCCGTTTCAGTTCATTTTCATTTTTCGTGAATTTTTTCAAAAAAATCATTTCGTTACCATTTCGTTACCATTTATTTCATTTTTTGTGATTTTTGAAAGGATTTTAAGCAATTCACTCATATTGCAGTAATGGAAACTAAACACACAACAAAATTTCCGGTGTTTCTGTTCGTTTCGTTTCATTTTAGAGACAAAATTCGTTTGTCGTTTTGTTATGTAACGAAACAAAAAAACAAAAACGGAAACAAAAAATTGTTTGTTTCGTGCCCATCTCTAATGTTAAGTGATTAGAAGATTGTAGCATTGACAATTTCATCATAAATAATGATTACTCAATTGCTGTGAAATGTTTGCAGTGCAATCAATACATGTTTTAAATAGGCATAAGTCTTGTGTTATTATTTTTTCCAGTGAGTTATCAATAATTGAACTTGCACCCAAGCTTTAAGATTGTTGCTCTAGTTGTGTTTTGAGGGATATTTTTAAAAACCTATCACAACATTTGTTTCTGTCTTCATCATAGTGTTGCAACTTTGGCTGTATTATATATGTTGTTTTTGGCATGAACTATACACCACAGATAATATCAAGTGAAATCAAGTACTGTATTACCTATATACTATTGTGTCTTTGAGGAGTTCAGATGAGTCCTGTGGGCCCCTGTGCCTGGCAGACCTGTGTTACTGTTTTATAGAAAATGAGAACTAATCTTGAGTATTTGCATCCTATGGGCTAAAATCCTGTTGCTTAGCGCTGTAAGTTACAACTAGAATAGGCTCCTTGAATCAGTGGGTGTTGATGTGTGAATGGCCCTGAAAGTTCCTTTGATTTAGTGGGCCTGCTTTAATTGTGCCTCTCTTTGAGACTTACTGTGCTAAGCAACAATATTTCAGCAAATGTTAGGTTCTTGGGGAACTGGGATTAGTAGATATCAGTAGTCTTCTGGGTATCCTTGGGATTCTTCCAGTGCAATCCATTCTGTTGATTGTTAGAAAGGCGATCTTGGTTTTGAGGTTAGCAGAACTCAAAATGATTGTTCTGCGAGATCTCATCATACATATCAAAGCTGCCAGATCATGAGTGACGGAAGACTTCATGGATATTGTGATATGTGTTTGGTTGTGCTAATACAGTAACCCCCCACCTATCGTGGGGGTTAGGGACCCAACCCAATCTGCAATATGTGGATGCTGAGTTTGGTGGGGGGTGGGGGGCCTAGATGGGGCCTCCTACACTTACCTGAGGCCTGGCGCTGTTCCAAATGTTCCTCCAATGGGCTTCTGGGACCAGTTGAAGGCCTCGGAAGTGATTTATGGTGATCTGGAAGTCACTTCCGGAAGTTCTGGTTTAGTGGAAGTCACTTCCGGTTCACCAGAAAGCACTTTTGAGGTCTCTGAGAGGCCCCAGAAGCCCGTCAGAGATCCATCAGGGGCAGCGCCAGGCATGAGGTAAGTACAGGAGGCCTAAAACAGGGCCATCCACCTTGCCTCAGGGGGCCCTTGTTCAACGCGATATACTGGGACCGCAGTATATGAACTGCGAAAGAGCATGGGGGGTTACTGTATGTCATTAGTTCTGATGGATGGTTGGATTGCTTGGTCTTGAGGTTTAAACTTTGTTGGCCTTATCTCTTTACAAATGTGAGGAAATTAAAATTCTGCACCTTCAGAGTCAAATAGATTCTGATGGATTCCAGAAGACGATTGGATTTTTATGTTGGCATGGCTGACACTACATTAAAGCCTTTGTCACCCTTTGGGATATGGGAGATCACACTGGGCAGTTGGTATGATAGTGCCCATTCTCTTTGCAGAAAACCGTGGCACCTCCTTACTGTAAAATTTTAGCTGGGCACAATGAAGCAATAAAAATGTCCTAAAATTTAGGTGGAGGAAGACTAGTGCAGCTCCAAGTCTGACTGAACACGGGTCAGAAGTCATTATTGATCCAATTATGTGGTGGTAAAGGTGACCAAAAAGAAAAAAAAAAACCTGACTTCCTTTCCGCTAACATTCTGTATTCTTGTGTTATCCAGTAGAGCTTTTTACAATTACTTCACATCTTATTGTATTGTGACTCAGAGAGAGGCATTGTGGAACCACCGATAGCTCAGTGTAACATATTAGTGTCGTACTTAGAAGACAAAGTTGCTGACATCTGTCATGAGTTAGCGTAGTTAATGGAGTCTGGTTAGTGGTGATGTCCAGAGCATACTCTGATATAGTTTTCTTGGATGATTTTGAGAGGATATGGATATTGGGGTTTCCAAGTCCATCTGACCACTTATATGCTTGACCCTTGCTCTTCCTAGCTTATTACATTTAATAGGGGAAAATGTTCAGCTGGACTCAGATGGCTTACAGACTTTAATTTGAGAGAGGGAGCATTACAGGTCTCTTTAAAGCAAGACATTAGACCACTCCTGAAATAATTTTACCTGGATCCAGAAGGGACGTGTGTGCAAAGCAGGCATGGGCGTCTGTAGAAAAAGAAGCAAACATACTAATTTGTCTCTATGGGGAACTAACTGCCCTGACACTCAAGAGTGCCATGTCCTCCTACCTGCTGAGGCTCTTCTGGGAGGAAGAGGTTGTTTTTCCTGACCTCCTATTAATTGACCTAGTTACAGCCTCAAAATGCATGTGTCCAAATCTCTAGTTGTAGGGGCAGAAGTTAGGCTGTTCTCCAGAAAAAATAATTGTTCTGATGCAGAGAATGATTTTTGTGCAAGAATAACACATTTTCTTCAGTCTTTTTCTTCACTCCTCCAGGGCCCATGGGTAGGTGAGTGACAGCTGGCCATCAATTCTCCTCAGTGTTACAGACACAAAGCCTGCAGAGTGGGAATGAATATTTATGTGTGTTCCTGACAAGCTTACAGCCAAAGATCTCTGGGTGTGGGTATCATATAGATCCTTGCATTTAATGTTGAAGGTTTCTCTGTACTAGATTGCAGAGGCTGCTCTGGGGCCTTGGTGGGAGTGGAGCAGTCACAAGCTGCACAAGGGAGGGTCACGTTTAATTGCACAAGAACAATACTGGCTGATATTTTGGATGGTGTTTTAAGATCCTTTCACCTCATTCTTTTCCGATTCAGATTCTGTAGCCTGGAAATGGAGAGCTGTCCCCTCTTTATGTAGGAGTATATGGTGTACTGGCTGAAGTTATTGATAAATCAATATGGTGTTTTCACCAGCAATTGGCTGTTCCTAATGTTGCCCAGAAGAGCTGCCTAGATGCCCTAAACACATCCAATCTCTCCTGATTTCGAAAGCTAAGCAGGATAGGCCCTGGTTAGTATTTGGATAGGAGACCACCAGGAAATACCAGTTGCTGTAGGCACCTGGAGTAGGAACGGGCAGACCACTCCAATGTTCCTGCCAAGAAAACTCCATGGACATGGAATCGCAAAGAGTTGGTCATGATTGTAACCACACACACACACACACACACACACACACACACACACACACACACACACACACACACACACACACACACACACACACACACACACACACACACACAAATGTGGCCCAGAAGCTGGGGACAAGAGTATCTTTTGCACCATTGTGGTGCTGGCTGGCAACTCTGTGACATGTAATTGCGATCTGTTTCAAATTCTTGTGACTGTACAGAGCAAAACACACCTATATCTTACTACTTTCATTTGACCTGTGGGCAGCTAGTTAAAAAAATTATCCTTGTTATGGGTTTTATTTTGTCCCCTTTAAAAGGGCTTTTCCCTCTGTGTGCAGGGGGATGGGGGAGAGTTTATTTATTTTCCCAGCAGAGGGGATTGGTATGATTACAGCAATATCCTTGCCAATAAAGATACTTGTAGCTGTTGCAGAGAATTCCAATTTGTGGAGTATATATACCTGTACATATTGGCAGGATGGTATTTCTGCAATATGTTTGTGTGGGAGAGTGATGTATATTTTTCATATACAGTATCTGCTGTACTCATGCACCAGAAGTTAACAGTGTATGCCCTGCTAAGTTTGTAGTTTATCTGTTTGCCACCATACTGAGTCAGTTTGACTCTTAAGCAAATTTTCTTTCCTGCTTCACTGTGCCTGTTATTATATTGGCAAAAGGTACTACTAAGCCATGCAAAATGCCTCTCTGCAGCACTGACGAGGGAATTTTCCATTTACTTGAAAGGCTTTGGCATAATTTCCACCTCTTAATGCTGATTTTGGGTTCCTGGCTTGCATCTCAGCCTATGTTTCTTTTTCTCTACCACCTCCCAGTGTACGCAGTTTAAAGAGCCTTGGTAATTGTCAATGTGAAGGTTTACTGCTCATAAAACCCCAGAAAGCGTAGGATGTGACTTGAATAAACCAAATGACATATAAAATCTCTTAGCAGTTTAGCCTGAAATGAATTCTATGAGGGGTGTCTTTGTCATAGGCAGCCAAGGGTATGCAGGATGGTTTCCAACCCATTTTCTACTCTCATCCACAAAGAAAGAACGAAAGAGCCCTGCTGGATTGAGTAATATTTCTTCTTTTTCACATGGATCTGTTCGACTAGGAGACAGGGCTGCAATGTTATCTCAGGGCTCGTTTACATTAAAGTAATTGTTTGAAATATGTATCAGTATAAAGGAAAATCGAGTTAAATTAATTCCACCCAAGTGATGTAGTGTCTGAATCACCTTTGTGTTTCCTTGGAACAAACACTTAATTCAGTGATTTTGAAGAGACATCCCCATGAGATGTGTGTGCTCTCTCCCTCTCCAGGGAGAGGGTGTCTGTATGCATGTCTGGAGGAAGGAAACCCTAAATAGAGCCCTTAAATAGTTTGGGTCCAAGGTATCTCAGAGTCCATGTATCCTGCTATGAACCTACTCATCATCAGGAGAGTCCTTTCTCTTCATCCCAGCATCATCAAAGGTGCATTTGGTGGGACACAGAAAAAAAAACCTTCTGTTACTGCTCCCAAAATTTGAAACTCCCTTCCATAAGATGCCAGACGTCCCCATCTTTGCTGTCCTTCCACAAACACCTTTCTCTTCAGCCATGTTTTCCCTCAGTGATTGGTTACTTGAGTGGAATTTTTAAATGGATTGTTATGCCTTATTGTTCTGAATGTTTTGTTTAACCTTTCTCAGAGTGGAATTTGTTTGTTCCTGTTTAACATTTGTTTTTAGCTTTAAATATTGGTTTCTAAAGATGTAAACTGCCTTGGGTCATTTTAAAGAGAAAGGTGGGATAAAATATTGTGAGTGAGTGAGGGAGGGAATGGATGGATGGATGGATGGATGGATGAACGAACAAGCAAATGAATGAATGAATGCAAGAGGAAATAACTGAGCAAGCCAGCGCTAGAAAAGCCTTTGTGCACTGTGTCTCCTTCTGAACATTCATGTGTGTAGGAGAGTGTGGCAGTAATGGGCAGCTACCTTGTGCTGCAAGCATGCAAGCATACAAACAACACACACACACACACACACACACACACACACACACACACACACACACAGAGAGAGAGAGAGAGAGAGAGAGAGAGAGAGAGAGAGAGAGAGAGAGAGAGAGAGAGAGATGGGGCAAAAAAGAAGACATGGGCTGAAACTGGCCTGGCTTGCAGCTGGGAGCCGTTTTCCCTGCCTGCCTGCCTTTCAGTCACTGGTTGCAGCATCTGTGTGTTGATTCAGTGAAAAGGCAGATAGCTGGTTGGTTGATTTTGCCATATCTGTCTCCCCACCCTGGGTAAGGTGTCAGGGGGCTCCTGCAGGCTGCTTGTCAACTGGACATTTCCCCAATTCTCTGCTTTTAACACAACAGCAGGAGCAAGAGGTTGTGAGAGTCAGCCAGCATGGGAATTACTCTAACATCAACATGAACAGAAGTGCTCACATGGGGGGATCAATTCAAATGAATCAATTCCACATCTGCATTAAAATAAATGGACCTTATTTTAAGTTGTTTAGCTAATATATTGCTATGACCCGTTGAGACTATGTTTTAAGCTAGTTAAATATCTGTCAAAACTAGATAGGCCAATCTAATGTAGAAGTTTGCTCTCCGTATTTGGATCATCTAAAGATGTTAACTAAATTTCAGGATATGAAAAATGAGAAACGGAAATGTGAGAACCATCCTGAAATGCTAATTTGTTCATCCTTTAAAAAAACCATGGTAGTCAAGCAAAGACAGGAATTTTTATATGCAATGTGAAATCGAGAGACCAAGATGCAACACCCCTTTTAAGCAGCTCATTAAGCACTAGTTTTAGTTATAGAAGGCTTCTGAAATTTGGTAATTTTAATTTTTAGAAGAGTAGATAAAATATACTTGTTTGATGATATCTTATCTACTATATATTAAAAAGGTTGTTGTAGACCATACAGACTAGTTTAACATTGTATTTTGCTGTCTTCACTTTTTGTATTAGATGTTTGAAACAGATGTAAGTAAAGATAGATTATGGTTGGGATATATTTACTACATACTGAGTTAGTCAAATACATTTTAATTTGCTTAGTTAAATGAAGAATTAAGTACTAGGACCAAGAATATTGTTAAGGCTAGCTCAACATTGTATTTTGTTATTTGTAGTCCTTGTACTACATAAAAATAGAGATAAGTAAAGGTGGACATAATGTTGATAGAAAAAAGACAACCAAATATGAAAGTATGAAAATAATCTCACTTAAGACGAGAAGGGAAATATGAAATATCTGGCTGAAATATTGGGAAAAATAATTGTTTTTGGTCTGTTTCATGGCTGGAGACAAGCAATGTATCTGTTTTAATTTGTTAGGTTTTGGAAATAAAAATAAACTTTTAAAAATGTCAATCGGGAGGATAAGTGGAGGGATAACTTGAGCCCCTTTAAGTGGAGTGCACTGTGGTATAGATCTTATACAAATGTGGCATTCCACACATGGAACCTCTCCAAGCAAGAGATGAGGATGTAGCAGTGTGCTTCAGTATAGCATGTCACTTTTCGCCACATGAATGAAAGCAGAGGAGTGCACATACAGGTACTATTACAGTGTGGGTATTTCCTGCCACTGATAATGCTGTTGAGTCAGGACTGCTTATATTTGTCCAGTTTACCTCTTTAACCACAAACCTCCACTGTATCTTAAAATACAATTGTGTGCAGAAAATAAATGGTCCTTTGGAGTGGGGTGTGGGGAGCAGTGCTAATTATAAATATGTCAACTTGAGATCACGCCCTGCAATTGAAATAACTTGTATATGTAGCTGATGTTAATTCCACTCCGCCCCTGTATCTTTCATTGCTGAAGACATAATTTCTTACCTCTTTGGAAATGTAAATTGGTGTTGCAAATGGCATAATTCTACCTGTGAAAATATAGAGCTTCATTCAATCATGGTCCATTAGGGCTCCCTGTTTAGAATTTGAAACCAGATTTTAATTTGGGTGGTAAGGAAGATACCTTGAAAACATTTTTGCTCCCTTTGAGCCACTGCAAGATGGTGTTTTTTTTTTTTTCATTTTCTCAGAAAATTAGCACATTCTTGGGCTTTCCAATGGGCTTTTGGAGATTTCGGTAGAATAGTTTTAACTAGAAATGTGATAATTTTTCTGTTTTCATGAACTAATAAATATAGCAGCACTGAATAAATCATTCAGTGCTACTATATTTATTAGTTCATGAAAACAGAAAAAATATTTATGATCAGCAGGCCTGCAACTGGGTGGGTGGGTGGGGCAAGCAGGACATGTTTCCCAGGCACGACACTACAATGACAAAATAGTATTTGTACTTTGTACTGTTCCATCTCCACCCCTGCTGGGAATCCTTGTTTCACCTGGTGACACAGACCTTAGCCATGGGCCTGACGATCAGTCAGTAAGCCTGTCTTCTGTTTGCTGTGTATAAATGCTATCTTCACAAAGGGATATATTCCTTTGTGGGGATTCACATAGACTGCTGAATGGGAAATAATTCTATGACAAGTATAGAAGAACTGACCTGTGGGCTGGCGCATTCTGTGTTAAGTACAGTACACAGGGTGCAATAAGACTGAGTGGTTGCTAGTGGGATGAGGGTGGGATGGGAGTGGGGGTGGGCAAGGGAGACTTAGCCAATTTCATTGTGCACATGTTGTACATTGACAATAAAGGTATTATTATTATTAAGCAGGAGTATTATAAAATTATATTTTGTGTAAACTTTATTCATGATAAGGGGGAAATTGACAACTCAGTCTCACAATATCTCCAAGATCCCTTGAGAGGGTTTGGGGGAAAAAAACCCTGAGACGTAAAAATCTGAGATCTTTCTCTCTCTCTCTCTCTCTGTTTCTCTCTCTCTCTCTCTCTTTTCTAGTTCCAAAACCCTCATGCTTTCTCCCCGCCTTTCCGCTTTGGAACTGTTCCTAATGGCAGTACAGAGAGGAATATTCGCAACAATTATGAACTGATGCATGGCTACATGGTGAAGTTCAACCAAAAATCAGTGCAAGATGCACTCGCCTCACTGAAGACAGGGTGAGCCCATTTTTTCCCTTAGTTAACTGCAGAGAGTATTGTTAATAATGGAAACACAAGTGGATGGGGATATCTCTTGGAGATTTGAAGAACTATCTGCAAAATAATTTTGCTATTAATGATTTGCACATACTCAGTGCCATCATATTTTCCAAAAAGCTGATTGACTGGCTCACAATAACTTAAACTAAGACAGTAATGGCAAAAATCATTTTACTTGTTACTGTGAAATAACAAGATGATATTTAATTATCCTATTGAGATTAGTTAGTTTGGAATCTGAACCAATAATACAGGAGGGACGCTCTACTGCAGAGAATATATATTTTGCACTAGCATTTCCTCCAGTTAATACAAATTGAAAGTTATATGATTTCGTATAGCTCAGTGGGGCAGAGCTCCTGGCTGCAGAGTGAAGGGTAAGAGTTCAAATCCACACTGCGTTTCTTAGAAGAAGGGCCAGCCAACATCACCTGGAACATGTGTGGCTGATGGTATTATATATAGGCATAATATATACACATTTGTGCATTCCTGTTTGTGCACACTCACACATACTGTACAGTTCATATGTGCAGGGAAATCATGGGAGCGAGGGTTCCAAACAACTGCAGTTACATATGAAAATACTTCTCTTTGTGACTCAGTTATTGAAAGTCTTTATGTTAATTTCATTCCATGAAAACTTTCCATATGATAGCTGGGACAATGTTGGCTCAGCCAATTTCATTGTACACATGTTGTACTTTGACATTAAAGGCATTTATTATTATTATTATTATTATTATTATTATTATTATTATTATTATTATTATTATTATTATTATTATTATTATATTGCAGTCTATCAAAGATGACCAGGCATCTTCTCTCTCCCTTAACAAGACTGCAGTAATCAGCCTTACTTGTGATTTGAATGTAGTGAAAATCCCCATTAATTCAATGGACCAGTTTATATGACTTAGTACACTAAGCAACAGGATTTTGGCTATTCAAAATAGTTTTGGGAGTGTGTGAGTAACCTTGAGATGCTGCAATCTAAAATTAACCAGCAGCTGTAGCCGTTTAGATGAAATGCAGCTTCCGTGAATGTGTTCTTAGTGTTGATTCTGCAGCCATGAAGTGGAGCAGAAATACTAGGGATTGTCTTGCTGAATATTTATAAGGGGAAGAGAAAAGGTCCAATGGTTTTTGCAGTTGGGCTCAAGATTTGTGGTGACAAAATTGAAAAAACTTTCTTTCTTTCTTTCTTTCTTTCTTTCTTTCTTTCTTTCTTTCTTTCTTTCTTTCTTTCTTTCTTTCTTTCTTTCTTTCTTTCTTTCTTTCGAATCTTGCTATTGCTACCACTGGCAATAGCAGCAGTTGGTTTAATAATCTGTCCACTATTTTGCTTCTTGAACAATACACTAGACCTAAGGTTGCTTTGGAGTTGTTTTCTTTTTCTAGCATTGGTTGGTGTGAGATAAAGAAAAGTGGCAGAAAGATATTCACCAAAACAACAAAACAAAACAAATCTCAGTAAGGTACTCACTTGTAAATATCAGTGCAGCTCCAAGCTTCCCTAACCATTTTTCTTTCTTTCTTGTGCAGCACTAATTCTATTTCTCAGTTTGAGTTTAGTGGGTCAAGATAAAGCTGAAGTTTCTGCCCTCATAGAGAGACACAATTTGATTAGAGATGGGCATGAAATGATTTTTTTATTTCGTTTATCGTTTTGTTTCAGAACAAAATGAAAAATGAACTGATTTTTAAAGAAAAATGAAACAAACTGGATTTTTTTTGTTTCATTTCATTTTTTGTTTCCCCAATGAGCCTGATGGGGAAGGGAAGTGGCGGCTGCGGCTACCTCAAAGAAAGTTTGAAAACCCTGTGTCTTCCCCCTCCCCCAACATGCCTGATTAGGAGAAAAATGAATAATGAATAAAAACAAAAAAACAAAACGATGTTTTAAAAAATTATTATAAATGAAACAAAATGAAATGAGGACATATGAAACAAAAAATGAAATGAAACACCATTTTAGCATTTTGTGCCCACCTCTAAACTTGATCTTTTAACTACTTATCATGTTTAATGATACCTCCGGTACCGTTTCACAAAAGTGAAGGCTCAGGCCAAATTTAATTTGAGTAAGTTCATTTTGCTGAACCTTATTTTCCAGCTATTTGGTTTGAAAACAACCTTCTTCACTTTATAGTCTACTTAATATAGGCATGCTGCTGAACTGTTGCACCTTGTTGTTGTTGTTCAGTCGTTCAGTCGTGTCCGACTCTTCGTGACCCCATGGACCAGAGCTCGCCAGGCCTTCCTATCTTCCACTGCATCTTATTTTTATCTAAAAGAGGAGGTCTTGCTCAGTAGTGAATGCAGATGCTTGATTATAGTGGCTATGAAGTTTTAGTCTAGTTCATGGTGCAAATATATATGCTGAGCCCTATGCCTAGTCTGCATCCCACTCAATACAGAAGCTGCACAAAAAATCCAGTGGCATATTCTCGGATCTTAGCTAGGGTCAAGCTTGAAGTCTGTATTATTTATTTATTATTTATTTATTTGTTATATTTCTATACCACCTATCTTCCGGACTGTTATGATTTAGAGTTTGCCCAGATCCTTCTCTTGACTGTTTTGTTTCTTGCTTGTTAACACTGCAGGAAGCTGGATGCTTTTATCTATGATGCAGCTGTGCTCAACTACATGGCTGGCCGAGATGAAGGTTGCAAGCTAGTAACAATTGGCAGTGGGAAAGTCTTTGCTTCCACAGGCTATGGCATTGCCATCCAAAAGAATTCAGGCTGGAAACGACAAGTTGATCTTGCAATCCTACAGCTTTTTGGTGATGGTAAGTACACTGAGTGGGTTGTTGGAACCTTGGATCAGCAACCAGCTTTTCATTTTAGACTTGCTTCGTCCCTCTTTCTGCCTCTTTCTCTCACTCTTTTTGGAAATATGCTTCCTCTTTTACAAATTTTCAGGGTATTGCCATGTAAGCTACATCATGATTTTGATTACAGTGCCACCACATTTTAAAAAACTTTTATTTTGTTTTCACCTATAAAGTTTTATTTTGGTTTGTTAAGATTTTTAGTGCACACAGGAATGATTATTCCAAACAGCATGCTTTTTCTGGAATATTGGAAGTTAGTTCTTAGGATTAAGCAAAAGCAAAAAACGGCAATTCTATTCCGCAAAAATCACGTACACAATACATTTTATTTGTAAACAAAGCTGGAAAGCAAAGTCTGTCCATTGTTTAACTTATACAGTTATCTTGTGTAAGCTTTGCAGCAGGCAGTAGTAGCATTACTGCTGGATCTCTAGATGACAGTCTGAGACTCTCGAGGAAGTAATACCAATAATAAGTTGTTAAAGTTAGGCATTCCACAGTATAGCATAGCATTAGAAGCAATCCAAAACTGGTGTCTCCAACATCTCCCAGTTCATTCATAGACCAACTCATATAATTTAGACTGTAGTGTGCTTACTTACAGTGCAGCCTACTCTTGATGACCCAAGTGTGCATGTTAATGCCAATCTTAAAATTATCTGTCACACACCTTGTTGTCTAGTGTACAAACAAAACTAAAATGTAACGATTCAAATATAGTTGCAATATCTCTTTTGTATGGTACGACTGAGCTATCAACCCAAAATAATGGATATTCATTAAAATACTTCTAGACTCATGGCATCCTGTTTATATATAAGCAATATTTGTGTAAATCTGTGGAGTAGTATTATTTGGCTTGATACCTGGGTAAAGAATCAGAGACAGAGTGTGTGATTCATCAATTTTCCTCTGGGGAATATTGCCAGCCTGTATCGCCTTGGGGCACGCTCACAGTCATAAGGCACCCACAAAAGAAGGCACTTCTGAATACCCTACACATAGAAACATCTGGAATGGTTTACTGTAAGGTGGAATCAGTTTGATGATATGCAACTGAGTAATGTTATTTTAAAATTTCTAATAGATTGTACTGTATATGACAATATATCTAACATAAGGATAGGGCCTGGTTACACTTCTAATTTGTATTGCTTTCGGCACCACAGTATTTTAAATCAGTTTCCAGTTGCATGATTTATATACTGGCGTTCACGTTGAAAATAGCAGTTCTTATTTAAATTATGGACTTTAACTAGGTTAGGGAGGGAACTCGCCGTATGTATTTTTTTTTGCCAGTAGAGTTGTGGTCCATGAAGTTCTCATACAATGGAATGTCACTACTGTTGTTGTTTGTTGTTGTTGTTGTAATCGTCGACATCGTCATTATCATCGTCATCGTCATCATCATAGTCATCATCGTTCATCATCGTCATCATCATCGTTGTCGTCGTCGTCATCATCATCATCATCATCATCATCATCATCATCATCATCATCATCATCATCATCATCATCATCATCATCATCAGGACAGCACTGCCATCAGGTACCAACACTTCACTTACTGGATAGAATCCAAATGGATTTTTACAGTGGATTAAATTAAATTACATATGTCATGGTAGTTAACTGCAGTTGATTAACAAGATTCCAAGTGTGTGTATGGCTGTTTTACTGACACACAAATGGAACCTCATTAATTATCTGTAATTTACCACCATGTCTCACATCTAAAGTAAAATCCCTGTAGAATTACAGCTAGTCAGACTAATTCTTAATTTGCATACATGAGTCTAAGGTCCCCATTAGCTGTGGATTCACTTTGTGGCCTTTGGAAAGTTACTACAATTCAGTGTTTAAAAAGAAAACTAGAAATAATATCATATTACAAAACATTTATACGGGTCAGCAGCATGAAAACTATAAGGATAAGAAGGAAGTTGGTTGGTTGGTTTCCATTAAGAATGCTTAACATAAGAACTCATGCAAACAAAATAAATTGTTCTAATCACTGCAGTTAAATTTCATCCAGTTTTCCATTTTGTTTCTTCCTGCTTGATCTTATAGGGGAGATGGAGGAGCTAGAAGCTCTCTGGCTCACAGGCATTTGTCACAATGAGAAGAATGAAGTCATGAGCAGCCAGCTGGACATAGATAACATGGCTGGAGTCTTCTATATGTTGGGAGCAGCTATGGCCCTCAGCCTTATCACCTTCATCTGTGAACATCTCTTTTATTGGCAATTCCGCCACTGCTTTATGGGTGTCTGCTCTGGCAAACCTGGGGTGGTCTTCTCCATCAGCAGGGTGAGTACATACAGCCTGAAGAGTTATTGTCCTGAGTTTCCTAATAATAATAATAATAATAATAATAATAATAATAATAATAATAATAATAATAATAATAATAATAATAATAATAATAATAATAATAATAATGGTCTTTTCTGATTTCCCAAACATCTAAGACACTATTCTTTTTACTGCTTATGTTCTTTTGTTTTGTTTTGTTTTGTTTTGTTTTTATTTACCAATCTCCTGGCTATTTTACTTTTATTTTAGCTTTACTTTTGTTTATTGTTGTTGATTTATGTATATTTTGCTTATAATTAGAGATGGGCACGACTTAGCGGTATTCCCGTTTCCGTTTCCGTTACTCGTTTCTGTTACTCTATGGAAACGGAAACGGGAATTACTCCGCCAGACTTCGAGCTCGAACCGACGAACGAACAATTTTGGTCTGATTTGTCGTGCTCGTTCCTTGCATCACGCGATCGCGCGATGCCACGCGGCACAGAAAAAAAGTTTTTAAAAGTGAAAAAAACCCGGTTCCCGGCCGAAAAGCAGGTGGAAAAATGCCTGCCGTGCCTCAGGGCACCTACCAGAGGGGTTGTTTCTGGAGGTCCCCGGCCTCCCCCCCATCCCCTGTCCTGGGCTGCTCTGGTGGAACTCGCCGCAGGCTCGCAGGCAGCCAGCAAAAAGCCCAGTCTCGCCGGCTGCCGGCCGCTGCAATTAAAGCGCAAGCAAGCGGCACGGACGGCACAGGAAAAAACTTTTAAACTCTCCCCCCACCCATTCCCGGGCCAAAAAAGCAGGCGGAAAAATGGCACAGGGCACCTACCGGACGGGTGGTTTCTGGAGGGGGGGTCCCGCCTCCCCCCTGTCCTGGGCAGCTGGACTCGAGTCGCCATGCCATGCAGTGCGGGCGGGGGATCCAAAATGGGGCGGCGAACGCAATATTGTTTTTGAAATCGTGGTCCAAAAACACACAAGCACAACAGAAACACGCGAAAATTTATAAACTGCCAGATTTTTCACAGTAGCAGTGGGTTTTTTCTTGCAACAAAATCTCTCTCCTCTTCTCCTCTGTCCTCCATTGATTTGATTTTATTTTATTTACACCTGCGCAATGATGGGCTGGCTGAGTGGCCAGCCATGTGGGAGTGGACGACCATGCAAATTTTTGGAGCCATCCCACCAAACGCATGGCCACTTGGCCATGGAGACTTCTGGGATGTGCCAAAAAGCCCCCTAAAACCTGCCCTAGCCCCCTAACCCTAACCCTAACCCTTGACTCCGTACCCATATGTCACAGACTGTCTTCTTAGTGGGTCAGAGAGGCACCCAGAGGTGCAACCCACTAGCCCACCGTAACCTTACCCGTCACTAGCCTAACCCTAGCCCTAACCCTAACCCACCTTAACCCTAAGCCAGATGTACTTGCATTGCACTACACGCAAGTACAATTCCCTTCTGTGTGAGACATGGTGTTGCGAGAGCCTTAGTTAGGCATCTCACCTATGGCTCTGGGTTCAGTGCCATCCACTAGTCTTCACAGTCACTGTCTGCACATTTGCACAACTGGTATGCAATATCCATATGGCTATTGCATACCATTTTGCAGCAGCAGCAGGTGAGGAGGGGAGACCCCCATGTAGAGGGGTCTCTTGGAGCCTGCTTCCCCTTCCTAGTGGGTGAGGATAGGAGGCACCCTCGGGTGCCTCCAGGAGCCCACCTTCCCTTTATAGCGGGCCAGAGGAGGCACCCACCCCACAGAGGTGCCTCCAGGAGCCCGCTCCCCCCCAAAAAACCCAGTACTAACGACAACGAAAAAACAAAAAAATGAACTGACTAATTTTTGCGAATTTTCGCAAAAAACGGAAACAACCCGAAACGGAACCGGCCCGACTAACGACAACTCGAAAAAAAATTTTTTCAAGTCGTGCCCATCTCTACTTATAATATGTTGTTTGTATTTTGGTTTGTTAAATGTGTTACTTTGTTATTTTGTTATGATATTTTATGTTGTAAACCGCCCAGAGTAGTTCTAAGGCTAAATGGCTTGTAAATAAATAAATAAATAAATAAATAAATAAATAATAATAAATAATAATAATAATAATAATAATAATAATAATAATAATAATAATAATAATAATAATAATAATAATAATAAACTTTATTTTTATGCCACCTTTCTCCCCAACGGGACCCAAGGTGGCTTACAGCAATAATTCAATACAATCAGAAAAAATTATAACAAGACAGATATATTAAAATAGTTCACAATATGAAATAAAAATAACCAAAACACATTTAAAAGCAATAATAAAAAACACTAAAAGAGCAGCAGCAGAGTTTAAGTGGCCCCCAGCCAATAAAACTGAATACTGAGATGTTATAAATATTTTTTTGTAAAAGGATGGGATGGCGACGTCACTGAATGGAGATGGTGCATTAAATTAAAACATTTTGAGTGCAACCAACTCTCTCTGCCAGAAATGCCTCTAGGGATGGTATTACATCAATATTTATTTATTTATTTATTTAAATATGTAGCATTGCCACAGAGACATTTCAACCCATCATCATGTGAGGGGGATGACTTCTGGCTTTCTAATCATAGTCAAAGCAACACAAATTTTCCCTAAATGAAATAAAATGAAGAAGATAATAAAGTGAGCTTCTTGCTACCTTAGAAAAATTAGTAACAACCCTAACCACAGTGTGACCAATTATTTTCTTATCACCCTGATGTGTTTTATTCTGAGAAGGATTCTGTTTTTCCCCAGATGTAAATTTAGAAAGTTATATTGAATTTTGTACCCTAACACTGTTTTTAAATACCAGAAAAGTTTCCATCACTTCCATGTTTGTTTTTGTGATTCTGCTCTTACCTTAAGCGAAAATGTTTTTGTACATAAGAAAAAAAACATAGAGACAAAAATGCAGCCTTTAAAGGGTTGGCTCTCCAGGCTTCAGCAAGTGCAACTGTCACAGAATTCCATTTTCAAAATTTGCAATCATTATCCCTATTTCTGAGGCTTCTGCATCTTCCAGCTGAAGATTATCCTAGGTAACTTCTTCCACAAAGTGTCATAAAGTGACCTTCTGTTGCTGGTCATTTAACTTGGGATGAACTTGCTGGGCCATGAGGCAGTGCTGGACCCACTTTAAGTGACTCCCTGAGAGTCTTTAGTAGCAGTGGGTGTCTGGATGCTTTTTTTTCCAGCCCTAGGTCTAGTTGAGGGCTGACCACTTAAACTTCGCTTTAGGGAGTAACTTGTTTTGGTGCAGTGTGACAAAAAGCTCAAAAGCTACAGTTGACTTTTCATGGGAAGAAAGAATTTCTGCAAAAAGCTTGTCCCCTCTCCAATAAAACATTTACCTTACAACAGATGTACCTCAGTTTATGGACACCTCTGTTAACGTAATTTTGGGTTGATGAATGAAAATCCATTGAAAATAATGCCTTGTTTTACAATTTCCCCCCACAATACCTTGGTTTACTAATTTTCCCCGGAAGCAAGTTTCCCCAGGATGTATTGTGCCCCCATGCGTTTCAGTTAGAGATGTAAAATTTCTGGAAATTTTGAAGCTTGGAAAAAAATCAATTTTCACTGGGGTTTTTTCTGGAGGAAAACAGATTTTTTTTAAAGAAATTTTGAAAAAATGCTACATTGGCACTTTACTTCCCCTTTTACAGCTTGAAAGTCATTCTGTTACTTTACGCACATAAAATATGACTAGGGACAATTTGACTTGGCATAAAATTATCACAACTGGACATAATAAAATATAGTGTATCCAAACAATTATTACAAAAAAAATTACTTTTAAAATAATATTTATTTGTAGTTATAAGTAACAAGTAGAGTAACAATCTCCTGAACTGTTTACTAGTTAACGTGGAACAAAAAAAACTAACTAAAGAACAATGTTTAAAAATACAGAATTAACACTTATTCATATTTCCCATTCACAGTATTAAATAAAAATGAAATAAAAGCCTCATTCTCATAAAAAGAATTGAAGAGGGGGGAAATGTATAGAAGGGAGTGGGACTAAGTTTCGGTGATTTTTTTTAGAAATGATTTGGAAAATATTTGAACACCCTGTCTTAAAATAGTTTATTCATTATGTTAAAATAAAACACTTAATTTTTCCTAATTTTTTCCTCCAGTTTTCTCCCTGAATTTTTGCAGTGTTTATAGGCCTTCACATCTCTAGTTTCAGTTTACAAATTTTTCACAATATGAAATGTCCCAGAGAATGCATTTAAATTTGTAAACCGAGGTACCACTGTAAACCATTTCTGTCTGTGGACCTTCTTAGCTTCAATCATGCACTGAAATTCAAAATGTTCTTTCCCCCCTCTTTCATCATTTCACATATCTGCATTTTGGACATTCTTTGCCCTGAGTCATGTGTAGGTTTAAAATGTAATTCCTACTAGCTTAATTGAATGTTTCGTACTGAAATGAAATTGGGGTCATATTATTTTAGAAATAGAGATGGGCATGAAACGAGTGATTTTTCTTTTTTCTTTTCGTTTTTTCATTTCGTTATGCAATGAAAACGAAATGAATTTTTTTTAAAAAACAAAATGAAAACGAAAACGAAACGACCAAATTTGCCGTGTTTTTTGTTTTCGTTGCAGCAGATGCATTGAACTAAAAAGAATGCTAACTTAACAGCAATTTTTCGTTTTCGTTTTTGTTTTTTCATTTCATTACCTAACAAAACAAAAACGATTTTTTTGCAAAAAACATCACAAAAAACGAAAATGAACCGAAACGGACCCCTAAACGACCAAACGACAAATGAAACACCATTTTTTGAGTTGTGCCCATCTCTATTTAGAAATACATTTGAGCATCATAAACTCTAGTGGAAATGGGTTCATTGCTAAACATACTTAATTCTCATTCTCTCTGTCTCTCTCTCTCTCACACACACACAGACGCACACACAGAGACAAACTCTCTCTCTCTCTCTCTCTCTCTCACACACACACACACACACACACACACAGAGGGAGGGAGAGAGAGAGAGAGAGAGAGAGAGAGAGAGAGAGAGAGAGAGAGAGAGAGAGAGATTTACCTCAGAAAATCAAAGGGAAATCCTATTGTCAGCTGTGGTAAACATGTGAGAGAGCACAATTGTATGTCCAAGGCTACAGTACTGTTACATTGTATACTGCTGCCTAAAGAAATTTAATGTTCTTGTGACAGATGTATATTTTCCTTTAAACATACATCAGGCTGAGTTTCCCCCCCAAATCTGTGATGGTTTAAAAGTAACAATGTACAATTTGATTATTATTAATATGTGGATTCTTTCATTTTCAGAAGAATAGTCTATAAAATATGCAATTCAGCAGCTAGTCTACTAGGCCACAGACTTATATTCACTATGCCTGCAAAGAGTCTGTTAGTACCTTTACAATGCACAAGCGTTTGTTGACCACAGCACATATCTTCAGAAGAATCAGTTGTCTGTTGGTTTTTCATCTTTAAACATTTGTTTAGAATCCTGGCACTTTCTGTTATGAAACTATGGTCCATATTCAGTACTGATTTATTAATTACATTTATGTCCTGCTTTCAGTCTGGCCAGTAAGCCCAGGTTCTGCCATCAGAAAGGCCAAATTCAAATAATGGACTAAATATGGCAAAGCAATTTTGATTGAAAAATTTTGTACAATTTCCCAATTGGATTCAGATTTCCTTGCTGTGGCTTGAGGGGAAAATTGCTGGAATGGATACCATACTGGGAGTCAATAGCTGTTATCAAGACAAACAACAAGACTAGAGGCTATGCAGAGGGACAGGTGGATATGCCAAGTAAATTAATATCTCATGTTTCTCAGAGTCTTGGCTTGACAGGCCCTAATACATAATTGCGAAAACCATTTCTCAGGCCTATTCCCATGTCTTAAATAATATTTGCAAAGTGAAGTTTTGATCTGTTTTAGGAGCATTATTGGTAACAAGCAATATCTTGAATCAGGAACTCAATGTCATGAATCAAGCATTAATCCATTGCTGCACTTGTACCTGGTGCCTCCTGTATATGGCCGATGAGAACCTGAAGCAGTCGGGACTGACGAACCAAGCTTAAGTGAAGTAGTAATGTGTCTGAAAAGGTATTAGGGCAGTGAAAGATGGTTCACAAGTTCTGAAAATTGAGAAAGGGGTCACAAAGAGGCATAGAGTAACCTTAGAGGAAAGTGAAGAAAGGATCATGGTAGCAGCAGGACTACATTGTACTTTAGCTCTATCAAAAAAAACTAAAGAGCTGGATTTGCAAGGTTTTTAGCCCCACGTCTCCAAGCGCTCCCTTTGCTGTATTTCTCTTCTGCTAATCTCTCTTGGTATTTTTCATTTCAGGGTATTTACAGCTGCATTCATGGAGTGGCTATTGAGGACCGCCATTCTTCAATGAACTCCCCTAGTGCCACTATGAACAATACCCATTCTAACATTTTGCGCCTGCTCCGAACAGCAAAGAACATGGCAAACCTTTCAGGGGTCAATGGCTCACCACAAAGTGCCCTGGATTTCATCCGCCGCGAATCGTCTGTTTATGATATCTCTGAGCACCGCCGCAGTTTCACTCATTCTGACTGCAAATCTTATAACAATCCACCCTGTGAGGAGAATCTTTTCAGTGATTATATTAGTGAGGTAGAAAGGACCTTTGGCAATCTACAGCTGAAAGAAAGTAATGTTTACCAAGACCATTATCACCACCACCATCGTCCCCATAGCATAGGTAGTGCCAGCTCCATCGATGGACTGTATGACTGTGATAACCCACCCTTCACTGCCCAGCCTCGGCCTCTCAGTAAGAAGCCATTAGATATAGGTTTGCCACCAGCCAAGCATAGCCAGCTAGGTGACCTTTATGGCAAATTGTCTTTCAAGAGTGACCGGTACAGTGGTGGAGGAGCACATGATGATTTGATCCGTTCAGATGTTTCGGACATATCTACTCATACAGTGACGTACGGCAACATTGAAGGCAATGCTGCAAAACGACGAAAACAGCAGTATAAGGATAGCCTAAAGAAACGCCCAGCCTCTGCTAAGTCACGGAGAGAGTTTGATGAGATTGAACTGGCCTATCGGCGACGCCCCCGTTCCCCTGACCACAAACGCTACTTCAGGGACAAAGAAGGGCTAAGGGATTTCTACTTGGACCAGTTTCGAGCTAAGGAGAACTCACCACACTGGGAACATGTGGATCTGACTGACATCTATAAAGAGCGGGGAGATGACTTCAAGCGTGACACAGTAGGGGGAGCAGGGACTTGCACTAATCGGACCCACCTCAAACATGGGTCGGGGGAATTTGGAGCAAACAATGAGCACAAGCACAGTGTTGTGAGTGGGGTACCAGCACCATGGGAGAAAAATCTCACCAATCTGGATTGGGAAGAACGGCCTGGGTCTAATTATTGCCGCAGTTGCCCATCAAAGCTGCATAACTACACTCCAGCAGTGGTGGGACAGAACTCCACCCGTCAGCCATGTATCCGGTGTGAAGCCTGTAAGAAGGCAGGTAACCTCTATGATATCAGTGAGGATAACTCCCTTCAAGAGCTGGATCAGCCTTCTGCCCCTGTGCCAGTGGCCACCAGCACCTCCGCTACCAAGTATCCTCAGAGCCCTTCCAACTCTGCCTCCAAAGCGCAGAAGAAGAACCGCAACAAACTTCGCCGGCAGCACTCCTATGATACGTTTGTGGATCTGCAAAAGGAAGACGCAGCCCTGGCTCCCCGTAGTGTGAGCCTGAAGGACAAGGGACGCTTTTTGGAGGGAAGCCCCTACGCCCATATGTTTGAGATGCCAGCAAGCGAGTCCACTTTTGCCAACAACAAGTCCTCAGTGCCCACTACCAGCCACCACCACCACAACAATCCTGGCATCAGTGGTGGCTATATGCTCAGCAAGTCTCTCTACCCCGACCGGGTCACTCAAAACCCTTTCATCCCTACTTTTGGGGATGATCAGTGCTTGCTCCACGGCAGCAAATCCTATTTCTTCAGGCAGCCTGTGGTGTCAGGAGGGCCCAAGGCTAGGCCAGACTTCCGAGCCATTGTCACCACCAACAAGCCGGTGGTCTCAGCCCTTCATGGGGCTGTGCCAGCCCGTTTCCAGAAGGACATCTGTATAGGGAACCAGTCCAACCCCTGTGTGCCTAACAACAAAAACCCCAGGGCTTTCAATGGCTCCAGCAACGGGCATGTTTATGAGAAACTTTCCAGTATTGAGTCTGATGTCTGAGTGATTGGAAAAAGCATGGGAGGGGATGGTGCAGGAAATGCAAAGTGTGGGAGGGGCAGGTGGGTTCAGACCTAGTTCCCATTCTATACTCTTCTGCTACTCTTTTTTTTCTTTGTGGAATATTGGAGTTCTGCTTAGGCAGTGTTGATGAGAAGTGCCACCTCTTTCTTTCCCCCTCCCCCTCTTCTGTGCCAATTAGCTCTTTTCATTTCCCCACTCGTAATCTCATTCCTGGCCATCACATGTCAGAGCTTAGTAGCTTAGCTTGTGTTTTTACCATTGGAAAGGCAAGACATGGATTGGATGAGGTCAGCACATGAGTGGGAGCAGTAGACACAGAGTTTGGGGGTTTCTTAGCACCCAACTGTGATGGATCGTGCCAATATGAGAAAGTGCTATAAAGTGGAGAGTAAAAGTGATGGAACTGGCATGAAGAAGATGTAGGTCTTCTTATGTATGCACTTTTAAACAAAATTGAAAGGGTATAATAGTGTGGGATCAACTTCATAGACGATATATTGATTATATGCAAAGAGTCACTCTATTCTTTGTTCTTTTATGAAGATGCAGTGGGTTAAAATCTTGGTATATTTATAGTGGGGAGGGGAGGTTTGATATGTGCAAATCTGCCCAATAGCCCAGTATAGTAACCTAGTGAAGTCACTTCTGAAAGATGAGTTGCTGTTATATGGTGTCTACTAATACTAGTTAGATTAGGAGGCTCCCAGTAAAGGGAAAATTCAAAAGTGGGAGGAGAGAATGGCTTTTATCCTACTCATGAACAAGTGGCTGTGGATGTTGAAATCATGATGTAGGTTGGTTTACATATGATAATTACTTAGTAATTCATTGAAAATATCAAAGATTAAAACAATGAATTTGGCATCACTAAAATAGAGCATTTGGCTGAGAAAGCCAGCAGAGCAAGCCTTTGCAATAAATGGGAGAAGGAAAAGAGGCAAAAGTTGAGAAGGAAAATAGAGCTGGTGGTTTCCAAGATTATTCAGGTGGATTTATATGTCTCCTCCCCTTGCTTACAACACAAAGTGAGTTTATGAGAATGTCCAAAAGACTTGCTTTGCTCTTTGGATTGAAGTATTTCCTTGGAATGAAAAGTGCAAAAAGATGGTGCTGCTGCTAGTAGGAATAGGGCCAGCACAACTCAGACAAGTGTATATGTGTATTTATTGAATATATACTTATATTTGATAATTATAATGTTGTGGAAATACATGGCTTGTCTTCCACAGGGCAAAAAGAGATGAAACATCAGATCCCACAGATGCTGTGGTGGGGGGCTGGCAGGCAGAAGTGAAAAGTGGTGGGGAAGAGAGTTAAAGAAGAGACTAGTTAGGTGCTAAACTGAAACTGCGGTGGTTATTATTCACCAACTTAAGAGTTGTTCTGGCCCTCTTCACAGCACATATGGGACTGGTAATCACAGTTTTGTTGCAGTGGGAGGCAATTATAAATGCAAGTTAAACTGCATACATACATGGTAGAAGTGAGATTGCTTCATTTACAGCAGGAACCCTCAGGTAAGGACAACAAGTCCATTGTTGTTTCCAAAATATGTGGCAAAGTCTCTCCCTTTTTAATGGGTCTGCTCTTCCGCTTTCCTAACAGGAAAGGATGATGAAAAAGTGCTCTTGTGATAAACCAGGCACATAGCAGTTGAACTGGATTCATGGAGAGGCACACAGGCCCTGAACTTTGGAAGCAGCCATCCTCTTCTCAAGCCACATTTCCTGCAGCAGTTTCTCCTTTCATGAGCCCAGTTGGCTTTATCTTAGTATGTTTCTTGCATTTAAGCCAATAGAAAGCCTTGCTTTTTTAATTTTGGGTAGATGGAGTAAGGATGCACCTGGACATTTGGTGAAACAGTTCCCCTCCCTCTTCTGGTTTACTGTGCAAGTTCTGGAAGGGGCAGCACATTCTCTATGGATGGAGGAGCAGAATGCCTTGTGGGTCCTCTCTTCTTTCTCCTCTGAGGAAAACTGAACTTCCCCAGCAATCTGCTAGACCTAAAGTGGTGATGCTGTCTCCTCAGACAAGGGCAGTTGGGAAGGCATTCATTTCATTTGTAAATATGAGTTTTTTCTATCGCATTTTGTACAAACTAGTGCTTTTATTATTGTGAATATTCAGGTTTGGAGAGGAGATGAGTTTTAAGTTGTTGTTTTCCCCTACAACTTTCAGGCTGTATGTCTGGAAGCAGTTTTATGTGGGCCCAGGCCATTGAAAAATGTGCAGAACGAAAGAAAATTGCATGCATTGAATACCTCTTTCTAACCCACACCGGCCATATTTTTTCTTCATAGTCAGAAAAAGGCATTATATCACCTCAAGCTTTCTTTGTGGGGCTTTTATGTTCTGATGGAAGCACACCATCTTCTTTGCTTGATTATAAACTCCATGTCATAATCTTCCTGTGGAATCTTAGTTCTCCTGAAACGTTGTGCTGTTTTCTCTGGCTGATGGAGTGAGCCATCATTTTGAATGTTCAGTTTAGACCATCATCCAACACTACAGGGACTTCTACAAAGTTATGTTGGCTTGGAAACCTTGGGATTGGAAAATCTTTTCAGTTTACTAATACTTAAGTGTTATTAGCAGCTGGGTTTGATCCTACTGATGAGATTGCCTCCAGCAGCCATTTCAGTATTCCCATCCCTCAGCTGAAACCAAAAATACTAGAGAATGGTACTTCGGAGAAAACTGATTTTAAAAACAAACCAAAAAGATGCTAACTGAACTCTCAGAATGATTCCAGATCTGTTTTGGGATGGCCCACTATTGGTCTCATTTACTTAAAAAATGTTTCTGTGATCCTAACCCAGTTTGATTTTTTTTTTAACATTTATAGATTCAGGTCTGACAATATTCTAGTGCTTTGCAAATATTAATTTGTGTGCACAGAGCACAATAAGTATCTACTTTAGCATCAACTAGAAATGTTGAAGGACTTTCAGTGGCAGTCAGTTTACAGGTATTTTGACAAGTTACAATACCTTCCTGCTTTTTTCCAGTTAGTTATCTTTAATTTGAAATATATTTTTTTCTTGGTGTTGACATATGACCAATAAGAAAATGTGTGTTTTGGATTACACACATAGGTGATACTTTGGACACTGATTATGATTTTGTAATATAAGAATCTGAATTTTATTACATAAGGGCCCCCCACTAAGTGAACATGATGAGAAATTCTAACAGCTGTTTTTACTGTCTTTGTTGGAATGGAAACAATGTTGGTTGATTAAAAAAACACAAGACATTGTAAAATCGGTGAACAGAGTTATATGTTGAAACTTTGTTTCTGTTTCCCTCTTAGACAAATGAAATGCATCCCTAACATTTTTGTTATTTCATCTGGTTGATTTTCCCTATGAATTAACTAATGTTTATTGCTTCTGGAATGGGTATTCCAGAAAACGGATAATGTGACTGGTATGTTTTGAGTCTGACATCCTCTGCCACTCATGTTCTCTAGCAGAGTGTGTTGGAGCACCTCCTTAATGCTTGCTCTTTTAGAACCAAGAGACAATGTGCATATTTCAAATGCAAGGGTACAACAGAGGAAATGTTTGAGAGGAGTTGCAGCGGCAGAATTCTCCAGCTGTTTGGTACTCTAAGAATATGATGAATGCGGTATTATGCTTGACACTAGAAACATTTCTAAAAGTATTCCCCTTGTGTCAGCACTTTAGATTTTTTAAAAACATATTTCATCCCTATACTTTCACCTTGGCAAATCTGTGAGTATCTCTTGTAATTGCAGAAATCCAACACAACTCCAATTTGGATCCACGTGTTTTAGCCATTTTCTTACAACTTCTTTCCTCCCCCAAGGAGTTTCCCCTCTCAAGGTCCTTCAGTCAAACCCATAGTTTTTGCCATATAATTTTAATGTGGCAGTGACAGTGAATACCTAACTGAATGGAGGCAATATTCTGTTGTTCTCCAGGATATTGTACTCATAATAACCAGGCCAGCTTTGTGTGCCTTTTGAGTTTCTTGATATATATCCTCATGTCAGGAAGGGTTAGCATATTATTTGTGATTGCACTTGGTATGGCCCAACTGCTCTAAATGGGACATGTGCTGGTTGCATTCTATTACACACTCATCATAGAGAGACCAAGAGTTTCACTTCCTAACAACAGAAGAGGGACCTAAAACTCACCTAACATACTTTTACATTCTCTCCCGTAAGTGCTTCCCATCAATTGAATATTGAATATACTAGGTCCGTTGAAGTGGAATATGTCCACTATACTTTTGAACACTGCTCGAACGTGAAGACAGTAATTAGTGGGACACTAGCTTTGTCCCCAAAGGGCTTATTTCCAGTGTATAGCCAAATAGGCTTTCAAGCCATAGTTCCTGTTCTTAATATTCCCTACACCCTCACCACTGAAAATGTTGGTTGGGGATTATAACCGCCAGTTACAGATCGAGGCATATAGCTTCTTTTCCATTATGGATAGAATATCATTTCATCAAGACAAACTTCAGATCAAAACCAATCATCTCATTTTCAACAGGTTAGTTTCAAATAGTTTGACACTCCTTTTCAGGGTTTGATTGCTCCCAAATCTCATTTGTGATTGACAATGACATGAACAGTCATATCATCCTATAGGTAATGTATACTGTATTTTGATCAAACAAGTATATTCAAATCCAATGAAAAACAAAAATCAAAATACAAAACAATGACTATCAATCCACATACAATTAGTATGGCAACAGACCAGTTACCAAGGAGAAGCTTTGCAAGGATCATATTTCCTACATTAATATATATACATATTATTTTTGTAATGTTCCTTAATCTGGAAGCAAAGACTAAGGGTGGTATGTTGTTACTTAGGTTTTAACTAGACTGATGGACTGGATCTGGTTAATTAGCATCACTTAAGGTTGCATAGAGGTGCTGTCAAGGTCAAATGAATGCCATTAAAATAATGACCTCACAGCACTATAAAATTGTGCAACATTCTTTGATAGTTTGGGTCTGTGGTCCCTCACAGCTGATATTTATCCTTAAAATGCTACCTTATTGATGAATGCTTAATTAACTCCTGTCCTGAAGAAATGGGATATGCCATTTGGTGTGATGTGGCAGTTTCAGGTCAGGAAACCACAATGCATCTCTAGCTATCCTGTTTGGTTCTTTCTTAAGAGAGAAAATAAATAGCAGACGTTCCCTCTTGTCTCCTCCTCCTTCCATGGGAAATCTTTCAATTTAAAAAGAAATTATAAAAAGTACTAACATTTACTTCCCCATTCATGAAGTAGCAAGAGAAAGCATTCAATTTCCCAGTATTATCAAGTGGCTTCAGCAAACAGCCATCTACTTTGTTCAGTCCTAGCAATCACACAGGCTGGAACTGAATCAAAAGGCAGAGATCCCACCTGCACCACAGAAACAGTAGGTCTTGATTGGGGTCAAATAAGGTTCAGGTAAACATACATCAGGGATGGGCTGGTTTGCAATAGCATGCATGCCACGTGGTCATCAGGAAGAGGAATGAACCAAACCATCCCCAAATACAGACCAAACAGCATCTACTTGCACTGTAAATTGCAGAGCAGAAAAGCAACCATGGACCCTTCTCATTATGTTTTCTATTGTTTGTCCAATTGCATGAATGATCTTGCAGTTATGAAAGCAGTTATAGAAGAAAGGACCTGCTGTTGGGGCTTGGGGACATTTAACAAATGCCTTTCTGCTCTGCATTTAGGCAGTAGGATATCAGTTTAGCAATTTAATAAAACTGAGGAACTTAGAAATAAATTATCATGCCTTCCCCCAGATGAATTGGTGGAGTGAGTGGATCTGTCCCGACTGAGCTTTGCATATGACTTAAACTTAATCATATAGCCAGTTTAAATTTTAACTCACATTTGTGATGCCATCACAACACAAATGGAAGTGGATCGTGGGGTGGGGAAGTTTCATTATGTGCCAATCTTAGTTTAGATGCACTCAGTCAATGAAGCCAACATGTCAATTGGATTATTTGAAGTGGGTGTGTGATAAAAGCAAATCTGTACAGTATTGTCATTCAGTTATTACATGGCTCTTAATCTGTTTAACCGACCACATGCTTATAATGAATACAACCTTTGAATTCTTGGAGTGTCTAATCTATTCCATACCAATTTTACTGCATTTATTTTATAAGTACTAGTGTGGGTATGGGTGTATACATTCTCCTACACATCATCCACATAAACACTGCTGAAAAGATTAAGATAAATGTAGGTCTCAAATAACTTCCGCAAAAAGCCTCTGTATGGGCACATCCTGTACACCATATTTCATCCATCATTTTTACTCTTTTCAATATCAGAAATGCATTTTTCAGAGCAGAAACAATGCAGCATTTCCTAATATTGTTGTTGACATTATGTATTAATGTTGTGCCATATATAATATCATCCGCTTATTTGATTGCGGTTATATGTAAATATTAGTGTACATATGTATAGGCACTAACTACAGCAGCTATATTCAGGTTGGGGAAGAGGGTAATTTTTAAAATATGTACAGTATTTCCATATTAAGCAAAGGCATGGGGTGGGTGGGGAATTGATTTCTGAGTTGTGGTTTTCCTTGGTCTGTGGTGTTTGAAGTTGTTTCAGTGGTTGCTTTTGCCAGTTTGGGAAGTTTATCTGAATGTTCTATGTGTGCTAAGAAAGGGACATGTCGGGGGAGGTTGGTGGGTTGGTGCTGGGTGGGAAGGAAAGGGTGTTAATAATTTTCTTAATTAGAACATGTACTGATTGCTAGAGAATATATCTTTGAGATTATATGTTTGAAAATGCCAAGCTATGCTCTCCCTTAGGCTAATTTTTATTCAAGTGTTCTTTTTCTTCCCTTTGAACGCCATCATTGTTTCTGTCTTTCTCACTCATGATTGTCAGAATTAGCCTCCATTTCAAAAGCCATGTCTTTTTGGCTTTTAAATTAGGGGTTGCCATCTTTTCTTAGCCATTTTTTAAAATGAAGTCTGGATTCCCCCCTCCCCACCCCCCTGTGTCTAAACTGGATGGACCATCTTCTACTTAACATCTATATTAAGATCTTATTCTCTGATATTTATATTCCTCTAAGATTCCACTTACTGGAAGTATTCATGTTTGTTACCTCATGTTCTTTTTCTAGATGAATTGCTAGGGTGATTGCTGTCTTCATCTTAATATTTTGTGACCATGTTGAGCTTCTGAAGATGGCATAACTTTTCTAAGCAGCATACTTTCACATTTTAGATTC
Source organism: Phrynocephalus forsythii (assembly GCA_029282475.1). Taxonomy (NCBI): domain Eukaryota; kingdom Metazoa; phylum Chordata; class Lepidosauria; order Squamata; family Agamidae; genus Phrynocephalus; species Phrynocephalus forsythii. The sequence continues at coordinate 69,951,967 of JAPFRF010000006.1, read as the reverse complement.
TGGCAAAGACTGCTACGACAAAGCTATTATTACTTTGATGCATTAGTGGGATTTATCATACCTGTGCCAAACACCTTTGATAAAAGGTAATAATATATTTTACCTATTTGGGCTGCCAGGCACGAACTTTGATATTTCCTTGGTGTGTAGAAAGATTTTGTGACTTTGATAAACAGTTGAAATGACTGGAAAATTGTCAAATAATGAAACCCTGCAGCGTGTTTTTCCTTCTTTTGTATAAACTAATAATCAGCTATTTTCATTGATTTAAAAATAATTTGAATACATATTGGATGTCAGAATATCCAATGTTAAAATACATGAATTATTCCCAATTTATAGTACAATGGAACTATATTTATTTTGTAAGGAATGTAATAAAATACTGCTTTATAAGGACACCATAAAACACCTGAAACAGAACTGAAAGGAAAGTCAGCATCTTGTTTGATAACTCCATATTAATGACTAGTTATATCTTCATCATTTCATTAGAATGTTCTCTTTCACCATTCACTCTTACCTATTCTGTCTTTTATATTCAAGAGCCCTCTATTTTACCATGAACTCTCTACTTTCTCTCATAAGGGTGCTCTCAAGTCATATCCAAAGCACTTTGTTGGCATTGTACAAAAAAACCCCACCACTCAACATTAGTTACATTGCATTATATTCCAAACCCATTTAGAAGGAATTAAATTGTTAGTTGTTCATTTCTATAACCTTTCCAATTTTAGCAACATTGTTGTATAAAAATGAACATTAACATCAAAAATATATGTGCCATCCTGCTGCACAATTTCCTAATTTTACTTGCTAGTGTAAGCTCCCCAATCAACTTTGTGAGAGATAGTGAGGTATAGTGGATACAATGATGAATTCAGTGCTGGGGGAAACCCCTCCTTGACTAACTCATGTACCTCAACAATATAAGTTAGAAATGACTTGATAGCACATAACACACACACACACTGCCCTCTGTATGCCATCCATCCTTTTGACATCCTCTCTGTTTCTTCAGACTCCATTTCTGTTTCTTCAACTGTTTCTTCAGAGGTTCGTGGGGTTGGTCTCCATTGTAACAGCATGGCATCAGTTGAACTCAATTCACCAAGAAGCCATCATATACAACCCTTGATGAAATCAGTGTGCTTCTGATACTCTCTTGGTACAATAAAGTTACTGACTTGTGTGTGTGTGTGTGTGTGTGTGTGTGTGTGTGTGTGTGTGTGTGTGTGTGTGTGTGTGTGTGTGAGAGAGAGAGAGAGAGAGAGAGAGAGAGAGAGAGAGAGAGAGAGAGAGAGAGAGAGAGAGTTACACATTACTTCTTCACAATGGCATTAGAAATTATTTCTGTGTCCAAGTCTTATGTATTCATTTATCACTTTAGTTTTGGGCATATGCAAACATTCTCAGCAACGAGTTCATGTTTTTTTACTAAACATTTGTGACATTGAAAAGCAATTTAGAATGTTATCCTTTAGAAAGGAAAATGGGGAGAAAGGGCTCATAATTGCTGATCAGCAGCAGCTGCATTCTATTGTGGACATATCCAAATTTTTCAATCACACAGGTAACAAGGAGACTCACATTTTGTTATGTCTGTCTTCTTACATTGGGTATCTTCTGAAGTAATGTGGGGTTAGTGTCCACGTCCCATCACAAACATTTGCCTTCACAGTTAAAAGTATCACAATTTGTATTGTATTGTGCCTTTTAAAGTAATCATTGCTGCTCTAGAAAAAAACCACTTCATTTAATGATAATTCCCCATGGAAGACTGCAAACTGAAAGCTATTGATTGAGCATCTCCCTATCCATAATTAATGTGCTTTATTACTGTATACTAATTTTACAGCCACATTGATTGATGCTTATCAAAGGAATATTGTTGGTGCCTTTCATTTACATAAAATGTGTAGGTCGTCCCTGTCTGTTTGTAGCAGCATTACTAACCATGGTTTCCATTTTCTCAGCTAAAGTTGAATTCAATCCTAGCAAGCAAATGATCCCTGAATACTGTCCTCAGATGGAGCAATCTCACAATTCATCCTCAACTCCATCACACGATTGTTCTTGGGTAATTTGGTTGTTTCACAGTAAAAGTAGGGAATTTATAGCAGGTAGAATCACAACTCTTGCTGCCACAGTGATGAAGTTGTTGCCATGCCTCACTATGCTGTATGTTTCTGTTAACTCTGTGACCCACTTAATCCCATAGTATTTGTGCAGAAAGACACAGCATTTCAGCTGGTCATAATAAATAAGCTCTAAAGTCTCACTTGTTCTTATCTGCTGGAGTCCCACGAAGCACACATCATTCACAGAAATGGGTTTTGAGGTTAAAGGCTACTTGATCAGCCCATCGGTGAAATAGGATTGGAATCAGATCTTCTGATTCTCTGCTTGACGATACCTCAAGTTCAAATATATTAAATATAAGTTCTTTTCTACTCAAGCCAGCATAAGTTATTCCCTCCAAATGTATCTAGGACTGGGCCGGAAGCAAATTATGTCAAGTTAAGCATTGCATGCACTGAAGTGTATGAATTAAATTTCCTCCAGGAATCAGCAATTACAATGAATAAATTTAATCATGAAACTGTTTTGTAACAGACAACTTTGAAGTTAAAAAAAAAGCTAGCTCGCTGCCTGTGTAGCAAGATTTTTATTTACTAGTCAGGCTTGAGTTGTCTTGCTTGCTTGAATTAAATGGCCTACCTTCAACCTATTCCCAAGGAGAGTTGAGTTACATGCATGTAAGACTTTGATTTAATGGAACTACTCTTGTCTAAACTAACATTGGAGTTAGGCCATAATGCTGTCTTTGTGGAACAAAACTGTAACTTTCTCTAAGCTCTGATTGTACTTTACTATAGAATTGCAGAAGCTGGAAAGCTTTGCGAATCAGGTCCGTCTTAATGGCAACAACTTTTGACATTTGCTTTAGACACAGAGCAAAGATAAGCATTTAGGAAGACAGATATCCTTCGGCCCAGAATAAAGAGTTGAAACTCTGCCTGAGCTCATTGGGAGTAGCAAAGGACTCTGGATCTTCTGACAAATTGTTTCTATACGCTATATGTTTGTGTATGGTTTGAGTTTGCTTGGGGCTTGCCTAAGGCGGGGAGTGATTTCTGGCATACATATAGTTAGATGATATTTGGAAAGGAAAAGGCTGGGCTCATATGGGGACTCAAATTTGTGGCTCAGATTTTCAGGTGGTGTGGGGTCAAGGGGTATTGTGTCAATATGTGTATTATAAAACGTGGTGTTAGCTTTGCTAGCAGGTGCTTTCTTTGTTCTTTTTCATGCTTGAGCTTCTTGCTTCATCCAGTGGCAGGAAAATTAAGTTGTAGAGAAGAAGCAAATAATCTGCTTCTCATCCTTTTATAAAAATAATCATCACTATGACAGTGAAACTCACCCTCACAAAACAATAGTAAATTTACCCCTTCTGGGGCTTCAGATTGTTTCCCCTTCCAACAGAATTTGCTCAGTTTATAAGTTTGAGTGATCCTGCTGCTACTTTTTTTTTTTTTTTTTTTTAGGGAAGATGAAGATAGGAAAGATGTATTATTTTGAAGTCATTGTGATAGTAGGTACTGACTCAAATCAGTAGTAAGTTGCAACTAGAATAGGCCCAGTTAGAGGAACTTACATAGGTGTTGACTCACCAGATCCCCACTGATTCAATGAGAATGCAGTAACTCTAGATTTTAGCCAGTGTTTGGCTCTTTCTCCTCCTAAAAAAGGCATGTGACATACATGATGTCAGAATTGTAGGATTCTTTCTGAAACATCTTTTTGAAGAAGAAAAGTTCCTCCGTTTTAAGTTTGGGTTACATGATTCTCACAATCTACCCACTTGGTTATGTAGTTCAGAATAGATGGTGATGATGTACAATTGGATTTGCCAGAACAAGGCAGCATCTCACAGATGCCTCATATCATCACTGCAGCAGATGATGTCAACAACTGCATACGTGTTCAGTGACACACTGCTATATAGCACATTGTTCCTCTGGGCACATAACATGGTTTCAGGCATAGTATTCTCCATTGTCATTGTCACAATCTCATTTTCATTACCTTTATCTTACGGCTTGTGTTGCCTGTGCCATGTATTTTTCTGGATAGCCAAGAGCTGTTATGTCTTCAACAGAGCAGCATGCTTATCATGCGTCACACTCTCCTTCACAAATCTGATGCCAAGCATCTTTCTTTTCTTTTTTCTTGGTAGTTACTGCAGAGCATACAATATTGAAAAATCTCTTATTTACATCTTAGGCAAAAGAGGTGCCGGGTTTGAATGTCATTTGATACTATGGCAAACCTATCATTTAATGTTTATGCACCATTGCTCAAACTGAACTGTTAATATTATCATCTAGAGATGGAAAAGTTTTGCCTCTGTTACCTTAAAAAGGATGAAATATGAAACCAACTGTTACTGGTATATCAACTCCTCCTGTAGCCTGAAATGTGGTTTGGCTTGACATTACTGTCTTTCCTCAATTTGTGGCATAAACTATTAAAATAATTCTCAGTATACAGGACAGAGCTAGTTAGTGACCTCCTGAACCTAGTAGTACCATGGGCAGTGACAGAAATGTCACTCTGTCCCTCCTCCAAAGACAGATCTTGAATTGTAAAGGTAATACATAGTTTTGGGGAGGCCTTGCTCATCACAGATCTGGGACCTATACTTAATGTTAAGTGAAAAAAGCATGTGTGAAGGATTTAAGATGGAGAAACAGCAGGGGCCAAACCACAACTCCTCCTCTCCACACACACTGCATGCTTCTGTTCTGGTTCAGTTCCCTATGTCTTTGTTAAATCTTAGCAAGAAATTCATGCATGGGTCACCGGCATACCAAGTAGCTCAGTCCAAAGATGCAGAGGAAAGGAAACATGAGAGGAAAGCAGTGGGGAAGGAGAAAACAAGAAGGGAGGAGGGGTGATGAAGGAAAAATGGAGGGCAGGAATGGACTAAAAATGTCATAAGCAAATAATTTTTCCATGTGTTTCTTTAAATGCTTTAGAACCATGAGCTGATTTATAGCACTTAGCAAGACTCAGACACCATTGTGAAATATATGTGGTTACTTGTCTGAGTTTTTATGAATTTCAAGATATATCTGGAGGGAAAACATTTGGGCAGGGAAAAAGAAGCTACATTCTGCATTATAATTCTAAGATCTCAGTTCTTGGCTGTATACTGCAAATGGGAAGGTACATACTCTGTGTTCATAATGTGTTTGGTGCTCAGGTAATTTCTGAGCTGCCCTGGCCACTGAACAAAATGTTCTGCAGTATATCCCCTTGTCCTTTTTTTCCCTTATAAGAATACTGATCACTTGGGGTGTAATGTTCAATCTCATGCCCTCCTCTTGATTTAAAAAAAAAATCGTTATTTTTCAGATGATTGGAAGAAACTGAATTATATTCCATTGCTATAGTTGTGCTAGCCGAGTACCCTGCATTTTAAAATAACTGAATGAGGAAGGTTCATACTGTGGCTGACAACTTGTAGAGATGGGCACAAATCGAAAAAATGATGTTTTGGTTTTTCGGTTTTGTTGTGGGTCACGTTTCGGTTCATTTTCATTTTTTGTGAATTTTTTTTTAAAAAATTGTTTTGTTTTTTCATTTTTCATTTTTCATTTTTACCCACTTTTTGTGTGATTTAAAGCATTTCCATGCGCGGGCGTCCCCCAGTGCCCCAGAACAGAGGGAAAACACTAAAAAAATGATGCTGGCAGAGACACAGTATAGACTAAGTACGCAGGGAGGCTGCAAAGGCAGCGGTGGACGTTGCCCAGGGTGTAAGGCAGTCGCAGAGTGACTGCACTGTGGGGCAGGGGAGGGTAATCACCAAGAGGTACGCACGCGCACAGGGAGGCTGCAAGAGAAATCTCTTCTCTTTATTGCTGGGTTTTTACGGATATTCAGGGTGTTTTTTAATGTTTAAAAACAGCTCATTTCATTGCACGTCGCCATTAATGAAAACGAAGCATAACAAACCTAATTTTCGTGGTTCTGTTTGGTTTGTTCCAATTTCATCACAATTTTCATTATTCATTTCGTTACGTAATGAAACAAATAATGAATAATGGAATGAATTTTTTTTCCATTTTGTGCCCATCTCTACTGACAACAATGCCTTTAAACCATAATTCTATGGAACATTGTTGCAATGCTTTGCACTGCTTTTGTTTTGTATATGTATAATTTTATATATATAAAATTTTACAAATGTTGACAAATTTCAGGAATTAAATACTTCCCTTTGTCCTGCAGCCCCCAATGGCTTCCCCACAATGAAATGGTCCTCAAATCCTTTTTGAGGGGTGAACTGGAAAAATGTTGATTTCTGAAAAATCTCTGTAGCTGATGATGTCATCAGCCTTATGTGGCATTAATGATGCAACAGGATTTCAGCCAATATACGATTTTCTTGCTGCATGATTAAATTTGATTTCCCTGATAGTATTAAATGATTCTTCCAACACTGTGGTAACCCTTTGAACAAAGCCAACCTTTGGAAAAAATATATGAATTCTGTACATAATTATTTCAGGTGGCAGTGGTGTTATTGATCACATATGTTACTATGATTCTTATAGAACTCTGATCACACAAAAAGTGTCTTAGTGCTCAAAACAGTTGATTTTTTAAAAAAGGGCGAGTCTGAAAACCAACAAGTAACATATGCACATTTACAACCCAATTGTATCCATAGCTAGGTGTTTCTGAGCCCACAAGGGTTCAGCACGTTCATGCATCCTTAACTGTAAACTAGATTGAACTGCTAATAAGCTTTAAACTGATGATCTGGAAGGTCTCTCATTTTAAAACTGGGAAATTTCCTAACAAATCTTTCTTACCAGAAAAAAGCACTTTGCCAACATTTGGCCACTTGTAGGGGAATAAATAGTAAAATGATTCCCCCCCCCACACCTGAAGTGATAAACAGCCTGAAAGGAATGTTTTGCATACGTGAACTGAATGGTAGGCATAAGTTTGCTTTGGAAGCAAATGATATTCTGAAAATGAATGTTAACTAATTTTAGATTTCACTTCTATGGTCTTTATTAGAAAAAGTGCTTTTCAAAGGAAAAGAATTGCATACAACACTTCAAAATACAGCAAGGAATTGCAGTATGAACTATATTATTGTTGGTTCTAGAATTATTCCTGTTCTTATTTTCAAGGTCAGTGTTCTGCTTCATCACATCTCTTCAAAGAGCTTTACCAACTTCTCCAGCTTCATTCATAAGGAATAAACCTTCATTCTTTTGCACTAACATAGGGAAGGTGGAACATCCCACTCCCCACCCCACCCCCATGAAATAGAACACCGGTTTTCTAATCTGCCGATTTAGTTCATCATCCAAATCATTTCAGATGATTTATTTAACCACTGAGCCTTTACATTGTATATGCATATGTACATATATTGGCTGAGAGTCTTAATGATATAGAATAATGTTGCTAATCAGGGATACATAGGTAAGATTGATTCCTGATTTTTTAAAGGTAAACTTGATCATATAATGGGCTATAGTGCAATAGAATATGATTAGAGGAAGCAAGCACGTAGCTGAATTTCAGCTCTTGTGGCCAGGTTAGGTTACCTGTGCTAGTTTCACTTTCCACAACATACATTACATTCCAGGCTTGCCCTCCTCTGCATACCCAGTGGGATTTTTTTTTGGGGGGGGCTATGTTTCTTATGCCGTTCATTTCCATTATGGATGAGGAGGAAGAAGACATTTCTCTGAAACCTACTGTAGTTTATAGCCACATCTTTTATATAATGCCTAAATTTTAATTTAATGAGATATTTAAGCAGAAGCTATATACACATATCATGTGCATGTAACCACTTTGCAAGATGGTCATCTGAAACGTCTCTTGTGCAATGAGAAGATTTTTACCACATACATATCTTTATTTAATCAGACATTGATGAAAACTGCAGGGGAATAAAATTATTCTCACCATTTGATACTACATTTTGAATGATTGGTATCACAAACAATTGCATAAATACCTTGGTAATTTACCATTGAAAAAAATGCCTATCTATTTATATTTGAAGAGAATGTATAAAATGTGTGAGGGATGGGAAAATGTAAGAGACAAAGGTAATTTAGCCAGTAGCCATGCCAGTCTATTACAAAACAAGAGAAACCAGAAGTCTTTTTAGCACCTTAGTTAGTTAGTTTTATAGTTAGTCTTAAAGAATTCTGGATTCTCTTAGACAAAAAAGATATCTTAGATATTGTTTTACAGAGAAGCATACAACTGGTGTCTTGGGGAGAATATGATTGGGCTGTAAATAAATCTTCTCTAATTTGGTCTGATATATATGCTGTGATATTTGCTTCTTAATGGGTATATCTAACATTCAGATCAAACAGTGCCTTCCTCATTGACCAGAACCAACAGTCTCTGAAGCACTATCCAGCTCCACAGTACAACAGTTCTGAATATAGCTGTTGAGGTGAATTTGTAGTCGATAATGGTATTATAGGTTCTTTATCAAGAGATAATTATACAAATTATATACTTTTCCCCAGATGTCAAATGTAAATATGAAAGAACTAAGGGTCTTTTTACACGACCCCTAAGATCCGCTGGCCACTTAAAGTCGGACCAGAGATCTTAGGGGTTCATCGCTCTTCGGGCGTTCACACACCCCTCTGCACTTCCTGGTTGCTGGCTGCGTGAGGGAAGGGAGAAAAAGAGAAAGAAAAGCATGCCGCTCACCTCCGTTCTGCCTCTCGTCTCTGTAAAAGTAGCTCTTAAAGGGGCGGGAGCCAAAAAACAACAAACAGAAGCAAGGAGAGCCCCACACTCACTATCCTTACACTGGATCAAATAATTTTCACCTCCAAAAAGCAGGTACCTGAAAGCTGCGCTGGGACGCGCTAAAGTGGGCGTGGTCGCACTTAATTTCCTGTTAACTCCGGAGCTGGTGGGTAAACATTTTTAAGCTCCGGAGCTGGGAGCCATTTGCCCCGGAGTTTAGGGGTCGTGTATAAACGCCCTAAGACCATTCCATGTAATTCTCCTTTGAAGGATGGGAAGTGATGCTTGGTGTTAACACCTGTGAGCCTGTTGTGTGTATTTTATTTTTTAAAATAATGTACATTTGACCAGATAAGCTCAGTGCACAATAAGAGAAATACATATTCCCAAAGGGAGTAAAATTCTCTTTGATCTCTGTGACAACCTTTTCTCCTGGGCATCTTATCTCCAGGAAAGCCCTGGAATATCCCAGTACTTTACTGAGAATCAATAAACTCCTCTGCTCAATCTTGTCATCTTTTCTACCAATTTTGTAATGCTGTTTTTGTCCCTTCTTTATTCTAAAGAGAACCCCAGGATCATGCCTAGCAGGCCACTACCACCCCTGAAAGATGTTGGATTACCTACATAAGCAATTGTGTCAAGGAAGGGAATAGTAAGATGGTAGGAGCAGTTGGAGCATATGGGACAACATGTAATCTTAGCTGCAGTAAAAATAAAACAAAAATCACATTATATGTACTTAAATAACATCTGCACAAGAAAACCTCTTTAAATATTTTGGGAAATATTGTGAATACTTTTTGATAGAAAAACTAATTTTTATGTAGCATGAAAGTTACCAAAATAAAATGATCAAAAATGGAAGTTGTGCACAGGACTTTTGTTGTGGGGTGGGGTGGCGAAGAGCAGGGTTGAGGGAGGAAGGTGCAGTGGGGAATGGAAGACGTGTCACCATGTGTGATGAGAAGGATGGATAATTGGACTCGTGCATTATATAACCCACAATGTTTCCTAGAAGTGAAAAAAGTCTTTTAATGAAGGTGTTGATATACACAAAGAGCATTCCAGGTGGTAACTTAGACTGGCAGTTCAGTAGGAAATAAATGCTTTGTGGGGTGAGAATGGGATAGATTGCAAGGATTGTGTATGTATGTGAGCCGTCACCTTATTTTAGTTGCTAAACTGCAATGCTGCATTAGTGAAACAATATACACCTGATCTTCATTTTCTTCCTTACTCCAAAGTAAGCACACAAGGGCCTGATTGGAATATCATCTTAAGCTAAAGACAGGATAAACCTCCCTTGTGGGAAGCAAAGAAGGAATGAAGGACCTTCTGTTGGTTTCAGTTGCTCTGCCTTTCTAATCTCCTCATAGGCAGCGAAGGAACATAAGAACGAACAGCCTTGTTGGAACAGGCCACAGCCCATCCAGTCCAGCATTCTGTCTCACACAGTGGCTCACCCAAGCAGATGTCATCACCTGCTTAAGATTCCCTACAAATGGCATTGAGAGATATCCTGCCTATCTCTCCAACCCGGAGGTTGTCCTTAGGTATCCATAATGATTGATAACCATATAAATCCCATCCCACAAACAAAAAACTGGGGTGGGATTTAAGCCTCTTCTAACCATCTTCAATGTTGCTGATGCAGATCAGGTTCACTTATTTTGCAGTTTTAAAATATACATGCCAGTTGCACTCTGTATATTTAATGCAACATATAATATAGACCTGAGTCAGATCATGTGCTGTTTTCTTTAAGTTCACATTCACTTTTTATGATCTTGGTGGAGTGCTTTCCTAATCTGTATACTGTATATTTTAATAAAAAATGTTGGGAGCTATTTCTTACAGCTTTGACCCCCTGCCATAGTGGACAAGTATGTGTGCACTTTGAAAGGTCAGATGGTGGTATACAATCTTAAGAAATAATAATAATAAAAACAGAACTCCTACCTGCCCTTCTCAAAATCATTGTGTAGTTGCAGTCACTGCAGTCTCCCGAGGTGTTGTAATTTTGCTTGTCTCTTCTGTTGAATAGTGGCAGGCTCTCATGTAGCACATAGTGCATTCTGTTGCCATATTGAAAACAAACAAACTCTGCAGGAGCATAATTGCGGTTCAGGGTGTTTGCTCCCTGCCTGTTTGAAGATTGCTTGAGAACAGGGATACCTGACTGTTGGGTCTGTAGTATGACCCGTTAAAGCTGGCTTACTGTTGCTGCCAGATGTTGGGTATTTGGTTACTTCTTGGCCAGCTCCATTCCTCCACCTCCCATACTAGAGTGCCATTGTTCTTAAGCCACTGGGAAGATGCCTCCGGCCATGGCCAATCTGGTTGGGAGCAGGAAAATTGGAGGTGGCTTTTAACCTGTTTGCCATGGGTAAAGTTGTTATTTGTTTGGAGAAAAGTATAGTGTCAAAGGAAATGCTTTTTTTTAGGACTCAAGCCCAAATTCTGCCTTGTTTTCAATTTGCCTCTGTAGGCAAATTGATTTATCTTCAGCAAACCGATTGCCAGTTGTTTTGTAGAATTGAATGATTGGACCAGTTAAAATTCTGGTTAGCTACATGGCTGTGGGAAACTTTAATTGTCCAGGTTCTGTTATAGACCAAGTGAGCAAGCAAGTAAGTGAGTGAACGAGAGAGACAGAGACACAGAGAGAGACAGAGACAGAGACAGAGAGACAGAGAGAACACTAGGTGTTCATTTAATAGCCTTTTTTACCGTGGTTCCATTTCCTAAGTATGTTTTCCAAATGGTTTGATACATTCTAAATCTGTTGAAGTTGGAGGGAGCTGCTCCATAGCATATCACTCCTTAACAGGTACACCTTGGCCTGTTGTGTTTGTTTGGTTTGGTTTTGGTTTTGGTTTTTTAGCTGCATGGCTCTAATTTGTGGAAGCATATGCTTTGCATAAATGATTTCTGGGTATATTCAAGATTGTATCAATCTGAGAGCCAGAGATTGTATATCAATGCTATTGTGTGAGGCAACATACATTGTTCGGCAGGTTGGGTGGGCTAGGAGAATCATCCCCTCCCCAGTAGATTTCTCTTCCATACCCTATACACATTATTGTGAAATGGGAGTTTAACCACTGAAGACTAAGTTAGCATCACCAGTTGAACTGAAGAAATGCTCTTGAATGGGTTAGGGTTAGGGTTAGGGACTGCAGCATGTATTGTTCATCTCAAACTTAATCTCAACTCACTTTAAGAAATCTACATGATATCTGCCAGAATGATGGCTTATATGTAATATATCATTTGGTTCTCATATCTGTTCTCTAGAAGTCACAACCCACAGCAAATTGCCATTGGAGTCATAGTAAAGTTATTTCCTTGCACCACTTCTAACATAGCCCAGAGACTGCAATATGTGTTAGACTTCTCCAGCCAGAGTTCTTGGACTGTAATATCCATTATCCCCAGTTATCAAAGTCAAAAGCCAACTGATATATCGGAAATGGGTCCTTCTCAACTACCATGTCTGGTGAACAACCTTCTGAGTCTTTCCGCCACTCTCACTCCAGTTCATTTCCCTCCCTTTTCCACCCCTAGCTCTGCCATCACAATATGCCCTCCTCTCCCTCTCTCCAGTAAAGAATTGCTTTATTGGCTTCTTTCTTATCTGAACTGAATGGACTGAGTGTCACAAAGTGCCTTCTGGGGCTCTCTGATTAGCCTAACCAGTGTTCACAGAGGATCTGTGGAACCGAGGCTTGTGCATCAAATCCTCCAGCTCAAGGTTAAGCACGGACCTCACAATTGCCCTTCAGCTGCTTGTTCTCTTTCTATTAACTGCGGGGGACACTGTAGAATTTTAAGTAAGTTTCTCTGTGTAAGTGGGACTCTCTGAAGATAAGCAATGTAGGAGATTGTGTACGTGCACTTGCATGCAGAGGAACTTCTGATACTTTTAAAACTGCTTTCAAGGATAATTTTTTTCCCTCACCAGAAACTTAAGTAAAATATTCCCAGCACCGTACAAACCATATGGCTGCCATTTTGGGGTGCTCTTAAAATGCATCATTTCCTCCATCTTCCACACTGCTTTCAGATGTCCTGACATCTTCTCTAATATCAGCCATTCCTGCTGTATGGGCAGCCCAGGAGAGTGTAGATGGATGTCTTTTGTGATTGCTGTGGAGGAAGGCAAGTTAATGGGGGGTCATGATGACAGTTTTTCCAAACATCTTCCAACATAGTTTGGGGGAGAGAAGGCAACTCTTTGACAGAGCCACTGAGGGACAGATAGAAGACAGTGGTTAATCATTATGTCACACACCTTAGAGAGGGAAAGTTACTATTCCTTTGGCTATGTAAATTTCATGTCACCTTTACACAGTGCTTGGAAAAGTTACTTTTTTGCACTGTACCTTTCAGAATCCTGTGCCCTGGGCTGGCTGAGAAATTAAGGGAGTTAGATAATTTCTGAGTTCTTTTTTGAAGAAAGAAAGAAAGAAGAAAGAAAGAAAGAAAGAAAGAAAGAAAGAAAGAAAGAAAGAAAGAAAGAAAGAAAGAAAGAAAGAAAGATAATCCAATGTCTGCTTTTACTGCTTTGACCTTTCCAAAAGAATCATGAAGACAGTTTATGAAAGATTCCTCTTCCTACACCACTAAAACAGAACAGTGTTTCCTAGGATCTGAATGTGAGTGGAAGGGAAATGGTGAATAGACATATCTATATCAAGAGCTCAAAAGGACAGGCACAAACCCTGGTACTTCATACTTTTGAATTGAGCCAAGAAATGAGATGCAAACCTTCCTTTCACAGCAAATGTGCACTCTGTTTCCTGGAAGGGCCATGGAGGAAGTCTTTTCAGGTTATTACTGTGGCAAAAAATCAAATTAAACCATAAATAGGGAAGCACAAAACCGATCTCAACAGAAAGAAAAAACATGCTAGATTTCATAGCAGTCACTTTTGATTCAATTGATAAAGGTATATTTAAACAATGTGGTAGATTTAAAATTATTCCATCCCATTTTATTTTAAATAGTCTTGTTTACTGAGCTCCTGTTTCTTGTCCCAGCCCCTTCCACCTAGCAGTTCATAAAAATGTGAGTAAATAAATTAGTACCACTTCCTTGGGAAGATACCAGTGTTCGGTGCAATTGCTCATTTAGTCATGCCAGCTGCATGCCCATGAAAATATTTCTATGGACAAATGGTGGCTCTTTGGCTAACAAACAGTGATGAGCACTGGCTCCTAGCATTGGAAATGAATGGAATTAATTGTCAGAGGGAACCTTTGCCTTTACTGCTTTAAAGGCAAAGCAGCTAGTGGCCTTCTGTGGCACTCTACAGAGTAGGTATGCCTCATCTTGAAGAAAGATTCTTCTTCAGAGTACAGTATGGGGAGGAGGGAGATGGCCTTTACCAATCCTATGATTACCTAAACAACTAATACAGGTTCAAAAACATTAAAAGGCAAGCAGGGAGGAAAGGCCATGTTAAGAAATGTGGTGTTTGAGATCAACAACTTCCAGATCTTCCTAGCCAGCATAGCCACTGACCATGTTGAATGTTGGGTTCTGACAAATGTAGTCCCCAAAGTAACTTTTCCAAACTTTGTGAATGGATCTTTTTGCGCAAGCCCTGCAAAAGTATGCTATCTTGATACTGTGCCAACAGTGTCAAGTAGTAAACTTTTCACAACCATTCCAGCCATGTGCATGAACAGGTCTGCCCATTAAGTCATTTTTGAACCACACTCTCTTGAGTATGAAGCAGGGTGGTACTCCAGTGGAATGAAACTTCCTCACTAAACAGAAGACTAGGAACAAGATTTGGGATGTACATCTGACTGAAACCCAGACATAACAGCTATAGATCATTCCCAAATTGACCCAACATTATTACCTATATACGATCCATGCCTTGCCATTGATTTGTATCATTTTGAGCCATGTGAAGATGCAGCCTTTATTATCTAAAGCAGTAAGCCTGAGCGTGTTTAAGCATTTACAAAAATAAGTACCTTGTATAGGCATATACAAGGTGCAAATTCTTTTGTGTAGTCATTTTTTCCAGTACATTTTATTGATGAATAAATTTAGTACATATAGAAAGCCATCAGTCATGTAGGCCAATTTGGGCATCTTCACTCAGTGAGAGTTAATAATCTCAGTGGCACATTAAATTCAGTGGGGGAGTCACAGGCAAGTCAAACTAAGCAGGACAATATGGTGCTGTGACCCAATTGAAATCAATGAGTAGTGCAGGACCATCACCATTCCTTTCATAAAACCTTTTTTAAAGCCCAGAAGATGGTTGGGGCTCACACACTTGCTCTCTGGTAGTCCTTTACCATCTGCTGCAGGTCTTACATTCTTTGTTTCAAGATTTACCTGTGTGTTTAAAAATCAAAACATTATTGGGATCCATAATAAACTCAGATGGTCAGTCTTCTGGAGAAAACAAATTTGTGATGCACTAAGCCAATGGTTCTCAACATGTGGTCCCCAGATGTTCTTGGACTGGGCACTTCCAAATAAATTGTGCATTGTGCAATTACCGAATTCACTGAATTCTATGACTGAATCCTAATACCATTGTCTTCCACTTGTGATCCTCCCATGTTTTTTCTGCAGTTTCTTCACTATTTTTTTACTTTCTGCCAAATTAAAAAAAAATCTGTTAGAATATCTGCAGAATGTCTTTTAAGAGGTCCAACTGTAAGCCATTTGTCTGGAAACCCTCAGTTGGCTCTCAGCTGTTGGCTGCAACACCCCGCCACAAAGTCAACATTTAATCCACCTTACAGATGTTCTCATTTGTTCTCTCTTGATTTCTCATCTATTAATGCTTCTGGGTGGCTCCAGCTTTCTGACTCTTGTAGCTGCTGATCTAGAAAGCCTGTTAGTGCTTGATGTATGTCTTCCAGACATTCCTTCAGGGTTGCTTTAAGTTCTATTGCTCCTGCAGCTCTCTTCTCCATTCTGGCTCAGTTTACAGCTACTCACCATTTCTTTCCAAAGGAAAAGTACAGTACGGCATCTCACTTTTCATTCCCGTGTTAAGTGATCTTTACTTCCTGCAGCAGTCAGAAGGTTAGGGCCACATGAAATAGTTTAGATTTTTTTGGAAAGTGAATCCTGATTATGTCAGTAATCTGTTCATTTAAAACAACCAACCCTTTAAAAGTAGGCAGCTGAACTACTTAAATGTTTAATCAGATTTTCTTCATACCCAACCCATCCTCACCCTTGAGTTGCCTCAGATTGCAATGTGCATGTGCACACATGCATGGACACACAGAGAGACACATACATGCAATGTGCATACATAGCTCCTGTCTTAAATCTTCCCCTCCAGGGAAATTGCCCATTAGAGATGGGCACGACTCAAAAAAATTGTGTTTCGTTTTTCGTTTGGTCGTTTGGGGATCCGTTTTGGTTCATTTTCATTTTTCGTTTTCTTTTTGAAAAATTTTTTGTTTCATTTTCGGTTCATAAAGAAATGAAAAATGAAAACAAAAACGAAAAATTGCTGTCTCATTAGCATTCTTTTCAGTTCAATGGATTTGCCACAACGAAAATGAAAAACACGGCAAAATTGGTCATTTCGTTTCCATTTCCGTTTAGGTTTTTGAAAAATTTTCATTTTCGTTTTCATTACAAAACGAAATGAAAAAATGAAAACGAAAACGAAAATTTTGCTGAGTCATGCCCATCTCTATTGCCCATTTTAAAATCAAATTGTTTCTTAGCCCTTGGCTGCCATTGAATGATATCAGATCCTTTCTTCTGTCAAGCAATTCAGCTAAATTATGGTTACATAACAAAGAAATTCCAAGTTTGGAGAAATTGCCTTTTTGAACGATATTGGCCACGTTGACTTGGTGATTCTTGGACTGGAAAACATTTCCCAAATTCTGCAATGCGTTGGGGGTTTATACATGGAAAAGAACCATACTGCAGTATAGTTAAGCATGCTTATGCATTGGATAACGTTCAGTAAGGGCAGTTGACATGCCAGTTGTTCTTTGGGAAGCCCATTTCATAGTCTAGACATTCTCCACACCATATTGGCTGTCTGATTAGCTCTGAATTCTTGAGTATGGGATGCTCGGGCACCAATAGTTATCAATAAGCGAGTGAATGAAGACATTGTTTGCTAATGTTCCAGATTCTTTTACGCTCCAAACATCCCACAAAGAAATCTCCCAAGAGATTTCTGGCTCTCATATTCAATAGTTGAATAAGTTATATTTCAGGACCCTCTGGCATCTTTAAAACCCAAACAGTTTGATTTTTCTCATGCCAGTGACTTATATTGTGGTCTGCAACAAAGGTAAGAAGACTTCTCTCTGAATTGTATTCTGTTGAATGCATTTCTACCTGTTACAAGAAAAAAACAACCCAGCATCATTAATAAAGGTACGCTTATGGTTAAAAGACTTCATTCAACTGAAGCAGAACACTTTGAATGAGTGTGTACTTCACTCTTTTAGTATATTTACAGAGCTTTGCCCTTGAAAATGTAGGCTTTGAGAAAGAAGGGGGGGACTTAATCAAGGATATTATGCTTGATATTTTACTATCTACTAAAATTCAATTTATTATCATAAGAATTCTGTTTGTGTGAATGAAGCAAAGTGAAGAGACTGGATTGCTGTCATCACTATTTCCATTGCCAATGTTAAATGGATTTTGTTTCATTTCTTAACACAATGTGATCACAGACTGTAGGGAAGCATGGAGTCAAATAATGTGAAGGTTGAATTGAATTTAAGGCTGAATATGTAACTGGAAAATGTGCTTTTACAAGGATAATATTTCCCCTGTTTCTACATGATCTGTTTACATTGTTAGAACAGTGGACAGAACAGCACAATCATTACATTGCAGAGGAAAGTTGTCACCAACACAATACTTTCAAAATAAATGGATTTCTTCCATATCAATTTCACCTGCCAACATTCATCACAAGGAATCTGAAATTCTTAGTTCCTATCTTTTCATTTGAATTGGGTCATGAATGAAGTAGGCCAATTTCGTGCCTCAAGGATGGTTAGTTGCACTCTAGCAAATAAGCTCCTAGTGGTTAGGCTGTTGAATTTAAGAGGCCATGCAGGTAGGAGAATTCATTTTGTTTCTGAATCTGTTAATATTTGCTGAGGGGGCAGGTGAGAATTTTGGTTTCAAAGCCAACATACTACAATTATGGGTTCACGCTTCAGAACTATAAGAGGGAAAATATCATGTGTTTCTTTCATTTCAAAATTCCAGCATCTTAGATGGTGTTAAAGGAAAATAAAATCAATACAAAAAGACACAAAACCAAACCCCCACATAATTATTTTACTTGGTTGTTTAGATCTCCCTTCCCCAACACCAAAATTATCTGAAATTTTGTCTAGTTTTAGATTGCAGAATTTGACAATGTCCTTTTGTTTTGAATATGCATCTCAAGTTATGTTTTTATTGAAAAGCTAAAATTTGCCTCTCCACTAAGAGCTTGTGAAAATTAATATTTTGGACTATACCTCACAGAATCCTTTAAGGGATTCTGAGTGTTACACTTAAAAAAAAACACTTTTCCAAGCTCTACCTCTGGTTCTGTCAGGATCATGACATTTATGTTCAAAAACATTAGTAGCGTACAGAATGTCTTTAAAAATACATTGTATATTTTAAAAGGAACATACATTGTACATTGTAGTACAAGTACAAAGAGTTGTAACTATCCCAATGGACAATGTGCTTAACGGATGTTTCCATATTATATTTTTAAAGCCATGGGTATGAGTCAAGAGAGAGATTGTCTTTTCTACCATCCGTTCCACATTTTTATTGGTTAATATGATAAAAGCTACTACTTACTTTTCAGTGTTTTCATGAGAATGGAAAGTCCAGTGTGTATCAGGGGTGTGTGGTCTAACTTTGTGGGGTCTACTTTGATTTTTTACAAAACCCTACAGCCTACCAAATATAAAGCCATGGTAAGAATAATAGGGAATGGACAGTCTCTCTCTCTCTCTCTCTCTCTCTCTCTCTCTCTCTCTCTCTCTCTCTCTCTCTCTCTCCTCTCCTCTCCTCTCCTCTCTCCCACCCTTAACAGCAGTGTACCTAGGTTGCATACACAGGAATATGTTTATAGTTCCAGAATTAAGTTCACTTATTTCATACAGAGATCAGTTCTGAATTCTCTTGCCTTTATTTCAGTATTTTCTTTTAAAAATAATGTTGCTATTAAATGACTAGGAATTTTAACTTTTTATTCCCCTGCTTTATTAAATAACTTTAAAAATATTGTTTTGTTATTAAATAACTAAGTATCTTAACTTTCTGCACATGTACCATGAATCACTAGTAGTCTGTTTGGGCCAAAACATGTACCACATGTACCATGTCATCAGAACTGGGTGCTGAGAAAGTCTGACTATTACTGCAGGAGCTTTTTACACCTCCCATGGTTTGCAAATTAGCTTTCTTTCGTTTGTGATTGATCATTTATCAGGAAATAAGCTGAGACTTTTTTTTCTGTAAGTGAAGTAACTCTGCCATAAAGGTGCACTTGAATTCTCTGTGGAACATTCTGAATTTCAACTACTCAACATGGGCTCTCTGTCACATTTAATTTAGCCCTTAAAAATAATTGTGTGCCGACAAGTCAGTTCTGACTTAGGTAAACCTTTTCATGGTTTTCTAAATACAGAGTATTCATAAGTGGTTTATAGTTCCCTCCTTCTGGGGCCATTCTGGGACTGTGCAGCTTACCCAAGAACACACAGGCTGGCTCTTCCTTAGTTGATATCAACTGACTTTCTGCCTGCCCCAGGTGCTTACATGCTGTGTAAAACTGACTTTAAACAACAACGATAATCTTGTTTGTCCTTTGGGCCCATTTACATGGTGTGTCCCGGTTAACAAGGTGAAAGGCATACATGGTCACAATCATTGACACAGTAGAATCTTACATTTCACTGCATTGGTTGTCTGATATGATAGGAGAATATTTCTAATAAAGTAGATTAGTGGAGAAAAGAGAAAGACAGTATCCACCCGAGTTTGCCAAACTGGACAGCTGAGAGGGAGGTGAACTGGACTGTATTGTATCTGCCACAGGATGAAAACAGCCTTCACAGGTTGCCTCTGTGAAGTACTGGGGCCAGTGAGTCCATTTGGAATGTACGGGGGGGGGTGACATGTTGTCAAGGCTTGGGCTGATAGCTGAGCTCCAAATAAATTTTTTAAATTTGATGTCTATTATTAGGAATGTGTTTGGGGATCCCCATGGAAAGAAACTGGTGCCTTTAGTGGGAAAAGAGCACATTACATTTTCTTTCTTCATTTCCTGCTGTTTGCTGAGCTTTTGTAAACATTTGGGGATGAAGCCATTTATCCCAAGGCCACCCTTGCCCTTTAAACAAATAAAGCATCAAAATTGGGTTGCAATGACAACAGTACCACTGCCCCATTATTTTGACCATCCTTTCCTTCTGCCTCTTCTCTTTGATGTAGTAGGCCAGAATTAAAGCCAAGCTTGGTATAGATGGCAGAAGATAAGGTTGGGCTAGGGGAGTCAAAGAAGTGTGGTACAAACCATATAAGAGTTGGGTTCTTTTCTGCCCCTGTTAAAGTGGTAGGTATGGTCTTTGAGTGGATTGGGAACAACCCTAGATGGAATGGCTGAGTTCAATGAGATGGCGTGGAATGATTGTGGGGCAATTTTGATTTATTATTTTTTCTCTTTGTTGCTTGTTGTGAACTTGTAGTCAATCCAGGCTGCACAGTTATTTTGGGGCTGGGGCTGGGGTAGGGAGCATTGAGTGTTGGGAAGGGAGAATTGGGGAAAGGGTTGATTAGCATGGTGTCCAATCACCGTTTTGTTACCAAATGACCATCTTGGCCCAGATTATTTTCAAAATGGCTGCTGGTGTTTCTGGTTGGGGTCGGATGAGACAGATGAACAAAGCATTTTGAAGACAAGCTTGGTGACACAAGGCATCCAGTGTGGGGTGGAAGCAGAGTTAGAAATGCAGTTTCCTCACACAACTACATGGGGAAATTAGACATCATTGTTACTTTCCCAGCGTAGCGTCTTCCTGAGGGAAAGCGCAGTTGAACTCAGGCTTGCCTCATCTCTCTGGGGCCCAAATCCCACTTAACCCCACCAATCACTACTCTTCTTTCTCCCAAGCCTCCTTTTCCTAATACCCCTCCTCCCCCGATTCTTTTTCTGTAAATAGCTATTTCTGATTTCGGAAAAGCAGGGATTAATAGATTCTGGAGGGGGAAGGACAATTGTTTTCTTTTCCCCTTTCTTTTAAGGATTTTGGTGTCTGAACATGAAAAACAGTATATATAAATGTGTGTGTGTTTGAGCAAGAGAGAGCATAGACACACACACACAAGATCAGAAACACACACACACACACACACACACACACACACACACACACACACACACACACACACACACACACACACACACACACACACATCCTGGAAAGAAGAACGTCATTGATTTCCCTCCTATTGATTTATCTTGTTTCTCATTGGGAGTTGTTTTGGGAGCAGATGGTTTTTTGGGGGTGGTGGGTGATATGTATAGATTTCAAGTACAGTATTGCTCCAATGATGCAGGGGGGAAAAAAGAAAAAAGAAAGGGGGGGAGGGAAAGGAGCAACAACAAATGAAACAAAATTGAGAAAACTTTGTGATGTACAGAGTCTGTAAATAGTCAAAGATTCTTTCTCTTTTCTAACAGCAAATTATTTCTGTCACTTTATATTCAAAAATAAAGAAACCTACCACAAAATATCAGGGTAAAAAAATCCACAAAACCCCGGAATCAGAGTCTTTTCTTGATGAGAGCAAATGTGTGTTGCTTGGGGATGTTACCATGGAAAGATGACTGGAATGAGTTGAACCTGAGGCACAGAAGGGTGTATGAGAAGATAGGTTGGTTGGTGGAGTGATCCAAATGTGGGGTACTGGTGAGACATAGCCTGTATTTTGAGTTGCCCAGTGACATAGCTGCACCAAGATATATGAATGCCCTAGGGGCAAAGGCACACACATGAACATGCACACACACACACCTTTTCATGTATTGAAGTAAACTGGCAGCTGAATGTTATGTTGGTACCAGCAACAGAATAGTGTCTTCCATATCAGGACAATAGGCTAGTTTAAGAAAGGGTGGGAGGGCTGGTGTTGCTTCCTTCCCAGGTCTGACACCTGGAGTGATGACCTCAACCTGCCTGAATACAGAGGTGACCCTGCTTCGTAAATAAGTATCAGAAAAGACAAAACATCTTTTTCATTTGTTTGTTTCCATCAAGATATGCGAGTGTGGTTTTGCTGAAGTGACAAGCAGGCAGAAGAAGAATGAGGGCAGAATATTTCAGGATGGCACATATTATATTCTCATCCAACTTCACTGATGGCTTTAATGGCATAATTAAATGATCAAAACAAATTATTTTCAGAGTCAGTCTCTAGTCACAAGCAGGAAAATCCATAAACCTTGAAGGAATTGACCCTTCCTCATAATCTAATCTGAAGTGGCTAATTTCCATTCTTGGTAACCACTGAAGGTGGGTAGAAATGCCCGTGTCCTGACAAACTAAATGCTGCCCCACTTGCGGAGTATATGCCCTCAAGCACAGCTGAGACATTATATACTAAAGCCAATGAGAGGTGTAATACTCACATATGGACTCTGTACCTAGAAAGCACCCTCCTTCCCTTCTGAATTGTACTATGGGCTGACATTTAACACATCCCAATCAAACTGCCACTAATACGCCTTCAGTTGTAGCCATATTAATCTAAGTGTGATTTAGTCTATAAGCCTACAGATACTTGTCCTTGACCTAGATCACAGCATGCCAAGAGCAGAAATCAGAGCAAACCAGATTAACTGCAGAATGAATACTTCCATTATAACTAAGGAAATAAATCTAGAAACAAAAACAAAAACAAAAAGCTTTAATTTATTTATGATAATTTTTAAAATAAAAACAATACACCCTTTCTCCTTGAAAATGTTCTAGATGCTGTATATTTCAATGCTAAATATTGTAATGCAGGCACTGGCTGAAATCTAGTAAAACTTTGAAACTAGAGTTGGCCTATTGAATCAATGAGGACTAGACATGGGCACGACTTGGCGAAATTCTTGTTTCCGTTTCCGTTCCTCGTTTCCGTTACGCAACGGAAACGGTAATGACAATTACTCCGCCAGAACTCGAACTCGAACCGAAAAAAGAAAAATTGGGTCTGATTTGTCGTTGTCGTTCCTGGCATCGCGCGGCGATCGCGCGATTCCAAGCACAAGCAGCACAGAAA
The DNA here is from genome assembly GCA_029282475.1 of Phrynocephalus forsythii. Lineage (NCBI taxonomy): Eukaryota > Metazoa > Chordata > Lepidosauria > Squamata > Agamidae > Phrynocephalus > Phrynocephalus forsythii. The sequence continues at coordinate 69,928,831 of JAPFRF010000006.1, read as the reverse complement.
AAAAGTTTTAAAAATAAAAAAACCCCGATTCCCGGCCAAAAAAGCAGGCGAAAATATGCCTGCCTGAGTGAGGGCACCTACCAGAGGGGTGGTTTCTGGGGGGGGTCCCCGGCCTCCCCCCCTCTCCTGTCCTGGGCTGCTCTGGTGGGGGGCATCCTCGTCGTCTCGCCAACTCGCCAAATCGCCATGCCATGCGGTGCGGGCGGGGGATCCAAAATGGGGCGACCACAATATTTATTTTGAAATCGTGGTCCAAAAACACACCAAAGCACCACAGAAACATGCGAAAATAGCTATTTTAAAACTGCCTGAATTTTTACAGTAGCAGCAGTGGGCTTTTCTTGCAACAAAACGTCTCCATTGATTTTATTTTATTTTATTTTTATTTTTATTTTTTTACACCTGCGCAATGATGGGCTGGCCATGGGAGTGGACCATGCAAATTTTTGGAGCCATTGGTGGAATGGCCTGTCAAAACCTGGCTCGCCACTTGGCCAGGTTTTGACTGAGACGTCTGGGATGTGCCAGTCGGGCATAAAAAGCCCACTAACCCTAGCCTGAACCCGAACCTGAACCCTAACCCTAACCCTAACCCATACGCCAGTACACTGTCCTTCTTAGTGGGTCAGAGAGGCACCCAGAGGTGCACCCCAGTAACTCACCCTAACCTTACCCATAACCCTAAGCCTAGCCCTTGCACTAACCCTAACCCTAAGCCAGATCTGTGTACTCGCATTGCACTACAGCAAGTACACTTCCCTTCTTTGTGAGCCAGAGGGCGCCCATAGGGGTCCTCTCTCACTTTGTTCCTCCTCCCCATCCCCAGCCCAAGTGCACCGTATGCCAGGCAGTGAGTCACAGAGGCACCTGAAAGAGAGGCGCCTCTGCCTGCCACTGCAACTTGGTATGCATATCCAATTGGCTATGCATACCCTTTTGTAGCGGGCCAGAGGAGGCACCCACCCCAGAGAGGTGCCTCCAGGAGCCCACTTTCCCTTCATGGCGGGCCAGAGAAGGCACCCACCCCAGAGAGGTGCCTCCAGGAGCCCGCTACCCCAAAACCAGTACTAACGACAGATGAAAAAAACGACAAACGAAATGCGACAAACGGAAACGAGCCGAAACAGGCCGGCTCCGACACACGACAACTCGAAACGTAATTTTTCCTGGTCGTGCCCATCTCTAATGAGGACTTGATGATTCCACACTTAGTGTAAGTTCCATTGATTCAATGAACCTACTCTATGTGTGACTTACTATTGGATTTCAGCTACTTGTTTCTTTCTCCATTTGACTCAAGTTTCTCATTTTTTTTTTATCATTTGTCACTTGAATTAGATATCTGTTGGCCAACATCACTGACAAATTCATGGGTGGGAGGGAAGGAAACAGGGACCTCCGGTGAGACAAAAACACACAACTAAAAACAATGCAAACCTCATTTTGCTTCATGGGCTTCTCTTTGTGTGTGAAGTGGGGTGAGGGTATTGATTGGAGTGTGTGAATGAGAATGTGTTTGTATCTTAAGCCTGAGGTGAGGTCAGTGAAATATAAATGTGGGTGTTAACTTTGTGTGATTGTGGAGATGAGATATAGAGGTAGAAATGTTCGTATTTAGATGAGGTGTGTGTGTGAAAGGTATGGATGAGCTCAAAGAGGATTAAAAATCAAACAGCAAAATGGCTGGTTTGTAATTGGCATTTTGCTGAATTTTCTAAAAGGAAGAATTCATGTTTTTACGTTAACAGGATGAGTTTAGAGCAGTGGTTCTCAACCTTGGGTAACCCAGATGTTCTTGGACTGCAACTCCCAGAAATCCTGGCCAGCACAGCTAGTGATGAAGGCTTCTGGGAGTTGCAGTCCAAGAACATCTGGGGACCCAAGGTTGAGAACCACTGGTTTAGAGGTTCACCATCACTTCCTTTCTGGCCACTTTGCCAGCGATTTTAAAGCAAATACATTTGTGACTGTGGGCAGAGTTATCTTTTATCTCTGCTTTATCCTCTATCATACCTCAAGAGCATTATAAAAATTCCCCCATTTTCTAAAAGAAGAAAAAGAAAGAGTCTCATAGTACTTTTAAAACTAATAGATTTGTTTTAGCCTGAGTTGTTAAGGATTATGGTTCGTTTGCGCTCAATGAAGTAGATGGCAATTCCTGGAACCATATGCTAGAATAAACCTTTTAGCCTTACACTGCTGCTTCTCACCCCCGTTTTTCTATGCTGATTAACATAGTTCTGGAAGTTGAGTCATGGCTACTGGACTTCTTTTTTGAGAGATAGATCTCAAAAAAGAAGTCCAGTAGCCATGACTGAATTTCCAGATAAACTCACCTGGATGACTGAGAATCTTCACAGATTAACATAGTTTTCTCCCAGAATTTTTTTGAATGAAGTCTTAATACTCCCCCAGAAATAGAGGCTGGGATGACAAACAGAGTTTATCCAAGTGTCAGTGTCCCATCGTTAAAGACAATTTTGTCACTTTCCTGATTTGCGAACATGACCAGTCTATGATATGAGTAAATCCCTACCAGCAACTTGAAGCATCTGATGGATTTACTCTGAGATTATGAGCTTGATGCAGCTGGTTTCTCTACAATGTCTTATATCCTGCTGCTTTTTTGTGTGTAAAATATGTGGAAGGCAAACAGAGTTGCCGTTCACTTGCTTCTAGCCAGCAATCAATGAGTCCCTGCTCAGACATTCTGAGCGGTGCACATCAATTCAACAAGCTTGTCTGCCCCTGAGAATCACAGCAAGATCTTGGTAATTGCCACCTTGAAGCAAGTGAATGTTGGCTTCCACATGCCATAAAAAGCTAAAGGATTTCAGCCTGTTACCAGTCCTATTCGGCTGTTATGACAATACTTGTACTTCATATTGAATGAGGGGATCATGGTAGCCCTGGCATCTCTGTCATAACTTTCATGATGCAATAGGGATCTGAAAAGAGACAGCCTGTTTTATCCATCTGGATAGAATCTGAGCCAGAGCACAAAATGTGAGCTGGAATGTTAAAAAGGGAGGAAGGGGTCTGAGTTTACATGATGAATCTACATAGAATAGGCTTTTCTTCTTCAGATTGTCTCCTTTGCAGGATGAAAGCAAAAGCAAGCCAGTTAGGGCTAATTGCTCCCATCATGGTGCATGTTATGCTTTCATAACAACTGAATAGGCCTATCTTTCTTCATCCCAGATTGATCCTGTGGGACACTTGGGGCCTACTTTAGTCCAATCCAGAGTTTAATACCTGTTGTGCTCATGTGAACCCGTCCACAGTGAATTAGAGGATGAAATCTGCATAGCATAAATCTAAATTGCTTTTGCACAAGGAACAAGAGCAGCAAATGCATCTAACTGTGTATATGTTAAATCTTTGTTTTAGAGACTCCAGTTCGAGACAGCAGTTTAAGATTTATTTCTTCCTACTTCATCCAGGAAATCACAGAGGCCAGAATGTAAATGGCAAACAAAGGAGAAAAAAATTCATCATTGAATAGGAATAATTACTGGTATTTTTCTCTCTCCTACTTTTGTGATATTTGTATAAAAATTGCCTTCCACTGATGCATCATCCTTTAATATATCCTGTGATTCTTCTTTACTTGGGTTGCTTCTCTGCAGAGCTTGGCAAAGACTACAGTCTCCAGAATTCCTCAGCTTGGTGGCTAGGGGATTCTGAGGGTTGTAGTACAAAGACGTAACTTTCCCAAGCTGTGTTCCTTTATTCATGCCTACCATCTGAAAGGTGATAAAGAGACCCCTATGTAGGCAACCAAGAAGCAGCTGTAGGCATCACCTGAAGCATGATCCAGATATCACTGTAAGTAACCCTCAAAGAGAAGGAGTGGGCATCACATCAGCCAATGCCCAGTGATGAGTATGAGTTTTTACACATACAAGAGATTTGATTTGTGCACTCAATCTGAATTTTTTTATTTTTATTTATTTATTTATTGCATTTATACCCCGCTTATCTACAATATATACTCTAAGCGGCTTACAAAACATCGGGCCTCAATAGCCATAAATTACAAAAAAAAAAAAACCAAAAATAAAACCAATAAAAATAACACTAAGCAAAGTTAAAACCTAATGGCACCTCAGTGACTGACAATGATAGATAAAATAGTTTACGATGGCGGAGGAAAAGAGAAAAAAAAACAGTTAAAGATCGCCAAAGGCCTCCCGGAAAAGGTAGGTCTTTAACGCCTTCCGGAAGGCCAGCAGGGACTCTGCAGAGTGCACTTCACTGGGGATGGAATTCCAGAGGCTAGGGGCCGCCACTGAGAAAGCCCGGGTCCGAGTACTCGTCCTCCGGGCTTCACGAGGGGTGGCGACCCGAAGCGTGTGCGCTCGCGCCTGCCAAACGGGACGGGCCGAGGTTGATCGCTGAGCGATACGCTCTGCCAGGTAGTCCGGTCCCAAGCCATGGAGGGTTTTATAAACTAAAACCAAGACCTTGAATCTAATCCGGGCTGCAACGGGCAGCCAGTGCAGGCGGGCCAGAACTGGGGTGATGTGGTCATAACGACGCACACCAGCCACCAGCCTGGCCGCCGCATTCTGAACCCGCTGCAAACGCCGGAGAAGAGTCAAGGGCAACCCCATGTAGAGGGCGTTACAGTAAAGCAAAGCAAAGTGTTCTGCTTATATACCGCCCCATACTACTACAAGTAGTCTCTGGGCGGTTTACAATTTTAATTACAGAATGCAGGCTACACATTGCCCCCCCAGCAAGCTGGGTACTCATTTTACCGACCTCGGAAGGATGGAAGGCTGAGTGAACCTTGAGCCTGCTACCGGGGATTGAACCCAGGTCGTGAGCACAGTTTTACTTGCAGTACAGGCATTTAACCACTGCGCCACAAGGCTGCCTCGAGATCACCAGAGAGTTCAACCTCGAGATCACCAGAGCTTGGACCACTGTTCTCAGAGAGTTCGCGTCGAGGTACGGGCGGATCTGGGCGATCCGACGGAGATGGTAGTAGGCGGACCTGGTCACCGACGCCACCTGGGCCTCCAAGGTGAGCGCCGGGTCCAGGAGCACACCCAGATTCCGCGCCCTCTCCGCAAGCTGGAGGGAAACTCCCCCCAGACAGGGGAGAGGGCCACCGTACCCCGACGGCGAGCTCCCGAAGAACATGACCTCCGTCTTCTCGGGGTTGAGCTTAAGCCTGTTCGCCCCGGTCCAAGCCAGTACGGCCCCCAGGCACCCGTCGAGGACTTCCACAGCTTCCACAGCAGAGGTGTTAAAGGAGAGATAGAGCTGCGTGTCATCAGCGTTGTTGTATACACATGACAGAAATATATATTTGCTATTTTACACAATATATTCAGCTTCTACTAGCCTGTGGAAGGGGGACAGAATAATACATGCACTAACAAGACCTTGCCAAATGAACATGGGAAATTATGCTCACATTCTCTCTGTTACCTCAGTTACTGAAACTTCACTGTGTAATATTTGTAGAATTCCATGTCTAGCTGCACAGGGCTAAAAGCATGGTTTAAACACAAAAGAAAAGATCATTAATGCCTTCACCTACTATCAGGTTTTGCACTTGCATGGGACAATCAGAATCACAACATATATGGAAGTTACCATGTCCTGGAATTGCAGGCCAGGGGGAGGACATCTAAAATCAAGTACGATGTGGCAATCTGCAGATGCAAAGCACTGGGATATACATCCACAAGTAGCATCCTTCTTTCAAAGTTGGACTTAAGTGGGAAAGGCAAGGGGGAAGGGAAAGTATTGCCTCCGAGTGTGTGCTACATGACATTTTGTGCATGCATTCACTGGGTACATCATAAAACACTGGTTTTGAGGATCCCAAGGTTGCTATGTATGCTGCAAAAGGATCAGCAGCCCAGGTACCACGACTGGTGTACAGAAAATGTAGTAGTGTCTCGTCACCATCACCACCATCATTACCTGATGTGGGACAGGGATCCTTGTGTTCATGTCCTAAATATCCAAGAGGGGGTTATTTCACAAGGTGTAATGATTGTGCCTAAACATAGGTACCTGTTTCCATTTGGAGATATAAGGCAGACGTTCCAGTCCAACAGGGTGAACAAGAACACCTTGTGCAGAATTACTATTCAGGAAACATCAATAAACAGCATATCGGCTGCAAACATGCTGTGCAACTTTCCTGAAGGGAAAAGAGAGCATTGGTGGAAATGTTTTCCAAGGACATGAAGGACCCTGAGAAAAGGTGATGGCAATGCGGCTCAATAGAAGAAAGGAAAGAGGAACATGAAAGGAAGCTGAAGCGCTGGTAAGTTTTCCTCCTCATTTTGAGAGAAGGCACTTGCTAAATGTCATATGTGTTCAGATTGTGCTATTGTGGGCTTTAGTTCAATACATCATTTTCTAGGACACCATCAGAAAATCTGTCATAGTCTGGAAGTGACATCCAGTAACAAATCTGCAGCACTCCAAAAAAGTACAAACTGTAAAAAATCAAGGAGCCTTCTTGCACCTAAAAGCATCCTGCCCATTGGTGTGCTGGGACTCAACATCTGTGTGCAGAAGCCTCATCCACTGATGCACCCATGCTAAAATTGTGAGCAAGTTGATGCTACACAACTCCAGCAGTCTCATAGCACTTGGATTGTCATGCTGGCATCCAAGAGAATCCTCAGATAATGCACTCGTCCTTGACCTACAGCATAGACTTCTAAGTAGCTCAGCAGAATGGAAATGGCAGGATTTCTTAATGTGGAACCATGCCCAACCTGCTGGCATCATGTCTTGTAGACATGGTATACTCTGTGTGTCTGTAGATGCACAACTTGCACATGCCTTATATCTCTGTGTATGTACATACATTGAAGAATATCATCCTCTGCAAGAAACCACCTTAGGGCACTACTGTGGTCCAAGTGCAGCAACAAAGCCCATTGATGGTTAACAATCTGTCTGAGTCCTCTATGTCATATAAGTCAGACTTTGACACACCATTCTTGCTTTCCACAACACTCTGAATTCAATGCAGGCAAGTTCAGGACCACTTTGCTGCCACTTCCAAGTAAGCCCAAGGAGGCCCATCAAAGTAAGATGTCCTCAAGATAAGAGATCACTTTGCTTCTAGGGCAGTGGTTCTCAACCTGTGGGTCCACAGGTGTTCCTGGACTGCAAATCCCAGAAGTCTTCATCACTATCTGAGCTGGCCAGGATTTCTGGGAGTTGTAGTCCAGGAACATCTGGGGACCCCCAGGTTGAGAACCACTGCTCTAGGGCTACTTCAAATTGAGAAACAGCATTGAAGGGGTTCTAGGAGGAGTTGTAGAGCCATTGTGGTACCATGGACTCTTATATATTTGAAAATCTGAGCCAACACACACACACACACACACACACACACACACACACACACACACACATAACTGTATAAACAAACACTTCCAGAATTCCAGGCTGAAGAGAAACTGAAGTTTTAACTGGGCTACATATAGAGATAATTCTGGCCACGAGATGATTTTTCAGATGAAACCAGGTGGACATTCCCTCTCCATGCTTTCCTGTTTCACAAAAGTTAATGTCACAAACCTCCTATCTGTCATCCTTCCAACTTATGCAAAGGAGAATGAGCCAGTAGCACTTGAACCAGATGATATTTGTCTGCCACAATTTAAAGAGACCACCTCCATAACTATAAAAGTAACTGCAAATTGCTCTTGCACATAAATGGTGTGAGATTATTCCTCTTCAACTCATAATGTAAGATAATTATGCCTTTGTTGGGGAAAAGAAAGGCTATATGAAGAGCCACTCAGTCTGAATTCAATTTAAGGATAAGGAACCATGAAATAAAATACCAAGAAGGGTCTTAAACTTGCTACCCACAGAGAGCATAGGCTGCCCAGTTAGTCTTTCATGCTATTATGATAATGAGATAGACTATGTTTCACTATAAACTACAGCAACTCTTTCTCAATATGCATCTGTCACCATAAATCAATAGCTACAGATATCATGTACATTTGTGCTCTCTTTTGTTTTCCTTTTTTGGCGACATTTTCCTATCACCTGGATATAATAGGCACTCTTGATTAGTGCCCAGCTCAAAAAAGTGTCTGTAAAGTCAGTAATGGAAAAGGGGTTGCTGTCTTCCACTCAGGTCCTCTGGGGTAGAAACAGGAAATAAGCTTCTCTGAAACAATGTTGTTATTGTTGTTGTTATGTACCATCATTATGTACCACCATTAACAATAAGATGGCTGACACTTAACACCAAGTGTCTAACTGCTCCTCCCTTTCATTTTCATTTTCTTGAGGTTTTTTGAGTGGATTTAACACCTGAAGACATCTGAAGACTTCTAACACTATTTTCATCTATTACATCTGTTTAATATCAACTGTTCGTCTGTTGTTGGCTCGTACAACCACTAGCGTTTTTGTTTACAACTGTCACCTGGCACTGACTACTGCAACGTTCTGTTACAACTGCCATTGGGAACTGACAAGAAGGTGTTTGTAGGCTCAAAAGGCAATGCACCTAGGGGAAGGAAAACTTTGATCTTAAATCTCAGTTGTCTTGTGGCTATGCCCATCTATGGAAAAGGCTTTAGGAGTTACCTTTGAGACAAAATCTGGAGCCGGAGTCCTGGAGTGATAGGGAGTGTTGGAGGAGTAATACCTCCTCACAAAACCTTGGTCCAGCTGCCTGGGCTGGTAGTACCTCCCAAGGGCTCCTTCCCAGGGTAACAGGAGAAGATGGTCAATGACAGGCATGTCCAAACTTTGGCCCTCCTGATCTTTTGGACCACAACTCCCAGAATTCTAAGCTTAGATTGCCAATGGCAAAGGATTGTGGGAGTTGCTGTCCAAAACATCTGGAGGGCTGAAGATTGAACATGCCTGGCCAATGATTTCGAAAGCAGAAGAGGGCTTTATGCCCCAATGGCAGATAAAATGGAAGAACCATCTTTTAGGAGAAGGAAAACTCTGAATTTAAACCTCCACCCACTGCCTTGTGGCTATATCCATTTCTGGAAATGGCTTCAGGAGTTAATCTTGTGGCAAAATCCAGAGCTGGAGTCCCTGAGGCAGTTCATGGCTTTCTATGTTCATGTTCTGGTATCTCCTGTGACGCAGCTGGAACTAATCGTATTGGCTATTAGACTATTCCAGCGATGTGGAGAAGGGTTTTTTTGCTGCTTGGGTAACAGTTTTAACTTCCATATTAATTTACTCAGGCCTTGTGTTCTGAAGAAGCCACATCAGCTTTGCATGCAGCGTGGAAACAATATGAAATGAGGCAGTTACCTGGCCTTTTTTAGCCACACTAGATGTTGCTTTAGGACTTCTATATGAGAGCACAATACCGTAGTCTCTTGAGACTGAAGGATGCCTATGATGATGTACCATCAAGCAGCCTCCAACATATGGCAACCCTATGAATACTTTAGTCACCAGCATGTCTGGTCCTCAGCAGCCCTGCTTAGCTCTTGCAAACTCAAGCCTATTCTTTCTTTAGGGAGTCGATCCACCTCACATTTGGTCGTCTTCTTTTCCTGCTACCTTCCACCTATCCCAGCATTATTGTCTTTCCCAGATAATCTGACCTTTGCATGAATGTGCCCAAAGGAGGATGCCCTCAGTTTTATCATTTTTTGCTACCAGAGATCGTTTGGACTTGATTTGCTCTGGGACTCATTTGTTTCCAGGGTATTAGCAAAGTTATCTTCCAGGACTACATTTCAAACAAATCAGTTTTTTACATTTCAGCATTCTTTACTGTCCAACTTTCATACTCATACATGGTAATTGGAGATACGAGAGTGTGAATGACCATGGCCCCCCAGTCATACATCCTTATACCTGATGATCTTTTCCAGTTCTTTCATTACTGCCCTTCTTACTTCAGTCTTCTTCTGATTTCTTGGCTGCAGTCTCCATTTGTATTGATGATTAAACCAATCAACCCAAAACCTTTAACCATTTCAGTTTCTTCGTTGTCAGTGTGAAAGCTTTGTAGTCCTTCTGCAGTCCTAATTTTTATGGATGCTGTCATTTAAGGTAAGCTAGGTTAACAAATATCCCTCTGTTCCTTAAGCTTCACAAGTTATATATACATTTTTAATGCACAGAAACCAGAGAACAGCAGGCTGATGAGGAACAAGCTGTGACAGGGGACGTGACAAGGTGCAGCTCCTTGTGATATTTCCACTGATACTTCACACCACAGGCGATGCCATTCACTTTCTCAGTAGCTTTCAAGGCCATTTTCCTGGCTACATTCCAGCAAGTATAATTTAAAACCACATTATTTCAAAATGCTATCTGCATGTCAAGGAACAGAGGGTTGGTCTTGTTTAACCTTTTTTTTTTTTTTAACCAACACTGACTCCACACTGGTAAATCTGATTTTGGACTCTTCCAGCATGTAACACTAAAAACATGTTAATTTGTTGGTCTGTTATAATGTGCACACTGGAAATATAGACATTACCATTCCAGGCATATAAATATAATAATTTAACATTCAAAAGAACAGTTAGAGAATACTTTTTTTCTCATATATTTGAAGCAGGACTAAACGATCCATTTTCTGAAGTTCTGAGTGATTAATACTGTACATAGTGCAATGGGGCAATAAAAGTACTTTGAAGTGTAGTGCATATTCAGTAGGCAACAGAAATCACAGGAAACATTTGTTATCCAAAAGAAAATACCTTGAAATGTCTTAAGAGCAACAAATCACTGTTTAGGTTTTACCAGTTGTTTGACAGGAAAGGAGTGATTTATTTCCCACACATTTTCGAACATACTCTGTTCTTCTTTTCTACAGATGGGTTCCCAATCCAGCTGTAATTGGGAGCAACTGGTGGTGTGTAAGAACCATTGACCCAGTTTGAGATGAACAAACCAATCCCATGCTTCAAAATAGGGTCGTAACTGGGGGGGGGGCATGCACCCAGGGTGCTGTGTTGGGATGGGTCACCAAAATGGAAAATTAGTATTTGCACTGTTCTGCACTCCCCCTGCCTAGGTGGGTCACAGAATACATGTTTGCCCCAGGTGACACATACCATAATTATGGCCTTGCTTCCAAAAAGTCAACGTTCAATAGAAGTCTGGGGAATAAGGTATGAACCCATAGCTCCATATATGATTCCCCTTCTTAAACTGAAGGATTGATCTCTCTATTAGTCATTAGGTTACTAAAGCTAGTTTAATAAAAGTTTTCTATTTAATCACATTTCCAATAGGCATGTTAAACATTTTTAGCATATTTTTCCTCTTAGCTTCCTAAATGAACTCTGATGGTACTGAATCCAAAGTTTTCTGACATCAATGAACAGCATTTCCTACAGTGGTAGAAAATTTATTCTGATGGATGAATTTCTTTCTACAGCTGAGCTGAAACTTCTCTGGATATTTTTTTAACTCCTGAAAAAGACTTCTAAATGCCTGAGTTTTCCAAAGAATGATAAGTATGGGACATTCTGGAAGATGCAAATATGGTGGGCAAACTGCTAAATGTTAAGTTTCACTTGTTGAAGAATTTCTCTTTTCTGCATAGAAATATGATGACCTTGTTCCTCTGCTCAGTTCCCCTACCAACAAATAAGGTGGAGAGACTCTTGAGCAAAAACAGGAAATATACTGTTCTGACTGCAACTCCCAGATTGCTCCTGGCAACATTGGCTGTGGTGTTTGGGGAGCTATACCTACAAAAAGTAACTTACCCACTCTCTGCTTTCAGAAGCCCATTAGCATATAGGTCTCCACAAGTTCACAAGGGTCTAAGTAATAGCCAACAATACTAACTTTTAAAAAAAATCAAAATATGAAATGTTCAGAAGCCTACATTTTTGTTGCTTTTTAGTTTAGGAAGAGTTTTGCGTGCATGACCCCACCATGGCCACAGTGCACAACATACCACAAAAAGCAGCATTTTTGTAAATGCCTAAGGCCCCGGTCCCATGTCCCTTTAAAAGCAGTTTAAATTACCAGATAACCTGTGTCTAAAAATGCTGTCCCCATGGCCACCGGACTTTTTGAAAAAAAAAAAAAGAATAAGAAAATCCGGTAATGCTCCCTTAAGTGAGGTATCTGTGACTCACCCAGGAGGTAGGGAAATTTTTACCTCACTTTTAAAATCCAGCTTTTAAGGAGGCAGATGCCATGAGACCAGGCAGATGATGTGGGTTTCTTTTTATTTCTTTTTTCATAGCACCGACCGGCTGTTCCTGGGGCCAATCGGTGCTGTTTTTGTTAATTGCTTTTCACCTTCGGAGAAATAGGAAGCTCTATCTGGTCCTACAAGTTTTAATTTCCCCCAAGCCAAGTGGTCCTTTTTTCAAATGCTAGTGCCACCTGCTGGCCAAGGGGTCTGAACTGCACTTTAAAATTAAAAAAAAAAAACCAGCTTTTTATGTGGGAACTCTTGTCCCACATTTAAATCACGGGATGGGATGAAGAGGAAAAGCCGGACCTTCAGAAGATCAGGATCAAAACCCAGGTGTGACCACGGCCTAATAAGCTAAAGTAATAGTGGGAATCATGTGGCCTACACACATTCAGACCCCATAGTCATTTTACCCCCACCCCACCCCTTGGCACCCAAGAAACACCACCTGGTTGTAAACAGGGATTCCCTCATTTAAAGCAAGGAGAGCTTGCAAAGATATGGAGCTACTGGCCCAGTAATAAACATTAGCTCAACAAAGCTTGCTTTAAACAGCATCTTATGATCTGCTGCTATATTTCAGAGGCAAACCTTTGAAGTGTTTGTTTTCCTTGACTTTTTCTTTTTGCCACCAAATTGTGGCAGCTGGTGGCCTGTGTTATGTCCTGGGAGGACAAAAGTACCCTTAGACATATCAACGTTGTGCACCCAGCCCCACAAGCGAGAGAGCGAGCAAGAGAGCAATTGCCTCTGGAGTGAAACCCAGAAAAAGAGATAAGCACAGTTAACATTTTTTCCTTTCATTTCCCACTGTTCTCTTTGTTTCTAATGAATGAATACAAGCTTAATGGAAATCAGCTATCTGCCTATAGCCATTTATGACTCGTGTAGCCCTTCTCTCAGGTACTTTCTTCAATATGGGAAGAAACTTTCAAATTTGCTGTCATCCCCAGCCCTTTGGAGGTAAGTGCCAACGCCAATGAAATCAGTGTCAACCTCTGAGTAAACCTGTTTCTTCTTGAGATGGCAGCCACTTGGTCTTTGGGCTTCCATACAAACTTCCCAATGTGTCTGCTTTTATTTCTTCAGCATACATCAGATTCAACCCACAAGCTCCCAAGGAATTATTAATGCAAAACATAGACCTTGTGGTACAGTGGCTAAACTGCTGTACTGCAGCCAAAGCAGTGCTCATGAGCCAGGGTTCAAACCCAGGTATCCAGCTCAAGGTAGAATCAGCCTTCCATCCTTCTGATGGTGGTAAAATGAGTACCCAGCTCACTGGAGAGGTAATGTGTAGTCTGCATAATTAATTTGTAAACTGCCCAGAGAGAGCTTTAAGCACTATGGGGTAGTATATAAACACAACACTTTTTTTTATTTAAGTCTTCAAGGGCCTCTCCCCTTGCCCATCCTGGATGATTAAGACTGTGTGTGTGTGGGGGGGAGCATGCCCAAATAGGCATCATGGATAGCCACCGCCTCCTTTAGGGATGGCATTTTTCCCGATCACCTGAAGGAAACAGTGATCGAGACCATTTTGAAAAGAGCTGACCTGGATATGGACAATATGTCTAATTATCGTCCAATAGCCAATGTTCCCTTTATGGGCAAGGTGGTTGAATGGGTTGCTGCTTTTTGGCTCCAATCATGCCTGGAGGAAGATCGTATCTTGGATCCATTCCAATCTGGGTTCAGGCTATGTCACGGGAATGAAACAGCCTTCGTCATATTGCATGATGACCTCTTAAAGGGGGCTGACAGGGGTTGCTCTACCCTGCTGGTCCTCCTCAGCGTGTCAGCAGCCTTTGATACAACCCATTGACCATGGTGTCCTCCTGGGTAGGCTTTCTGAGGCAGGGATCAGGGGTCTAGGTCTACGCTGGCTCTGATCCTTCCTTGGGGGTCATGCCCACCGAGTTATGCTGGGGGGTATTGTCTGCCCCTTGGATGCTCTCTTTTGGGGTGCCCCAGGGGTTGGCGATCTCCCCCATGCTGTTCAACATCTACATGAGGCTGCTGGCTGAGGTCATCTGGCGAGATGGGGCTTGCTGCCATCAGTACACTGATGACATGTAGCTCTACCTCACCTTTTCCACCTCTGCAATGGAGTCTGTGCAGACCCTTGACCGCTGCCTGGATGCAGTCATGGCATGGACCAGGACCAAAAGGCTCAGACTCAACCCTGAGAAGACCAAGGTAATGTTCCTTGGGGGGGGGGAGAATGGGTACGGCCCCCTCTCCCTAGTGTGGGTGGGTCTGCCCTCCATCTGGTAGATAGGGTGAAGGGTCTGGGCATCATCCTAGATCCAGTTTTGTCCCTGTAATCCCAGGGGCGGCTGTTTCTAGGGTGGCCTTTTACCAATTTAGGCTTATTGCCCAGATTTGCCCATACCTTGACAGTGACTCTCTGAGGACAGTTGTACAAGTGTTGTTATCTTGAGGATAGACTACTGTAACACTCTCTATAAGGGGTTTCCCTTGACCTTTGTTCATTGGTTGCAGTGGGCACATAATGCAGCAGCCAGATTGGTGGTTGGCGCAAGCAGATATGATTGCATCACCCCAATTCTGGCTTGCCTGGATTGTCTACCCATTGCCTCCCAAATAAGGTTCATGGTATTAGTTTTGATTTAGAAAACCCTCCATGGCTTGGGACCAGAGTGTCTTGCGGAGCATATCCAAAAGATGAGCTTCTGGCCAGGCCACCAGAACATTGCAGGCCTTCTCGGTTCGGGTAGCCACTCCAAGGGAGGCCCAAAAATCTTCCACTCAAAATCGGGCCTTCTCAGTGGCTGGTCCAACTCTTTGGAACCACCTTCCAAGTGGGATAAGGCTTGCAGGATCCCTTCTAGTGTTTAAAAAACACCTTAAAACATGTCTATTTAAAGTCACTTTCGGTGACTGCTGAGGTTATTGTCTTAGTTTAAGTTAGTTTCTTGTTAGCCACTGCCATCTTTTTCTCCCTGCCGTTTCCACCTTTATTCTTTATTTGTATCAATCTCTTATTTGTATTATTTCCCTTATTGCTCCCCCCCCAGAGTTCCTCTGGGAAAGTCGGTCAGTATATAAATAAATAAATAAAAGCACTGAACCTTATAAACCCTATGTAATTGAACAACAAAGGGTAACAACAACACTTTCTTGACTATTCTAAATGGATTTCCCATCATATCTCTTTTCTTGCTCTTCTCTGTCTCACAGTAAAGCATCCCAAACGTGCGGGTATGATGCAGCTTTTGAACAATCCTGACCTGGCATTTCTAACCACATCACATCCCAAGCGTGTGGGAGTAAACCAGAGCAATCCAATCATGAGCTTCTTTTCTCCTGCCCCTTCTAGTAAAAGTAATACGCTAATCAGCCGTTGTGCACTTTGCTAAGGCTTGGTGTCTGAGTTAATTCCTCACTCGGCAGCAACTAAAATGGCATTTTGACGGCCATCTAGCCCTCACCAGCTAAGCTGTTCCTACACTCTGTCATCATGTATTTTCAGGTGTTTGTAAAACAAATGGAGGTGTAGGGATACCAACAGAAAGCAGAATTGCCTAATTAGAAGTGGAAGAGGAAGAGCTGCCAGAGTTCAGATAATTAGAAGAGAAGGAAGTGGCTCAAGTACTAAACAGAGAGAAAGGCTGGAAGATTTACTTGGCAACCCTATATTCATAGGACAGCTCTGGGATGCAGCCTTGCTTTGCTCACTCTGTTCTGTTCTAACATAGCTGAAGGGACACTGGGACAGGAAGAAGGCTCCAGAACTGGGTGAAACCAAGGAAAAAGTAGGAAATCTCAGGGTTTTCAGTGCTGCCAACACTGGCAGCATTAGATGCTGGTGATTCATTCTGAAACATGCTCAGTATTACCAATGACCTTTTCTTGTGTGTTCTGGAGTAGCAGAATTGTTGGTCTTTCAGTTCATCACGGGTGTTCGGTCTCTTATCTATACACCATTTTGCAATTGTTGCTGACTGATCTGGCCTGGAACACATCAAGTGCTTTCCCATACATCTCCGACTTTGGCCCTGAAATCCCAGAGAACAGGATTAATTGTTTGTTTGTTTAAATGTACATGCTTCCCCATAATGCAATGCCCTCTCTGGGCAATGTACACTAAAACATAAAACAAGAAAAAATAAATACAAACACAAATCAACAGGCAAATCAGTTGTGCTGTTCCAGAAAACTGTTGACCCTCCTTCCCTTACAATCAACCACATATGTCTCCTCTGAGCTTGGAAGGAGGTCCAGCAATAAAACAGGTTGGAGCTGAGATGGTTGTGTGTGTATCCCAAACTGCAAAGCCTCAAAGCGTGAACAAGCAGCCACTGACTGAGTCTGAGCATTTGCCTGCCAGCTCAGGAGTGGCAACAACAAGTTTAAAGAGGGAGAATGGGGAATGCAACTGAGAGGAAACATCCATAGCAGGGAACAATACAAACTTAACCTCTTGGAAGAGAAGAAAGGACAAAAGCCATGTGGTTCTTGTACATTTATTATATTAGTGGTTGGCTTTGTGGCAATGAACAAGTAGAACAACATGAAACTGCAAGCAGGCAATCTGGTAAGCAGCAGTATAGCATTAACAAACAAACAAAAAGGAAAGGAAAGGAAAGTGGGAATAATAAGAACATAAGAACATAAGAAGAGCCATGCTGGATCAGGCCAATGGCCCATCTAGTCCAGCTTCCTGTATCTCACAGTGGCCCCACCAGATGTGTCTGGGAGCACAGGAGACTAGATATCTGTCTTCTGATACCACTCCCCTGCATCTGGCCCTTGAAGTACCCAGGTTTTAAGCCTGGAGATTACACATCTCCATCATGGTTTGTAAACTGTGATGGACTTTTCCTCCAGGAATTTGTCCAATCCCCTTTTGAAGGCATCCAGGCCAGATGCCATCACCACATCCTGTGGCATGGACTTCCACAGACTAACAATGCACTGGGTGAAAAAATATTTTCTTTTGTCTGTTCTTACTCTCCCAGCCCTCGATTTGAGTGTGTGTCCCCTAGTTCTGGTATTTTGTGAGAGGGAGAAGAGCTTCCCTCTATCCACTTTACTCATGCCCTGCATTATTTTGTATGTCTCAATCATATCCCCCCTCAGGCGCCTTTTTTTCCAGACTAAAGAGCCTCAAATGTTTTAGCCTTTCCTCATAAGGGAGGTGCCCCTTGAGGTTGGGTGCCAGCAATCTGGTCCCATCATGATTCAAGTGCAACCCATCCCTCCTGAACACGATTGGCTTATCCCAAAATGTTCTCCAGTTACTGACAAATCTAAAGCCCTCCTCTCGACACCATTGCCTCATCCATGCATTGAGGCTTCTGAGCTCTGCCTGCCTGGCGGGTCCTGCACGAGGAACAGGCAGCACTTCTGAAAATGCTACCTTGGAAGTCCGGGACTTCAATCTTCTTCCTAACAACCTGAATTTGGCTTCCAAGACTGACCGCTTGGCCTTCCCGACATCATTGGTACCAACGTGTACCATGACCACTGGCTCCTTCCCAGTTCTGTCTAACAAGCTATCTAGATTTCTCGTGATGTCTGCAGCCTTTGCACCTGGCAGGCAAGTGACCATATGGTTATCATGCTAATCACAAATCCATCCCTCTGTATTTCAAATTATAGAATCCCCTAGTACAAGGAGCTTCTCTCCTGCAGCCTGTTCATCTACATGTACCTGATCCTGTATCTCATCAATTGTGATGAGGGAGAGATGCTCAGGTGGAACCAGTTGTTTTTCTCTGCATGCCTCATGAGGTGTGATGAAGGAAAGAGCCTCAAATTGATTGTGCAATATGAGACTCTCTGAGCGATCCCTTGGCCTTCTACTCCTTTGAGTCACATTCCTCCACACATCTACCTCCTGAGTTGGGGAAGTGACTTCATCCTCAGAAGTGTTCCCTATCTCTTCTTGGACCTGGATAGTCTGTTTCGCTCTGTCCAAGAACAGCTCAAGCTCCTTAATATGTTGCTGGTTCGATATGCAGGGCTATAACAATAGTTTTTTTAAAGGGTCTGCAATTATTCTCTCAAGGGTAGAATGTTATTGAAGGCTTCTTTGTAATTCTCTGCCTTAGCTATTGTTCTGAAAATACCAAGAGAGGGGGCTTGATGCACCTCCAGTGGAAGAGCACCTCACAGTGAGGGGCCACCACAAAGAAGGCCTGATTTCTAGTTGATGTTGTTTTGCCCTCTCTCAGTGTGGCCGCTTGAAGAATTGAGGGCTGCGAGAAGTGTGTGAATTGGGTATTTACTCTTCTCAATGCTTTCCCCTCTGTACCATCCACAGTTCTATGGTGCCCAGCCCTCTGAAGACCTGTACGGGCTTGAAAGCTAGTTTGTGTTGCTGATTTTTCAGAGGGCTAATAAATGTATCACCCACTCTTGCATTGGGTTTCAAAACAGAAAGCTGCCTTCTCCTCCTTTCTCTTGTCTTTCCCCTGTGTTCTCAGTCCAAGCTATTGGGGAAATTGCACTGCTTTTCCATTATCTCTGCTGTATTACAGAAGTGGGAAAGAAGAAGGCAGATGAAAGGGAACATCTGAGCAAAAGGGAATCACAGCCCCTCTTTCCCTCGCTGCTCATTGCACACAGCCTAACAGAGTGGCCAAGATGAACCTGTATGAAAAATAATGTGTGCTTGTCAGGGAGGGGGAGGGATTGTAAAAGGGAACACGTGTGTGTATGTGTTGGAGTGAACTTTCATACTGAACCTGCGTCCTTTAGGAAAGGCCTGAAGACCCTCCTTTTTAGGGACGCCTTCAAAAATGACTAGAGTTTTGTTTTTGTTTTTCCCTGCCATTGCCACCATCTTTGTTCCTTTTGATTTTTATGTGAACTGCCCTGAGTTCCCGTTTGGGAAGTAGGAGCGGTATATGTGTGAAAATAAATAAATAAATAAATAAATAAATATTTCAGGACAATTAATACCACTTGCTTCTGTTACATGGATGAAATGTGAACTGTGACACTAATATCTCTTAAATGTAAGTGGAACTCAGTCCCTCTGCTCTGATGGGAAAAGGAGCTGGATAGTCAGAGACTGCAGGAATATTGACCCAATGACTGTTCCTATATGTGCTTAAGAGATGCCCCCTCCCTGTTCCCCCTCTTTTGCTGCAGTGCCAGGTTGGCTTGTAGCAGAGCTATTGCATTTCACTGGAGTGGTTCCACAGCATTGTTCTCTCCTTCCACGACATTATCCTGGAAGATGTGTGTATTTTGTAGTTTGCTGATGATAATTCCAAAGCTCAGCATATATACAGAGCAAAGGAAAGCAATTTTTGAACTTTGAGTTATTGGGAATTTTGCAGTACAGTAATACCCTGCTCGAACTGTTGGTAGTTCAGCGTCTTAGGTATCGATGATGATGATGATGATGACGACGACGACAACGACGACGATGACGACGACAGTGATAACAACGATCATGACGATGACTGTCCTTTTTAGCATACTTTTCATGCTTGCATGAGTCAGTCAGTCAGTTGTTCTCTGGCTGGGGCATATAACCTCCTTCCCCTGTCCCCTAGCTCCCTTCTGTTGTTTATATCTCTCAGCTCCCATTTATACACACCCTCCCAACAGAAACACACATAGGCCGGCCAGCAGGTAAGTGAGTGGTTGCTTGGTAGGGAGCTCTCCTGCAGCCCTTCTTTCTTGGAACGGGTTCAAATTTTCATTTGTGTTTTCTTTTGTGTACATAAAGTATTATGTTATAATGCCACCCTTCAATCTGTTTCAATAAGAATTCCACATTCTAGGAATGCACTCTGAGCGCCAGGTGGGATATTACTATAAGGTCATTCCATGTCAAATCAACCAATGAAAAATCCATTTTGGAACTTGATGTCATGGTTTTGGTTCATTTTTGGTACATCTGCACCTTAACATAAGATGTTTAAAAAAATTCAGATCTTTTGATCCACCCATTTCTGAGATATTACATTTTTGAAATTGCAAAAAATGCCAAAATTTACTACCCACCATAACTTCAAATGTCATTTAGTAGCCATTATCCATGATAGCTACAGATCTGGGAGAGGCATCATTTTAAATCTTATGAACAGGGCTTTCATTTGATATACAACATGATGTAATTGTATATATATACACACACATTTAAATAAGTATAAATTTTTAGGTTTATGCTGTTTTGACTTGCTGAGACACCTTGACAAGGACTTTTCATGCCCCATAAGATTTCTTGAGTCCAGATGACAACACAAGGAACATTCTTTTTTTCTCTCACCAAGGTCTCAATAATGGCCACAAAATATATATCTTCAAGAAGCAAATGGCAGACACCTGCACCTGCATTTATTCATACACCCACATCCAGAAAAATGAAGTAATTGTCTACAATTCCAATGCTTCTAGTCCTTAAAAGTCCATGCAATAAAGCAGGAGCCTGCAGGATTTTGGACATTTTTGTTATTTGAATCATCTGTAAAATTGCTTTACTTGTACATTATTTCACCTAATTTGTACAAACAATCTCCCTCAATATGACCCTTCTGCTTCACAATGGCTTGATATCTTGCACATTAAGAATAATGTTGTGGTTCCTCATCCTCACATCTGAAAGTGAGATAAACAATGTTACATCTTTGCACTCTAAGCAAGGAAATGAAAGAAGGGGCTTCTTCTCTAGGGATGAGAAGGAATTTCTATAGCTGTTCCATGGGAGAATCAGTGCCATACATTTTTTTCTTCATTTCCCCAAATTTTCAATTTTGCAGGTTTCTCCCACTGCTGCCCCCAATTTCATCATAGTGTTATAAACTAGATAGCCTTTAGTCTTCAAAGTGAAAGGTCACCCTATGATCGGTATTATAACTTATGGAATGGAGATGAAGGGATGAAGACAGACGGAGAACAATGATACCTCCAAACTATCACCACACTGAGAAAAGAGATGATGGAAACCAGTGTCAAAGAGGTCATATGGACAGAGACACCAGGTCAATTGGGTTGGCCTTTTTGTATTGCCGAAGAGCTTGCTTCTCTAACAACCCATGTAATTGTACTCTAAATTATGACAATTCATGTGTTACAAACCTTGTTCTCAAATGTGTGGTGCAGTGGTTAAATGCCTTTACTGTAGGTAAAACTGTGCTCATGACCTGAGATTCAATCCCAGGTAGCAGGATCATGGTTGACTCAGCCTTCCATCCTTCTGAGTTCAGAGACTACTTGAAGTGGTATGGGGTAGCATATATAATAAGAACACTTTCCAAGAAAACCTCACTTGACCTATTCTTTCTTATAAATTGGTTCTTCTTGATGCCAATGGAAGAGCAAGATAAAATGATCTTGAATTACTTTCTCTAGGACACTGTCTGTATTTTGAAACTCACAAGTCACGGCCGTTTTTCTGGCAGCTGAATGACCCAGGTGCCTAGAACTCTCCAGATCCCCATGAAATAAAAGGAAAGGTTTGAAGTTCTTCAACCTATTTAGAAGCTGGAAAATGACACTGGAATAAATTGCAGGAAATTTCAAAGGCTGACATACATTTCCAGAGGTTCCTTAGGGAAGTGTGTCGCATCATAGCCTGAAAAAAAGGAGAGAAAAAGAGGTTTGTGGCTTTGGATTATAATAGGCAAAATTCTCAGGCATGGAGCGTTGGGAGTCGTAGTCCAAAAACACAAATAGGCATACCTATAGAAAGAAATCAGCAGCCCTCTTGATTGTTGATTACTTATTTCTCTCCTGTTACGCTATTGCACAGTTGATCACATATTTCTTCCTTTATTTTTCTCTCACAATGCTCTTCCTGCTTGGTAATTTGGAACTAGCCATTGTTCTTTCAAAGGAAAGGCCATGCAACCACAGACCCAGCAGGAACAAACTTATGTAACATGTCATGGCAAAAGGAGATGCATGGTGTCCTCAACCAAGGAGCAAACGAGACCTGATGCAGATCTTATATCTGGAAGTAGTGATCTTTCAACTAGGGAAAGATGACTGTACAAGATTGCTGGAAGCAGAAGTGGGGCAAATTGATTCCAACCTCTTTGGCAGGTCTGATTGAAGAGATATTCTTGATCATGATTGTGGAGGAAAACACTGAGAGCAGAAATCTGAATTTTCCTGAAGATGTGCTTTTAACCTTAACAGACACAAAGCTGAAAGAGAATGTGGTTGTGTTGCACATCTTGTACTTCTAAGACTCGTACTTCTCTGTAGTGACATTGCTATTTTCTTTACTGAAAAAAAATGCTTTTCAAAGCAAAGTACAGTATAAGACAATTAAATCACCATCAGCAAGAACTTCCTCCTCATTTCTTCCTGTTTTTCTCCCAGTGGCTGCTGATAATGATGCTCTAGTATACAATTTTCACCTGCTTGCACATGAGTTGTACGCCAATTGGCATCATGTGATGGCTGTTGCCCCTTTAGTGACCCATTCATGCTCACCAGCTAGGACAAATTGTGTCCTGTTAGTAGTTTAAGAATTAATCTTACTTCCTAATTTAATACACAAACCAGAACACGGTTTTTGTAGTTTTTGGCATTTTGTAATAAAATTGCAATCATTTTGCTCTGAGGATACGTATACAAAAAGGTATGCATATAAGAGAAATATGTGGACAAAATACACATTTTTAAATAAAAAAAGTAAAATACAAGGAAATGTATGTTTCAGTAGGCAAAAACTCTAAAACTGGTATGTCAGAGAAAGCTGCTTGAAAATTAAATGCATATGTTGGGTTTAAAGTGTGGCTATTAGCAGGAATGTGCACAAAATGTCTGCAAACCAGTCAAAAATAGATGCTTAAAAGGGATAGAAGAAATTGAGGTCTGGATAAACAAATAACTCAAAGGGACTATATCAACCCTCTTTAGAGAATGTAGAAAAGGTGTTTTAAAGTGTGGCGAAGATGTAGAGCAAAATCACATGATCCATTTTAAGCAGTTAATGGACATGAACCATGTAGGGCAATAAAAGCTCATCCCTTATGTCCCATCCCAAAGACTCAAGAGATGGTGAACCACTAATCTATAAATTATCGCATTTGGGAACATATGTCTGTGAAGACTCTAAGTAATCCAGGTGAGTCATTATCTGGAGGTTGAGTCATGGGAACTGTACTTCTTTTCTTGAGAGATCGAAACATTTCGCTACTCATCCAAGCAGCTTCATCAGTCTGACGAAGCTGCTTGGATGAGTAGTGAAACATTTTGATCTCTAGTCTTAACAAAAGAAGTCCAGTTGCCATGAGTCAACTTCCAGATTTGGGAACCTAGTGCTCAACATAGGACGGGACAGCTGGGACCTTAGCCAGTTGTACCATGTGCAATGTGGTGCTTAAAGCCAATGTAGTATGGTGATTACAAATATCAGACTAGGACTCTGGAGACCTGAGCAAGCAAGCAAGCAAACAAACAAGTCATTCTCCAGATTCCAGACCTTCCTGGTGTCTAAGCTTTTTTTAAATGACAATATACCAGTCACATTCATTGAGAATGTATGCTCTCATGTACTTTGCTAGCTTTCTAGAATGAAAAGCAACTTGCTGGTGTGTGTGTGTGTGTGTGTGTGTGTGTATTATTGGATCATCCCTGACTATTATAGACTTCCCGAATTCTTTAACAAATTTGTATTTATGTCCTCTACCCTAATAAATCATGAGATGATTTTTTTCCAGTTGTACAGTTTTATTAGATCAAAGCACATGCAGAATGTTACCTAGCAGTTTTACACAGCAGCTGTTGCTAAGTAAACACACAGTTTGCCATTGCTGCTTGGGACCACTTGGTATATATCAAAGAGTCAAAGCTCGACTTAACTTTTTGAAGATACAGTGTGAAGATTAGGCAGCTTAAGCTAAGCAGTTTAATGGACACATTCTTTCCAAAGATCACCTTGCCACTGTCATTTTCACTAGCACAACCTTTGCTAGCCAGCTTCATTCTGTAAATTGTGTTCCTCTCTAAATATCATGGAAAGCAGCTCACCAGTAAGAAGTTTGGTTGAATTTTGCATTACACAACATTTCTTAAACAGGATGGTGGCACTGCATTGAGATGGTCTCCACATTTATTGCTAAACACTCCAATCTGCACTGTTTGTTTACCTTTATGTTGTCTTTTTATGCCTTGATATGCATTTTTAATTAGATGCGCCTCAGTTCCTTCATTGCCTACATTTGGGAAGCACACTTTTCACCAATTCTGCAAATATTTGCTATTCTTTGGAGGCCAAGTCTCTTTGTTTGCAAGGAGATTGCTTCAGCCTGGTTATCTGTTATATTATTATATATTTGGTCTTTTTGAGCTTGCCTGTGCAACTGTTCAAATTCACACAGAATTCTTTTTTTCTTTCCCTTTCCTTCCCTCTCCTCCTTTTTGAAAGAATGACTGTAAATGTCAGCTTATTAAATCTTTTTTCATGTCAAGGTCTGCATTGCTTCAATCGAACTCTGCTGGAGGTCTGTTTTGAGGGGAAGGGATAGGATTGGATGGCCAATGGGGCATAAAGCATTTAGAGAATAATACTCCACTTGACACTGTCCTATGTAACCTTGTTCCATTATAACACATTTAAGAACATAAGAAGAGCCATGCTGGATTAGGCCTAGGGCCCATCTAGTCCGGCTTCCTGTATCTCACAGTGGCCCCACCAGATGCGTCTGGGAGCGCATGAGACTAGATATCTGTCTCCTGATACCACTCCCCTGCATCTGGTCCTTGAAGTACCCCGGTTTTAAGAGTGGAGATTACACATCTCCATCATGGTTTGTAACCTGGGATGGACTTTCCTCCAGGAATCTGTCCAATCCCCTTTTGAAGGCACCTCGGCTAGATGCCATCACCACATCCTGTGGCAGGGAGTTCCACAGACTAACAACACAGTGGGTACAGAAGTATTTTCTTTTGTCTGTTCTCACTCTCCTAACCCTCCATTTGAGTGGATGTCCCCTAGTTCTGGTATTCTGGTATTTCTGACTAGCACCTCAAGAGTCAGCCAGTGTGTTATGAAAATTGTCCCCTCTTTCTCCTCCCTCCGCTCTTTCTCTTTCTTTTAGGTGCTCCTTTCCACAGCATCTTTTCACACATTCTCCGAGACAGAAATGCACATGTTACCCACGCATACACACAAACATGTGCAAGTAAGCAAGCAAGCAAGAGGTCAGCTGTCAGGGAGCTCTAACACAGCCCCTCCTGATTCAATGTCCTCTCCCAATGTGATGAAGGCAGCAAAGTCATTGACTGCAAGGCACCCCTGTGGCAACTCCTCACACACTACACACCCTCTCGTCTTTTGCGTTTCTCCTTCTCTTCTTCTCCTCCATTGCTGCTGCCTTGGAATTGACTAAACATTTCACCTATCCAATAAAGGGTAATACTATCATGACACAATTTGTCCTTGTTTTGGTTAGCAGTGCACTCCATGTTCTAGGAACATCTCCTAAGTGCTGATTGGGGTGTTGAGGTGATTTTAAAAATATGAGGGGAATGGGAACCCCATTAAGTGTGTTATGGCAAAACAACAGCACTAACCACCTACTAACTTAATCTGGTGTTACCTGTAGGCCACTTCATCAAAAGCAGTGAGTGTAGCTGTCAATTATAGAAACTCTCTCTTGTGTCTGACTCAATTGTTTACATTCTTTTTCAAGTGTATGTGTGTACACACAGAGGTTTACATGTGTGGATGGTAAAAGAAGCTGAAATGGATGGAGTATGAAAAGCAATGATCTTAGCATTGCTTGTTTAATAGCCTTTGAATGTTGAAAAGGGCAGACTTAGAAGGGAGAAACAGATTATTTAGCATATAATGGTGACAAATAGTTTTCATTCCCATCCAGATATAAGAAATGGCTTAACCTTTCAGAGGAGCCAGATACAATAGAAATGCAAAGTTTATAGGCAAAATTACAGAAGGGATGGCATATTGTCTAAACAGTGGCAATAAAATGAACAAGTGTTGGGTAGTAAGGGAAACAAACCTGTATAGTGTGCTAGGTAACAAGTATGGTGAGATAAGAACCCTTTGTCCCTGTTTCAAGCCACAAGTAATGGAGGCGAAGCTCATCATAAATCCTTGATTAGCTATTTCCCACAGGACTCTTGTCAAGCTCTTCTGTTTGGTTGTGGGTGCCTGAAAATCAGAAACAGGGTATTCTGGGAGATCTAAACTCTCTCTCTCTCTCTCTCTCTCTCTCTCTCCATCCATCCATCCATCCGTCCATCCATCCATCCATCCATCTATCTGCATAGCGAGTGGTATGCCAGTGCAGTAAGAAATTGCAGATAGATGACTGTACTTTCCACCTTGAAGGAAAGCCAGGTGAAGCCCTGATGTTGTAAAATGTCATTATTAGCTTCTCTAAGAGTGCTTCCACAGTAGGCATGGGGACAGAGATTACTTCTGAGCCTGCCATGAGTGTTTGGCAACTATGTTGAGATCACTAGGGTGAGATCTGTTTTTTCTGGTGGATATCTTTTAGAAGTTAGGTGTTGTTGTTGTTCAGTAATTCAGTCGTGCCCGACTCTTCGTGACCCCATGGACCTGAGCTCGCCAGGCCTTCCTGTCTTCTACTGCCTCCCAGAGTTTGGTCAAATCCATATTGGTTGCATCGATGACACCGTCCAACCATCTCATTCTCTGCTGTCCCTTTTCCTTTTGCCTTCAATCTTTCCCAACATCAGGGACTTTTCCAAGGACTCCTCTCTCCTCATGAGGTGGCCAAAGTACTGGAGCCTCAGCTTCAAAATCTGTCCTTCCAGTGAACATTCGGGGTTGATTTCTTTCAGGATGGATAGGTTCGATCTCCTTACAGTCCAGGGGACTCTCAAGACTCTCCTCCAGCACCACAGCTCAAAAGCATTGATTCTGCGGCGATCAGCCTTCTTTATAGTCCAGCTCTCACTTCCATACATCACTACTGAAAAAACCGTAGCTTTGAGTATCCTGACCGTAGTCTATAAACATATACAGACCTACCACCTGGTGGCTGTTAAGAATGAAGAGCCATTGTCTTTGTGGAGCTGTAGGTCATTGATGATGTATTACTGAGGATTTCTTTTTTTGGGGGGGGGGACTGTAACTGACAACACGTCATCTCTCCTGAGTCTTTCCTGTAGAAGATTGGCCTTAAGTACCTCTCTGGCCCTGTTGATCAGCCAGGAAGCTAAACTTGCCGAACTGGCTACATTTCTTTTGTAGTTGATATGTGGACTGAAGGAAGGAGAGATGCCTGCTCTCACTGTTTTGGAATGAAATCCCCCCACCCCCGTTTCCCTGTTTTGGTCTGCAAATAGCCAGCCATTCCCATAATCTTATTTCACAACCTCAGTTCCATCGGGGTGGGGTTCCCTGAAAGATCAGACAGTCCACCTTCTCCAAATATTATACTGTACACTTTTGGATCTTTTAAGAATCAGCCTCACTCTGTACTGCCTGTACAGAAAAAACAAGAGGAGCTGCTTTCATTTGACTCTTTAGAACCGCAAAGACAGTTGTTTGGTAAACGCTCAGTTTTTGTTGTTGTTTTTTTTCCTGGCAAAGCATCAGTTCATTCTTTATTTATCCTGGCGCTTGCTCATCCCTCATGCTTAGTTATAAGACAAATGCAGCCAACCAAGACAAATGAGAGATGAGGCATCAGCAGAGCTATTTGCCTAGTTAATCATTGTCAGTCACTCCCACCTCAGTCCTCCCCCTCCTGCAACAGGGACCCCAACTCTGCAGGAATCACTGCTAGTGAGGGCCTGACCGGAATTTTCTTATGGCTTAAGGAGCCCGTTGGCCTTGATCTCATTTCTCTCTGACACAGCAGCATCAAGACTGAAGCTGTGAGGGACAATCGTGGACAGTAGGATCGGTTTCACACCCTACCAATTTGATAGGGACTGGACCTCTTTTCTCATTGCAACCCGACAGTGTGATGTCTGCCAAGCACAAGTGTTCTGGCCAATACACCATGCTTAGGAAACAGCTCTTTGTGGAAAGTGAGCTTTTTAAAATTCTGTCCATTTGATTAAATAAGGATTTAGAAAAGGAAGGTGAGCTAACAAAATAAATATGTCCAGTAAAGTTAGCAGTGGAAGATAACATAATGCATCACAGACTGGAAGGAATTGTGTGTTTATTTAGAAATAAGAACATAAGAACATAAGAAGAGCCATGCTAGATCAGGCAATCACCACATCCTGTGGCAGGGAGTTCCACACACTAACAACACGCTGGATGAAAAAAAAATTCTTTTGTCTGTTCTTACTCTCCCAGCCTTCAATTTGAGTGTATGTCCCCTAGTTCTGGTATTTTGTGAGAGGGGAAAGACTGTCTCTCTATCCACTTTACTCATGCCCTGCATTATTTTGTACGTCGCAATCATATCCCCCTGAATACTGGTCTGGACAGGGCCACTAGTCCTGGATGGCTATGGAAGTGATTCATTCCCTTGTCTTCCTCAGAATTAAATATACTTTGTATCGACTACTAAATATTAAATAACCACATAGTTTTAATCTCCTCCTGTTCTTTCCTGCCATCCAAATTCTCTGTGATGCTCACATTGCATTAAGGTGCACCATTGTACATTGCAGCTCCTCGGGCTGGCTCAAGTTACTCTTATCTCAAGCACAGAGTAAGGTGTCACCCTCTTCTATTTCGTGTACAGAAGCTGACTGGACTAGAAGTCAAATTATTAACATTGGCTAATTGGTCTGCAGCTATATCTGCAGCGAGACAGGATCTGATGGGAAGGCTATGTGGAACATTCAGTTTTGTCTCTGAAAGGAAATGAGTGGCCGAGGGTCTCAGCAGAGGCAGATGGAAGAAGGAGCTTCTACAGCTGCCCCTAGCCCCTGGCACTGGAGGCAGCTGTCTCGCTCTGGTCAGTCCAGCCTTGGCAATCCAACTTGGAAATAGGTATGTGTACACATGACCAAAGCCTTAGGATGGGCCGACAGGACTGCTACACCTCTGATGGATACATGATCCCAAAGGCCCAACAGACGATGCCAACTGGTGGTTGGTTGGTGTCTTTACTAAGTGGAGATCCTGACAGTTTGGCATGTGAGTGCAGGTCTCCCTCAGCATAGCTCTGAAGGTCCCTAAATTACACAGAGAAGAGTCTTGACTGCTCCTGAGTGGGAGACCACAGGAGAGCTCCAAGCACACCTAACATTAGTACTATAGATGAAATGTCACACAGAAACATAATAACTGACTAACTCACTATTGAACAATGAATGGTCTATAACATTTTTGTCTTATGTTCATTCCCCCACCAGCTTTAGATGCTAGAGAGATTTTTTTAAAATGGTAATCATCACTTGTAAAGTTGTATGAGCTGTACAGTGTAGAAGTCTGCTCCATTCACTTTGATACCATACTTTGCAACTGCATGCATACAATTAGAATTCACAGCACCCTCCGGTTTTACTTACTGCTTACAAATCTTCCATAGATTGGACAGGGCCTATCAGAGGATGAAGGAGTCTTCAAGGCTAATTATTCTTTTTTGCAGTGGTCCCAACATATTTCTGCAGAGGAGGTGTCCATTGGAACTGATTGCGGGTCTCTGAAAAATGTCTTGAATACTTAAATACAAAGCATGCCCTCTCCACCCCTGCCCATGTGGAAGATTCGTCCTCCATTCTGGACTTTGCAGCTGGCAGCCTATGTACTACAGAATAGCTGCTCTCTCTGTGTGTGTACGCGTGTTTAAAATGCATTTTATAATTTGAAAGCTTCTCGGAGTGACTTCTTTTTGGTGTTATCATTTTATTAATAACTTATGAAGAATGAGTTGGCTGACTGTTCCTCTGCGGGTTAAAGCAAACATTTTGCAAACCACTGGGGAGCTCCTTGATTTTTGACTGTGGTGTGCGAAATATTAGCCTCTATTCATTTAGCCAAGCAAATCTCTTCCACAGATACAAGATATACAGTAGGGATGGAACACATATACCAGTTATGGTATCCTGCCCATTGAAGATTACTGGGCATGTAATTTCCACTGTATAGGATGGTCATGCACCCTATTGGATGAGCTGTACAGTCAAAATCTATTTTGAAGGACTGCTAAGGATGAAAGGGCTTTTAAGATGCTCACCAACAGCAGGTGACTGGACAGCAGGCCAATTAAGCACATAGAGCTTACTTTGTCATCATCTTCCCAAAAGTGGTGTGCTAGAACATAGCTTCTAGAGATGGGCACGAAACGCCAAAATGGTGGTCATTTCCGTTATTTGGCCCCTGGGCCCCCACTTTGTTCTGTTACCATTATTCGGTCCCCTGGAGCCCACTTCATTTCCATTTTTCGGTTTTCAGAATGGCTGCAGGGAGCCCTCCCGGGGCCAGGCACCTCCAGAGCCAGCGGCATGTGGGCTGGGAGAGTGTTCCTGCAGCCGCGGGGAACTCTCCCGGGGCCGGGATCACAGCCCCATCTCCAGCCGTCTCTGCCGGAGGTGCATGAAAGCAGGGCAGCTGTCAAGCACCTGCAGCAGAGATCACTGGACAGGGGGCTGTGATCCCACCTCCGCGCGCGGAGGCGAGACCACAGCCGAGGCTCAGCCAATCTCCTCCGCCCGGGATGACAGCTGCCTGGCCGTCAACCCAGGCGGATGAGATTGAGGTGAGACCATGACTCCCTCTTGCCACCCTCCACCGCGAGTGCATGACAGCCGGCCTGGCTGGCATTCATCCCCGGCGGAGATCACTGCAGAAGGGGCCACGATCCTGCCTCCGCGTGCAGAGACAAGACCGTGGCTCCCTCTCTCCAGTGACCCCTGCTTGGGCTGTCTGCTCAAAGACGCTGCCAGCTAGAGGAAGAATTACCCTGAAAGTAAGGGGGGGGGAAGCCAGTGCGGGGCCAAACCCGGAAGTGAATCCGAACTTCCAGGTTACACGGGGCTTCCCCCCTTACTTTCAGGGTAATTCTTCCTCTAGCTGGCAGCGTCTTTGAGCAGACAGCCCGAGCAGGGGTCACCGGCACCTAGCCTGCACCGGCAAGGAGGAACCTGGGAGTCTGGGACAGCCACTGCCTCCCAAGGCTCAGCCTGCGCCTGGCCAGCAGCTTGCCTTGACTGGTCCCACTTGCCCCGCAAAACCTCCCAGAGGCCCCGAGGAGGGTGGTCCCGGCGGCGGTGATGACGGCGTTTTCAGGAAGGCTGGCCTTTCTCCATTTTAACTTTTTTTTTACTGCCTTGCCAGCCACATGGCCGCGCTACAGCTGTAGCACGGCAGTTGGCTTTTTTCCCTCTTCCTGGTCACTGAATTGCCGCCATCCCTGAAGGACTTCTGGGCCAGCACCAGGTAGGAGACATCTCCGCCTCCCCATTACTGAACCGAACCTAACCAAACCAAATTTTCTCAGTTCTGTTCGGTTCATGTAAAATTTTCCCCTAGGGTTGTTATTCATTCTGTTACATAACGGAACAAATAACGGATAATGGAACGGAAAAAAAGTCATTCCATGCCCATCTCTAATAGTTTTATTCAACCGACAAGTTAAAAATTTCACCTGTTTGCTTAAGTTGGAAAGTCTAGATTTTATGCAAATCTGTGTGGGGTTTTTTTTGTTTTCTTTTTAAGAGTCACATTTCTCCCCTGCCCCATGTAAGGGGTCATCCTGCCACAGCAGTGACATGATGCAGAAGCAAAATTCTACAAACAGACCCACAATACAGTAAATAATTTCAAATTATTTGCAGAATCCCCCTCTCTTTGTCAGGGCTTGCCCCTAGGAACTGCTTCCCTTGACCAGAGAGTGGAAGGGTGGGTAGGGGTGAGTAGGTCATAAATGGATGAACTTTTCCTTGCCTGAAGCCCTGCTTCCTGTGCTCTAGCTGTTGCCCTGGGCTCCAAGAGGCTAGAGAAAAAAAAGAAAAAATCAGCTCCACAGTTCCTTGGGAAATCACTCAGCCATTCCCAGCAGCTCTGACTGGAGTTCTATGTATAATTGAAGACCTCTGGGAGGTTTGCAGGCTAGTGGTTCTTCTCCAATTAGGGCTAAAAGGCTGCCTTTATTAACAGCTGGTTTGTGTGACTGAGGAAGGCTCAAGGAAACTGAGAGCTGGCACTCTCTCTCTCTCTCTCTCTCACACACACACACACACACACACACACACACACACACACACACACACACACACACACACACACACACACACACACACACACACACACACATACATGCATACATACAACCCAGGCATTAGAACCAAGTCCCTTTCTGCTCCGACAGGATCTCTGTCACTGCACACTTCCTGTGGCTGAATGGCTCATGGGAATATGATCTTGCCCACACGCAAGAGTTGGCACTGCACCCCCATGATCCCCCCTGTCCTTTCAGACCATGTGGCCTTGCTGTTTCCGTTATGTAAGAGAAGTGGGTTGGGTCTATGGAGGAAACATAGCTATCTGTATTCCATGGCTATGTCCTTGTGGACGCATTTGGGATGGTCTTTGTTAGTTCTTCACCCCCTTTTCATTTAATTTACTAATTAATATAATACAGCAACTCCTGTGGGT
Organism: Phrynocephalus forsythii; assembly: GCA_029282475.1. Classification (NCBI taxonomy): domain Eukaryota; kingdom Metazoa; phylum Chordata; class Lepidosauria; order Squamata; family Agamidae; genus Phrynocephalus; species Phrynocephalus forsythii. Next base: position 69,896,180 of record JAPFRF010000006.1, on the reverse strand, counting down.
ATACAGAGATCACTAACTTTTTGGAGTTGCCCTTCGCCATTTCCACACAAACAGGGTTGACCCACTGAATGTCACGACTAGAACAGATTACTGATGATGGTGGCCTTGGCAGCAACTGTACGTTTATGGTTAGAATCCTAGAACATTATACTCATTCCACAGTACCTCGCTTTTTAGCTGCATTGCTGATAGTAAAACCCCTAAAATGTATTATTAAAGGGAAAAAGACTTCAAAGGAAAGGAAAATGACTAGACATGATAGAGGTTTGTGTCCAAAGTCTTAGGGATAGCAATGTGAAAAAAACGTTCATTCTCAGTTATGTGGTTTCTCTAAATTGCACTAGGCTTTGTGTCCAACCTTGTATTCAGAACAAGTTATACTTTGTGTTTCATTCTTGCATAGGAATTTCATACACAACATGGCTGAAATCCTTTTGCTTAGCATAGTAAGTTGTGCAAAACAATGGGGATTTGGTGAGTCATCTGCTCCACATGTTCCATTGATTCCAATGGACCTATTTTCTATGGAACTTACTACACTACACTAAAGTAAGAGCTAACTGGAGTAGGCCCATTTGAATCAATGGGCTGCATGGAGTTGACTCATAAAATCCCCACTGGTTCAGTGAGCCTACTCCAGTGCAACTTTCTGTGCTATGCAGTAACAAATATATACATTATAGTGGTCTCTACTTACAAGTTTAATCTGTTCCGAATGCATGCTCATAAGTCGAACAACTCTAAGTAGAGCAGCCATATCTTTAAAAAAATGTAAGTAGAGCAGACCACATCTAAAATTTGTCAGGTAGCAGTTAAAATGCCAATGGTTTTCCGCTCTTAAGTCAAATTGCTTGTAAGTAGAGCCACTCATGAGTACAGGTACCATTGTATTTTCAGCCATTTATTTACTCACTTTTCTCAATGTCCACATTTTTGTATACAGTTCCTCCTTTGAATAAAGTGTTTTTGTTGTATTTTTCAGTTTTTTTTCTTTGTAGCCATGAGTACTGTACAAATATATACATGGCTTTGTGCATGCAATGCATATGACCAGCCTTAGAAATGAGTGAATTTTTGAAGCAAACTGCACATGACTGCAAAGTGAGGTTTTATGTTGTACAAATGGTCAAGTTTCAATGAATTTACCATTGTGTGTGTGTGTGTGTGTGTGTGTGTGTGTGTGTGTGTGTGTGTGTGTGTGTGTGTGTGTGTGTGTGTGTGTGTGTGTGTGTGAGAGAGAGAGAGAGAGAGAGAGAGAGAGAAGAGTATAATGTTCAAGCGCCTGTTCCATTTGCTACAGGTGTGCACAATCCTTGTGTTTCCAACACAGACTATCTTTTCTTTTGGGTAAAGCAAGGAAACTATCACATAATTATAATTACCATCTTACTCTCTGAAACTAGGATGAGTTCCCGGATAATTAATTAACAGGCTGTAAAAGAGAATGGATAAAAAGTCCTTGGTTCAAATCCCTGTTCAACCATGGAAGCTCACAGAGATGGTGTTTTTTGAAATGGTAAAACAGCTCCTTAAATACCCTAAATATCTTCAAAATCCTCTTATTGTCACCATAACTTGGATGGGACTTGAGGGCATACAACACATACAATTCATTTTATCAGGAACAAAAAATGAGGACTACAAAGTTACCATAGCCACAACAGCAATGTATTCTTGTGCCACCTTTTTCACAGTACTCTGTACTTAAGAGTAGTTTATTTGTTTGTTTGTTTGTTTGTTTGTTTGTTTGTTTGTTTGTTGAGCTTATATCCCGCCCATCTTCCCAGAAGGGAACTTTAGGCGGCTTACAATAAAACCCAACAAAACAGACAGAGACAGTAACAAAGTGAACAAAAAGGAGGCATGATCCAAGCAGAGATGTCACAGGCCAAAAACAAACAAACAAACAAAAACCCTAAATAGAAAGGTCGCCAAACGCCTCCCTGAAAAAGTGAGTCTTCAGGGCCTTTTTAAAGGCGGGCAGGGACTCTGCTAGGCACAGCTCACTGGGGTGATGATTCCATAGCATGGGGCCCACCACAGAGAAGGTGCGGTCACGCGTACGCAATTTCCGCACCTCTCTGGGTGTGGCCACCCTCAGTGAGCGCGCCTGCACCAATCTCATGGGTCTGGCCCCAGATGATTTCTGAGAGATACGCTCCACCAGATACTCTGGTCCCAGGCCATGGAGGGCTTTGAAAGTCAAAACCAGGACCTTGAACCTAATCTGGAGGACAACGGGTAACCAGTGCAAGCGAGCCAGGACTGGGGTGATGTGCTCGAATCTACAAGCACCCACCACCACCCTGGCCGCCGCATTCTGCACCCGCTGTAACCTCCGGACCAGGGTCAAGGGCAACCCCATGTAGAGGGCATTGCAATAGTCGATCCTTGAGATCACTAAGGCCTGCACGACTGTCCTCAGGGAGGACTCATCAAACAAGGAAATAGAATATCAGTCAATTATACCATACAATGTAATATTCCACAATACGTACTGAACCTCATAACATTACAACTCATATAAAATATTTCAAAAGATTAGCAAATATCAAAATATTCTAATAGGTCAATATTAGCCCAAGTACACCGACATTATGAAAAAACTGTTAAATGATTTCTATTAAGAGATCTTTTTAACAACAGTAATAAAAGACATCATGGTGTCATGCCCAGTAGAAAGTAGGTACTTTCCTGCTCTATTTTTCTACTCCATCTATAACTGGTAGTGACATTTTGCTACATGTGCACACAGCAAAATAGATGCATATGGGTTTCTCACATGGTATACAAATGACCTTTCTACACACAAGGGAAAATTGCCCTTTGGTTGGGTGACTCTGAGTGTCCTTCTGAGCACATAATAAAGCAGTTGCTTGTATCCAGTGAATTGTCTTTCAAGGGCTGCCACCAAGCTTGCCTTGCAAGATTCTGGAGGACGGGGGAGTGCTGTTCATTTCAGTTGGTTTTCATTTTAGTTTTAGTTACTGCCTTGTTCACAGGTTTTATCTTCAATTGTTTTAGCTTGACCTTTTTGAGTCTTGAAAAAAAAACTTCAGGACAGAGAGCAAAGAGCCTCTTTTGGTGAGAGAAGTCAGGAATGTGGCATTTACAGGGCTTCTGAGTCCCAATACTAAGACCTTTGGATTAGCAGAGGCAACAGCGTTTCTGCCCTTTGGCCTCCCCACCCTTTCAGAGCTTGGCAATGAAACTCAGACAGGGCAGCTTTTCCCAGCAACACACTGGGAAATGTATCTTTTTGTGTGAGGTACTTGGAGTGGCCTTGTCAGCTGATTATTCTATGACTGTCAACTGACCTTGATAAAACCAAGAGTTATTCTATGCAATGCTATGGGAGGGGTTTTAGAGTGCTGGTATAACCAAAAAGGAAAAATAAATCACGTAGCACCTGTATTACTAACAGATTTGCTTTTTCATGGATAACAATCCATGAGGTGCAATATGCTGTACTTGAGGAAGTTGATTGTAATCCATGAAAATTCATGCTAAAACAAATCTCCTAATCCCATACAAAATTCCTCTTTCTTTCTTTTTGTTATATTGAAACAGCTGTCAGAAAATTAACCATAAGGATATGTGTTTATACAATGCATGTGTTTATCTACACATATGCACAAGTGTGTTTGTATGGATCAACACACTTAAACAAATACAATGTCTACATATATTGATAAAATAGGATACAGATAACTTGGGTCTTTGGATACTCCTTGTAGGCATGGCTATGGTACCAACATTGAGAAGAGTGTCCTCAAAAAGGTTAAAAGTTACATGACCTATATGTGTCAAAGAACATAGAAGCGGCCATGCACAATGGAAGAGAAAACCTAAACTGCTAACCTGTCTTTCTACAAAATAAACTACAAATACTGTATATAAGTAAACTCAAGATAATGGAGAAAGGGAGGGAAAGACTGTATGTAATTACTAACGGAACAATCAAAGTTTGCTGAGTGGGAAATGTTTTTGCTTAGGACAAAGATTGTATGTGTTATGGATTGTGAAGTTACACCCCCTGACCCTAATAGGCTTTTTTTATGGTGTGACATTTAAAGAGTGGTTTTATCTGTGCCATTCAGTTTCCATGGCTGAGCAAGAATTAGAATTAAGTACTGAATCTCGTCCAGCAGTTCTACTCTTTTTAAGACTTTCACGGGTCCGGAGGAAGTCCCGCCCACCAAGACATGCCGGCAGCCTGATCTTAGAGCTCTGTGCCGCGATCCAAAAAGAGCTTTAAAACTACTGTTTAAATGCTGTGGTGCCGTGAGTAATGCATCAATAAATTACTCGGGTGTCAGGAGAAGCAATATATGTGTTTTTCTAGACTAGATAAGCTTGATTTATAAGCTAAAGGAGCTACTTTCGGTTTTGACTGCTTTGATTCTGCTGGCCGCTGGCTGCTTAGAAAACTGAATCCTGGCTGTTTGGAAAGTCACCAGATGATTAGTTAGACTGCTTGATACCTGCCTTTTGTCTAATTATATGCCGGCTAAGAGAGCAAAAAAGAAACTCCAGCCTATAGGTTGGACTAGGAAATTATCTGATACAGCACACAATCGCCCTGCTCTACAGCGTATCGAGCAGCCCTCAGACGACGGAGGGGTAAAAATGGCGTCAGGATCTGAGAAAGGAAAGAGGGAGACTACCCCTCCTCCCGCAGATCAAGACTTCATGAAGGAACTGCGTTTAATGAGGACGGAGCTAGCTAGCATCATGAGTGTTAATCAACAGGATGTGATCCGCAGAATGGATGGCCTTTCAAAGGATCTCCAAAGCACTAAACAAGATTTATCACATGAAATAAAGTTAAATGGCCAGCGGCTTGATAATTTGGCAGGAGAATTTAAAAATCTGGAGATACGTGTAACTGAAAACGAAACTCAAATTAACTCTCAGAAGCAGGCTTTACTGAAAATAAATAAGAAACTGACTTATATTGAAGATTATTCTCGAAGGCAGAACGTCAAACTGATTAATTTTGTTATTCCAAACAAGGGGGCATCATTAAAACAGGAAGTTTTAACCTGGTTTAACTCCTTTCTGCCCAAACAACTAGAGGACGACGATTTAGAGAGAGTTCACTATCTGGGCAAGTCAAGAGATGGGGCCCCAAAACCAGTGATAGTAAGATTTGCTTCTTATGTAAATAAAGAGCGTCTTATGTCTTCAATTAGAGCCAATCCTAATATTCTGAAGAGAGGAGGTGCAACTGTGCAAGTTTTTCAAGATTTTTCTAAAGGAACTGCTGATTGGCGTAAATCGATGAGACCAGTTACAATCATATTAAGGAAGAACAACTATCGCTATTCTTGGGGTCACCCCTATTTTTGAAAGTTTGGAAAGGCTCTGTTCAACACACTATCTACTCTCTAGAAGAAGGCCAACATCTTCTTGAAGCATGGAACATACAGGATGACTCAGGTTCTGCCTGTTCTCCCCCGGGAACTTCAGTGGCAACATCAGGACAGTGAATTTCTCTCTTTCTACTCCGACTCCAGGAATCTTCGATGAAGATGAAGAATATTTGAAACTCACTTAACTTACTCCTCCCTCTTTCCCCCTCTCTCACCTCCTATCATCCCCTTTGTTTTTCTTCTTTTACTCTTCTCCCCCTTTTCCCTTCCATTTCCCTTTCCCCCCTCCCCCTTTTTCTCTTTTTTTTTCTTTTTTTTTCCAATTTTAATTTTTGTTTTTGGGATGTTTCTTTTTCTTTTTCTTTTCATTATCCCTTTTCTTCCCTTTTCCCCTCCTCTCCACCCTTCCCTTTTTTGTTTTTGTTTGTTTGTTTGCTTGTTTTGAGGGGGCGGTGGCGGTGAGAGGGTGGTTTAGAGGGGGTAGAACAACTTATAGAATTTTCAGTAACACGCTACTTAAGAGTTAAGGAGATCTAGGCTGGCTAATGTCTGTGGACAACTTCCTCCCTCCCATCCCCTTGATGCACATGCTAAACAGTATGATAGCTGGTGGGGTGGGAGAAAAGAATAGTTTTTTAGGGTGGAGGATTAGATTTATTTTTAGTTTATTTTTATTAATTGATGGTGTTTTTACTTTTGTATGCACAACGGGACCATTCCAGAATATTGAAACCAAAAGAAATAGGTTATGGGAAAGTTTATAAAATTAGCAACGTTGAATGTGAAAGGTCTGGGGTCATTTTCAAGAGAAATAGAATCGAAGCGATGATCAAAAGGCACAAAATAGATATTGCCTTTTTGCAAGAGACTCATCAAATAAGAGATGGTATTAATGAATTAAAAATTCCAAATGTTGATATTTATGAAAAAAGCTTTGGCACATCTAAAGCAAGAGGGGTTGCCATTATAATCTCAAGGAATTGTGAATGTGTTGTTGAAAATGTGGTAAAAGATTCAGAAGGTAGATATATAATATTGCAAGTTCTAATGGGGAAAGATCATTATACTTTGGTTAATTTGTATGCACCAAACGTTAACCAAGGCCGCTTTTACAATCTCCTTTGGGATCAGATTGAATTGGTTAAAAAGGGTATTTAATAATGGCAGGGGATTTCAATATGGTCTTAGATAAAATTAAAGATAAATCGGTATGTAAAAAGGAAGAGTGGAGGACAAGACATACAACTCTAGCAAAGTTTATAAATACAACAGGATTGAAGGATGTCTGGAGAGAACTGAAAGGAGATGAAATAAAATACACCTTCTACTCACCAGTGCACAAAACCTATTCTAGGATAGATTTTGTGTTTGTTTCACAAAACCTAATACCCAAGATAAATAATACCGAAATTGAGATCATAAAAACATCTGATCATGCTTTAATGTCGATTGATTTAGCAACAAATAAAAATTATAGAGAAGCTAAAAGGTGGAGAATGAATTTAAAAATATTTCAATATCCAGAAGTGCTGGAAAAGGTCAAAAAAGATTGGTTGGAAACTTGGGATATAAACGAAAAGGCAGGTAGCCAAACGCCAATCATATGGGACACCCTGAAAGCGGTAGCTAGAGGCCTTATCATAAAAGAAAATATTAAAACTAAAAAACAGGAAGAACTCAATAAAAGAAAATTAGAAAAACTAATAGCAGATTTAGAATCCCAATTTTTTCTTACTAAGGATAATAAGATATTGAGGTTGATTGAAGCAAGGAAAAAGAGTTAGAAGATCTAGATTTACAACAAACACAAAGGAATCTTCTGTACCTAAAAAGAAATTTTTTTGAATACAGCAACAAGAACTCAAAACTTTTAGCCAGATTAGCACAGAAAAGACAAGACAAGAATACAATAGGGATTATAAAAGACTCCTCAGGTAAGACATGCACACAAATGAAGGAAAAGTTGTCAGCTATACAAGAGTTTTATCAGTTGTTATATACTACAAAAATAAACCTAAGGAGGATATAGAAAGGTATATCACTAAGAATTTAAAGAGGGTCTTGGAACAGGAAGATATGCTGGAAATGGAAAAGCCTATTACAGATCAAGAGATAAGCGAGGTAATAGACAAATTAAAGAATAATAAAACGCCCGGAGTGGACGCTCTGGGACCTGAATTTTACAAACTTTTTAAAGCAGTATTAATACCTAAATTAAAGAAGCTATATAATGAAATTTTGAATGGAGAACAAATTCCGAGATCTTGGACCCATTCTTTAACTATTTTAATTCCAAAACCTAATAAAAATTTAATGGATATTGGGTCATACAGACCAATATCCTTATTAAATCAAGATGCTAAGATTTTCACAGCAATTTTGGCTAAAAGAATGAATAAATTTATAGCTAAATATATTAAAGAGGATCAATGTGGTTTTATCAAAGGTAGACAAATGGCAAATATTATTAGAAGGAATTTGAATGTTCTTTATGAAATGAGTAAGAGTACTACTAAAGCTGGGATGTTATCTCTAGATCTTTATAAAGCTTTTGATTGTGTTCAATGGCCCACATTAAAAATATTGTTTAAAAAAATGGGATTTGGGAAATCCTTTTTGGGAGTAATAAATCAACTATATTCAACGGGCACTTCCTCAATAATAGTTAATGATGGATTGACTGAACAAATCACCCTAGGCCGAGGAACTAGACAAGGATGTCCTCTTTCTCCAGTCCTTTTTGTATTGTTATAGAGCTCCTGGCAAATGCCATAAGGGACGACAAATTTATTAAAGGTATAGGGAAAGATGGGGCAACTAAAATTAGTTTATTCGCGGACGATGCTCTTTTGACTATTGTAAACCCAATAGAGAATATTCAAAGAGTAAAAACTCATTTAGAAGAATTTGGAGAAATAACAGGATTATGTGTAAACTGGCAAAAATCAGAGAGTTTATTCTTCAATTATGGAAAACATGACTTAAAGATGATTGAAAAATCTGGACTTAAACCGGGAAAAAGCATTAAATATCTAGGATTAGAACTCCATAAAGAATTTATTAAAACTAAAGAAAGAAATATTTCAAATTAGAAGAGGAGATGAAAAACAAATTAATATCCTACTCTAAACTAAAATTATCGTGGTTTGGCAGAATTGCATTGATAAAAATGAAAATACTTCCAAAAATTAACTTTATTTTTAAAATGTTACCGATTCAGTTTTTAGAAAAGGAAATTAAAACTCTCCAAGACATGATAAATAGGTATTGTAATGCAGGGAAAAATCAAGAATAAATAAAAGTCTATGGTATAGATCTCAGAAAGAAGGAGGAATAGGTATACCCAATATAAAAATTATTATATAGCCAATCAACTTAGTTCTTTGGGGGAAATTCTTTTTAAACCACAGAAGTTAATATGGTGGGAGCAAGAGTCTTTGGATATAAAGGGGGAAATAAACACATTTTTATTCACGGAAGTTAAAAACAAAGTAAAGATTGACAACCCCCTATTGAATAGTTTAATTGCTACATGGAGAACATATAGGAAAATCTTGTCTCCGAAGGGATCCCCACTGGCTTTAGTTACTGACTTGGAAAGCTTTCCAGACAACTTGAAGCATTATTTGGAGTTATTTAAAATTAAGAAAATAGCTAGACTAAAGGATTGGATGCTCAAGATTAAAACAATTCAGGATATAAAAAATATTTTGCAACCCAGTGATTTAACATGGTTAAATTATATTCAACTAGGAAAATGGATAAAGGACTGGGGAAAGAGAAATAATCAAATCAGAGAATGCACAAAATTTGAACATTTCCTACTATCGCTTGAGTCTGAACAGGAAAATTCAGAGAAAGGAATAACACGTAAAATATATAAAATACTAGGGGAATTGTCAGAAATGAAGGAGTTAAATACCTTGAGAGAAGTTTGGAACCAAGACCTTAATGTACAGATAGAGAAAGAAGACTGGAAAAAAATTTGGAATATGAGAATTTTGAGATCATTGTCAGTCAGGATAAAAGAAAACTACTTCAAATTGGTTTCCAGATGGTATTTAACCCCAGTAAGACTAAATAGAATGAATCCTGCTTACTCTAAGATATGTTGGAAATGTGAAAAAGAGCTTGGTACTTACTTGCATCTTTGGTGGGAATGTGAAATAGTCCAAAGGTTCTGGAAAAAAGTGTTTTTAGAGCTAAGTAATATGATTAAGATGGATATAGATTGTAATCCAGAGATAGCATTATTATCATTGTTAACAAGTAAAGATTATGTTGCTACAACAAAGGAACTAATAGCAAATTTTATGACAGCTGCTAGATTAATTATAGCAAAAATTGGAAGTCAAAACTAGAATTCAAGATGGAAGACTGGTATAATGAACTTTGGGATATAGCTATAAACGATAAACTCTCCTGCAGTTTAAAGGTTAAACGAGGAGAAATGAAAAAAGACATTTTCTACGATATCTGGGGTAAATTTTTAGATTATGTACTAGTCGAAGGAAAAGGGAAAGAGTCCACGAATATCTCACAACAATTCTGGAGAAGAGAACTTTAAGAAGACTACTAGAAGAATAGAAGATGGAGCAACGAATAAGAATGTATGGATGGACCCGTGGGATGGGGGTGCACTTATATTGTTTGTTGTAGTTTTCTTTTACTTTCATTTTTTATGTCGTTGTATGTAGTTTAAAATTTAATAAAAAAACATTAAAAAAAAAAAAAGACTTTCACGGGTCCATCTCTTTATTGTTGTGTGACTCAAAAGTTCTGTGTGGAATGAATATCTGCCAGAATTTGGCATACTTTTGCAAACAAAACAAAACAAAACAAAACAAAACAAAACAAAAAATTAAAGACTGGGATTTTTAAGGAGAACTCTTCCATGAACTAGCACATGACGTTCAAAATTTATTTACATTTTTTTTAGTTTTGTGCTTTTGAAAAAATATTTTTATTTTTAAAAATGGAAAATACTACAAAGCAAGAACAAGACCAAAACACAAACAGTGCTCCCTTCACTCTGGGGACCAATATAACTTACTCAATCCCCTCCTCTCTTATAATATTATGTTCATTCTTTAACTGTCCCCATATCCCTTCCCAAAGTACATATAATCTTGGTTTGGCATTCTACGTTTCCCTTTACCCAGTACAGCATTTATAAATTCATTCCATATCTCATTAAATTTATTAACCTTCAACTCTCCTTTTTTAAACTTAATTTCAGAAGTCTCATGTTTTTTACTAGCAAGTCTTCTTCTTCTTCTTCTTCTTCTTCTTCTTCTTCTTCTTCTTCTTCTTCTTCTTCTTCTTCTTCTTCTTCTTCTTCTTCTTCTTCTTCTTCTTCACTGCAGAGCTGAAGATCCTTATGGATCTTCTACTCCAGGAATCCAGCCATTCTACCTCTTAATTTATGAAGAAATCAATGCTCTACCTAGTTTCTTTGGTAGAGGGAGGTACAGTATATAAAGAGGGAAGCCCTTTGAAATAACTGGTCCATAAGAATCAGCAGTCTTTTCTATTAATCCCTAATACTACATACCTGCTCCCTCCCTCTGTTCCACCTGGGGTTTGTGCCTGGCTGAGAGGTGTGCCTGTGCCCTGAAGAGTCTTCAGCTCCTGCTCCCCTGGAGAGAGGGCTTATAAGACCAGCTGGACTCTTCCTAGGGGCCCCTCTAACAGTTTTCCAGCCTGCTTCTGGTTTAGCTCTATAAGAGGAGGATTTCATCTCCCTGTGCAGCAGCGAGTTCAGGTTGGCTTATCATGTGCCTTATTTCAGGGGGGAGTCTTGGGGAGGGAAGAAGTGGTGCCACTATTCAGAGGGTGAGGGCCAAGGAAGACATGGCAGTAGGGGTCAGACATGCCATTACAGGAAGGGGAGGGTCCATCAAAGACAGATTGTCTCTCCTCCTGGTCTGGCCCCTAATATCCAGATTAGAGATGGGCACGAATAAAAAAATGGTGTTTCGTTTGTCGTTTGTCATTTGGGGGGTCCGTTTCGGTTCATTTCCATTTTTCGTGAATTTTTGCAAAAAATCATTTTTGTTTTCGTTTGTTTCGTTACCATTTCATTACCATTTATTTCAATTTTTGTGATTTTTTTAGCATTTAAAGCAGTTCAATGTATTGCCATAACGAAAACGAAACGGACGACAAAATTTCTAGTGTTTCTGTTCATTTTGTTTCATTTTAGAGACAAAATTTGTTTGTCATTTTCGTTGCATAACGAAACAAAAAAACAAAAACAGAAATGGAAAATTGTTGGTTTCGTGCCCATCTCTAATCCAGATACCTGGTGCTCTTGGCAGCTGTGATTCTCTGGATCTGAAGCTGCTGCTGCTGAATGCCAGGTCGGTTAATAACAAAACTCAGATCATCCAGGACTTAATCCTGGATGAGAAAGCCAACCTGGCATGTATTACGGAAACCTGGTTGGACAAGGTGGGAGGGGTTGACCTCTCCCAGCTCTGTCCTCAAGGATACCAGGTTCTGCAGCAGCCTTGATCGCAGAGGCGGGGAGGGGGAGTCGCACTGGTCTTTCGTGAGTCCATCTCCTTTACCAGGCGCCCAGTTCAGCAGTTCGTCGGGTTCGAGTGTCTGCATGTGGTGTTGAGTAGACCGGACAGGATAGGGATTCTGTTGGTGTACCGCTCGCCCTGCAATATTTCAAAATTCATTTTTCTTGTTTGTGCAAAGTTGTCATAGCAACATTTATGATTGTTTTCTCCTGCTTCTCCCTTTCTCTTGTGTTCCCTGGCCTCAGGGTGGACAAGTACTTCTGTCAGTAATAATTCTGGTAGTGTTGGGTATTTCCCCCCTGCTCTCAGTTATAGCTCTTTGCATTTCTTCACACACTGGATTGTGCTGTTTTCCCCCAAAGACTGGATAGCATATAAAGCCCAGCACAGATGCAAATTTGATAGGGGTATCTTGAAACGGGCACAGTTGGCTGTTCAAGTCTGTATGACCTTTTTGGAACACAAACTGGAACTGATGAGGCAATGTTTGGCCCATATTGTTGCTGTGGCAGCCTTCAGGCCGGTACATTGGCACCAAGCCTGATGCTCCAGATCAACCGGATGGTGGCTTGGATGTGCCTCAGAATGGGAAGAGTGCTGGTGGCAACAGAATCTTCCTAACGGTGCCCACTTTGCATTATACTGTGGCTCTTCCTCCCCCCCCACTTGCCCAAATGCACCGCCAATTAAGCAGAGGAAGCAAGCACCATCTTTAATTGTTCTTTCTTGGGATGATGCGCTCCCCAGAGACAGATTCTGCTGAGGGTTTTCTGGGTCAAGTCCAGCAGGCCTTGAGGAAAATGAGAAACAGGTTTGTGTAGCTGGAGGGCTGAGCTGTCAATATTCCTTTCCATTCCACAGTAGTGGTAGTGCCTTACCCGCCACCCTGGCAATGACTGTATATACCATTGTTGTTGTGACATGAAGTCACAATTCCCTGATAGCAATCCTAATAAGGTTTTCAAGGTATGTGAGGCATATGAGGAATGGTTATAACCAATTCCACTTCGCTGTGAGTTTTCACAACAGAGCCAAGGATTTAAATCCAGGCCACCTGAGTCCTAATCTGTTACTCTAGCCACCAGCACACACTGAGGAATACGACTGACAGAAATCTATATATCCGACTTTTGTTGGATAGTACAGTGAGTTAGGTACCTGACAAATCAAGGCAAGAGCCAGCCTATGTGTTGTTGTTGTTGTTCAGTCGTTCAGTCGTGTCCGACTCTTCGTGACCCCATGGTCCAGAGCTCGCCAGGCCTTCCTATCCTCCACTGCCTCCCGGAGTTTTGTCAAATTCATTTTGGTTGCATCGATGACACTGTCCAACCATCTCATTCTCTGTCGTCCTCTTTTCCTTTTGCCTTCGATTTTTCCCAGCATCAGGGACTTTTCCAGGGAGTCCTCTCTTCTTATGAGGTGGCTCTGGAGCCTCAGCTTCAAAATCTGTCCTTCCAGTGAACATTCGGGGTTGATTTCTTTCAGAATGGATAGGTTTGATCTCTTTGCAGTCCAGGGGACTCTCAAGACTCTCCTCCAGCACCACAGCTCAAAAGCATCAATTCTGCGGCGATCAGCCTTCTTTATAGTCCAGCTCTCACTTCCATACATCACTACTGGAAAAACCATAGCTTTAACCATCCTGACCTTAGTTGGCAAACTGATGTCTCTGCTCTTTAGGATGCTATCTAGGTTTGCCATTGCTTTCCTCCCAAGAAGCAAGCGTCTTTTTATTTCATTGCTGCAGTTGCCATCTGAAGTGATCAAGGAGCCCAAGAAAATAAACTCTGCCATTGCCTCCATTTCTTCCCCTTCTATTTGCCAGGAGGTGATGGGACCAGTGGCCATGATCTTAGTTTTTTTGATGTTGAGCTTCAGCCCATTTTTTCCACTCTCCTCTTTCACCCTCATTAAGAGGTTCTTTAATTCTTCCTCACTCTCTGCTATTAGAGTAGTATCATCTGCGTATCTGAGGTTGTTGATATTTCGTCCGGCAATCTTAATTCCGGCTTGTGATTCATCCAGACCGGCCTTTCTCATGATGATGTAGCCTTGAACAAAAGTCCCAGGTGCCCCAAGAAGAAGGGAATGGTAAATAACTTTTGAACATTCTCTGTCTGGGAAACCTGTAAAGGGTTGTCCAAAGTCAGAATTCACATGTGGGCACATTATTATTACTTTTTTTCTGACTGTCCCAGGCTGCTGTTCTGTCCACTCATCAAATGTGCTGCCGCAGTTTTCCTAGCAAGGAGCTTTCCCCACTAAACCTCTAGGAATTTAGATTTGGTTCTTCTATTAGTTGAGCTGAAACAGGGCAACAGGTTTTTGGACCTCAACTTCCAGAAACTCCCAGCCAAGCTATCCATGCCTTTCTGAGAGCTGTAGTCCACAGAAGCAATTTTCAAGAACACTGGTTTGATACCTCCATTAGGCTGAGCAAAAAGGCACACAAAATGTACAAGCTATCTCTTCATTGGGCAAAATATTGATGTATTCTGATGTAATAGAGGGAAGTAGGAAAGCCAAGCAAGTGTAAGCTCATCAGTTGATGCAGTGATGTTATATTTCACCTGGGATAGTTAATTGACGCCCGGGGGCTGGAAACCATGGGCTAGAATTTTAGATACTTCCAGCACTACATTCATTAGTTACCAAAAATGAATTCTTGTCTCTTTGTTTATGGGTAAAAACAGACAAGGTGACAGCAATGCTATTAAGAAGTAATGAAATATTATCTATCTATAGGCAATAGATATGGGCACGGAACGAACATTTTTTCATTTCCATTACCGTTTGTCATTTCTGTTACGTAACAAAACGACAAACAAAAATTGTGATGAAAATGAAATGAAACGAACAGAACCATGAAAATTGTGGTTGTTACGTTTTGTTTCCATTAATGGTGACGCACAATGAAATGAGCTGTTTTAAATGTTAAAAAACGCCCTGGACATCTGTAAAAATGCAGCAATAATTATTTATATTGTCTGATAATACCTACCAGGGGGGTTGGGGTCCTTAAAATGTTTGTTTTTGTCTTCTCCCATCGCGATGTATTTTTCTTTTCCCTTTAAAATGGATGTCACCACCAGCCACGAAATGGAGGCAAGCCATTTCATGTGGGATCATGTTCAACCAATAGCATGCCCAGGTTGCAGACTGGGCGGGCAGGTCTGGCAGCCACAGAGGGCATAAAAAGCTCTGGCAGCCCCCGTCCTCCTTGTAGTCTCTGGTGGGAGTTAGGGTGGGATTGCTGTCTCTGCGACTCTAGCTTCAGTCCTGCAGCCTCCCTGTGTGTGTGCGTACGTACCTCTTGGTGAGTACCCTCCCCTGCCCCACAGTGCAGTCACTCTGCGGCTGCCTTGCACCCTGGGCAACGCCCGCCGCTGCCTTTGCAGCCTCCCTGCATACCTAGTCTATACTGTGTCTCTGCCAGCATCCATTTTTTTAGTGTTTTCCCTCTGGTCTGGGGCGTTGGGGGATGCCTGCGCATGGAAATGCTTTAAAAATCGCGCAAAAAGTGGGTAGAAACAACAAACGAAAAAATGAAAAACGGTAACGAAATTTTTCAAAAAATTCCCGACAAACGGAAACAAACCAAAACAGACCTCTCAGCGACAAACGAAAAACCGAAATGCCATTTTTCTGTTTCGTGCCCATCTCTAATAGGCACATTCTGTAAAGCTGCCATGTTAGTACCTTTAGCTTACAAGGAAAACCTGTTCACTTCCCAGTCAACAAATTATAAGACAAAAGCATGCTTATTTATTTGCTGCTTGTAGAGATACAAATCCTCACCAGGGAGTTCTGGTTTCAATTGTGAAGCTGGTAGTGTCAACAATTAGGCCTTAAAAAAGAACAGGACACAAGCCTACCATGCGACAACATTTGTGTCTTCTTGGCTAGTTTCCCTTCTGGCTGAAACCAATATGTGCAAGTACTCAATACTCATCTTGTCCTTCCCTGCAATAATACACAGTTCTCTGAAGCCTCCATTACTTCCATTTCAGTACAAGGAAGCATCCTCTACTCTTTCTGCCGATTGGCATGATGATCTCATTCAGACCAAGACCATTCATTCGAGATGTCTTTCAGCCTGTAGTTTAGTTCCTGACATAAAGCCCTTTCTTTTGATCTCATAAAAGTGCGGAAAAAGTAGGGCCATTTCATGAAATTGACTGCAAGTAGAATCAGCACAAATAGCAGGCAGAACGTCTTCAAATAATGCCTCCATGTACTTGTTAATGCCATGGATAATTCTGTAAATGTTACATCCTGCTCTACTCGCATTTTTTCCCTTCCAAATAGAACGGGGGGTAGGGAGCTAAGATAGTCAAGATTTTCCTCACCAGGTAGGTGCACCAACACTTAGATCATTCTAATTGCACTTTCCTGCACTTTTCGCCTCAGATTTCTGACTGGAGCAATCCCACAGAAGCAGAGACAACTGGTGCTCCATGAACATATTCTGGGGCATTAAAACAAATACCTTTCATCAGTGCCTTCTATTTCTGTTGCAACCAAGACTACAAATACGGCTTAAAGAGATTTTTCAATGGGAAGGGTGGGTGGGATTCTGTGAATTGAGGTTTGCGAGGAGCTATGATGCAGCTGAAGTTAAACAGGAATAGACATTCTTGTCCTTTAGACAAATTAGTACGATGTTTCCCATTGTGAAGCCTTGACGTCTTGCTATAATTCTGCTGCTGACATATTGAATGGCTTTGGGTAAGTCAAGTGAACTCTTCTTCATTCTTGTTCACCACCTTTCCAAGTGCATATAATATCTGTCTTCCCATCTGAGCTCCCAAGGGCATTGTAGAGATTAATTAATACTTGGCAATAGTTGGGCATGCTTTTGGAAAAGAGCATTAAATACCAGCTGTTATCAGAATGCCAGTGTGCCTGATGCTGCTTATGGTTTTTGCAGGCTGACCTGCTGTTCTATGATCCCTTGTTGAGCACCGGTGTTAGGCATGATTCGGTAATTTCTCTACACAATGGCAGATTTCCTCTTGTTCGCTCATGTTCACATATTATCAGACCTCTTCTGAATGTCTGACACCTTTCACATCCATACTAAAAGCATGAAAACAGCTCTGTTTTCCCCCAGGACAGACGAGTGTTTTCAGCTAATACAAATGTGCTTTTTATATGTTGCTCAAAAGAACATTTACGCATATCATTAAGGATGTGCAAAGCTGTATCTCTGACAAAATTAATGTACATGTAACCATCAATGACTAATGTATGCTTGTGCATATTCTTCAATAGTTCTTTTTAGCCATTTGCATTTTTAAACAAAATCTTTCATTTGGTACATATTTTCTTTTACCAAAGTGCACCCCAAACCTCACAAATGCACAGATTTTTGGAGGAAGTTGTATTTCGCCTCCTAACAGGTTTTAACAAGTACAAAATGTGAGCATTTGTTCAGAGTTTTAAACCCAATGAAACTTCTTATTGTAATCCGCTAAATCCACACAGTATCTTTTTAAAGCCTAATGTTTACAAATGTTTTGGTTCACCTTGATAGTAAGCAGCAGTTTTATTCCCCACCTTTTTGGTACTTGTTTTTATTAGGTGGAGGCAAAGCCATCCTCTGTGGCTGAAGGAAGACTGCCACCAGTTATCGCCTTCCAACTATTCTAGAATGCTCTGACATGAAGCTACTTCATGCAGATGAATTTGGAGGGAAATGGATACAATCAATGGAGAATCTACTGTACCCCAAGCCTGAACTCCTAGAGTTATCTAATCGCTGAAATTCTGATGCACAGCTCTGCGTGTGCAATGGCAATGACAGCTGACAATTGCCACAGATTAAAGGCTTCCTCTGGTGATTTAGGGGCTTCATTGTGTTGTGTCTGAGTCACATGCACTATGAAATGGCCTTTAATCATGACAGTTTGCCTTGAGGCAACAGCAATTTGTGGCCGCTGACATCTTTTTTCTTTACACACATGGAGCTATGCAACAGGATTTCACACTACATTACAAAATAACATCATGTGTTCTGCATACTGTAAGTGTAAGTGTCTTCTTGTCTTGTGGCCATGGGATGGAATAGGGCTTGGGGCCCCCATCCTGACCATTAATGGATTCCCCTTTCCTCAGGACTTACACATATGGCAGATATTGTGGTGGAAAACTGTATCCTATTGTTAGTGCTGAAACAAGAGTTCAAATTTGAAGATAGGCGGGATATAAATGCAATAATAAATAAATAAATAAGTTTTATAAACCACTCCAACTGAAATCAGAAGAGGGTTCAATCTTTTCCTTTTCCTCAAGCTTCACGATTGTTTAGGCTTGCTCGATATCATTGACCCCCTCTGACGAAATGGATGAAATAACTTTCTCCCTTTTCACCATTTGCAAATGGATTTATGAAGATTGGAGGGGTGGAAGGAGGGAATCTAAGCCCAGCTCTAAAAACTATCGTTCCAGCTCATGCCTGGAAACAAACAGGAAGCTGGTTGTGTCCCAATGTCAGTCTGGGGTTGGGCACAAAACCAACCCATTTCTCATCTCTTTCCCCCCTTAATGATCTTGCCTCAAATATAAATTATTTCTTTGCATGAATGAACTTCCACTGCTCTGAAAAGACAACCACAGCTGTTCTGAAGGACTTGGCAGGCACTACCTCTTGATAACATACTGGTTAGATCTCTCATAATTCAAATTGCGCCTCCCAACAAATTTAGCTTCGGAGACTTTCTTCATCATCTCATCATTCTCTTCTTCTGCATTCAGCAGAAAAATTGCCAAGGCTTCAGTATCCTGTATTACAGGCAGAAATGGGCTTTCTTGAAACCACCATATCTTCCTTCCCTCCTTGAGGAGTGGAGCAGATAGGTCACAACAGACCTGTGATCGGATATTCTGCCCGGGATTATAATTTAAACACAGCTGCAAAAGCCGCAGGAATTGTGGTGAGTCCTCCCACTCTGAGCCAAGCAGTCATCTTGGGAGGTGTTCTTGAGCCTTTCCTACTCTACACTGTTTCCCTCAATATGAATGGCTCCAATTGCTACTGTTAGCCATTCTGAGGGAACTGCTGGCAGGTACAGGTAACCATAGTTTGTTTTTTTAACACAGCTGATATTAGCTTTGGGTTCGATTTAGAAATGAGGAAAAAGTATTGGAGAGACAACACATGGTATAACACCATTCAGCTCAACTTTAAGCCCTTGGAGTGGCTTTTTAGTGTAAAAATTAAGCTACCAGCAACAGAGAGGAAATCAAGTCTTACCAGAGGAGTGGACCCATGGTTATAGTGCTTGGTGTTACATTCTCCAGGGTGGTGCATTTGGTGCCATTATCTACAAAGAGTCCACTTGATATCTGGTCATGGACACAGGAGCTCCCTATAGTCAAGAAACCTAGGGAGGACCTATCCATGAGTAGTTAAAATGGAAGGTGGGACTAGCTTGGGACAACACAATGTTCTCCTATTCAGTAGCTGCCAGTGTCTTACTGGTTGGGAAAGACACTTGGCAGCAGTGCAGTCACTCAATGTCAACCAGCAAGGAATGCCCAAACAGCAAGACAGGTTTCATAAAGAAGAGATGTGGAAGAAAGGAGTTCAATGCTGCAACCTACAGAATGAGCAAAGTCCAAGCAAGCGTATGCTGCAAATGACAGCTCTACTGGGATTTTGGTTCAAACAGGGAGTTGCCAGGAAAGCAGGCAGAAGTGTGTCAAGGTTAGGTGCTGGGAAAGTAACAGAGTCAAAAGCCAAAAAGAGTAAACAAAAGTATACGATGGGACATACATTCACAAGAAGGCAAAACAAACAGAAGGCTCAAGATGGAGGAATATCTTTGTTCCAGGTACAAGTAGATCATGTTCCCAGTAATCTCCCCGGGCTTCAACTGAGCCTCTTGCAACTGAGCTGGTCCACCCAGGTCACAAATACATGAAGTTCCAACATCAAGTTTTCCAAGGCCTACAGCCTTCTTCTCAAGGAGATCCCTTACTGAAGAGAAGGCCTCTACTCCCAAGGAGGCCTCCCATGATCCCAGGAACTGCATGAGCTCATGCCTTTATTTGATGCCATTCTCTAGGATTGGTAGGGGGCTCTTTTTCCTCCTTGGAATACAGACTTGGGCTCCCTGTCTGTACAGCAGCAGCTTGTACATCCCTGCCATTTGGTCCCAGAGGTCCAGGGCCCTTATCCATGAAAGATTTCTCCAGAGGAGCCAAGTGAGTACCCTGGAAATGGGTGAGAGGTACACAAAGCTTTTGTTGACCTGGAATGCTTTGGGTGTTGACTTGTGCACAGAACTGCTTAAAGTTCTATCTCTTGAAGTGGGGAACTGAGCACCACCCCACAGACACCACTACAACCAGCACAACCCCAGTGTCTCAGGCCATGCCATGCCACCCCACACCAGAGGAGCAGGCAGAGGTGCTGACAGGACATCAGCTTCCTCCCCCACAAATGGCACAAGAAGAGGAAGGAGACATCAACAATTGTGATGGTGGCTTTGAGGCGAACTCATGAGCAATGTAGGAAGGAAGGAAGGAAGGAAGGAAGGAAGGAAGGAAGGAAGGAAGGAAGGAAGGAAGGAAGGAAGGAAGGGTGAGCTGCTCTTTGGCCTCTCAGCCTCCATTTCAAAGAATGCTTCATTCTGAGGGGTCCTTGGAGTGAGAACCAAATGGGTGGGGTGTTCAGGGAAATAATATGATCTGTGCCATAAGGCATTTTTTCAAGTCACCCCCTCTACTTGTGCCTTGCTTCCGGGAACTTATGTAGTGATCTTACAGATAGACAAGTCTGCAAAGCTGCTTGTAAAAAGCAAAGTGATCTGCTTATATACCGCCCCATAGGCCCATACCACTTCAAGTAGTATCTGGGCAGTTTACAGTGTAATTACAGTATGCAGACTACACATTGCCCCCCCTCCCCCGCAAGCTGGGTACTCATTTTACCCACCTCGGAAGGATGGAAGGCTGAGTCAATCATGAGTCTGCTACCTGGGATTGAACTGGAATTTAGCCACTGCGCCACAGGGCTCATTAGAAAAATCTCTGAAAGCAGAAGAGGCTGTGAGGGAACAGTAAATTTGCCATCCCCTCTACTCTGCTGCCTAAGATATTTGCTTCATTGTATCTAAGCATACCGTCAGCTCTGCCTGTTTGTGTAAAAACCAAGCAAGCAATAAGGATATCTTCTCCCAGGAAGTAACTCCTGTTCCCATGGACACGTCATGCAAATATTCCTTCCTCTATGAACAAGACATTTTGTGCTGTGGATACACCCGTCCAAATATGAGAGTGAGTGATAACTTTTCCACATCACTAACATTTCACAATGTAGCAATTCTGGCCCCTGCATTGGATCATGATTTTTGGGACTTTTGCACTGCTGCTGCAACTGCCAGGTTTGTAACTCCCAACCTGATGAAGGACTGGAAAATCTAGTACCTGTCGTGAGATTCTAGTCATTTGATAAAGGCGTTACCCACTCTTGTGTTTTGATTTAGTGTGGTATGTTTTCCTTGCCACATGAGGCTATGTGCAGCAGTTAGGATCAGATCTTGATGTAATGCAGAATAATATTCTCTTACACGCTATAAAGGTATCACCCACTCTTATTTTTGGGTTATGCACAAAGGCCACACAAACTTTTTGAAAAGAGCACCAAGTGGCCAAGAGGGAGGCAAAGAAGCCACACTGCTGCCATCCTCTCATGCCATGTAAGAGCTCCTATTGGTGCAGCAATATTGATGAGTTCCCTAGTCTCTGTGTAGCAAAACTGCTACCCTAAGTTTTCAATGGATATGCTGGGGTGTGGAGTGATAAATCCCCTCCCACCATAGCATCCTGTGATCCCTCTTATTTTTTTAGCTGAAAAAGGCAGGATCCATCACCTACACTGACCTACAGGGAAAGAAGTGGGAGAGGGACTAGGCGTAGCAGTAGGGGCACACACTCTGCACCGGAACATTTAAAAAAAAAAACATTTCTGGGACCAGGCTGTCATTCACCAGCATCAGCTTTGGCAACATCTGGTTGCAGCCAAACTATTAGAGCACCTGCTTCCTCTTAATGATTCCCCTGCTAGGTTTTGCCTTCCTCGTGGATTTATTCTGCAACACGTCCCAGCATTTATTTTCTAGTACACTTTACTGTTGGCTTCAAGTCTTGGAGAGCTCTTATCAGGGATTTGTGCTATCTTTAAAAAATATTCCTCATTTCCTCTGCAGCGTCTGGCCTCTTTCAACAGCAGCATCCTCTGGCTTTCTTTTGCTTGCTGCATGTCTATATCCTCTGAAGAGTGTGCAGGCGTGTTCCTCCACCCCTTCCTTGCTTTGGGGATTGGCTTGTTTTCATCTACAACCATCTGAGCCAGGCAAGAGAAGAGCAATAGGACAGAAATGGATCACACCATCTTTTCCAAACTGGTGAAAACCAAATGGGATGGGCTGTGCTAGCCTTTATACTGGTAGTGAGGAAAGATGCTCTGTGAACTAGTTCAGCTTTTGTCTGAAACTGATGCAGTGTGGCTGTTTTTTTTTATTTCCTTCCCGTTTGTCAAGACAGGAAACCTGTGTTCTTCTTTGTTGGATTTTCTAAGCAAAACACAGTTGGATGTAGACTGGATTTGATTTGCTGACCTTCAAGCAGAAATCCAGGTCAGTGAAAAATGGCAGAAGATTGAGGAAGCTTGTTTATGACTTACAGCATGGCAGGGACTCATCAAAGCTTTCCGAGAAGCACTCAAATGATTTGGTCCCTATCATCGCCGCCTTGAAAATTTTTCCTCTGCAAACTGTGACACAAGCATTCCTAGGCTACGATTTGCTGGATGTTGAGATACTAAGTTAATATTTGATGTTCTGTATCAGCATCTAACAATCTGGAAATACTGTAGCTGTCAACGTTAAGACAGTTTCTGGCATGTAGCAATCACAGTTTGACAGGACTGGAATGCTGACACACAATGGCTGTCAACCTTTGACAATATCCAAAAAGTGCAGGGATTATAAAATAGTGTCAGGCAGCTGGCATGCATTAGCAGTCAATATTTCATCATATCTAATAGGGCCATTGCAACCAAATGTAGTGCATTATACATGGGTTTGAAGCACACAACAAATCAAAAGAAGATTCCATTTTGCATGGAATAATTTGTCATAGTTTAAAACATTACAAAATTTTGTTTTTGTGGCCAGTTTTCCACAAAAACCAGGTTTGCTAATCCAGAGGTTTGGGTCCAGCCAGAACCTCTTTGGTTCTTGATAAAGGAACACAGCTACTAGGGCAGTAGGAATTTTATTGCATTAATGGTTGAGAGGGATGTAGCAGGATGCAATGTAGCCAAAAGTAGCATCCAGAGACCCTCACCTGCTTGGGAGTCTCCCTGTGTTTAGATGGATGTGGTCCATGAGGCCAGGTGCTGCACAGTCTGTACATCTCTTCCTTCCCATGATAGGCAGAGGTACAGTTTGGCCCGGGCAGTTGACGAGTCTAGAGAGGCAGCTTTAACATAGAAAGACCCAGTCTCTCTCTATGTTAAAGCCAGCAGAAAGGAATGGCAAGGTGGGGAAACCACTGTGTGCTGAGTGGCACAAACTCCATCTCTGACTGGGTCAGGATATTATGTCCTTGAAAAGACAAGCTATTCATAGAATAGTAGGGTTGCAAGTTCAGGGAACTACATGTGGCTTCTTTCTGTGCTCATGACTCCCCCTAACCTGGTGACACAAGATCCACAACACAGTATATAAATTTTATTTCATGCAGCAAACTTCCCATCCAATACACCAGGGCATATGTATCTTGAAACCTTAATGAACTGCCTGGGCGGGCAAATATCTTACAGATGCAATATGCCTAAATTAAATTTGCTGTAGGGATTGCCATGCCAACTGCCCACCTTTTCATTTCCTGCCGAGAGTTTTGTGATATAATGGCATTAAGTAAGATTTGCTTTATTCTGTATCAGAACTTTCACCTGCAGAGCAAATGATCCCCACAGAATTATGCCCGCAGGCCTATTGAAGAAAAAGGTTTCTTTCTCCTTCATTCCGGGAGGAAATTGCTTAACCTCTGCATTGAATCCTGTGCTGGATTCTAAGCATGTAATAATTTTGATAATTAAAGACAGCAATAATAACAAACCAACATTCCGATAATCCCCAGGATTTCTCCATTAATGCTCACTCCACAACCAAATCCCATGGGGAAAGGGTTAAACTACAATTGTGCCATCAAGTCTCTACTCTAACCTGTGTTCAATTTTGATGGGTACTGCTAGGTACTGGTAGCCAGGTCAAGTCTGACTCAGTCTTCCTTCCTTTTGAGGAAACTGTAAACTTCCCAGGGAGTGCTCTAGCACTGTGGGGTGATATATAAGTCAAAACAATAATAATATTTAATCTCTTAAAAAAAACAACCCTAGAAATGAATGCAAGATTCAGTTGATACTCAGGTGCTTTGTGGAAAGCTTGCATTTATCAGTTTGTACTTAGCAGCACAGAATGTGAATCACTTTGCAATCTCAGACTGAATGACAATCTGGGCTGGCTTGATTAAGAAGACTCTACGGTAGGTTTTTTTTTTAAATGTGAGGGACTCGTAGGGGCTGATCAAGCTCTGCTGGATTCACAACACATTCTGATTAGGAAAGAATTGTTCAGTCTAATAATCGGGCCCAATGCAAATTGTGCCTTGGGGAGTCATTTCAGTTTCGTCCAGTTGTGCTGTTCTAGGAAAGGATCTACCCTGGAGTGCTTTTTTTATTTCTGATGTACTGCTGTGCTGGCATATTTTTGTCAAATGCAATTGCTGCTCTGTGGGCACACATAAAATGAATACACTGCATGATGTCTGCTGTGATCAAGTGCCACACATGAATGCGCAGGGCTGTAATTGGGAGAGAAGTAGGGGAGTTTGAAAGGTCACATGTCTTTTATCAGCCAGGGGAGGAGGTCATATTGCCACAGTTCAGGTCCCCCCCTCCTCTTTATTCTCTATTAGCAAACTATGGCATGCGTATTGCATATTGCAAACTGTCACAGCAGTGAAGCCAACTATGCAGGAAATACAGGTTGAAAAATAAATTGTCTGATAATTTGCAACTGTTAGTGCACAAGGAAAATAATTTTAACTAAACACACACAGAGAAATCCTAATTCCCAACATTTTCTTCTATCTCTTGCCCATGTCAGCTGAGTTCAGCTCAAAGCTGAGGGCTTGGCTTCTTAAAAAATAATGTTTTGTGGGCTCAATCCTGCTGGACAAAGAGGCTGTTATTTATTTCTTCTTATACCTTGCTCTCCTCCTTTGCTTGTGTCCCACTTTGAATACTTCTGTGTTTCACCAAAGGTAGGTGTACTACAGGTTAACTGAATTGAATTGAATTGAAAATAGTTTTACCCCAAATTTCTCTTTAAAGGGACCCAAGGCACCTTACCTTACATAAATTAAAAGGCAATATTAAAGCTAACAACAGTGATTATGGAAATACCATACTAAAAAGAATGAAACAAATACCATATGAAACATAAGCAACACAAAACCATTCAAATCAGTAAGATGTACCCGTTTATTTTAGAATCTCACTCAAACAGCCCGTCACTAAAGAGAAAGGCCATTGCCTGCTTGCAGAAGGACAGTCAAGATGGGGCCAGCC
The DNA here is from genome assembly GCA_029282475.1 of Phrynocephalus forsythii. NCBI lineage: Eukaryota > Metazoa > Chordata > Lepidosauria > Squamata > Agamidae > Phrynocephalus > Phrynocephalus forsythii. Next base: position 69,870,630 of record JAPFRF010000006.1, on the reverse strand, counting down.
TAGCATTCTGTGGGAGAGGGTTCCAAAATCTGAAAGCAGCAACAGAGGGGGTGCTATCCTGTGAAGGTGGGCCTGAGAGGAAGGCCTTTCCTGATGACCTTAACACTCAAGCAGGATCATAGAGATGTGGTTCTTGAGATAGCTTGGGCCCAAGCCACCTAGGGGGTTGTCTGTGAAGATTCTCACTCATGAAGGTGAGTTTATCTGGAAGTTGAGTCATGCCAACTGGACTTCTTTTCTTGAGAGATTGAAATGTTTTGATGCTCATCCAAACAGCCTCATCAGTCTGAGGAAAGCTAGTTGTGAGTCCTTCACTTTATAGCTCACTCTGATCTCATGTCACCATGGTCTGAAATAGGCTCACAAGATGAACAGGCTCACTCGGTAGACAGCAGGCTGGACAATGTCCCAAGGTGCATGAAAGTCCCACCTCCACAACCCTCTGTCTGGCAACTGCAGAAATCACTGAACAGCAGACAGATCGTGCCCGAGCCCCCCACCTTTGCCAAGAGAGGGGCCCTCGATACTCACATGAATGGTTTAAGAACACCTATTCTACCCAAGGTTTGAAACATCTGCCAGACTTTTCAGTAGTGCCTGTGGCCCACTTCAAGATATGTTCTAACTCAGTGCTATTTCATTTCATGCCAATACTTTTTGCACTTGAAGTATCCCAACGTCTTTTGTGGTCTCCTTCTTTGGAGACTATCTGAGTATTGTAGACTATTTATTGGATATTTAATTTATAATATATGAGATTCATAATCTTACTTTGCCCAATTCTATGATTCGTTTAACCTTGGAGAGGGAAAAACATCTTATTCAAATGTTGTCCAGATCTGCTGGTTTAACTTTCACACTACTAAAAGAAACAGAGGAGAGATTGCATAGCCGGTGCAGGCAGAACAATTATACCTTGTGTGGTACGTTTTGGTTTCTCCCCAGACAACAGCCCTCAGATCCCTGCTTAGTAACAAAACGTCCTCCTCCTCCCCTCCCCTGAGTCCTCACAACAAGAGTGTCACCCACATAGAAACCAGCTCCTGCAAGTTAGCTTCCTATGGTTTTCTCATTTCAAGACAGTTCTCTTCAAGTTAAGAAGAAAATCAAAATGTGTATGTAGGGAAACAGCAAGTTACATTCTACCTGGGAAATGCACTTCAAACACAGTGTGAAAAGGTACTCTTGCAGATTTATTTAAATCTCTGAGACTGTAAATTGGCTTTCCAAAGCTTTTCTGTCACACACCTGACTGACTAGACTTATCAGCCTTTCAGGCTGAAACAAGATCAGACACTTGGCTTGCATTTAAAAACAAAGCTCAGGCAAACAGTGAAAAGCAAAAGGCATCTCTTCTTCATAGCACCTGCTTTCCTTCACCTCTGTAGCTTGCATTTGAGCCTGCTTTGTTTTGTGACTGATTTTTGGATGGTACATGTGGGGCTGATCTGCAAGTCACTCTGAGGAAATAATATGGTGGAAAGGAAAAAAACAGACACCTTTTAGGAAGGCATATTCCTGTTAAAGTTTGACCCTCACTTCGGAGTAAATCACACACAATACTGATGTTGCCCAGGTTTTGCAGAATTTTCGTACTTGGCTCTTAGCCCTCAGAAAGGGCAATTGGACTGCTGACAGAGTTCAAGGGTCAAGTCACCATTTGACAAAGGAAATAAAACCAGAGTGGTATCTGCAGTGCATGGAAATAGAGAGGACCAGGAGAAGTTTGTAACTTTTTAGGCCAAAAAAAAAAAAAAAATAATAACAAAAAAAAAACATTATGGCACCAAAAACATTATGGCACCTTAAAGACTAACTGCTATATTTTAATACAAGCTTTCATGGACAAGTCAATTTTTTCAGACCATTTTTAGGATGCTTAACTTGATTTTTAAGGATGTTAAAATGAAAGGAGTACAAGCAATTCTGATTTATTACAGTATAATATCCAGGTTCTACCTATTATTATTATTATTATTATTATTATTATTATTATTATTATTATTATTATTATTATTATTATTATTATTATTATTATTATTATTATTATTATTATTATTATTATTATTATTATTATTATTATTAAGAGCTCTTTAGATAATCTCTTTAGATAGGACTCAAAATTTACACAGTAGATTTAAGTTTGAAAAAAATGTTGAATAATAATAAAGGAATGTATCCCAAGTGTTCTGGTATTGTTAGACTTGTGTTGTTAGACTGATCATTGTGGAGAGGATGCCAGGATCCCAAATGACAGCAATATATGCTGTCCTACAAATAATTTTAATGGGGCATCATGTAATGTTATCTTCACAGAGAATTAAAAAATATTGATTAGCTACTCTGAGACATTGATCTAAAGAACATTTATGAAGGCCACAGATGAAAGGAAAACATTTTTCTTCAACGAAAAAGCTATGTGGCATTAAAAGGCACACTGCAGTGCAACATTTGTTAACCTGGAAAGAGCAGAAGAAAGGGAAAAGGGCAGATGAAGAGAACAGCCAGTTTGGGGGAAATGACTAAGAGTTACACAAATTCACAAAAGAAATAGAGAATGTGTGTATTTCTACAAATCCTTTGCTTCAGTTTGCTTGATTTGATCCTATAATCTTTAATGTAAACAAGATTTTCAGATCCATTGTAGCTGTACAAGTAGCTAGTAAGACCAGCTAAACTCTGGTGACATGATAGAATGAGAAGTGAAATGTGATTCTTATCATAACATTCATTTGGGTTTTGCAGTTATAGAGCAAATTAATTAATTAATTTTATGCATAAGTACCTCATGGGTTTCCAATTTTCCAATCATGTCAATACATTTTTATTGTTACAATAATCCAAGCTTTCCATGGCAATATTTGCTCCATCTTTCACAGGGAAGACAAGATATCAACAAAAACAAAGGTATCCTTAAATACACCAAGGTCTGATCAAAACCAGCCAGGTAAACATTCAGACCAAGTAAGCTCAGTCAAGTTAACTTTAAAGACACAATACTCCATAATGGCCAGTATTATATAAGGATAACCTGAAAAATCTATCTAGCTTTCAAAACAGAGGCATCCAGCAAGCACTAAAAATAACACCACAATCTCGGAATGTGGCTAAAGTTTTATCAAGACAGACTCAATAATAATTCTGTCCCAGCATTTTCTCATTTTGACTATTCTGGTCACCGCATCTCAAGAAAGACATAGTGGAACTGGAAAAGGTGCAGAAGAGAGCGACTAAAATGATTACTGGGCTGGGGCACCTCTCTTATGAAGAAAGGCTAAAACAATTGGGCCTCTTTAGTCTGGAAAAAGGCGCTTTGAGACATACAAAATAATGCAGGGTATGAGTAAAGTGGATTCTTCTCCCTCTCAAAATACCAGAACTAGGGGACATACACTCAAATTGAGTGCTAGTAAGAACTGACAAAAGAAAATATTTTTTCACCCAGCGAATTGTAAGTCTATGGAACTCCCTGCCACAGGATGTGGTGATGGCATCTGGCCTGGATGCCTTCAAAAGGGGATTGGACAGATTCCTAGAGGAAATGTCCATCACGGGTTACAAACCATGATGGAGATGTGTAATCTCATTTAAACCAGGGTACTAAGGGCCAGATGCAGGGGAGTGGTATCAGGAGACAGATATCTAGTCTCATGCGCTCGCATCTGGTTGAGATACAGGAAGCTGGACTAGATGGGCCTTTGGCCTGATCCAGCATGGCTCTTCTTATGTTCTTATGTTCTTATGACTAACACTTGTACCCAATCCCATTGGGGGTATTTATTCATTTATTAAATGATTCCACAAGAAAGACCGACAATCATTGGATGTATCATGGAAGCAGATGTTGGTTCTCTTGAGTTACTAGAGAGTATGGAAGATTGTCTGATAATAGTCTCAGAGCAGTTAGAACTAACACATCTTCAGGTGATATTGGGAAACAATTGAGTATCCCATTTGAAGCTATGGAGATTAAATCTACCAAAATCCTAATAAAATTACATGAAGAAATAAAATAAAACAGTGACCCACAGACTGGAAATGTTCAGTGCACATACCAATCCCCAAGAAATGAGATGTCAAAGACTGTAACAACTGTATGACCAGTGCATTAATTTCTCATACAAGTAACGTATGAGTAAAGGATGAGGCAAGGAAGGTCGTATGTTCAAGCTGCACTGAGAAATGGAAAAGGCACTACAGGTCATATTGCAAATATACTCTGGTTGCTGGATCGTACCAAAGAAAATCACTTTGAGTTTTATAGATTAGGGCAAAGCATTTGAATGGGTAGATCATGAAAAACAATTGATTGCTCTAGAAGAAATGAGTGGGACTGATTTAATACACAAATGATATATTCACAGCTGGGCCAGAATACAGCAAATTAGAATGGTTTCTAATAGGTAACTATGTTGGACAAAGGTGAATTGTGTTTCCTATCTGTTCAGTTTATTGCAGAACATACAGTAATACCTTGGATAAAGAATGCCTCGGATAACAATTTTTTTTGGATAACAAATGGAAATTTCCAGGTATAGGGCTGCCTCGGATAACAAATGTTTCATAATGCCTTGCAAAAAATGTGTACTCTGCATGCATTGCAGGATGCATAGTTTGTGGAGGGGTGGAAGGAGCTACAGCATTTTTTTCATGGTGTTTTGTAGCCATTCTGGACATGTTTTGCTAAGGGATTTGGACCCTTCAAACTTGGTAAGATAGGGAGCTAGCTTTTATTAATTTTTGCACTGCTTTTCTTTGCATTTTTGGCTAGAAGAGGCTGAGGTAGTATTGCTAGTTTCATTTCTCCAAGTTTGCAGTCTTTTTTCATTGCTCTGTAGGCAAAAATGGGCTGGATTTTTCTTCCTGCTTATGTTTGTTTGTTTGCATTTTTCCCATTGCACTTTGGGTGGGAACAGGCTGGGGTAGTCTTGCTGGTTTATCTTGTCCATGTTTGCATTGCACTGCAGGGGGATGTTCTGGAGGGTGTTCCAGCACTGAAAGCCTTTAAAGTGCATTTTATAAAAAGGTCTGGACACCCCCTAGCTTTTTTGCCTTTTTTCAGACCTCCAGAACAGATTAATCGATTTCCCATTCATTTCAATGGGAAACCACATTTCGGATAACAAATTTTTCGGATAACAAATTGCCTCTGAGAACCAATTAAATTTGTTATCAGAGGTACCACTGTATATATATATAAGAGAGCATGGTGGCCCTGGGGCATCGCTGGCAATAAGCTGGTGGGTGGAGGCATGTACGATTCTATGTGCACATCACGTATGGGAGCATGTTCAGAGGCAGCAGCCTGGCTTCTCATCCAGGACTGTTGCCTCTGAAGATCGGCACCTGGGGATCTGGGCACCTCGACTAGCAGTGGCAGCAGTAGCAGTGGTGGCAGTGGCAGTGACCACAGCAACAGGTAAGCTGAGGTGACAGAGAGGTAAGGGGGATAATACAGGGGGCGGCCAGGGAAGTGAGCAATCCTGGTTTGATGAAGCAAACAAAATGCTTCAGCAAAACAGGATTCCCAAACTGGGCCAGGAAAAAAATATCATGAATCAGATTGGTTTGTCAGGTCTTTCTTTCTTTCTTTCTTTCTTTCTTTCTTTCTTTCTTTCTTTCTTTCTTTCTTTCTTTCTTTCTTTCTTTCTTTCTTTCTCATACAGTGGTCCCCTGTCCTTTTGTGGTTCATATACTGTGATCCCACTATATCGTGGGACTGCAGTAGCAGTACAGTGGAACCCAAAAGGCATTTTAAACATTGCACGCCGCTTCTCCTGACCCCCCGGGTGCAGGGGAATGGTGCGCAATGCCTCCAGGGAGGTAAGCCCTGGGCTCCAGCTGATTGGCACTGGGGTGGGGAAATAAAATGTTTTACTCCCCCACCCCAGTGCCAATGAGCTGGATCCCTGGCATCGTGCGCCACTCCCCGGCACCCGGGGGTGGGGTCAGGAGAAGCGGTGCACAATGTTTAAAATGCCTTTAAGCAACAGAGCCAAATGCTTGGCTCTGTTGCTTAAAGGCATTTTAAACATCGTGCGCCACTGCCACCGCCCCCAGGCCCGACCCAACCTGCATCCACATATCACAGATTTTCAATCATTGCAGGTCGGGTGGGTCCCTAACCCCCACAATAGACGGGGGATTACTGCAAGTGGTTTACCATTCCCTTTTTCTGCTAGTGCCCTGGGACTGTGTAATTCAGCCAAGGCTACACAGGCTGGCTGTTCTCCCAGAAGGCACTGACAGGAACTGAACTTCTCAACTCTGTCTCCACAGTTAGCTACCTAACTCAATGAACTATCTGGCCAGCTTCATAGTGTCTTAATTATTACCTCTCCTTGTTATATCTTGTTAACAATTCTGCTAGATTACTTTTTGGAGTGGAAAATAACTACTCTTTTTGAATAGAGATGGGCACGAAATGAGCGATTTTTCATTTTCGTTTTCGTTTTTTCATTTTGTTACGCAATGAAAACGAAACAAATTTTTTTAAAACAAAACAAAAATGAAAACGTAATGACCAAATTTGCTGTGTTTTTCTTTTTCGTTGCAGCAGATGCATTGAACTAAAAAAATGCTAACGAAACAGCAATTTTTTGTTTTCGTTTTTGTTTTTTCTTTTCATTACCTAACAAAATGAAAATGATTTTTTTGCAAAAAACATCACGAAAACGAAAACGAACCGAAATGGACCCCTAAACGACCAAACGACAAAAGAAACACCATTTTTTGAGTCATGCCCATCTCTATTTTTGAATATTTACAGTATGCACCTTCTGTAAATAAGTATTTAAAAATGGAAGAACTGCTCTAAATCTACAAAGGACATGTTGTACAACAGCTGAGGACTCATGGAGAATACTCTTTATTTTTATGTATTACATTTGTGCTATTACAGGCACACCAACGTTTTGTTAATGGGCTCATCTATTTTTCAGTCTATTTTTTTAATTTGTACCTTGCCTAAAAACAGGGACCAACGTACCTTCTAATTTTCATCCCCGCTGTGTGATGCCCTGTTCTGTGTGTGCACGCCCAAGGCATGCATATGCACACCGCCATGTGGTTTCCATTGTGATGGGAAAACATTGTGATGGGTGTTTGGTAGTAGGGAAAAAGCCCTGGGCATGGGGGCAGGGGGTGGAGGTGTGCTCAATTTCGCTGTTTTGAGACTAAAACTCCCTGCTCGCGTGAGGGAATTGGGGGGGCAGGGTGTTGCAAAAAACATTGATGAATTGATGAAGATACCAAGTAAAGAGCCGCTCTGCCTATGTATCATGAAGAGGCACATTCTTGCCACCAGAGGCCTGGACTGCAGCCAGTAGGTAAAATTGCTTCTTTTTAATCTGGCCCTGATTATTCGTAGTGAGTTTTGCTAAAATTTTCTGAACTTTCAAATGGAACATATGCTTTTTGCATCAACCCCCCCCCCCAATTCCCTCAGGCGAGCAGGGACTTTTAGTCTCGAAACAGCCAAATTGAGGGTGGGAAGGGGGTTGGACAAAGACTATGCTACTTTGTTTGATATTCTGGGTGTTAAACCATATCCGGGACTTTGAAGCATTCTTAACACCAGCTTGCCTCCTGATACCATCATCTGGTGTATTCCATCTCAACCATAAGATTCTCAGCACCTGATAGACAACATCCTCTATCAAGATTGCATTTCTGTTACAATGCTTTGATAAAGATAGCAAGTTGCTATTGAAAGCTTAGCTTACATTTTTGGTTTTAGTAGTGACCAATAAAGGTATCACCTAGTCTACTTATGAAGTAGTTTTTAAGCACATAGAGGTGGTTCACCATTCTCTTCTGGGAGTGGCCTAGGGCTGCAGCTTGGATCCTCTCCCAAGAGGCACAGTGGGGAATCTAATTCTCAGCCTCTGGCTCAGCAACTAGGAACTCTAACTGTCTGAGTTATTCATTCAGTTTTTTTAATAAAAACAACAACAACACATTTAAAAAGTCGTATACATATTAAACCAATGTCACATTAAAACAGAATTCAGTTAATAACCTAACCTTTTAGAACTTCTTCTCAGTTAAAATACATACAATTAAAGATAGAACATGGAGCAGAACTCCTAAAAGCCCAACCTTAGCATTTAGCTGCTTGCCTAACGAAGCTTTCTCTGTCTTCATGAAAATGCCATAGTCTGGGAGAAGGCATTGGAAAGACCCTCTTTTAATTATGTTCAACAGTCTGGTGGCACTTTACCAAGTTGTAGTCCATACAAGCTTTCATAAAGTGCACCCCAGTTCATCAGATGTTGTGACATCTATAGACTATGGAAACTGGTGCCAAATAAAAAATGTTGGTATTTGAGATGTTGGAAGACTATTTGTTATCATTTAGCAGCAGACTAATGTGGTTGCCTTTCTTGGAAAGAAAGAAATGCACATTAACCCCAGGCTTCATGAAAGGTTTATCTCACACTTGCCAAGGATGATGGCAAGACTTTCTGGAAGAAATTACCCATTGATCTATTGCGCAAAATATAAACAATATGGTGAGAGGCTACCTTGAAAGATCACAGTGAAGAGGCACTAACTCTGATCTAGGTTCCAAAAGGATTAGGCGGACAATTGCTGAGCATGCCAGAACTTTTAATGGGCAATTGAACTGTTGTCAGATTAAATCTGTACCCTGAGGACTACTTGCTGATGTGAATATGATTGTTTATTGATAAAGGATCAGCCACGATGAGGTTATCTCTCAACCAACAAGCACAATGTGACAGTTTCTTGTGTTCATATGTGTGTTTGGCAAACAAAGTAGCAATCTAATGGGAGATGCCAGGTCTAAAGATAATAGCTGAGTATTTTAGGTGTCCAGCTGCAGAGCCGGGTGTTTGATACCCCCATCATGCTCCCCTGACAAAGGCTGGACTTGATGATCCATAGGGTCCCTTAGATGATGACGATGATGATTACAAATGAGGGCAGGGGAAGAGAAGTTCTGGAGGCTTTGCCATAACTTGAGTAATTATATATAACATCATATGAAAGGTCTGTTCAGGACATAGCTGTCAAGTGTTCTCCATGGCTGCCTGGGACTGGGAGCTTCGGGGAGGCAGGGCACTGGCAGCCAGGCCCTTTGGCTAGGGGTGGAGCCTCATTTGCATACAGGGTTCCCAGAATCCATTGTGGTGTCTTCAGAATGCTCACTGTGAGCTAGGTGTCTCAGCTTTCTAGGGGATATATAAATATACCAAACTGGACAGCTGGTGGCGTGTGGATTAGGGGTTGTGCAGTGAGAAGTGCTCTCTGGCGAACCACCTGGAAGCCAGCTACACGGCCGCCAAACAGCATCCGAAGCTCAGTTGCCCGCCACGGGAAATGCGGGACATTTCAGGGGAAAATAATTTTTCGGGAAGATGGCAGGAAAGAGTGATTGATCTGTGAATGTCCTGCCAAAAACGTGACACTTGACAGGTCTAGTTCAGGAATGATATGATGTAACCAGATCCTTCAGATGATATAATCCTCCTTAGAGTATTACTTTCCACATTAGGGGAGCAATAAGAGAAGAGAATAGTCAGCTTTATTGATGGCCAGTTAACAGTCTACCTGCACACAGAGAGGCCTGTCCTCTGCAGAGTGCTACTTTTCACATGCAGAGAGCACCACATTCTATGATTACTGGGTTTTTTAAACCTGTGCTGTTGATTATTCTGAGTGTATCACTATGGATGGGATAGCAATACATTTGTTGCTGTTATTTGAAAACATATCACTGTTTACTTAAAACGGGGGAAAGATCATAAAAGAAAACATGGATGGGCACTGATCAGGATATAACTGGATTTACATTGATTCAGTGCCTTCAGAGTTTAATTAGCGCTGTCATTGTATCTATTCTTGAGCAGTTCATAATCCAGTGGTACCATCCCACAAAGAGGGGTGACTCATGGAGTGAGGCACAGGAGATTTACCCCCAGATTTTGAGGGCTGGGCATGCCTTTGCCAAGTTCCAGCCTGCCTATATCCACAAATAACCTTGGCAATGTGGATAAGGTCGCATACAATTTATCAGAAGGAGCCCGTTCTCTCCCAAGTCTGTCCATCTATAATTGCAACACCGAGGCAATACCAAGTTGGCTATATTTTGGAATATCAATGCAGACAGTTCTCATGATGACTCTCTCAAGGGAAAGCAGTGGTATTTGGATGGCCGGTCATGGCAACCAAAGTGGTGATAATTTCTGAGAAATGGGATGCCTGCCACAGGATCTTAGAAAGTGCTTGCAAATTTTAAAAGAGGACAACAAAAACCTGTAATTGGAAACAATCAAGGCTGCTTTGCCGTCTGCGATGTGCCGTGCTTGCAGAGATGGTCGCTTCAGATCTCTGTGTTCCTTTCATTTGTAAAACATGACTCTCTTGCAACATTTTAAAGGAGTCTGATCAGCAGAGACATAATGGCTGAAATCTTGTTTGCACAGCTAGTCTCCATGAGGCAGATGATACCTATCAACTGTAGTGAATTTTTGGGGGTGGGGGTTAGGGGAAAGAAACATTTCGGATTGCTCTCAGTCAAAGTTCCAAAGGCTGATGTGGAATCTGTTTCATTGTGTGGAAGCTGATGGGGACGGCAGGATGGTGTGTGTGTGTGTGTGTGTGTGTGTGTGTGTGTGTGTGTGTGTGTGTGTGTGTGTGTGTGTGTGTGTGTGTGTGTGTGTGTGTGTGTGTGTGTGTCTGTGTCTGTGTCTGTGTCTCTGTGTGTCTGTGTCTGTGTGTGTGTCTCTGTGTATGTATGTGTCTGTGTCTGGGTGTGTCTGGGTGTTAATTTCTGAAAATCACCACCAGGGTGACTTTACTTGCAGTGCTGATTCCACTAACTTAAATATTTTCATCAGTCCTCTAGCCCCCAACAGTTTCTGAATAAATGAAGCAGATCCCACAAGGACAATCAGGATGCCCAATGGATGGAATGAGTGGGGAGACTGTATGTATTTCATTTCTGAAAAATTGCCATGGCTAATAATATCATAAGCCTTACAGAGCATAAAGTAGAGCAACAGCATTTCAGCTGTGATCTTATAAGTAACATTTTTCTGTGATCTTATTGTGGGAAACCTACCAAGGAATTAACAACATTATCTAGATCCAAATGCTAGTCCCATCTGGAGCAGATCAAATGAATCACTGAAATTTACAGAACTGTGATTTACCATTCCTTTCCACGCTTGATTAAATGGGTTTATTCTATATGACACCAGCAACAATTATTCTTTTTACAAAAGAATTAATGGCTAGGGTCCTGTTGTTTAGCTCCACTTGTGCAGTTGGATTGAAGACATCAACACAGCTGATGAATTACCCACAACAATATAAAGTTGTGCGTATCCTGAAACTGAAGTGTAATTAGTGGCGATCTTCTTCTGCTGCTGCTGATATAGGACCCTCATGCTGCAGTAGTTAAACTGCTATACTGCAGCCAAAACTGTGCTTCAATCCCAGGTAGCTGTCTTGTGGTTGTCTCAGCCTTCCATCCTTCTGAAGGTGGTAAAATGAGTACCCCACTGTGGCCTGCATGATTAAATTGTAAAGCACCCAGAAAGTGCTTTAAGTCTATTTTTGTTATAAAACAGTGTGCTTTGAAGAGATTTTTGGAAGAATACTTGGCTTTTTCTGTCAAATTGTACTTTGGCAAAAATCCTCAGCAGTGTTATCACAACCATCATTGAATCATTTTATTGTTTAAAAACAACCAGAGAGCAAGACATTATTTACTCTTAAAGCAAGGACTAATGAGGTCATTATTATTATTATTTGGAAAATGAGAAGTAGAATCAAATATGTTGTTTGAAAAAATATATGGTATATGATGTAACCTGATTCGTTGCTTCCAAGTCACAATGAATAATTTCACTTCATTCTCTACTAGTCAATTCTAGGGCACCTTGAGCATGAGGGACAATCTAGATAAACTATTGTAGGTTTAGAGAGAGAGAGAGAGAGAATAAAGATGGCAGGGAAAAGAAGCCCTATGAGGAAAGGATGAATAAAGCTTGATCTGTATAAGATATGACAGGATAACAGTCTCCAAATACTTAAATGCTAAATGGCAATGACCACATCCTTGCTGGAACATTTAATTGTCCTGGCTTCTGCTTGTGTTTTTTGCCTCCCGCCCCTTTAAGCAGCAACTAGACAGAAATATTTTTCCTCTCTTTCTCTGGTGGGGAGGAAGGAAGAGCAAGGAACCCCTAAGATCTTTGGTCCGAATTTAAGGGGCCAGCGGATCTTAGGGGTCGTGTGAAAAGGCCCATTCACTCCTCCACAAGTAAAAGGGAATCATAATTTAAAAGACAAAGATGAAAATTCAGGGAGAGTCATGGAATAATCCTAAAGGGAATGGGTGAGCAAACCATCTATCTATCTATCTATCTATCTATCTATCTATCTATCTATCTATCTATCTATCTATCTATCTATCTATCTATCTATCTAGATAGATTGAATGCATTCGCCTCCTTCACCCCAAAACCATATTCCACCTCACATGACACAGCGCCAACCATCAAACCATAAAAACCATCCTCTGCTACCAATTTGTTGGGGATCTTTGTTGGATCGGTTGTTGCAGATGATTTTTAGTTGCTTTAATGAGACACCTCTTGTATTACTATATGAAAAAAGAACTATTTATTTAACCAGAAGGGAAGGGTACACGGGAGGTTTTCTAACAATACCTATTGTAACAGCCATCTTGCTAGGCTAGGAACATGCTTCTCCTCTCTAAGAATACAAGGCACACACTCTAACTAGACTTCTACCAGAACATTCCAAGTGGTGTGATCTCAACAACCAATCAGCTTTGTTCTTCACATTAAATCCAGCCCATAATACTGCATGTTCACATTAACCCTGTAATGGCTGAAATGTAAATTTTGCTAAATATTCCAACACTCCTGAAGAGTTGTGCTGCATTTTTAGGAGACTTGGGAAGCTGCTCTCAAACAGAGGGGGGCATCTGCCCCACCTAGTCCAGATGAAACTGTCTAAATCTGGGACCCATGTAGGCATGTATACAAACATGTGCTGCTGCACAACACTTTTGATTCTCTGCTGTATTTTGGAAGCCACTTCATTTTACTGCTTCATGACTTATTCCCCACCACTGCTTTACCAGCATCAGAAGGTTGCTTTGTGATTTTAAATGGGCAAAATCACATGCACTGAAAGCTTTAACACATGTTAGCGAACTGGATTACATTTTTTAGGAATGGAATTCTGGAGGTGGCAGGGATGAAGCCTGCCAAGTGTCGGACAAATTGGTCCACGTTTTTGCTGCTGTTTGTTATTTTTGTCCTTGTTGTGCATCTGCCTGGCATCTTTAAAGTTGAAGCATTTAAGGAAAGCTTCTGCTTCCCCACTGCCTTGCTTACAGTGCTGTCATTTACATGACAATCACAGGTAATACAGCCTTGTCCTTGGCTGAGTTCCTTGTAAAATTCTCACATGAATATGTCAGGACTGGGTGCAGGCAATGTGAGGCAGGATGAGGGTTTGGAAACTCTTAAAAGACATTAATTAATACACTAGCTCTAAGCCACCCAGTTGTTAGTGGTTGTTATGGTGACAGTCTTAAAAAGTAACTGTACATTCTCGGATTTGCATTGTGGTGTAGGTTGGATTGTGGAGGGTGTTTTTTCCCCGCCTGTTCAAATTTAGTTCATTCTAGCTACTTATCTGAATGCCACAAGCTCCTAGCATGTGGTGGGAAATACATTCTTCACCTTTTCACATTGTTGTTACTTCAGAGCCCATAACAAAGCAACAGGGCATCACTTGAAAGATATGATTGATTTGCTGCTGCATTATTAAATGAAGCCACAGCTGTTAAAACTCAAAAATGGTTGTAAAATTACAGTTAGACTACAAATATTGTATTAAGTAGCAATCATAATATGAGGGGGGGGTTCCCTTCATTTTGGGAAGAGAAATTAGTTACCTGTAACCAAGGTTCCCTCTAAGGTGTGCAACGGTGTGGAAGCAGCGTGGCTCCACCTCCCTCTGTACAGCCTTCCTCCTCCTGCTCCATCCACTGACATGGATCATTTTCAGTCCTTTTAATTTCAGTCGTGGATGGGGTGGGGTAGGGTGGGGGTCGAGCCGTGACAGAGAGGATGTAGCCTGTAACTTTGTCATTCTTACACGCTGTCAGGTCACCCTGGGATGCATGGCAGCCCTATGAATGAGTGATGTCCAAACTGTCCCATCCTCAGCTCTTGTAAACTGAAGCCTATCTCTTCCTTTAGGGAGTCATGCCATCTTGTATTTGGTCTTCCTCCTTTCCTGCTTCCATCCACCTTTCCCAGCATCATCCCCAGAGAATCTGGAATCTGCCATTTCCAGAGAATCCTGCTTTCTGATTATGTGCCCAGAATAGGACAGCCTTAGCTTGTACAATGGTTGGCTCAGCACACACGCGCGCGCTGCTTGTGTGTACTGTGCACTCTTTTGCTACTGGGACAATCAGTTTTTTTCTGAATATCCACCAGTGTCTGTTTGGTGAAACGGGAACTAATCAGACAGCTTGCATTGCAGTGTTTCACCTATCTATTCACCAGCTTTGCCCCCACAGTCTAGGAAGGGTCATTTGCTTTCAGGGCAAAAGTGTGTGTGTGTGTGTGTGTGTGTGTGTGTGTGTGTGTGTGTGTGTGTGTGTGTGTGTGTGTGTGTGTGTGTGTGTGTGTGTGTGTGTCAGAGAGAGAGAGAGAGAGAGAGAGAGAGAGAGAGAGAGAGAGAGAGAGGGGGACCGAAGAAGGGAGATATATGAGGCTTGGGTGACCTCCCTTGACCTCATGAACTCACATCCCCATTCCTTCTTGTAAAGTTTGTCCTGTTATGTAAATCATGCATGTTGCTGTAAAAGAAGGGACAGGCAGGCTTATGCTTCACCACCACCACCACCAAAAACTCTTTTTTTCCCGGCTGGCAGCCAAATAACACATCTTGTCTCTGAGCAACACTGGTGGTGTATAATTTAGGAGCTATAAATAGGTGGATGTTATTAGGGGGGTGGGGGGAGAAGTCAGAAACATGAGTCAGTCCTCTCCTCTGGCCTTTCCAGGTCTTTGCAGAATCACTTGAGAAAGTGGAGACATAGCTGAAATAATAACCCTGGTTCTCTCCACCACTAGCCTTCCCAGGCTCTGTTTTCCTTCTCAGCCTGGGTGAGGGCTGGTCCTGCTTCAGCATGTGCCTTCTGTGTTCTCCCAGCCATCTGTAACTCCCACTTGCTTTTACTCCTCCCCACAGCTTCCTGTCTGCCTCTTTATCTCCCACCTTCTGTGTTTGGAGAGTTCCACAAGTTGCATGTGAAACCTGCATGGGTGGGTGGGAAGGGGTGGGAAGACAGAGATGGAGATGGAAGATAAATGCACAAAGCATAGGTTTGCTTTGGTGGGGGACAAAGGACAAGGAAGCACTAAAGAGAAAGTCATGATACCTGAAAGGGTTTCAGAAGGAGTACTAAGAATTAGGGATGGGCATCTAACAAAAATGAAATGCTGTTTTGTTGTTTCATTAGCTAGTGAAATGAAATAAAACAAAATGAAACAGGGAAGCAGCGTTCCGTAACAAACGATATGAAACACCATTTCCCCCGTCAAAATTATTTTTTAAAAACTGCAATCAAAATTTATTTACTTTTGGGCTCCAAAGTAGCAGGAGTACCTTCCCGAAGCAATTTTAGGGAACCCCCTGAAATCTGGAAATGTTTGGGGGCAAGGGGACCTAGTTTTGAAACTCTAAAGGGGCTGGGGGTAGTTAATTGGCAAAGTGGGGTGGGAGCATGGAGGCACATCAGGAAGTTTACTCCTTAATTGCCTCCATGTTGCCAACACACATTGCCAATTTACTACCCCCAGCCCTTTTAGAGCTTCATAACTAAGTCCCTTTACCCCAAAATCTTTCCAGATTTCAGGGGTTCCCTAAAATCCCTCCTAAATACCCTAAGAGGTGACCTGATTGAAGTTGATAAAATCATACTCGGTGTGGACAAAGTAGCTAAGGAAAAACTGTTTTCCTTATCTCACAACACTAGAACTAGGGGACACTCCATGAAATATTTGGGTGCTAGATCTCAAACAAATAAGAGAAAGTACTTTTTCACCCAGAGGATCACGGTCTATGGAACTCCCTGCCAGAAGAAGTGTTGACAGCTGTCAGCCTTAACAGCTTTAAGAAAGGATTATCCTTGTTCTCCATGAGAACAAGGGTATCAATGGCTATCATTATGGATGCCTAAGGACAACCCCAAGGTTGGAGAGATAGGCAGGATATCTCTCAATGCCATTTGCAGGGAATCGTAAGCAGGTGAAAACATCTGCTTGGGAATACCCTGAAGCCAGGGCCGGCGCTAGTTTTTTTTGCACCCTAGATGAGGGGAGGGTGGGGTGGTGGTGGCAGCGGGGTGGGTGGGGGGCGGGGGGTGCTGGACGGGTTGGGGGCAGGGAGGCAGGGGGCGGCGGATGATGGGGGACAGTGACGGGCATGGGGGTGGACGGCAGTGGCCAGCGGCAGGAGGGAGCAGGGGGCAGCAGGCTGGCCAGCGCCCCCTCTCCATTTTGGCGCCCTAGGCAACTACCTAATTCACCTTAATGGGCGCGCCGGCCCTGCCTGAAGCAAATGGTAAGCTGCTGTGTGAGAAAGAATGCTGGACTGGATGGGCTGTGACCTATTCCAGCAAGTCTCTTCTTAAGTAGTTAAATAGTTACTGCCATAAAAAGCAGGAAGGTAAACAGTGTTCCATGCGCAGAAATGCATTTGGCCATGCCGGCCACATGGCCAAGGACTTGCACAACACTGGCTCTTTGGCTTGAAAATGGAGATGAGCACTGTCCCTAGAGTTGGACATGACTAGCATGCATGCACTGGGGTGTGTGTGTATCATTGCCTTTTAAAAAAACCTTTCTTGGGGCCGAATGACAAGTCGTAGCTTCCATGAGTGTTTTTCCTCCAGGGCCTGGCCTTCTTCCTCTCCTCCTGTGTGGTTTGTTCTCTTGTGTTTCTCTGAACTTGTCAAATGGATATGGGGATTCGTGCACAGATGCAAAGAGCTAAAGGAGAATGCCTTAAAGGGGGAATGACTTCCCAGTCACCTTAAAAGACTAAGAAGTTTTATTTGGCAAATGCTTTCAGGGAGGTCATCCCACTAGTCCAGTCTGTGGGTGTTTATACACGACCCCTAAGCTGCACTGCAAATGGCTCCCAGCTCCGGAGCTTAGAAATGTTTCCCCACCAGCTCCGGAGTTTGCAGACAATTAAGTGTGACCCCGCCCACTTTAGCGCGACCCAGCGCACTTTTCTTGTACCTTCTGTCTGGAGGTGAAAAATATTTGATGCGGATAAAAGTGCCGGGCTCTCCTCGCTTGTCTGTTGTTGTTTTTGCCTCCCACCCCTTTAAGAGCCCCTTGAGAAGGAACCAGGAAGTAACAGGGCTTGTGGCAACTTCAACCGGCACCAGCAGGTTAGTAAAGGCTTCTTTTGTCCTTTTTCCCCCTCCCTCCCCTCACGCCGACAGGAGCAGGAAGTGCTGAGGGATG
Source organism: Phrynocephalus forsythii (assembly GCA_029282475.1). Lineage (NCBI taxonomy): Eukaryota > Metazoa > Chordata > Lepidosauria > Squamata > Agamidae > Phrynocephalus > Phrynocephalus forsythii. The sequence continues at coordinate 69,853,069 of JAPFRF010000006.1, read as the reverse complement.
GGGATGCAGGAAAAGAAACGAACCCCCAAGATCTCTGGTCCGAATTTAAGGGACCAGCAAATCTTAGGGGTCGTGTGAAAAGGCCCTGTGCTAGGGATGGGCACGAAATGATTTTTTTCATTTCATTAGTCTTTATTCGGTGTGTTACGAAATGAAATGAATAATGACCCTAGGGCCAAATTTAACCCGAAATGAACAGAACCGAGAAAAAATGGTTAGGTTCGTTTTGTTAATGGGGGGGCGGAGATGTCTCCAACTTGGTGCTGCTCTGGAGGTCCTTGAGGGATGGCGACCGGGGGGGGGGAGCCAATGGTGGGTAGTGCGGCCTGGTTGGCAGTAAAAAAAAAACCCAATAAAAATAAATAAAATAAAAGGAGTGCCGACAGGGCCCCAGGGGTGGTCTGGTCGGCAGCCTAAAATCTTTAAAAACATAATTAAAAAATTCAGCACTGATGGGGCCCCAGGGGCTGCGCAGTCGGTGCTGAAAGAAAATAAAATCATAAAAAAATATTTTAAAAAACCCAAGCGCTGACGGGGCCCCAAGGGCTGAGCAGTCAGTGCTTTAAAATAAAAAACATGCCCGCACTACAGCTGTAGCGTAGGCCAGGAACCCGGAAGTAAACTGGTCATCAAGAGGGGGGAAGATAAGTTACAGAGTCCCCTCTTTCCCCCCACCCCATGGGGAGGGGGAAGGGGGGCTCTTTAAACTAATCTTCCCCCTCCTGATGGGAAACCTATTTTTCCCACCCCACCTCTCAGCTGCTTCTTGCTGGTTTCCCTGCACCTCATTTTCTGGGGAAATGGGGCGCAGGGAAGCCAGTATGGAGCATCTGAGAGGTGCTGGCTTGGGGCCAGCACACAGCAGCTGAGAGGGGGAAATAAAGCCCCAATCTTTAAACATTTTTGCCCACTCCCCATGACAGCGCTGAGCGCCTGTAGTGCGGACATGTTTTTTTTTTAAGCGCTGACTGCTTGACCCTTGGGTCCCCATCGGCACTTGGGGTTTATTTATTTATTATTTTTATGATTTTAGGGTGCTGACCAGGGCACCCCTGGGGCCCCATTGGTGCTCCTTTTTTATAATTTTTATTTTTTCAAGCATCCACTGCACGGCCCCTGGGGCCAGGTGGGCCCTTCTTTTACTTCTGGGTTTCTGTAGCACGGGGCTTTTTTGTTTTTTATTTTGTTTCAGCACCGACCGCACACCCCTGGGGCCCCATCAGTGCTGGGGATTTTTTATTATGTTTTTAAAGATTTTAGGTTGCTGATCAAACCACCCCTGGGGCCCTGTTGGAGTTCCTTTTTATTTTTATTTTATTTTTATTGTGTTTTCTTTTTACTGCCCAGTGCTGACCCGGCCGTGCTACAGCTGTAGCGCTGCCATTGGCTCCCCCAGTTGCCATCCCTCAAGGACCTCTAGACCAGCACCAGGTAGGAGACATTAAACTATTCTTCCCCTCTCCTATGGGAAACATATCTTCCCCACCCCACCTCTCTGCTGCTCCTCGCTGGCTTCCTGCAACTCGTTTCCTGGGGAAACTGGGTGCAGGGAAGCCAGCGGAGCACCTGAGAGGCTCTGGCTTGGGGCCAGCGCAGGGCAGCTGAGAGGGGCTTGCTAGGGGAGCTCTTTCCCCCATCCCACAGTGGCTGGAGGGAAGATTAAGCCCACTCTTTCCCCCAGCCACAGTTGCACAAGCACCACACACACACACACAACAACAACAACAACAAAAAACAAATAAACGAACCAACAAAATGAATGTTTTGAAAAAATTTCATGAAAAATGAAACAAACCAAACTGGTCCCCTCAACGAAATGAAACAAAACTTCATTTTTTTCCATTTGTGCCCATCTCTAGTCTGTGCTAAGTAAGTCATAAGATTCTTGCCATAAATATGCCATGCTTTGTTGTTGTTGTTGTTGTTGTTGTTGTTGTTGTTGTTGTTGTTGTTGTTGTTGTTGTTGTTGCAGAAGGCTTACTGGTAAACACAGGTGCCCCTCTGGGCCTCGTCACCAGATGGGTGTTATATAAATTGAATCGATGGATGGATGGATGAGTGAATGAATGAATGAATGAAGAATGAAGAATGAATAATGTCACACAAATACAATCTGGTTTGGCTTTAAAACCCTTACTTTTGCAAAATAAAAAATGAAATAAAATAAGCAAACTGATAAAGAAAGTCCAGATCATCACGTTCTTCACTCAGCATGGCCAGTGGCCCCATAGAAATGGCAGCTCCCAAAAGTAGCATTTCTAACCTCTACAAAGAATGGAATAGATAGAATAAAGGGTGTCAGCATTCATTTTTACTGTACTACATGTTTCCTTAATATATGTCCTGTCATCAGACAAACAAGACAAGCTACCTGCCAATTGACATCCTGTAACGTTTTCTGGGATGTAAATTGCTCTGTATCCAAGATGACTTGTCAGGTGAATAAAAATGTTTGTTTAATATGACAAAAATCACAGGCAACTGCTATAAATAAAAAAATGGTTTTTTTGGGGGGGAACTGCTCAACAGTAAAATAAGCACTTGCGAAAACATTGCATTGGACTAAAATAAGCCCTTTTAAAAATGAGGAACATAAGGCTAAAAAAGATACAATCTCAAAAACTTATTTTAGCACTTAAAGATAAAACTGGGGAAAACCAGACAGAGCAGCTACAAATTCAAAAAATTATAGAGGCATATTACCAGAACGTGTTCAAGCCAGAGACAATAGATACTGGATTTTGATGACAAATAATAGAATACTGCAGCTTGAGAGCCACGGCTTGGATAAGGGTTGGCATCATTATATATGGTATAAGGGTAATATACCTACCCTTTTTAAAAAGCACTGGATAAGGAATGCCTTAGTTAAAATATGGTTACCGATCAAAAAACAATTTTACCCCAAAGCACCATTGTGGTTATCTCAGTTGGGAGTGGTTATTAGCCCCCACATAAGTGTAACCCAAAAATTTTTAACTTACAGACACCTTCTGAACGCTGACCTCTCTTTGAAATCATTAGAAAAATTAGTATCAGAAGGTTATAAGTTAGACTGGTGGAAGTACCAACAAATATACTCACACTTCAAAGATCTTACTAAAGAGGGGGGGATTTATGACTAATGATACTCCACTTGACAAAATACTATCCTCTGGTGACTCAAAGCTCCTTAGTAAATTTTATAGTATGTTGTTAAATGAAAAAATGATTGATACACTGGTTAAAGACACTATGATAAGATGGGCAGAAAATTTTGGTTATTCTATTCATCTAAACAAATGGGACTCCTTGTGGAACACAGTCAAAATCTTCAAATCTATAGCCTTTAAGGAAAATTGTTATAAGATGTTCTATAGATGGCATTTCTCACCACACCGTTTATCTAAGATGTATAACTGCTCACCTAAATGTTGGAAATGTAAACATGACTGTGATACTTTTTACCATATGTGGTGGACATGTAAAGAGGCAAGGGCATACTGGATAATGGTGAAATTATTTTTGGAAAGATATTTGAAGATTAAGTTAGAGCTTAGACCAGAATTTTTTTTATTAAATATAGTAGATATTAATATTCCCTATGACCAGGGATATGTACTTCACCATGTAATTGTTGCTGCAAGGATATTGTATGCGAAATCCTGGAAACAACCAGATGTGCCAACAGAGAGAAATTTTCACGAAAAGATAAGAGAATGCATTGAAATTGACAGACTCTCCGTCTTTCTAAAGGGAGACTACAATGAGATTTCTCGGAAAAGATGGCAAGAAGTAACAAACCTACTAGCATTGTGATATTATTTGGTGATTTGCTAATAGGTTAAATCATTATTTTTGGTTTGATATATTCAATGTAATTTTTAAACTGTATTCCTTTCCCCCCGTACCCCTCCCCCCTTGCCCCCCCTAAAAAACCCAATAAAATTACTTAATTTAAAAAAAATGAGGAACATAATTAATTGCCTTGCAGTTGGTTCAGAAGCACATTTTACACAGGAGAGAAGGAAAAGGCTTACGATTTCCTTTTGGGATACAATGTCTCTTTTGCATCTTAAATGTGAATACCGCTGTTCTGGTTATCCCCCGCCCCCTTTGAGATGTGCCAAGCACAATTAAGAAGATGACGGAAGACAGACAATCTTTGGCTCATTCAGAGAGACCATTTTGTTCCTGTGCCCACAATATCATTTGCACACCTTTTCCTCCTCTCCCCTCCCTCCCTCTCCCCTCTCCCCTTTGTACTTATCCCCCTCTTTCCAAAGAAGCGTGATTGTATTTTCTGGCACAGGAAAGGCAATTGTCCCATGCAATCAGGTGTAGTGTGAAGGGAAATTGCATATGTGAATATGTGAACAAGCAGAGTGGCGTTAGTGAGATGAGAAGGGAACAGCTCAAGGTTGTGGGCAGTGGTGAGGCCTTCTGAATGTTCAATGAAGGCTGCAGTGGGCCCCAGGGACCTTTTCTGGGTGAGACAAGAAGCGAGAAGTGGACTAGAATGTATGATCAATGCAGCTGGGAGATTGGAACAGAATGGATAATGAAAGCAGCCCGGGCAGCTTGAGAGGGAAGCTGGATCTTAAGGCTGATACTTCACATCCCTCTCGCTGCAGTTCGCGGCCCCGCTGGAGACTGGTTTGAAGGAATGTAACCTCACATCCTTGTGGGGTCAATCCAAGTTCGAAGGAACGTAACCTCACGTCCTTGTGGGGTCAATCCAAGTTCAAAGGAATGGAACCTCACGTCCTTGTGGGGTCAATCCGAGTTCACCCCGACCACGCCCCCTGAACTGCACTCCAAGCGGTGTGAGAGATTCCTGTCCTGGAGCTCAGGAATCTTTTCAATCCACTTCTCGATCTGTGTTGAAAACCGATTTTAACATGGAGGCAAGTTCACCTCAGCTCGAGGAAGGATGTGAAGTAACCACCTAAGTCCATGGTCCTCTTTGAAGGCTGAATTCTACCTCTGGAACAAACATTTGCATATAAACAGCCACAGATCTGTAGCCAGCAGTTTGCAGCAAAATTGCACCCAGCAAGTGCAGGGGATAAAGAGAGGCAGAGAAAGACTAATTCAGTGCAAGGTTTGCCAGCCTTCGATTTTAAGAATTTGAGCACCCTAGGCAAAATGCCTTTCAGCGTTTTGTGAATACTATTGCCTTGAGAAAAACAAGGTTCTAATTGAAAGAACCAGATTGAAGAATGGTACCTAAGAATGTCATGGCAATCAAAGGTACCTGTACTAACAACATTTGTATCTGATGCTCAAAACATACCTTTCACATAACACCCGTTAGAAGAGGGAGATACTCAAATGCTTAAAATTGCCCGTTTGTCACAGCAGAACCTCTTAGAGTATGCAGATTGCTATATCTTGTTTAGTAGTTGGTCACCTTGAAGTAAACATGGGCTTCACTTGCAATTATTATTCCACAGAGACAAACATCTGTAGGAATTACGCATTTGGAATGTGATTTCGGTTAAGGTAATATTAAGCTGGTCTCTTTATGAGTATGTATGGACTATTCTTATGCTGGACCTTTTGGATTTCTGTTACATTTCACACTCGCCCTCCCTTCTAAGTCTGTAGAAATATCTGCTCCTTGAGCCTACCCTGGGCATCGCTGAAGAAGCAGGTTACAGTCCAAGAAAGCTCAAGCCAAAACAAGCATGGTAGTCCTTATGACATTTCAAGAGTCTTTCTCCCTTTAGTGTGATTTCAGTTTCAAATGATGTGCTGTCAGTTTGACCATAATTGCTGAAAAATACCAACATGCTGTATTGCATCTACTGAAAATGTGCCCATTCCTCCAACCGGGGGAAAATGCAGTGGTGATGGCCCTGAGATTTCCACATCAGTGGCCATTAATGCTGGATAAGAAATCAATAGTTGGACCAAGGCTTCTATGCATGTCTATAGTGGAAAGTCATGGCCAATGAAGGCAAAAACAAACTATTGAAACACACACACACACACACACACACACACACACACACACACACACACACACACACACACACACACACACACACACACACACACACACACACACACACACACACACACACTCTGCAGGTTTATAACAATCAGCTTTGATATCTGCTTTTGCCATACACCCTCACATACACACATTCCTGAGTACAGTTGGTGCAGCATTGTATTTTATCACCACCAAGGGAAAGGGTATAAAATATACATTTCCCTTCTGTTCCAACACTTTGGATAAGCAATATACATTTTCTTGACTCTGGAAGCTCTTCATCATTAAGCATGAGCACATTGAGGCCCTGGGCAATGAAGAAAGTATATAGTTGGATTCAGGGGCAAAATATATATTCTTTACCTTAGACAAGTTGTGTGTGCTGTGGGGGCATGCTTAGCCACCTAACTGGAATATGGAGATGAATGTTTAATAATATTTGCCACAAACGTACGCCTTAAAGAAACCGATATTGTTAGCATGTTCTGGTAAGAAAATGGACCCCTCCCCTTGAGAAATCACACTCATCCAGTTGGAATTTCTCGAGCACTTTCCTTAAAATCCCTGCAGATGGTTTGCTGTTTAAATGTACTTCAATGTCAGTTAAGGTGAAATTTAATGGCAATTTTTGCTCTAAACTGTTTGGATCCAAGCAGCCCTCATCTTTCCTGTTCTCTGAAGAGATAGCTAGAGAACACACATAATGGCTTTATTTGGCTGCTCTTAATTGTCCTGCCTTTCCCCAAAGAATCCTGGGAAATGTTGCTTGATGAAGTGCTGAAAGTTCTTCTCAGAGTTCATTAGCTTATCCTCAACAGAACACAAGTTCCCAGAGCTTCAGGCCTGGAAGGGAGATACTGTTTAAGACCAACAAACTAGGAAACCATTGTGCCTATGGCTTTCCTGGCACCCTGAAGAAGGGATTGTGCTACCCGATCCACGTCTTTTTCCACTGACACTTCCATCACCCATCCAGAGACCAGCTTTCTGAAATGGAGAGTCTTGCATTATTCCCTTTGGGGGGCTTTCCATACAGTTTTAAGCCATCCCCCATATGTTCTAAATCTAGACCAGTGGTGGTGAACCTTCAGCACTCCAGATGTTTTGGACCACAACTCCCAGAATTCCAAGCCTATATCACCACTGACAAAGGACTGTGGGAGTTGTGGTCCAAAACATCTGGAGTGCCGAAGGTTCGCCACCACTGTTCTAAACCAGGGCTGCCCAACTTTGAACAGGCCGATGTCTGCTTTTTCTGGCCCAAAGTGCCTGAGGGCTACTACACTAGTACCTCTACTTATGAATTGTATCCATTCCAAGCACATGCTCGTAAGTAAAACATGTTGTAAGTAGAGCAGCTGTTTCCCATAGGAATACATTGAAATCAGTTCCCTCCAGAATGGATTAATTGATTATCAATGCATTCCTATGGGAAGGCTGACCATGCACACACGTCCCTTGCACCCGCTCGATCATCTTGCCAGTGGGGGGATCAGGGAACCACACCATGACCCTTGAACTGCCCTGCTTGGCTGAGACAGTGGGCTGCCAGACCCAGAACTTTGCTGGGGCAGTGGTGGTCCTTGGGATGGGGCAGGGAGGGGTGGAGAACTTATCCCCTCACTTTTTAAATTGGTGGCCGGCAGGCTACTTTTGAACCCCTCGCGGGCTACCGGTAGCCCACAGTCTACCTGTTGGGCAGGTCTGTTCTAGACCATATAGAAAAGCTCCATGGTTAGAAGAGGCACCAGACATACTGAATAACACTAGCATTCATAGATGGTACAGGTTTGTGTGCTCCATCTCCAGTGTGTTTAATAAGCCCAAGTCACAACATCCGAGAGAGCTTCAATGTCCCAGAAAACAGCATCACAAGCCACAGCAGTTCTCTTACTGCATAAAAGAACAAGCTGAGCTGTGGGAAGACGGGACCCAAAAGCAAAATATAAGCCTGGTTAGTACATCCAAGTGCCTTGCCTGACAAGGGCCATGTAGTTATTTCACAAAATCATATCAACTTAATGAACTTTTAAAATGCATCTATACAGTGCTCAGTTATATCAATGTGATATGACTTTTAAGTGCCATAGTTCATCCTGTGGCATCCTGTGATCTCTAAGTAACTGCAGGATTCCTTAGAACAGAGTCATAGCATTTGAAATGACATCAAACAAGAAACAGCCCCTGTTTTCCATAGATGAAAGCCTCATTTTCCCTCTCATCTAGATGATATGATTTTCTGCGACAGATGGAATCCTGCGAAGCCTGAGCATAGACAAGTTATTTTTCTAGACTACAGCTCCCAGAATCCTACAGTCAGCATGGGCATTTGGCCACAATGACAGGGAGATTCTCGAGTGTGTACTCTGAAAAATGACATTTCTATGTTCTGAGCAGCAAACTCTTTTGCTAAGGAAATGACAGGCAGATGGTCCAGGATGAGAACCTGATGCTTTCTTATAGCGACTGATTCTGTATTGAGATCATTCCTGAATGTGGGAGTCATTTGAGGGATTCTCTTCCCCAACATCACTACCATCTCAGCTAAGAGCGACTTAAGCTTGTGTGTCAAAGAAACAGAAAATTGAAGTAGAGAGGAGGGAAGTGAAGGCGGAAAACCTCTTATGGTAGGAAGACTCTCAGAAAGATCTGATGTATAATAGTGGAACTGGAGTAACACTGAAAAGTTAAGTCTTTGGTGTAGACTCTTCCGGGAAGCCAACTGAGTGGCCCTCATCCTTGGAGAGTTATTGGACTTGTAATCCAGTCAAGTAATGGTTGATGAGTCAATCTATTGAATGCTGGAAGTTGTAGTAATTGACTGTATCTATGCTTTACAATACATTTGTAAATGAATTCTATACAGTGATCAGTTACAAACTCCTACCCCTGCCTGGGATGAGCACATAACATAGCCTCTGGTTCCCTCTAGTGGCAAGTTCTGGTAATATCTCTTGGAAACATGCATTTCTGTTGTTTTTTTAACCTCATATTTTCAATCAGTGGAGAAGTGAAACTACTGGTTCTGTATTAGGTCCTACTGTATTATAAAACAGCAGGTTTCCAATACTGCATCTTTGAAAGGAAGTCACAGTCAAGTAAAACAGGACAGGCCCATCTTATCAGTTCCATTGCCAGCAGAGGCACATTTAATGGGACATGAAAAACCACCATCCAGGTTATGGAATGTTCTCCCTTGGTCTAAAGACCAAGCTTTTCAGTCAGGCTTTTAGCAATCATGAATGAGTTCCTGAGTGCCATGTGGGATTCAGGAGTTGGGTAAATATATCATAACAGGCGCTGCTTTGCTGCAGACTTCCGACAAGGCAGCCCCATTTTCCCCTAGTGCTACCATCATGGGGGCTGCTGCTAACTACCTCAGATTGTGTCTACACATCGTTTATAATGATAGTGCTTCATTTGCTCCTTTAACTCAAGATCTGGCACAAGAAACCAGAAACCCACAGGTTGATTCCAGCCCATTGCTTGAATTTCATCCTGGCTTGTGGTCTTACTTGGGACAATTCAGACCTTTCTCCTACAAACCACTCCTTTCTCTTTGTCCTTTTATGTCAGTGGTTCCCAACCTTCCTAATGCTGCGACCCTTTAAAACAGTTCCTCATGTTGTGGTGACCCATTGCCCTGCTTGGAAGAGGCCATAAGCCCCCTTTGGCAGGCAAGCCACTGCCGCAGGTGCCATAGAGGACTTCCCTCTACAGGCACCCTCAGCCAATCGCAGCCTCCGGTACCATTGACTGACATCCCCTCCAACCTCTCAAGCTGTAACTCATTCTTTCTCCGCCTTTCTCCCCCTCCTTCTCCAGACCCAAGCCGTTTGTGCCTTTTTCTTCACTGGCTCATGGCGACCCTTGTGAAATGGTCGTTTGACCCCCAAAGGGGTCCCGACCCACAGTTTGGGAACCACTGTTCTAAGTGCATTTCTGAATGTTAGTTGATTGTATGAGGGAAGATACACCTGTAACAGTACTTGAGCAGACTTAACCTGAACGGTTCAGATGTTTGAAACTCAGATGGATTACCTGAGCACACTTCCCCCTTTGAAAAAGATTCATGTGTGTGGTTCTTTCTACGAAAATCAGAATGGTCATGTTTATTAGAGAATGCACTCCTGATAGAAGAAGTGCTAGAAATTCTCCTTCTCTCTCACTAATCTGGAGATGCCAGGATCCATGGCTTTCCCTTTCCTCTCTAGAGAAAAAGGACGAAGTGTTGACCCCTTGGAGGAGCAGGGGAAAAGCGCAGGTGGGAGGAAGTGACATCACCAACACTAAGAACAGGATCTAATATTGTAGAAAGCTCAGCAAAGGTCAATGCATATAAGTGACCATCTACAAAGCCTGAGAACATCCCATTTGTGCCTTTGGTGCTCTTCTCTGTTCAAAAACAGGCATATTCCTGAGAGGAAGCAGAGTTTCACCCAGTCACTTCCAACAGATCCTTTCTTTTTAGAACAAAGAAGAGGGCATGAGCGTGCAAAGCCATTAATTCCAGCCTGGCATAGGAACATTTCTGCCCTTCCTCTCTGCCCTCTCTTTCCTTGTGTCAGTGGCAGAGGTGTAAATCTGTGCATCTCTCATTTTCATATGCAGAGATAGGAAATATCAAAATGTTGTTTCTCACCTACAAGATGGTGAGATTTTGGGGGTTCTGTCAAGGCAAATATGCATATTTATGATAAAGAATGTGGCATAGTTGTACTGTACTGTGATAGCTGCTGGCTTCTGGTGTGGATTTCTGTGGTAGGAGCAATAGACGAGTGACTTGCAACTTTTTGACCAGTCACACAGTCCTCCCGTGCTTCCTTGTATGTATGTGCAGATACAATTTGCACAGAATGGTGAAATGTTGACTGGTGGTGGGGGGTGGGGGGAGTGCTGCTTGCTTAACTGTTATGATAAAAATGAAAAATCCCAAATATATTAATGAATTCTCAACATGCTGTTTTGGAGTGACTGCAATTTGAACAATAAAATAAAGTGTGATTTCATCCCATCTCTTGCAGTGGAAAGGAGTACTCTAGCTGGACATGTTCATGCATTTCTGTTCACGTGTACGTGCCATCTATGAAAGATGCACAGAACAATGGGGCTGGAAGGGGCCTATAAGACCATCACATCCAACTTTCTGCTCAAGGCAATAATCCAAATTAAAATATACTTGGCAGATTTGCCTAATTTTCTCTCGAATGCCAACAGCTTTCAGCACCTGCCTGAGGTAATTGGTTCCATTGTCGTAACGCTCTTAATAGTTAGGATATTTTTCTTGATATTCAACGGAAATCTGGCTTCCTGTAATTTGAGCCTATTATTACATGATCTGCGCACAGCAGTGATGGAGAATAGATTTTGGTCCTCCTCTGTATGGCAATCTTTCAAGTATTTTTGAATTGGTGCAGCTGGCGGGCGGTGTCCGGCTCGAGGAGGCGAGGCGGACTTGGACAGCTGATGATACTGAAAGCTTTCCTGGATGAGCAGAGAAATATTTTTATCTCTCAAGAAAAGAAGTCCAGTTGCCATGACTTAACGTCCAGATAAACTCACCTGGATGACTGAGAATCTTCACAGATATATACATATTTGAAGAGTGCTGCTATCATATCTCCCCTCAGTCTTCTTTTCTGAAGGTTAAACTTGCCTTGTTCTTTCAGCCTTTCCCTACAAGGCTTGGTTTCTGCTCCCCTGATCAAATTTTGGAAGGGCGTTCCTATCCTGTGACATCATATTCCTCCAGTTTCATACTCCTGGGGTTTTTAGCTGGCCAGTTCTATATAAAATAATGTCCCCAAAGCTTGGAGGTTTCTTACTGCAGGCCTTCCACCCCCCTCCTCTGCCTCTTCCAAAATAATTATCTATCTAGATATAATTATGCAGTGTTCCATTTGGGTTCTAGAACTGAATCCCCAGTTCTCATCTCAGACTTTTGAATGCTTGTGAGGGATTGGCAATACTGGATCATCATCAGCAGCAGCAACCAACGACATGCTAAGTAGACATGGGCATGACTCGGCGAAATTGTCATTTCCGTTTTCGGTTATCGTTTCTGTTACGTAACGGAAATGGTAACAATAATTAAGCCGTCAGAACTCGAACTCGAACCGAAAAAAGAAAAATTTGGTCGGGTTTTTCATTTCCGTTTGTGGCATCATGGCGATCGCACGATGCGAAGCACAGAGAAAGTTTTTTAAAGTTTTTTTTAAAAAAAATCTGACTCCCGGCCAAAAAAGCAGGCGAAAATATGCCTGCCTGAGGCTTTGCCACCTACCAGAGGGGTGGTTTCTGGGGGGGGGTCCCCGGCCTTCCCCCCCCCTCTTCTCCTGTCCTGGGCTGCTTGCACCATGCTGGGGAGGGTCATCCTCGTCGTCTGTCTCTCGCTGCATGCCATGCGGGGGGGGGGATCCAAAATGGCGACCGCAAGTTTTCTTTTGAAATCGTGGTCAAAAAACACACCAAATCATCACAGAAACATGTGAAATTTATTTATTTTAAATGCCTGAATTTTTATAGTAGCAGCAGTGGGTTTTTTATAGCAATAAAACGTTGTATTGATTTTATTTTATTTTATTTTATTTTTTTTTTTTTTCAGACCTTTTTGGGCTGGGCAGATGGGACCATGCAAATATTTTGAACCATTTGGCATCGCCAGGTTTTTGAACACTTCTGGATGTCTCGGAGGGCATAAAAGCTGAGGCACCTTCCAGAAATTGCAGTCGGGTCGGTGTATGGATGTGGTTGAGGGAGGAGGGCTGGCTGCTGGTGCTGGTGTGATCCGATCGAGATTGAGGAGGGAGGCTGGAGGCTTTGGGATTTAAGTTAGGCAGGCAGGGAGGGAATTGAATTTAGAAAATAATTTCTTTGATTCCCTGCAGCTTTGTCTGCTGAAGGGAATAGCAGTTTATTCTTTATTTCTTCTCTGGCAGTTTGAGGATTTTTTTCTGATATTGAATAAAGGGGGAGGTTCGACTGGGAGTGGGAGGTGTGGATTTATTTTAAAAATATATTATATACTACCATTTATTTTCTATTTTCCCAACTTCAATTTGCTTGCACACACACACATTTGGGGTGCAAGCCAAGAACAGAACCTCTATCCTGGAATTTAAGTAATTTTATTAGGTTTTTTGGGGGGGACGAAGGGGGGAGGGTGTGGGGGAGGGGGAGGGAATACACTATAAAACTTACATTAAGTATATCAAGCCAAAAATAACGGTTTAACATATTAACAAATCACCAAATAATATCACAATAAGTTTGTTAGTTCTTGCCATCTTTTCCGGGAAATCTCATTGTAGTCTCCCTTTAGAAAACCGGAGAGTCTATCGATTTCAATACATTCTCTTATCTTTTTGTGGAAGTTTCTCTCTGTTGGCACTTCTGGTTGTTTCCAAAATTTCGCATACAATATCCTTGCTGCAACTATTACATGATGAAGTACATATTTCTGGTCATATGAGATATTAATATCTACTATATTTAATAGAAAACATTCTGGTCTAAGCTCTAACTTAATCTTCAAATATCTTTCTAAAAATAATTTTACCATTATCCAATAAGCCTTTGCCACTTTACATGTCCACCACATATGGTAAAAGGTACCACTGTCATGTTTACATTTCCAACATTTGGGTGAGCAATTATATATCTTAGATAAACAGTGGGGGGGGGAATGCCACATGTAAAACATCTTGTAACAATTTTCTTTAAAGGCTATAGATTTAAAGAGTTTAACAGTATTCCACAAAGAGTCCCATTTGTTTAAATGAATAGAATAACCAAAATTTTCTGCCCATCTTATCATAGTATCTTTGACCAATGTATCAATCATTTTTTCATTTAACAAAATACTATAGAATTTACTGAGAAGCTTTGAATCGCCAGAAGATAGTATTTTGTCAAGTGGAGTGTCATTTGTCATAAATTCCCCCTCTTTAGTGAGATTTTTAAAGTGTGAGTATATTTGTTGGTACTTCCACCAGTCTAGCTTGTAACCTTCTGATACTAATTTTTCTAGTGACTTCAAGGAGAAATCAGCATTCAGAAGTTGTCTGTAGGTTAGAGATTTAAGGCTTGCACTTGTATGGGGACTGCTAATCGCCCCTAGCAGAGATAGCCACGTTGGTGCTTTAGGGTAGAACTATTTTCTTATGGATAGCCATATTTTAACTAAGGCATTCCTTATCCAATGCTTTTTGAAAAGGGTAGGTATATTACCCTTATACCATATGTAATGATGCCAACCCCTGTCCAAATCGTGACTCTCAAGCTGCAGAATTCTATTATTTGTCATCAAAATCCAAGTCATAGCAGCAGCCTTATAGTACAGCACCAAGCTGGGCAGGGCAAAACCACCAGTTTTAGTTCTGTCCTGTAGATAGACATTTCTAATCCTTGTTTTTTTCTTTTGCCATATAAACGCACATATACTTTTTTCCAGGGCTGAAATAATCTTAAAGTTAGGTAATATAGGTAAACATTGAAATAAAAAGAACAATTTAGGTAAGACAGTCATTTAACTGCAGCAATTCTGCCCATTAAAGATAACTGAAGTCTTGACCAGGTTTCCAGGTCAGCTTTGATTGCTTTTATACCATTAACATAGTTATCTTTAAGTAAAGTGTTGCAATGGTTGGACACAGTAATACCCAGATATTTTGCCTTACTAGTGTGTTGAAAACCCGACTGGTTAACCAGTTTTCCAATCACAAGTGGGGTCATATTTTTTGTAAGCAACAGTGTTTTTTCTCTATTAACCTTTAGGCCTGAAATTTTACAGTAGGCCTCCAAAATCTTTAGTAGTTCTGGAAGAGAGGTCTGAGGGTCCTCCATAATAACCAACAGATCATCTGCGAAGGCTTGCACCTTATAGATTTCTCCTTTGCTTTGTAGACCTTGAATACTTGGGGTATTTCTTATAACATGGAGTAGTAATTCTAAAGTTAAAATAAACAGCAAAGGAGAAAGGGGGCATCCTTGCCTGGTACCTTTAGTATCTTGACTGTGTCTGTAAGGTAGCTATTAACTACAATCCTAGTGTTTTGGGCGGAGTACATTTGTTCTATAGCTCGTAGCATTCTGTGGCCACACTGTAAATAATCTAAGTGGGTTTTGAGTAAAGACCAAGATACATTGTCAAATGCTTTCTCAGCGTCGATGAATGTGAAGGCTACTTGCTTCTCAGGGTGGCATTCATAGTACTCCAACGCGTTAAGGAAAGTTCTAATGTTGGATTGGAGGTGTCTTTTTGGAAGAAAACCGTT
Source organism: Phrynocephalus forsythii (assembly GCA_029282475.1). Taxonomy (NCBI): domain Eukaryota; kingdom Metazoa; phylum Chordata; class Lepidosauria; order Squamata; family Agamidae; genus Phrynocephalus; species Phrynocephalus forsythii. The sequence goes on along the minus strand of JAPFRF010000006.1, from coordinate 69,837,814 downwards.
TTGATTGGGGGATATCAGAGACGGTAGAATCATCCGCCATCTATTTGCCAAGATGGTTGCAAATATTTTATAATCCACATTTAGGAGAGCAAATGGCCTGTAGTTCTGTATCAGGTCTCTGGGTTTCCCTTCTTTAGGAATCAATGTTGTATGAGATGATTTCCATGAATCTGGTATATCTTCGCCCTCTAAAATAGATGTAAAGAGATTTTTCATATTTCCAGAGACTATCTCAGAAATTTTTTTGTAAAATTGTGCCGGTATTGAGTTGGGTCCGGGGGCTTTGTTCATTTTTTGGTGGTTAATGGCCTCTGTTATTTCCATCATTGTAATAGGGGCATTCGTCAAAACTCTCTGTTCTTCAGTAAGTTTTGGAAAGTTGGCTTGTTCTAGGTATCGGAAGATGGCATCTTTATTTATTGTCTCCGGCTTGAACAGATTCTGGTAATATGCCTCTATGGTTTTTTGAATTTGAGATTGGTCTGTCTGGTTTTCCCCAGTTTTATCTTTAAGTGTTAGAATAAGTTTTTGAGATTGTACCTTTTTTAATTTATAGGCTAACCATCTACCTGGTTTGTTTGCATTTTTGATGAAATTCAGTTTGGCCAGTTTAACCTTATGGGCTATGTCTGCTGTTAAGATCAGATTAAGTTCATGCCTACAGAAGGCTAGGTCTTTATTCAGCTGCTCATTGCGCGGATCATGAATTAAATCCTTTTCTAGCTTTTTCATCGTGTTGGGGATGGATTCGGATTTCCTCTTTCTCTCTTTGTTCCGTCTTGCCATATATTGGATGACAAACCCTCTAAAATAAGGCTTGGAGGCATCCCACACCATTTTCAGTGGGGTGCCCTTCTTCAGATTCAGTTCAAAGTATAAGTTCAAGTCTTTGGCTGCCTCTAAAATAAATTATTTGTCAGTCCACAGAGCTGAGTTAATTTTCCAGTGTCTGGGCTTGCCCAAAGTTTTCAATGTCCACAGGATAGCATTATGATCGGATATTGTTCTCGGAAGAACTTCTATGTCCCTTGTATTTAGTAAAAGATCAGATGAGGCCCAGCACATATCAATACAGGAGAAGGAGGCATGTTGTCTTGAATAAAAAGTGAAACCACCTGTTAATGGATTTTTCCTTCTCCAAATGTCTTGGAGTTCTAAAATGTTGGACATGTTAAGAAAGGATTTTGGCAGTATGGAGGTCGAGGTCCTAAGTTTTTTCCCTTTTGGTATTTTCCTATCCACGGATGGGATGTGTACAGCATTGAAATCCCCCAGTATCATTAGCTGATGATTTTCATATTGCAAAAGCTTCTGAGCCAGTTCTTCAAAGAAAACTTATCTTCCATGGTTGTTGTTTGGGGCGTATATACCAACAATAATTGTTTTTTTGGATTGGATGTTTGCCTGGACGAGGATCCATCTGCCTAGTTGATCTTTTTCCAGAAGAGTTGGAGAGAGTTCTGGTTTGATATAAAGTGCCACCCCATTTTGCTTCTTTTCTTTATTTGAGGTGGAAAACAGGTTGCCCAATCTATTTTGGATTAAGTATTGTTCATGCTTTCTCAGTACATGGGTTTCCTGTAAACAAATAATTGCACATTGTTGTTTTTGGAGGAGTTTAAATGTCTTGTGACGCTTTTGCGGGGAGTTCAATCCATTGATATTCCATGTTAGAATTTTCTGAGCCATCTTGTTTTACTTCCAGCGACGTTTCCTCCCTGGTTTAGGCCTAAGTTGTCTTTTGGGCCTGGCACCTCCCACTGCACCATTATCTTGATCTTGCTTGGGGGTCCCTTGTTTGGGAGCCTGATTGGCTCAGCTATCATCTTTGGTGGCGGTTTGGTTATCGGTTGAATCCTCACCCTCAGAGAGGGATGATAAAGAGGAGGAGGAGGAAAATCCCAACTTTTCTGCATTTTTCTCAGTGAAGGTTCTAGCTTTCTTGTAGGAATCAATTTTCTGTGTTTTCCCTTCCCATTGAAAGGTCAGACCCTGGGGGTAGATCCACTTATATCTTATATCATGTCTGAGCAGAAGTTTGGTAAGAAACGTATATTCTTTCTGCAATTGACGGACCTCCCATGGGACGTCTTTCAATATTGTCACTTTGGATTCATTGATTTTCACCTCTTTTTCTCGGATGACTTTGAGGATGCAATCTCGGATGTATCTTCTGACAAGTTTGACTATTAACCTCTGAAGGAAGCTTGTTTTTTCTAGTATAGGCTGTAGGTTGACGATAGATCACATCTACTTCACGGAGAAATTCTTCTACGGGTGCCTCAAGCAGAGCGGCCAGACCTTCCCCAACTGAAGTGTAGAGATTTTCGTCTTTGTCAAAGGTGAGACCTTGAATCCTTAAAGTTTTGGATGAAGATTCAATTTCTTGCATAAGAACAAATCTGCTAGTGGATTCTATTGTAGCTTCTATCTCTTCTAGACCGAAGTCGGTAACCCCCATGTTGTCCTCCAATGCCTGTAGTCGCCCGCAAAAGGAATCCATCTTGGCATCTACCTTGGCAAAACATTGTTTCATTTCAGATCTTAACCCAGAGAAGGCTGTGGTTTGGTCTGAGATAAGCTTCATCTGACTCATATTTAACTGATTGAGCATATCTAGAACTTGGTTGGTCTGGCTTGGTTGTTGAGTCATGACTGGAAGGGATGGATGGACCAGAGAAGTGGAAACAGTCTTTTTTGTTACAGATGGAGTTTTGCTCATTTCAAAAATTGCAATACAGAGCTACTGCAGACAGAAGAAGTCCAACCAAGAGCGTGCTGTGATTACAGTGGAGCCAATTTACTCATTTCCAGAAATAATGCAGAAATTGGTTGTTTGTAGAGGAGAATCCAACAGATATCAAGCTGTATTCACAATAGATTGGCTTGCTCCTTTTCCAAACCGCAATATAATGCAAAAGCAGCTACATACATAGAGAAGTCCAGCAGATGGCGTGTTATATCCACATTTGAGCCAACAGGAGCCAGAATAACAAAAGTGAAAGTAGATTTTTGGAGTTTTATCTGCCTTTTAACGGAGAAATAAAGCAGCCCTTTCCGAAGCAAATAGCAAAGGGGCAGGCAAAGTGGTATTCAGAAGAGAGCAGATTTTCTTTAGGTGAGTTTTGCTTGATTTTATATATTTAGAAGGGCTATCTAGTGGAAGGAAAGCCACTCACTTGCAGGAGGGGGGCAGCTTCTTCACCGTCCTGTTCTCCCACGGCCTCAGACGCACGAGTGATTTATTTCCCAGGGGCATCTACCCTCACAGAGGAGGGGAACCGCACCCGGGATGCCTCGGAGCGAATCTGGGATGTCTTCTGCTCCCAGTGGGTGATCGTAGGATGGAAATCACCCTCTTGAGACCTGGAATGCATTGACGCTGGCCAGGGCTGCTTTCAGCTAACGTCTGTGCTGATCGCCGCCATCTTGCCCTCTATCCTAAGTGATATCCTAACTGCCCACTCACCCGCCCGCCCGCGCCGCCGCCCGCCCACTCGCCCGCCCATGGCCGCCACCCGCCCATGGTCCCCCACCACCACCGCTGTCTGTGTGTGCGAGAGAGAGAGAGAGAGAGAGAGAGAGAGAGAGAGAGAATGAAGGAGCTGCACCTGGAGTATTGTGTACAATTCTGGTCACCGCATCTCAAAAAAGACATAGTGGAACTGGAAAAGGTGCAGAAGAGAGCGACTAAAATGATTACTGGGCTGGGGGACCTCCCTTATGAGGAGTGACTAAAACATTCAGGGCTCTTTAGTCTAGAAAAAAGCACCTGAGGGGAGATATGTTTGAGACATACAAAATAATGCAGGGCATTTAGACAGACTTCAGTATTTATGAAACTGGATTTAGAAATTAAGCTCCTGTTAAGTTCCCCAAGACTAATCACAAAACAAATCAGGCTAAAAACTCTGGGATGTGTAGCCATACATCAGAAGTAGCTTGGCTGTGTACAGTTACCATTTTTCTCACATATGTATTAACCCTTTGAAACTGGTATATACTGATACATTCATAATTTGAAACTGGCTTTTCTCTAAGGTAACTTTTCCCCTAGTATGAGATGGGTTGTCCAGACTTATTTAAAGAACCTCTTAATAAAGGTGAAAAAGGAGAGTGAAAACAATGGGCTGAAGCTCAACATAAAAAAACTAAGATCATGGCCACTGGTCCCATCACCTCCTGGCAAATAGAAGGGGAAGAGATTAAGGCAATGACAGAGTTTATTTTCTTGGGCTCCTTGATCACTGCAGATGGCGATGGCAGCAATGAAATTAAAAGACACCTGCTTCTTGGAAGGAAAGTGATGACAAGCCTAGGCAGCATCTTAAAGAGGAGAGACGTCACTGTGCTGACAAAGGTTCAGATAGTCAAAGCTATGGTTTTTCCAGTAGTGATATTTGGAAGTGAGAGCTGGACTATAAAGGCTAATCACCGCAGAATCGACACATTTGAGCTGTGGTGTTGGAGGAGACTCTTGAAAGTCCCCTGGACTGCAAGGAGATCAAACCTATCCATCCTGAAATAAATGAACCCTGAATGTTCACTGGAAGGACAGATTTTGAAGCTGAGGCTCCAGTACTTTGGCCACCTCATGAGGAGAGAGGAGTCCTTGGAAAAGTCCATGATGTTGGGAAAGATTGAAGGCAAAGAGAAAAGGGGACAGCAGAGAATGAGATGGTTGGAAGGTGTCATCGATGCAACCAACATGGATTTGACCAAACTCTAGGAGGCAGTGGAAGACAGGAGGGCCTGGCGAGCTCTGGTCCATGGGGGTCACGAAGAGTCGGACACAACTGAATGACAACAACAACAAAAACATTCCTTTCCTATTACATTTCATTCTATCCATGCATTTGATTTTTTAAACTGCTCTACAGAATTCAGAAAAGTGTGAATGTTTCAGATGTCTTACAGATGTGTCAATGTTACTAAACACTTGGACTTCAATGGGTGCCCCATTTCTGCTCTGTCTTAAGGAAAAAGGCAAAACAAAGCAAAAGGCTTTGTTACCTGTCTTAAAGTGGATGGGTAACTTACACATTACAGTCTTTTACGCTGAGGATGATAAAAATGAATAGGGATAGGCATGAAAAGGAAAAATAGTGCTCACCCCCTTTTTATTTTGTTTCATTTCTTATGAAATGTTTAAAAATGTTGTACGAAACAAAATGAAACAAAACAAATTGGCTCCCCTGGGTCCTAGAGGCACCAGATTTGGTGCCTAGGATTCTGCGAGCCACTTTTAAAGGGCTCCTGCTGAGCTGCTATCAGCTGGACCCCTTTAAAACTGGCCCAGTCGGCACCAGGAGGATCCCATGATGCCAGCTGGGCCAGGTTTAAAGGGGTCCAGCCATTGACAGCTTGGCAGGAGCCCCCAGAAAAAGATGGAATGAAATGGTTCCCTTCAATGCAGAAATGACTTTCGTTTCATCTATAACGAAATGCTGCTTCCTCAATTTGTTACGTAACGAAATGATGAAACAGCATTTCGTTTTTCATTTCCTGCCCATCCCTAAAAATGAGTGTTTGCCTACTTTAAAGGTGTATGTGAATACATGTGCACACATGCAAGTGTGTATGCATAAGTGTGCCAAAAATGAATGGGATAGCTCATTGTTACACACTTTGCTTATAGCTTTAAATTTCAAACAAAAATCTTGGGCCAAGAAAGGAGACAGAGGATCTACTGGTGCAGTGGCAGTATATTTCTAAAAGGCTGGTTGCTCAGATTCTTGGGCAGAGAGTTGATTCCATATAACAGACGAGTTGTGCTCTTAACGTTTTGCTTTTCTTCCAAAAAGCTGGAAGAGAATGAAAGCATGGGTTCTGCACAGCACAGGGACAGTGCTGCCAGGTCATCAACATCCCATTTGCTGAGATTTCATGCAAAGCTAAAACTAGTGATTTTAGTGCCAGGGCCTTGGTGGCTGTGCTGTTTAAGCCTGAGTTATACAAGATTGCAGATGACAGAAGAGCAGAATAGAATGCCTGGGTCTGTTTGCACAACTGTCATATACTGAGTCCACATAGAGCCTACTTGGGTTGTGGTTCTTCTTGGAGGCCAGTTCCTGCTGTTTCAGCAGAAATATTTGTATGTGCTTTAAAAATTGATGCCCCCTTTCAAAGCCCAGTTATCCTGCCCTTGTTACGTGATTTCAGAGCAGCAGGCGGGGGTGATGGTGGCAGCAAGGGGTGGGGGTGACGGCAGTGGGGACTGTGATGGCAACGGGGATGGTGGGGGTGGCAGGGGTGGGGGCGGCAGCGGGAGGCAGGATCAGCAGGTGGGGGCTGAGGTGGTGGGGGCAGCAGTGGGAGCGAGGGTGATGGCAGCTGGGGCAGTGATGGCAACGGCGGCAGGGGTGATGGTAGGGGCAGGGGTGGGGTGGCAGGGGTGGCAGGGGAAGGAGTGATGGCAGTGGGGGAGCGGAGCAGCAATGGTGACAGGGGCAGGGGTGATGGCAGTGGGGGCTGTGGGGATGATGGTGGGGGGGCAGCAGGGGGCAGCTGTGGTGGGGGTGGGGGCAGCAGCAGCAATGGTGGTGGTGGCGGGGGTGGGGTCACAGCGGTTGCTCTAGCCTGTGCCCGCCACTGCCATTGGAGCCACTGCCACTGCTGGAGAGGGTGAGTGGGGGAATTCCCCCCTCAACACAGGAACCTGGTGGGTGACCCCGAAGGTGCAGCGGGCGACTGGTCACCCACAGTCAACGTCTTGGGCAGGCCTGAAATATGTCATCGTACCTGCACAGAAAAGGTAATCATAATTTCAACACAAATCAGGGATAGACAAGTGGCGGCCATCTAAATATTGTTAGACTGAAATTCCCATCAGTCATAGCTGGCCAAGTGATGGGAGATGCAGTTCAACAGCAACATCTGGAAAGTAATAAGTTGCCAACCTGCACCACCAATTCTTATTGATTCCAGCAGAAATTGTGGCATCGTGGCTATCAGTTCTAACTAAAAGCTGCAGTGCTGTTCAGTCAAGAAGCCATACTGAACTGAGTCAGGTTCTCTTCCAAATATGAAGATCTATATTTTTAAAATAAGAGCAAAAAAAAAAAAATTGAATGGACAAGTTATAAAGAAGGCACAGAATCACTGTACATGTGTTCTTCCCCTGACCATCAATCTCACACTTCTACTGGCTGGAAAGATGTCCCATGTATAGCCCAGTGGGGGCTGCAGAAAAAGCAGTCTGATGACAATCAAGTTGATGCTGTAAAGATGTACAAGGACCCTTGGTGTAACAAAGCCAGAATCTGTCACTAGCATAGATATTGGGCACTTCTTGTGGTTGCAGTCATTTCCAAGTGATGCCAATGGAAAGGAATCTGCTGTTCCTTCCTTTTTGCCATAGAATATAAAATGACAGATATCAGACCTCTCTCCAGGGATAACTCTGTGGAGCATTTCTTGAAAGGAAGAGGGCTGAGACTGGTCAGCCTTGTGTCAACGCTGATTTTGCTGAGGATGAAATTTTATGGGACTTAGTGGCAGCTACTTACTCTTCTCATGTCTCCCAGGATTCCAGCCTGTTTAGGTTCCACTAGTTCTGAAGATAAACTGTACCAACCTCTCACAATAACATCTGGGGAAAGTCTTTGTGACAGATTCTGTCTGTGTATTTTAGAGTAAAACAAAACAAAGTAAAAGACCCAGTGTATCTCTACCCCATTCCATATAAAGATGCCAGCCAGGCTGACAGCCAAATCCCACTTCAGAATGTAGTGCTAGGATGCTAGATTCAAAGTACGGCCATGCCCTCTAGGAAACTCCAGATTTATATCAGCATCTGATGATCTCTACTGCCTTCTACTAGGCCCTTTGCAAGTATCTTAGAGTATGTACCACATAGCATAGTTGTAGCAGTTTGGTACTGGTATGACTGCCATGGCTGCATCCTATGGAGTCTGAGGATTTGTAGTTTGGGGAGATATTTGAATTCTCTGCCGCATTGTTCCAGTGCAATGGTCCCCAACCTTGGGATCCCAGATATTATTGGGCTATAACTCCCAGAAATCCTGATCAGCACAGCTAGTGGTGTAGCTACTGGGAGTTGAAAAACATCTGGGGGGCCAAGTTTAGGAACCACTACTCTAGTACAAGCTACTAGACATGGGCACGACCAGAAAAAATGACGTTTCGAGTTTTCGTTTGTCGGAACGGGTCTGTTTCGGGTCGTTTCCATTTGTCGTGAAATTTTTCAAAAATTTGTCGTTTCTGTTTGTCGTTTGTCGTTTGTCGTTTCCACTGTGATTTAGCGCGATTTGACTTTCCAGAGCATAGGGGCGTCCCGCAATCAGGGCTGGCGCTTGGTGTTTTTGCGCCCTAGGCGGCGGGCTGGGGCAGGGGGCGGGCGGGCAGGCGGGCGGCAGTGCAGGCCGCAGGCGGGTGGTGGCACAGGCGGACGGGCGAGTGGGCAGTTAGGATATCACTTAGAATAGAGGTTCTGTTCTTGGCTTGCACCCCAAATGTGTGTGTGTGCAAGAAATTGAAGTTGGAAAAATAGAAAATAAATGGTAGTATATAATATATTTTTAAAATAAATCCACACCTCCCACTCCCAGTCGAACCTCCCCCTTTATCCAATATCAGAAAAAAATCCTCACAAACTGCCAGAGAAGAAATAAAGAATAAACTGCTATTCCCTTCAGCAGACAAAGCTGCAGGGAATCAAAGAAATTATTTTCTAAATTCAATTCCCTCCCTGCCTGCCTAACTTAAATCCTAAAGCCTCCAGCCTCCCTCCTCAATCTCGATCGGATCACACCAGCACCAGCAGCCAGCCCTCCTCCCTCAACCACATCCACATACCCGACTGCGATTTCTGGAAGGTGCCTCGGCTTTTTATGCCCTCCGAGACATCCAGAAGTGTCAGTCAAAAACCTGGCGATGCCATTGGTGGAATGGTTCAAACAATTAGCATGGTCCCATCCCATGCCCAGCCCAAATGGGCAGGTCTAAAAAAATAAAAAATAAAATAAAATAAAATAAAATCAATGCGACATTTTATTGCTATTAAAAAAAACCCACTGCTGCTACTATTAAAATTCCCGCATTTAAAATTAATAAATTTCACATGTTTCTGTGGTGATTTGGTGTGTTTTTTACCACGATTTCAAAAGAAAGATTGCGGTCGCCATTCTGGATCCCCCCCACCGCATGGCATGGCGAGACAACAAGGATGATGCCCCCCCAGCCTGGTGCAAGCAGCCCAGGACAGGAGAAGAGGGGGGAAGGCCGGCGACCCCCCCCCCAGAAACCACCCCTCAGGTAGGTGGCAAAGCCTCGAGCAGTCATATTTTCGCCTGCTTTTTTGGCCGGGAGTCAGGTTTTTTAAAAAAATATTTTAAAAACTTTTTCTGTGCTTCACATTGCGCGATCGCCGCGATGCCACAAACGAAAACGAAAAACCCGACCAAATTTTTCTTTTTTCGGTTCGAGTTCGAGTTCTGACGGCTTAATTATCGTTACCGTTTCTGTTACGTAACGGAAATGATAACTGAAAACGGAAATGACAATTTCACTGAGTCGTGCCCATGTCTACAAGCTACTTAACCTCAGCAGAGAATCCTGTGTATCTCACAAAACAACATACCCTGTACGACAGAGAGGTCAAACTGCAACCATGTGTTGTGCATGGTCTGTTAATGGTCTGTTCAGGACCGAGGCAATCCATAATGCCTTACTTTGCAACAAGGAGAGTTCTCAACAATGAATTGTTTCCGGGGGGGGGGGAACATGACTAATCACAGCGAGATCACAGCTTCCTTCCTATCGTTGCTAGGGGACAATATCTTCCACAGTCCTGAGGACAGTGGGAAAGGTTGTGCAATCGGTGTTGCACACTCAGCTTGGTCCATCTACGCATCGGTGCCACTTGCGTACAGACCTTACTGGTGGAGGTGTTCTGGCAGTTGTAGTCCAACAAAGAAACGCCCCTCATCTTCAGATGGCTGTGACGTGCTGAGAGAGAAACATAGTCAAAACAGCCCACAATAAGCCACCAGGCAAAAGCACCTGGGCAGCTCAGGACAATGTTTGGTGGATGGGCCTGGGATTGGGAGGGAGGATGATGAGGCAGCCCCTCAGCATTCGTAGCCCAAGACAGCTACTGTACCATTATTAGCTAATAGGAAAGAAGGAAGGGTAAGCAGTAGATTCACTCCTTTCTTATACAGTAACCAACATAAATGTCATTGACTGGCATACACCAGAGCCTGAGAATTTATTTATTTTATTTATTTTCAATATTTTTACCCCAACTTTCCCCTTGGAAAAGGACGCAAGGTGGGTTACAATAATAAGGGACAATATACAGCCCAGAGCATTACATATTCAGGTTAAGAACAGGAAATTACAAGAGGTGTCTTAGAACATTAAAAGGTAACATTAAAGCTACAAAGAGCATGCAAAAAGAAAAGGAAATCCATTATGAGGGGTACATGGAAAACACTGGTGGTCTTATGAAAATGGTCAATATAATCATGTGTGGTAGATCATATAAAAGTCACATAGTAGGCAGCCCCTCATTCAGGGAAAGCTTGCCTGAAAAGGAAGGTCTTTGCCTGCTTCCGGAAAGACAGCAGAGATGGAGCAGTCCTCGCCTCCAGCAGGAGGGAGTTCCAAAGTTTGGGAGAAGAAACAGAGAATGTCCTTTTATGTGTTCTTATGAGACACACATGTGAAGCTGGTGGGATTGCAATTGTAATGATGGGAACTGTCATTCAAATGTTGTCAGACTACAGCTCCCATAATCCCTCACTAATGTGTACAGTGGCTAAGGGATGAGATGCATTGTAGTACAAGAACATCTGGAGGGCAAAAACTGCCCACCCCAGCCTCTACAATTGAAAGAGGATGTAAAGGAAGAAAAAGACATGAAAGTCTGCTATCACACGACAGAAAAATGTGGTTGATATTAAAGTGTGCTTCTTCTCCACTACAGGCCACGTGGTATAAGATGTGTACTTTCTGTCCCCATGACAGCTGTTTAATGAGCTGCATTTTTGCGCACCCAGTGCCAAAAAGTGCATCAAAGTGACAGCACTTTTATGAGCCACATATTATGCAACCCCAGCATGGGAACTGAAAGGGATAGTCGGTGTGGCTGTGGTGAGGAGGCTGTGTGGGCTATGGTGGGGCTGGCCTGATCCCCTGCACCTCCCACCTACCCGCAGTGAAGTGCTAGGTGCTCCTACCCTGTTACCTGTGCCTACCAGGTGGAGGACCACTGTCAGCTGATGGGCGCCATGTGTGCCCTCAATATCTGCCAGAAGATACCTGGCAATCCAGAAGGTGACAGGCACATTATAGCCGATGAGGCGAAAGGGTCACGTAGTGTGATCCCCCCACTCCCACCCCCACCTGCAGCCAGCTGCTGGGCACTGCACGCGCCCTCTGCGTCCATCACGAGCAGGGCAAGCCTCGCGTGAACAGCTGAGTTGTGCTGCTTGCCAGAAGATGGAGCCAGAGAGGCCGCAGGAGCCCACTGAGCTGCGGGAGGCTGCGGGGCAATTCCCCGTTCCCAACCTACCCAGCCTGATGCCTCAGAAAGGGAAGCAGAAAGATTAAGGAGCAGTTCTTGTTGTACCCATTTTCGTTTGCTTTGTATCAAGTTCCCCATATGATGTGGTTCAAAGAAGTACTCCCCCCCCCCCGAAAACACGGTGGATCATGCTTCAGGGTGAGTGGTCGAGGCTTTTATTTTTTTGAACCAGCTCCTGGTGGGGACAAGAGAGAGAGAGAGAGAGAGAGAGAGAGAGAGAGAGAGAGAGAGAGAGAGAGAGAGGCACACAGTGAAAGGGTGTGAGGGAGACACAGAAAAAGAAAAATCAATTGAGAAGAGGGGATAAAGAGCATGAGGAGGACTACACGTGGACTGCTGGGTGGGGTGGGAAGTTGAGGGAGGAAGAATTTAGTCAAGCAATAGGGTTTTTGTGTATGTACACTGAACCCCCCCCCGAGGCCCTTAGTCAGCATAATATAGCCAGTCAAGTGAATGCAACGCTTTTAAAAGACTCTGGCAGCTCTTTCATTAAAAGCCTGACCGCAAGGCTGGGTTATTAATAATTTGATATTAAAACACACATTTTAAGAAGGGAGGTTTTTTTTTTTTTTAAGGGAGATCATTTTCAAGTCACGGGATAATTATTTGGGTGCACATTTCTAGCTTCAAGCATTTTCAGCTGAACCAAAATGTCATGAGGCAGGGAAGAGTAGAAATGAAAGGGACGGACTCTGTTCTCTTAGAAGTGGCCTGCATCACAGAGGACCTGTGGGCTGGTTATGTCTTCCTTCCAGCCCACCTGACTGCTTGTGATGGGTTCCCCTGGGAAAATGCCAAAGGACCCATTTTTTTGGGGGACATCTTTTTTTAATCACTATATGGAAATTGTCTTATAAAATGCTGTTGGTTTTGAAGCCCCGCGGGCCAGCCTGATAGAGTGTGCCATTGGGGGCAGAGAAGAAACCAGGGCTCACTGTGAGTGTTATCACTTACCAGGCTTCAGAATGCCAACTGGGCTGTCAGGCATTGCTATGCTTCTTGGGGTATCCAAGTGGGGAGGCAGGTGTCCAGGTGAACTGTGCTGAAGGAGAAGAAACATTTTAGGTGTTATCGAAGGCTGGGATCTGGGAGTTGTTGTGAGTTTTTTGGTGCTTGGAAACCACTTGTGAAATGAATAGGATGGTCTGGATCACATGTGAGGCCATTGTGTGAAAAGCATGTGCCACAGAAAGGAATGCTTTGGATTCTGTGGATCCAAAAACCTCCTCCAATCTGCCCAATCCATACCATGAATCTTCTTCCTTCCTCCTCTTTGGACATCTGTTGACCTTCTGCAATGAGGCAGAAAATATTTCTCCTTGGAAGCTGAACTTATCCCTCCACTCATGGGGACAATGTCTCCTATCATGTGGACCCCAGAATGTGATCCAAAGGGCCACGGGAGTGTATGGAAATAACAACAATGATTTTGACCATATGTAGCATCACATTTTGATGGAACACGTTGATGTGTACAGCCAAATTTCAACCCAATATTATTCTCAGTCACATAGCATTTGGCTGAGGAAGATCATTGATGGCCAAGACATTTTATACCACAGATACATCCTGCCAATGATAGAACTATTGTGAGGAACAACAAAGGAGAGTACTCAACAGTTATAAAAAGTTGCCCATAAAGTAGGAAGTTAATCTCCACAAATATGTACCCCCCCCCCCCAAAAAAAGCCATGCATGCCATGATTTAGTAGATGGTAATGCAAATAGATTTAATCCAGCACTACTGGGACTGTGAAGCAACAGTCCAGCGTCTGTTTCCTATCCCTCAACGTTCTGCTTTCAGCCTATCCTGTAACGTGGCCAACATCTGGAAATGCTTTTGAAGAAGTAACCATGTTAGTCAGTGCAGGCATACTGGACAACAAGCAAGCAAAGAAACAAACAGCAAAGCATCACATGTTCTGCCTTTTAAAGCACTTTCTGGGCAGCATCATGCCCATTGCCCCTCAGCCCTCTCAGAAGTGGGGTACTCAATTGACCAACTTTGGAAGGATGAAAGGTGGAGTAAACTTCTAGATGAGCTAGCTTTCTGGGAATGAACCTGGGTTGTGAGTAGAGATGGGCACGACTTGAAAAATTTTTTTTTCGAGTTGTCGTTAGTCGGGCCGGTTCCGTTTCGGCTCGTTTCCGGTTTTTCGTGAAAATTCACAAAAATTAGTCGGTTCATTTTTTTGTTTTTTCGTTGTCGTTAGTACTGGTTTTTTTTTGGGGGGGGAGCGGGCTCCTGGAGGCACCTCTGTGGTGGGTGCCTCTTCTGGCCCGCTATAAAGGGAAAGTGGGCTACTGGATGCACCCGTGGGTGCCTCCTATCCTCCCACTAGGAAGGGGAAGCAAGCTCCAAGAGACCCCTCTACATGGGGGTCTCCCCTCTTCACCTGCTGCTGCTGCAAAATGGTATGCAATAGCCATATGGATATTGCATACCAGTTGTGCAGACAGTGAGACCAGTGAGAGTGATAGCGTCATGCCTTCCCTGCACAAGGCTCTCGCACCGCCATGTCTCACACAGAAGGGAATTGTACTTGCTGCGTGTAGTGCAATGCAAACAAGTAGATCTGGCTTAGGGTTAAGGTGGGTTAGTGCAAGGGCTAGGGTTAGGCTAGTGACGGGTAAGGTTACGGTGGGCTAGTGGGTTGCACCTCTGGGTGCCTCTCTGACCCACTAAGAAGACAGTCTGTGATGTATGGTTAAGGAAGGAGTCAAGGGTTAGGGTTAGGGTTTGGGGGCTAGGGCAGGTTTTAGGGGGCTTTTTGGCACATCCCAGAAGTCTCCGTGGACAGGTGGCCATGCGATTGGTGGGATGGCTCCAAAAATTTGCATGGTCGTCCACTAGCATGGCTGGCCACTAAGCCCATCTTTCAATGGAGGACAGAAGAGGAGAGGAGAGACATTTTGTTGCAAGAAAAAACCCACCACTACTGTGAAAAATCTGGCAGTTTATAAATTTTCGCGTGTTTCTTTCTGTTGTGATTGTGTGTTTTTGGACCATGATTTCAAAAACAATATTGCGTTCATTGCCCCATTTTGGATCCCCCGCCTGCACCGCATGGCATGGCGACTCGAGTCCGGCTGCCCAGGACGGGGAGGCGGGACCCCCTCCAGAAACCACCCCTCCGGTAGGTGCCCTGTGCCCTTAGTCAAGCAGGCATTTTTCCGCCTGCTTTTTGGCCCGGGAATGGGTGGGGGAAGAGTTTAAAAGTTTTTTCCTGTGCCGTCTGTGCCGCTTGCAAATTGCGGCGGCCGGCGAGACTGGGCTTTTGCTGGCTGCGAGCCTGCGGCGAAGGCCCAGGACGAAAGGCCGGGGACCTCCAGAAACAACCCCTCTGGTAGGTGCCCTGAGGCAACAGGCATTTTTCCGCCTGCTTTTGGCCGGAACCGGTTTTTTTAACTTTTAAAAACTTTTTTTCTGTGCTGGGAATGAACCACAACAAATCAGACCAAAATTGTTCGAGGTTCAAAGATTTGGTGGAGTAACGGAACCGAGTAACGGAAACGGAAACGGGAATACCGCTAAGTCGTGCCCATCTCTAGTTGTGAGGAAAGATTTGGCTGGAGTACTACAGTTTGACCCCGAACCACTGCAAGAGACAAAAATGTTGTGGCACCTTAAAGACTAATGACTATATTTTAACATGAGCTTTTGTGGACCAAGTGGAGTGGACTGCAGTTCTCATACTCACATTAAGATATAGCCATTAGTCTTTAAGGTCCCACAGTGTTTTTGTTTAAAAACCTGGGCAGAGTTCTGCTCTGGATGACAGTTTCCCATAGTCACCAGTAGCCATGCTGACTCAGGAATTCTGGGAGCTGTAGTCCAAAAGAAGTGACTTTTCTAAGCCCTGCATCGGGTTAGTGCCAATTGTACTGTTGGTATGACATTTTGATGGCAGAGTGGCAAGACTTTTTTTAACAGCAAATGCACCAAGTTTCTTTTGCAGGAGACACTTCTGAGATGTTGTACAGAGACACAAAGGCATCAAAAAAGAAGACAAAGGCTTTTGCTGAGGTTTGAATTTGCTGGCTCAGTGTTTTTTCCATTCACTTTCCTGGCTGCTGCAAACATTTGTCTGCATTTGAATTTGCATTTTTTAAAAGCAGAAGACGTACCGTTTGAACTGTGCCTCTGGTATCCTTAGCTCATTATTCTGCCTTCTACCATAGCTGTCTCTATTTGGGTGACAATGATTACTACTGCCTTTTCCAGTATATACTCATATAGGATCTGATTCTAGAAACAAGGATTCTGTTCCAGGATACATATTTGTTTTCCCAGTAAACTCATTTGTTAGCATCTCCGTTACCATATTTCCAATGCCACGCTGGACAATCTCCTCCCTCAGGGTAACAATATACTGTCTGGCATCACATATAATCCAGCCAAATAAGAATGGAAAACATAGCCTGTTTTTTAATGTGGATTCCTATGGAAGAAGCTTTCTATTGAGACAAAAATGCTGCCTTTTAAGCAAACATGGCTAATAAAATGTGAGAAATAACAGCCTAATAAAGGGAGCATGATCTGATGATTTTATAGTATGTTAAATACAGTGGTACCTGTACTTATGAGCAGCTCTATTTAGGAGCAATTCAACTTAAGAGTGTAAAACCATTGGCGTTTTAACTGCTGGCTTACAAATTTTAGATGCAGTCTGCTCTACTTTTATTTATTTATTTATTTATTTATTTATTTATTTATTTATTTATTTATTTATTAGATACGGCTGCTCTACTTACGAGTTGTTCAACTTATGAGCATGAATTCGGAATGGATTAAACTCGGATGTAGAGGTACCACTGTATTCAGGAAACTGACACTGATTTCATTTTCAACTAATCCTTTAACATCCAGGGTTCTTTCCATTTTCTATTGTCTTTGAGAATGGTTTTCCTCTGCCATGGCTCCCTCTCTCTCTATGCACACAGAAAAGGACTCTTTGGTCCATGAACTGAATTGGGGATAAACTAATTAATTCCAGGCCAGAGGAGTGGAAAAGAAAGCAAATACTCCACAATTAATCAGGAGTGCCTGAGCCCGTCTCTTCTATCAGATAGGGGATGGATGGCTAATTGCAGGAGATAAGCCACAGAGTGGAGAGTGCTTCCTTCACCTCTGTATGAGAGAATAATGATTATGCTTCACCATTCAACATGATACACTATAAGGGAAAAGTAGGCAGATCCCTCTATCATGGCCCTTCAAAGGTAAAATGGTAAAAAAGAGGAGTTTATAAGTATAGAATTATAGACAAGAGATGGGAATTTTTACTTTCCCCCACTATACTCCCTCAAATACCCCAGGCAGCTTATTTTATTTTAGTTGGTAACACAGAAAAGTAACTTCTCCCATCTCTGATTGTGGCTTAACTCCATCCTGTAGCATAAAACAAGCCATGAAAAATATTGGCTGCATAGTGTAGATAACCAGATTGTTTTCTGTCGGTGTATAAATTGTGACTAAGGGTATTTCCCCATGGGGCATTTGTACTGCTGTTTTATCCCCTTTATGTCAATTATTTCAGACAGGGTATAGTTTAATGATGGTTTATATCCAAAAGGTTGTTCAACCACCCAGAGTGACTGTTGGTCAGATGCCGCTATAAAAATCAATCAAATACATAAATAGAATACAAGACTGTAAGTAGTATAGCAGTATTTACTATCTAGTAAATGTTGCCAGCTTCCAGCAGCCTGGTTTGCTACCCTACTTCCATCAAGCCCATGCCAACTTCAGTTATCTTTGCAAGATTCTGACAATGTATCAACAGATATCAAATGGGAAGCACTATAGTGCTCAAGCCCACCCTGGAAAAGTGGTACACAAAAGAAACAGAGGGTTGGGAGAGTGTCAAAAAATCTGAGAACATGTGGAGAAGGGGAATGGTACAAAGCAAATATATGATGAAAAAGACTGGATGTAGAAGGAATTTCCATCACTATTCATGCAAGCACTCAGTCTAGAAGAGTCCCAAGATGGTTGGCTAATATGCAGGTGAGCTAAGAGCCCAGTGGAGAACAGGTCTGCTGAGAAGATGATGAGAATGTGGGAAGCTTCTGCTGGCATAAGCACACAAGCAGGAAACCAGGTTTTTAAGTTCTTACTTTTCGATGGATCCTCAAGATCATAGAATCATAGAATAATTCAGTTGGCCTATAAGAAAGGGATTCCTTAATTGAACCCCCTGTTCAATGAAGGAATCCAAATCAAAATGTATTTAACACATGGTTGTCCCCTTTTTGAATGCCTCTAGCATTAGAACACTCACCATCTTCTGAGGTAGATGGTAACTTGAGCTGATTATTAACTTGAACTGTAACTTCCTGATTATTAGAAAGTTTTTTTCCTAGGGGCACCCCCTTTGGAGCTTCATAACTCAACTCCCTGAACTCCAAACCTTTCCAAATTTCAGGGGGCTAGCAGGGAAGAGCTTGAGGAAGCTCCCCTGTCAGTTCCTCTAGAACAAATCATGTTGTTCTAGAGGGGAAAATGTGTTTCATTTTGTTTCATAATGAAACTCTAGCTGATGTTTTGTTTTGTTTTGAAAAAAATTGAAACCTTATGACTAGAGATGGGCACGAATAGAAAAAAATGGAGTTTGTTTGTCGTTTGTCGTTTAGAGGTCCGTTTTGGTTCGTTTCCGTTGTTCGTGAAATTTTTCAAAAAATTCATTTTCATTTTGTTACCATTTCGTTACCGTTTTGTTACCATTTAGTCCAATTTTAATGATTTTTTAAGCATTTAAAGCCGCGCACTTCATTGCAGTAACGGAAACGAAACGCATGACCAAAATCCCCGCGTTCCTGTTTGTTTCGTTTCATTTTAGGAACAAATTTTGTTTGTCATTTCATTGCATAATGAAACAAAAAACAAACAACAAAAATGAAAAATTGTTCGTTCCGTGCCCATCTCTACTTATGACACAATGAAACAGCATGTCATTTTTCGTATGGTGCCCATCTCTAGATCCCACTACTCCTCTGTTTGACAATCCACCCACAGAGGCCAGGTGCAAAGTTGTAGCTTGGGAAATCAGACATAGAATTGAGGGGAAAGGTGTATCTGAGCTCATGAATTTGTGTTCAGTGTCATACCTGGAATTAAAAAAATTCTATTCCTATATTCTCCCGAGGTTTCTAGAATTTAGGTACCTAATTTAGCGAGGAATGGTGGCTTTTTCCTGCTTACATTTACATAATTTGGCTCCAGAATTTCATGCATAACTATTTCTCGTTGCCAAGAGACCCCGAATATATCTACTTTTACCAATGCATGAAAGGATCAAATGGGGGAAGTCAATAATATAAGTTTTTTTAAAGATATGTTATGGCTATTCCTCTTAACTAGAAAAAGTTAACTTAGAGTTTTCCCAATTAATATTTTGATGGCTACACACATATAACAACTTCTTGTGTAGGAATTCTATGACAGAAAGATGACTGATATATGCAGAAAATGTATAATTTTATATATAAATTATATACGAGAACAAATGAACAAAAACAAACAAAAGGAAATTACACTTTTAAGAATAACATATTTATTTCAATGTCAGCTTTGGTGAACTGTTCCCCCTTCTTGACATGATTTGTAACTCACAAATTTAATCCATTATGTGACATCCACCCCATTCCAATTTATGATGACAGGGTTTCTTTGGTATAATATTCTTGTAAGTGGTTTACCATTTCTTTCCATTGGTATCATTCTAGGATAGTACAACTTGCCCAAGGTAACACAGGCTGGGAAGGCGAAGAATAAAACTCCCAAGCCCTTCCTCCACAGCCAGTTACTTCAATTCACTGAACTATCCAACCAGTTGAACAAAAAAACCAAGAAATATTCCAGTGCAGTTTTACTTGTTGTGGGAAGGTAAAAGCAGCTGCAGAGTCTCATTGCTAACTCGCCATCCCAAGGAAGAGGCCTCACATCTCCTTCAGGTTTCATTAGAGTTCCCAAAAGATATTGGCTTTATTTGGCCATGTGGATTATTAATGATGCTTATGTACCCTAAGACTTCTCTAATCATTATTTCTAAAACACTCCCAGAGTAAATCAATAAAATAAATCATGCAGCAAACTTAAAGCATTACTTACTGGGGAGGGGAGGATAAGACTCAACTGAGGAGGAGAAGAAGGGGGGTCCTAGAAAATAACACACATATCTCTTCATTTTCTGGTGTCTCTCCCATCCCCCCATCCCAACCCCCAGCTCCTTTTGTCATGACCTCCAGCATTTCTTCTACCTCACAACCTTATTTTAGCTTGCAACACAGTCAGTATCTCAACACACACACACACACACACACACACACACACACACACACACACACACACACACAGAGAGAGAGAGAGAGAGAGAGAGAGAGAGAGAGAGAGAGAGAGAGAGAGGATATCTTCCCCCCTCTGTGTTGTTTTAAAGGCATGATGAAATTCAGCTGAGAAGGTTCTTCTCAAATATTGAGACATTTACCTCAGGAGAGGTCATCCCCTCCTCCCCAACACCCCCAAGTTCCCCTTAGTCCATGCCCCTATCTCTGAGGGGGCACAGTTTTAACTTCCACTGCAACATGCTGTGAGGGTTGCATATCTCATTCTGCGCTCAGTGCACCCTTGGCAGGTGGCATGCATGTTAAATCAGGCTGTTTCCACGTGTCTGCTGTACGATGCCCATCAACAGTAAGAAACAGTGGCCTTAGTTTTCATGCCTTTTTGCAGCAGGTTTCAAACTCCAGCCCGCCACACACAACTTTGAGGTTCTAAGCAGCCCCCAAGATCATCAGCTGATTTATAGAGTATTGTTGGAGGAATAAGTAGGGTAGGAAAGTGGTGGTGCTTCTGGGCACCATGGTGCTAGGTAGACTGTGGTGTTATGGCGTGAGAGGAGAAATGGGACAGAAAGGGCCATGACTGTGACTCCACCCACTTTGGGTTTTGTGTCCCACTGATAAGTGACTCCTGTCAGTTTTTCACAGAGGCAGTGTGGACTCAGGGCTCCTAGACCAAGGAAGGCAATCACTTCCAAAACCTAGTGATGCCCCCTGGTCCCACCCATGAGCCACCTCTGCTTTATGCTAAAGAAGGTTCTATGCCCCTGGATTAGAGATTAAACAAAAGTGCCTGTAAGCATGCACTGGAAAGAGAATGGAACTGGTTAGGATAAACAAAGGGAGCTGTATTAATGATGCTCTTGGGCTAAAGAAGAAATAACCCATCATGCTCCAGCCACCAGATTCATGACAAGAACAAGGCGGTAGAGGGTCATATTTCTTCTTCTTTTGTTTCACACTATCACAACACAGTTCTTACCATTTCTCATAGAAAACAATGAAATCCTCTAGTGCAGTGTTTCCCAACCTGGGGGTTGGGACTCCTTTGGGGGGTCGAACAACCATTTCATAGGGGTCGCCATGTGCCAGTGAAGAAAAAGGCACAAACGGTTTGGGTCTGGAGGAGGAGGGGGAGGAAGGGGTCGAAGAGTGAGTTACAGCTTGATAGGTTGGAGGGGATGTCAGTTAATGGCACCAGAGGCTGCAATTGGCTGAGGGTCCCTGTAGAGGGAAGTTCTCTATGGCACCCGTGGCAGTGGCCTGCCAAAGGGGGCCTGTGGCCTCTTCCAAGCAGGACAATGGGGTCACCACAACATGAGGAACTGTACTAAAGGTTCACGGCATTAGAAAGGTTGAGAACCACTGCTCTAGTGGTTATCAAAATGCTTGCGAGGCTTCAGTCCAAATGACTGGTGAGGAGATGACTGCAATGTCAAAGGCAGCAGAATTGTACACACTCTTAATAACCTTCCCTATCGGGTCCCAGTAGCACAGCAGTGAACATCACTAGATGCTTCATCAACAGCACCAAACAAGAATGGGGAATGCTCTTAAAATTCCATGGAATAATAGAAAGGAGTGCTTAGAGGGGCCAGCATCAGGACCTGTATTTGATAGGGCTACTGGCAAGCCCCACACTCCTGCTTGTGGATTTCTCATAGGCAATTAACTATTGGCCACGGTGTGGTATGAGATGCTGGGATAGATAGGCTTTGATCTCACCCCTTTCCAGCTCTTATTATGTCCCTATACAGTATTATTGAGGGGGTCAAATACAGATGGCTTATATACTCTTTGCCCTCATGCCTCCCCGTTTTGAGGATGCTCCCTCTTCACATAATGTCTTTGAGGATGCAATGTAAGAAGATAAAGTGGCTGGGCATTTGTACTCCCTGCCTTGTATTTCCTTTCCATATGGTGGTGTAGACTAAGACAAGGCAAAGAATTTGAGGGAGGATAATGACTGTAAATAAGAAGAGTGATCCTGTTGGCGAAGGGGTGCACTGTTGTTGATGTTTTGTCTTTTTTGTAATTTTTATAATATTTTTTTAAAAGGCAAAGGATTTGAAAAAAACAAAACACCTGGAAATGGGAAAGATGTGGTCCCACTCAGAGACTACCTGGAGGAGACACTGAGGACCTTCTCCTGAACTACCTGGTGCTAATGCCAGATGCCTATAGTTTTTCCTGATTAACTTGGCTCACTGCCAAAAATGTTCCATTAAACCGAGTAATCTGGAAGCAAACCAGAATGAATTTCCCTAAAGCAATTATGGGACAAAAGAGATTGCATAGCCTATGGTTGCCATCCATGTCTCTCATGTCCTTGAGAAATGGCAAGCCAGGAGGTATATAAACGTCTAGATTAAGGACATGAAAGTGAGGTGTTTGCCAGCAGTGCATCCCTCAGGGTCCAATAATCTATCTGGAATTTAGTTCCTGAGATGTATAAATTCATGCATCTGCAATTCAGCACCAGGAGAAATACTCGTTTTAGTTCAGGCAGTTTGCAGAGTTACAACCCAAATTCTCTTTGATAATACAGCACTTCTCTGCACCATTCTGGCAGATTTAATGTTGCCTTAAAGCAGCTGCAAATTAGTCAGGGTATGAAATGCTTTAATGCAAATGGCATTTCAAGTTCATTTGCAAGTATGCAATGGCATGCACAGAGACCTTTGCATTTGGGCTTTCAGAAACACCTGCAAACAAAAGAAAACAAAATAATGGGGGTGAGTATTCTTCATTTCTTCAAAAGGTCTTCTTAACTCGCTCATTTAAAACTCGGCATAAACCTTTGTTGAAATCTGAAACACTGAAGTTTGAGGATGAACACAAAACGTGGGCCTGGTCACATAATAACAGCAGTGACAATGCTTAGCATTTATGTGGCATTTATTCAAACATATGTGTTTTAGACTCATATCCATACAACTGCAGCTATCTTGGTATTATTGTCTCAAGTGTGCCTCCTGAGAGGAGCTGGCCAGCATAGCCATGGGCAAGCTGCACGGTCCCAGGGTGCCTCCAGGAGAAAGGAATGACAAACCATCTGGAAGTTGAGTCATGGCTACTGGACTTCTTTTTTGAGTCAGTAGCCATGACTCAACTTCCAGATAAACTTACCTGGATGACTGAGAATCTTCACAGAATGACAAACCACTTCTATTTTCTTCTCAGAAAATCCTAAGAAAGTCATGGGATCACAAAGAGTTGATCATGACTGTAACAACACAACAACGATGATGATGATGATGATGATGATGATGATGATGATGATAAACCTTTTCATTGGGCTCATATGGAAAGTGGGTTTGGGTTCTTTAGAAACCATACCTGTGTGGGAATGGATCGATAGATCCATGTACACATGTGTACATCTATCACAACTCATTTGAATAGAGACATTCAATCTAAAACTTGACTATCCAGAATTAGACATATAAATTGCAACTATGTACTCCTTTACCTGTGAGTAAATATATCATTGACCTCAAAGTGACTTAGTTCACATTGGGCAACCTTCCCACTCCTAATTTTTCAATAAATACTTAGTCCTCCCCAATGATTGAACTGGCATTTATGAACTGCCTTTCAGAGAGAAAATAAATAAATGTTGAAGTAGAGTCATTCATTATTAATTTATTTTAAACTCCTTATGTGACCTAAGGTGGCTTACTTTGTTAAACAATATATAAAGCTAAAAACCGTAAGTATACAAATACTAAGGTAAAAAGGTAAAGATTCCCCCCACACATTCGTTCTAGTCATGTCCAACTCTCCATTTCTAAGCCAAAGAGCCAGTGTTGTGCAAGTCCATGGCCATGTGGCCTCCATGGCTGAATGCATTTCTGCACACGGAACACTGTTTACCTTTCCTCTTTTTTATCATGGTACTTATTTATCCACTTGCATTTGCATATTTTTGATTTGCTAGGTTGGTGGGAAATGGGGTTAAAATGGGAGCTCACTCTGCTGCATGGCACCCGGGATTTTAAGCACTGAGTTGCCAACATTGCAGCCAACAGTTTCAGTGCTCTAACCCACTGAGCCACCACGCTTCATGGGTCAAATACACACTACAACATAGTAAACAAAAGCAACATCAAACCTGGCAGCTTTTATGATCCATGAGAGGCAAGGATCCAACACACATGTGCTGGCTTCACCTCCCCAAGTGTCTTGGCCACATCATGCAGATGTAGGAGCTGAAAGTCATCCATTAATACAGGACAAGTGGGCAAGGTGTTTTATTTACAGGCTCCTGGTCAATAGCAGCACCCAAGGTAGCCTGGATCTGTTCAATTTTGCCTGTAAAGTGTTGTGCAAAATGATTTCTTTGCTGCTTCTACTGCCTTGGAGTAAGCCTTCCAAAGGATTTTCACTGTTTCTTTGTCTGTTTTAATCTGGGTTTTCTGCCAATGCCTTTCAGCTCTATGGGCCACCCATTTCAATTGTGCCAGTTCCCCAGTAAACCAAGCGGCCAATTTGGGTCTCTTTTGAGGAAGGAGACGTTTAGGAGCTATCTGGTCAATGGCTTTGCTCAGTTCCCCATTCTAGAGTTCAACCAAGGATTCAATAGAATCACCCACTGGACAGGTAGGGAACTCCCCAAGGGCAGTTTAAAAATTATTTGGATTCATCAACCTTCTGGGACGTATTGGTTTTGTCTGACATCCCCCTCTGGCCAGGCTCTGAATTACGGTGAGCCTAAAGCACACCATATGACTATACGTCTAGACTAAAATGCAGGGCTTGAAATATGGAACTTATCTCAAGTTGAAATGGTTGCAAAAAGCAGAAGAAATTGTGTTTTTTCAAATCTGGACATTGGCTCCATCAAGGCTGTACTACATTTTTCGCACTACAATCATAAAACTATTTAACTGATTTTTTCAGACTTTTTTTTTGTTTTGAAATAGAGTATGATGATTTTACCAAAGCACTTAACACTTCAGAAGCCATGGTTTTACATCCAGGTGACATTTAAAAGAGGGTTCTATTTCATAGCACACAGCCTATTGAAAAATGTTTCCTGAAATTTTATAAATTATTTATATTGCATAATGCCACTAAGAAGAACTGAGTTTGATTGTTTGGGGGTGGTGGTGGAAGATTTATAATGCCATCCTTCAACATATTCCCAGCGCACTTTATAAAGGACCAAGAGAAGCATTTTTTTATGTTGCTCCCAAATCTGGATGTTTATTCCCTTGTGCAAAGCATCACAGAGTAAACTGTGAATTAACTTTGTCCAGCTTTATTATCCTACAAGCAGTAGGGGAGATTTTCAACACTAAATAGAAAAACCTTTGGTGATGCATCACTAAGTTCAATATGCTTTAAAATCAACAACACATTTATAGGTCACCAGCATGAAATTAGGTCAAGGGCTCCACACAGGCATTGGACTGTAGTCTGTCCACCCTTTTTTCAAGATCTAAAAAATGTCAGTTTTCTTTAAATCCATATTCATTTTGCTCAAGCTTGTGTTTTGAAATTTATTCTGCTAAGCGCATTCTCTCTCTCTCTCTCTCTCACTCACTCTCTCTCTCTCTCTCTCTCTCTCTCTCTCTCTCTCTCACACACACACACACACACACACACACACACACACACACACACACACACACACACACACACACACACACACACACACTTTCCTTGTTGGTTTATGGCTGATGAATGTGCTAAATCTGTCATAATCTGCTGTTGCACTATCAGGGCAATAACTGTTACTAATACAGTAGTTTTGGAAAACCTTTGACTGCTTGGAAAAAGCGTGTACAGTTTTTGCCAACACCACCGACCCAATCCACTCCAAAACACGTTATTAAGATTTGCCTTTTGATAACATTCACATAGGCCTGACATCTTATAAATACAGTGGACCCTTGTATAACAAACAGTTTTGTATTTGCTTAACATAATCGCCTAGGGGAAGAATCTGTACAACATAAAAATGGGATTACTCTGTTTTCAATGCATTCCTATGGGAATTTGCATAAAGGAAAATTTGCTTAACATAATTTCATTTGGAACAAATTAATTCTTTTATACAAGGTACCACTGTAGGAAGTTGTGCAACTGGAGTGAAGAAGACCAGTGTCAGTTCCACATCTGAGAAACCCACAACAAGAATGCTGCAGTTAGGCCTGTTGCTCCATCACAACAGGCTATGTTGCCTTGACCTCACCACAGGAGCCAACCCACACTCCCATTTTGAGGGAGAGCACAAACTCAGCCTGGGCTAGACTTCCACTTCCTCAACCTGGTTAATGATTGCATAGAGAGGGTAGAGCAGAGGGCAGGCACAGCAGTCGGCCTCGTCCTCCCTCATTGGCCAAAGAATGAACCTGAACCATAGGCTTGACAAGGGCAACACTTGATGTGAGTTCTGCACTAGCCCTGAATGTGATTTCAACACAGCAGTTGGAGGCTAGAGATACCAACATGATGTAATTTTGTGGAAAGTGTCTATGAGTCTGTTTTGGCAGCAACAAAAAACAGAAACCAGAAATATTGTGGCACCTTTAAGATTAACAAACTGATTTCAGTGTAAGCCTTTTTGGTTAAAGGCTCAGAAATAAATGCAGAGAAAATAATGAAGCAGTAAGATGAGAATCAACCTATTCCGCTTCCTTAGTGGAGCTTGGTTCCCATGCACAGTGTTGTGCATCTGATTGTATACTTCAGCGTCTGAAATCTGGTAATAGGCTGCAACTGGAACAGATCCATTGAATGAATGGAACTTTTTGGAAACCTGACTCACCCAATCCTCACTGATTCAGTGGGCGGGGCCTATCCTAGCTGCAACTTACTAGTGGATTTCAGACACTGAGTCTCTTCGTTGTCCTCAATAATAAAGTGACCAATTAAGGACCACAGAATGGAGTTAAGAGTGCAGTCAAATGGGCACCTGACCTTTTGTTCTGCTGTGGGGCCGAGTTAGTTTCCAATTTTTCAGTGATCACATGATGTAATTGCATTTTAAGTGAACCAAACTGTCCCCAAAATATCCTTTCCAGAACTTTTCTCAGTGGTTTGGGAAGCCTGGAGTTAGTATCCTCTGATTCATTTATCTGCTGCCTGGAATTACTAAATAAAGAAACCACAGAAATGCAAATTTAAACATATTTCCTTGGAGATATTTACTGGAACTGGCCCCTAGAGGGTAAAATGCTTGTAACCAATTCCTGGCAGGATACCATGGTCCTACTATATAACAATGTACTACTAGTGATCAAAGCAAGATACATTCATACCACTGATTTTTCCCCTTTACAACAAAATGATTTCATTTTTTCAAAATTCAGCTTCTAGTGTTCCTGATTCTTATTCATCAGCACATATCTATCTATCTATCTATCTATCTATCTATCTATCTATCTATCTATCTATCTATCTATCTATCTATCTATCTATCTATCTATCTATCTATCTACTCTGGCTTGTCTTACCAATAGAGATGGGCATGAAATGAATTTTTAATTCATTTCGTTATTTGTTATTTGTTTTGTTAGCTAATGAAACGAATAACGAACTAACCCATCAAAGAAAAATGAAACGAAATGAAAGAGAAATTTCTATTTCATTCATTTAATTTTTCATTTGGAGGACACTTACCTCCCCGGTTCAGCACAGGGAAGCAAGCACCTCTCAGATGTGGCCTGGAGCCGCATGGATGGCACTGTAAAATGTTTTTTTTTTTAAGCGCTGACCCAGCCCTGGGGCTGCTTGGTTGGCACTAGAAATTTAAAAAATAAAAAATAATATATAAAATGGCACCAGTGCCAGCTGCGGGTAAGCAAGCATCTCTCAGCTATGGGGGGGGGGGAATCAAGCCCTGGCACCAGGGCTTAAAAAAAATTAAAAAATTAAAAATGCCGACCTGGCCCAGGAGCCATATGAATGGCACTGTAAAATAAAAAATAAATAAATAAATAAATAAATAAATAAATAAATAAATAAATAAAGCACTGACCCAGCTCTGGGAGCTGCGTGGTCAGTGCTGGAATTTTTTTAATTTTTTTAAAGTTGTCCCCTCCTTGGTCCTGGCTGCGGTGGTGGTCCCCAGCATACTTGTCGTCGTCATTGGTGGCAGGGATGGTGGCGGTCTCCAGTCAGGTAAGCCAAACCAGTTCGTTTTGTTTCAGTTTGCATGAATTTTTGTTTTAAAAATTTGTACGAAATGAAACAAAACGAACTGAGGGGGGCCGACACTGAACAAACCAAACCAAACCATTGGTTTTCTGTTTCATGCCCACCTCTAATTACAAATAAAAACATAAAATATATAGCATAAAACATTAAAGGCATTAAAAACCACTACAATGATGATAAATACTCAGCCAGGGTCTGTGTGGATTACCTCCCTGTACAACACGTTTTTAATTTGCCTCCTATATAGAGATGGGCATGAAATGATTTTTTTGTATTGTTTTTCATATTTTGTTTCATTTCAGAACAAAATGAAAAATGACCTGATTTTTAAAGAAAAATGAAACAAAATGAACTGGAAATTTTCCGTTTGTTTCCTTTTGTTTTTTTGTCACCCCCCCCAGTCGGGTGCAAAGGAGTCCCTACCTGAGGCCTCTCGGTGCCCAATGCCGCTGCAGCCACAGCAGGGAGACCTTCCAAGGCCGTGGGGAGGCCTCTCAGCACCCGCCACCACTGCTGCTGCTGAGGATCCGGCATGGGGCGGCCTCACGAGGCCCTGAGGAGGCTTCCCAGTGACCACCACCACCATCTCCACCGAGGATCCAGTGTGGGGCAGCCTCATGAGGTACCGGGGAGGCCTCTCAGTGTTCACCGCTGCTGCTGCTGCTGCTGAGGATCCATTTGGTGGTGAAAAATAGTTTTAAAAGACTGCACTTCCCCCCATCAGGTGCATTAAAAAACAAAAAACAAAAAAATATGATTTTTTTTAAAAAAAATACTCAACAAATGAAACAAGGGGGGAACAGAACAGAAAATGAAACAAAACAGGGTTTCCCCATTTTGTGTCCATCTCTACTCCTAAATATAAACAGCCAGAGCTCCCTTGGGAGCTGGTTCCATAGAGTAGGAGCCACCATGAAGAAAGTTCTACCTTTTGAAGAGGACTTACAGGCCTCCCTCAGGGTGGTCACTTGGAGGATCCCTGACTGGGAAGCTCTTGCAGATCAGATGGATGAGATTAAGGAGAGATTTTCTGACAGGTAATATGCATCTGACAAGTAACACTGACCCATATACAGGGCATACATCCAAGCTGTTATTGTAGTAGTAAGTTTTAAGTTTTATAAATCTAAATAACAATAATTCTTTTGTAAACATTTTCTGCTTATAGATAAATGACAAAGGTCCTTGCCTGCAGGCTCCTACAACAAACCAAATGTAACCTGAACTGCTGATGGGATGCAATTCCAAGTGGAGTGCCTTTTGGGCTGTTTCCAAGGTGAACAGAGGCCAATGACTCGTTTATAAGAAAGCCTACCTTTCAATAGAACAGCAAATATTGGAAACAGTTCTTCAGGTGAGTAGGCCTCAGTATAAAAAAATAAATACTGTACAAAAATGGGATGGATGGATACTTTCTGGGTGCATTAATAATTTGATTTTTTTTAGCTGCGGTTGTTTGTTTGTTTGGCTTTTTTTTTCAACCCCCTTGAGCAGATTTCATGTTCTCTGCCTTGGCTCTGTGCGACTTCAATTATGCTAAGTGTTTCTGAGGTTCAGTGTGCAGGGAGAAGCTCCGATTCATTGCTGAGAAATGCGTTTGATCTCATCTCAGCTTCCCATTTGAAATGGAAATAGCTGCATTTGTCAGTCTGTCAGGTGCCCAAGTAATCATCCCACTAGAATTACCCAACAAGGCTCCCTCCTCATCTTCTGTTACAGCTCTGGAAAACTAATATCCAACCCATAACATAGCAAGATGGTTCTCCTATTCTGATGTGCTTTTGCTCCAAAGACTATTTACTGTGTTTTCATTTCTTTGGTGGTTCCTCGTGTTTGCAGTCTCAGAAGACTCTCTTATAGTACAGCGGGATTCTCTCAGAGAATCCCACAGAGCCAATTGAATCCGACTAGCTGTTAGTAAGAGCTGCCTAGTTGCCCTAAGGACATCTGATCTCGCTTGATTTTGGAAGCTAAGCAGGGTTGGCCATGGTTAGTACTTAGATGGGTGACCACGAGGGAATACCAGGTGCTGTAGGTGCCTGGAGTAGGAACTGGCAGACCACTCCAGTACTCCTGCCAAGAAAACTCCATGGACATGGAGTCACGAAGAGTCGGTCACGACTGTAATGACACAACACACACACACATACTCTCCTAGATGCCTTTAGAAGAGGATTGTGCAGATTCCTGGAGGAAAAGTCCATTGAAGGTTATAAGCCATGGTAGGGGATACATGTCAGTCACGAATCACGACTGTAATGACACAACACACACACACAGCTGTTAATAGGTGTTGTGACTGATGGCTGGTAGCTGTACAGGTGAATGGGAGAATACGATGAAGAAAGGGAGACTGACCATCCTGCAAAGTGCCGTAAGATTCAAACTGAAAGAAAATAATGTGGAAAGCTAGCAAAGTATTGAAGTTAAAATAAGAGGAGGATGTAAAACAAATTGAGATTAAACAGATTAAGAGAATATGTGAAATGATCATGCAGGGTTATTAGGAAAATGAATAAACATCCTCCCCCCCCAAAAAATAATAATAATAATAATAATAATCTGGTCGTTCAACATCAACGGTTGGTCCAGAGAAAGTTGCCCATCACTGCTTTAGAGACAGAGACAGTGTTAGATTAACTCCAAAATGAGTCACCTTCTTCCTGGTTGAAATTAAATAAACTGTAATAACTGATTGAGTCTATCATAATTAATTTTAGGATTTTGGTGCTTATTATGTGTGATTGAACAGCAGGCTATGCTGGTTGTTAGTGGCCATGCATGCTGTGGGAGTCAGAGAGTTGTAATCCACCCCGCCCACCCACAAATATTTCCCATCTCTGCTAAAATTGTGGGCCCTGTTGGACATTGGAGCCCAACAGCACCTATAGGGCCATAGCTTCCTCGCTGCTGTACAGTAGTCAATAATTATTGTAACTTAACTGGCTGTCCTTGAAGATGAGTCCATGGATTTTGGATGCCCCCCCTTTTGTTCACCAAAAACAACAACAACCAACCAAACAAACAAAAACCTTACTAACTAGCTGTTCCCCTGCAGCGGTCGTAATCTTTCTAGTTCTTTTTATCCACTGCTGGCTTCAGAGGTCATTCTTTTCAGTGGAGCTTCCTGTGAGTTCTAGCTCTTGTTGATGGAAGGGCTGAATATTAACAAGCCCTACCGTGCTTGAAATAGGATGGGACAGTTATTGTATTTCCCCAACTCTTGAGCAGTGGGAATTTGATTCATTTTGGAGTTAATCTATTACCCTTTGGCAAGCTTTCAAGATAGTCCCACACTTTAATTGCACAATATGAAGAGAACAAGGAAGGAGAGTTCAATTTATTCCATTAACAATTTAAAAATACTTTAATTATGCTAAAAATTGAAAATGTTTAATGCGAAAAGGACCTTGACTTTATCTGGTCCCCTCATTCAGTCTGTAGATTTCTACTCTTTTTATGATTTATTCTGCATCATTCTTCCCAGATGCTGCATGTGGCGTGCGCATGCACACCCAGAGATAGAGACACACATACACACAAAGAGAGTCAAAATAGTCTCCTTTCTTATTCTATGCTGCTGTGAGCTCCTGCTTTATTTTGGTCCTTTGTCTGCACATCATAGGCTAATAGAGACAACTGCATTTACTTCATTAATTACTTTACTTCCTTACTCATTTGGGGCCTCCATGCACAAGTCTATACATCCAAGTGCAAATTGGTTGATCTGGGTAACACATAACACAACTCTGTTTCTTTGCCATCAGCAGCCTTGTTAGGTCACTAGCTGGTTAAGAGTCTAAAAGAATCATCAGTTGATATTTCATCAGTGAAAATTAATGTGTTGGACCTAAAGATTAGCTGCTGACTATTGCCCACTTCTTTGTGGTTTTCAATGAATTGAAGAAGAGGGTACAGTGGAGAGAGAACAGGAAAAGCAGCTGATGGTTTTGAAAAGCAGGAGACAGACATGGGAGAGGAGGGAGAAAAGAAATATACTTGTGTGAAACTGATGTACAGTGGAATGCTACAGCTCTCTTTAGCGTATAATTGAGGTTGTAAATCTGTGTCTCTCAGGCATAAATCTTGGCTACTACATTTTGTTGCTATGTTTCTAAGCAGAGTATACATAAGAAACATCTTATGTCTGAAATATGAAATCTCTCATTCATATGAACCCAAATACAGTGGACCCTCGTATAACAAACGGTTTGTATAACATAACATCTGTACAACATAAAAAAATTCCAGAGATAGGGGAAGTTTGCTTAACAGAATTGCCTAGGGGGCGAATCTGTACAACATAAAAATGGTTGCGATTAGGGATTACTCTGTATTTAATGCATTCCTATGGGAAATTTGTATAAAGGAAATTTTGCTTAACAGAATTTCATTAGGAACAAATTAATTCCTTTATACAAGGTACCACTTGTATTTTAATCAAATCAATCCAGTTTGTGGCCTGGTTGAGAGGACCACTCTGAAATGGGGTGAGGCATTTCAGCTGCTCCAACCCTGTGTCCTTTAGAGGTACCCACAGCCTGTGAAACCAATGTGTCCGTAATCATGTGGCCATGTCAGTGGAGTCTAGGGGATGGGTAAGCAAAGTACAAAGTAATGGGAAGGGGGGTCACAACTGTCCTCCTAGAGGACTTATAGGCCTGTTATACACTACTCCAGTGATGGCGAACCTATGGCACGGGTGCCAAAGGTGGCACTCAGAGCCCTTTCTGTGGGCACCCGACATCGCCCCTTCATAGCCACCTGTCTACAGGTTAAATTACTATATTGGCACTTTGCAAAAAAAAAATAGTGGGTTTTGAATTGCAGTTTGGGCACTCAGTCTCTAAAAGGTTTGCCATCACTGCACTACTCCCTTGATGCCCATCATATTTTTCTTTTATATATCCAAAAGACACACTACTCCAGAGCATGAGAGGTGGTTTTGCTATGCTTCTCCCCTGGCCTGTTTAGGCCCACATGTTTTGTTTGTTTGGGTTTTTGTGGTGCAGTGGAAGGGAGCTGTATTCAAAACTGAAAATGAAAAGAGATTTCTTAAAAAATTAAAATTTTCACAAATTTTAAATTTTTAAAAAATATGACATTGAGAGAGGTGGTATGCTAGGGTCACATGCTCACATTTGTCCTGGGGCCTCAGTCTAGCAGGATTAGACTTCATGTATCTGACAGGTGCTTTTGGATCAGTACAAATCAAGGTGATTTTAGGAGGGAGTTATCCCTCTGGATAAAGTTATTACACCTGTCTGTCCCTGCTACTTCAGCACAACTCTGGTTCACCAATGCTACAGTGGCTTGTTTTATTCTCAGGGATAAGAATGGAAAAAGGCAGGCATTTTCTTCTTGCTTAAAAATTATGGCAGGTTTGGTGAACTTTTCAATTTTAGGATTTTTTGCAAAAAGCGGGGGGGGGGGAGGGGATATATTTTATTTCATTTCATATTCACACTACCCTGGGCAGTGTAGAACGTGCACAATCCCACCACCACCACCCACTTCATTCCCATAATAACTTAATCAAAATGGCAGAAAACCTAAGATTCAAGAGCTAAAAATAACATTAAATAAATAAATACGATCCTCTTAAAGGCTCCCTTATATAATACTGTCTTGAGTAGAATATTGGGAGGGATTGATTTGTCTCTCTGAAAAATCTTGCCACAATTGACATCTTTTTTTCCAGCAAAATCTCCCAGAAAGTTGAAGCACTCTTTTCCTGGAAATTTGCAGGTATTCATTGCCTGAGGCGCTAACATCATGACTATAGCCTTTAAAGTATTTCCACTATGGAAAGAAGAGGAAACGGGATAAATTTTTTTAAAATGTCTTCCCTGTAAAAGAGGGCAAACAGAAATAATTTGCCTCTAAGTTGGGTCTGACAGAGCATTTCCCAGAAAAGCGGAGAAATCAGTGTCAGAAAAAGTATTTGTTTGAAATATGTGACCTGACAAATAACAACATCCTTAGCACACACATTATGCTTGCTGCCAGATCCTGCCTCCCATGGCATTCGGCATGAAGTAAGAATTCCTCTTGAAGCAGAAAATCGTTCTGACGTCACAGTCAGCCTTGTGAAGGCCATCATGGGTTACTGGGCTTCAGAGCATTGCCACACTCTAGACAAGGAGAAAAGTCACAGGATGAGCAGCGCTGAAGGGCGAGAGTGTTTGATCTTTGGGTGTGAAGTGGCTTTAAAGCCTGGTGTCAGTCTCTGTCCAAGTCCAGTTGATGCCACTGATCTGACAACGGGCACAGCACCAAAGTGTTTGCACATGTCTTTTGTTGAACAACATTGGGCATCAAAAACCTAGGAGTAAGGGAAAGATGGGTGGACCAAGAGCTGGGGGGGGGGTCCATGCATTCAAAATCAGCTGGCCAGAAACACTTGTAGCCCTCATCTCAAGTCTTTCCTGCAACATGGCTGTGACATTGCACGTGCTGTCCTTGGTCTTAGGTTTTGGGCCCAAAATCTCAGGGAATGGGATGCTGAGAGGAAGACTTACATGGTATTTCACACCGTTATGGGCTTAAAGAGCAATGCTCACCTCATCTGACTCTATCAAGTCCCTGATGAAACTGGACAAGGGAGAATTGAGGCATTCAAAAGGAAAGGGAAGGAAAGCAGGGGAGTCCACATCAGGTATTGGTGTATAGTTGTCTCATATAAACTGTTAATTAAAGCTGCTTGTCTTAACATGAATACAGAATTATCATGT
Source organism: Phrynocephalus forsythii (assembly GCA_029282475.1). Taxonomy (NCBI): domain Eukaryota; kingdom Metazoa; phylum Chordata; class Lepidosauria; order Squamata; family Agamidae; genus Phrynocephalus; species Phrynocephalus forsythii. Next base: position 69,803,020 of record JAPFRF010000006.1, on the reverse strand, counting down.
ATTCTAATCATGAATACCTTTTAGAATTCTTTGAAAAGGTCAACAGGCATGTGGATTTGTGTGAAACGGTGGATATTGTCTATCTTGATTTTCAGAAGGCTTTTGACGCATTACCTCACCAAAGGCTGCTGATAAAAATGCACAGTCAGGGGATAAGAGGGGCAGGTCCTCTTATGGATTGAGAACTGGTTGAGATCCAGGAAACAAAGAGTAGGTGTCAATGGGAAATTTTCACAATGGAGAGAGATGAAAAGCAGTGTGCCCCAGGGATCTGTCCTGGGTCTGGTGCTTTTCAATTGGTTCATAAATGACCTGGAGACAGAGATAAGCAGTGAGGTGGCCAAGTTTGCGGATGACACGAAACTTTTCCATGTGGTAAAAACCAGAGAATATTGTGAAGAGCTCCAGAAGGATCTCTCCAAACTGGGGGAATGGGCTGAGAAATGGCAAATGTGTTTCAATGTAGGAAAATGTAAAGTAATGCATATTGGGGCAAAAAAAAAAAAATCAAAACTTTATCTATCAACTCATGGGCTCTGAGCTATCTGTGACAGATCAGGAAAGAGATCTTGGTGTGCTGGTGGAGAGCACATTGAAAGTGTTTAGCCAGTGTGTGGCAGCAGTGAAGAAGGCCAATTCTGTGGTAGGGATTATCAAAAAGGGGATTGAAAATAAAACAGCCAACATTATAATGCCATTGTACAAAACGATAGCAAGGCTGCACCTAGAGTATTGTGTACAATTCTGGTCACCACATCTCAAAAAAGACATAGTGGAACTGGAAAAGGTGAAGAAGAGAGTGACTAAAATGATTACTGAGCTGGGGGACCTCTATTATGAGGAGAGGCTAAAACATTTGGGGCTCTTTAATCTGGAAAAAAGGTGCCTGAAGGAGGATATGATTGAGACGTACAAAATAATGCAGGGCATGAGTAAAGTGGATAGAGGGGCGCTCTTCTCCCTCTCACAAAATACCAGAACTAGGGGACATACATTCAAATTGAGGGCTGGGAGAGTGAGAACAGACAAAAGAAAATATTTTTTATGCAGTGTGTTGTTAGTCTGTGGAACTCCCTGCCACAGGATGTGGTGATGGCTTGTAGCCTGGATGCCTTCAAAAGGGGATTGGACAGATTCCTGGAGGAAAAGTCCATCACAGGTTACAAACCACGATGAAGATGTGTAATCTCCAGGCTTAAACCTGGGGAACGTCAAGGGCCAGACTAGATATCAGGAGGCAGATATCTAGTCTTGTGCACTCCCAGAAACATTTGGTGGGCCACTGTGAGATACAGGAAGCTGGAGTAAATGGGTCTTTGGCGTGATCCAGCATGACTCTTCTTATGTTCTTATGTTCTTAAATGACTACCAGGAAAGAATAGATGGAAGAAAAAATTATCTCACATCAGAAAAAAACCCACAGTAAATTCTGAAGTACTGGTTTAAGGTGTTAGAATGGCCACCCATTTAAGATATTCTGTTTATTTGCAGATTTTGAAGAAGTATTTGTAATTTATTGTATGGGGAGAGGAAGGAGACCCTCAGTCTGTGCCTCCTTTAAGGTGTTAGAACTCTTCAGAAAGTGGGGGCTGAGTGAGTTTCATTTTTCTTTCATTATTTTATCATGAGATGCCATTACGAGACCTGCTTCTGCTCCACCAGAACTTGGAAAAGTTACTTTTGTGAACTGCAATCCCCAGAGTTCCTGGTTAAAATAATGAGCAGATCGGTTGACTGGGGGGGGGTTCTAGGAATTGAAAGCCACCTCCCATCTGTCTCTACTAAGGAGGCATGCAATCACTCTATTTCCTTGTCTACATTGTTGTTGTATGTAAGTCTGTACATCATACTGGCTCTAAAAAAGCCCCATCAAAATTAAAATATATATAATTGGAATATATACTGCTAGTGCATATTTAAAGCCATGACTTAGAACATTGGAAGAGTGCAAACCTTGCTGAATAACTGTATTTATATATGCATATTAAAGTGAGAGACGCAATTCAGATCAGTTCCCATTGCTGAATTTTGTTTTTTGCCACTACAATGACCTATTATCCTGTTGCACCTTAAATAATAATGCATTTATAATAGCTGGAGCTTTTGGATAACATTTTTAACATTCAGCGGACTCTATCAAATGCATGAATGTTATCCAGAACATAAGCACATTTATGTGGGTGGGACTGTGGGCAGTGAGGTCAGAGGAAATCAAGTTATAACATTTTGCCACATACTCGATGATGCGGTCCTTGTTTAGTGTTTCCAAATGTGACCCATCTTGCATTCCAGTTAAAGTATCTTTATGGAGACCCTCAAAGGACATTGTTTGTGGACTGGGGTCTGTATTTCAATCATCTATCTTTCAAACCAAGAAAAATATTGTCTCAAACCACATGTTACTGTAATGTGTGCTGACAACTTGGAACTGACTTCCTGTATAATAATAACCCTAATTGTGTTTTCAAGATAAGTGGGGTATTTAAGAAATAGTTTTACCAATGCTACCATCATCTACCACTCCCCTTTGAGATTTCATGGCCAAGTAGAGAATCACAACCAGGTTTCCTGGGTCCCAGGCCATCACACTATCCAAGTGTACCACACTAGCTATCTACGACCACATTTTCCATCTATAAGACACTGCCATGTATAAGACAATCCTCAGTTTTCTAACCCAGAATTACAGTTTTGCAACCATGGGGTTCTCTTCTTGGCTTACTTCCATGTATAAGATGACCCTCAATTCTCAGTCTAACAATTTTAGACAAAAATGTAGTCTTATGCATGGAAAAATACTGTAGATACAAAATATTATAACACTGATACAAAGAGGTCATGTAAGGACATAAAGTATTCTATTGCATTAACGCATAATATTCTTTTCCCTTCTGCTTAATTTTCTCACTCCCTTTTAATGTTTTGTTCCATACAGTTTGAGCTGTAGTCCTTTTATTATCTGAAATGCAAGACACGTACACACATGTAGTTGCCATGGAGTTCCTGAAGTGACTTCATATGTATCCTAATATAACAACTTTGGGGATAATATGCAATGCTTTTCTTGTTTGACATGGATTTTCTCAGCCTGAACAACCATGTACATAAAGCCGGAGTGTTTGGGAGCAGGACAGAGACAGGCTGCTGATAGATCTGCATAGTCTAAAGACAGTAACATAAAGTGACAAATGATTGTATGTGTGAATGAGCTGTCTTAGTTCATCTGAGGCAGCTTCAAGTACTTCTTTTCAAAGGAAGATGCTTCCAATGTTCAGCTGCCAGCCCTCTCTCTGAGTGTTCTAAAATCAAGTGATATATGTCTCAGGTATGAACCAATGTTTTGGTGCAAAGAGGAAATAAATATGGTTATGGAAAAGTCTTGAGCGAAATAGATGGATTCTGGGATGGAAGAGAGGCACAAGGGTTCAGATGTATAATCTGAATGTCTAATCCAGTGGTTTTCAACCTGTGGGTCCCTGGATGTTCCTGAATTGTAACTCCCAGAAATTTCTTCCAGCACAGCGAGTGGTGGAGGCTTCTGGGAGTTGCAGTCCAGGAACATCTGGGGACCCACAGGTCAAGAACCACTGGTAATCCCACCTTCGTCTACTCTGGGCCTCCATATGTTTGGAACTTTCATCACTGAGACCATTGACTGGGCACTCTGAGTCTGATGTGTGTGACAGAACATGTCGAATGACATATGAACAAATTAGATAGATATCTGTACTTTTTATCAATGGGTTTTTGGATATGACACATTGTAAATGAGTGTGAAGGAATCCATGCTCTTTATTCAGACTCTAAATGTTAGGAAGGAGGAAAGCTGGGAAGTAATAGATTTACTGTGAACAGAAATACAGCAATTAGGTCGTAATCATATTGATTTAGGGAATGACCTTTGAATCATAGGTGAAGTAGGGGAATGAAGGTTAACATGTTTGTAATATCCATTATGAATTGCTTGTGTTTTATTAGAAAGTTGTATGGCTTCCTTCCCTGTTTGAATTATTATCCTTTGTGATATGAGCCAAATAAAATATATGCTGATGATGGATTCCTTGACTTTGGAACTACAGAGATTTTCAGCTGATCCACACTAGAGATGGGCACGACTAGGGAAAATGACGTTTTCGAGTTGTCGTGTGTCGGAGGCAGTCCGTTTCGGCTCGTTTCCGTTTTTCGCAAAATTTTGCAAAAATTAGTCGGTTCTTTTTTTGTTTTTTTGTTGTTGTTAGTACTGGTTTTGGGGGGGTAGCGGGCTCCTGGAGGGAGCTGCAGGAGTCAGCCAGAGCCACAAGTGACGGACTGGCAGACTCTTTGCACCCGCTGTGTCTCACGTACTTGCATGTAGTGCAATGCAAGTAGATCTGGCTTAGGGTTAAGACAGGTTAGCGCAAGGGCTAGGGTTAGGCTAGTTACGGGTGAGGTTAGGGTGAGTATAGGGGTGCACCTCTGGGTGCCTCTCTGACCCACTTAGAAGGACAGTGTAGTGGCGTATGGGTTAGGCTTAGGCTTAGGCTTCGGGTTTGGGCTACGATTAGTGGGCTGTTTATGCCCGATTGGCATATCTCAGAAGTCTCTGTGGTCAACCTGGCCAAGTGGCCATGGGATTGGTGGAAAATTTGCATGGTCCACTCCCATGGGCGAGCCCATCATTGCAAATGTGCAGGTGTAAAAAAATAAAATAAAATAAAATAAAATCAACGGAGACTTTTTTTTTTTGCAAGAGAAACCCACTGCTGCTACTGTAAAAATTCAAGCATTTAAAATAGCTAATTTTCGCATGTTTCTGTGGTGCTTTGGTGGGGTTTTGGGCAACGATTTCAAACAAAATATTGCGGTCGCCATTTTGGATCCCCCGCACTGCATGGCAAATGGATGCGCCCTCCCAGCCTGGTACAGTCAGCAAAACCTGGCCATGCGATTGGTGGAATGGCTCCAAAACTTTGCATGGTCCACTCCCATGGGCGAGCCCATCATTGTGAATGCGCAGGTGTAAAAAAATAAAATAAAATAAAATAAAATAAAATAAAATAAAATCAACGGAGACTTTTTTTTGCAAGAAAAACCCACTGCTGCTACTGTAAAAATTCAAGCCTTTAAAATAGCTAATTTTCGCATGTTTCTGTGGTGCTTTGGTGGGGTTTTGGGCATTTCAAAAAAATTGTGGTCGCCATTTTGGATCCCCCGCACTGCATGGCAAATGGATGCCCTCCCAGCCTGGTACCAGCAGCGCAGCAGTAGCAATAGCCAAGGAGAGGGGGCGGGGAAACCCCCAAATAAAACACCCTTCTGGCCTGGTAGGTGCCCTCAGACAGTTTTTTTTTAGGGCCGGGAATCGGGTTTTTTAACTTTTAAAAACTTTTTTTCTGTGCCGCTTGGCATTGCGCGATCGCCGCGATGCAAGTAACGAGGACGACAAATCAGACCAAAATTGTTCGTTCGTCGGTTTGAGCTCGAATTCTGGCGGAGTAATTCCCGTTACCGTTTCCTTAGAGTAACGGATACAAGTAACGGAAACGGAAACGGGAATACCGCTAAGTCGTGCCCATCTCTAATCCACACTAAGTATTTTGCCAACTTTCCTTGTACCCATGATACTGGTTCTGTATCTAGGTGTCCATATAATGGTCCAAAACAATGTCAGTGGAATTAAAGCAAGGTTACCCCCCTCAAAATATTTCTAACTTTCCCATATTCATTTTTTTAACCCTATCCCAGTGTAGTAGTGTATTCTTGTTCTGCTTTGCTCTGATTTAGCCCAGCGCACAATCTGCTTATGTGAACCCTAATACTGCATTGTTTTATGCTGATCTGCACATTTTGTGGATGGGTGTCATTTGATGATGTTTCCTTATGGATGTTTTTTTTTCCTGCAAGTCAGTCTCCTTCCATGCACTATGGATGAATAGAACAAGGAGGGAAGGGAGGGGAGGTTACAGTAGATGGGGAGAGGGCAGAGAAGATAGGGGAAAGGGAGCAGCAATCTGTGTGGGAGTGTGACATCAGGAAAACAATTCTGGAGGCAGCATGTTCCAACAAATGTGTGGAACATAAATCCCAGAATGATCTATTCAAATCTGCAAACAAAACAAAAAAGCAAAGCAAAAATAAAAATAAAAATAAAAAACAAGCAACTACCACCACCACCAGCCCCAAAAGCCAGAAAAACCTTAAAACAACTGAAAATAAAACACCACTGAATGGACTAGTCCTTTGATAAACACTTCTGTTGAGTCTGCAGCAGGCTATTCCTGCTGTATGCTGCTGGGCCTAAGAATTATTTCCAATAAAGAGTCCAGCAGGAGAGAGATCCAGGAAAAATACTGATTTTATTGAGCTCAATAAAAGACATCAGGCGAACACCCCCACCAGGACAGTGCAGAGATGTTCCGCCCCGAAGACAAAGATGGAACCCCTTTTATTTCTTCCCCTCCCCTCCCCTCCCCTCCTTCCAAGGTGTGCGCCTCTCCCAGGGGTGGGTAGGGGGCAGTCTTTGGGATTGTCCAATAGGTGCAGTCCAGAGGCTGGTCCGGGGCTGGTCCTGGGTGGTCCCAAGCGTTTCTGAGGATCAGGAGCTGGGCACCTGCCCAGGTGTGACTGGCCTAATCCATCCCTTAATGGGCCATCAGGGGTGTGACAATGGTGAAGGGGAAACTGAGTATTGTCTGAGGGTCTGAGTAAACATGGAGAATTCAGTAAATCAATGGGGGAAATCAGTGAGTCAATGGGGAGACCAGAGAGTCAATGAGATAAGCCCTGAGGCTGCCAGACAGTTCCTGAGAGGTGTTGAGTTGAAACAATGAGATGCTTCTAGCTGATGATAATCCAGGGTGCAGCTGTGGTGAGACGTGCAGGAACCAGGATGAGCAATGGATTCACCTTCTGGAAGATGCAGTCTTTGTGTGGAGATGCCATGATGCCTGCCTTCCCCTGCCATGAGCCCATGCCCAAGATGGTGAAGGTCCAAAGAGACATAGGACAGTGTAGGAACTCGTTTAAAGCACACCCAGGGTGAGTGGGGTAGAGGGAGGAGAGCAGGAGAGAGAGAAGGGGAGAGAAAGAAGGACAAAGGAGGAAGAGAGTGAGAGAGAAAGTAGAGGGGGGCGGCTAAGGCTAGCTAGGGTCAGAGGCCAGGGCCATGATACAGGCAAGAGAAGATAATGGAGGTGAACTGTGAGAGGAAAAGGGCATCCCTGGGGTCAGAGGATGGTTGCTTTAAGGGTTAAAGAATAGTGTCCAATTTTATAATTCTATGTTTTTCATTTCCATTGTGACTCATCACTTCTTTGATAAACTCCTGCATTGGTGCCTTTTGGTGCCCTGTAGTCAGGGGACACGTTTACCTGCATCATTTACAGTAGGACCCAGGTATTCACTGGGCATCGGTTCCAGGTCTTCCTGTGGATAACAGCTTGCTTTGCAGCTGCTGATTTATTTATTTATTTATTTATTTATTTATTTATTTATTTATTTATTTATTTATTGCTCTGCCAACCGTGGATGGATAGCTGAATCAGTGGTTAACAAATCAGTGGATACAGAGGCCCTACTGCAATCTGCAGCGCAGAGGTCTTTGCATAGTTCTGTCTTCTTGTGGTTTTTGAAAAGCAAAAGCTTTCAAAATTAGTTCTGTTTGCAATAGTCACTTTAAAAAGATGGCCCTGCTGAATTTAAGGGAGTGCTGCCCTGGGAGAGACAAAGGGGATGTGGTCTGTATCTCTTTGGCCTTTCCAACACAAGCACACACAGGTTCACATACTTGTTCTGAAGCCAAAGAGAAGCCAAGGATGTCTCCTCTAGTCTGCTGCCTTCTGGTGGCTAGACGACATCAGTGTTACACTTCAGTATCTTTTCTCTGATGTGCGGATATGCGTGGTGCTGAGTGGATGTCTGTGAATGAGCATACATCTATCTACCACTGTGCTCTCTGTGACACACTTCTCAGTTGAATTCACCAGAGCCGGCTGCCGGCTGCCCCTACAGTCCCAAGTCCCAACCCAACCTGATAATTGATGCAGTAATCCTCTGGATTCCCTCATTAGCAGCAGCTAATGGCTGGTGTGTTAGCGAGGAACACCCAGAGCAGGACCCAATTCAATTAAGCCTCTAATAAAGCCATTGTAAACTACAGTCAAAGTAGGGATTACTGAAATGGTTTGCAATGGTTTGTGACAGCAGCAGAGGCCTCCCTCTCTTTTCTGGTAATTGAGTACTAAGGGGCTGAGTGACTTGCCTGAGAATCCTATCACTGGTTGTCTGGTGGAGTAATTTGCTTGGCTCGTGGGTCAAGAAAGGGCAGTAAGGTTGGAATTCTCACATGGAACCTTCCTCATTGCACCTGCATATTCTTTGCTGTAATTCACAAAGGGTGGTTTGCCTGCTAGCAATTGGCTGAGCTGCTGTGTTATCACAGAATGCTCACCTCCATGCCAACAACTGAAGGACTGAAGCTGTCAAAGACAGAATAAATGCCTCCTGGCTTTTTACAGAACAGCAGAAGCGGTCCTTTGGGCTCTGAAATTCATGTTTCACACAGCCATCAGCTCTATGGGGACTTCTGTGGGGGAAAGTTGAAGGCTCAAAGTTGAATAGAAAGATGGTTAAAACAAATATTGAGGGCTGAATATCTACAGAAAGAATGATTGGAGGAAGGAGACAGTTTAGGGAGCTGAGTATAAAAGAAAGTAACAGAGACCCAGGGTAAATAAGGAAATAAGGAAAATCAGATGTGAAGAAGGCGGGATTTCAGACATTTGTTTAACACCTATATTTGAAAATATTGGTAGGTGACTATTAGAGAACATCTGTGTAGACATGACTGTACAAAATAGGGAATCTATCATTTCAAAAGAAATACCTGGGAAATGTATTCTTGAAGGCTTTCACGGCCAGGATCTGATAGCTCATAACTGATAATTATATGAGTTTTTCAGGCTGTTTGGCCATATTCTGGAAGTTTTTCTTCCTGACGTTTCACCAGACTCTATGGCCTGCATCTTCAGAGGGAAAGGGGCTCAGGGAACTAAGAGTTCTCTCTGTGCTCTGGGGTACTTATATAATACTTGGGTACTTTCAGGGAGGAAGGTTTGATAAAAATAGGTTAAATAAATAAATAAGTAAATAAATAAATAAAATACTGTCTTATAATTTTCACAACAGAGCGAGTGAGAGAGAGAAACCAGACAGTCAGGCATGGCTGATATATGTAAGAGGGAAAAAAGAATTTGTGCATTTGATTTCCCAAATCCTGCAGTGCTACAGAAATACATTTTACTGGTTTTGATGTGTATTAATTGGCTTTAAAGAAAATGGCAAGAGAGAGAAGTAGGATAAGAAAGTGTTTCTACTAAATTACACCTCTGGAGACTGTCACTTGGAATCTAGACAATTTGGGACTCAGAGCACCAGTTCACTCCTTCTGGATGTCAGTCACCACCTCCGGTTTTTGTCTCTTTTTGCTTCTCTCCACTTCCTATCTCTTTTGTTCATTTAATTCTTGCTTATAATAAAGAACATAAGGGCATTCAAATGCAAATAACCGAGTGCTAGAGAGGGAGGGAAAGAAGGATGATTCTTGAAGGGGAATATGTTAACACCCTCCTCCTTGCTTTCCAGATTTTACACTAAAACCTACTTCTTGGGCTGGGGGAATGGAAGAGAAGGATTACTTTGCTTTGCAGAATCAAAGCCTATAACACTGGCAACATCTACCATTATTTGGAGTTTGGGAGGATTTGAGTTTTGGCAATGGGCAAATATCATGTTAACAGAGCCTCAACAGATGGTACACTGGAATGGACCAAAATATTGGGTTGCTTGAAGCAATGGGCAAGACCGGCGTCATTCCATGTACAGAAGCAAAGTGGACAGAGAGTTAAATGCCACTTCAGTGTTAGTAACAGGGAGGTGCCTTCCACCACTCCTGAAGATAGCAGCCTACATTACAGGGTGCAGGAAAGGCTGCTGTGGGCACAGAAAGCTCTGTTCTTCATGATCAAGAAAGGGAAATAAGGAACTAAGAAACATTTAGATTCAGAGCCATGCCAATGCAATCTGTTTTAATAGCTATGTCATGCTTATTTGTTCCATATCATGCCCATGTTCCTGTGCATGATTGCAGTTCTTTATCATGTTATGGGCAGCTGTGCCCAGCCCAGTCCAGAGCAATTTCTACCCACTCCCCCACAATTCACAGGAGTGTGGTGGATCTCTCGTGTAAAATGAAGGAAAGATTAAATGTAATTGTAATTAGAAATTAATAAAAGGGAGGTGGTGCACTTAAAAGCTGTCAAAGGTTTGGATATTGTCTTTTCCTCATGATAGTTATTTACACATGAAATAAAAAACGTTGGTTGAAAATCAGGATGCGCCATTCAGAATCTGTAGATGGCAAAATGGGGATTTCCAGTACTGTATATGGGCAGACTCCTTTCCACATAGAAAGACTGAATGAACAGAGCCTCATGGTGCAGTAGTTAAATGTCTGTACTGCAGGTAAAACTGTGCTCACGACCTGGGGTTCAATCCCAGGTAGCAGGCTCATCCTTCCGAGGTCGGTAAATTGAGTACCCAGCTTGCTGGAGGGGGGGGCAATGTATAGCCTGCATAATTAAACTGTAAACTGCCCAGAGACTACTTGAAATGCTATGGGGCAGTATATAAGCGGAACACTTTGCTTTTGCTTTGCTTTGGTAGGATGACTCCTATATTGGACTAAAAAGAAGGGCGGCTTCTGGGGGGCTGAAGGTCCTGGAAGGGGTCGTTTTGCAGCATCTGATCCAAGCAGGTGGCAAGAGGAACAGCCCATGTGATGGCAGTTTTTTTGCAGGCTTGGATGAGCCTTTAAGAAGGCTGCCCGCCATTGCTTCTTCCTCTTCTCTGCTTTTTTGCATCTCTGGCCATATCACTAGATTTTAGGAATTGTTGCACTCCCATCACAATTCTTTCAAATTCTTCTAGCAAGGATATGTCTACTGTGCTGCCTGATCAGGTTCTTCCAGATCAGAGCTGGCATACAACTAATAGAAAACAATCAATTACTTGTAATTACTTCCATTATCCACAGGATATAATGACTTCACATATTGAATGTATCATAACAAGAGATAGAGATCACTCTCTTTGGAGTACAGCTGTACTTTTAGAAACTTTTAAAGATATGGGATGTGGTCGCACTAAATGTCAGAAGAGATATAACACATGGGTGATGCACTAGTCCTTACTGTTCCTCATGGTACCATCTCGTATACTGCTGTAAGCATTTTGGGACAATGGGTGAAAGTGTGTGTTAGCATTCAGCTGCTGTTTTCTTTCAAAGGGATTGCTTCAGTTCCTGAGAGAAATGAAAGCAAAATGTACCTTCGAGGCAACTCAATATTAATTTAAGAAGATTTGAGAGTTGGCCATGTTAGGAAAGTTTGTGTAAGTGTGATTCTCTCTCTCTCTCTCTCTCTCTCTCTCTCTCTCTCTCTCTCTCTCTCTCTCACACACACACACACACACACACACACACACACACACACACACACACACACACACACACACACACACACACACACACACACACACAAACAGCCATTGTTCATCTAACAAGCCTATTCAGACCTGGGTGGGTTGAAACCACAGTGAAATATAAATTGGAAGTCTCCCACCAACTTTTCTCAAACTGAAGAAGCTACTTGGATGAGTAGTGAAACATTTTCGATCCCACAAGAAAAGTCCAGTTGCCATGACCCAAGTATATCATGGATGATCTAAAAAGATGACACAAAATTCCATGAAAGTGACAGACACCACAAGCAAACTTACCCCTAGCAAAATATGGAATAAAGTAAGCAAGGGAAGATGGGAGGATGGGAGGGAGGGAGGAAAATGTAGCCTGTAAGAAAGCTCCTGCTGCCTCTGAAGATAACCCCCTCTCCAGAAATCAGCAGGGATAGGAGACAGTGAAACAATAGTCTAACAGTTTTCCCTCCTCAGCAATCATTTAGGACGGTGAACAAAACTGAGCCAAATGGCCATTTGGCTGAGTTTCCTACTGCACTGCTCTAAGAGTAAGCATTAAGATTTTTTTTATTCAGATATAAAAAGATTTCTATGGAAGATTATCTAAGGGATTCATTCCCCATACCCCAAGAAGTAAATGTTTAATTATGTGAAAAAAAGGTCTGTGATCCCAAACCCATTCACTATAAAAAGTGGCTATTGAAGTTATACTTACCCCTGAGTAAATATGTTATTATTATTAGTGTTGATGTAAAGGGCTAGGTAAGGCAACAAAACAGTCTAGAGACAGCTTAGAAACCTACAGAGTCCTGTTCTCAATACAACCCTGTCTCCTTCAATGAAATAGGCAGAAGCCCATGTTGTAAATTGTAGCAACACAATGATTTTTTTTATAAATCTCAGATTCTTTTGATTCTGCTGTTCATTTCAAATGCAGCAATTTCATGATGCCTCACATTAATCTTCAGTCAATTTCCAAGTTAATGCAAAAGCTTGTGTAAAAGCATAAATTCACAGGGAGCTCTGAACTTATGATCCTGCTTTATGTGGAGTCACATTATTGGCCAACCCAGTCAGGGGCATGGCAGAAGTTTTGCCAATAGTTCTGTCACAGATATTTTGAATGAAAAGTTCAGAAAGTAGACTCTCAGCATAACTCATGTAGGTCAACAGCAAGCAAGCACATGGAAGGAAAACCCTACTGGTTTGTTTGTTTGTTTCATAAGAACATAAGAAGAGCCGTGCTGGATCAGGCCAAAGGCCCATCTAGTCCAGCTTCCTGTATCTCACAGTGGCCCCACCAGATGCATCTGGGAGCACACGAGACTAGATATCTGTCTCCTGATACCACTCCCCTGCAGCTGGCCCTTGAAGTACCCTGGTTTTCAGCCTGGAGATTACACATCTCCATCATGGTTTGTAACCTGTGATGGACTTTTCCTCCAGGAATCTGTCCAATCCCCTTTTGAAGGCATCCAGGCCACATGCCATCACCACATCCTGTGGCAGGGAGTTCCACAGACTAACAACATGCTGGGTAAAAAAAAATTCTTTTGTCTGTTCTCACTCTCCCAACCCTCAGTTTGAGTGCATGTCCCCTAGTTCTGGTATTATGTCAGAGGGAGAAGAGTGTCCCTCTATCCACTTGATTCACGTGCTGCATTATTTTGTACATCTCAATCATATCCCCTCTCAGGCACCTTTTTCCAGACTAAAGAGCCCCAAATGTTTTAGCTTTTCCTCATAAGGGAGGTCCCCCAGCCCAGTAATCATTTTAGTCACTTTTGTTTGCACCTTTTCCAGTTCCACTATGTCTTTTTGGAGAGGCAGTGATCAGAATTGTACACAATAATGCAGGTGCGACCTAACTATCGTTTTGTACAATGGCATTATAATGTTGGCTGTTTTATTTTCAATCCCCTTTTTGATAACCCCTAGCATGAAATTGGCCTTCTTCACCACTGCCACACATTGGGTAGACAACTACATTGAGCTGTCCACCAAGATCTCTTTCCTGATCTGTCATGGATAGCTCAGAGCCCATGAGTTGATAGATAAAGTTTTGATTTTTTTTGCCCCAACATGCATCACTTTACATTTTCCTACATTGAAATGCATTTGACCATTCCCCCAGTTTGGAGAGATCCTTCTGGAGCTCTTCACAATCTTCTCTGGTTTTTACCACACAGAAAAGTTTCGTGTCATTCCCAAACTTGGCCATCTCACTGCTTATCCCAGTTTCAAGTCACTGATCAGAGAAAGTGAGGACTTCTTTCCAAACTTATTACTTGGCACAATGGATAGGCGACCCCAGAGAGCCAGATTAGTCATACAGGCTGGAAGTTCCTCTGCCTCAGCTATCATACAATTCCAGGAATTTCAAAGTCTTGAAATATCTTATCCAGACCATTGTTTTCCTTCTTGATACAAATGCTGGCAAATGGATGATAAGCTCACCTTCTAAATATATATCCGAAGACAAAGCAAATGCCTTATTATGGGAAATTCCCAGTCAAGAAAATGGATGTGCACTGCTGCTCAAAGGTAGATTCTTATATATAACAGAGGAAAGTGTTCTTACAGGAGAGGCACATGCAACTCTGCAATGCTATATTCTGTGAATCAACCATGGGACACTTAACTGGAAGAGTGTGGTATGTGCTGTCCAACTGGTCTGATTTATTTGTTACCAGAATGGGATTTTCAAGGTATCGGACATCTTTTGAAAGAGTACTTTTCCCAGTTTCACCCCCAATGAGCTTCCATGAACAAGTGGAGATTTGAACCCAGGTCTCCTGAAATCTGACACTCAGTCTGCTCTAACATACTGGCTAAGTGGAAGTAGGCTTTCAGAAAGTCACTTTTTGTGTGGGCTAATGCAATATGTATTGGGTGTTGGGGTTTAAAGACTGGCCCCCAGTCTTTGTCTGTGTTTGGAGGAATTGCTCATTGGGATAGCACAAGCTTTGCATGGTGAAGATCTCAGCTTCAGATCACAGATCTTCATTTAGAGTATCCCAAAGACCAATACTGGGAAAGATCCCTGCCCAAGACACTGGAAAACCATTTTCAGACAGAGCAATTTGCCCTAGGCCAGATGGGTCAACAGTCAGAGGCAGAGTCTGGAAAAGTGAATATTTTAGTTAGCATGGTCGCTGGGCACATTGAACAGGCAGATCATGGAATTCCCATGGGAACATGTTCCAAGATATGGATTCAATGGATTTTGCCCAATACTACAAAAACTAAGTTCTGCTTCTTACTGTCTTCTGCCCTGTCCTTCAAATTTGCCTTCTAGGCATCTTCCCCTTACAAGGCTGTGGAACAGATATGGAAGGCTATTGGTGGTGGTGGTAGTGGGGAGTTTATGGTGTTGACAGACAAACACAATCAACAGAAAGCACAAAAAGCAAAAGTGTTGCAAGATCACAAATGTGCTTATTTATTTTGAATAAGGCTGAATTTATTGGAATGAATTCCTCCACATGCTACCTAAAATGAATCATGACACATTATAGTTTTGCAAACAAGACATAACGCACAAAAACACCGTAAGCTAATTAACTGCTTATGTTCACATATTCTGCTGTACAAATGTTCATCACAAGAGAATTTATAAATACAAACTCTCCTGCATGTTATTTTAGAAACAATAGCAAATAAATTTATCCATTGGATATATCCTAATGTCTGGCATTTTTCTTGTCTGAATATTTTAATGCTGTGTTAGGCTACACAGATCAGTGAGCATCGAATAAACTGCCTACATATACTCAATAGAATAGAAAACTTTCTTCATGTTTCAATTTATTTGCCATCCAGAAGCTTTGGACCTTTGAAGATCAGTAGCACTCCAATAAAAGTAGGAACAACTTGATACTTTCAAGATGCCTGCTAGGGGGAAATATTAAAGCTCCAAAACTATAGCTGCAGTTTTCACATTACCTGATGCTTCAGTGGAAGCCATGTTTTACATTCACCTTTTAAGAGGCGCACAGTGAAGTAATGAATGGGAGAATAAACCAGGCCATTTTCTGGGGCAGAAGAGGCTGTGGAGGAAAAGAGTTTCATCTTCTCAGAACTTTTAGTCTCAAGGATTCTTAGGAACATTTGAGTAATATTTTAACTCCATGTTTCCAAATGAAACAGCTGGATCTCTATCACTTATAGAGATGGGCACGAAACGAACAATTTTTCATTTCCGTTTTTGTTTTTTCATTTCATTACATAACGAAACGACAAACAAATTTTGTCTCTAAAATGAAACGAAACAAACAGAAACACCGGAATTTTTGTCATGCGTTTCGTTTCCGTTACTGCAATATGAGTGAATTGCTTAAAATCCTAAAAAAAATCACAAAAAATTGAAATAGATGGTAACGAAATGGTAACGAAATGAACGAAAACAAAAATTTTTTTTTGCAAAATTTCATGAAAAATGGAACCGAACCGAAACGGACCCTCCAAACGACAAACGACAAAAGAAATGCCATTTTTCTGATTTGTGCCCATCTCTAATCACTTAGCTTAATATGGACCCATAGTTATACACCAGATTTCACATCTTGGTACTTGAGCTATCTGGTATTTAAACACTTCTGCTGTTATGGCATGGTGTCTTTTTGTGGTTCCTTTTTAACAGGCTATAGCTGCTCCAAAGAGTTAGGAAGCACAACAGCTGCCATGACTGCCTTTATGTGTTTTCAAAATGGGGTGTGTATGTTCTTGGGGAAGATGGGAGAGATGGTATGCCAATGAACTATCTAAATAGCCATGGTTTTGCTATTTTTGTCTTATCTTTATAAAATGCTCCTGAATGGGCCAAATGACCCATTGCTCCCAAGGGACTGTTTTGAATGTAGGTATGCACAATAGTTAGTTGTTCATTTTTTATTTATTTTGTACACTAAATTACATAAAACAAATATATGCTTGTCTCCTGTTGTGTTACCGCTTCAATCACAGTTTTTCCCAATATTTGAGCCCAGTATAATGTATGTCTCCTTTCCAAGCTTAAATAAGCATACTTTCATACTTAGTTTCCTTATTATCTCATCCCTATTCTATTTTTACTTACATCTATTTTAATAAAAAGAATATAACCTGTCTAATCTCAGCAATCTATTCATACTCACTGTTTAGCTCTTCAATACTAAGCAATTTAGGATAGATTTGGCTAACTATATATATTCTATATATAATCCACAGTATATTTACCCATTCTTCCAAAGAATGCCTAATTTCAGCAATCATCACTAATTCAAGCTAATACTTTGTGGGCTATTATAGGAGAGCTACCTCCTGGTCTATATGTTTCACTTTGTGCATAGAAGTTGTCTATACCTAACTGCCTCTATTATTTTAAAAAAACTAACAGATTAACATTTATTTATCTATCAGGGTTATCTTTACATTTCCATTTCCCATATCATACCAGTTAACTAGTGGCCTTAGGCATTCAGAATACAGAAAACATTTTTGTGTGATAGATTCACTAAGCCAGAAATTCTTTTTTGTGAATTTTCCCTTTTCCTGCCAAGCCCCTTATTTTCACAGATTGTTTTCCCTTGTCAAATCCTTTATCTTCATGGGTTGTTGCATTATTTTGATAGTAATCTTGATGACCGCTCTGCTACTGAAAAACTCCCAAATTTCCCTCTTTTTGTCACCCATCTTAAGACAGATATGCTTATCGTATTCCATGGATTTAGCACATAAAGATTTAGCCTGCACCATTCTTGTCATGTTTGTCTTCCTGTTGATATCCGCTCTTTGTTCTGGCTTAATCTCTTGACTTGAACTGATTTCAATAGATGTGTTTATCATATTTTGTGAATTTGGCATATCCAAAGATTTATCCTGCATCAATCTTGTTGGGTTTGTCTGTAGATTAAGGCCAGCTGTCTGTTTTAGCTCAATCTCCTGATCACAACTAATTTCAGTTTTGTCTAGAGACCCAGTATTATTTACCACTCCATCTTGAATTATCTGTTTTGCCTCTGTGACTTTATCAGAATTCAAAATCTCTGTATGTTCAGAGGTTGAGTCTGTGTAGATATTTATATATTTTTTGCAAACCAGATAGAATTATGTTGGCAAAATCTTCTTCTGAAATGTTCTACCAATCCATTGTGTTTTATAGTTCACAAGAAGGTTAATATTACTTGTAACAGTTTCCACCACTTAGTTTCCAAAAAAGAGAAGTACAGAAGAGAGTAACTAGACTAGATTGAAGCCAAAGCAGTGAGGAACAGCCTTCAAGTGTTGTTTACAAAACATGTGGTTACTCAAGGTCAGATGATGTTTTTGGGGGAAAAACCTTTTCCCAACACTGCTCTTACAGTTGTGTCTTTACATTCAACATATGGAAAGCACGGAGACATAAGGTAGTTTCTTTTAAATTTTGTCTTTTAACCCAACACATATAAAGAGCAGCAAAGGCATAAAATATTTTTTCCACAAGAAGAGAACAATAGGCAGAAAGGGAAGTTCATGAAATAATGTTCTTTGCTAAAAGCCGCTTCCTCAGAAGGGGGATTTAGAGCTTGTCTGAAGGAAAGATTTTCCAGATACCAAGGAGAAGCTTCGCATATAAAGAGATAGAAGCATTCTACTCATTACATGCCAAATATTTACAGCTTTATTGTCCAGCACCAACAGCTCTGCCTTCACCATACTGAAGGTCTCCCTCCAGTGGGAGATGAAGCATTTTCCTGCTTCCACAAAGTTTGCCACCATCCCTTCATGGTCTGCAGTTGCTGCCACATCTTTGTTTTCCCTCCAAGGAAACTTTACCCTTATTAGGGTCCCCTTATCTGGAGGAATTCAACTTAATAAACTGAAGCATTTATCAAGTTGTCTCACCGCAGTGTAGCTGAAACCCAATAGTTTGTTGATGTGACTGTTTTTGTAGTTCATTAGAATAGCTTTAATTCATTAAAATGAACAGCAAGGAAACTTTAATGGCAGCCTCTAGATCACCTCTTGACAATGATCATTAGTGCAGATTTCTGAACAGCACAGGGATGGGACAGGATGGCTTTAGCAGATAACACATGGAGATGAGATACAGGCTAAATGAGACTTACCTGTTTTTGTTTAAGATATGTCAGTTGAGAGATCTAGGGATCAACTAGGAGTCCCCCCCCTTCAACCCACTTTGTTATACTTTTTTATCATCTTGGAATTGCTATCTCTCCCAGGCTGAGACCTTCTTCCTTATCGAGGCCTTTTCTGAATTTACCTTGTTCATTGCTTGCAATAACTTAGCCAAACATTATTTTCAGTTCATGTCCCAGGATGATTTCTAAGATCTTTAAAATAGGTCCTTGGGGCTATCATATATTTGCAAAGCAGGATTCTTGTCATGGCAGGACCTAAGATATAACTCAGAAGTCCTTTCAGATTATGCAACTATTTCTTTTTAGGCTATTAGGAAAAAAGCTCTTAGTAATGTTAAACTTGAACAATTTCCTTTCTTATCTCCCACCCTTTCAAATAATCTTAGATGAGTGACCTACAAGTGGCTCAAGATTGTTCAAGGCTCAACGTTCTTTATGAATATTGACTTCCTAGTGGAGATATTCATTTTGTAATGTGAGTGTCCCTTACATGAATTTCAGATTGTTTGTTGAGAAAATGGGACACTTGTGTAAATCACATTAAACTTGGGGCAAGCCAAAAGCAGGAATGGTTCAGGAGGATCAAAACAATCAACAAACATTATATTGCCTTGGAAGATGGGGCTATAGGATAATACAACCCATGTCCTCAGATTGGCTTTTGGAAAAGCTCCAAAGAAGGGCTTTCCCCTGTCTCACAGATGGTCTGACACAATGAACAGAACAAGAGCTGTGGGGCTAGGAGATGATAGGGATGGATGGAATGAAGTACAACTGAAGGTTTTGCATAGAAGTGGCATGAAAATCTGCAATGCAGGGTGGATGGGTTAAGAGAAAAAAACCATTTGCCTTCCTATTGATATAGGTGAAGGGACAGGAAATGTTTTCATGCTATACAGAGATGTATCTGCTGAGTCAGATGTATTTATGAAGCAGAAGGACCAGAAGCATTTATGATTTTATATGAAAACTAGGAACCGAGCATTGTGATGTACATGTCTCTCAGCTGTACACTTATATGCTGCCTATTCAATTCAGCCCATTATTATGTGTTTTGTACCCAGGGCAGTTTTGTACTGAGAACAGAGTCTGTCCCTTCTCTGCAAGGATTTGAAAAGTGCTATCAGATCTGCTCTCAGTTGTCTTTTCTCATGGCTAAACATGTCCAATTTTTTTCAATCTTTCCTCTTCAGGCCAGGTTTCCAGTCCTCTAATCATCCTTGTTTTGTTTAATCTTTTTTATTTTTACAAAGTATAATCAGGTTGCAGCATCTTACCAGGTCACTGGAAGATGTGGAGAATATTTCCCCCTTTTTTCCTGAGAATACCAGTCATTCTGCAAGGTATTAATAGCACACAATTCAGTGAATTACTTTTCCAGGGGGAGCAATGATAATAATAACCTGGCTGCTCACAATGAAATGTAATGCAACAAATTCCTTCTGAAAAGTAATCTCTCGCTATCAGCAAATCAGCAAAAATTCAGAAATGACTCTGGGAAGCTGAACCATTCTATCCCCTCTACTGAGTGAGCTTTGTTCTTGTTTTTTCCCTAGTTGTCACATAGACAGCAACTGGGTTATCAGAACTGTTCCCACATCACCTGGTAGTGATAAGAAACATCACTTTTAATTGCTACTGAATGCTGTTTTTTTAAATGACTAAAATGCCAAGTAATACATGTTTGTAAAGCAAACCATTGTAAGCCACAGCCATGATAAAATTACAATGCCAGGAGTTGTATTAAGTGTCAGATTCAGGGGCAAGGAAGCAACCTTTGCAGGAAGGTGTTGAAAATCCACAAAAGAATATAAGGAACTGAAATTCACAAATATTACCATTTCTGTAGAAACTGTTCACAAGTAAATAGCCATGCATTATATTCTGCTTTGATTTTTTTTTGTATCGTTTTCATCAACAGATAATCAATTACATAATATTGTATTTCATATTGTTTCTTTTCATTACCCAAATGATATTGTCAGCTTCCATGCCAGTCTTTCTCAAGGCAAGCATCCTCCAGATGGGCTGCCCTACAGGGTAATTAAGGGCATACTTCCCCAATTTGTTTTGTTGTTTGTTATTTCTCATTTGTTCAAATGAATTCATACGTAGCTTGTTCAATTGCATCTACTGCCTGCCCCCGTTCTGATCCCCTCGCTCACCGCCAAGTACCTGGGTGCCATCCCACCAGTGCCTCTGACCTGTCCTGCCTCCTGGTTAATGTCAGTTCAGTTCATAATAAAACACCTCTCATCCATGACGCAATCATGGATGAGCAAGCTGACCTGGCATGTATCACCGAGACCTGGGTGGGCACTGAGGGTGGGGCTTCTCTTGCCATTTTGTGCCCCCCTGGGTTTCAGGTCCAGTGGGCGGGCAGGTCGGAGGGTAGGGGTGGCGGGTGGCCATCATTTACAGGGAATCCCTTCATGTTAGCAGTTCTGAAGCAATGGTGTGTCCTGGGGTAGAATGTCTCCATCTGTCAGTGGGTCAGTGAGATAAGTTTGGCATTGTGCTGGTGTACCATGCTCCCCGCAACCCAGCACAATCCCTTCCAGAGATCGCGGAGTTCATCTCGGCTGCTTTGTTGAGGTCCCCCGCCTTTTGGTGGTTGGGGACTTCAACTTGCATGCCGAGGAGGAACTCTCTGGTGCGGCTCTGGAATTCATGGAATCCATGACTTCCATGAATTTATCTCAGCATGTTGTGTGTCCCACTCATGGAGCTGGCCATACCCTAGACCTTGTGTTTTCCTCCATGTCGTCAGATTCATGTCTGAGGGTTGGGGGTATTTTGCCCCTGCCTGTGTCATGGTCGGACCATCACCTGCTAAAATTTTCCCTGTTGGTCGCCCCCCCGCCCCACGGGGAGCGTCGGCCCTATATTTGGGCCCACCCTCATAGGCTTCTGGACCCTGCCAGGTTCATGGAAGCCTTCGGGGAGCTCTCTGGCAGCCTGGCAGACGATCTGGTCAATGCCCTGGTGGATAGGTGGTACGAGGGGACCACTGGGGTGGTGGACCAGATCGCTCCCAAGCACCTCCTGCACTGTGGAGACTGCTCATCTCTGTGGTATACGGTTGAGCTGCAGTCGATGAAACAAGAACACAGGAGACTAGAGGTCATTTGGAGGGCAAACCGGATGGAAGAGAATAGGGCTGCCCTTAAGCAGCTGACTGGCTGCTATCTTCGCACGATCAGGAACGCTAGAACATCTTCTGTCTCCCTGAGAATTGGCGAGGCCTTGAACCACAAAGCGGAGTTGTTCTGGGTGGTTCGAGACCTCTCCAATCCCAGTCAGCTGAGGCCTCCTCCTAGTGATTTCACTAGCGAGCAATTCGCAGCCCATTTTAGATCCAAAATAGAGGCCATCCTCTATTGTTGGTTCTCCTTGATCTGTCAGCTGCCTTTGATACCGTCGACCATGATAACCTGCTGGTCCGGCTGGCAGAGGCGGGAATTGGGGGTCAGGCCTTGGCCTGGCTCCATACCTTCCTCGGCAGCCGGACTTAGCGGGTTCAGCTGGGTGATGACTTGTCGGCTCCTTGGACTCTCCCTTGTGGGGTGCCCCAGGGGTCGGCAATCTCACCCATGCTGTTCAACGTTTACATGAGGCCGCTGGTGGAGGTTATCAGGATATTTGGAGTTCGCTGTCATCAGTACGCTGATGACACACAGCTCATTCTCTCCTTTTTGTCATCTGCAGTGGAGGCAGTTTGCTCCTTTGATCTGTGCCTGGAGGCAGTTCTGGAATGGACCAGAGATAACCAGCTCAAGCTGAATCTGGAGAAAATGGAGGTTCTGCTCTTCGGGGCGCCCTCATCTGGGTACAATGGTCCTCTCCCTAAGCTGGGGGGTGTTTCCCTCCAGCCTACGAACAGGGCTAGGAATCTGGGTGTGGTCCTGGACTCAGCCCTCTCCCTGGAAGCCCAGGTGATGGCTGCTTCCAGGTCCGCTTTTATCCACCTCCGCAGGATCGCCCAGATCCGCCAGTACCTCGATGAGTCCTCCCTGAGGACAGTAGAGCAGGCTCTGGTGATCTTGAGGATTGACTACTGCAATGCCCTCTACGTGGGGTTGCCCTTGACCCTGATCCAGAGGTTACAATGGGTGCAGAATGCAGCGGCCAGGCTGGTGGTGGGTGCTCGGAGATTTGAGCACATCACCCCAGTTCTGGCTCGCTTGCACTGGCTCCCTGTTGTCCTCCGGATTAGGTTCAAGGTACTGGTTTTGACTTTCAAAACCAGCCTGGGACCAGAGTATCTGGCAGAGCGTATCTCTCAAAGGTCAACTGGGACCAGACCCACGAGATCGGCGCAGGCGCGCTCACTAAGGGTGGCCACACCCAGAGAGACGCGGAAATCACATACACTTGACCGCGCCTTCTCTGTGGTGGGGCTCGTGCTCTGGAACCATCTTCCCTGTGAGCTGCGCCTGATTGAGTCCCTGCCTGTCTTTTAAAAAGCCCTGAAGACTCACCTCTGCAGGGAGGCGTTTGGCGACCTCTAGTTAGGGATTTGGGGAGGGGCATCTTGCTCCTTTCCCTTGTGTTTTGTTTTGCTTGTTACCTGTTTTTTTGTATTACCATTTTATTGTAAGCTGCCCAGAGTTCCCATTGGGAAGATGGGTGGGGTATAAGACTAATAAATAAATAAATAAATAATAAATCTACATGTCCATGTCATTTAAGGGACCTCAGAAGAGGGGGGTGTCTTAAAAAAGGAAACAAGGACTGCTATAGCAGCTACAAATATGTTTGTTGCACCAATATGTGGCCTGAATTCAATGCAAAGAGGAAAATTGTTCCTCATGTCACATCTCAGATCACCGTTACACAAGGTCCTGTGGGCATAGAGCTGAGCTGTCAGCTATGAAGTCCTAGGATTAAGGACATTGACAGCATTAAAATTGATGCACATGTTTTACTCCTTTTCCTTGTGTTTTGTCTTTGCTTCATTATTTTAACTGTAAGCCGCCCAGAGTTCCCACTGGGAAGATGGGCGGGGTATAAGATTAACAAATAAATAAATAAATAAATACTAGCTCATTTTTCCTGCCGCTCCCACTTATATTCATGTGCATATTGGCTTTCTAACATAAACTGAATAGATGCTTGAGAATTCACTCTGAATGAACTAGAGCATCAACTTAATTGATCAACACCTTATGAACTGAACTACACACTGGCATGGGGGCTGCAGGAGAAATCAGAAACACTGAGGGGGGAACCACAGCTATGTGTGAAATGCATGAGGGAATCTTAGTAGCCCAAGAGCTAAAGATAAGTCAACAATGTGATGCTGCAACAAAACAAATGTAATTTTAGGGTGCATCAACTGAGAAAGTATACCGTGCAACACAACATAAGAGGAGCCATGCTGGATCAGGCCAAAGGCCCATCTAGTCCAGCTTCCTGTATCTCACAGTGGCCCTATCAGATGCATCTGAGAGCGCACGAGACTAGATTTCTGTCTCCTGATACCACTCCCCTGCATCTGGCTCTTGAAGTACCCCGGTTTTAAGTCTGGAGATTACACATGTCCATCATGGCTTGTAACATGTGATGGACTTTTCCTCCAGGAATCAGTCCAATTCCCTTTTGAAGGCATCCAGGCCAGATGCCATCACCACATCCTGTGGCAGGGAGTTTCACAGACTAACAGCGTGCTGGGTGAAAAAAATATTTTATTTTGTCTGTTCTTACTCTCCTAGCCCTCAATTTGAGTGGATGTCCCCTAGTTCTGGTATTTTGTGAGAGGGAGAAGAGTGTCCCTCTATCTACTTTAGTTTATTCTGCTTTGGTCACAATTCACTTGGAATACTCTGCCCAGTTCTAGATACCACAGTTGAAGAACACAGAGAAGCTGGGATAGGCCCAGTACAACCAACCTAGTAGAAGATCAAGGAGCAAGCCTGATGAGGACCAATTGAGGGAGCGGTGGATTTCACCTGGAAAAGAGAAGCCAAAAATGTGAAAAGATGGGCATTTAAAAATATTTAAAGGGCTTTAACAAAGTATGGAGCAAGCTTGTTTTCTCCAACTCTAGGATGGGAACCGAAGCAATGGTTTCTGATTACAAGAAGAGAGGTTTTGACCTAACATTAGGAAGAACTTCCAAACAGTAAGCACTGTTCAATTATAGAACGAACAACTTCAGAATGTGGTAGATACTTTTTCATTGGAGATTTTTAAATAGAGGCTGGTTAATAATCTGTCAGGGATATTTTAGATGTTGATTTCCTGCCTCACTGTAGTCTTGGACTGAATGACCTATGGCAGTGATGGCGAACCTTTTAGAGACCGAGTGCCCAAGCTGCAATTCAAAACCCACTAATTTTTCACAAAGTGCCAATACAGCAATTTAACCTGAATACAGGTGGCTGTGAAGAGGCGATGTCAGGTGCCCACAGAAAGGGGTCCAAGTGCCACCTATTGGCACCCGTGCCATAGGTTCGCCAATGGTGACCTATGGGGTCCCTTCCAGCTGCAAATTTCTATGATTCTACATAATCATCCTTAAAATGTTATTATTTCTCCAAATTTGGCAATACAGCCTGGGCCCCAAAATCCATATGAGAGTGCATTTGAAATTCATGTTTTGAGATACATTGTATTCAGAAGGCATACATTTAGCTTAAATACTTCAATAACTGGGCACTTTGTGACAAATTCATTAAAACAAATGCATTTCTGTAAGAGATATTGGCTATGGCTAGTATCCTATTCATGATGGCAGCATACGAAAATATGCTGGCATAAATGTCCCAGGTGTCTGGCAACAAGGAACTGCACGGAAGAGAAAAAATTATGTGCAGTTGGTTGTGCTTCTTCAGCGCCGCCACTTGTGCAATAGTCCACAGAAATGACTCAAGAAGGACAGCGCTTATGCCCCAGTACTAGAGCAATTACCATGCACACAATCTCAAGTTAAGCATGTTTGTTTGTGCAAAAGGATTTTGGCTTTTGTTTGGATATTTTAAAATGCAGAATAGAGCAGGGTGGACTTATGAATGAACATATGCAAAACTGACACTGATTAGAAATAAAAGCCAGACCTTTTAAATTGCATTTTTTTTCTTTTTCAGTAGCCACACTAGAAATTCCTGGAGGGCAATTACGTGAAAGGAATTCTATTTCTTCTTCTTCTTCTTCTTATTATTATTATTATTATTATTATTATTATTATTATTATTATTATTATTATTATTATTATTATTATTTTGGTTTGGTCACCTTTTGCTTACAGGTTCTTTTTACATGAAGTGGTCCAGGTGTCCGGTTGTGAAGTCAGAGGCTGAGAGATGCCTCACTGTTCCTCATGTGGTTAGACACAGCCTATAGGGCTTTGGGTAAGCAGTCCAGTCCCAGGGCACCCCAAAAAGAAGGAAATGACATACCATTTCTGAGCATTCCCTGTCTGGAAAACCTGAAAAGGTTTGTCATAAGTCATAATTTACCTGGTGGCACTTGATTATTTTTATTATTTATTTTATTTATTTATTTTAGAGTATTTTTACCTCACTTTTCTCCTTGAAAAAGGACCCAAGGCAGCTTACAGTAACGAGGAATAATATACAGTCCAGTACAATTAAGAGATGTTCAAGTATTTGAGAACAAAGAATTGAGGGACATCTGACAGCATTAATAGACATTACATTAAAACAACATGGTTATAAGTAGTTATAAACACAAAGTCTATGTGAACCTATAGATTCATATAAAATACACATGGTAGTCCATCATTCAGGGAAAGCTTGCCTGAAGAGAAAGGTCTTTTCCTGTTTCCGGAAGGACAACACATATGAGGCAGTCCTGGCCTTTAGTGGGAGGGAGTTCCAGAGTCTGGGCACAGCAGTCAAGAAGGCCCTTTCATGGGTTCCCACGAGATGTACCTGTGAGGGTGGCGGGATGGCTTCTGGCCATGCTGAAAGGGAGATGATGGTCATTATCATCCACATCTGGAAGGCACCCATTTAAAGCAAGCTATCCTAAAATATATATTGACAATGTTTAAAAAGCACCACAAGGAAGGCTTTCCCACCCACTTTCTTCCAATGTTATATACTTCCATCTCTAAAACTCTTTCCCCAAGGTTTCTTCCTCTGGAAGGGTATCCATATGCTGGACTTGCAATTGGTTCATCAGTGACATGATGCTCTATTCTGCATTTTCTGTCACTCATCCTTATTCCGTCTGTTTTGCCAGCCTTTTTCCTCCCTATGACTAAGAACATTTCATACTCAAATTATCCATCACATTTAATACTGTTAACTTTTCAGCACAGACTAGGCAACCTATTTTAAAAAAAGGTACAATGACAACAGCAAAAACAACAACAAAAACCCTTCCGGGATCTTTTTGGCATCACAACAGGCAGAGAATATTTCTCCCTCCAGCTCATGGTACCTCAACCATGTGATTGCTTAAAACTTATTAAGTCACGAATGACAAGTCTGATTTACAGGTGAGACAAATCCCTATTGTCTCTTCTCTTCTCTGCCTCTGTGCTTTGGAAGCCTGGCAATTGGGATTGATTTGTTTCTGGTCTGGAGGCAGGATAAAAGCAGGGAATTTTAATTATTTCAGACAAGTGCCAATTTACTTCTGGTGCAAGGAGTAAATGGGTTCTGATCTGACTGATGGGCTGAACTATATGCTCAGCAAAATCAGACAGGCAAGTCCTCCAGCAGTATTTCTCAGCATTATGGATCAGATCTTTAATTCCACCCCCCCCCAAAAAAAAACTCATACGCCCTCTCTCTGTCTCTTTCTCTCTCTCTTTCTCCCCAGAACTAGAACTGCAAGTGGGGAGGCCAGGCTAGGATTGAACCGTCCTGGGGGAGGGGCTGAAAGATCAAGATATAAATCCTCCTCTAACACAACAAAGAATGATTTGCTGCAGGCCTTCTATCATTGCCTAACCTATCCATGCTT
Organism: Phrynocephalus forsythii; assembly: GCA_029282475.1. NCBI lineage: Eukaryota > Metazoa > Chordata > Lepidosauria > Squamata > Agamidae > Phrynocephalus > Phrynocephalus forsythii. The sequence continues at coordinate 69,775,451 of JAPFRF010000006.1, read as the reverse complement.
CTCTGTTAATAGCCATGAAAAGCCTAACAGCAGAGCTCTTTAAAGTATGTATTTAATAGCTTCATTGAGCGAGTCATCAGTGCTGTAGGCAGTTTGCCACCTCTGACTTTTCTTTTTATGACAGCGTTAAATCTGAAAAGTGGAGTTCATTTCTTTTATTTCTTTCGGGGGTTGGATGTTTTACTCAGCTACTGGAGGACCACCGATCACACAACGCGACACACATACATACACAGAACATGGGTCCCCATAAATAGAGTCATATGGGTTGCTGGCCGCATGGGTGGCAGATGGCTTCCTAGTGGCTTCTTAACACCCACTACTAATGAGCAGTAGGTCAAGGGACACCGATGCCAGGCTATGGCTGCATTGGTGGCACAGCCCAGGGCCATGTGGGAAGTTCATAACTGGAAGTTCAACATTGCAGGAGAATGTCCTCACAATTCACTCATCTTTTCTTTCTCTCCCTTCTCACCCCACCCCTTGATTTACCCTTATTTCCATGCTCAGCAATACAGAGTTTAGAACGAGATTCTGACACTTGAGAAAGTTGGCGTAGACACACAGGTGCTCTTTCCTCAAAGCAGAGGACTTCGCTTCCACCACAATGTCTTTCTTCAACACCACTTCCACCTGTATCTTATTTGCCTTGTTTCTTGACTCCCTTATGTAGTTTCCTGAATGTGGAGTCTGGTTACTCTATGCTTGCCCTAGCACTTGCATGTGGCTACAAGCCTGATTTGAAGCTATCTGAAAAGCTACTTGCTCCCTGGAATTTGTTGGGGGGGAAATGTTGTGTGAAAAACAAAGTATATGCACAGCTTTCCCCCCACAAAACCCTGATAGATAGATAGATAGATAGATAGATAGATAGATAGATAGATAGATAGATAGATAGATAGTCTATCTATCTATCTATCTATCTATCTATCTATCTATCTATCTATCTATCTATCTATGAGTATTTTACCCCAGCTTTCTCCTTGGAAAAGGACCCAAGGCAGCTTACAGTAATGAGGGAGAATATGCAGTCCAGTACAATTAAGACATGTACAAGTATTTGAGAACAAGGAATTGAGGGACATCTTACAGCATTAATAGACAATAGACATGGGCACGACTTGGCGAAATTCTCATTTCCGTTTCCGTTTCTCGTTTCCGTTACGTAACAGAACGAAGAATGACAATTACTCTGCCAGAACTCGAACTCGAACTGACTAAAGAAAAATTGGGTCTGATTTGTCGTGGTCATTCCTGGCGGCATAGCAGCGATCGCGCGATGCCAAGCGGCTCAGGAAAAAAGTTTTAAAAATAAAAAAAACCGATTCCCGGGCAAAAAAGCAGGCGAAAATATGCCTGCCTGAGTGAGGGCACCTACCAGAGGGGTAGTTTCTGGGGGGAGGTCCCCAGCCTCCCCCCCTCCTCTCCTGGGCTGCGCATCCTCGTCGTCTCGCCAAGTCACCATGCCATGCGGTGCAGGTGGGGGATCCAAAATGGGGCGACCACAAGCAATATTTAAATTATTTATTTTGAAATCATGGTGGTCCAAAAACACACCAAAGCACCACAGAAACATGCGAAAATCGCTGTTTTAAAACTGCCTGAATTTTTAAAGTAGCAGCAGTGGGTTTTTCTTGCAACAAAACGTCTCCATTGATTTTATTTTTATTTTTATTTTTATTTTTATTTTTATTTTTATTTTTATTTTTATTTTTTTACACCTGCGCAATGATGGGCTGGCCATGGGAGTGGACCATGCAAATTTTTGGAGCCATTCCACAAATTGCATGGCCACTTGACCAGGTTTTGACCGAGACTTCTGGGATGTGCCTGTCGGGCATAAAAAGCCCACTAACCGTTGCCCGAACCCGAACCCTAACCCTAACCAAACCCATACGCCAGTACACTGTCCTTCTTAGTGGGTCAGAGAGGCACCCAGAGGTGCACCCTACGAACTCACCCTAACCTTACCCATAACAACCCTAACCCTAGCCCTTGCACTAACCCCCCTAACCCTAAGCCAAATCTGTACTCGCATTGCACTCACGCAAGTACAGTTCCCTTCTTGGTGAACCACAGAGCGCCGAGACTGAGGAGGAGCCTTCCCCCAGTGTGCGCGCACTGTGACACTGCAGTTAGCAGTGAGCCTGTGGTCAACAGAGAGAGGCACCCAAAAAAAGAGGTGCCTCAAGTCTCAACTTGGTATGCATATCCAATTGGCTATGCATGCCATTTTGTAGTGGGCCAGAGGAGGCACCCACCCCAGAGAGGTGCCTCCAGGAGCTCGCTTTCCCTTCATGGCGGGCCAGAGGAGGCACCCACCCCAGAGAGGTGCCTCCAGGAGCCCGCTCCCCCCCAAACCAGTACTAACGACAGATGAAAAAACGACAAACAAAATGACAAATTTTTGAAAAATTTCGCAAAAAACGGAAACGAGCCGAAAAGGGCCGGCTCCGACACACGACAACTCGAACACGTCATTTTCCCTGGTCGTGCCCATCTCTAATAGACAACATTACATTAAAGCTACACGGTTATAAGTAGTTATGAACACAAAGTCTATTTGAGCCTATAGATTCATATGAAATACACATTGTAGTCCATTATTCAGGGAAAGCTTGCCTGAAGAGAAAGGTCTTTGCCTGTTTCCGGAAGGACAACATAGATGAGGCAGCCTGGCCTCTAGTGGGAGGGAGTTCCAGAGTCTGGGTGCAGCAGGCAAGGCAGCCCTTTCATGGGTTCCCACGAGATGTACCTGTGAGTGTGGTGGGATGGAGAGAAGGGCATCTCCCGATGACCTTAACACCTGGGTTGGTTCATACTGTGAGTTTTGATATTTGAAGTAGCTAGGACCGAGGTCGTACAGTGCTTTATAGGTCAAGGTCAGCAGCTTGAATTGTGCTGGATAGCTGATTGGCAGCCATTGGAACTATTTTAATAGGGGTGTAACGTGATCTCTGCACCCTGCCCCAGTCAGCAGTCTGACTGTTTCATTTTGGACCCATTGAAGTTTCCTGAGACTTTTCATTGGTAGCCCCACATTGAGTGCATTACAGTAGTCTAGCCGGGGCGTCACTAGGACATGTGTCGCTGTGGCCACAACTGGTTTCACAAGAAAGGGGCATAACTTGCATACTAGCCTTAATTGTGCTAATGTGCTCCTGGCCACAGCCATGACTGGGGCATCCAAGCTCAAGGATGAGTCCAAGAGCACCCCTAAGATGTGTACCTGATTTTTCAATTGGAGGGTGACCCCATCCAGTATAGGTTGCATCCCTATCTCTACCAGGTATCCTTCTTAAGGAGATCTAACCAGTCACAACAGGACTATAACATAGTCTTAATAAAACAAAACATTGTATACCAGAAAGAAAACTTGAGACCCAGCAGAACCCAGTGCTTTTCAGGAGAACAAAAAACTTTGCAAGTAACTTTTCTTAGAAAAATAATTTTATATTTAAACATTCAACTTAGAGAGTTTGTCTTCAGCAAAAAACATGATACATAAAGATATGCCTGATAACAAAACAATACCTTGACCAGCAAAAAACTCTTTCATAAAACAAAGAAACAGAGCAACTAACCTTACACAGGAAGAGTGTGACTGGCTGTGTGACCCCTTTGTGCTACCTTTATACAAACTGCAGCCACAATCACTTGCACCTGCCCATGGCTGCTGCAGCCTCAAGAGTTTTTCCTTAGAATCTTAACATCTCTGTGTGTTTGACCCACACACAAACTCTGAGTAGTTACACTCCTCTGTGAAAAAGGTATGTTCAAGATTTTATTTATGTTTTTATAACTTTGTTCAAGTATAAAAACATGATGGAATTGAGATGCCTTTTGTATAAAGGGAGGGGGAGCATTTATCTTTGGTGTGTGTGCTTTCTGTTTTCCTAGGAAATCAACTTTCTTTTGCTGGGCCTTCCATTCTAAAACTGGGCCTTCCATTCAATTATTCTGCCACTCTTGCTAGCCACTGCAAAATGTTCTGCTTATATACCACCCCATAGCACTTCAAGCACTCTCTGGGCGGTTTACAATTTAATTATTCCAGGCTACACACCAAGCCTACTTTTACATATTCATTTTTTCATGACAGGTCTTTAAAGCCAAATTATGCAGGCAAGGCAGTCTTAGCCCTCTTAAACTTAGGGATGTGCCACTTCAGACTGAAGGTGGAGCATTAAGTGTTTGAATAGTGGTTACTTCACATCTGTTTTGTCTCTGTTAGTGTTGTGCTTAGGAACGGTACAAAAAAAGTTACTTCATTATTTGTTGCGCAACTACTGAAAATTGTCTTGACCATGCCCCTGGAACAGATGCTAAGCGCGACAATACTGTTCCTGGTGCTAGGGTAGGGTTTTCCCTTGTCACTCTTTGTTCCCGCTTTCTGTTCTGAGGGTTTTTTGTTGTTGTTTTTTACTTTTCAGAAGTGAAATATCAAAAAAGAATTTGTTAAGCACCCCTAAAAAAGGAAAAAGGAAGCTAGACAAATTCAGTGTTTGTCACGGTACAAGACCGTGAGGTAACACTTGTCACGAGACAAGTTGTCACAACCATGGGAACACTGAAACAGGGACAAAACCACGTGATCACAATCAACTCTGTCACGGTACAAAACTAGTCATAGAACAAAGGACGTGAAGTAACCGCCAATGTCTCCTGTGTCAACAAACACAAATCCCCCTTGGTGCAAAAGATGAGACCATGAGAGGGGTTTGCCACGTGCTAGATAGAAGAATGTTTCTCCTTGATTCTATGAGACAGTGATTCCCAAACATTTTGTCAGGCTTTCCACCAATTTACTGTGGATAGTGCAGGGGACAAACACACACACACACACACAAGTACCAAAAGTCGTGGCAGATGTCACTGCAAGGTCTGTTACATAAAAGCGAGTTGCCAAAGAAGCAGGCTGCAAACCCAAAGTGAGGAGAGTAGGTTTCAAATTCCACCCGTGGTGGCTGCTGCTTGGATTGTCTCAGCCAGCTCCTCAAACAAAGGGCTGCCAGGCATTCAGCATCATCACCCACCCTTCACCACCTTCAATGGAAGCACAAGGTTACTGCTTAGTGGGAGAATGAGGTCACACAGGAATGTGGCAAGCTCCCTACCAGAGAATGTGGAGCAAAAATTAATCAGCTCCCTAGGTGATGCCAATTGTCACCAAATTAATAGCATTACCTTGTGGCTGGAAGCAGATGGGATCTAATAAAGGTATCACCTGCCCTTGCTTTTGTATTGTGTAAAGACCCATGGCTTCCTGTGTTGTTTTCCTCCGGCATCATATCCCTATTTTAATTTTCTGAGGGACCTCACACCTTGCTACCTTTGCATTTTGGAGGGATTTGCAATATGATTATTCCCTTTAAGGTGTAAAAAAGGATGCCGACAACAGCCTGGTCTTATCCATCGACCCTTCGAAGAGGAAAAATATTAGTGTGGATGTTACTTGTTTAAAGGAAACAAATGACTTGCACCTATTGTACAGGTTTTTGGTATTGAATCACCAGCACTTTGTTTTTCCTTTCCTTTTTGCAGCTAAGGGGCCTCCCTGCTTACTCCCTGTTGGCTCAACCAGATGATTCCATCCATTCACTCTTTTCACTTTGCCATGGCCTCCTCTTTCCCCCCTTTTTAATCTCACAGAAAATATATATTGCTCCCTGGAATTCCTCGATCTATCTATCTATCTATCTATCTATCTATCTATCTATCTATCTATCTATCTATCTATCTATCTATCTATCTATCTATCTATCTATCTATCTATGCACTCACTGCGCTGTTTGGAAAACTTGGCTTCTCTCCTTCTTCCCAACCAAATGTATGTGTGTTTGTTTTGCAGTATCCTGTTGCTGAGCCCAGGAGAAGGAAAAAGGGATGAGGCAGAAACATGGGAGCCATGCAAGAAAAAGGTCTGTGGTGCTTGTGTCCTCTCCCCATGGATTACTGCCTCCTCCACAAAGCTACAGCCAAGTCATCATTTGCAGCCTATGAATGTGCTGCAAATGTGTGTGTGTGTGTGTGTGTGTGTGTGTGTGTGTGTGTGTGTGTGTGTGTGTGTGTGTGTGTGTGTGTGTGTGTGTGTGTGTCTGAGTGTGTGCAGATCTCATAATAAAAGACCCTGTACTTCTGAATTTGTGACTATACCATTGCCCGTATGCCTACACAGCTGTCTGTTTTGCTCAGCAGAAAACAGAGAAGAGAGGAGAGGCAATTTACAAAAGGGGAATCAGGAAGGAAGGCAGCGGTGGCGGGGGTGGGGTGGGCAGTGGGCGGCAGCAGCGGCAGCAGCGGCAGGGGGCGGGGTGGGCGGTGGGTGGCAGCAGCAGCAGGGGGCGGGGTGGTGGTGGGTGGGGCGGCAGGGGGCGGCGGATGGTGGGGGACGGGCGGATGGCTACGGGCGGGGGGATGGGCATGGGGGCAGACGGCGATGGGCATGGGGTGGGCGGCGATGGGGGCAGCGGGCGGATGGCTACAGGCGGGGGGGATGGTGGTGGCCAGCGGTGGTGGTGGGGTAGCAGGCTTAATGGACGCGCTGGCCCTGAGTGTGCCTCCCTGTTTTTATCCTCTAAAACAAACCTGAGCTGTGGATTAGGATGAGAGACAACCTGTGTGACGAAGTTCACAGGGAAGTAAGATTTTCAACACTTCTTTCCTAAGTCTTAGCCCAATATTTTCACAATATACTGCACCACATCTTCACTGTAAATGGCTGAAGGTCTTTTCTGCAGATCCAGGGCTCAAGACAATAGCACTTTGAACTTGGATTTTTAACACGGAATCTCCATTAGTATCATATATAGAGATGGACACTAAACAAACTTTTAGTTCATTTTGTTATTTGTTATTCATTTTGTTATGTAACAAAACGAATAACAAACCTCAGAGTGGATTTAGAATGAAATGAAACAAACTGAAAAAAAATGTTTTGTTTCATTTAGTTTCATTAGTGGCGGCGGAGATGTCTCCTACCTGGTGCTGGTCCTTCCTTCCTGGACGTCTGGTCTTCCTGGCTGCAGGGAGGGGCAACCAGGAAAAAAAAACCTGAGTGGACACACTAAAGCTGGTAGGTAGGCAGCCGTGGTCGACAGTAAATAAATAAATAAATAAATAGATAAATAAATAAATAAATAAATAAATAAAATAATGATACTGGTGTGCGAGTACTGGACCTTGCCCGCACGCCACAGAACCATCCCATGGCCGGCAAAAGAGAAAAAAAGCCAACCAGCCCGCACTGCAGCTGTAACAGGGGCCACGTGGTCAGCAGTAAAAAAAAAAATACAATAAAAAAATAAAAATAGATTTTAGAAAAGGAGCTCCGGCCTGGCCCCAGGAGTGGCCGGGTTGGTGCCCTAAAATAAAGAAAAAATATAAACAATAAAACCAGTGCCAACCGGGCCCCAGGGGCCGTGCAGTCGGTGCTTGAAAAACAAAACAAACAAAAAAAGCCTGAGGCACTGTCCCCAAGCCAGCGCCTCAAAAAGCCCCTGCCACAGGGGCCAGGATCACCCCGCCACCACCACCACCTGATAAGGATGGTGAATTATGATTGAAGATGATGAGGATGTGGATGATGAGGATGAGGATGCTGCCAGTCCAGTTTGTGCAGTTGTTGTCAACAGCTGTTGGTGTTTATTATTTTTTAATGTTTTTTTCTGCCCGTGCGCTGTCAAATGGATTAAATCATGCAAAGTGGGGGGAAATGAATAACGAACAAAATGAACCAACGAAATGAATATTTAAAAAAAAATTCTTTAAAAATGAAACAAAACGAACCAAACCCTAAAACAAACTGAACCAAAATGAGTCACCATTTTTTCCGTTCGTGCCCATCTCTCATCCTATATAAAAATAACCTGGATTTTAAAACTGCCCGGCTGCTTATTTCATCCCTCAGGCAATAAAGACATTAACTACTGTAAACAATATATTCCAATGCAGTGGCATATGCAAATATGTCATGTCGCGAAGCTCAGCTCTTTGGAAGAAGCTGCCATTCTACCTAAAAAACAGTGATAGCTCTGTCTTAACAGGTACTGGGATTTTGAAAACTCAGTGGAAGGAAGGAAGATTGCTCGGTTTGTTAAGAAAAGTGAGTAAATTATACTGTTAGCTGTGAACTCCTTGGTTCCCAGCCCTGTCCAGTGCATCATTTCCAATGAGAGAGACAGAAAATATATATCGCTCTACTCTATAATTTAATACACAACTACATACTTAACATTCTTTCCATTATTTCCATTCTTTCCATATTACTCGCCAGGTAATCACAGATGTTACACACCCATCCTTGCCTGGTATCTGTTCAAATGATGCCTGTGTTGCCTGGTGGCCTTGGATCAAGAGCCCTGGTTAAGATTCAGAGGATTTTTGTGCCCTGCTGCTTAAAGCAGGTATTCATTCTCCCATGATATATGCTATTTTTGCAAAAATGGACTAGAATCTTCAAGGGCCCTGAATGCATGTAAATCTGAACCACTCAGTTGTTCACAGTGAATACCAGCAAATGATGATAACTATATAGGCAAGTCAAAGGCTTTGAAGTTAGATCAGATCTTCAAAGAGTCTTTATAAAACTGATTTCTTCACATTTAAGATCTCTGCAGTTCTATTTCTGGTAACTATAAGGACATGGGTCTCTGTCCTTATAGTTACCAGATGAGCCTCATACCATAGAAGACCCTTGGGGCCCAGTGGTTCAACTGCTGTACTACAGCCATGATTGTACTCACAACCTGGGGTTCAATCCAATGTAGCCGGCTTAAGATTGGCTCAGCCTTCTATCCTTCCGAGGTCTGTAAAATGAATACCCAGCTTGGGGTAGGGGAGGGCAATGCATAACCTGCATACAGTAATTAAATTGTAAACCATCCAGAGTGTGCTTTGAGTCCTGTGGGGTTGCATACTGTATAAGGAAGCAGTACACTTTGCTGTGATTTTGCATTTGTCATAAAGGAGTAGGTAAAGTGCAGACATCTGCAACTTGCATCAGACCTAGCCAGCCTGGCTTATGGAAAGGATGGTGGTTAGTGGCTATTGCGCAACATCTGGAGGGCTGTGCCTTACCCACTCTTGTTGTGGTCAGTTCCCAGTGATGGAGTGGGGCGATCTGCAGATAGCATTCTGAAATATGGGTTCTACCCTGTGGCTCAATCAGTGCTCAGTTTATTCATCCATTTCAGGGTGAAGATTAGCTCTGTCTATCCATTCATAAGCTATTACGTTCTGGCATAATTCATCACATGGTCGTGAGCACAATAAAATGTTCACATTAAATTTTAATTAGTTATCTGGTACTTCTAAATTGCATTTCTATCCTGTCTTTCCTCCCATTGTTTTCAAGGCTCATTCAAGCCATTGCTGATCTGCTATACTGGGGCAGCCCTTCCCATTGCCTCATTTGAATCAACCAAAGGGGGGAAAGGGGGGGAAACACCCAACAATGATCAAGCTGGGTGTGCTTACCCCACAGATAGTAGCATGGATAGGAGACCCCCAGAGAGTAAAGGAGCTAAGCAGGGAGCCATGGCTCCTCGAGCGTATTTAACGGGGGGGGCTGCTTGTGTCCCACTGAGTCCTGGGTTGCATGCTGGAGGGTCAGCCACAAACCTCTGGGCCCGTCTTCTTCCCAGGGGATGCTGTGTTGGGTCTTAGGCTTTAAATGTGCTTGGCCAGCTAGTCCATCAGCATACAGCTACCAGAGGGGCTATGGGTGGCACTTTGCCTGGTATATCTGGAAGCAGAGTTTCTCATCCTGGTCCACCTAGCAAGTATTTAAGGAGGAGTCCTGGTAGCTTTCCAGCAGTTTGTTCCTGGTCTTCGTTCACGCACCTTCCCCCTATTATTGAAGTAGGATGGGAATGCAGGCAATATTGGTTTCTGGGAGAGGAAGTGTGGTTGCCAAGGTGGTTAAGGATACTGAGAATGTATCAGCTTGAAATCATGAGGTGTACATGGGTCATTGGGATTTTGCTTTCTTGTGTCATCATTATACCACTGTACTTAGAGGCTGGGAGTTTGATTCCCCACTGTGCCTCCTGCAAGTAGAGCCAGCCTATGTGGCCTTGGGCAAGCTGCACAGTCCCAGAAGAAGGGAATGGCAAATGACCTCTGAGTATACTTTGCCTGGAAAACCCTGAGAAGGGTTGTCATAGCTCAGAACTGATGGACAACACACTGTGATTGTGATTGTTAATATAAATGGTCTGTTGTGATATCTGCTTACATTAGGGTAAGATGGCTTTGTGCCTATGAGCAAATCCTCAGAAGGAGAAACCAACATTCAGGTTGTGTCCCCAGGAGGTTCCTCTGCTTTTCAAAGGGAGGTGGAGTGGGATACTGGCAATGGGAGATCCTGGTCAGGACAGCCCCACAGTTTCCCATAGCAAGTCTAAAGGGATTCTTGAGTGGCCTTGCACACAGCGGCCCTGTCCAGAAGGCAGCTTGCAAATGGTGGCCATCATACAACAGGCAGGTCATTCAGTGCTTGGATCTATTCCTTATAGCATGCCAAGGCTATGCTTCTGTAACCCCAAAAGACTGTGGCCTACCATCCATCTCAAACATAACCTAAAATAAAGCCTTACAATATGAAAAATTTAGTGTATTGTCAAAGGCTTTCAGGGCTGGGATCTGATAGCTGCTGTGAGTTTTTCGGGCTGCTTAGAATTCCCTGAGTTCCTTGCCCTCTGAAGACGCCAGGCACAGAGTCTGGCGAAACGCCAGGAAGAAAAACTTCCAGAACACGGCCAAGCAGCCCAAAAAACTCACAACAGCAATCTGAAAAAATGTTTGTCTTTCCTCAGTGGGTGATGGACTTCATTTCAGGCACTCTGGCTTGGGTTTATAATGTCTTAGCATTGACTTTTCAAACTGACCTTCCAGAAAGGAATAGGGCCACACTGTCACCATTCCTCCAGTTCACAACCGGAAAGCTTATCTAGAAGGACAATGTAAGTTCTGAACTTCTGAGAAGAACCAGCAGTTAATCCTATCACTGTCTTATGGAGCATGGAAAATGCAGGACAGAAAGTGAAGATGGCATGGGGCCAGGTTACCTGAAGGACCACCTCATCCCCATCTCATCAGCCCATCCCACCCAATCGTGCAGGGAGGGCATGTGACAGACCCCATCAAGAAGAGAATTTCACCTGATGGGGTCTAGGAGATGAGCCTTCTCTGGAGTGGCCCCAGCCCTGTGGATTTGTGACAGGCCCCCTTGCTACTGGCCTTCCAGAAGAGTTTGAATACTTAGTTCTGCTGGCTTGCCTGGGGTGGAACAATCAGCCATCCTTCGTGGAGATGGCTATGTCAAGATATGTAAAAGTTGATAAAACATATGTTGTGTATATTTAACAGAATGTGTAAAGTGAATTGTAAAATGGAGGCAGTTAGATTCTGCAGTGTCATGATGTTAATCCACAAGTGTTAGAGACTAGTAATCACAGGCATGTTAAGTGATGAAGTGCAGGTGGAACTGATTGTAACATCATGATTTGTAATGGATAGATCAGATTGCATCAGATTGTTAATTAGTGATTGCATCAGATCTTATGAGTGCTGAATAGTATAAAAGGCACTAGCTTGTCATTTGTAACTGGGGGACTGTTATGGTGAGAACAGTTCACCCCACACTCTGTTTGTCTGTTTGCTATATTGTATATAATGCTTGGTTGTTATGCTGTGTATATTTTGATGTATATATGAATATATGAGTTTTTACTCTATTCATTGTCATTGTCTTTCTGTTAATCTAACTCTGCAAACCCTTTATATCAATACTGACATTTTATCTATGTTACTGCTGCACTGTTTTGTGTCAGGCACAAGTATATTATTATATTATTATTATATTTGTTGCCCCCTTAAATCTGCTGACAGGCTAACATCACAGTCTCTTTTAAAGCCTCACCACTTACCCCTAATTATTTATATTTATAATATTACTTTTAGATGTTTTGTTTTAGATTTTTAAAAATTTGCAAATGGTTATTATTGTTTTATTGTGTTTTATATTGCAAATTACCCAGAGTCAATGTCAAATCTAAATAAATAAATAAGAAAAATGGAGTGGAAATTCAACTAGAAAATTTATTTTTGATGTGCACCTTGTACTTGCTCTTTGGATTTTTATTTTTTATTTTTATTTTTGCTCTAGCTTTTGCCATTTGATGGAGTATAAAACTTTCAGCAAGAAGAACTGGAGACAAAGCTAGGAGCACACTCTGGAACAATTTTCAGCAGTGTAACATTTTTTGGCTATACATACTGCAGACACTAAGTGTGACATGCGTTTAAAATGCACGTTAAGTAGGTTGCAGTGTGCACTAAGAGAAAGAACAAACCAAGAAAATGTATTGCCCTGGTTTTCCCCACTCCAGAATGTGGCCTTTTTCTCTTCCTTTGGCTGTTAGAAGATGAAATAAGACACCGCTTGTAGCTTGGACCTCTTCCTCTGCAATGCAGCCTTAGGCTGCAAAGTTCTTCTCAGAGGGACTCAGATAGAGGTCTTCCATGGTATAGATTAATTCAAACTGTTGGCTGCCTTCTTAAACAGGACACACACACACACCACCCCGCACAGATAAAGCAAAGGAGCCTGGACTGATATGGTGTTCAAGGCAAGACAGATTGCAGCTGCTTCACTTGCTTTGATTACACCAGCTATGCTATTTGCATACAGAAAAGTCTATAACTCTCCTTCAACTTCAGCTGTGACTTGTTTTTTCCTCTGCAATAAATAACTAATCCGTACTCAGGGTCACTGTACAACTGAAGCTGCAGTTTTGGAGGACCTCTCTCTCTCTCTCTCTCTTTCTCTCTCTCTCTCTCTCTCTCTCTCTCTCTCTCTCTCTCACACACACACACACACACACACACACACACACACACACACACACACACACACACACACACACATTCTCTCTCTCTCTCTCTCTCTCTCTTTCTCTTTCTCTCTCCTTTGCTACTGACTTCCAGAATATAGATAAACATCCCAAATCAAAAATGTTAGGCACGTAAGGAAAAAGGAGAAGTGGAATCTGAGCATTGAAATTGGGTTTTAAGTTAAAAAGGGGGGGAGAGGGGAAATATAACTCCCCAGCCGTGTCTGTATAAAACCCACCAAGATTGTATACCACTACAGTACACTTTTGTGTTTTTATCATTTGTGCACGTATGCTTCCTTGCTCACAGTCACGTTCTCAGTGACATTTAGAAGCCTACACCAAGTGGGAGAAAACATGAAGAACTAGGAATATGACAGCACTAATGCAGAAGAGTGTTCTACTTAAGCTTCATACAAGAGGCATCATGAACTCAATGTTTTATTTGGAATGATGGAGATATCTATCTATCTATCTATCTATCTATCTATCTATCTATCTATCTATCTATCTATCTATCTATCTATAAATAAAGAAAGAAAAACTAAGAACAACAGGGAAAAGCCACAGAAGCACAAAACACAGTATAAGCCCCTACCAAATTTATTAGTTCAGTGGTGCATAATCTTTTTGGCACCATATCCTCTTGAGCTCCTTGATGAAATCATATTTATTTATTCATTTATTTATTTTTCCCCAACTTTCTCATTAAAAGGACACAAAGTGGCTTACAGCACTAAAAGGACAATGTTTAAAAGCTAAAAAACAGTAAATATAGAAACTTGAAAAAGAATTAAAGAAGTATATCAAGAAAAAGATAAATAAAGCCAACACTAAACATGCTTAAAAGCAGCAGAGTGCAGCAATCCCATTTGGGAACTTAAAAAACCCCTCTCAAATAGCCAGTCGCGTAGAGAAAGTCTGTCTAAAGAGAAAGATATTTGCTTGCTTGCTTGCTTGCAGGAGGACAGCAGAGATGGGCCAGGCTGGCTCACCATAAGAGAACATGTGGTGATGGCATCTTGTCTCTCTGTGTGTTGTGTCATTACAGTCATGACGGGCTCTTTGTGACTCCATGTCCATGGAGTTTTCTTGGCAGGAATATGCCCTAAACACATCCAATCTCACCTGATTTTGGAAGCTAAGCAGGGTCAGCCCTGGTTAGTACTTGGATGGGAGACCACCAAGGAATACCAGGTGCTGTAGGCGCCTGGAGTAGGAACTGGCAAACCACTCCAGTATTCCTGCCAAGAAAACTCCATGGACATGGAGTCACGAAGAGTCGGTCATGACTGTAATGACACAACACACACACACATACTCTCCTAGATGCCTTTAGAAGAGGATTGTGCAGATTCCTGGAGGAAAAGTCCATTGAAGGTTATAAGCCATGGTAGGGGATACGTGTTATTTCTAGGCTTAAAAGGAGGGTGCCTCAACATGCCAGATGTAGGGGAGTAGTAACAGGTGAAACTATCTAATTGTCTCATTTGCTCCCAGAGGTATCTGGTGGGGCCACTGTGAGATACAGGAAGCTGAACTAGATGGGTGTTTGGCCTGATCCAGCAGGGCTCGTCTTATGATTTTAGGCCAGAGTCTAGGAGCAGCAACAGAGAATGCCTTCTCCCATGCCCCCACCAAGTGTGCTTGCGAGGATGGTGGAATGGAGAGAAAGGCCTCCCCTGATTATCCTGATGGTTGAATAGGCTCATAGAGGGAGATGTGGTCTTTTAGATAGCTTTTACCCAAGCTACCCCATCCCTTGCCTTTATACATGACAAAGATAAAAAAAACCACAAACTTGGAAATAACTATATTACATAACATATTTTTAGTTCCTTGTCTCTCCCCTTCCTCTGCTGTCAATTGGTTAATTTAAAAAACCACCTTAGCTTAGTTTTAAAATGGTTAAGATAAAAGGCAGTAAAAGTAGATGAAAGTGTTGGTGAAACACCTGGAATAGCTTCTTCTTGGTTTTGTCACCAGGTTGTAACTCAGGTTGCAACTGAAGCCTGATGGGCTAAGCCCTCTGCCTATGACAATCCATCCAGATAACTCTGTGAAATGGTAATCAGGTTGCATTCAAGAACATCTCTTTGCAGTATCTTGTAGATAAAGAACCTCTATCTTCACTATATTTACATCTTTGTCCATCCAATGAAAAAGGAGTAATAATCTATGCATTCATCTTTCTGTGTTGCACACCAGTATCCACTAACATCCATTAATGAACTTGGCCATGAGAAATCAGTGCTGAACAACCACTATTGTCCTAGGCAAGTAGCAGTGTTGGCTGTGGCAATGGAGAAACATCATCAATTTGAACTATACACTAGTAAGGGGCAGCTTCTGAAGGAAGCTGGCAATGTTGTCTTCAGTTGTGACATGTTGTAGCAAGACTTTCATCTGATTGTTCATGGTGGTCGGGGGGTTAGTAAGCTAGCCTTAGAAAAATGTCTGATCTATTACTGCACTATATATAGTCCCATGAAATTCCTGATCTTTATCAGTTCCTCCCTTTTCCAGGAACATTGTAATCTCTTCTCCTTGTTAGAGATGGGCACGGAACGAAACGACAAACAAAAATTGTGATGAAAATGAAACGAAACGAACAGAAATATGAAAATTGTGGTCGTTACGTTTCGTTTCCGTTAATGGTGATGCGCAATGAAATGAGCTGTTTTAAATGTTAAAAAACGCCCTGGACATCCGTAAAAATGCAATGATAATTATTTATATTGTCTGATAATACCTACCGGGGGGTTGAGGTCCTTAAAACGTTTGTTTTTGTTTTCTCCCATCGCGATGTATTTTTCTTTTCCCTTTAAAATGGATGTCGCCACCAGCCACAAAATGGAGGCAAGTCATGTGATGGGATCATGTTCAACCAACAGCATGCCCAGGTCACAGACTGGGTGGACAGGTCTGGCAGCCACAGAGGGCATAAAAAGCTCTGGCAGCCCCTGTCCTCCTTGCAGTCTCTGGTGGGAGTTAGGGTGGGATTGCTGTCTCTGCGACTCTAGCTTCAGTCCTGCAACCTCCCTGTGTGTGCGCGTGCTGCATACCTCTCAGTGAGTACCCCCCCTTGCCCCGCAGTGCAGTCACTCTGTGGCTGCCTTGCACCCTGGGCAACGCCCGCCGCTGCCTTTGCAGCCTCCCTGCTTACCTAGTCTATACTGTGTCTCTGCCAGCATCCATTTTTTTAGTGTTTTCCCTCTGGTCTGGGGCGTGGGGGGATGCCTGCGCACATAAATGCTTTAAAAATCGCACAAAAAGCGGGTAGAAACGACAAACAAAAAAACAAAAAACGGTAACGAAATTTTTCCAAAAATTTGCGACAAACGGAACTGAACCGAAACAGACCTCTTAACGACAAATGAAAAACCGAAACACCATGTTTTTGTTCTGTGCCCATCTCTACTCCTGGTTGTATGAGTTTGCTAACAAGTGAACATGTACAGAGAAGAACACTAAAATTAGCTTTCTTCAAACAATAATGGCAGATTTCTGAAGGCTTCAGCCCTCCTCCAGATCTGCTCAACAGCTTAAGAGCTTCTGAGCAGACACTGAGATGACCATTATTTATTTATTTATTTATTTATTTATTGGATTTCTATACCGCCCATCTGACAGCGAGGTCACTCTGGGTGTTGGGAAAGTGTCCTCCTGGGCAAAGTGAAGGTATTGTATGTAGTTCTGTGACAGAGTCCATAGTTTCCATGCAGAATGTCTCAGGTCCATGCTCATCATCTTCATGTCAGACTAGAGGAAAAACCCTGGACAGCCACTGCCAGTGAGTAATTGACAATATGGGTTCGCTGGATCAATGACCTCACTTAGTATAAGGCAGCGTCCTTTCTTTCCATATAACAGAAAATTGACAGCATAAATGAAGGTGAGTTGCATACGTCTTCTATTTTACAGCAGAGATATCAAGAACTCTAACAACATAAGAGGTGGAGCTGACTTCCATCAGGGATATGCTAAACATAGAACAAATTGTCACCATTTGTGATAATCTATAAGTGCATCTGTCAACTGAATTCACTCGCTTGAAACCCCTGTAAGCGATTAGCATTTGATTCAATATCCTGAACACAACCTCTCTGCAGATAAATTCAGTTATAGCAATAAAAAGAACAGATAATGATCTTACACTGAGTTATTTTTATGTTCTAGGTATACGTGAGCAGTTGTGCTCAAGAGACAACATCTGATGATGATTCTTCTAACTGAAGCCCAAAGGGCATGCTTTCATTTCTGAAACTATTTCCAAAACGCTTCACTCATCTCAGAAGATCTGGCTTCTCACTGTGTCATCTGGAAAGTAGAAGATCAGATTAAACATGCTTTCTTGAGACTCCCTTAGGACAATTCTGGTGGTGTCCACCGGACATAGCTTGCTCCAAATTGGGACGTTTCAGACACAGGAAGAGCAATGCAATATGAGGTTTCAAGGCTTTTTCATTTGCTCAAGCCATCTGTCCACCTGAAGCTATCCAATCTATCCAAGAAGCTTTGAGAATTATGTTCCTTCTTTTTAAGCAATTCTGTTACCTTGCCCTGAAAAGTTTAAAGCCATCTTTTAATTTGCTAGGTCTCCAGCTATCGGCAGTAAGGACTTAACAGCATTGAAGCTTGTCCATGGACTTGCCCACAAAGCTTGTAAAGCCTTATTATAAAAATTCATGTTGGTGTAACTTTTGCTTTCTTGCAATCATTACTCACAGAACCAGAAATAAAAATATAGATAAGGGAAATAGGTTTGCTCAGTGATCTAGCCAACACAAGTTGGCTCCATTCCTATTGAGCTTGTAGAGGGGAGTCCAACTTACATTATTCCATATGGTGTTTGGCCTTTTAAAAAACTGCCTTAATACTGACTTTTAAAATGGGTTTAAATCTGTTTTTGAAGCCAATGGGAGCTTTGGTCAGCAGAAGGATGATGATTCATTGATAATGTAATGTAATGTAATATAATAATATTTATTTATTTATTTATTTAACTTTTATGTCACTCATCTGTTCAGAGATCACAATGGGCAGTATACAAATTAAAAAAATACAATCAATAATTATAAAACACCAAAATAATAAATTGATACAATAACATAAAATAAAATGAACAACCAAACCAAACAAAAAAGTCAGCTACAATAAATTAAATTAAAAAGCAATAAAGTAATAAACATTAAAAACAGGTGGTTGTACTAGGTGTTATATATACATACGCAGAAGGTATTGTAGAGGTCCATTGGGAGAGGCCCCTCAGAAATTTTCTAGCTGCCAGAAAGGTTCAGCGGACCAGGTTGCATAACACCTAGAAACAGAAATAACAACAATATCAGAAGTTGTGGCCACAGCTTCTGAAAATGGAGATCAGGTGGAGTGAATGAATCACCAGTATGTATCACAGGTATTAAAAGTGTTTCCAGAAATGGGGATCCGCCATTGATTCTCAGTTCTCAGATAAAACATTTTCCTTCCATAGACACATATTTCTTTTTTTAGTATTTGCTAGCAGTTTTTAATGGTATTTGGATGTTTGATTTGCATTTTTTAGGTTTTGATGTTTATTTTCGCTGGGGACTGTTTTGTGATTGTACTGTTTAGTCACCTGGGGTGACATGTCTGTACACTGCCCAGAGTTCCCTCTGGGAAAATCGGGCGGTTTATAAGTCCAAGAATAAATAAATAAATAAATAAATACAGTTTTTCAAAGTTGTCATGTCTGCACAATCAGCTTGCAAACAGTGTCTGTGCTCTCTTCTTGATGATCACTTTAGAAACCTAAGCAAGCTCATTTGCAACTTGTAGGCTTGAATAATGTCTTAAGAGAGCTCTACATCTAAGAATGGACTCATTGTGAGGTCTATCAAAGATGCCAAATGCAGTCTGATACCTGCAATGCCTACTAGCCAATATATTCAGAACTGACATTCAGAGCAGACTTGTAGTGCTAGGCATGGGGAGAGGGAGCACTTTAATCAACTCTTCCTCAAACCCCTCCAGTATGACTGGGCCTAGAGGGATGCAGTAGGTATTATCAGCAGCTCCCTTGCGATATGCTCTGCTACGAAGTAGGGATGGGCACCTTACAAAAAACCAAAATGCTGTTTTGTCATTTTGTAAGCTTACAAAATGTTTCGTAACAAAACAAAATTACAGACAGCGTTTTATTACAAAATGAAATGAAACACTGTTTTTTTCAATTTGAAAATGAACCATTTTTGTTACTCTATAAAATGGCTCACCTGGGACCTAGAGGCATCACATTTGATGCCTCTAAGACCCAGGGGAGCCTTTTTGTAGAGTAGCAAATAGTTTTGTTACTGTTTTGTTTCATTACAAAAAATTTACAAAAATTAATTTTAAAACAAAATGAAATGAAATGCAGGGGGAAATGAAACGAAACACTCTTTTCTTGTTTCGTGCCCATCTCTACTTCCAAGTGATACTGAAAATCTTATTTCTTGGACTACAGTTCCAAGAAACCATCAAGCCTGGGAGTTAAAGTCCAGGTCTTTCTCACACCCCCAAGGTCTAATTACCCATGGTTATTTGTAAGAAAGGGAATAGATCAAGGAAAGGGTGGGAAGGGTTAGTGCCAATGCCACTGCCTTCAGAGAAACCAGGTAAGATTAATTGGTTAGAAGCATTTGCCAGAGATCCTGATCTTGGGTCTCCTACGCATCACACCATCTTGTTTGATCTTGGGAGAACAGTTGCGATGAATCATTTCCTAGTTGCTTGGTAACTGTTTCACAGTGTTCAGCGTACACTGTTCTATTATGGTTGCATCTTCAAATTTTACTCTGGCACAACAGGCACTAGAAGCTTCCTTTTGCACAAATGACAAATGAGTCCTTAGCTGGAGTTGAAAGAGTCAAATCTCAAATAATGAGTGTTGAAGCCACCACTTATTCATTTCCAATGACAGTTCTTCAAACATCCATTTGGCTTCAGTGATAAGAAGAAGCATCCTCCCTCTCCTGTAGTTGCAAGGGCCAAAGTCACATGGACAACACAGAATGAAAAAGACAACACATAAAAAGCAAACCAGAACTGAAAGGCAAATATCCTTCTGCAGGATGGGAAGGGGAACTTGGGCCTGCAAGGTCATTTGGCTTAGCCCAGTCACTTCTTTCAAAGGGTTAGGTGGACATTCTTTCTAGAGTATATTGTCAGGGACCAGAAGGCTGCAGTTGAGGGGAGAAATTGGCTAGTCTTCTGCATGACTGGAAACGGCTTTCATTTATGCTGCAGGCACCTTGGATCTCAGCCACAGCCTGTAAGAGAGAAAGCAGATTTTTGAACTGGGCCAGACAAGGCACAGTAGTGTAATAAATCACAAGCCGTCCTGTCGAGAACAGCCTCTATGTGTTGTAATTACGCTACCCACTGTCCAGAAAGGTTTGTACAGCTTTCCCACATATTCCAACTAAGCAGTGTGAAGGCCATTGCAAACACAGCATTGCTACAAGAAGCACTTTTAAAAGAAAAAGAAAAAGAAAATTCTGACAATGATTTGAAGGGTTCAGTGTTTAATGGTTAAGCGAAGGGAGGCATTCATTTCATTCTGAAATGAGGCAATAGATTTCATGGTTTTATTTTTCCATTCATGCATGTCTTTTCAACCCGCTCTCTCTTCCACTAAATTATCTCTTCTGCTCAATGCTTACGCTTTGAGATAAATATTGCTTGAATAGCAAGGCAAGAACAGTGCTCTGGATTTGTGCCCTCCAGGAAGGACAGCCCTCCTTTACTCACATACAGTATCTGTTGTTTGTTTCACCTCTTCTAGGAAATAAATTTATTGGATATTCTTCTTATCCTGAACACAGGGCTATCCTATAAACACATGTAAAGTGAGCCGGTATCGATGCCGGGAGGTTACACTAGGAATGATTTGGTAAAATCTGATTCACAAATACAGGAATATATGATGATTCATAAAATGCATGAATTCAGTTTTTTAAAACAAAAAATACTTTCTATGCCTCCAGCTTTTGTCTGATGCATTCATATCAGTCTCACACGCATTTCACCACCCGGACTCTATTTCCTGTGTCCGCAAACACCCACACTCAGGGCCCAAGTAGACCAGGCAATTCCTTAAGAGCTGGTCGTGTGTGATGGTCACAGCAGGAGCTTTTTTTCACCTTTGCAATTGAGCTTCCTTTGTTATGTAATTGCATTCCAGGCCATATTTATTTATGTATTTATTTTGAATATTTTTACCCCACTTTTCTCCTTGGAAAACAACCCAAGGTGGTTTACAATAATAAGGGACAGCATACAGCCCAGAGCATTACATATTCAAATTAAGAACAGGGAATTAGAAGAGGCATCTTAGAACATTAAAAGATAACATTAAAGCTACAAAGAGCATGCAAAAAGAATGAAAAATACATTGTGAGGGGTGTAGAGTAACATGGAAAACACTGGTGTTCTTATTAAATCCATCAATGTAACCATGCATGGTAATTCATATAAAAGTCGCATATTAGGTAGTCCCTCATTCAGGGAAAGCTTGCCTGAAAGGGGTCTTTGCCTGCTTTAGGAAAGACAGCATACACGGGACAGTCCTGGCCTCCAGCAGGAGGGAATTACAAAGTCTGGGAGCTGCAACAGAGAAGGCCTTTTCATGTGTTCTTCTAAGATGCGCCTGTGAAGGTGGCGGGATGGAGAGAAAGGCTTCTGATGATTAGCACCCGAGCCGGTTCATAATGTGAGATTCTATCTTTGAGGTAGCTTGGACCCAGGCTGTTCTGTGCTTTGTAGGTTAAGGTCGGCACCTTGAATTGTGCCCGATAGCTTATTGGCAGCCAGTGGGACTGCTTTAGTAGGGGTGTAATGTGATCTTTGTAACCCACCCCAGTCAGCAATCTGGCTGCTGCATTTTGGACCTGTTGAAGTTTCCTGAGGCTTTCCATCGGTAGCCCCACGTAGAATGCATAACAGTAGTCCAGCCAGGATGTCACTAGGGCATGTCACAGTGGCCAGAGCAGGTTTCTCAAGAAACACGTGTAACTGGCATACTAGTTTTAATTGTGCAAATGCAGTCCTGGCCACACACATGACATGGGCATCTGAGCTCAAGGATGAGTCCAGGAGCACTCCCAAGCTATGCACCTAAATGTTTCCAATTTTTCAATATGCTTCTTCTTCTTCTTCTTCTTCTTCTTCTTCTTCTTCTTCTTCTTCTTCTTCTTCTTCTTCTTCTTCTTCTTCTTCTTCTTCTTCTTCTTCTTCTTCTTCTTCTTTGTAAGTCTAACCTCAAACATGGAAGACTGCCTTCGACCCTCCTTTTGAACATTTGTGCACTTCCAGCTTTTGTGGTATGTTATTTCTAGAGAGGGACATGGATTTCAAAACAAATAGCAAAATTCATTCAAAAATGGCTGTCATCAATTCATTTTCATGCAAATCAACAACCCGAATGAATACAATCCAATTAAATTTAGTGATTTTTTAAATATATTAATTAATTGGGCTATAAAATGCTTCATACTCCATGGTGCCTAGATACAAAAACATTTTCAGAGAAGCTTCCTCCAGTCCCTCAAGGTAATGATTGGATTGGATTTCTGATGTTCAAGTTATATACGCACAAAGAGGGCTCCTCCAGGAAAGTTTTCCCTAGGCATCCAGAGGCACCAAACTTGCAAAGAAGCTTCCTCTGAGTTTCCTCTACAATCCCTCTACAAGGTCCTACCTTCTTCTATGATTACGTTTGTACCGTGTTAGCGTTATTCACAGTCACGTGGTTTTGTCCCTGTTCAGTCCCTGTTTCTGTTTACTCATGGTCGTGATAATTT
This sequence comes from Phrynocephalus forsythii, assembly GCA_029282475.1. Classification (NCBI taxonomy): domain Eukaryota; kingdom Metazoa; phylum Chordata; class Lepidosauria; order Squamata; family Agamidae; genus Phrynocephalus; species Phrynocephalus forsythii. The sequence goes on along the minus strand of JAPFRF010000006.1, from coordinate 69,752,734 downwards.
GTCTCGTGACAAGTGTTACTTCATGGCCTTGTTTCATGACAAGATCTGCTTTTTTGGGGGAAACCCCATAAAAATAAAGAACGCACCACACTCCCTGTGCTTTGTCTATTTGAAATGTTGATCCACAGCACTCAAAAGTTCGAGAGAAATGGATGGACACAAGTTCATGAGTTGAAGATTGCTTTCGTTGCATGACAGTTGTTACCTCACTGGACCTTGTCCCGGAACAGGAACAGAGACAAAATAATTCCCCAGCCCAGGGACAGGTATGGCTTCTCACGCTCTCTTCCCGGTTCCAGGGGTGTGGTCAAGACAACTATTTGCGGTCACGCTATGGACGTGAAGTAAGTTTTTTTTGTACTGGTCCCAAGCGGGACAGCAAGGAGGGACGAACGGGATGTGAATAACCACCCAAGTTTGATGAACACTGGGTTTCCCAACGACAGTTGCTGAAGGGCACTTTCCAGGGGAGGGGGAGACTTTATGGGTTTATAACTTAGATGTCTGAAACAAAAAGCTTCTTTGCATATTGGTGTCTCTAGGTGCTTGGGGGGGCTCTTTAGGGGTGCATAGCTAAGACATATGGAATCCAAACTTAACAAAACCTAGGGGATTTATACAGGAGAGTAATGGAAAGCTTTCTGACAAGTTTGGTGTTTCTAGGTACCCTGGAGGCAATTTTATAGGGTTTTAAAGTAAAAGGTGAGTTGACAATTTGATTTATTCATTTGTAAGGGAAAAATCATTAAATCATTGTTTATGTTTCTTTAATCTTGACAAGTCACTAATCAAAACAAATCACAGTTTTTCTGATTCCCCCCCCCATCTCTAGCTATTTATAATGCATAGGCCCTCAGACGAGCAAAATATCCTACTTTTATCATTCATGCATCTCTACCATCCCTATAATTTAACAGCTGAACACCACTGTTTTTTTCTCAACACGTTCTTCAGACCAAAGGCTAGTACAGTGGATTTATAGATTGATAAAGTACTTTCCCTGCCTTAGTTCAAGTACGTGTACTATAGCTCTCCAACAGAGAATTCTAAGTGTCCCACCACACTAAAACTACTAGGATTCCTTGGAGGGGTACTTTGATGGTTCAAGACATTGCTATGATTGTTCAGTGCAGATACATTCTAGAGTTCTGCTAACATTTTTAACATCTTAATGTCTTAAATGTTCACAATAGCAGCTCAATGTGCAACCAAAGTGTAATTTATCCAGCAGTTTAGCCCACCATGGATGTGGTGCAATTGGTTATGTTTTCCTCTGACTGCATGGTATACAGCTAATTATGGACCATCGTATCCTTACATGGCCCTCCCATTTTAGTAGGGTTTCTGGCATGTGCAATCATAAAAATGGCAGTGGTGGGTATGTCCTAAGGCAGAAGTACTGAAGACATTTTCAGTGGGATATTGCAAGGCAGTGAACAGAGGGAGCACCCCTCCTCTTTTGTTGTCTGACTATTTTAAAAAACGTTTTCATCCAATTCAACGCTGCACTTGTATGCATTCATTGCCATGTCACTTGAAAATTTAAAGTTGCAGTTACAGACTGCAGGAACATGAATTTTGCACTTCCCCATGTGTGTGTCCACAATATGTGTGTATCTATGGAAATGCAAAAGTTGCCATTGGTTTATAAAGAATTTTGATTGATCCATCATTATCAGCATAATAGGTGACAGCTTGGAGGGCTGACAGCTGAAGGCAGAAGATGAAAGGGAGGGTGAAGAAGAATTGGGAAAGAGGGTGATAGTAATGGGAGAAGGAAGGGGCAACAGTGGTCCCAGTGAAAACTGCAGCAATGTGAGTTGTGGCCTAGTTTCTTGTCCCATAACTATCTGGGATAAGTAAATGTTTGCATGTGGAAGGAAACATTGATTTCAATGCCATAAGCAACTTCCAAGTAACGGTAACCCTTCTGAACCCAATCCACTCCTGGAAAAACTTCCTTGTCTATTTGCCCTCTCAATCAATGGCTACAAGAAAGCATTTGTGATGATGTAGAAGCTCAGTTGCCCTTGATATGGAAGGGACCGTGCCACATTTGGTCCTGCACTCACATTCCAGAGATGGGAATGGTGTGCTGGCAAATTAGTATTATTTGAATAATTTTGATTTGCTAAAATGTCTTCCAAGTTCCAACCGGGAAAGTTGGAAGACATTTTAGCAAATCAAAATAATTCAAATTTGAAAACCTAAAAAATTCATGGATTTGGATCCTCAGAAGGGAATAAAGTTATCTTCCAATCAAGCAAGTTTCTTGTAATGCAACTGTGAGCAACAGCAAAGGGCTTCCACTCCTCAGGTGTCATCATGTGCATAAAACATTTTCAGTTAAAGACAATCTTGCTTCCTGCTAGACACCCACTGCTTTAGGCCTGCATATTATTTTTGAATGAGGGCCTCGCTTTTCATTTGCCTTCCACAATGATGTCTTCAACTGTTGCTTTGCTGTCACTTGTAGAGTTTGTATATACAGCATTAAGGACTGCTCCTTCTTGTGACTGAAAATTGCTAACAATGATTTCAATGGGTGTAAGAAGAATGGAGTGTGACTTTTGCCTGAAATCGCTAATACAGTTTGAGGATTCTAAACTAAGACAGCATTGCGAGTGCAGCTGTGTTTTCTCCCACTGATGTAACACCTCCGAGAGGATGATTTACGAACGATATCATTATAGTCCCATCAATATCAGTGGGATGAGGCCAGTGTGAGAGATCATTGATTTGCTCTCTGAGGATCAAAGCCTCTGCTTGTAATAGGATAACCATGCTCTCCCTGCACCCATTCCCTGCCATATTTACAGTATAGGCTATATACAATAGAGAGCCAGAATTGGTCAATAGATCTCACAAGTCTGATCTGTAAAATAGAGATGGGCACGAATAAAAAAAATGGCATTTCGTTTGTCGTTTGTCATTTGGAGGGTCCGTTTTGGTTCGTTTCCATTTTTCATGAATTTCTGCAAAAAAATCATTTTCGTTTTCATTCGTTTCATTACCATTTCATTGCCATTTATTTCAATTTTTTGTGATTTTTTTAGCATTTTAAGCAATTCACTCATATTGCAGCACCACAAAATTTCCGGTGTTTCTGTTTGTTTTGTTTAATTTTAGAGACAAAATTCGTTTGTCCTTTCATTACGTAATGAAACGAAAAAATGAAAACGGAAACAAAACATTGTTCGTTTTGTGCCCATCTCTACTGTAAAACATGAAGAACGTCCTCTGTGTTATGTATTGTTGTAATGCTACGGAGCATAAGCATCCCTACAGAACTATAGAACTCTGTCTGCCACTCTCAGCTCCAATATATATGTGACTGGAGCAAATAGTCTTTGCAAAGATGGATGGATGGTTCTCTTTTCCCTGTGCTTTACTCCCACATGGCTTTCTGCTTGTAATGATATTGCAGTGATATCCGGAGGTATGTTACTGAAAAGAGGTGCATTTAATTTGCATTTGCACCTGCCTGTATTGAAGCAGAATCGACAGCATGACACAGAAGATGAATCTTAAGCTGCAGATTCTACTAGAAAATTTACCTTTAAAACATAATACAGATTTGTAATAAAATAATGGGTCGCTTGAGGAAAATACATGCAATTATGTCCTTTTAATTTTCACATTCATATATACTTCCAGCTTCCATGCAGAATGTGCTACAAAATAATTTTTGTGGTCAAGTGCCCTAGGCTATAAATACACTTTTTCATCCTTACTGGACAGGGACTCACAACTAGAGAGGGGCACAGATTAAAAAATTGATTGCAAGACGTGCTAATGTGAAAATTTGTTAATTCGTTGATTTATATTTGTATGAAATGATATCCCAATGAATACAAATTGATGAATATTTAGTTGTTTTTTAATTTGCCGGGCTATAAAATGCCCCCCAAAGCACATTGAGATACCACATTTTCAGGAAAACATCCTCTGACTCTTCCCTTTAATTTGGTGACTCTAGGTGTCTTTGCTTTAAATTTAAAATGGATTTCCAATCAATTTATTAATTCATCTGAAAAGCATCCACAAATTTGCTTTTTGTGATTCATTGACCTTGGTGAATCAGAAATAAAAAGCTATCACAATTTTTCTGATTCGTCCCCATCTCTACTCAAAACTCATGCATTTAAAACAGTTATTTTCAGAGTGTGATAGCCATCTAGCAAGGGTGGAATAGAGCAGAGCTCAACAAGGACAGACTAGCTTCTGGGAATAGTCTAATGTGGGACATAACCGGAAAATAATACAATCAATCATCAGTTGTTCCAAATAGGTTCAAAGTAAAACTACTCTGATGCATCATCATTGATCATTTGGCAGTGACACACGGCACATCCTGGACAATGATGCACTTCTCTCATAGACCTTGGTGGTAGGCCTCTGCCCAGTTACAGGATCTCCTAGCAGCTTATCTAAAACAAGTTCTCCCTAGCATAAACAGATCACAACATAACATATAAGAAGAGCCATTCTGGATCAGGCCAAGGGCCCATCCAGACCACTTTCCTGTATCTCACAGTGGCCCCACCTCTGGTACCACTCCTCTGCATCTGCCTTTGAAGTACCCTGTTTTTAAGACTGGAGATTATACATCCTCATCATGGTTTGTAACCTGTGATGAACTTTTCCTCCAAGAATCTGTCCAATCCCCTTTTGAAGGCATCCAGGTCAGATGCCATCACCATCACCACATCCTCTGGGAGGGAGTTCCACAGACTAACAACATGCTGGGTAAAGAAGTATTTTCTTTTATTCATTCTCACTCTGCCAACCTTCAATTTGAGTAGATGATATTCCCTAGTTCTGGTATTTTATGAAAAGAAAAAGAGTGTCCCTCTATCCACTTTACTCATGTCCTCCATAATTTTATACAGCTCAATCATATCCCACCTCAAGGGCCTTTTTTCAGACTAAAGAGCCCCAAATGCCTTTCCTCAAAAGGGTGGTGCCCCAGCTCAGTAATCATTTTAGTCACTCGCATCTGCACCCTTTCCAGTTCCACCATGTCTTTTTTGAGATGTGATGACCAGAACTGTACACAATGCTCCAGGTGTGGTCTTACTATAACGGAGATAACAGATACAGAATCTAGAGCAGTGGCAGACAAAGGTATCAAATATGTCCCCATGATAATTTGGGCAGCATTTTGACATAACCTAGTAATGCTGTCCATATCATTAGTGTGTGTATCTGTTAACCATATGGTATATGTCATTCCCACAATGTGGAATTCTACAAAGGGCAAATGGCCCAGTCTCTGTGCAAAAGAATAAAGGGGCACAACTTTGACATCAGAAATGGCAATTTTGAAAAACCATGAAGAGGGGGTTTCAGTCACCTTCTAATTGAAAGAATATTTCAGTCTCCCAGACAACTCTGTCAGTGATTTTAGATGACCCTTTTGGAAGAAAGCAGCTTCAACAACAGTTTTGATAGGAAACAACTAAAAAGCCCTTAAGAACTTGCTTTTTAGAGAGGCATTTGGTGACCATTAGTGGGGTTTTTTGTGTGTGTGTGAAACATTAGCCACCATCTTTGATTATTATTTTATTATTTTATTATTTTGATTTTTATTGTTATTGTTGAATTGTGATTGCTATAAAATGCCCAGAGTTCCTTCAGAAGACAGGTGGTAAAACAAACAAACAAACAAACAAACAAACAAACAAACAAACACAGTTCATCAGGAGGATCTACTGTATCTACTTTGGCTTTGGATGCAGGGAGAAGATATCTATTGCACACTATACATGCTGCTGACCAGGTCACCAATGGAAGAGTGTCTGTGTTTCCATCCAGGAACTGTTCTGTGAATGACTACGGTTTGGTAAGGTCATTAACAATGGCTGTACTTTTAATTTCATTGACATTTACATTTGACATTAGTGCTTACACCCCACATTCCCATGATATAACATACATATGCATTTGTACAAGTATGACTGCTAACTCAGTATCTAGGCATCTCACATGTATTACAGGCCATGAAAGTGTGCATCAACATGATAAATTATCATGCCATTCTGTTCTGCCATTTGATTTTTTAAAATATTTGATCATGTATTTAGCTGTCATTTTACAGTATTTTATGTATGCACAGCTTAGAGATTTTATTATAGCAAATAGTGTATAATTTTATAAGCACATTAGCAAATGCACCCAGCTTTCCCTGCATTATAATTCCAGTAGTTCCATTCTCCTTCATCCCAAGTGATCCGCCTTTCCTTTTTCTGACATATTTTTTCTCCTTTTTGCCCAAGAATTCATGAAGCCCTTATTTAAAAGCTAGGAGACTCACCCTCAATCCAGTGTCCTCTTTCTTTTGCACATATGCCACTTCTCTTACATTCACTCTTCTTGCAACAGCTGTTCAGAAGATTAGTACAAACAGTAATTTTGGTTGTTGTTGCTGTTGTTGTTGTTGTTGTTGTTGTGTCGTTACAGTTGTGACTGACTCTTTGTTCATGGAGTTTTCCCTTGATCTACTATTAAATGCAACAGTAGATCAAGGGAAGCAATAGTACCACTCTATTCTGCTCTGGTCAGACCCCACCTGGAGTACTGTGTCCAGTTCTGTGCGCCTCAATTTAAAAAAGGATGTTGACAACCTCAGGCGGGTACAGATGAAGGTGACCAGGATGGCTGAAGGTCTGGAAGAAATGTCTTATGAGGAACGGCTTAGGGAACTGGGAATGCTCAGCCTTTCAAAAAGAAGGCTAAGGGAGGATATGATAGCTATGTTTAAATATTTGAAAGGATGTCATATTGAAGAGGGAACAGGTTTGTTTTCCATGGCTTCCGAGACTAGGACTCGGGGCAATGGTTTCAAACTGCAGGAAAAGATAATTCCATTTGAAAATTAAGAAGAGCTTCATGACGGTTAGAGCTGTTCGGCAGTGGAATATGCTGCCTCGGAAGGTGGTGGAGTCTCCTTCTTTGGAGGTTTTTAAGCAAAGGCTGGATGGCCATCTGTTGGAAATACTGTGATAGGGTTTTCTGCATGGCAGGGGGCTGGACTGGATGGCCCTTGAGGTCTCTTCCAACTATGATTCTATGTTTCTATGATTCTACTTTTGAAGTATGTTGGGAGAAAATGAAAACATATTACTGACTAAGAAGCAGTGTGGGGTGGCTGTTGTTGTTTTAACTCATTTTAAGCACAGTAGTAGGATAATGGGTTTAAATTTACTTTGGAGATGGCCCTAGTAAGTCTTCTTTCATAACACACATCAAGGGACAACTTGATGAAGTAGGCATGCTTGTTTCTAGTATCTAAGCTCACTGGGCAATTAATATTTTAATTAGATTCATAGTACCTTGACCATAGACTGAAGATGCATAGATGCAGCATAATATTTACTGTATACAAACAGAACCTCAGTGATTGGTTAATAAACATAGACAACGGAAGTAGAAAAATTATGAAGGTTACTGGATGAAGTGAAATGAAATACAGTCACCCCCCGCCATTTCACGGTTCAGGTACCGCAGTCCCACTACATCGTGGGATCGCAGTACCTGCACCTCGGGGCGGTGGGGGGGCAGTGGGGGGCGATCGGGTCACTCCACGCCACCCCTCCAGGTTCCACCAAGAAGCCTCGGGGCAGCATGGGGGGCGTCGTGAGGCAATTGGGTCACTCCGCGCTGCTCCCGGGCTCCCCCGAGAAGCCTAGGGGCGGCGTGGGGGCGGCGTGGGGCAATCGGGTTGCTCTGCGCCACCCAACCAGGCTCCCCTGAGAAGCCTCGGGGCAGTGGGGGGTGGCAGCGGGGAGCGATTGGGTCACTCCGTGCCGCTCAACCAGACTCCCCCGAGAAGTCTCGGGGCAGCGTGGGTGGTGGTGGCGGGGAGCGATCGGGTCACTCTGTGCCACCACCTCAGGCTCCCCCGAGAAGCCTCAGGGCCACGCAGGCAGGCTGCAGAGCTAAGATCCTGCAACACTGCCTGCATGCGCCACCCCAAGACTTCTCCGACAGGCGCGCAATCACCCCCCCACCCGCTTCCGCATATCACACATTTTCATGCATCGTGGGTGGGGTGGGTCCCTAACCCCCGCGATCAGCAAGGGGTTACTGTAGAGTGATGGTACTGGTGATCAAACTGTATACATGTACAGTAGTGGAATTAGACTGAGAGACAGATGTGGAAGGAGAGAAAGAGAGAAGCTGACATGGATAATGAAGAATGCATGCTGCATGATTTATTCTATTGGGTAAGAGAAATTCATATTAGAATGCTCAGTGCTAATCAATTGTTAAAATTGCTTAAGGATCTTAATGATATCCTTTTCAATTTAAAAAGGGTGAAAACATCTTCTGACTGTATTGTTTTATGACCACTTTTTACACATTTTGAATGATAAGGTTTCTTATATATGAAATATAGATTTAAAAACATATATTGGACCAGCCAAATCAACTTTCTACTCAGAAAGAGAAAAATAAAAAGACAAAAAGTAAATAGACACAACAATTTCAACATTAGAGTTATGGAACTTAGATTTTGCCCATAAGAAAGCCAAAACATGTAGAGAAGGATGTCCAGATGGACTTTCATGAAATATCTGAGTTCCATGCAAACAATAAAAACTCTCCTGTGTGGATAGGAATGTGCATTTTGGGAAGGATATGTGGCTTTTCTGATTCCTTAGAGTTCATCTGTCAGCAGGTTATGTGTGAGAGCTGAGAATGGGGAGCCATGATAGAAGCCCTAGTCCAGTGTTGGCAAACCAATGGCACAGGTGCCAAAGGTGGCACTCGGAGCCCTTTCTGTGGGCACCCAACATCGCCCCTTCACAGCAACCTGTATTCAGGTAAAATTGCTGTATTGGCACTTTGCGAAAAATTAGTGGACTTTGAATTGCAGTTGGAGCACTCAGTCTCTGAAAGGTTCGCCATCACTGCCCTAGTCTGACAAAGAGGAGAGAAAGCCAATGCAGAAAGCATCAGCAGATCAGATGCTTAACATATATTTTTAAAAAGAAATCAAAAGGGTAGGATTATTGGATATATATTTTTTAAAAAAATAAAAGTGGTTGGTATTAGAAATGGGCACGAATTAAAAAATGGTGTTTTGTTTGTCATTTGTCGCTGAGAGGTCCGTTTTGTTTCATTTCCATTTTTTGCGATTATTTTGGAAAAATTTCATTTTTGTTTTTTGTTTTTTTGTTTTTCATTTCTACCCGCTTTTTGCATGATTTTAAAAAGAATTTCCGTGTGTGGGCATCCCCCAAAGCCCCAGACCAGAGGGAAAACGCTAAAAAAAATTGATGCTGGCAGAGAGTATAGACTAGGTTCGCAGAGGGGCTTCAAAGGCAGTGGCGGGCATTGCCCAGGGTGCAAGGCAGCCGCAGAGTGACTGCACTGCAGAGCAGGGGAGGGTACTCACCGAGAGGTACGCACACACACACACACAGGGAGGCTGCAGGACTGAAGCTAGAGTCGCAGAGACAGCAATCTCACCCTATCTCCCACCGGAGACTGCAAGGAGGACGGGGGCTGCCAGAGCTTTTTATGCCTTCTGTGGTTGCCAGACCTGCCCAGTCTGCAACCTGGGCATGCTATTGGTTGAAGTTGTCCAATAATTTACATGATCCCATCACATGGCTTGCCTCCATGTTGTGGTTGGAGTGGCGACATCCATTTTGTCATCCTTAAAGGGAAAAGGGAAATACATCGCGATGGGAGAAGACAAAAACAAACGTTTTAAGGACCCCAACCCCCTGGTAGGTAATAATTTCAAATAATTATTGCATTATCGCTGCATTTTTATGGATGTCCAAGGCGTTTTAATACCCAAGAAATCAATATTAGGCATCTGGGAGCCATTTTGGGTTGATGTCCCCTAACTCCCCTTAAAGGAAAAAAATACAGCGATCTGAGAAAAGACATAAATGCACATTTTAAGGACCCCAACCCCTCCTGGTAGGTATTATCAGACAGTATAAATAATTATCGCTGTGTTTTTATGGATGTCCAGGGCGTTTTTTAACATTTAAAACAGCTCATTTCATTGCACGTCGCCAGTAACGAAGACAAAACGTAATGAACACAATTTTCGTGGTTCTGTTCATTTTGTTCCATTTTCATCACAATTTTGTTAGTCGTTTCGTTATGTAACGGAATGAATAATGAAGAACAGAATGAAAAAATGTTCGTTTTGTATCCATCTCTAGTTGGTATGTTAAATCATTACCTTCATGTAACTTCCAAAGACCAATTCTTTTTCAGTCCCTTGCAAAAGTAAGGGGATAAAGCCATGCAGAAATATAAAAGAAACACTTGCATAGGGACCGTGAATTACTGTACTTCCTCATGTAATTTAATTAGCCGTTAAAAATAGTGCCAGAGCCTGTTTTCACAAGCAGGACTCAGTCGAAGGATGAAGTACTAGAGAGCATTTAAGCATATGCAAAGATGCTTTTCTACTCATTGAGCAATCATAAGCAGTTTACAGTAAAAAGCTCTGCAAATAAACTGCACACAAAAGCTATTCCAGATCATTGCTGCATCTTTCTCTTTTTGGATGTAAGTGGGAATCAGCAAATAATCACACAGGCCTCTGCGCAGGCCTCAGTAAATAACTAGCAGCTATGAATGCTAAGCTGAGAGTTTGAGTGAGTCCGTGCTCAATGCCCAGGTTTGATTAGGAATGGAAAGGATGTGGGGGAGGGGGAGGGGCACACAAAGGAAGAATGCACCCTCCAGAGTCTAGTGGCATTTGCAGCTTGCACAGAAGACTCCCTTATTGCCTCTATGGGCCACAGCATCTTTAACCTGCAATTGGCAGAATCCCCTATTCAAATGGCCCAGTGCTGGTAAGGGGGTTGGGGGGATGTGATCCCAAAAGGTGACACTGCAAACCTCTGCCATAGACAGGGAGGGGTTTCTGTGGTGACCCAGACAGTAAGATTATGGATCACAGATTTTTGCTGCCAATGATTCGCTGTTTGGGCAAAAGTGATTTTGTGTGTGTGTGCTTTTGCCAACGTTCCCAATCGCTTGTATACAAATTGCTCTTTAGACATAAAGGGAATGCAATACAGTAGGACCCCTGTATCCACTGAGTCATTATCCACTGATTCAGTTATTCATGGTTGGTTGGCAGAGGAAAAACTAAATAATTCAGCAGCCACAAAGCAAGATACTATTACAAAGAGCAGCTGTAAAGGAAGCTACTGTCATAAAACAGCAGCCATAAAGCAAGCTACCGTCACAAACAGCAGCTGTAAAGCAAGCTACTGTCATAAAACAGCAGCTGTAAAGCAAGCTACTGTTGCAAAACAGCAGCTATAAATCAAGTTACTATCACAAAACAGCAGCTTTGGGGATATTTTGGCGTTCCCTCTTATCCACGGTTTTCATTATCCACGGGAAGGCTTGGAGCCAATCCCCAGCGGATACTGGGGTCCTACTGTACAGCTCTAGGACAGTGGTCCCCAACGTTGGGTCCACAAATGTTCTTGGATTCCAGTTCCTAGAAATCCTGGCCAGCACAGCTAGTAGCGGTGAAGGTGCCTGAGAGTTCATTTAGTCCAAGAACACCCAAGGACTCAAGGTTGAGACCCACTGATCTGGCACACAGATCTTAAGCTTCCATCTGCCTTCTCAGGGGAGTGTTTATACTGTATATGCTCTATGCTACCATGCAGTTGGTTACTGGATTGTTTAGAAAGGGCTCTCCCTACTAAGGTAGCTAGACAACGAGGTGTGGAAGCAGCTGTCTGGTTGCATGTATCACCTTTCCCCTTTTTTGTCTGGTTTGGTCTGGGTTTGATACCATTTTGATCACAGGACAGACCTGTCTTTGAGAAAGATAGCTTCTGCACGAAGATCCCCATCTAGAGTTCATCCAAATGTTCTTTCCATAGGGGTGTCCATGGTGTAAGTCAACATTCATTCCCAGAACCAATATAGCTTCTTGTTGTAACAAAGTAGGTGATTTAAGTATGAGATCTAGCAGTGTCTTGTACGTACAACGTAACATTGTACACTGACATATCAATGCATTTATTTGTCAATTTCATTTATGATCTTCTGTAATGGTAAAAAAATACCCATTATACTGTACTTTGGTAGTGCTTTGACTGGTTCCAAACCATGGTGGAAGAGAGCTTTCGTGTGGATGAAATCCTTCACAAATTTCATTACCAGATGGAATATATGCTGGCATTTCTCAGAACAGAGTGGGAGGGAGGGTTTTTTGGCATGATTTTTCTGCTGACAGGAACAGACACTGCCCTCATGTCCATAGAATGGAACAGATGGAAATGTCTGCCTGAGTCTGGACTGCATGTTCCATGGGGTGGAGGGAGGGAGAGAAGACAGCTTTTTAAAACCCTCCTCTCTCTCTTTTTGGCCTTTCTTTTAGACTTACTCAATCTATCTCTCCTTCTCCATTTTCCTTCCATACCACTTGTTACAGGATTAATGGCACCATGTCAGAATCTCTCAATCTTCAACAAATTATTAGCTGAGCCAGCCCAGGTACCATGAGGGTGACATCTGCCCAGTGCCCACAGTCGCATAAAAGGCCATGGGCAGTGGGTTGGGAGTTGAGGGTGGAATGGAAGTCTTAAAGGTAGCAATATTAAGCTTCATTAGACCTTCTGCTATACTATTCTGGAAGCCCACTAAAGTCTTTGAAGCTGCTGGTTGAATTTTCTCCATATTCGGGGATGTAGATATTCTTGCAGAGTTTTCATTCAGAAGTGCAATGGTGATAGAGAATGTTTTGGAGTAATGATATCCATGCTTTGCTATGTTCCCATCTCTTGAAACCAGGATCTTCTCAAAAAGTACATTCTAGGATGGTTGATGACATTAAAATGACCATCCCTTATTTGAAGGGGCAGAAGAACTGGAGTGTCAAGTTTGGCTAGTTGTATGAAAGGGCAACTTTGCAGTGTTTCAGGCATGGATGAATACTTTGTCTTGTTTTTTGAAGGTTTCTTTTGTTTGATTGTATGAAAAAGAACAAGAGAGTGAGTTGCTAACTAAAATTATTGTCCTTGTAAAAGGTCCTGCGATGGCAAACCCCACATTTTCCAGAATAATTCCCTCTCTTGGTATAAGGCAATTTCCTGTGTTTACAAGTCGATCAAGTGTTTTGATACATTTCTAATAAATTTCCATTTTTTCTAGAAAATTTCCATAATCTAGGTTTCCATTCAATTAGCCTGGCCATATAACAAGCTTATTGGATTTATGTTGGAGTGGCAATTTGAATCTTGCTAAAGAACAGAAGGTATGCCCAGTTGTTCGTTACATTTATAATGAATGTTTATTCTGTGATTTCTTATCAAGTCAGTTTTGTTATGGCAACTCTTCAGAAGAGGGTGACTTCAAACAGAAGGCTGAGATAACCAGTCCCTTGCAAAGGGTGAGACCAGATCACCCTAATTTAGGATCTGTTTGCCAGGAGAGCAGCTGAGTGTTCTCTGAGATTTTAAGGCTTAGGCCTGAGACTAAGGTGGTGGTGATGGTAGTCTGTCAAGTTGGAACTGATGTACAGCAACCCTAGTCAGGATTTAAAGTTAAGTGATATATTTAAGGAGTGGTTTTATCTGCTCCATGCCCACAATGAGTTTCCATGGATGGGTAGGGATTTGAACCCATGCCTCCAAAGTTCTAGTCCATCATTCCATCTAGTCATCAAGCCACTGGTCATGCCACACTGGATATACTAAGGAATGGACTGCAAAATAATATGGGTTTAATGTCTGTGCTTGATAGAGATTGGCATAGTGGATTTCCTCTGCTATCTCGTAAACTGATATGCGCTTAACATCTCTGTGAAGGCCCTTGTGCTGCACCAATTAGCCAACTAGGTGCCAAATGGGAGTGGAAAAGACACAGAGGACCCAGACATTAGCTCCATGGCACACAATCATGTTAAATGTGGAAGAATACATTCTCCAGTGTTGCCTTTCCTGAGACTTTTCCTCTCTTATCTGGAGATCTGGTCACATACAGTACTGCAGTTTTTTCAGGCTTCATGTGTGCCTTAAGCCAACAAACTTGGTTGGCCAGGTAATTATGATGGTCTTCAAGAGACTCAGGCATCATTACCTAAGAGAGAGAACTCTTTTCCATAGTTGGTGAACTAATCCCACACATAAAGTGAAAAAGCCATAACTCCACACACACGCATACCCCACACACTGGGTTTTGCACAGTAGCTAAGCAACCTTCCTGCAGCTTGGGAAACTTCACAATAGGAAGTCAGACCATATGGAGTAGTTCCTAAGAAGCAGTTGCTAGGGAGCTTTGATGGTTGCTTAGCTAGCATTCCAGCTAGTTCTGTGTTAGTTTTGTTAATTGATTCTCAAACCTCTCCTCCCTTTTGAAATTAAGTTCAGATTCTTGTAATAACATTGGCAGTTTGATATTAAGATATTCACATTATAGGTAAATATCTAAGGAAGTTCTGCTTTAGTGGGTCCATGTAATCTGGGCCATTTCTTGTTCAGATGGACATATATGACAATTTTGGCTTTCTTCTTCACTGTCCTTTAAACAGACAGACAGACAGACAGACAGACAGACAGACAGACAGACAGACAGACAGACAGACAGACAACCCCCTCAACTGAAATCTCAATTTTCCCTTCTTGCCTGTGAAGAAATGTCTAAATGCTGATAAATTTTCATTTGCACATAGGGTAGATTACCTAGCAGAGAGAAGACCGTGTTATACCTGTCTTCTCTATATTACAGTTAAAAGATGAGGAACCAGTCAGATAAACGGGAGTGTCAGTTCCAATTCAGTTGCAGAAACATGGCTAAATGCACAGGGGTTTGAGGCCAGCAGCTCAAAGCTTCCTTCCGAGAAAGGCATCTGTCCTTTCTCCTCTACATTCACAGTCTGGTGGGATTTTTTAAAAAAAACAATCTCATGTCATGTCTGCCAAATTTATGAAGAAAACTAAAGATGTTATGCATACTAGGTTTTAAAAATTACAGATAATTTAAAATCCCCATCTATCCATATTTTTTTGTGTGAAGATGGTTCTATTTGAATTTGTTTTTAAAATAACTCTTCCTGCCCTCCTGATTTCAATTGCTATTCTCAGAACATTTTATTTGTATGTGTTATGTTTCTTTTGAGCCTTTATTCCACAGCGGCAGCAGACATGGTGCTCATCTCAATCCAAGCCTCTCTGACTTCCAAGATTGAACTGGATCAGATGCTTTGAAACTGCTTCATTGATAGTAAATCCATTTTTAAAAATCAGGCTGGCTGTAGTTTCATTTCCAACATGCCATGAATGGGGTTCTGCTCAGAACCACCACCACCCCACTGTTCTAGAAGGTCCCCTACAACAGTGCTCCCCAACCTTTTTATCACCGTGGACCGGGAAATGTTTGATAATTTTTCCCTGGCCCGCTTGCGGGGGGGGGTCGCGGCAGCGGCTGCGGCGATGGCGGGGCGGGGGCGATGGCGGGGGGTCGTGGCGGCGGCTGCTGCGGCGATGGCGGGCGGGGGCGATGGTGGGGGTCGCGGTGGTGGCGCGATGGCGGGGTGGGGGTGATGGCGGGGGTCGCGGCGGGGGGGCGGCGATGGCGGGCAGGGCGGGCGCGATGGCGGGGGGGGTCGCGGCGGCGGCGGCGTGATTGCGGGGGTCGCGGCGGCGGCGCGCGATGGTGGGGCGGGGTGATTGCAGGGGGTCGCGGCGGCGGCGGCGGTGATGGCAGGGCGGGCGCCATTGCGGGGGGGTTGCGGCGGCAGCGGCGATGGCGGAGCGGGGGCGATTGCGGGGGGGGTTGCGGCGGCGGCGAAAAGACCCGGGCCGGCCTGCGCCCCCCCCACCTCAACACAGGCGCGGCGTCGGCAAAAAGACCCAGGCCGGCCTGCGCCCCCCCACCTCAACACAGGCGCGGCGTCAGCGAAAAGACCCGGGCCGGCCTGCGCCACCGCCACCGCTCACCTCAACACAGGCGCGGCGGCGGCGAAAAGACCCGGGCCGGCCTGCGCCACCGCCACCGCCCACCTCAACACAGGCGCGGTGTCGGCGAAAAGACCCGAAAAGACCCGGGCCGGCCTGCGCCACCGCCACCGCCCACCTCAACACAGGCGCGGCGGCGGCGAAAGACCCGGCCGGCCTGCGCCACCGCCACCGCCCACCTCAACACAGGCGCGCGCGGCGGCGAAAGACCCGGGCCGGCCTGCGCCACCGCCACCGCCCACCTCAACACAGGCGCGGCGGCGGCGAAAGACCCGAAAGACCCAGGCCGGCCTGCGCCACCGCCACCGCCCACCTCAACACAGGCGCGGCGGCGGCGAAAAGACCCGGGCCGGCCTGCGCCACCGCCACCGCCCACCTCAACACAGGCGCGGCGTCGGCGAAAAGACCCGAAAAGACCCGGGCCGGCCTGCGCCACCGCCACCGCCCACCTCAACACAGGCGCGGCGGCAGCGAAAAGACCCGGGCCGGCCTGCGCCACCGCCACCGCCCACCTCAACACAGGTGCGGCGGCGGCGAAAAGACCCGGGCCGGCCTGTGCCACCGCCACCGCCCACCTCAACACAGGCGCGGCGGCGGCGAAAAGACCCGGGCCGGCCTGCGCCACCGCCACCGCCCACCTCAACACAGGCGCGGCGGCGGCGAAAAGACCCGGGCCGGCCTGCGCCACCGCCACCGCCCACCTCAACACAGGCGCGGCGGCGGCGAAAAGACCCGGGCCGGCCTGCGCCACCGCCACCACCCACCTCAACACAGGCGCGGCGGCGGCGAAAAGACCCGGGCCGGCCTGCGCCACCGCCACCGCCCACCTCAACACAGGCGCGGCGTCGGCGAAAAGACCCGAAAAGACCCGGGCCGGCCTGCGCCACCGCCACCGCCCACCTCAACACAGGCGCGGCGGCGGCGAAAAGACCCGGGCCAGCCTGCGCTGCCCCCCGCCCCCTCCGCTCACCTCCACACAGGCCGAGCTCACGGCTGGCCGTTAACGCCTGTCCGGGAGCCGGGTCGCCGCCACAGGGAAATGATTTGAAGTTCCTTGGGCGGCGGCCCGGTGTGGATTGCTCCACGGCCCGGCACCGGTCCGCAGCCCGGGGGTTGAGGACCACTGCCCTACAAGACCATGAGGCAAACACAAGGTGCTGTTGCTGATGTTTATATTGATCTGTGTTCTGCTTTTTTGGAAGGGCTAGGAAAGGCATTGGCTGAAGAGCTGCTGAGCTGACCAATCGGATTAGGCAATATTGGGCTAGATAGAGCAATGATCAGACATGGTATAGGACAGCCTCAGAACATAAAATAATTGTGTTTATGGGCTACAGTTCCAGGACATACACAGCCACTGAAGGCTCTGATCTAAGAATTTCTGAACACAGAAAGATGTCCAGAGCTTGAAAAAATTGCTTTTGGAGGGCCTTCATAACCCAGTGCCCTATATTCATAAATCAATCTTTCACATTCATTAATAAAAAAATAAATGATCTCCTTCCTTCTCCTGGAAGAAAGTTTTACTTTCTTAATGCCCCATCATGCAAGTGAGACCTAACAAAATCATTCATCCACTCTGATTTCCCTTACAAAAATTCCTCCTCTCCCTATTTATTCCTGGAGTGCCTAATTGACATTGCTCCTTTTCTTCCTCCTGGAGGATTTTTGACATGCCTGGTGCCACTTGTCAGTCTTCCCAGGCTCCACATACCAATCTGTAATTCCTTAGCTGGCTCTGACCCTTACTCTCCTAAGAGCCAGGCTATAAATAAATGCACACGGAAATGAAAGTGCTGATTGGGATTTAAATAACATTTCCATAAAATGCTACCTTGAGTACTAATTAATTAAGCTATGATCAGTGCACCTTGATGGGACTTTGTTGATCACACAGCAACTAGGAGAATAGCAGGGGGCAGGGGAGGGAAGGTGCAGGTGTAATATTTTGCTATAATAGTTTATTTTTCTCTTTGACAACCGTATACAGAAACACACTGATGCCTCCCTTTGATGCTTGATGTGTCCTTTTTGCCTACATAGTGGTTGGCATATCAACTCAAGTTCTGTGTTAGAAGATGTGTTAAATGTGTCAATAGGGCAAGATGTCAGAATTCCAGGATAGTCCAAGACCTGTTAACTCAAGCACCCTCAGGATGTCAACTCTACGCAGCATGTTAAAGGGTAAATCATGGCACCATATCCAGACTTTGAGAAGCAATGAACATCCAAGAGACTAGCTTGACATGTTTGTATCGTATGTTGACTTGGTTCTGCATCCAATTTTGCCGGTCCTTGCCTGAACTGTAGGAAATCTTGTGGATTTGGGTGGTCATAAGAGGAAGGGAGCTAAGTTAATCCACAGCAAGAAAAAAAAAGAGGCCTACCCTTGGATAGTGTTAATACTAAACTGCAGAAAGGGAAAGATTTATTTCTGCTGGTTTCTTTTTATAGGCACTTCTGAAAAATAATAACATGTTGTCTGAATCATGAGGGGAGACTAGTCCACCCCCATCTCATTCAATTGTGCCCTTGCTTTTGTGGCTTCCATTGAATTCCCGCTGTACATTCTTTCAGTTTCACAGTTTATTCATCCCACCTCTGAAATGGAAAAGGCGGGTGTTTTTTTTTTTTTTACTAGTCACGATAAAATCTCTGTATGATATCACAAGCCAGCATGAGCAAAGAGGCTGTGGGACTGGAATGGGCAGGGAGAAGAAAGATACTGGCAATCACATTATTTCCCAAGTCAGTAGGGTATGAAACCATCAGATTAGGGTGCTCCCACATGTCAGCTTTCTGACTGGCATACTGCTTCGAGTTGCTAGACCCCTCTAGCATCAACCGTGCTGATTGTTGCCTGCCTCCTCCAAGCACATTTATACTTGTAAAATCAGCACCAGGGAAGAGACTATCCATGGAACAAAACCAGCACTTTTAGCTCACAGTCATTTGGCAGCGGAATTAATGCCATTTGCCAATTCCTCTGCTTGTGCTGCTCTGGTTGGTTGGAGAGCAGAAACATAGCCGGGGGAATGTGCTTCTATGGGCCCTATCACGTGGTGGGGAAATGCTGCTAATAATAAAAGCCTGTTTTCCCCTCCAATGGTCACCTGACTGAAGATGCAGTTCCAGCATCCCCATAGGCAGAGTTTCAGTAACTGAATCTTATGTGTCTCCGTGCCTTAACCCAAAGCAAACAGTAGAATTTCCTACATGTTTTTCAGTGATACTGATTTCAGCACTGCTCTCTGGATGGGGAGTGGGGAAAGGATGGATCTTTTAACTTTTTTTCTTTTTTTTTCTTTTTGCAGACCCAAGCACCAATCAGCTGTAGCTCGGGCTTGGGGCTGCAAAAAAAAAGTTTTAAAACCCCTCCTTTCCCCCCACCCAATGGGGTAGGGGAAAGGAGGGATCTTTAAACATTTCTTTTCTTTTTCTTTCTCGTCTCCCTCAGTGGCGGCGGCAAGGTTGGCTTTCCCTTGCCCAGGCATTTATTTGTGTATCACAGGCAAGCACAAAAGAGACTGCTGTTAGATTTAAAGAACCAGGCGCTGGAGATCTAAAGTCTGCTATTCCTCCCCTCTTCTAAATCACCCCTCATGAATCAATTGCTTCTCCGCTTCTCTTGATAGCAGTCAACTCTTTCATTGCCTGGAAGTATTGAACTGCAGATTCATCGCCAAGCAGTTAAAGGTGAAGATTAGCAGAGAGGCTCAGATAGGATTACAAGGTACTGAGCTAATGAACGGAACAAGAGGGAAATAGATACCTGTTGGGGCTGGGAGGGTGGGGACAGAAAGAGAAACACCAGTATACCTCCCACCAATGTTTACGGAGAGAGCGCCTTTTGATACCAAGCCCATTGTTAAAGAGAAAGGCTGCAGTGACTGGGTTGTTTCTCTGCGTCTCTGACCTCGGCTCCTCTCTCTCTCTTTCTCTCTCTTGTCGGCTCACCTGCAAGCACGCACACACTCACACTCGCTTGCACAGTAGGGTATTGGAAAACTCACTGGGACTCACTTAAGTGGCCATTGCCATTTTTTTTAAAGCCCTCAGCTCGTGAGGGCATGATTTTTGGAGACGGTTTTTCTGTAAGTTAGATCTGGATTTAAGCAGT
Organism: Phrynocephalus forsythii; assembly: GCA_029282475.1. NCBI lineage: Eukaryota > Metazoa > Chordata > Lepidosauria > Squamata > Agamidae > Phrynocephalus > Phrynocephalus forsythii. Next base: position 69,732,652 of record JAPFRF010000006.1, on the reverse strand, counting down.
CATGGGATAGCACCCTAGTTGCAGCAAAAGAATGGAAAGACAGCCACAGCTGTTCTTCTGGGGACCTGCCCTACTATTAGGCAAGATGCAGCAACTGCAGATACAGGGAGACAGTGGTGACAGGTCCTGGGATGTTCCTCTTCATTTCCCCCAATTGCTGGAAGGGAGAGCAATGATTTCTCCTAACCACCATATACTAACCTATGGCCTCAGGTGTAATGTCATCAGCTTCCTGAGTTACCAGATTCTATATGTGGAACAGAGAGTGAAAACCATAATCTCTTTGTAAGAGAAGATGTCCTATGTGTCTCACAGAGATGTTACATGAGAGGAATCTAGAGGGAGGTCTCCCAGACTGACCTGCATAACGCTGGCACTTGGTAACTGAAGAAGTGCTAATGTTGGAGCAGGACCCTATTAGTAGGTCTTTTGCATGGATTCCCCCAAAATTCAAAGTTCTGAAATATTGTTTAGACTACAGCTCCCAGCATCCACTAGATGGTATGGTCATTAACCTTTTCATTCTGAAAATTATAGTCCAAAATCCTTACTTTTCCAAGCTTTGGTCAGATATATTGGGAACACAACCTAGAAATATTAATTAAAAGTCTTAGCAAATGATGTAGCTGGGATATTTCGTTTTCATCAATGTAACTGACAGATACTTTTCAGCTGCTTCCTGTTTACTGCCAGTGAATATTGTACACAAGTCTGCATGTTTTGTATCCAAAAGATACCGGCATCCCGATTTTGTTTGCCAAGTCCCTAACCCCAACCCCCGCCCTCTAACATGCCCTTCCGAATCTTGTATCCTGAAAAAGGACCCCCCCCCAAAAGGAGTCTCTTTATGATTATCCTTTGGTTTCTTACACACACACACAATTATCATGCCTCAGCTGACAATATTTCATTATATTTTATTTCTCTGCTCTGTCTCTTTCTTCATTTGTTACTCTTTCATCTTGTCTTCTTGCTATTTGTTCATTCTTTGATGTCAAATCCTTCAAAGACAGAATTTCTTCTCTTTCCTTTTCTTGTTTCTCCTCTTTCTTTGATTTTTGCTGATGCTCAGCATTTTTTTCTTCTCCAGCCAGATAATTCACTCTTTTTTCACATTCCTATTCCCATTTTAATTCTAAGATTTCATCGTTGTTTTAAATCCTGTCATTTTCAGTTCTCAAATATTGCTCAAATGTATCCTATTCTTTCTATGGATTCTGCAAAAAACTTAGTTGGTTCTCTTATCATAATGCAAATAAAAATAGGGGTGGGTGTGAGGTGTACAGCCAACCCCCCCACCATAATCTCTTCTTCTTCTTCTTCTTCTTCTTCTTCTTCTTCTTCTTCTTCTTCTTCTTCTTCTTCTTCTTCTTCTTCTTCTTCTTCTTCTTCTTCTTCTTCTTCTTCCTGCTCCTCCTCCTCCTCCTCCTCCTGCTCTTCCTCATTTGGTAACAGGTTACAAACTGCATACCTTCCCATTCCATATTTGTATATCTGACTCTATGTGCTTTGTTTGATTTACACTTGCTTATGAACCTTTCTAACATCTGATATGAGTGTACTGGTTGCCTTTTTCAAAAATCCTTAAGAACATGAGGCTGGTGGGGACTCAAGGTAGAGCAGTGAATCTGCTCCAGGGTTTAGACTGAAATTTACAGGAACTACCCAAAATGCTGAACCTATTCCTAAAATAGATTCAACATATTGAATAACAGCTTTAAAGTTCATATTAAAAAGCCAGAGCTGATTCACCATCAGTCGGTAGCCTTCTTTGGTGAAGACTAAGAACTCACATTTGTTCAACGTTCCTTGCAGCCGTGAAACTAGTACTGCATTCCAGTGATCAACAAGACAGGGTTGAAACTAGAGGCAACAAATCAAAGAGGGGCCAAAATAACCTTGATTCCAGGGTTTTACACACCATTGCATTTTAACTCTGCTTTGTTCCAGTGAAGGGTCTTCTCATGTAGACCCCAGTGCTGTGTTAACAGATGCTGATCTGGCTAGGTGTCATTTGATAATGCTCTATGAATGATCTTCTGCTGGTCAAATTCCACCCCACTGTGCCCTGCGGACAGGCAAAACAAGGAGGGAAAAGAGAACAGAGAAAAGTAGGAGAGAGCGTAGAAAAGAGGTGGAAGTGGAGGACCATCTGTGTTGGGAGTGAAACCAGGGATATATGTGGATAGGCAGATGACCCAGTGAACCCTTGTACATCTGGCACCAAATAGCCTCCCATTGCAAATACTGGGATGATCTATTCAAATGTGCAACAAAAGATACCCACTCCAAAGTGACCAGAGTGACCATTGCATCTTTTAGCTAAATTCTCTCAGTCATATATATTTGTAACTGGCCTGCTCCTCCAGGGTTAGCTTCTGCTAATTTTTCTTTCTTTTCAGTACAAGGAAAGGCCAAAGGGCAAGTGCTGCTCTATGTTTTTTCCTACTGTGCTCCAAAATGTAAGGACAAATTATTTGAACCATTATTTATTTATTTTATTTATTTCATTTCCAGGGCACTGTTCTCCCAGTGATTAATGATTACATTGATCGAATGCTTCACAGAGATTAAAACAAGTTTGATTAAAAACACAATAAATTACAAAGTTAAAACAATTAAAGTACAGTGGACCCTTGTATAACAAACAGCTTGTATAACATAAAATCTGTACAACATAAAAATTCCAGAGATAGGGGAAATTTGCTTAACATAATCGCCTATGGGGCGAATCTGTACAACATAAAAATGGGATTACTCCATTTTCAATGCCTTCCTGTGGGAATTTGTATAAAGGAAAATTTGCTTAACATAATTTCATTTGGATGAAAATTAATTCCTTTATACAAGGTATCACTGTATACTAGCAATAAAAATATTATCTAAACTTTTAAAGGGTTTAGAAATGTGCCTTAAAAGGACATATGCCCAGCTTTCAGAAGGGACTAATCCTGCCAAGTTATTAAAAGCCAGTCTAAAAAGTCTGGTCATTAACTATCTTTGAAAGGATTAAAAGGAAGAGTCCCACCTAACTTCCAAGGAAGAGCATTCCACAACCTTGAAGCAGCCACAGAAAATGACTTTTGCATCCCCTGTGATGGCAATGGGACCGAGAGAAGGGTCTTCTCTGGGGAGCTTAGGAGCCAGGAAAGGTCGGAGGGAGAGTTCCAGTCTTTAGACAGCCTGGACACAAGCTGCATACAGCTTTATAGGTCGTATCAGTTCTTTGTGTTGAGGTTGACAGTGAAACCATAGGTGGCAAAGGGGTTGAAGCAGGGGGAATTATGTGATCCCTGTGCCACAGAGAAGGAGATAAAGCCCTGCTGTCCCTTAATATTGTAAAATATTTTGGAAAAGTCCCGTGGCACAGTGGTTAAATGCCTTTACTGCAGGTAAAACTGTGATCACGACCTGGGCTTCGATCCCAGGTAGCAGGCTCATCGTTGACTCAGCCTTCCATCCTTCCGAGGTTGGTAAAATGAGTACCCAGCTTGCTTGGGGGGGGGCAATGTGTAGCCTGCATACTGTTATTAAACTGTAAAACCACCCAGAGACTACTTGAAGTGGTATGGGGCGGTATATAAGCAGAACACTTTGCTTTTTTTTTGCCATGAATATTTTGGAATTAGTTGATTTTGCCTCTCATGAATCCATCCATTGAATACAGAGATCCATGTAGAAGCCTGTCACGCCTGCCATCTTAAATTAAGATTCTTAATGATTGCAAATATACCTATATTGCCAGCATGGTGAGTACCAGAGCAAGGACTTCCATGTGGCTTCTCTACCTCTATATTTCCTATCCACACCAGGTTGATTCATCTCCCCTTCACCCAGGTCTTTTAAGTAGATTTTCAAAATGTTTTTTTCCCACTTGGCTTTTTATTTGCGGATTTATCTGACTCCATGTTACTGCTCCTTTAATGGTTAATTTACTGCTCTGTTTTTTCCAAAATGATTTATTGTGTGATATATGTTGTATTTATTAATTGCTGCAAGCTACCTTCTAGGGGTTTCACCCTCAAAAATGTGGGATCTAAATGCATTAAATAAATACAGTACTTTAAATAACAAATGATAAACACAATCTGTTCCATTCTAGTAAGTCTCTTTTATGTCTCTTCAGTTATGATATCAAATTGATCATAACTAAATGGTGCAGATAAACTGGGTTATTAACTCTTCAAGTCTAGATAGGAACTCTGGTTTTTCATAATTGATAGCAAACCAGCCACTTGCCCTCTGAGTTAATATTGCTTAAAAGAATGTGCATGGAGTTTGTCATTCAACATAACTGCTTTATCTTTTTGTTCCACTTCAATTACTTTTGCTTTCCTTGTATTACTGTTGAATGTTTGGTTTGTTAGTACAAAAATAAATGTTATTAGAGAAATGTGCCTCGCCTGAGTTCTAGATCAAATAATGCCTGAAATGTCTCTGTGGGCAAAAATGTTGAATCTATCCTGGCTATTCAGCTTTTGGCAAACCATGAGAAGTCATGATTCCCTGGAAAAGACACTAAAGCTGGGAAGGTGGGAGGCAGCAGGAAAGTAGGAAGATGAAATGTGCGATGGACTGAGCCCTAAAAGAAGCCACTGGCTTGAGTCTACAAGAGCTGCCGAGGACTGGGCATGTTGGAGACCTTTCATTCATAGAGCCGCCATAAGTCAAAGGTGACTTGACGGCACATAACAACAATAGTTATTATAGGGTTTCTACACTTTTGGAGGCAATAAAGTTTTGTTGTATTATTACTCCGATTCACTCTGCGTTCTGCTTTGAGACCTCTTGCCAGTAAATCTGGGCTGAAGGGCTTTCCTTCCCTAACACAATCTCTGTCTAAAGGGCTAATGGTTTCTTAGGCAAATTACGCACATGCAAATGAGGGATATCTCGTAGTACTGGAGGGTATCCTTGCTGGCTCACACTCTGAAAAACAAGAGAAATATAACTGACAACTAAATGTTACGGCTTCCAAACATTTAGCTACTACATCCAGTGGAGCAATTGTCACTGCATGTTCATTCCACATCACATCATCCCAGGTGGCCCAAGGCAATTCCCCCCCCCCCCAGCCCTTTCTCCTTTTAACCAGAGTTGCGCTCTAGGAATTGTCTTCATTTTGATTTTAGGGTGAATCTTGCCACTAAGATTTATATTTGTTCTATTCTATCTCTTGTGCAATATCTTTGTTGTGTGTTATCTCTTCTGCCTTACTTTTGCTTTCGCTCCTCTCTTGACTAGACATCTTTCTCTCGTAGATCTAGCATCCGTGATTTTGGCTGTAGGGTCTTTGCAATGCCTTTATTTTATGACATCTTCAATAGTAATTTTTGGCTGTTATATGAGCGTGAGGGGGAGAAACACCGTGGTTATGCCAACAAAATGGTTCCTGCGACGAGCAGAATATAAAATCCGAGGATGATGGAAAAGTGCATGAGCTGGTCACTACTCCTCACCTGGCATCTGATTTTTAAGGTTGGTTTCCTTCCCGCGGCTATGAAAAAAGGGGTGTTTTGCTTTTGCTTTGGTTTTTACTTTTATTATGGCCAACTAAAGTAGTTCATGCAAAGTGAGGAAGGAGACCTGGGCTTGGAAGATTGAAGTAAGTCCTCCAAAACCTGAAAAGTACAGGCAGACAAGGGTGTATCTGGGGGAGGGGAGAAGGGTGCATTTGCCCTGGGCACAGCAATCTGGGGGGGGTGCCTGGAGGGGGAGCAGGAGGAGGAAGCCGTGCACCCTCCCGCTAGCAGTCCTGCTTTCCTCCCAGCTAAGGCTTGCCGACAAGACCCGCTCCGCTGCCTCCACTGCTGCACGCCAAGCAAGCGGCAAAGCAGGCAAGCAGGAGGCGGACAGGGAGTGTGGTGGCCGTGGTGCCCTTTTCCTCCTCCCCTTCCTCACCTTGTTTTGGGCCACCACGGGAGAGGTGTAAGGCACATGCGCTACTGTGCGTGTGCACACACACACACACCTGCCTGTTCGCACGCACATGCACACGTGCGTGCCCGTCCCGCACCCGCAGGATTGGGCCCCCATTGTGGGCTAGGTGCAATGCGTTGGGGGTCGGCAGAAGGAGTGCAAAAATGAACTTTGTTCCCAGGCGCTCCAAATCCTAGCTACGCCTCTGCAGGCAGAGCCCTTCCATAAACTATAAGTCAAGGGGAAAACATGGAGGTCTGGCATGAGCAGCAGCAATCCTTGGTCTTGAAGGGAAGGGAAGGGAGAGTATAAGCTTTTGCATTCACGTTTAGCATGGCACTGAGAGAGAGCTCAGATCTAAAATCCTTCAAGCAGGCCTTCTAAGACTTTAATACATTATCTTGGTGCCCAGGTTTAGCACGTTTTTTTAGCTGACTCTTTTGCAAACAAGAGATGGTAGATCAGAATCTGCAAACAAAATAGACTGCCTCTTTGAAAGCATAGGCGCTTGTGAAAGGGGCTCTTCTGGGGCGTTTGCAAGGACATGTTGGTATGTGCTATCAAGTGGCCTCGGACTTATAGTGACCTTATTAATGAGAGATCTCCAAAGTGTCCTGCTGTCAATTGCGCTAGTCCGCTCTTGTAGACCGTGGTTCCTTTTAGGGAACTGGTCTATCTTGGTCTTCCTCTTTTCCTGCTTCCTCACACCTTTCCCAGCATTCTTGTCTTTTCCAGAGAATCTTGTTCTCATGACATGCCCAAAGTAGGATAACCTCAGTTTCAACATTTTACCCCTGAGAGAGTTGATTTATTGGTTTGTTCTAGGATTCAGACTAGGCATATTTCTCTGATAATGTTTATTTTGCCCAAAGAGTCAAAACATTCACTAGTAATACAAGGAAATCAGAAGTAACTGCAGTGGAACAAAAAGACCAAGTACAGTGGTGCCTCGGATAACGACGGTAATTCGTTCTCCGAGGTTAGCTGTTATCCGAAACACGTCATTATCCGAAATGCAGTTTCCCATAGGAATGAATGGGAAACTTTTTAATCCATTCTGGAGCCTAGGAAAAAGGCACAGACACCTGGTTTTTTGCTCAAAACTCAAAAAAGTGCACTTTAAAGGTACAGATGCAATTTCACCTTGGATAACATTTTTACTGATGCATGCTGGAAATTCATTATCTGAGGCAGTCCATAGAGAAAATTCGTTATCCGAGGCAGCCCATAGGAAGATTTGTTATTCAAGGCAGCCCATAGAGAAAATTTGTTCTCCAAGGCAGACCTATACATAGGAATTGTGATTCGTTATCTGAGGCAACACATAGGGAAAATTCATTATCAGAGGCAGCCCTATACCCGGAAATTTGCAGTTGTTATCTGAATTATTCGTTATCCGGGGCAGTTGTTATCCGAGGTACCACTGTAGTTATGTTAAATGACAAACTCCATGCACGTTCATTTGAGCGATATTAACTCAGAGGGCAAGTGGCTATGAAAAAATCAGAGTTCCTGTCTAGGCGTGAAGAGTTAAGGTCGGCTTTGGTCTTGTGGCGGTACAGCTCCCACTTTACCAGAAAAACATAATTCTGTAGATTTCAAAGATTGAAAAGGGTCTCTTTTTCCACATATACAGAAAACTTCAGCCAGCAGACAATGGGAGGTTGCAGGAGTTACAAGCCTCAAAGCATCCTTTGAGGGGGACATGTACAACACAATATGCCACACACCTCTGTGTTCCCCTGGTCAAGACCAAGGGGTGCTACTGCTCCCATGTAAAAGGAGCAGCTACTCTGTCTTTTTTGCTTGACATATTTTTGTGGGTAAGCAAAAAGATGGATGAAATAATGAAAAAATTTCACCTTATTGCAAGCGAAATATAATATTCTTCATTTGCCCATGCAGATATCACTAAATGGGGCAGTATTAATCATGTGGGCCAAAAGGTACACAAAGTTCATACCAACATGTAGCATTAATATTAAATTGCAGATAGCACTGTGGATAAGTCAAGCCCCAGATTAAGCTACCACTGGTTCTTTTGACTTTTTCAAAGATTGTTGGGTTCGGACAAACTGCTGTATGCTTTCTCTGAAAAAGGACATTGTTTTGCCATTCACAAGACAAGGTGTCCTCTTTGCCTATTCTTGTTGTAAATGCTGTGTGCAGTCCTGTTAGCTTGTAGTCTCATAGCCTCTTTCTCTTGTGGCGGCTGCTGCAGCTTCGTGCTGCCATATGCATCATTTGCAACGCACTTTAGGATAAATCTGGCTCTGCTCCTGGCAACAGTCAGCATCTTCAAGGCAGTCATATCTTTGAGGATATGGCTGCATATTCTCTGCTTTGGAAAGCTTAGTAGAGATGATTTAAGATGCCTGCAGCTGCAGGCAAGATGCCAGAACATAACGTGTTTTAAAATGTCCCTTGCTGCCTGGGCCCTTGGCAAGATGGATACAGCTTAACAGTTCAGAAGTCTGAATATTTGTTATGCTCAAATGACAAATCCACTGTTTACCTGGTATGGATGTTTGCACTGCTGGCTTAATACTATTTTCATTATATCCATTCTGGATATCCCTTTATTTTCTAGTTTAGTTATTTCTTTTCAAACGTAAACATAACCTTTAAAATGCAAACGTAGTTTTGGAGTGTAGTTTTAACACTGCGGCCCAGGAGGTTAATGATACCTGGGTTACTGGATTATATCTGATTTCTGATTTTTATATATGTGTGTGTATGTGTGTGTGTCTCTGTATGTCTGTGTGTCTGTGTGTCTGTGTGTCTGTGTGTGTCTCTGTGTGACTGTCTCTCTCGCTCTCTCTGTGTGTGTGTCTATTGTAACTAGAACACATAAGCTCTTGTTCTTGAGCATAAAATATTGTTCTAGCCATTTCACAGTTACCTTTTATGAAAGGCACAAGCTCGAAGCAAGAGAAATTATATATAGAAATTATATATAGAGAAGCAAGAGAAATTATATATATATAATTGTTTTGCCTTTGGACCTTTGCACCTTCCCTTATGATATACATTCAGGCATAGAAACCATTACAGATTCAACTCTTGTTATTTTTTAAAAAACATGTAGGGCAGAGCAACTCTGACTCTCCTGGATGATTCCGCAAGTGGGGAAAGAATGAAGGGAATTGGTTCCCTTTTATGCAGAAGAAAAGGCAGCGTGCAAATTAAAGGCAGCAGGGAGATGAAAGGGAGTCACACACATGCGCACTGCTGTCTATCTCGGAGGCCCCAGTTACAGCCCTAGAACTCTTCCTAGCCATAAGTCCACTGCTTGTAGAAATCCAAATCCCAAAGTCAGGTAGTGGAAATAAAGTGGGGTTTATCTGGGGGCAGCACAGGGATAAGATGAGGATGGCTTGGGACTATCCAGTATCCCTTTGCTCTAGGCAAGCCTGCAGTTGAAGCAACTATTTCCTCCCCAGTGGAACCAGCTGAAGAAGGGAGAATAAAAGAATTGGACAGAGAAGAGAATTATGACATGAAAGGAGGGCGAATCTCCTCTCTCTCTCTCTCTCTCTCTCTCTCTCTCTCTCTCTCTCTCTCTCTCTCTCTCTCTCTCTCTCTCTATCTATCTATCTATCTATCTATCTATCTATCTATCTGATAGGCACACACCAGTAGGATTTTGGAAGCATCACCTGCCACTACACATCCTTATAACCATGGTTAAGGTCACACTTTAAGGACAAATAATCTTGTTCTCTCTTACTCAGGTGTTACTGAGGAAAAAGGGACTGAGTAAACAAACATAATATTGTATAAATATTAGACTGAAAATGTCATGAATATACAAGATCTAATGACAGAAACTAAAAATACTTTCCCATGTGTTATCTTTATATAGGAAAAGGACCAATATATTGTTTACTTTAACAGTTCATAAAACTCTTCATGTGTGTGGGGGGGTGCACTTGTTTATTGCGTGGTTTATTTCCTCAACCAATTTCATTGTACACTGGTTGTACAATGACAATAAAGGTTATTATTCTTATTCTTATGGAACATTTTTATATACTGCCTAGCATTCTGGCAACCAGAATAATTTCTTTCTAATTATGTACTTGAAATAACAAACATGATTGTAATAGAATGTTGCTTTACTAACACAGCTTAGCCTGTAAATTGCTCTTGGCCTTGTGTATGTATGTGCACATATGCATGGAATTTTCTCTCTGTCGTGTGCTGCTTTCCTGTGAAATATCTGAATAAGCTATACATTTGACCATAAAATATCCCAATACCAAGACCTGAGCATTTGATTATTAAAGTGAAGAGAAAGAAAGTCCTTGCCTTCTTTACTATTACTTGCTTCCTGGAAGACATGGGAAGCAGAGAAGGCCCCTAACTAACAGGAAGGCCTCCACATTTTTATATGTGAGTAGGCTAAAGAGGGCTGGTTTATATATTTCCTTTCCTTTTATTTAATTTTCCCCATTCCTCCTCCTTAGACATTAACTTTGCTGACATAAGCCAAAAATACTGGTCAGATAAAACTCATTTTATTATTACCAGTCGTATCTGAGGTTCTTTCCATGCCATTGCTCTAAAGGCTTAACGTGTTTCAGGTTCTCTTGGCTTTCCCCCCTCAAGTGAATGGAGAGTTTCTCTGCTAGCACCATGGACAGAGCCTGTGTTTTTGAAATTAGGAAGCTGAAGTAGTAGGGGATGCTGCTGAGCGGTGACAAGATGGGTAGTAGAAACGGAAATAATCACTTTGTCCTAGGGCACCTAGTAATGACACATTATATCCAAAAACCATTGCCTAAAGAAATTCCGCAAGCATCCTAAAGAGTCACCAAGATGGAGCAGTCAGGCAAATGTAGGAGATTTATCCTCCCCCTTTCTTTCTTTCTTTCTTTCTTTCTTTCTTTCTTTCTTTCTTTCTTTCTTTCTTTCTTTCTTTCTTTCTTTCTTTCTTTCTTTCTCTCTCTCTCTCTCTCTCTCTCTCTCTCTCTCTCTCTCTCTCTCTCTCTCTCTCTCTCTCTCTCTCTCTCTCCCTCCCTCCCTCCCTCCTTCCCCCTTCTTATCTTTTACTGGGGAGAAGACCATTTCTGGGAAATTGGGAGATGCATTTTCATATAATAAGAGGTCTGCCTCTCTCCCTGGGCTGGAAACAACACTGAATTTTCTGCTACAAGACTTGTGGGGATGCTGCAGTTTTATAAGTCTAAGGACTAGACACAGGGTAATCAGTCCTTGTCAATCGGCAATCAGTCCTCATCAGTTTACCATTTGGGACACCCAACAAGGGAAGATACTGATCTCTGACGAGTGGCAACTAATGTTTCTCAGAAAAAAAATCTTGATAAATACACCCATGCTAGAAATGAGCAATTGCATTCCAATATTTCCTTCAACTTTTTCTTTCTAATTTTAATGGTAGCAGCTATCTCCACACATGCATCAACACAAACACATGCTCAAGAACAATTCTAGGTATGGCATGATCAACAGTGAAAAATGTTGGTCAAGTTACAGTATCAACATTATTGTTGTTTTCAACAGCAAGGAACAACAGGAGAGAATATGTTACAGCAATCATTGCCCTTCATGGGCCTCACCTCAGAGAAACTGTTGGATATTTTTTTCTTGCTTTGGAAGAAAACGGCAGTGACATTTCCCCTCCACAAATAAGGTGAAGAATGTTTAAGTGGACATTTGGGTACAACTGTAGATTTGGACATACTATCTGAAGGGGACTTGTTCCCAACTAAGTGGGCACAGACCTACCTGCCCATATTTTAAAATAAATATTCTTGCTTAGTGTCCTTGTTTGTATTCTGAAAGTTTCAAAAGAAATGCATTAATTTCATTGTTCCTCAATCTGTCCCCAGTCATGAGCCACCTATGTTCTACAAGTGGGAAACATAACACAAACAGCATGACAGAAAGATTTCTCATTGTGCTGCAAATAAATTCAATGCTACTGATTGGTTTCATACCAATCTATTTGATTCTAGTAATTAGGTAGCCTGCTAAAACGTTGGGGAAATGAACGATAACACAATGTAAAACAGTGAATATCAGACCACTCCATTCCAGGATCAAAATTAATCTACTCCATATGTGGGCTGAACCCTTGGAATCTTGGGAAGATGTCGTGGCTCCAGAGTGAAGCCCAAATTTTGTCTGTGAAAGGGTCTAAGTTTTGTCCTTGGGTAAGATTCTTGACAGAAATCTTGAGAAGCTGTTGTGAGTCAGCACAGACAACACTGAACTAGATGTCCAATTGTCTAGTTCAGTGTAAGAAATGTTTATGTCTTCTTCTTTTCAACCCCTTGGCTTAGCCTTATAGTATGCAGTGTAGGCATTGCAACTGACTGCATGTAGAGTGACTTCCCTGCTGTTCAACTAGGAGAAACTTTGAGTTAAGATTAAGTTCAGATACAGCAGGCATTGTCTCAGCCAAACACTAATTTGCCAAGAAGGCCTGAGCCTAGCATTTTCCATTTTATGAAAAGAAACACCATGGGTTGTTAATGTTTGCACACATGCTCTTTTAAAAAAGTACATGCAAATGTTATGCTTTTAAATGCCGGATCAATGAAGTACGCACAGAACACTCAGCTGGTGTGACCTCAAACAGAGATAGAATATGGGCAATAAACATCCAGGGGCCTAACAGCTTTATTCCCTAAATGCCCAGGTAAGCTGCATGCTGTGTTTGCCTACCTGAGAGTAGAAAGTGTTTATGCACACTGTGAGATACTTGATAAAAGCAGCACAGAACATAGCTCTGAGTGATAAATAAAGAAAAGTGTCCATCACTCCAACCTATCCCTCTCATGGCTTCCTACTAAGGCAGAACAAAGCAGGAGAAAGAAATACAACATAGGAAACAAGATGTGGAGAGGCTAAATATGAAAGTTTGGGTAATTGGGCCAAGACCTCTTGAACACCTGTGAAATCTGATACATGGCTTTGGAGAAGAAGCCCAGGCCTGGCTTTTCATGACATGTGGATGGTTAATACCCATGAAAGCTCTAGGAATGCTCATGGAACTGGAAGCAGTTAATTAGCTGCATTTGATGGATGGGGAGTTTCAGCCAGCTCATGAGGGGATGATGGGATATAAGGTGTGATGGAACCGTGAGTTAGAATAGTGGAAAGCAGCAGCTATCTTGTAGCAATACACTCATTTTAATATGTAATCATCACCATGAGGAATCTGTGTCTGTCTTGGAACTCTACTGCATACAGATGGCTTACAGTATTTTTCATGCATAAAACTGTATTTTTTTCTAAAATTGTTAGACTAAAAACTGAGGGTTGTCTTATGCACAGGACTTAGCCAAGGAGAAAACCATGCAGTTACAAAACTGTAATTCTGTGTTAGAAAAGTGGGAGTGGTTTTATACATGGTAAAATGTATAGACGGAAAAATACAGGTAATTATTTTCTGTGGAAATAAGTCCTAATTTATTTATTTATTTATTTATTTATTTATTTAGCTTGTATGCCACCCACTACCCAAAGGTCTCTGGGCGGCTCACAATCAGAATGAACAGTTAAAACATCAAAATACAATAAAATTAGAACAATAAAACATGTAGATGCAATAAATACGGTACACACCACTAAAATTGCCATCAGGGCCCACAATCATTAATTAAAAAACTTTTGGAATAAGAGGGTTTTTACCTGGCGCCGAAATGTTAGCAACGTCGGTGCCAGGCGATTCTCATTTGGGAGGGTATTCCATAGTCTGGGGGCAGTTGCTGAAAAAGCCCTATTCCTGCAAGCCATCCCCTTCACCTCCTTAAGGGATGGCTCTTTCAGGAGGGCTCCCTGACTAGATCTTAATTGCCGGATAGGTTCATATGGAAGGAGGCGGTCCTTCAGGTATCTAGGTCCTAAGCCATTTAGGGCTTTATATGTCAAAACAAGCACTTTGAATTGGGCTCGGGCAGCAACTGATAACCAGTGTAGGTTATACAGAATCGGTGTGATGTGTTCCTTGGTGGCCCTACCACTCACCAGCCGTGCCGCACGATTCTGAACCAGTTGCAATCGCCGAACCATCTTCAGAGGCAGCCCCACGTAAAGCGCATTACAGTAATCAATACGGGATGTTACCAGTGCATGTGTAACTGTCATGAGGCTCCGTTCATCTAGGTAGGGGCGCAGCTGGTATATATTCCACAGCTGGAGAAAGGCACCCCTGGCCACCGAGTCCATCTGGGCTTCCAGAGTTAGACCGGGGTCCAGGAGCACCCCCAAGCTACGGACCCTGTCCCTTAGGGGGAGTGCAACCCCATCCAGAACAGGGAAGTGGCCCTCTAGCCTGTCTGACGAAGCACCCACTAACAGCACTTCCGTCTTGTCTGGATTGAGTTTCAATTTATTAACCCTCATCCAGTCCATTATCTGGCCCAGACACGAGTTCAGAACATGGCACAGTGGTTAAACAACTGTACTATAGCTATAACTGTGCTCACAACTTGAGGTTCAGTCCCAGATAGCTGGCTTATGGTTGACTCATCCTTCCATCCTTCCAAGGTCGGTAAAATGAGTACCCATCTCACTGGGGAAAGGGCAGAGTTTGGCCAGCATAATTAAGTTATAAACCACCCAGAGAGCGCTTTCTGCACTGTATGGTGGTATATGAGCAGAACACTTTGCTTTTGCATTGAAAGTGCTTTTATGTCTTTACATAGCATGAAACAGATCTGCGTCATCTTGATTTAGCTTGGGTTATTAAGCGTTTTGCTGAGCATTTATGTTTTACTAAAATTTCATCAAGACATTCATAAAATTACATATGTGTATTCATTTGGACAGCTGGAGAGGGCTGAAGGTATTAAATCACAGGTCTTATGGACTTGGAGCCTTTTTGAACATTTATGTTGAGTTTTCAAGTCTATACCGTGCAGGGTTTGCTTGCAACCAGGATCAACAACCTGCTTGTTTTGATCTCCCTGAAGAGAGCAAGTGGCTCAGAAGGCATTGAGGAAAAGGGCTCACAGGAACCTTTCCCACTCGTGACTGCAGTGACCCAGCCCGCAAGCACCCCCATCAGCATCACATAGGCACTGTGAATGGGCAGTAAGTGGATGCTCCTGATGGTGACCTGGAGACAGTTATACAAGGAAGGGGAATAATCCTCTTGGGAGAAAAGACGGAGCAAAAGAGTGAGGAGGAAATCATTAGAGAGCAAATTGGTGACAAGCAGGATGCAAATAGCTGGCTTGTACTCAGGGAGAAACCTCCTCTCCTCTCGCACACATAAATGCACAATTGTCACTTGGCTTGATGTTTGACAAAGCCATCTTGCTTCCTGCCATTCATCCATGACCTCTCCTCTCCTTGTCAAGATCATATTGGACAGGGAGCCTTTCGCAGTAGAGAGGGGTGTGTGTCTGAGAGAGTGCGTGAATACAAGCGAGAAGGCAAGAGAAACTAGGCACAGCTCATGTGAAAGCAGTGGAACAGGGAGAAGACTAGAATCCATTCATCTCAAGACAGGGACTTAAAAAATTAGGGTTTTTTAAATAGAATCATATAATAATAACGTTCAAAGGAGAATAGAAGACCATCAAGTCTAACCTACCCCCCTGCATGCAGCAATATAGGATCTTTGCCAGGTGTTTGTCCAAATTTCTCTTGAATGCTTCCAGTGTTGGAGCACACTCTTTACCTCTCGAGGTTCCATTGTTGTACTGCTCTAACAGTTAGGGCATTTTTCCTGATAGTCAGACGAAAGCTGGGTTCTCTTAACTTGAGCGCATTGTTGCACGCCCTGCACACTGGGAGGATCGAGGACAGATCCTGCCCCTCCTCTATATGACAGCCATTCAGATATTCAGTGTTATCATGTCACCCCTCGGTCTCATTTTCTCTAGGCTAAACATGCCCAGTTCTTTCAGTCTTTCCTCAAGGGCTTGGTTTCCAGTCCCCTGCTCATCCTTGTCACCCTCTTCTGAACTTGTTCCAAGTCTTGCATTGCTGGTGCCAGGCTACCCAAAATTCTCTGGGAATTGTAGTGCCGAAAACAAAATTTCTTTTCCACAATCTGCTACCAACTCTTAGTTGGCAGAGGCAGCATGGTATAGCAGACAGAGGGTCAGACTAGGAGTTGGGAAATCAGGATTCAGATTTCCATTTGGCTATGACAAATAAATTTTAAGCCAGATCTTCTAGTCCTTGTCAGACATTCTATCTGATATACCATGTTGCCTCTACCAACTAATAGCAAACCCACTGAATCAACTGTTTAACAGTAAGTCACCCCCTATGTAAATGCATGCTCCGCGGGTGGCTTGTCCACCCGCGGTGCGGATTTGCCCCTCGCGAGAATGGCGAGGGGCGAGACAGGACCTGGAGGTCCTAGATGGGAGGGGGGAGGAGCGCCCTATAAGGGGCGGCTCCTCCCCCCAAACAACATCAGTCTGCTGCCGGCGTTCGGAGAGGACCTTGGAACGCCGGCGGCACAGAGGGCGCCGCGTGGCGGGCGCCATTTTGAGGGCCGCACCGGCGGCCCACCCCGCAGCATGGCGCCGCTCTCCAGTCCGGGCTTAGCCGACAGCAGTCGGCTTGGCCCGGGCCGCCAGAAGCGGAGCCCGCGGGGGAGGCTTAAGGACAGCAAGTGGGGGGAGCGGCATCGGCCCTCCCACCCGAGCGAGCGGGGCCGGGCAGCCTGGGTGGCGCGAGAGACAGCCGGCCGCCAGGCTCCGGCCCCTTGGAGGCCGCGGCGACGGCAGGGCCCGGTGCGGCGTGGCGCGCGCCCCGGCGGGGCGAGAGCCGAGAGAAGCCGGGCGGAGCCCAGGCCGGGAGCAGGCGCGGCCGGCAGCTGATGCGCCGCATCCAGGTGCCCGGAGCGAAGCGAACGACAGCGCGGCCGGCTCCCGCCACGGCCCGACGGCGGACTGGGGCGCGGCATCGGCCCTCCCCCCCCGGAGTGAGCGGGGCCGCGGAGCCCGGGCGGCGCGGCGCAGCGCCGGCCGGCACCCCCCCTTTTTGTTTTACCTTAATGGCCAGGGATGGGGGGCGGCGAGCGGGCCGAGCCGGGAGGGTCTGGCGGGCGGGCGCGTCACCTCTCCCCTCCCACTCGGCAGGCCGCAGCGCCGCGGCGAAGGACCGCGCGGCCGGCCCAGGCCGTGGCCTGGCACCAGGTTGGGGGGAGTGGCATCAGCCCTCCCCCATAGTGCGCCGAACCCGGGCGGCAGGGCGCGGAGCCGGCCAGCTCCCCCCCCCACTAATTTAAATAACCTGGGCCGGCGACTGGGGGGGAGGCGACCGGGCACAACCTGGAGGAACGTCTGGGCTGGTGGGAGGGCGCCTCACTCCCCCCCTACCTCTTGCGGACCCTGGGGAGCACTGGGTCCCTACAGAATCCCACATGGCAGCGAGGGGTACTCCCTCAGACCCAGGAGCGGGCGGGACAGTCCATGCCCCCCCCACCGGGAGGCACCAGCCTACCCGCCCCTCATTCCTTGGAGCCTGCCGGGGCTGGGGGATTGCATGTGGGGAATGGCAGGGTCCATAATACCCGTGGCATCCTGCCACGTAGATAAACCGTGGGGAGCGGGGCATGAGAGCGCATGAAGAGCCAGGCTGGATCAGGCCAAAGGCCCCTCTCAGCCAGCTTCCAGTATCTCCCAGCGGCTCGGACAGACGCGTTTGGGGCACATGAGATTAGATAGCTGTTTCCTGACACCGCTCCCTTGCATCTGGCGCTTGAAGTACCCTGGTTTAAGCCTGGAGATTGCACATCGCCAGTATGGGTCGCCAACCGTGATGGACTTTCCTCGCCCGTGGCGGGGAGCTCCATAGACCTACAAGACGCTGGGGGAGAAATATTTTCTTTCGTCAGTTATTGCTGGAAACGCTAAGGTGCGGGGAACAGTCAGGGCGGCAAGAAGTTGCTATAGGTTGCGATGACACAAGGGAACCCTTGCCATGCGGAGGCCATGTGGAGATGGATACCCATGGCTCCAGTAAAGCTGATATCAGAGACATCCCTAAAAGTAGTGCATTCTTGTAGCTAGTATGTTCATCATCTCAAATCCCCTGTTTTTTGGGGGGGGGGTGTGTATGTGTGTTTTCACTTCCCGGGCTACACCATTAGGTCAATTTTTTAAAGAAAGAATACAGCGCTATTATGTGATAGACGAACAAAAAGATTCCTTGCCCTAAAATTAGATGACATTGGAATGCGTTGGGCAAACCTTGCATAAACCTTGGACACATCTTGGCACTCTGATTTTATGAGGCCTTACCGAAAGGTGCTATGTTGAGAGCAAGGGAAGTTGTAACTCAGTGAAGACGTTGCTAGATCTCTGTCTCCGGATAACACTCACCTGCACCTGGCCCTTAAAAGTACACTGGTTTATGCTGGGAGATAGCACATCTCCTTCATGAATTGTAAACTGGGGGAGACGTTTCTTCCAGCCCAGATGTGAGCAACACATCCTGTGGCAGGGAGTTCCACAGACTAAGAACAAGCTGAGTGTGGAAGAGTTTGCTTAGCTGAAGGCAGTCAAATTGGCAACCGCACACTGTTCATCTTATATTCCACCCCATAGAAAGAACAGCAGGAGAGCCGTGCGCGATCAGGCTAAAGGCCCATCCAGTCCAGCTGCCGGTATCTCACAAGTGGCTCCACCAGATGCCTCGGGGAGTGCATCGGACTAAATACCTGTGCCCTGAGGCCTCTCCCCTGCATTTGGCCCTGGGAGTAACCTGGTTTTCCCGTCATGGTTTGAAGTACCTTGGCTGGAAGCGCCCTGGTTGCTCCATCAGGGGAACACGGATGGCAGTGGGGCAGCCCCCATAGCTGGCCCGGCCCCCAACAGGGGTTGCAGGCGATGAGCATTGCCCCCCCCAGTTGCACAGGGAGGCTCGCTTTAAAGCATGGCAGGCACCACAGCGGGTGGTGGGCACGAGAACTCTGACAGGCCCAACTCGCAGAATCGGGGTGCGTCCCGCACGTGTGGGCCAGTGGGAACAGGGGAAAGCCTTGATTCACGATACGTAGTCTCGTTGCAGGGTTGAGTGGACGGAAGCACCCATGGGACCGGCGGCGGGGTACAGCGAGGCCTCAGCCTCGCTCAAGCGCCCACGTCTGGCCCCGCAGAACGCAGACGAGGACGAAGCCCTGGCAGCGGAACCAGGGGGGGAAACCAGCCCTGAGGCCTGCAACGGAGAGCACAGCGATCAGTGAGTGGGCGTGCGCACCCGAAACTGCGCTCACTATCATTTGGCCTTGGCCGGGTGGTAGTTTCTGGGCCGGGTAGCTGCCCCGCGCAGGGAACAGCCCAGGCGCCGCCTGCCCAGCTACCAGTGGCCAGGCTTACGACGTGGAGGCCGATCCCATCGGGGATGCCGGCTAACCCCCTCACAGGTGGGGCTGAGAACGGTCCAACCGACATATCAGCACCAACCAACTCTGCCGGGATTCCCCCCCCAATGGGGGCACCCGGCCGGTTGCCAGGCTGGTCGGTGATCCGCCGTTTGGCGGGGGAATGGCACCATGGCCAGGGAGGTGCAGCCCGGGCTACCGGGGTGGGCAGTGGCCGCCAGGCCATAGGGCATCTACGCCTCACCATCTGGGCACCTTGTGTCTCTGCCCAATAGGGAGAGCTGCTAGCGGGGGCATTCATAGACATCCTCAGCCTAATCGCTGGGGAGCAGGATACCGAGGAGTGGGACGGAGAAGACCCATGAGGTGGGGAGCGCAGGCTCAGGAAAAAGCCGCTTGCTCCTGGGCAAGATAGCTGCCAGCCTACCTGAATGTATGTCTGGACCTCGCAGGCACACATAGGGGGCCCAGGTGAGGCTTAAGTAGCTAGATAATATATACGGGCTGGTGGGGATTCTCCAGGCCATGCCTGGCTTACGTAAAACAAGGAATATCGTCAGGGGGTGGCCCTGGACCCCTACGTCCGTGCGATGAGCCGCTGCCACCCACTTGTTATAGTTTGGGACACCAGGGGGCTGATACTGGGCAAACGGTATGACAGTGGCCATGCCAGAAAGACGGGGCCGGACAACACACCCGCCCACGCTGCAGGCCAGCCGGGTCAGGTCCCACTGGTCTGCTGCGGCTATAATAGCCAGGGAAGCTACAGTAGGAAACCCTGCCGTTTGAGTCATGAGTGGGTCATGGGTGGGGCACACCGCCAAGAGACCGGTTGCAGTGGAGCCCCCCTTGCAAGGACGGCCCATGGAGGGAGGAGGTCCCAAGAAACGGGAGGTACGGAGGGGACCCCCCCACCTTGGTGAAGGGGCTCTGCCCGAGTGGTCTGGAGTTGTTGCGGCGATGGGCGGCGGCATACCCCGTTGTGGCAGCGGCGTGTTTTCTAGTGCAGGATTTTGAGGGGGGATTCCGTAGTCCGTTTAAGGAGGCCCACATGCCTTGGTTAGCACCAATAGGTAACCCCGGGATACGGCAGTAGGGGCGGCAGATGACGGCACCCCAAGGAAGTCCGGGGGGTGGGCCCGCGGCCCCTACTAGGAGCCACCAGTACCATATCTGCGAGTGTCCTCGATGGACGCGGCAACAGGGGTAGTGCCAGGGGAGTTTCGGTTATTCCATCACCCGTCCCATCCGGGTGGGGCATCTAGAAAGGAAGGGATATCACTAGAGCATCTATGTAGGCTGGGTGAATACGGTGCGCCACTTGTTGGCCCACCTGTCCCGTGGACCCACCGGCTCTGGCGGGTACAGAGCCCTGTGGGAGCAGTTTCGCTCACTGGCCCGCGGGGGGGGGAGCTTCCATTAGTCGAAGGAACGACCAAAGGGACCAGTCGGGTGCTCACCTCCCTGGGCATAGGGAGGGACACCGGGGGGAGGAGTTCCCCGCCTTTAGGGATGCCCAGGGCCGGTCCTAACGGTCCCCCCCCGGCCCGTGGGGCACCTTCAGCGATTCTTGGTCTCCCTACATCACAGGGGACTGGCTCCGAGCCCTTGGAAGGGGTAGTTGGCCGCTTACAGCGGAAACGGTAGGCCGTGATCTGTCCCCATTGGCCAGCGGGGAGGTAGGCCCCTCAGTCTGTGCTAGATGCCTGCAGCCGTGGCCGGCGCTTTAATGTGTTACTTGTTTCCCCAGGAGCAGAAGGCTGTACATGGCGAGCGAGAAGTAGCTTGGTGGGTCACAGCTACGTGTACCAGGCCGAGGAAGGTGCACGTAGGACAACTGGGCAACCATGGTGGGGCGGGGAACGAGAGGAGCGTGGTGGCCTGAGCGCCCCGGAGTAACTATGCCTGCGGAGGGGGCATTTCGACGGGCATTCGCCCGATTCACTTGGGGGGGGGAAGGACTTAACCAGGCAAACTGGCGAGTCCCTGATCCTCAAATTTGGGCGACCTGGCGTCCGAGAAGGCTCGGGTTACGGCCGGCAGGGGCTCTGGTCGATGAGGACTTCGCGCCAGATTGGGAGAACAAACTGTGACCCACACAAAACAGAACCACTCCCGGAAAGGAGTGGACAAGAGGTTTGTCGGGCGGCCTGCCGGGATATGGGGGCAGTGATGGGCCACCCGGAGACCAAGGGACGCAGGACGGAGCCATGCAGGCCGGACGGTGTATACCCGACGGACATGGGCACCGAGTGGTTCCTGCCGGAGTGGAGGAGGGGCCAGGCTATGGAAGCGGTGGTTAATGGGTGACCGGGGCCATAGCAAGGCTAGGCCCTCGGCAGTGGCGGCTAAAAGCTGATGGAGGGCAGCGGTGAGCATAAAACTAACAGCTGAACACAAACCTCCTCATCCACAGCACTGCGGGCCAAGAGGTCTCGGTGCTGGGGTGGGAGAGAGGAAACGCCTCCCTGCCCTGGGAATATCCCAGATGGGTGACAGAAGGGGCATGGAGGATTAAATAAATGGACTGGCCTGGTGGGTGCTGTCGGATGACTGCACCACCTAGGGGTTCGTGGCTCGCCCGATGCTGCCCGGTTGGAGGGGTCCCGGGAGACCCCGGGGTTCCAACCAAGTTATGGATGCCTGGCCCCTCCTGTTGTGGTTGTTAATGTTTGGTTATATGTGTTAATAAAGTGTGGCCCATTTATCCCCAACGCACTGTCTCGCCTGATCATTTCGAGTGGGGGGGCAATGCCATTCCATCAACTCTCATTCTCTGTTTAGAACCAGATATATCTACACGCTGTGCATTTCTCTTGAAGTACACAATTTACCTAATGTACTTACATATTTATCCTAATGTAGCCATTCCCTTGTCAAGTTTTTATACTTGAACAAAGTTATAAAAACATAAATAAAATAATGAAACATACCTTACTCAGAAGAGTAGAGCAACTCAGAGTTTGTGTGTCGGTAAAACATATACAGCTATTAAGGTTTGAGGGGAAAACTCTGAGGCTGCACCATCATCTGGCAGGTGCTGGTGATTGTGGCTGCAGTTTGTATAAATGTAGCACAGAGGGATCACAAGTTACTGGTCTTTGTTTAAAGCCAATCACAATGTTCCTGTGTAAGGTTAGTTGAGTTTTTGCTGGCCAATGTAATGTTCTCAGGCATGTTGTTATGTATCATGTTTTTGCTGAACACAAGCTCTCTAAGTTGAATGTTTGAGTATAAAATTATTTTTCTGATACAAGCTGTCTGCAAAGTTTTTTGGTATCCTGAAAAGCACTGCTGGGTCTCAGGTCTATTTTTCCAGTATGCAATGTTTTATTAAGACGGTTATAGTCTATCAGGGTTTTTGAGGGGAAACACTGTGCATCTACACTCCTAATTTTTTCCACACACCCCTCCCATTGGCTAAACTCTAGTTGTGCATATTTTTTTCAGTTGTACACATTTGATGTTCATGTTCATATTCAAAAGTGTGTACTGTACCTAGTTTTGTATATAGTCTGTTTCTCTGAAACAGCTTATAGACCTTGCGAATCTGCAAATTCTCCAGGTGTCCTTCTTTCCAAAGCCAATCAGCAGATGTATGAAAACACTACTTTTGAATCCAACAGTGTCCCCTCCCCATGTCCCCCTTCCCAATCCATGCTCATGCTACTGGCATGACCAGTCCATCTTCTCCTGGTTAGTATGCTAACCAGAAAGAGGAGAGAATTTGAAATAGTACTTCAGACTGCTGCTGGTAGATTCTGAGAGTTACTGCACACAAAAGTAATTTTTCCAAGGGAAGCAGTCAAAACAGGGGAGTGGGAGAAAGAGAAAGGGGGGGATAGAAGACTGTCAGAAAGTAAAGTGGGTGTGGACCTGCCCATTTTTGCTCTGGGCCCTCCTTCCATGAGTATGTGGCCCTCATCAGAAAGACGTGTCCCTCAAATGGCTTCATCACTCTTTGGGGAAAGAGATAAATAACAGACATTCCCTCTTTCCCTTTTATTTCTGTAGCAATTCAGTCTCTACAAAAATAGCATACCTGAAGTCTAATGCAAAATGGCAGGAAATATGACTATTTCAGAGAGAATTTGGCTGAGACAGAGTGATGTTTCCTGTCAACAGCCTTCGCCATATGCTACAAGCAACATCAGTGCTTTCATATTCAGTATGAAAATACTAAAGAAACAACAAGTCAATACTCAATACGTATTTCTGACATTTGACTGCACATTGTTTTGTCCTTGTAGAAGGCTAGACTGCTTCTTCTTCCTGGCATTTTCCCGCAGGTGTGGGTTCTGCTCTTCAGATCCTGAAATGCCACTTTGCCTGATCGATAGCATCTTCAGGGCACAGACCAACAATGTGCATGTCCTTACTGACACTGTCCTGCCATCTCTGTTTTTGGTCACACACATGGCTGCTAGCCATCGGTTTTCAGGTGGTAATCAGTTTGGGTAATGGTGGAAGGGGCCACTCTGAGAACACGTCCATCCCAGCAAAGCTGGCTTTCCCTCATCTTCTCTATAATTGATATCACAGTTGCTGTTGTATAGTATCATGTATGACATGGTCAGGTAGGGAGATGCCCAGTATCTAATGGAGCATATGCATTTCCATGACATGGAGATGATTCCCTACACCCATTGTTGCTGCCCAGCACTCTGTGTCATACAGTACAGCAGGGCTGACTATCATCTTATAAGTCTTAGATCTGAGACAGATTGGCAGACAAAGCATATTGGGGAGGTCACGGAGGGCACACCAGATCAAGTGATGTGTGACATTGTCAAATGCCTTCTCCAGGTCTAGGAATGCCACGTGCAACGACTGGGTCTTCCCTCAGTGTTTCTCAGTGAGGTGAGGAGCTGCAAAGATAGCATCTCACACAGAAGGCTCGTGTAGAAGGCTAAGGAAGGAGAAAGAAGTGGAAGTTGTTATCCAAAAGACATTGACCTGGAAAAAAAGTCTCATTGAAACCAATGGGACAACCAACATAAGTAGACATAATGAGGAATGGAAATGGTGGGGTGAGAGTGAGATCAAACATCCACTGGCTTCAAATCAGAGCTTGGAAAAATTGTCCTTTGGACTATAACTCCTGGTGGCCATGTTGGCTGGGGAATTCTGGGGGTTATTGTTAAATAACTACAACAACATTAAAAACTAAAACTAAAACGTCTCCACGCTCAGTTTCAGATACCGATGGGGCTGCTGGATGACCCCTCCTCAGTGCTTCTTATTCACAAGCTCTCTGCTGAATACATAAAGAAGAATATTCTTGCTATGTCTCTACAAAGGCCCTGTCTCATCAGTCTCAGATTCTAACACAAAGGAACAATATGCCTGTTCATTCATTAGTAACCTGGTGAACATAACCACTGTGTAAGTGCCACCTGTATTAATTAGAGATAATACATTTGGCATTTCATGGACCTTATTTGTGTGCATTAAATGCTCAGTTTTACATTTATGTTATATTTGCTCTGAGCTGTATGTGCATCCTGCAGCAGAGTCATGACACAGTAGAGATTGTGTAAACTTAATCTCTTCATCAATAAGTGTCCCAGGTGTGTCACAAGATCAGGGCCTCAAATGGTCTCCTCAGAGCTTGTATCTAGTTCTTCTATTCTTTGGCACCTTCTGTACACAGAAGTTCCATCTATAGTGTGATGCCAGTGGCCAGCAATTGCTGGGCTGTTTCTTCCTCCAAGGTAGTCCCATTTCCCAAAGAACAATCATCTGTGTCCATGGGCCAAACAAACAAACAAAAATCTGTTGCAAACAATTGGTCACCTTGAATCACTGAGGCTGCCAGAAGTGGGTTGCCAGACAGTCCGGGTTAAATAGTCTTGTCTCCTGGGCATCCAACTGTTTCCAATTATTGACCAAGAAATCATCTTTGCTTGCATCGTCTTAGCTATTGATTTTCTATCAGGCAGGTGGGGCCTCGCATCCTCATCACCTGATGCCTTACTGGCAGGATTGGCAGCAGCTCCTTCCCCCAAAGGCTTCTCCAAGGGTGCTATAAGATCACTGAATTACACCTGCTTACTGGACATGTCCACTTGTAAGAAATCCCGATCAAGGTGAGGCATGACACACAGTGCTGCTTCTGCTGCAAACTGTACCTGATTTGGGGCTAAAAATCACAGAGCAATAGCTTTCAGTTTCCTCCTTGCCCCATATCACTGTTCTTCCCCCTTTATCATGAGGCCAGGCCAGGAAAGGGATGAGACATGGACCATAGTCAAATACTGGGAAAACCCATTGCCTCTGCCGGGATTCACTCAGCTTGACTCTGTGGTTTTATTTGCTCACCCCCTCCTCTTCTGCTGGCTTCGGACCTTCCCTACCTCTCACTCCCTACCATGCTACCCATGCAGGCAATTCCTGTGTTTGTAACCACATTCACATAATGCGACTTTATAACTCTTTTGTAGCCTCTTCAGCCCTGGGAAAAGAAAAAGCATGCACATTGCACAAGTAGATGGAAATTCCACTTTGCGATCAAAGAGGTTTTTTTGGTGTGTGTGTGTGTGTTGGGGGGGGGGAGGTCATGTTTATTACAAGAGGAACAGAATTCTCTTGAAGCTGTTACAGGGAAACTTCAGAGTGAAGCAAACATTTTTTCATTTGTTACGCCTAATAAGAATTTGATAGAGGATTTTGCCTCATGGTCTCTCCCTTCCTGTAAATTTGCATTTTCCGTTCATTTCCACCCACTGTGTGTGTGTGTGTGTGCACGCGCGCGTGCACACGCACGCGCATACACACATGCAGCCAGGGGCACCAGTTTTTATTTAACAAAGATGCTTGCTGTTTGCAGGCCAGATGCAGCATTATGATTAGGGCTGATGATTAAATGGCATCCTGTTCTCTCTATAGTGAAACGGTGCGTGAAATAATGCTCTTTTACATAACTTTCAGTGTTCCTAACTCTGAGGCTGGCTGGAGGTACTGCTGAGGCTCAGCTCGCTGCCCTAACAGTGTGTAGGCTTCACGTAGCTAAAGAAAAACTCGAGAACGATCAGCTCCAATTTGGATTTCATGTAAAACAGCATGTCCTTCTGTACGTTTTGTGAAATGGAAAGCAGTGACCTAGAGAAAAATAGCTGTGTTGTACTTGCAAGGCCGTGAGTCATCCAGCCCCAGCACACACACTTGGAGATGGTGTGGGGGAGCAGAACCCTAGTGGCAGATTCCCATTACTGCATGCAGATTAACACGCATCTCCATGCACACTCCTGTAGTCATTTCGGCTTTAAGAAGGCACACAGCACACCCAGTTGGTGCAGTCAAGCGGTGGACTCCCTTCAGAACCATGTCATGCTCTTTGAACTAGTACACACACAATGTTTACACACAAACATACACATGCACTGCCCTCCCTTTCTTTGTGACCCGTGAGCTACAGCTCTTGCGGTTCCGAAGTAAAATGCCAATTTTACAGGTATAGGGCATGCAATCACCTAGCCTACTTTTGCATTTGTTTTTCTGGTCACACGACACAACCCACTTTTCTTTTTTTACTTCTGCAGTCAGATCTGTATCCTTTCTGAAATACATGAGACCTCTCCTATTGTTGGCATATATCTGTTCTATCCAGAGAAAATCATTAATGGGTGGGCATGCTCAGCTTATGTTTGGTTAAGTAAAGTATAGCGCCTGCCCAAGGGAAGTGTGTATCCCATATTTTGCACACTTCTGGATGCAAATGTCTGTGAAGATTCTCAGTCATCCAGGTGGGTTTATCTGGAAGTTATGGCAACTGGACTTCTTTTCTTGAGAGATTGAAAACTTTCGCTGCTCATTCAGACTGACGAGGCTGTTTGGATAATAGTGAAACGTTTCAGTTGCTATGACTCAACTTCCAGATTCTGGATGCAGAGAGATCCTGCAAGAGAGAAACAGGAGATCCTCCTGGTGGTGACTAGGCCATTTTAAAGGGGTACAGCCGCTAATAGCTCTGCTGGACCCCTATGAAAATGGCTCCCCAGCACCAAATATGGTGCCTCTAGGACCCATGGGAGTCACACACCACCAGCCACCTCCCAGCTGAGAGGAGTCTGGAAGCCAGGGCTAAGTGGAGGAGGTGGAGAGCACCAGAGCGGCTGCAGGGACCCACCTCCTCCTCTTCCCTCTCCTGGGCTCCAGCAGCGGCAGTGGCAGCTCATTGTGAGCCCAGCAGGTAAGGGACCCCTTATACAGATGGAATGAAACAGTTCATTTCTACAATAAAAAAAACCTGACTGTTTCATTTCATCTGTAACGAAATGCTGCTTCCTCATTTTGTTTCATAACAAAATGACAAAACAGCATTTCATTTTTCATTTCGTGCCCATCTCTTCTTAAGTAACCTCTCTGACATGAGCATGTGTGGAACCTGTGCTTATGGAGAAGACAAGGCAGAGGCTAAATAAACACTGAATTCTGACAGTAAGAGAGATCAAGAGATAGAGAACAAGGTGATCTGATCCCAGCCACTTTATAAATATCATGTAGCAAGTCTCTGCTTGCCAGGCACATTCCATGGCCCCTAATGAGGTTCACCACCAATGTCTGATGGAGGGTGGCAAAGGGAATCTTTGATGAACAATCAGAGACAGCAGCACAACAGTAATGGGACTACAGAGCTGCTTTGCATAAACGTGGCTAGGATGAATGATCAGGAGGAGGAGGAGGAGAGAGCCTGGAGAGAGAAACAGCCTGAAGGGAAGGAAGCAGGCTACTGAGAAAGATCTCTAGCGATCGAACCCTGGAAATGTTACTTGTTTGAATTACGGGTCTAAGAATTCTGCAGGTTCCTGCTCTTCTGGCTCCATTGTGCTGTTTTCTAAATGACCATTGCAAACACAATACATTTTGCAAAAGATTTTGATTTTTACACCAAACAAAAACAGCAGCAAGAACAACAATACAATCTGAGCCGATACTGGGTCATAGCAGCACCACTGCCCATACCAAAAAACCTACAATGTCGTGCACATACAAGATGCTAGAGCAAGAACCACCCACAGAAAACTGATGCCTCCAAGTCTGAAAGGCATTGAGAACCAAATCTTAAAACAGTAGTTTTTCAAAGTGTACAAGGAACCAAAGGTAAAAAAGAAAGTAGTCTCAGAGACAAACTCCTGACAGCCCAAAAATAAACACAAGGAAAGGTAACACTATATATATCAAAACAATTATCAGCACGGTCACTGCCCATCCTGCGCACACATATTGATATTCAGTTATCTGAATGAAGGGGGGGAAAGACCTATTTCCTGCACCCAGGGAAGAGAAACATTTCTCTCACCCATTTCCGTCTTTCTTCCTAAACTAAGGTTTCTGCAAACACAGTTCCTTCCTAGGAATTTCCACAGCCATTGGGCTAAACGAAACAGCTTATGGGAGATACTATAGCTAAAGGACTCTGGAGGTTGTGTCCAAAAAAGTAGCCTTTTTACACCTTGATCCTGAGAGTCGGGTCTCTCTTCTATATCAAAGACTGGAAGGAAGACTGGATATCAAAGATGAGAAGGAACAATTGGCTAGCACTAGGTATACAATCACCTCAGCCCAGAAAAGCCCTCCAAGTCACATAAACTTTCCCCCCCTCTCAAACGTGCAGTGCCTCCCCTCCCCATGTTTCATTTCTTTGGCTCCCTTGGGATGAAGGGTATCTGGTTTCTCATGGGCTTTTCTTGTGGCACAGTGACCTCAAAATGGCCCAAGACACTTTGCATATATGGGTGCTATGAGAGACCAAGGGTCATTTTACTGAAGAAGTGATGCTTGGAAGAGCTCTAATCCAATGTGTGTCATTTTAAGAACATAAGAAGAGCCATGCTGGATCAGGCCAAATGCCCATCTAGTCCAGCTTCCTGTTTCTCACATTGGACCCACCAATGTGGGTCCAATGCCTCTGGGAGCACATAAGACAACTGGGTATCTGTCTCCTGATGCCACTTCCCTGCAGCTGGCATTTTGAGGTACCCTCCTTTTAAGCCTAGAGGCATCCTCATCATGTCTATGCCAAACATTGTCCTTCTTTTATTCTTTCATTTGGGTTGTGTACACGTTTTGTGCTGACAAGTCAGAACTGAATTATATCATAGTCCTAATAGGGCTTTCAGCTGCCTAGATGCCCTAAGCACATCCAAATCTCACCTGATCTCAGAAGCTAAGCAGGGTCAACCCTGGTTAGTAATTGGATGGGCGACCACCAGGGAATACCAGGTGCTCTAGGTGACTGGAGTAGGAACTGGCAAGATTATTCCATGGACATGGGGTCATGAAGAGTCTGTCATGACTGTAATGACACAACACAACACAACACAACACAACACAACACACACACACACACACACACACACACACACACACACACACACACACACACAAACACAGGACTTTCAATACAAGTGAGATATTTGTGGAGCAGTTTTATCAGTTCCACGTCCCTGGTGAATTTCCATGACTAAGCAAAGATGTGAACCCAGGCTTCCTGAATCCTAGTCCATCACTCTGTCCAGCCTATCAGCCTGGATATCATTTCATTTTTGTCTACTTGGTTCATGATTTCCTTCCATACATGGTTATTTGGGTAGCTGGGGCTGAAAGAAAGGAGCTGGTGCAGAAGTGCTGAAGAAGTGCTGCAGAGTATTACTGCCACAGTTCTGAAAAGTACATTTGCATCTCTGTGTGTGAATGTGAGCAAGCAGCCCTCCACTGATCTTATGAGTGGGATAAGTTAATTAGTGTCTCTGAGGATGCTTTCAGACAACAACTCCTTTAGAAATTGTAGCAGGAGTTGATATGTATGGGGGGGGGTGCGAGCCTATCTCCTGTGGCTTGTGGGTGTCACTTCCAAACATCTCCATCAGAAAGCAACCTAAGGAGAACGAAGGCAGTGCTGTAACATCCCAGATTGCTCCATATCACAGAACATTCAGCAGGCACAGAACAAGAGCGACAATGCCTGGATAGTGATAATTTTGCCCTGTGCTTAGGAAGTAAACAAAAAAAAATTCAGGAAGGAAAATGAGGGGCGAGGAGGCTTGAAATATGCATCCAGTAATTTTGCAGGCCTCTCTTAATACCGCAGCCTGTTATTCCTGTGAGAGAAAAGGCATGACATTACCCGAAGTCACCCATTCCCATTTTAAGAACAGCTTGATCTAAAAGTGACATCCAGTTATAAACTTGCTGCAGTTTAAATAGCAGAACACTTAGGAAAATGAAGAGTAATTACTTTTCTTCTCTCTTTCTTCTACATGAAGTGAAAAAATATCAGGAACTGGAATCTTCATTGCTTTGCTGTCTGCTTTAAGGTGGGACTTCTATTTTCTCTTTAACCTTTCAATGAGTTTTTGAAGATTAATATTAAAAATAAGTGCATGGTTCTTACCCTCCATTTAAATATTTTACCATTATTTTCTTTTCTTTTTTAAATTTTAATTTCCACACATAAGGGGTAGCTAACAGGGATGGGTAACACAAGGTTAAGATTCTATAGGTAAAAATGTTTCACCATTCTTGATGAGATTTCCTGCCATATTGATCCATCTGTCATGAACTTTCCTGTTACTAGACTAGTAGAATAGTGTATATCACGCACTTCAATGGCTACTAACAAGTGACTAATTATTTAAGGTGAGTCCATTTCTCATGAATTCCTTTCTTTGTGTGAAACATGGCCTTTAGCACCAGGATCATCATCATTTTATTAGCATATTTCCCACAGGTTCCAACCTTCTTTATACCTCATGCTGTATTTTCATCAGCAAGTTGTACACCCCTGCCTTTTTATATTATGAGATCTTCTCCATGAAGCTAAAAGTTTTCACTGTGATTTCTTCACAGCATTCTGCTTTTCCACTTTCATGAGGCCTTGAACCCAATCTTCTCCAGTATACAACTGACAGTATAACCATAGCACCTAGTTGACCATTAAGGATTTTTCTGCTCTTAAAAAAACAAAATGGCGTACACACTCAGTTTATGGCAAAGGCAAATGTTTAAGCCAATTTAGTGTCAGTGTAAAATTCTGTCTCCTCTCTCGTGCTCTCTTCCCATCACTGCCGACCAACCTCTCAAACGCGAGATGAGTTACATTTCTGCAGCTACAGCAGTGAGATGAATGCTTGAAAGCTCTGCCTTTGTTAGAACAGAGCAGCAGATGTTGTAAATTATATATTGCAAAAGGAACTGTGGGAACAATTCCATGCATCACCTCAATAATTTTCTGGCTCTTTATCTTGGCAAACTGAGCGGGGAGTGGGTCTCTCCTTTCATGAGGGGAAGGGCAGGGAGCTCTCCTAGCAAATCGTTATTCAACACCAGTTCTAGCCCCAATTTTTGCTTCTGTGTCCTGGCATCAATGGCAGCAGCTCAAGGAGGCTCTGCCACTCCTCCTCAGTCCCCATTAGAAGGAAAGCATGGCAAGAAGAGGGAAGGGTAGGCTTCTGTTGTACAAGACTAAATTTTAAGGGCCTTTTAACAACCTAAGGCACAATGAAACAAGAGCCATGGCAATGGTGGAGCAACCAGGGTTTTGACCTATGGTGCTGACTAGAGAGTGCAAAAATTTCTTGCCCATCTCCCTGCAGGGCATAGTCCACCTCCAGTCACTTCTTCCAGGTGGACTCCACAAACCCTTTCCTCTGAACCAATAGACTGGTTATTAAAATGGATTCTTAGCATCATTCATGGAAATATCCATGAATCACAGTATTTTCCCCCTCAGAGGAAGAAGGGTAAAGCCAGAATAAAGATAATATCATTTTCAGTCAGAATTTTTCTTCGAGGGGTATATTTCCTGGAGGAGTTTCAGTGAGGGCACACCATCCTGGCTTCACCACATTTCATTCCTGAGGGGAAGTGACCTTCTATTTCCTTTTCATCTTTCCTTTCAGGCAGGACTAAAAGGCTAAAGAGCACTTGCTCCCTATTAGAAGCAATGTATTCATAAAATGCTCCAATCTCTGCTTATATATGAACAGTAGATGCAATAAACAAGCCTCTGGGAGGAGCTCAGCCAGTTCTTCTTTGTCCTTTCATCTGCACAGAGCTGCTCTCCAGCTGGCTGGTGGAAAAGCACATTGTCTCTGTCTGTTTCTCCTGCAACTAAGATCAATTTGCTCTGACCTCTCCCAGAAAACTCCCATATCTTTCCTTGATTATACTTCATACATACATATACATCACTTAGTATCTCACAAGTCAAAAGGGGACCAAGCTAAAAATACAGAGGCTGGGGAATGGGACACTGAAGTAATTATTTCAGTTCTCTTGTTTTTCTTAGATGATGAGCCAATCACATGATAGAGATGTGCAGTACACCTGACTTGTTTGTGCTGAAATATCATGAAAGATGGTATTCTTTGTACTCTGTGACCTTTTGAAGACACACAGACCTGATCATTATCTGTGTTCTGGCTGGTATTTGTATTTTTGCATATTGTTGGATAAAATATATATTACCACAAATAGGGAAATGGACATGGCTATAATTTGGGGTGTAATTGGCTGGATAGCTTAGTGGTTTATATATCTGGATGTGGAACCAGAGGTGGGAGTTTGATTCCCCGTTGTGCCTCCTAGGAAAACAGCAAGCTTGTGTTGCCTTGTTCCTGTTTTTTTTATTTATTTTTTTGGAAGGGCACTGATTTTTGCAGGCACAACACAAATATCATCATTCTGACACTGTGTGTCCTGTCACCACCTGGGGACAAGTAATGGTGAGTGCACAGTCCCTGGATGTCCTGAGAAGAAGGGAATGGCCAACCTCTTTTGAGTATTTTCTACCTGACCTCCCCTCAAAACAAAATAATAAATAAATAAATAAATTTATGGCACATTGTTGTTGTTGTTGTTGTTGTTGTTGTTGTTGTTTGGAGCTCAAGGTTACATAGTGCCAAAAGAATTAATTCTGGAAGAATGGTTGTCTCATTTTCAGCCCAATGATCAAAAGAAAATGAGAAGCAAGAGATAGCTGATGTGGACTTTGGAAATCAAAGGCAGTGTTGGACGGGGGTGGGGATTTGAATCACCAGACAAACAAGCAATCAAAATAAATATTTTTAAAAAAACATCCAAAGGGGACCCTGATTTCCATAACATTTCCATATATATTCATTTTTACAAATAACTGTTATAATTTAAATAAAACCATTATATACAGTATCTCACCATATTGGAGGAGGCCACGACTAGATGATGTGCATGTCTCTTCAGTTTATTCTCAAGATGTCTATTTATGACTGGCACTCAGTTTGCAGCCTGTTCACTGTTTTCATGGCTGTTTATTTTTCAAAAGATGTAGCCTGGACTGCAGTCCAAATGGAGCATTATCGTCTGCAATGTAAAATACAAGACACAATATGAACACTGAGTGACCTCCAACTGAATGTAAGAGCCACTTCCACTGAAAAGCATTGTGTCTGTTTGATAATGATATGTTTTGCTGCTTCATACATCCAAGGCATTGGCTGGCTTTATCGCCAGATGTCAATTTGTAACTTCCCATTGCTACCAGATCGTACCAAATTCTTCATGTAAGAGCCAATTATCTTCAACCTAGGAAATAGTACACATTATGTAAATTAATAATTATCAGCCACAGATGGTGGTGTCATTAATTTCTGTACATCAGCGTATCTTACACCATCAATTTATTTTTTTAAATGTCCTCCTTTGCAAAAACAGAGGTGAATCATGACTACCCCCTTTAGCTACAGTTGCCAGGTTGCATTTTTAAGAACTGTCTTGTTTCTTTGGGCTAAACGCATGCCACTGAAAATGAGAATAATGTTAAGGTTTCAGATATATAACTTTAGAAGATGTATCTGAGAACTCAGATGGATGAGAGAAGCTCCAACCACAAAAAATAGGCTAATTAACAAACTTCAGGAGGTGTGGAAAGCTTTTGTTATGATAACCAGACTCTCTCAGTAGTTAAGGAATTCTCTCTTCTCATGAGGTATGGTTTCACCTTTTATCAGTCCAAAGTTATGGAAAAAGACAAATTCAAGCTGGTATTGGGTCCCTTCAACCACTCTTCATTCCTTTCTATAGATTCCCTTGGGGGGAATGGAGGTCAAATATTAATACAGTGAAGTTTTCAGCTAAACAAAATTAGTTGCAGATTGCTTTGTAAGAAAAAGCCTGTACAAATAGCAGTGAACTTCCCCCAAAGAAATAAAATGCAAAATTCAAATATATTCAAGAAATGGCTTTTTATATATTACACATTCTTAGGTGTACACAACATAGTTTATTTTCATAAAAGCATCCAAATTTGAATATGAAGGAGAATTTTCAAATAAAAGTATATGACTGTTTATTTATTTATTATTCATTTAGTATTTAAGCTTGTATACTGCCTGTCTTCCGGATGGAACTCCGGGCAGTTCACAACAAAAGGACACAAACAGTATACAAAAGTTAAAAATAACATACCATGAAACAAAACAATACGCATTAAAAAAAACCAGTAATAAAAAGCAGATGGCGGAGAGGAAAAAGAAAAAAAAGAGAGATTAATTAACTGTCACCAAACGCCTCTCGAAAAAGTAAGGTCTTTAAAGCTTTTTTGAAGGCTGGCAGGGACTGTGCAAGGTGCAACTCAGGTGGGAGATGATTCCATAGGGTAGGACCAGCCACAGAGAAGGCTCGGCCACGGGTAACCGTCTTCTGAGCCTCCCTGGAGGTGGCCACCCGCAGAGAGTGCGCCCGCGACATTCGGGTTGGTCGGGTTGAGGTTGACCGCTGGGAGATTCACTCTGCCAGGTATTCAGGGCCCAGGCCATGGAGGGTTTTATAAGTTAAAACCATGACCTTGAATCTTATTCGGGACACAACAGGTAGCCAATGAAGGCGAGCCAGAACTGGGGTGATGTGGTCATGAAGACACACACCTGCCACCAGTCTGGCTTCTGCATTTTGCACCCGCTGTAGTCGCTGAACAAGAGTCAAGGGCAACCCCATATAGAGGGTCTTGCAGTAATCTATTCTCGAGATCACCAGATACTGTACAGTGTAAGTATACTGGAGGGCCAAATAGCAGAGTCTTTATTTTGTTCACCTCCTGTACTTGCTCATTGACTCTTCTGTCTTTTTTCTTATCACAGAAAATCAGTTGAAGAAAGAAAGAGACTTTTCAAATATGAGCAGTAAGAGACTTACATATGGGAGCAGCCTCTCCAATGTTTGATGGCACAGAATGTGTTTTGAGTGTTCCTACCATGATTATCAATCTGGTCAGGAGAGGGCATTTTGTGTTCCTTGGCCACGCATGGCCTCCTGCAAGGCATTAGTCTCTCTGGCTCCCACAGATAAACTTTACAAAAGTAATTTTTTCTTTCAAGGTCCTGTCATGTCTCTTTGGGAAGCGTGAGGAAAATTTTGTTTTGGTATTCCAGAAGCACTGCTTCCCCACCTCCTAATCTAATACTTTTTAAAAAAATAACAAGATGAGTTTTTAAGCATTAAAAAGAAGAAGAAAACTTTTCTTCTGAGGAGTTGACCATCCCTGAAGTAGGTGCTGTAGCCTCTAGAAATTAGTGTTTTGTGTACTTTGAGTCCAGGATCTGTGAATAAGATCAGTGTGGGTTATTATGATTATATATCACTGTTACATATGATAATTTATTTTGAAAATCCGAAAACTTGACAGTTAGCACTCAAATAATGGGTAGCTGATAAGAAAAAAATAATTGGGACTACAGATGGTGTTTAGTCTTTGCAGCTTATTCTCCTTCTGTCTCTCTGCCTCTGCCTCTGTCTCTTCCTTCCTTCCTTCCTTCCTTCCTTCCTTCCTTCCTTCCTTCCTTCCTTCCTTCCTTCCTTCCTTCCTTCCTTCCTTCCTTCCTTCCTTCCTTTGTCTCCTTCCCAATCATCCATGCTACCCCTTTGAAATAACTATGCATGTATAGTAAATCTCATCAGCCTCATTTTCAGCTTGGAGAGTTCAGTTTTCTAAAACTGATTGCTTAGCCTAGGAGGCTGGCTGATTGAAAGTAACAATGATCCATCATACTAGTAGAAACACCTCCTAGCAGAGCATGTCCAGATGGTTGCTTGCTATTTGGACCACTTTTGGCGCTGTTTGGTACAAATCAAATTATGGCATCCATACATGCTTTGACTTAGACCCTTTTGAGTGGCCCTACTTCTTTTTAGCACAGCTCTAGGGCTACAGTTTGTGTGTCTGTGTAATCTGGAGCCTGCCTAAATATTCTATTCTATAGCCCTTGGAAATTTACTTATTTATTTATATAGTTTATATGCTGCCCACTACATAAAGGTCTTTGGGTAGCTTACAATTCAAATAAACAAAATGCCAATAAAATTAAAACAATAAAAACATTTAAGTACAATAAATACAATACACTAAAACAATACACTAAAATTGCCATTAGGACCCACAATCAATGTTATATCAGTTAAAAAATGGTTAGTTCATATCAAAATAGAACTAGGGATAATCTGGGTTGACAATCCTGTGATGTATCTAAGTGCAATGTTTTCCGGCCTTGGGGCCACGATCCCAAAGGGGCTTGCATAGTGTTTGCCTTATATGTGATATTGCTTTTATTAAATAATTTCTTCCTTTAACTTTTAGAGTGGGAAATCAAAGTTAGCATGTATTTGTGTGTATGAGAAACAGGCCCGTTAGGGGAGAAAGAAGCCTCTATTTTATGCAAACGTGGCAGGTGTGTGTGTGTCACAGGCAGGGCCGGCGCTTCCATTAAGGTGAACTAGGCAGTTGCCTAGGGCGCCAAAATGGAGAGAGGGCGCTGGCCAGCCTGCTGCCCCCTGCTGCCCCCCACTGCTGGCCACCGCCGTCCGTTCCCCCGCTGCCCACCGTCCGCCCGTTGCCCTCCGCCCATCGCTGCCCATCGCCATCCGCCCGCCGCCCCTGCGCCTATCGCCGCCCCCTGTGCTGGTCACCATCTGCCCCCGTGCCCATCACCGTCCCCCGCTATCTGCCCCCCACCCCCTGCACTGCGCCACCGCACCCTGCACTGCCCCCTGCCCCCCACCACCTGCCCCACCCCCACCCCCCCCACCTAGGGCACAAAAAAACCTAGCACTGGCCCTGGTCACAGGTTACTTGGTTATTGTGACTCGAAAAAGGTGGGGAACCACTGATTTAGTGGTTAGTGGAATTGAAAGAAACAGTAGAGAACCCTTCTTCCTCTATTTTCAGTTACTCTAACATTTAATTTTAAAATTATATATTCTAGTCATCATAGAATACTGGAGTTTGGAGGGGGCTATAAGGCCATCAAGTCCAACCCCCTGGTCCATGCAGGAATACAAGTCAAGGGATATCTGCCAGGTAGTTGTCCAAATTTCTCGTGAACGCCTCCAGTCTTGGAGTACTCACCACTTGAGGTAATTGGTTAGATTTTTGTACTGCTCTTAACAGTTAGCAAGTTTTTCCTGATCTTTAGCCAAAAGTTGGGTTCTCTTAACTTGAGCCCATTGATGCATGTGTTACACTCTTGGGTGATCGAGAACAGATCCTGCCTCTTCTCTGTTTGACAACCCTTCAAATATTTGAAAACTACTATCATGTCACCCTTTGGTCTTTTCTGAGCACCTCTTTTATTTGTCATTTGTTACCATTTTCCCATATCTATTGAGGAGATGTGCCACAATTTCTTTTCTTTGTCTTGTTTCCCAGATATCTGAAGAATGCTTTTTATTGCTTTTAATGTCTCCAGCTAATCTCAGCTCATTCTCTGCTTTTTGTTCTCCTAATGCCATCCTTGCATTTCCTTGTTACTTCTCTGTACTCTTCCTTGGTGGCCAGACCTTATTTTCTTTCTCCACTTTTTGTAGAAAAAAGTGAGAAAATTATCAGCCACACAACCCAGGAATTTCTTGGAAGGGGCATACTTGGCCTAATTTGCCTCCCAACACATATCTAGATAAATCATTCTTACTGATGCAGCATTATTCTGCACAAACAATAATGAACTCTATTTTTTTTTTTTTGAGTCACTGACCCACTGAATGATGGCTGCAGGAAAAGACAGGGAAGGGGGTCAGGAAGAGCAGTGTCATTAAATAAGCGAACAAATTGGAATGTTCCAAAGACCAGCATGTTTTCCCACAGGATAAAAAACATCAAGCCATGTGAAAGGAATTACTCAATTGTACTAAATATTAGAACCCTTTACATGTGAACAGAGGCGTAGCTAGGGGTTGGAGCGCCCTGGAACAAAGTCAGTTTTTGTGCCCCCTCCTGCCCCCCAACTGCATCTCACTCACCAAGCAAGGGGTGCCTGATCCTGGGGGAATAGCAGGGGAGGGGGAGAAGGGTCCCTCTTTCTCACACCTCTTTGGGGGCCTCCTGGAAAAAGCTCTCCTGTGCAAACCGCCCAGCATGCAGATAGCACCAAGCAGGCATTTTTCTCCCCAAGCATTACCTCCATGCCACACTTCCCCCTCCTCCTTTCCCTCTGCTAAGGCTTGGTGATCATTAGCCCCGGGAAAGGAGGAGAGGGAAGCAGGCAATGGGATTTCCCCCACCCAAAAGCAGCACCTCTGTCGCATGCTTCCCTCTCCTTCTTTCCCCAGGGTAACGATCACCAAGCCTTAGCAGGCGTGGGGGAAGAAGGAGGGGGAGCAATCAACGGAGGTGCTGCTTGGAAAAAAAAATCATCTGCTTCCTTTTCCTCCTTTCCCCTGACTAAGGATCGCCAAGCCTTAGTGGGGCGAAAGGAGGACTGCTGCTTCCCCTCCAGGTGCCCCAGATTGCTGCGTGCCCTGGGGTAAATGCACTCTTCTGCCCCTCCAGTGCATGTGAAGCAGATCACTCCAACTTGCCCTGTCTGGACTAGCCCAGACTAACACTTTCCAATTTATATCTGGAAGATGAGTCATGACAACTGGACTTCTTTTCTTGAGAGATCGGAATGTTTCATTGCTCATTTAAACAGCTTCATCAGTCTGAGGAAAGCTAGTTGCGAGTCCTCCATTTTATTGTTCACTTTGACCTCATGTCACCCTGGTCTGAAATAGGCTCATAGATGAACAATGGCCTAAATAGGCTCGTTAGGTGAACAATAAGTTCATTAGATGGACAATGGCCCACCTTTACAACCTTCCCAACACCCTGAGGATCTTCACAGACATGTTTCCAATTGATGCTTGTTTGAGACACCGTTAGAGATACAGGTGGCATTGGTGAGAGTTTAGCTTCCCAATCTTGTTTTATTTTGACAAGGTTTCTGATATTTGAGAATCTTTGCAAAGACCTCTAGAGTATATTCATAAATACACCTGACTGAGGGGAGGAAGGGTAGAAGGCTGCATAATTATTTTCCATTTCATTGGCGTTCCTAACAGAAAAAAGGCCTCACTTTCTCTTGTAGCTTTCTCAAACAGAGGCACCATACGCCTGGTTACCATGGAAACCAAACTCTTTCTTCCCCCATCTTCACCCATATGGTGAAGATTTTTGAGGCTTTGTCCCACCCTTTTGCCTCTGCTGGACTCTTTCAGCAGCCACCCTACACCATGCTGGAAATGTGACATTTTATTTTTCAAAACTGGTGGAGAAATAAAACTGCTTTCCCCCCACTCCAGCTCTAAAACTGTCGCCTCCTCATCACCTGCCTCAATCATCTGGTGACTCTTAACTGTTTGGCTTCCATTTTATTAAAAAAAGATTTTGTATGGAACAAATCTCCCTTCCTGTACCAAAATAACAACAGGACATGTGTGGGAGAAAGTGTGTGTGTGTGTGTGTGTGTGCATGCACACACGTGTGTATGTGTGTGTGTGTGTGCATGCACATGTGTGTTTATGTGTGTGTGTGTGTGTGCGTGCATGCGTGCACATGCTTAAAAACAACATGGTTGCCCATCTCTGGACTTACAGAATCCCTCAAAACTCATTTGCTATGAGCAAGGTGAAGGGAGAAGATGATAACTAGACTTCCTACTTAAAAATAAAACAAATCTAAAGAAAAATTCACCAGCTCTAAAGAGCTGGAGTTTTTGCAACCTTGCATGCTGCCTCTCATGGGTTTGGCTGCAAGACTGGGGTGACTGTTAATGTATTCAGCACTAGCCAACCATTCCTTCCCTGCCTCTGATTTTAAAGAGATATCCACTGATCTGAGTTTCACCCCACCCCCTTTCACTAGTCTGTTAGAACTCAGTGAGTCTGCTGAGACTTGTTGCTGCAAGTAATCATGTTTTGTCAGTTTGTTGTTTGATCTGTTCAACTGTAGGAAATGAAATTTTTGATTCTTTCTCTTACGCGTGCCTCAGAGTGAATTATTGAGACTGTAAGTGCCAGTTAATGCAAAAGGGGCTTTCTTTACTTTAGAGAACTTGAAACTATTCTGCTCTGTGCATCCTTGCCCTTCTGTTGCTCAGCTAAAGCAAAGTGTTCTGCTTATATACCGCCCCATACCACTACAAGTAGTCTCTGGGCGGTTTACAATTTTTAATTACAGTGTACAGGCTACACATTGCCCCCCCCCCAGCAAGCTGGGTACTCATTTTACTGACCTCGGAAGGATGGAAGGCTGAGTGAACCTTGAGCCTGCTACCAGGGATTGAACCCAGGTCATGAGCACAGTTTTACCTGCAGTACAGGCATTTAACCACTGCGCCACAAGGCTCTTAGAGCTAGAGGGATTTAACCAGAAATGAAAAACTTTGCAATATAAAGAGGGTCTGTTTCTGTGCTGAAGATAATGCAGAAGAAAATTCTGTGAAGTAAGTTGTGTTGAAAGACCAACAGGGAAGCATAGTATTTGACCAAGTTCAAATAAAGAGAAAATAGAACATTGTACTGAAGACCTATATAGAAAAGATAAAAGGATGATAGACTTTTTAAAGAGGAATCTTATAAAGGAAAACCCGTAGTTCTAGAAAGTGAAATAAAATCTTGGAAAGCACTGGGAAGAAATAAAACATCAGGGGGAAACAGAATAGCAATGCAGCTATTTCAGGAGACAGAGGCTGAGGATCTCACCAGACTTGTATATAGATCACTGTTTGGATTGATGTTGGTATGGGTTGGTTCTGTGACAAATTACAGTGCCCACCTGTGTTTCTACTTAAAACGATTCATTCTGATGTTTTAAGAAGTGGCCTCTGGCACAGCAGTAGGGGCTTCAGTGTATTTTGGTATGGTTCACCATTCTCGTAATTATCCTATTGTGTAGCCATGGTTATTTCACACCCAAATTGGGTGGTGGGCAACATTCACTGAGGTGACAACATTGATGCATTAGGTGGGTTGTGACATTACCAGGGAGGATGGAGAAAACTCCTCTGTATTTGTCTCTTTTTTAAAAAAAAATCCCCTAAGTGATGCTGTGATAACAATTCTGATAGCAAGCTAGGTTGACGCATTGCCATTTCAATATGGCATTTACTTTATTTAACAATCTGGAGAAAGGAAAAAGGAAAGTCGCTATATGGCCTGCTGAATGATAGCTGAAAGAAAAGGTGAGCTATGTTGACTCATTTGGCTTCCCTCACCAGACAGCACAGCTCCAACTGAGGCGAAAGGTAAGAAAAAAGGCAATTTACCTGCCTTCGGTCTCCCCACCGTCCCCACACCCCAGTGTTTTCCCTTCATGCTGCTCTGCCCTCTGCTGCTGTTACTACTACCACCTCCTTACTCATGAGTAAACCAAATAAACTTTGTATATGAGTATGCCAGCTTAAATTTGCTCATGAATAAACCAGCAAATCCAAAGACCTGTGTGGACCCTTCTCACAGGAGAATGTACATCTCTAGTGTGAATGAAAGGATTGCTTGAGTGAGAGATAAAATAAATCAACCTTTTAAATGTGAGCCAGACCACCTCAAGCCCCCCTGTCTGAACAGGCTCTGAATCTGTCAAAATTTTTAGAAGAATATGCCAACAAATTCAAAAAATAAAATAATGGCCCACAGACTGGAAACAGTCAATATATATTCCAATTCCCAAGAAAACAGATGCCAAGGAGTGCCGTAAGTAGAGTAGCATTGCTTTAATAATTAATTTCCCATGCAAGGTGCTGCAGCAAAGGTATTTACCTTATCTGGAGCAAGAAATGCCTGACATTCAATCTGAATTTTGAAAAAGAGGAGGCAATTGAGGTAAGTATCTGCTGGCCACTGGAGCACACCAAAGAATATGGTCATGTGGTGTTTGATGTGCAGTTAGTGTCCTATTGCTTATTCTAATGATCA
This sequence comes from Phrynocephalus forsythii, assembly GCA_029282475.1. Taxonomy (NCBI): domain Eukaryota; kingdom Metazoa; phylum Chordata; class Lepidosauria; order Squamata; family Agamidae; genus Phrynocephalus; species Phrynocephalus forsythii. Next base: position 69,690,210 of record JAPFRF010000006.1, on the reverse strand, counting down.
CAATTTCCAAAGTAGGCAGTTTTTTTTGTTGAAATTGCCACCTCACATTCTTACAATATCAATTATCTGCATAATTTCCTACAATATTCCAGGCTTTTTCCCCCTCCCTCAGGAGTGTTATGGTGCTTCTTGTTTCATTTGTTTATATCTGCTTGTTTGTTCATCTTCTCATCTGCACAAACGCCTTTCGGTGATCTTCGTGCCTTTTGGTCTTCCTGAAGCATTGTGACCAATTGACTTTTCCACAGGACATCATGCTGCCTATGCAACTACAAAATGGCCAGCGTCCAGTTCATTGTCATGCAATATGAAGTTACAAGGTTTCTAGAGCATGGCGCCTAGGCAACACAAATTGAGATGTTCAGTTGTGCTATGGGTTGTGCTATTTCTGTCACCACAGATTCCACAAAGAATTGATGGAAGTGCATTGTGGATAGCAGTTCCACCTTGGCACTATTATGGTTACTGTGGGCTTAATGGCAACTGTGTAGCTATGCAACAGGTTGGCAAATAATGAATAATAAATTCTATACAGAATCCATACAGCGTCCATACAGAAAAGCTCAGGTCACTCTAATTGCTATTCAAAATACAGTGATAGAAAGGGTTCAGAAACTGTTTATCTCTTGGAGCATTGGACATTATGCTGCCAAAATGGGGGAGGGGCAACATTGTCATCACTGGTTTCCAACAATCGTGTTTTAAAATAAAAACAAGTTGCAAGCCTCTTTCCTTCTTAATTTTGGAGAAAGTCTTTTATTTTGGCAATGCTTGAAATGGGTGAAGCATATTCTTATGAGGCAGAAGCAGCATTCAGTTTTGTTGTGTTCACATGGATCCTGTGTGTTATATCCAGCATCCACGCCTTGTTGTTAGAAATGGGTAGAGAGAAGGAAAAGCTCAGGAAGGCAAAGAAACATATGTCCCTTTTCTTTTCACCTGCAAAGTTCTTGAATAAATAAATCATCAGTGTCATGACATTGCAGTACCACACTAGTTTCAGATTTGTGGAACAGGAAAAGTGGGAGCAGAACAAATAAATAGAAGTAGTTGAAGTACTGTATGCATGATCGTGTGTGTTCAGTGGGGATTATTTCCAAATACATAGATCTAGGGTGACAGAGGTCCTCAGTAAGTCTTTTCCTGAGATGTCTGTCCCAAAACTGAGATGGGGAGAAGTATGTGTGATGTGACGGGGGGGGGGGAAGGATGCAGGAAACAGTTGTGAAGGGGGGCTGTTTCTAGACAGCTGTTTGTGGAAACTGGTATGAGATAAATCTGGAAAATCAAGCTGAACAGGCAATACAAAACCCATAAGAAGAGTAGGAAAAAAACATTTATGAGATACCTGGCAGGCAGTAAAATATACCCCATGCTTGAGATTGTTTCTATCTCTTTTATCTACATCATTCTACCTCAATGACAAATATTACAGACTCTTCTCCTCCTATGTTGGTTACCCTGATATTTGTTTCCCTGCCTGGAGACAAAAGGATGTTGCCCACTCTATTCAGGCAAAGGAAGGGATTTTGATTTCTAATGGCAGATTTTCTGTAATATAAAATTTTGCTACAGTGCTGAATGCTATGAAATTTGCCCCATGGTCTCATAGGTAAGAAGGACAGGAAAGCTGTTGTTTACATATAAATAATGCCTTTTGTTCCAGAAAATGATATTATGGTGTTTTAAAAATTCTTGTCATTGTCGCACATGAACCAACTTGGATGTTCATTGTTCAGCCAAGAACAAAGTACTGCTATAATAAGCCTCCTTTACCCCAACAGTAGTAGGAAAGAAGGAGGACCTACTGAGATGGATTGACTCAAAAAAGAGATCAAGGCCTTCAGGTTGCAAATCCTAAGATGAGCTGTTAACAAGACCTTTTAGAGGTCACTAAATCATGGGGCTGCCATCAATCAGAAGAAGTGACTTGACAGCGCATAACAAGAACAACAGATCTCAGGTTCATTTCATGCAGAAAAGGCATGATGGTCTCTTGGGATGGGAGCCAGATGAATATGTAATCTACATTTCAAGTGAAATGTATCTCTTGGCAAGAAGAAAGAGAAGAGTGGAAACCAAAGTGACTAGTTTAAAAAGAGGTGATCCTTTCGGTCTTGTTTAAAGAGCCACTGTTTCTGCATTGGTGATAGAAAGTCAACTGAGTCTGAATAATTAATCAGTTGTAAGATTAGAGTGCTTTCCTAAGAACACAGATTGTGCTTCACACTGTGCAATGTAGTTAAGCCACCTTAACTACATTTTACCATCTGTAAAATGAGGACTGTAGCTTTCTTGTGCAATGAAGTACTATTGATGGGCAATATTGAAGGTCATAATAACCAGTATTTTGAATTGAGCTGGGAATGGATCAGCAGCCAGTTACCACCAGCTCTGTTCGGCAGTTCAGCTGCAGAATTTTCACTTCAATGACATTTTTGAAAGCTCTTCAAACACAGCTCCATGTACAGCATATTGAATAAACCCAGTGGAGAGTAACTAAGGCACTGCTTTTTGGACTAGCACCCTTTAAATCCCACCCCCACATGGGAATGGCCCCATGAGTGAGGTTTTATAAAGATGTCCTAACCTAAAGTAATGAGTGTGAGATTGTGGAGAACAAAGTTTGAACCACAGATATCATTTGGAGCAAGAATCAAATGCAGATTTCGGGTCTTAGGGCATTTATACACGACCCCTAAGCTCCGCTGCAAATGGCTCCCAGCTCCGGAGCTTAAAAATGTTTCCCCACCAGCTCCGGAGCTAACAGAAAATTAAGTGCGACCCCGCCCACCTTTCAAGTACTTGCTCTGGGGAGAGTGAAAAATTTTGATGCGGAGAGTGCCGGGCTCTCCTCGCTTCTTTTTGTTGTTGTTGTTTTTTGCCTCCCACCCCTTTAAGAGGAACCAGGAAGTGACGGGGGGGTCAGAGCAACTTCCACCGGCACTCCGGAGGTAAGAGTTCATTCTTTTCTTCCTTTTTTTCTCCCTCCCCTCACGCAGACAGAACAAGGAAGTGCGGAGGGGGTGGGAACGCAGGGAGAGCGACAAACCCTCAAGATCTCTGGTCTGAATTTAAGGGACCAGTGGATCTTAGGGGTCGTGTAAAAAGGCCCATAGAAAGGCATTGCGGCCACTGTTTTTAGGATCTTTGTGGAGTCAAAGGCTGTTAAGGCCTTTAACTGAACTGATAGGAGAGAGACTGATGCTGACTTCAAGGTCAGATTCCAAGCCTTTCATCTGTCTGTCTATAGGGAAAATATGTCTTGGGACTATAGTTAGGAATTCAGCTGTGCTTTATGTATTTCAATAGTCTCACCAATGATCTCTCTCCTTTACTCCCCCACCCCTTCAGGGGCATCATGTTGGTTTAACTGTTTTAATCTCATGCTAGCTGATTGAGATACTGAAATACTGACATATCGATTCCCTTGATGTATTTATACAGTATATGATTTTATTCATATTTGGTTCTATTATATAAATCGTGTATCTTTTTGCTAAATGTATCACTACAAGGTCTTATTGTATGAAACTTAATACAGTATTTTAATGTCATGTAGGACTTGATTAACAACCATAAATAAAGAATTCATTCATTCATTCACTCCCCACCCCCACCCCCACACACATTACGTGTGCATAGCCATTGTTGGGTCAGCTTTGGTAAATCCCACCTCACAACTTCTTTGAGTTCATCAGTACTAACATTCCTTGGAGCATTTATACAGGAAGCTGCCTTATACCAGGCTGGATTATTTATCTATCTAGGCCACTCAAGTCTCTACTAATCAGTAGGAGCATCTCTCCAGTCTATTGCCTTTCCTGCCACCTGCTACTGGAGCTTCTTTCAACTTGTGAGGAGCTGAACCTGAGGCTATGTGCATGCAGAGCATATACAGCCAAACTATGGTCCCTTCCTTGCCGAATTTCATTACCTTTCCATATGCCCTTCATTAATATTAATATTTGTAAAGTACACATGTGTCTCTTCTTCTCACAACTGTTACCGTTTCAGTGGAATCTCTCTCACACACACATTGACATTGACACACACACACACACACTGCTGAATTTGTACCACTCCATTCCTGCACCCACTAAATAATTTGGTATTATAGTATTCCTCAAAAGGGAATGGGGATGCTGAGAGTGAATTGCAAAATACAGTACTTTGGATTCTACACAGTGTTCATAACAATCCTGTCCAAAAATAATAAACAAAAACTGTGTAGCAGACTTAAAGACAATGGTTTAGCTATTAAGTTACAATGAGTACAATCTACAGTGGTACCTTATATAAAGGAATTAATTTGTTCCAATTGAAATTATGTTAAGCAAATTTTCCTTTATACAAATTTCCCATAGGAATGTATTGAAAATGGAGTAATCCCATTTTATGTTGTACAGATTCGCCCCATAGGCGCGTCTGTTAAGCAAATTTCCAGAATGTTTTATCTTGTACAGATTTTATGTTATACAAACCGTTTGTTATACAAGGGTCCACTGTACTTGGTCAGCAGTCCTATGGGACAATCAGTCTCATCCCACCACTACCCGACTGCCACCACCCATTTTGAAGGCAGTCTGTGCCTTCTGTTGTCTTTTTTTTTTTTTGCTCTCCCTGCCATTTCTTTTCTGTGGCTGCATAGATTATGATGTTGGCAGGTTGATCACAGTGCTCAGCGTGTAACAAAGGAACAAGTATTAACTCTCAGCTTCACCATGCACCTCAAGAATGGTGCAAGTAGGGGATTCCACCCATACCTGCAGCAACATTTCAGATGTCTCTTGTGTGCTACATCTCCTTTCTCCCCCTATGAAGAAGATAAATCATATCAGAAGTTTTCACTGTGAAATAGCACCGAACCTGAACCCACATGGAAGTTGAGATGGTGGGTACAAGACAAGAGCTCTGGAGGATGCTGCCACCAACATATAAACTGGTCTTTCCCTACCCTCATCTTGTCTTGGTCCCTTTCCCATGACAGAGAATTCTGCTTGTGGTTTGGCTTCACTCTTTCAGCGGCAATTCAAAATGCATTTAACAATATATCTATGATGAAATGGTTCAAATTTACTGTTAAAGAAAAAGAGTCCAATAAAGAAGGAAAAGGTGAGGTACTACAGTCAGGGGAACAAAACTCTAGCCAGATCGACTGAACAAAAAGCTTCTGCTTCTTTCCTAAGGCATGTTCCATTGCAGAAAAAGCACACCAGGAAATAAGAGGCGAAAGAGTTGCAGTTGATATGGTGGTTTGTCATACACATTGATTTAGTTTGTACACAGTGTGAAACCGGTAGTGATGCGCTATTCCTAGTGATGCTCTATTCCTATGTCTTTTACATCTGCAAATGATTTGTTTAGATCTTGCACAGGTCGTCAAGTCCTCAGTAGCTGCAGCGGTCTGGCATTCCCATTATTTCGCTGCCCTGAGATAACAAGACTATCTGCAAGATGGTACTGTTTCAATGGCATTTGCACAACCCTTTTTCTGTTAACCTTTTGCTTCGCTCACTGGATCATAGGATCAGTCAGTATGTTTTTTACTAGGTGGTGCTATTACATAGAGCTGCGCAGAATGACATATTTAATTTCCTCTTTGTCACCTGACACTGTTCTGCATGAGGCAACAGAATGTGCAGTCTTCCACTTATTGCTGAGCTAAACAACTTCTGTCATCCCTCATTGCTAGCTATGCTGGCTAGACCTGATGACAACTGCAGTCCAAAAAAATCTAGACCACAAGTTGCCTGCCCCAATATATCATAGGTAAAAGAATTGAAGTAAATGATAGTTGGGGAACCATCATGGCTAAGTAGCTTACTCTTGATAAGACAGGGCTCTGTGGGAATTGACCCAGTCAAATGTCTGCATTATGTTCATTTCTAATAAGTCATCCATTCTAAAATAAACAGTGCTAACACACACAGAGAGAGAGAGACAGAGAGAGAGAGAGAGAGAGAGAGAGAGAGAGAGAGAGACAGAGACAGAGACAGAGACAGAGACAGAGACAGAGACAGAGAGACAGAGAGAGAATGTATGTTAACTATTCATATTAAAAGTATTTGTTATGCTTTGTTCTTTCAAATGAGCTAACTTGCTATATGAGAAGTTACATACCAGGAACAAATTCTTGGCATGGAATGTTGTACATTCTCTTAACAATGCCCAACACAAAATCTTTGGGGCTTGAAAATATTGTTGGAATTTGAAACTGTTCTTGTACATTTTTGTTCTTTTTGACTGACTGTACCAGACACTTGAAAAAGCTAATCATTTAATGTTTGTGGATAGAAGGGAGTTGTCTAATTTCCTTTATTATCATGAAGAAATATATTGAAGATGTTAGCTGTGACAAGATCTGTAACATTTCATCTGTGAAGTGTGGAAAACAGAGCTGACATTTTAACCAACTGATTAATCTTCCAGAATATGAAAGTCATGTTCTGAAAGTCAATTATTTTCAGATTTTACTTTTGAAATTTTTCTTTGATTAATTTTATTGCATTTATCTGCAATTCCAAAGCTAAAGTTTTGTATTGGACACACACACACACAAACTTATACAAATAATAAAAATGCAAATGTGGTCTAAATATAGTGTCAACCACATACAAAGGATTAAGCAATAAAACTGAGCTTGTCTAAGTTTTAACATTAACAAATCAAACCCTTTATTAGTTTGTGGAACAAGAATGTCAATGCTTGTTATGTAACTAATATTTTTGCATGTTTTACAATTTGTAGTAATTAGAAACATTATAAAATATATGTTACCATTTCTGCAAACAATTTAGTGAATTGTATATGGGCTTTTTATTTCAGTTCTAATTGAGAATCATATGGGGAGATATTCTATATGGGCCCCCAGTAGACTTGTGGATTAAACTTACTGAGTCCTTCTCCTGCTTCTAGAATGCACTCGTAGAATTTGTCTTAATGACCACTGTCCACATTTAACACGCGACTCAACATTCCTTATGGTCCTTTGACACACAGGGCACCAGAACAGAATCTTGGCTGCAATTAGATTGGCATGGCCCCTGCTCATATACACTTCACTAATTCCAGATCTAGCACCTATATAAGAAATCTGCCAACACTACTTCAGCATAATTGAAAACCATGGTAAATGATGAAGCATGCTTTCTTTGCTGAACATTTGCAGCTCTGTTCCAGTGCAGCCTCTAATATTAACATTGAGAAGGAACCATTCCAACAAGGTGACAAGGTATAGCAGCCAATCCTCATATACTGTAATAAGTTAGATTTACTAGAGAACCAAATTACCCTTTTGCAGGCACCTTGCCTTCCATCTTCCTTTGGTCCGAAGGAACTGGAAGGGAAATCTGAATGGCTGGCAAAGAGGCTACATTGTGTGTGTGTGTGTGTGTGTGTGTGTGTGTGTGTGTGTGTGTGTGTGTGTGTGTGTGTGTGTGTGTGTGTGTGTGTAAGACAGAGGATTCAAAGTGGTCACTGAAGGACCTTCAGCAGGGGGGATGCTGAAGCAAAGGCAGCTGCTTTCAAGTCAGAAGCAATGCCATAGAAGCGCCGAGATACATCGAGGCGAACCATGTGTGAAAGGGGATTTTAAAAAGATTTTCCTACTTTCAAGAGCGGCAACAAGCTGATTCTGCAAACGAAGAATGAATTCTTCTCATCTCTTCCTGGATCAATGCGTCTTCCGTAAGAAAGAAAGAAAGAAAGAAAGAAAGAAAGAAAGAAAGAAAGAAAGAAAGAAAGAAAGAAAGAAAGAAAGAAAAGAAAAGAAAAGCGTCTCGACAAGAACGGAAGATAGAAGGAAGAAACTAGATGGAATGCACGTGTGTGGGAGAGAGAGAGAATCAAGGAACTAAAAATAGTAAGTAGCGAAGGGGGCTTTTTAAAGAGGAAAAAAAGAAAAGGAGGTCAAATGGTGATGCAAAAGGGAAAAGGTGGGAGTGGGGAACGGGGCTGGGAAGAAGGATCAGCGATCCAGGAGTGACGGGGGCGAAAACGAGCGAGCGAGCGAGCCGGCAAGCAGGGGGATGGGAACCGCAAGGCGAGGGAGGGCTGCAGTTGAAGAGAACGGGAGGGAGGGAGGTGGCGAGTGGGTAAGTGTGTGTGTAAGTGCGTGTGTGTGTCGGAGGGGGAAGTGTGGGTAAGCTGGTTCCATTGCGTTGCCTGGGGAGCCATCTACCGCCCATCTAGCGAACGGCAGCCAGGGTGCAAACACGCGGGCTGCCCAGGGTGAGCCAATGTCACTTCCTTCGCTCTAGAGCGCTGGGTACAGACTGAACTTGTCACAGATTAGTAAGTGATGCCAGCGAGTGAGCTGAGCTGGAAACGGCTGGGCCAGCTGTGCAGAGCCGCCCGAGGGGGGGGGGCAGGCAGCGCGCTCCCGCGCCGCCACCGCACACACACACCCTCCCTGCCACCGCCGCCGCCCATGCCTTCCCGCTCTACACGGGGCTGCCGCTAAAGGGGTGGGTGGGTACGCCACCCACCTCCCCTCGCCGCGCTCCCGGATAATAAGCGCCTCCTGGGGGCTTCCTTGGCATCCCGAATACTCTGCTCCAGCCCCAGCTGTTGGGCCAATGGTTCAAGCAGGCCCATGGTGCCCAGAGGAGGGAGAGGGCGCATAGGGAGGGCACTGCCGGATGGCCCACCCACCATCAGCGCTTACAAGGGGGATCTGTGCACTGGAAAGCCCCCTTCCCTTTTTTACCCCCACCCTATTCCTCCCCACCCCCGGGGTCTTCTTTTGGCTCCATTGTGCCCCATACTAAAGCTTTAGGCAGCAGCCCTCCACAAGTCCTTTCCTGAAGGTCATTACTCGGACCCTGTCAGCTTTGTTTTGAAGGACAGCCTTCCTAAGGATGGGCAGAATGCAGTCAAGCAGCTCCCCAGAACAGGGTTGGTGGTCGCTGGCTGTGCCAAGTTGCCCTGTCCTGTCTTCCTCCACAAAATTGTTTCGGGGTGTGTGGAAGCAGGGGGCAGAGAAGGTTTAAAAAGACCCCTGTTTGAAGCAATGTCAGAGTCCCTCCTGCAGTCTTTCACACAAGCAGGCGCACAGAAATTCCTGTTTTTTCAAAAACCAGACGTGCATTTCTGGCTACTTTTACTGGTCTTTATTATTATTTTGTGGGGGCTTTCCTATTTTGGGCACTGCCTGCAGCCCCAGGAGGATGCTTCTCAGTTGCTCACTCCTGACATCAAGGGATTCAATTCTGACTCTGTGATGATCAGGCATTGGCTTGCAGTAACACAGTAATTGTTTTCTAGCTATTCCTATTTGATCTTAATCCTACCTTTCTCTCCTATTGGGAACCCAATGAGGTCTGTAAAAGAATTTAAAAATCAACAATTACCTGAAACAAACCAACTTAGAACTGTAATATAGTGACATGTAAAAACATTAAACACTATAAATCAGATTTTAAAAGGCCTCTCTGTCTCAGTTTCCCCCTGCCTCCCCAAAAGCCTCTCTAAAGAAATGTGTTTTCAAGCAAGGAAGTCTCATAACCTTGGAGAAGCAGCCACAGAAAAGCCCTGTCTCAAATCCTCAACAGGTGAGCTTGTGAAAGAGATGGGACGCAGATACCTGCCCCCTCCTGATCTTAATCCACAAGGAGGCTCCTTTATGGAGGCATAGTCCTTCAGGTAACCTGGATGTGGCCAGCAATGTATATTGGTCATGGAAATGAACCAGCAGCTGGTTGAGATGGGGTATTATGAAAGTCACACCGTCCCGTAACCAGCCCCAGTCAAGAATCTGGCTGCAGCCTTTTGCACCAGAGGGAACTTCTGAGCTGTCTTCAGAGGCAGCCCCACAATGAGTGCATTGCAGTATTCTAATCAGGAGATAATCCCATAGCCAAGTCAAGCTTCTCATGGAATGGGTACTCCATGCATACTGGTTTAATCATGTGTACACACTTCTGGCCACTGCCAAGACCTGGGCATCCAGGCTTAGAGATGAATCCAAAAGTACACCCAAGTTATGCACCGGAATGTTCAGGAAGAATTTAACACCACCCAGTGAAGATTTAATCCTTATTCATTGATTTGCCTTCTGACTGGTCAGGAGTACCTTCATTAAGCTTCCCTTTCATTTATGGTAATTATTCAATAGCCAAGAGAAATGAGGTCAACCAGTCTTGAGTTAGCAGAAGCTCATTCCAGAAAAATTACACTGGTGGAACAACAAACAAGCATGGATGCCAGTGGGAAATCTCTTTGAGTGATTGGAGTGGAACATTGGTTTTGTGGCCTGTTACTACTTTAACCCTTGTTTAGGCTTTTAGTTTCTTTTTCTTTTTTATGCCTTCCTCCTCTTTGCCCTTCTAAGGAACTTGAAAGCATTCAAAATCCCAAGACAATTGCATCTTGCTCATATTCACTGCTCCTTATCATCTTGTCCCTTCATTGCCATTCCACTGCTGTGCCAGATCTGGATTCTGTAACCTCCCTGCTTCTAATGTTCTTTACTCCTCTCTCATACTGACTCCCTTACATTCTTCACAATGCACACATCCATTTTCCCACTCTGTCCCTTCAGCATTATCTTCCCACTCGTCAGTTGCCTTTCTTCCCAGCATTTACTAAAACATAATGGCCTTTCCAACACATTCATTTGCTACCCTAGCTGCCTCTTTCCAGCACTACCTTTCATGTAGCCTTCGTCACTGTATGTATGTTGCTTCCGTATCTGAGTTCAGATGTCTTCCTCCTTGAACATCATCCGCACCATCCCTGTAATCTGTTCTGTCCCGTTCTGATGGTTGGGTCCTGACGTCAGCATCTGGGGCTATTCGGAGGTTGCATGGTACCTGCTTTGCCTGTGGACTGTTGTGAGAGAGAAACAGTTAGTACTAAGAGGATCTATGCCGACATTAAGAATGGAAGCTGCAGCAGTTGTATTCTCCATTTTGCAGTCCTGCTTTAAATGCTACACACTTACTGAGCGTTGCTAAATGCGATTCTGCTTTGTGACACTCAACCCCCCCCAAACCCTAAGAACTTGAGTTTCTTTACAGAACTGCCAAGGATCTGGGCCAAATTATCAAATAAAACTGAGCTGCCAGAACCAGCCAGACCCTCATTTTCTCAGACATCCATCCCTGCAATCCTGCAGCACACCTGTCTGGCAACCCAGCGTGCTGTCCTTATTAATGTCTGATTCACACATCCACTTATCTTGCTTGTATGTTCCAGCCGTCCAAGATGTTTGCTATCACCAAGGGATCTTTTTTCAATCTGGTATGTATCAAACTAAATGAGGCATGGTTAGGAATAATTATGCCGTGACATGGTCCAGAAATGGGAGCAGATGGGGCCTCCCCTAGGATGCTCCAGGCTTGTTTTCGGGGGACCGGAGGTGCTCCTAATGATTTTTGGCACATCAGCCCAAAAGAGGCAACAAGGATTATTGCTATGCCTTCGGTCAACAAACAATGAAGAAGACTCTTGTGTTTCGGTACAGCCGTCTTCCAGTTGCCAAGCCCAGTTGGCATGCTTCTGTAGGCATTTTTCAATTTTTGGTTATTGCCAGTGCCACATAGAAAGGAGGCATGTAAGGGAAAATGGACTGGCTGCTTTAAAGTGGAGTCTGAATGAAAGACAGACATAACAGTAGGAAAGAAAAGGCCCCATATTCAAGACACCCCTTCTTGCAAGACTTTGCTTTTGTCATTTGACTGATGGAAACTTCTGTGTGTTGCAGCTTGCCAGAGGGCATTGAATAAAACTATATTTTGGATGAGGCCTCAACAGTGCTTGGAAAAGTTACTTTTTGAATTCCAACCTCCTGAATGCCTAAACCAGCACGGCCACTGGCTGTAGTCCAATCTTTGGGCCTGAAAGTGGAGCCTGGTATGGAAGCAAATCTACCATGGCATGTAGCTTTATGGAAATACAGTCTAGGCAAAGAGCAGGCATTACAGCAGAGATAAATCTACTTTTTGTGATGGGGTGGGTGAGGAAGAGATGCTGCTTCATTCTGGTGCAGTGGTGACAACAAAGATGTGAGCCCCTGGACAACATGCAGGAGACATCCAGAATGCTCTTGAGCTCCACCTACTGGTGCATAGTCTGTTAACAGATGCAAAGGCAGGCACTGTAGGAAGCTCCAAATAAATAATTATGCAAGAGACATAACAGATAATGTCTTGCATTATGAAAACGTTTAATATTAACGTGGGTATGCTCGCTTCATGAGAGACATTCACATTTTAAAATGCTGTTTTCACCCGAGAATGTTGCGGCCAATTGGTTAGCTTTTATCATATTTGCCCTTGCCGTTTTTAAATTTGTTAATTTGCTCTGCATTAGCAGCAAACTAATCAAAGTACAGAGACCCGCCAGGCAAAAACATCTTGACAAAGCTGGAGGTTATGAATAAGTTCTCAAGCTAGCTGATTTTGAAACAGTTTGATTTCTTCAAGATATTCAGATATATTGTTGTGTGATTTTTTAAAAATGTTTGCGTTTAAAAAATAGGGCTAATAATCTATCCCTTAACTGATCACAACAAACTTGGTCTTAGTAAACCAAACACTTGTCTGCAATGTTCTTATAACATACATCTGGAGAGGTCATTTAGTTTAGAAGATTCCACATATGCCATCTCACATTTCAAATTCACTATCCTATATATGCTTTGTCTGTGAGCAGCAGGGCAGTTACCTCAGGCAGCCTGAGGGAATTGGGGTTAGTAATGACAGCAAGGGACCAAGGGGAAAAGGTGCGTCTCCGCTTTCCACCCAGTGTGTTACCCCTATACTAGGTTCCTGCTTATGTGTGTGAAGAAAGTGCTGAAGAGAGAGCCACCTTCCATTGGATCTTGTGTGTGTGGAATAAAAGAGGAGGCTTCTTTTTATTCTTTGCCTCAGGTAACAGGAGGTTGTAGGTCAGCCCTGATCAGTTGGAACTGTTATTCCATCATCCTCACTGGTAGGCCTTTTGGTCAACTTCTTGGTCATTGACCATGTCTAGATATGCTCCCCTACTAACCCCTTCTCTTCAAGAGATCACTGGTGATATCACCTTCTCACTGCCGTACAAGCATCCATAAAACAGCTTCCAGGTATTGTGCCATCTTTAATCCTGAGCCCTGTGGAACAAGTGAAGGAAGAATCAGAGTTGATGCAGGAGCCAGAATGGGAGCAGAGCTTATCTGGACCACATGTGGGCTGGACATGGAAACAAATAAATTTAGTCTCTAGATTTTCTCATAGGGAAATAGCCATGGTTTGGGGTTCTTTGGGGTGCAACACATACATGGTAACATAAATATACAGTGTGACATTGGTCTTTAGAGATCCAGAAAGATACAGTGAACCACCATATCCATGAGGGATACATTCTAAGGCCTACTAGAGATGCCAGAAATTGTCGATAATAGAGAATATAGCATAGTCTCCCCCCTAGTGGCCAATTTTAATAATACAACTTGGAAAGTTATTCCTAGGATACTGGGGTCCTACTGTATCTTACCCTACATCTCCTAAGGTGGCACCTGATAGCGCTACAGCTCAGACTGATTATTTCAAACATTTTTGTCTTTATCTTAAAACTTTTATTTTCCCTACAGATCTTGCAGCTTGGCCATCAAGACATGATACATTTTAGACTGTTTTCCCCCAACTGACCCTAAATTCTGCAGTGCCCAGCCTGAGGAAAAGTCCTGCTGGACATGAAGGATGGATTTTTAAAAATTGTACTTTAGTAAACCACTAGCAATATTACCTACCCCTTACATGTGCTTGGCGTTCTCTTAGAAGTGCAGAAGATTTTTTGCAGATCCCCAGCTGAGCTTAAGTTTCCAGTCATAGAGTTCCATTCCTTTTCTACAGAGAAGGGTTCCCTGGAGTCCTATCTGAGCAGGATCTTGACAACTCTCTATGTAAAATACATGCCATGCTTCCCAAAGCTTTGTATCTTAAAGAAGAATTAGAAAAATAATGAGAATATTAGGGAGAGTAATTTTTGTTCCTAATATTTGGGAAATTTTAATAAGCAAGAGCATTCAGCATGCAATATGAAGTGCCATGGTGGCACATGGATGTGGTACTTCTGCATGTATAATTGCTATGTGAGTCCAGAATTTCAAGAATATTTATATATCCTCCCCTTTCCAAATAGCTTCTAAAGTGACCTCCATAACTGATTTATGTGCCATGGATCTCTACTCAAGAAAGAGTGCTTTAACCCTTTTTCAAAAGGAGAATTGTTTCCTTACTGCTCTATTATGTATGTGCTGACTCCCTGAATGCTTTTTAAAGCTAGAATGCTTCACCTGTGAGTATTAAAAACTGGAAAATCTACATACACAGATGTGAGTGTTTTTCCCCCCTATCTTAAATTGCAGGTATGGGAAATGCAAAAAACCAATTTGAAGGTCATTTGTTGCAACCGTTCTTTGTTAATTCGACTGTAGATAGTTCGTATTTGCTCAGAAAAAATAAAAAGTTACAGTACTCTAATTCTCAGAAAATGAGGTGCTAAAATACTTTTAAAATGACACCTTTCAATGTTTCCTCATCTTTAATGCCATTCTGGTCTCACCTCACTGGATCCTTGAAAACAGACATATCGAATCATATTGATAATTGGAAAAAGAATGCTGGAAAAAGAAAATAGTAGGGAGGTGCATCATGTAAAAACCCTCAACTCCATTCAAAGCGGGGATCATCCAGAGTTCAGAATATATATTCATTTCTCTGCATTGCAAAACACTTTACTTACTCATGCATTTGAGGTCCCCCCCCCAGCCTTCCACTGTAGCAATGCAATCTGTCTAATAGTATGGGTCTCACTGGCAGAACTGCAATGTGCCATCATCACACGAAAATGGCACGTTGGCTGGGGATGAAGGGATCAGAAGAATGTTATATTGCAGAAAGGAAAGTTGGGAAGAATGAGAAAGGACCCAATTTCTTCCCAGATTCTGCTACCAAAGTCAAGAACGTTAGAAAGGGAATAAGGAGAGCTTTGCATGCAAAAGAATTTGTGTGCATGTTCAAGTGGAGAGCATCTCTTATTTCTCAGTTCAGTGACGCAACGGCCTGTTCAGTATTTATATGTATGGGACTCAACTGACAGAAGCTACTGTGGCACTCTTACGAGGTGTCATTTGTGTGCTTGGTTGTGCATATCTGGACCCATATCAGATGGCAGGAGCAACTTCTAAAGTGGAAGCTTTAGACGCATGTCAGTATGTGTATTGATCCTTGGAAAAGAAATGATTGGTGTACATCTGCCTTCTCAAGCCTCTGGTTTGCACCTGCCTGCAGTCCGTGGTCTTGGGGCTTTAATGGGAAACAATTTCCCCCTATAACTAAACTCTTGCTATGCATTTTCTTTTTGTTCTGCTCAATCTTCACCAGTTAGGGGAAGCTGTTCAACAAGAAGGGTCAGTCAACCACAAACAGTGGATTAAGGCATCACAGCTCAGTAGAGCTGCAGAGTCCTCAGGGGGACAGAAAGGTCTGTTGTCCCTTGCCTCATCTAGATCAACCTTTTCCCATCTTTGGGCCCCCAGATGCTGTCCGACTACAGAGCCCATACACTGGACTAGAGTAGGCAATAGTGATGGGAGTTGTAGTCACCCTAGCGTCCAGGAACCCAGTCTTAAGGAAAAGTGATCCAGATCATGGTCATACTTGAGGAGTTATCTGCCAACTGCATTGTACAGAGTCCAAGGGAAGATATCCCAGCCACAGGTAGAAGTTGACATCCAGTTTCCATAAACAGTAACATTGCTACCTGTGGGACAGGTGGGGGGAATCACTTTACAATAAATTGGGAGAATTCTAGCATATAATTTCCTGGCTCTCCCTCTGTGACCTGTATGATTGGATTCATAGGTGAAGGGCTTATTTTGGTGTCATGTCAAGGTTTATACACTGCATAAATGGTGACAAAGGAGCTCACATTTGTGCAAGTGAATCCACAGGCTATTGTCTGTGTGCCTTAGTCCCCTCAGTGGCAATTTTCCTGCCATCCCATTGTTTGTTAAATTTGTTTAGCGAAGTGTAATCCCCCCCCCTTCTTTCATAACTCAGCATGTTGGATTTTTCTGCCGAGTACTGAGGTGAGACTCATCAGCCTTGTAAGCAGGGATCGTCTTTTCCTGTAGGAATTGTCCCCTCTCCTCAATGGGAATAGGCATAACTGAAATATTTAACAGAAGAAAAAAATCCTGAAATCCTGCTATTCCCTTTTAGTGATGCACACAGAAAATACAAACAATACTGGGTTCAAAATCACTATGGATTGGTTTTTGCTTGTCCACCTATTCCCCTTTTAATTTGAAGTGTGTGTGTGTTGTGTCATCAACCCTTTGTAACCCCATGTCCATGGAGTTTTCTTGGCAGGAATACTGGAGTGGCTTGCCAGTTCCTACTCCAGGTGCCTACAGCACCTGGTATTCCCTGGTGGTCACCCATCCATGTACTAACCAGGGCCGACCCTGCTTAGCCTCTGAAATCAGGCGAGATCGGATGTGCTTAGGGCATCTAGGCAGTTTAACTTGAAGTAGAAGGCTATTATTCAAGAAACAACCTGTTTTGTCTGAAAACCCTTCAAGACCTTTCGCCCAAAGAAAGAAAAACAGAAGACGTGTTTGCATGTATTTATTTATCCTCATTAAGTTTGGCTTCATTTAGCTTCTAATTGGAGGTAGTTCTAAAGGTTGAAATCCTGTTGCTTAACATAGTAAATTGCACTAGAGTAGGAACATTGTATCAGTGGGGATTGGGTCAAGTCAGTTCCTGTGTGTCCCATTGATTCAGCTGGGCCTATTCTAGTTGCAGCTTAGTGGTTCAGTGGGACTACTCTAGTCTCAATTCTATTTCAGCCACAATCACTTTCCTGGACATATATTTCTCTCTGTCGATCCAGTGTAATTTTAAATACAAGCCAACTCTCATTTTGAAACTCATTTCAGAACAAAATTTTCGCCCACCCTCCCAACCCCATTTTCCTGCTGTCTTTTATTTCTCTTTTTGGTAGAAGAGGGTAAATGAGGGAGGAAAGGATTCAAACAGGATTTACTTAACCTGTGATCCAGGTCTTTTTGTGCCACAACATAATATGTAGAGGCAAGAGACAAAAGGTATGGGGATTATCTCCTAATGTGTTGTTATCAATGTAAAAATAACATATCTACTTTATCATTTATCTCCCCAAAATACACATCTTTCTAAAAAAAAACGGGGGGGGGAGATGAATATTTGTCATATTTTGTATCAGGTTTCTCATTCTGTTAAGCCAGCAGGATCAGAGAAGTGCTTACGTCTAGTGGAATCCTCTTCATCTTAATAAATGTGAATCAGGGCTGTTATATTCCAAAGTACTACATAAAATGCTGGGCACTTGGCTGTTCTGCGCCAGTACTGGTTGGGACGTATGGCTCTCTTGAGTTGTTTATGTTCAGCCAGCAAAGTGTGTAACATCTTGTGCCTCATTGGGAAACAATTTCTCTGTTGGGTACTTTTTTCTCAGGATGATGTGGGGGAAACGTCACATTCTAAAATATCTCAGCATAATAACTTCCTATTCTGCTGCTTTATGAACTTGGGACCCTTTTCAAGGTCTAAACCAAAGTCTTGGTTTTTTGTTTGTTTGTTTTAAGTACTGGCAAGTGCTATTTGGGGATCGATGCTCCTACTTCCCACATTACAGTTTCTTGACAAAGTGCATAAGCAATCATAAAGAGCAGGTTAACCTGTGTGGATAACTAACTCCTTGTGAGCAATTGGAAGACATTTACTTTGGTGGGGAATGTGTCTGCTTCTGCAGCATACAGCTCTCACTGTCAAACCAGATAGGCCTAAAATGGACCTATCAGGTAGTTACTGACGGAACTGATGCTGTAGGTTGGGTACTTGGAAAGGCTTGTATTAAAACTGCTTGCAGAATAATTTCCCAGTTTCAAAAACTAATGGGTTTGCTACAACCTTTGAAAGAAAGAAAAAAAAAGACCAAAATGGGAACACCAGCATGTCCTTCTCTCATTTTATGCAAACTTCCACAGCAGACATCTCTAGAACTTATTCTGACTCCAGGGCTTGTCTTAGTGTTCAAATGCCACATGTGCTGTGTTAAAAGCCTCTCCCATTTCAAGATCCATTCTAGCCTGTGGACATTCCTGACAGCCTGAGCCTGCCATCCCTTTGACAACCTCAGCTAATATCACTCTCTGAATATTACAACCCAAATAATGGCTAGTCTAAAATGTGAGGCAGTGTTGCGTTGCTGGCTGGTGACTCCAGTTTCAGGGGTGCTGTAAATTTTCCCTAAATTCTAGTCTGCACTGTACTAATGCTTGCCAAAGTACAGTGGTACCTTGTATAAAGGAATTAATTTGTTCCAAATGAAATTATGTTATGCAAATTTTCCTTTATACAAATTCCCATAGGAATGCATTGAAAACGGAGTAATCCCATTTTTATGTTGTACAAATTCTCCCCATAGGCGATTATGTTAAGCAAATTTCCCCTATCTCCGGAATTTTTTATGTTGTACAGATTTTATGTTATACAAGCTGTTTGTTATACAATGGTCTACTGTACTGAATCCTGTTCCCAAAACAGGTTCAGCACCCTGGATAACTCCAGGAAAGTAAAGACTAAAATCCAGACCATTGATTCAGAGCCATCAGCCACCAGTGCAATTGTTGGGTTGTTGTGGGAATTTGCAATGATTCAGCTTTTTTCATGGCCAATGTATCCCTCACAAATGAAAGCAGCAGTTCTGGGGAGGGTTCTCATCTGCTTTATTTGAAGCTTGCTTAAAAAATAAATGCTTTGCTGACCTTGAATGAAAAAGGTTGCTTGATATTTACAGCAGAATCTACAATAACTTGATTTTTTTTTAATGTAGTGATTGTAATACTAGCCTCTTCCATTGATTTTTACTGCAAGCCTAGCTTTTTAACAACAGATAGACAGATAGGCATACACATACTTTTCTGAATTGCAGACGCATATCAAGTTTGAAAGAGTGAAAATGTCCTCCCACTTAGGTCTTCCTGGAATATCCCTTAGCTTTCTTTGTTTTGCCCCTCCCCCACAACCAACATCACCTTCATGTCACTTATTTTGGTTTTTTGTGGCTTCTGCATAAAACCCTACCTGATCCTTCCTCTGCCAGCCAGCCACTCTCCTTCCTATGTCTTCAGTTCACTTCCTCCCTTCTCTAATCAGGAACCATAAGTGAAGTGACTGGTTGTTTCTGCTGCTGACATAGCACTGCATTTTCATCATTTATTCCTAGACTCTCACATGCTGTCTCTTCACTGTGATCACTGCATTTCTGTTCACCGCCCATCCATCCCTTGCTCCCAGCTCCTGAAAATTATGCCTCAGCACCCACCTGTTTCCATAACATACTTTAAGAAGCAGAAGTCACAAGGAAGAGTGGGTGGGAAACAAACAACACAATCCCAATAAACTAGAGAAAGTTACACTGCAGTAGAGATGAGGAGCAGGAAAGAAAGTGTCCCAGTTGACTACTTTTCAAGCCTTGAACACTTTCTGCTTTGGACTAGACCACTCTCACTCTGGACAACTGCCATAAAACTAAAATCTGCCCCTTCTATAAAAGCTATGAAATCAATGTTTGTCTGTATTTTTAAAACAATGGCCAAACTGTAGTATATTATGAATATCTTAGTTCATCTACCATATTAGTGAAAGATGTTGGGATATATGGGGCGTCTGGTGGGGAAAGTCTCTTAATGACTGACTGTTGGACTCTCTATGAGCCCTTATTTCATGACTACCTTCACCTGGCGTTCAACTTTCATCTGTGGCTCCAAGTTGCTATAGCTGCCTATAAAATGCATGAAAGGCAGGTGAAACCAAATTAAGGTAAACCGATTACTCAGGGGCTCTATGGAACATGTGTACCCAGAATGTGAAAAGCGGCATGGATGACAAGTGGAAGAGTCCATTACAGATCCAACAGAAAGTCACCCAACCAGCAACGTGTTCCTTGCAGGTGTAGAGATAGATAAGGCACTGAGAACATCCTGGCCACCCACTGCATTGAACCTTATCTTCGGTTGCCTTAACTTAATCTTGCTACTATATTATGATGGGAGGAGAGAGTGAGGCTGATGCTGCACAAGTTGTCCTTACTTGAAGTGCATTCTCACACAAATCATCCCCATCACTTCACCAGTTTGTTATCCTACAAGGTGCAAAAGAGAGCGACTAAAATGATTACTGGGCTGGGGCACCTCCCTTATGAGGAAAGGCTAAAACATTTGAGGCTCTTTAGTCTGGAAAAAAGGTGCTTGAAGGAGGATATGATTGAGACATACAAAATAATGCAGGGCATGAGTAAAGTGGATAGAGGGGCGCTATTCTCCCTCTCCAAAATACCAGAACTAGGGAACATACACTCAAATTGAGAGCTGGGAGAGTAAGAACAGACAAAAGAAAATATTTTTTTACCCAGCGTGTTGTTAGTCTGTGGAACTACTTGCCACAGGATTTGGTGATGGCATCTGCCCTGGATGCCTTCAAAAGGGGATTGGACAGATTTCTGGAGGAAAGGTCCATCACAGGTTACAAACCATGATGGAGATGTGTAACCTCCAGGCTTAAAACCAGGGTACTTCAAGGACCAGATGCAGGGGAGTGGTATCAGGAGACAGATATATAGTCTCATGCACTCCCAGACGCATGTGGTGGGGCCACTGTGAGGTACAGGAAGCTGGACTAGATGGGCCTTTGGCATGATCCAGCATGGCTCTTCTTATGTTCTTATATTCTTATATTTGATCAACTCTGTGGGGATGGGTGAGCAGCAAAGAAGCAGGTACAGATAATATATAAAAATAAAATAAAATAAATATCCTGAACTTCCTATATATATATTCTGTTGATGCATCAGTCCAGCTAAGAATGACCCCTTCCTGGAGATATATCTCTCTCTCCAGGAAGGGGTCATTCTTAGCTGGACTGATGCATCAACAGAATTTATCAGCCCTCTGAGTGCAGTGAGCAGCCGTTTTTAAAGGATCAAACTGCTCACCTCCATGTTGAGGAAGCAGTTAAAAAGGGTGCCCTAAACAATGTCTGCTTTACCAATATCTTGCCAGTTAGTTCCAGTTAACACGGACCTATCACACTTTGTGATGGGAATTCACAACAAGAAGAAAAAATCTATCCCAATTATGATTGAGACATGGAATGTTTTCTCCTTTTTAGATAACATTAGGAGTAACAGAGGAGAATGGCACTTGTGGCCAGAGAACATGGATGCTTGTTGACATTGTTGCTTTAGTGAAAGGCACCTCTGAGCAGGACAACTAAAAGAAGCTGGTCGTGGCTACATCTTCTTTGGGGGCAACCATCCTAAAGAGTCTTGATATGAAGCAGAAGTTGGTTTTGCTGTCCAGAACTAGATTACCACTTTATCCAGAATCATCAGTGACTGCCTAATGATTCTGAGGACTTGGCTAGATAGCCAAATGGGAGTAGGCAGGTTTCAAACTAAATAATATTGCTTACGATCAGTCACAAGAATATGGTGTGATCCTTGAATCCACCTTATATTATTTCATTTTAAAGAGAAGAGATTCACAAGATTTGTTGAAGTTATCCCTTTAGATGCTTAGACAAGCTAGAGGAATGGAAAGCTTTTCCTTTAAATCTTCCTTGCCACTCACCTTTGGAATGGAAGGGAGGGAAATCTTCCCATTTCTTATCAAAGGTTGCTAACTGACACAGTTCAATGCATTACTGATCTATCAACAAGTACTAAATAGAAAACACTGCCCCTGCCCTCCAAAGGAGAGCCCAGAGGAAGTTTCCAGTTAAACAGCTTCTCCCAATGGATGGCCAGCTACCTGGTTTGGTTTGATCCCAGTGATCACACATACTGGAATTGAACCAAAGTGATCCTACATACACTGAAAAACCAGTAGCCCCTGACACAGAGTGAGAAAAATTATAGGTAGGAGCACTCAAGGCTGGGCTGGTTTATTCTGGCACTTATGGTGTTTGATCACTCATAAAAGGAGTAAACCAGTCCAGCCCTGGAGTGAACAAACAGCAAGTCCATAAAGCCAGGCACTTAGACTCCCACTTTCTAGAAAGACATATGCCACACATATCAGTGGTGAGGCTCCAACCACTATCAATAATGATAACATGAAAGATGAATGTTATGATGATCTTTGCTACACCCTTGATAGTGTGCCCAGAGAGACAAGCTGATTATCCTTGGCAATTTTAATGCTTGAGCTGTCAAAAATCATCAAATGTTGAATTGGATTATTGGAAAGCATGGCACTGGAAACTGTAACAGCAATAATCTGCTTCTCTTGAGGATTTTCAGTGAATACAATCTACTCATTACAAATACATTATTTTGATTTCAAAACTTGCACAACGCAACCTGGATGCATCCACGGTCCCAACATTAGCATTCAACTATTTTATTGTTCGCTGTAAAGATAGACAAAATGTATGCATTGCTAAAGCACTGTGTGGAGCAGAATATTGGATGGACTTTTGGAGACTCATCTCCAAAATGAACATACAGTACAGACAAAACTGCCTCAATGCCCTCAAGGAAATCAGGTGTCAGAGAAGCTAAACATCTCTAAACTTAGTTACAGGGGATGCAGGCAAATGCAAATACAAAACATGTTCCATCTGGAAATAATTGCCTTGAAGATCAATGGAAATATGATATTGTATCTACTACTTCCATGAAAGTCCTTGCACCTAAGAAACACATTGAACAGGATTGGTTTGAAGAAATGGTTTGAGGACAGTAATGAGAAAATTGCTTAACTTCCTGAGCAGCAAGAGCAACTGTATAAAACATAAAGCTCAAAAAATCAACTGTCAATAAAGCTACTTACAAACAGAATTTACCATAAACTGCAGTCAAAACTGTGAGAGTGGCACAACTCATGGTTCAGTAGGAAGGCGGAGGAGATCCAGAACATCACTGACTATGAAGAAATTGAGGAGTTATTTAAAGCCATCAAAAACCATCTATGGCCCCCAACCTGCTGGAATGTCAGCCTCCCTCATCTCTGACAGCTCAGTACTCACCATAAAGAAGTCATACATCTTGTAAAGATGAGCCAAGCATTTTCAAAATGTGTAGAACATGGCATCCAAAATTCGTGAGGAAGCAATAAGAAGGCTATGAGCTCTTTTTTTTGCCATTGATTGAACTCTTAATACTAGAGATGGGCACAAAACGAACAATTTTTTCGTTTCCATTTTCATTTTTTTGTTTTGGTACGTAATGAAATGACAAATGAATTTTGTCTCAAAAATGAAACAAAATGAACAGAAACACCAGAAATTTTGTCGTCCGTTTCGTTTCTGTTACTGCTATACAGTGAACGGCTTAAAATCCTAAAAAAAATCACAAAAAATGAAATAAATGGTAATGAAACGGTAATGAAACGAACAAAAACGAAAACAATTTTTTTGCAAAAAAATTCACAAAAAAGGAAACGAACTGAAACAGACCCTCCAAATGACAAACGACAAACGAAACTCCATTTTTTCTATTCATGCCCATCTCTACTTAATACTTTTGAATATGGAAATAAGCCTTGATCTATTCTCCACCACTTCTAATAATTTGGCCTGAAAATGTACCTTATGAGGAACCAATTCAGAAAAACCCTTACTATGGGAGATACGTCTTTCAATTATGATGGCAGCTGGGTCTCCTTCTGCATTCTCATTGATGTTGAAGTGACCTTATTAGTCTCTGAAGACAGCACCACCTTCAGAAGACTTTTTTAAATTTTTTGATAAAGTTTATTAATAAATTAAAAGTCAATACATTACAACATAACATAGTTCAAACTATTTCCTGTTTTCATGGAAATATTTGCTTCTTTGTTTAACTTCCTTTGTATTAATTTTCATTTGTTATTTTCTTTGCTCATATAATAATACCTTTGATTAGTCTTTATTACATTCCTAATATTTACAGTTTAATAAAATGAAGAAATCACTATATGTTACATCATATCTACATAACTGAGAGTAATTCTTATGCTTTATATAACATTCTGTTGATTTCAGATTTTAATTTCTTTTCCCCATCTTCCTTCTAAATACTTCTTTATATCACCCTACTGATTTTCAAATTCTGTTGCAGACTCTCCCCTTAATGATTTTGTCAGTTTATCCCATAAAATATATGCCTGTAATTTTATTAGACAGTCATCAACCAACGATTCTTCTTTTTTCTTGTAATCATGTACCCCTGAGATTGTTTCCAATCCAGTTTCCTCTTTTTCCCATAGTTTTTGTTACTATATTTGTCTTATCTTCATTTATGATCAAAGAAGACTTTGATGATCTGTGTGGGATTGATATAGAATGATTTCTTCTATTGAAGTCATGCAAACTATTGCTCTATGCTCTCTAATTGATGAAGTAGAGACATGGACTATCTATCAGTGTCATGCAGTCCAATTGCTTTCATCTTACCCATCTGTCCCTGACCATGGAGTCTTGGAGAAAACTCAGATGACAAGCATTTTTACCATCTTGACCACTTCAGTGGCTGACCATATTTTCATGATGTTGAATGACCATTTCCCAAAATGTATATTCTATGGAGAGCTCATTGCAGGGGCTTGATTGTGTGGTGGACAACAGAAACAATGCAAAGACAGAATGAACACAACATTCAAAGATTTTAATATTGACCATGTCAATTGGGAAGCTGTCACTAAAAAATGAAGCTAAAGAATTTGAAATAAAAAGGGTCAAGGATGCACAAAGAAAGAGAGAAGGGAGAGAGCCAAGATGCGACTTCCAGACAATCCAACAAGCCCAGGATCGGGTAACAAGCTCTGATGGAACCACCACAGTTCTGGTCAGGCTGGAATGGACCACAAATAGCCCACTCAGCCATGGGACCCTTTGTCCCAGTGTGGGTGGAGAGTCCCAGGAGGTCAATGTGCTGAGGCTGTTTCTTTCTCTTCTGGATTCATATTGGGCTACTTTATCAACTGCATATCCATCAATATGCTACTGCTCAACATTAACCACTCACTTCTTCTCTTTTTGCCCTAAATAGTGAATCTTATGGAGATGATCATCTTCTGAGATGAAGGACAAATTAAGGAAAAACCTTATATGAAAAAAATGGATCGAATTAAAGAAGTCACCATATTGAATCAGACTATTAATGCATGTTGTTTGCAATTGCCAAAATTGGCGAGGGTCTCTAGAGGTTCAGGGCCAGATTGAAATTTTGCCAGCCTTAACTAGAGATGTCAGATATTGAACCTGAGATTTTTCTGCATGTAAAGCATATTCTGTCTTGAGAAATGCCCTTCCACTCCAGTAGGAAGAAAATTTGGCACAGTTGTCTGGCTCTTCTGCAGTCAGCATGTGTCATCTTTGGCATAAGATTATGGAAGTCTTCCTGATCCAAGTATTCAGAAAATTAGAAAAAAGATTGGGAGACTGTAGGTTTTTCGGTATCATTCTTTTTACCCCCAAATGCTAACCACTGGAATGTTTAAGATGTTCTAGCACATTCCCCACACATCAGTTATTTCAGCTCAGTGGTTCTCAACTTAGGAACAGTTCCCAGAAATCTTGGGAGCTCGTGGTGAAGGCTTATGGGAGTTTTAGCCCAAGAACATATGGGACCGCAAGGTTAGAGGAAACCACTGTTTTATCTCACAAAGGGCCTTTTCACACGACCCCTAAGATCCGCTGGTCCCTTAAATTCGGACCAGAGATCTTGGGGGTTCGTTTCTGTTCCTCCGTCCCCACCCCTCAGCACTTCCTGTGCCTGTCGGCGTGAGGGGGGGGAGGGAAAAAAGGACAAAAGAAGCCTTTACTAACCTGCCGGTGCTGGTCGAACTTGCCACGAACCCCGTTACTTCCTGGTTCCGTCTCAAGGAGCTCTTAAAGGGGCGGGAGGCAAAAAAACAACAGACAAGCCAGGAGAGCCCGGCACTCTTATCCGCATCAAATTTTTTTCACCTCCAAAGAGAAGGTACAAGGAAAGTGTGCTGGGTCGCGCTAAAGTGGGCGGGGTCGCACTTAATTGTCTCCAAACTCCAGAGCTGGTGGGAAAACATTTCTAAGCTCCGGAGCTGGGAGCCATTTGCAGCGCAACTTAGGGGTCGTGTATAAACGCCCCAAAGCTTTATAATCAGAATATGTTATTATTGTGAATAGATAACAACCCATTCTAGACTAGAATGCTGCAGGTGATTATCTCCCCAATCAATGAGTTTACTTTTAAAAAATTATAATGACTTTTGTCATTTGCTAAGTTCTGCTGTTCTTTGTTGCCCTTCCTATTTGCTGCTCTGTTTGCCACTTCTTATTACATTATTTCTTGCCAAATTGCAAGCATTCCTACAATGCCATCTAAATGAACTAATAACAGCATACAAAATAGCCACATTAGCAGGTGTCCCATTTATTATAAAGAAAATGTTCTTTACAGCACAAAAGAAAGCACTGTCAGAGAGGCCTGATTTACATCATGACTAACAGGCTTGGGAATCCAGCTGTGAATTAAGGTAAACACTTGATTTGAGCATTACCACAGACAATATAGATCTGACCCACCAGTGCCCTGGATAATGCCAGAAAATTTCCAATTTATGGACCAAAATTGAATTATAGCATTTGAGGGGATTAATTTTGACAAAAATTAGATAGAGTCTTCTAATATGATTAGCTTGAAACACTTTTAAGATTGCAGAAAATTACTGCCATTACAAAGGCTTTTCCAGGTAAAATATATTGGCCAGTGAGTTACTAAGAAAGGGGGGAAAGGTATAAAAGACCAGTTAAATAACCCGAGTTGGCTTGCTGACCTTTGTCTAAGTTAAAAATCTTTGTGCTTTATTAATTGCCTGTTAATAGCTTTTTAATTCTTGGCTCCAGCTGCTGTACACTCTTTTTGAATTGCTCCAGTATCACCTGCAAAGCGGGGTCGAACAACTTGCCTAGTGCCCTGCAACATTGTCTCCAAAAGTTCTGCTTATAAAGCACCCCATACCATTTCAAGTATTGTGTTTCCCCGAAAACAAGGCAGTGTATTATTTAATTTTTGCTCCCAAAGATGTGCTAGGTCTTATTTTCAGGGGATGTCTTATTTTTCCATGAAGAAAAATACGGTACACATTTATTGTTATCTTATTATAGGGAGGCCTTATTTTCGGGGGATGCCTTATATTTCAGTGTGGGGCAAAAA
The DNA here is from genome assembly GCA_029282475.1 of Phrynocephalus forsythii. NCBI lineage: Eukaryota > Metazoa > Chordata > Lepidosauria > Squamata > Agamidae > Phrynocephalus > Phrynocephalus forsythii. Next base: position 69,662,994 of record JAPFRF010000006.1, on the reverse strand, counting down.
GCAAAAGTAAAAGCAAAGTGTTCTGCTTATATACTGCCCCATACCACTTTTAAGTAGTCTCTGGGCGGTTTACAATTTTAATTACAGTGTGCAGGCTACACATTGCCCCCCCCCAGCAAGCTGGGTACTCATTTTACCGACCTCGGAAGGATGGAAGGCTGAGTGAACATTGAGCCTGCTACCTGGGATTGAACCCCAGGTTGTGAGCAGTACAGGCATTTAACCACTGCGCCAAACTGTAAGTAGGTCTTATTTTCAGGGGATGTCTTATTTTCAGGGAAACAGGGTAGTCTCTGGGCGGTTTATAGTTTGTTTTTATAATTATGCATGCTATACATTGCCCCCCCTCCCCAGCAAGCTGGGTACTCAATTTACTGACCTCAGAAGGATGGAAGGCTGAGTCAACTATGAGCCAGCTACCGGGGAATAAACCCCAGGTCGTGAGCACAGTTTTACCTGCAGTACAGGCATTTAACTACTGCGCCACGAGGCTCTTCAGGTTAATCTTGGCTATTATTTTACTTCCGTATCTGCTTAGGTTGCTCACAACCCTTGATCTTTTTAGCTCAAGACAAGAGCTTATCCTGCTCTCAATTAGAAATGCCTAGTGTTTGTTTTTGTGTTTGTTTGTTTGTTTTTGTTTTTTTTAGCAAATCTACCAGTGAGATCTATTAGGTTGACTTCTGTGGTGCCTTCTTTCTTACAGCATGTCAGTTTAATGACATATATATACCCAGTCAGCCACTTTGCATAAGCAATATTATCAATGAGCAATAATAAAAGACAAAATGTTTATAAGAGGGGATATTGTAGGAGAAGAGGGTAGGCTCACTCTTGCTGTTCTCTGAGGAGGGGAACATATCCATGGGAATGCCTCTGTTGAGCAGGTACTTTTGCAACAAGGATTAAAGCACAGCCCAAATGGTGGTGTGAAAGGGGAATAAGACTGCTCATCGCTGAACAGATGCGATCCAATAGGCTTCCATGGCATTCACAGGTATGTCGACCTGTCCCTTGAAGACCAGCAGCAATGGCCATTTGCAAATCTCTATGGCAGTTCAGTTTTTAACTGTATCACTATTAACTGAATGGACAAGTGTTTGCTCTACGGAGAACAGTTCCCTTGAAATTGCAAACTTGGAGCTCAGCGTTGTTGAATTCCATTCAGAATGGCAATTGATTCATTGTAGGATTCCTCAGCAGTCTGGGCCCAGTCTTCTGCAGGTTTGAATTACACTGCCACTCTGTTCAATGCCATGTAAAGATCGGTGCCCCAGCCCTCTTTTAGGCATGGTGATTTGGCTATCTCATTCATAGAGGAGACACACAACATGAAAGTAAAGATATATTATCATTTTACATGGGTTCCTTTCTATGTGGGAAATACTGTGCACTTATGACATTACTTCCAGCTTTTTGATGTATCCTGGGTCCTTGGAGCAGAGTCTGAAACATTATCACATTTCATGTGGCTACGTGAAGTGACATCTTGGGCAGTGAAATGTAGAAGCCATTGAATTCCTCACTCCCTATTTGCCTCCAGTCAGCCTGTGTTGTTTTTAGAGAACTGTTTCTGCCAGCAACTATCCGGAACACCTCTGTTGGGAATGTCTGGTTCTTTTTTTTGGGGGTGTGCTCAGAGTCAAGGTTGACTTCAAAAATTGCCTGTGCCATGCCACGGTAAATTTCCCTGAACACACCTGTTACTGCGCTCTGAAGACTCCATAAAGCTAGCTGTTTCATAGGAAGATGGCTCTGGTACCTTCCTTTTCTGATTTACAGGATGCCATCACTGTCACCACTACAGCAGGCGTCCACTCCTTCTTTTTATGTAGTAGATTTGGGAGGATGTGGAGGCTTCAACAGCAGTAATGCATCTCCCTCCAGCATGGTGTGGCATGGCCTGTGTTTGTGTGCACTGTTGATGTGGGAGTGGAAATGCATGGCCACACATGGTAGCTCAGTAGCATTTGGTTCCCCACCTCAAAGAGTGGGAAGGCTTCAGCTACCCTTGAGAGGCAGTGTATAATCATCATGATGTTACGTTGGACTAGGACAACAATGCCAGCTAAATATAAGGGCACTTCATCATACCTCTCCATAACTGTACTGTTTAAAAAAAATGGCACCAGCGCACCAAGTTGGGTCCCTAAGCTAGATTGGCCCTTATTATTTGTGCAAACTTACTAAGCACTTGAGCAGGCCATACTTTCTCTGCATATTTAATGACTAAAAAAGCAGAATGTTCTGTTCTATTTTGATTGTGCTTACATGTTGGAATAATGTGACATTTCTCAAGCTATGAGTCTCAAGGAGAATGTGGATGTCTCATGAATCTGAATAAGGAGGGGGAGTCAGATACTTTATCTCTTGTTGTCCCCCACAATGAAAGGAAGAGTGGGGATGATCCTTCTTCGGATGTCCTCCGGTTTCTTTTCCACAAGGTGTGGGGCATCCTTAGCAGACCCACCTACGTGCATGGACCACTACACCTGTAGGTCTGAATATATATCCTAGAGCTCTCAACACACAAACTTCCAGCACACATGGAAATCTACCTGGATTGAGGGGTATGGATACAGACTTCCCTCGCTCAAGATTGCCATGCCTGCTGCATAATCCCTGGGGTGTGCAGTGTGCACAGCTTCAGCACAATGTTGGGGCACAGCTATTTATTATTTATTTATTTATTTTTGTATTTATATCCCGCTTATCTACTACATGTAGTACACTAAGTGGCTAACAAGGGCAATAAATGCCGAATCAAGCACAATAGAATACATAGAAAACATCATATATAAAGCAAAAATAGCATATAACAATAAGACAACATACCATGTAAAATCCTACTGCATCCCAGCATGCAGAGGAACAGATCCTAACAAATAAAATTAAAATTAGACACACCTTAAAAACAGTCAAAGCTTAATAACAAAACGATAACGATAACGATGGCGGGAGAAAAAAACAACTAAGGATCGCCAAAGGCCTCTCGGAACAGAAAGGTTTTTAAAGCTTTCCGAGAGGCCTGCAGGGACTGCAGAGCGCACTTCACTGGGGATGGAATTCCATAAGGAAGGGGCTGCCACTGAGAAGGCCCGGTTCCGAGTAATCATCTTCCGGGCCTCTCGTGGGGTGGCAACCCGCAGCGAATGCGCTCGCACCTGCCAAACAGGACGGGCCAAGGTGGATCACTGGACGATACGCTCTGTCAGGTAGTCCGGTCCCAAGCCATGGAGGGTTTTATAAACTAAAACGAAGACCTTGAATCTAATCCGGGCTGCAACGGGCAACCAGTGCAGGCGGGCCAGAACTGGGGTGATGTGGTCATAACAACGCACACCAGCCATCAGTCTGGCCGCCATTCTGTACCCGCTGCAGGCACCGGAGAAGAGTCAAGGGCAACCCCATGTAGAGCTAGTGTCATGATCTGACTGCTTTCCAACACATGGACCCATTTCGTGCAAGAAATATGTGGATAGGGTTATTGCGTAAGAAGGGTCTCTCAAATCTGCTGAAGGATGTTAGATTCCGCCCAGAATATAGTTATTATCATTCCAAGATACTTCTTTTGAGTTCTGGAGATAAGACCACAAGAAGAGCTCTGTTGAATTTAAAAGGGGGGGAGCGCTATCTACTATATTGTAATGTTTCCGAAAGTAGCAGGGCAAGATGTCTCTGGGCAACCCACAAGAAGGCAGCTACAATCTTTTTTTTTTTTTTACTGTTTTTCCACATCATTAACTTGCAGACACAACATCTCTGCTCCTAGAGTTAAAATGAATATCAGGCCATTGGTAGTCTTATTATCTGTGCCTTGTGTCTAATTCTTTTTCAAAGGTACCTCAGTCAGCAGTCATTGACACAATTTCAGGCAGCAGATTCCACTTGTTAATTATGGGTTACCTTCTTATGAGAAAGAAAGAAAGAAAGAAAGAAAGAAAGAAAGAAAGAAAGAAAGAAAGAAAGAAAGAAAGAAAGAAAGAAAGAAAGAAAGAAAGAAAGAAAGAAAGAAAGAAAGAAAACCCAGATTCAGTGACAATAGCAGTTTCACTTGATCTGTGTCTGAATCCTTCCCTTCTTGGTGAACAACCCTAAGTCTTGAATCTCTATAATCTATCCTTGTTAAGACAGCTATCATGTAATTTTCCAAGACAGCAAATTTAATAGTGTTCACGTACAACAGATCTATTGTTCTCAGGAGAAACAGGGAGCAAAAAGAAGCAGATGGGTAAGAGGTGTTCATTTTAATTTGCTTAACCATCTTTGGAAAGATCAGTCTTCAGGCTGTCCCTTAGAAAAAAGTCTGGAATGTAGCAGAACAGGTGAGAAACCAATCCATTATGCCCTTTGGTTTCTTATTTTCTCCATTTATAGTCTGTTGTTCCTCGCTTCAACAGGCTAATCTTTAATCGTGGTGTTTATGTGTCTGTGTTTGGTCCATTAAAAATATATCTGATAAACATTGCTCTGTTTATATCCTTTTGGTTAAAACAATTACAATAAAAGTGAAAAAATGCAAAACAATATATCACTAGGAAAGAAAAACAGTGGTAAGGCACTGATGATAAAGTATCAGCAATAAAACCAGAAGAGGCTGCAGCATAGTGTCTAAAACATAATAAAATGTATCTATTGACTAAACCCTTTAAAGGTTTTCCCCCCTGCATCAATCAAAAGATGGGAATGGAGATGTGAGAAGAAACTGTAGCCCTTCAAATATTGATGATCTAATGTAGAACTACTTGTCACATGATACCTGACTAGTAGTTAGGATGACTTGGACTGGGAATCAGATTCCAACAACCTTTGAAGAAACATGAGGTTTCTCAAGGCTGAGATAGGAGCAGCTTGACAAATCTTGGATCCACTCTCATCAGGCCATTTATCATCAGGCATATATGTAGTATGAAAGTAAATCTTTACTCATTTCATTTTCACAAGTGCAAACAAACAAAAAATGCAAAGAACTGGAGTACCTTAATTTAAAAAGCATGTTGACAACCTCAAGCAGGTCCAGAGGAGGGCGACCAGGATGGTTAAAGATCTGGAGCATATGTCTTACCAGGAGCAGCTTAGGGATCTTGGAATGTTTAGTCTTACAAAATGTAGGTTGAGAGGGGATATGATAACCATGTTTAAATATTTGAAAGGATGTCATATCAAAGAGTGGGCTGGCTTGTTTTCCTTGGCTACAAAGACTAGGACTCGGAACAGTGGTTTCAAACTGCAGGAAAAGAGATTCCATTTGAAACATTAGGAAGAACTTCATGATGGTTAGAGGTGGACTTCTCCTTCTGTGGAGGTTTTCAGCAGATGGTTGGCCAGTTGGACTGATGGGGGTTCCTTGAGGCAGTTGGACTGGATGGGCCTCCAGCTCTGTGATTCTATGATACTATGAAAAGTTTTCTCCACATTGGTGAGAATTCAAGAGGTTTAAGTATTTTTCAAAGTTCAGGGGGCCCTACCATCCTAAAAAAATATGTTCTTGCACATCTTGTATTTTGCACCAAAAAGCCTTCTAATTTGTTCAAAAAATTAAAGTATATATTATGTTTATTTTTAAAAGGGGCATTTTTGGTTTTTGCTAGTGCTGCCATTAACAAAAAACAATTAAGCAAACAAAACAAAACAAAACAAAACACTGGTCTTTTGCCCTAGCACAAAAGCTATTAACCTCATAGCAATTTAATTTTAAATTTATTTTATTTTATTTTATTTGGACAGGGTTTCTTAGCTTTCTCACTGAATATAAGAAAAAGCTATAACTATTCATTGGTTCCATGGCATTCATATCTGTTTCTTTTCACTTGAGATTTATAGACCAATATAATTTTCTCAATCCTGACAATGGATTCTTGTTTGTAAAAAAAACCATTGTTGAATCAGGTTTTCCCAAATAAAATTGGTTTGACAAACTCTGACTACATTTATTTATTTATTTATTTATTTATTTATTTATTTATTTATTTATTTATTTACTAACTACCCACCTGACAACAAGGCCACTCTGGGCAGTTCACAACACATATTAACAACTAGTGATGGGCACGAAATGAAAAATGAAACACTGTTTCATTGTTTCATTATATAATGAATCATTTCATTATGAAACGAAATGTAGGACGCATTTCATTACAAAATGAAACAAAACACATTTTCCCCCTAGAAACGAAACGATTCATCCTAAAGGAACCATATCTGGTGGGTCGCTTCTTTGGACCTTTTTCTTTAAAGCCCCCCAAATTTGGAGAGGTTTGGGATTCAGGGACATGAGTTATTAAACTCCAAATTTGGTCCCCAGAAAAAAAACATTTGTAATTGACTCGGAAAGTGCTTAATAGCCTCCCTGTGGGAGAGTTTCTGCAGGAGAATTATTAAGGGAAGTGCTTAATCACTTCCCCTATGTGGAAGCAATTAACTGCTTTCTTTAATAATTACAAATTCTTCTGGGAGGACCCACTTTGGTAGTTAATAACCCAGCCCCCTGAACACAAAACCTCTCTAAATTGGGGGAACTTAAATGGAGCAGTCAAACAAGCTACTCCTCAAATAGGACTCAAGGGAGACATTATATAGTGTAACAAATTGGTTTGTTTCATTTCATTTCACCCCATAAAATTTAAAAACAGTTCTTAGTAATGAAACAAAATGAAACTAAAGAAGAAATGAAATGAAATGCTATATTTTGTTTCATCCCCATCTCTATTAACAGCAAACATTTATCAAAGCAAAACAAGACAATACTGTAAACAACTACATTAAAATACATTTTAAAACATAATACCTTGGGAATCCTGGAAAAGCAGGGCCACAGTTAAACTCAAATTGCAAGTGCATTCTCCAAGATTGGCACAGCAATTAAAAATACAACACAAAATAGAATTAACTGAAAAGGAATGCAAATGGCAACAGAAGCCCAGGTGACTTTAAATCACTTCAAAGAACACTGTGGCATATTTCACAGTATTCCATTAATGTTACTCTGCCATTTGGTGCAGCTAAAGCTTTTTATCCAGCTGGATAGGCCTCTTCATACCCTATTCAGTGAATGGGAGCTAGTTGCCATTCATCCTGTGCTTGCTTTCAGCTATGCTGCCACAGACAATGTTACCAGTTACTGATTGTGTGCTCTATTTGGATACCTCATCAAAAGCTTGGTGGAACGGCCTTAAAAGGGTTGTACAGATGCAGTAGGCTTTAGTTCTAACTAAAGTGAATCCACTTGAATGGAATTTTGTAGCCAACATGTAAGTCAATTTCACTTAACCTACTCTAGTCCCTGGGGCATGGTGGCTCAGCGGACTATGGTGCTGAAACAGTCAGCTGCAAAGTCGGCAGCTCGGCGGTTCGAATCCCGGGTGCCATGCAGCGGAGTGAGCTCCCACTGTTAACCCCAGCTCCTGCCAACCTAGCAGTTTGAAAGCATGTAAATGCAAGTAGATAGGTGCTGCCATAAAAACTGGGAAGGTAAAACAGTGTTTCCGTGCAGCCATTCCGGCCACGTGGCCACGGACTTGCACAACACTGGCTCTTCGGCTTGAATACGGAGATGAGCACTTCCCTTGGAGATGAACATGACTAGCATGCATGTGTGGGGAAAACCTTTACCTTACTCTAGTCCCAAATTCAATGTATCCTGGTCATTTTTTACCATTGGAGTTACTATTTCCCGCAATATACTCATCATTTATTTCATTTTTCAGAGACATACCTTCTCTATCTCCCAACAAAGGCCACTTAGAACACTTAAAGAAATTCACTTAAGGCATAAAATAGCTTCAAAATACAACTGAAATATGTCAATAAACAACAATTCCTTTATTGAATAAGTCGATTAGACCATTTCAAAGCCACAAGATAAAAAACATGCACATCCAAATATCTTTTCTTCTCTATGAAAAGAGAGTATTGTATTGCATTCACTCACCTTTGTTTCGAGCTAATGGACTCAGCAATGTTACAAGGCAGATATCAAGGTATACCAGTACCAGATAGGTTGGGTATTTGTGGGGAGGCTAAAGTGGAAGACTTGGCACACTATGTTCTGCATTGCCAGCTGTATGCTAATATTAGAAAGTAGAGATGGGCACGGAACGAACATTTTTTCGTTTCCATTACCGTTTGTCGTTTCCGTTACATAACGAAACGACAAACAAAAATTGTGATGAAAATGCAACTAAACAAACAGAACCACGAAAATTGTGGTCGTTACGTTTCGTTTCTGTTAATGGTGACACACAATGGAATGAGCTGTTTTAAATGTTAAAAAAACACCCTGGACATCCGTAAAAATGCAGCGATAATTATTTATATTGTCTGATAATACCTACCAGGGGGGTTGGGGTCCTTAAAACGTTTGTTTTTGTCTTCTCCCATCATGATGTATTTTTCATTTCCCTTTAAAATGGATGTCGTACCAGCCACAAAATGGAGGCAAGCCATGTGATGGGATCATGTTCAACCAATAACATGCCCAGGTTGCAGACTGGGCGGGCAGGTCTGGCAGCCACAGAGGTCATAAAAAGGTCTGGCAGCCCCCGTCCTCCTTGCAGTCTCTGGTGGGAGTTAGGGTGGGATTGCTTTCTCTGCGACTCTAGCTTCAGTCCTGCAGCCTCCCTGCGTGCGTGTGTGCTGCGTACCTCTCGGTGAGTACCCTCCCTTGCCCCACAGTGCAGTCACTCTGTGGCTGCCTTGCACCCTGGGCAACACCCGCTGCTGCCTTTGCAGCCTCCCTGCGTACCTAGTCTATACTGTGTCTCTGCCAGCATCCATTTTTTTAGTGTTTTCTCTCTGGTCTGGGGCGTTGGGGGATGCCTGCACACAGAAATGCTTTAAAAATCACGCAAAAAGTGGGTAGAAATGACAAACTAAAAAACGAGAAACGGTAATGAAATTTTTCCAAAATTTCATGACAAATGGAAACGAACCGAAACAGACCTCTCAACGACAAACGAAAACCCGAAATGCCATTTTTTTGTTTCGTGCCCATCTCTATTAGAAAGTTCTATTTAAGTCCCTATCCTAGATGCTGGGGGAATTGGGATGATAAAAAGAAACTTGCCTATTTGTTATGTGGGAGAAATCATCATTTAACACATAAAGTTGGAATTTTTGCAGTAAAAGCAGCAATTCTGAGGAAGCAGGTGGTTAGTAAGGGTGTGATCTAGTTGGATCAAGATATATATTAAATGTGAATATATCCCTTGTAGCTCTTGAGCAAGAACTATGTAATATTATCGTTTTAATGCATTGTATTTGTATATACATTCCAATAAAAGAAAGCAAAGAACCTCCCCATGTTAAAAGTCCCAGCCTCTACAACCCCGTTTAACTGTTAAAAATTTATCTACATAAAATGATAGTTGCCTTGTGGCAGAAGGACTACAATGAAAGATCAAGTCAAGTTTTCCTTGTTGGGGAGGACCACAGTTGCTTGTAATGCCTCTCCTCTGTCCCCTCACTCGATAACCTTCTAAAATTGGTGGGACAAAGAGAAGGACCTCTTTCAACGATAACCTGGGTTAGCTTGTATGGACAGTATCAAACCTGTTTGGCACGAAGCTGATTTCCATTGGTCTGTCTAAGCCAGTCATCTTCTACTATAACTGAAATGAAGCTCCTTAAAATGAAGCTGATTTCCATCGGTCTGTCTCAGCCAGTCATCTTGTACTATGACTGAATGCAACTTTATAGTGTTTATGAAGTTCTAAGCCTCTTTTGAGATACCTCAGATGGAAATCTCAGGGGATGAACCTGGGACCTTTTGATTGCAAAGCATTTAAATATTTGCAGAGGAAAGCAGAGGAACATTGAAAACAAGTCCTGTGGGCACTTGTCAGCATTTTCATATTGTATTTCAGTCTCTGAGGTGCTATTGGCTTTGGTCCAGATGATGTTTGTCATAAATCCTGTTAGTTCCAAGCAAGATAAAGCACAACCATGTTGGACTGTAGAGTCAGTCCATTGTCAGCATGCATTCGAGTTTGTTTGTTTGTTTTACAAAAAACAATAGCAAATATTTAAATGTTTCTTGAGACACTGGCTGTCATGACTGCTGGATAGCTCAGTGGTTTAGGGATCCGGGTGGGGAGCCAGAGATTGGGAGTTTGATTCCTCACTGTGGCACCTTGACAAGGGCTGGACTTATTGATCCAAAGGATCCCTTCCAGTTCTGCAGTTCTGAGATTATCTATTTAGATATAAAGCCACTTTTCGCCAGCCAGAAAGGGAAATGTATCCAGGTGCCTCTGAAACACTTTCTGCCCCTTTGCCTTACCTTCAGCTCACATGACCTACAGGGAGTTTTTCAAAACTCACAAATATTTTTTCCAGAATATGAGCTAATGCTACCAGGCATCAGCATTCCCACCAGTTACATGATAGTGCTCCACTCCCTGCCTTATTTCAAATGGAACGATGGTCCATGTGCATGTGTCCACGAGATCTTTCTTTCTAGTCCCCTTTAGCTCTGCTTCAAGAGTTGTTTCATGATTTTTTTTCAGATATGAAATTGCCATTGCAAAACTTGACATTCTGTTTAAAGAGTTGCAAAACACTTTTACTGTACATATTTTAACACCTTTGGACTTGCATGGCGCTAGTTTGACCTGTTCCTTGGGTATCTGATTTAACTTTTTACTTTCTTACTTAGTAATATCCTACCCTGTGTCTCAGGACCATTGGTACAATAAGAATCAATTTAAGACAGTTTAAAGCATATAACAAATTTAAATGGCCTGGAAACAGTTTAAAATACTATATGTAAAAAAAAAATTCAGCCACTGAAACCATCCAGGAAGATTGGTGGAACCAGATGTGGATTGATAAATCAACACTTCTATAGAAGACAGACAGTATAGAATAAATAAATAAATAAATAAATAAATAAATAAATAAATAAATAAATAAATAAATTTACCTGCAATTGATCTATATTAGGCACATATGAATCTGAATTTAAATCCAGCAAATATGCAGGATAAAGCTTAGCAAAAGTAAGCCCACTGTGGAATCATCTCTTTTTAGTGGGGAAATATTTTGCCAGGTTCATCCAGCAGGAGTGATTTAAATTTGCTCTAACTAGGCTGATTCTATATATTTTGTACATACTGTATATATTTCAAAGCAGTGGTCAAACAGAAACTCACTAGGCCACTTAAGAAAACCTTTTTTTAAAAAAATAGAAGTGGAAATTGCCAATTAGCACCTTATCACAGGCAGCTTCTTTGTTAGAGCCCCATACATATACAGTTCTTTGCCTCTGTCCTTCCTGACTCCTGCAAATTCTTTGTCATCTCAACAGGTACAGAAATTTCACCTGTGGAAACCCAGTTTGGGAAACTGCAGATCACAGCAGATCCAAGTGAATTTTCCCCACCATGTAGTCATACCCTGAGTAAACTACTTTATGCTACATGAGACTGACAACAGGATGCTGGCTTACATACTTCAAGCTGCACCACCTAATCAATCCTAGATTCTGAAATCCCAAAGGTTTTGATGAAGAGTCCTGGTTAAACTAGGCACAAAAAGGCAGCCAGTGTTGATCCCAAAGAGGCTTCTTTTGGACAACCATTCATTATACAGTCTATTTCAATTTGATTTCAATAAATGAAGTCTTCCTTATATTATTGATGACACAGATGATAGATAATAGACAATTACCATCCTGCTGTGGAAATTTTACTTTTTGGATTACAACTCCCAGAATACTTGAGGCCACAGTGGCTAGTGATTCTGGAACGTGTATTCCCTAATAAGATTGAAGCTGTTCTCCTGTGATTAACAGTGGCTCTCGAATGCTTCAGGTAAGGAGGGATTTGAATGGGAACCGTCCAAATTAATCTTTCTCAGATAAATTTCCTAGCCAGAGCATATTATTAAAGAAATGTTTAAAATAGATGTGAGACAACCAACAATTAAAAATAGACAAAGCTATTCCTCGTCTTCTTCACCCTTTGTATGTGTGGCCAGTGGCAGTGGCCAAAGATTTGGGAGCTGTGGTGGAAAACACCATCTCTATTTCATGACCAGCTCAGAAGACCCAACTCAAAGAGAGCTGCATCCAATTCAAAGTGGGCCGCATACTGCAAATGTGGGAGCCTCGTAGTTTGCGCTCCCCCATACCTTTCAAAAAGTCAAAATAGTAAGCATGCCATTCGAACCCATATTTCCTTATGTGTCAAAAGAAATTTGATTAGGAAAGCACATGTTTTCATTCTAATCTATATTTTTCATTCCAGCAAGCTTTGTTTTGTGACTGATTGCCAAAAAGAAAGAAAATGCCCTTTATTTGAAGATCTGATCACCCTGTCAATCATTCCTGTGGGAACTGAATTGTTAGAGAAAAGAACATTATTTAACATTTCTATTTATGTTTAGTTTAATTAATAGACTTTCAATTCTAGAGTTTCACTCAATTACTCATGCAGTTGAGGCATGAGTGGAACCCTGCTTACTGAAGCTTTGTGTCTTCCTACAACACCTTTCTGAGATGGCTGCAGCCACAATCAGGGTTGCCTTCTTGCTGCCTTCTTATTAAGATGTGGTCATTTGGGAAGAAACCTGAGAATATTTTGGGATCAGAAAGGCAATGCCCTCATTTCACTCCTGTATAGATTTCAACTATCTAAAAACATTTGTGGATGTCCAGAGATGTCCTGTGAGAAAAGTTTTCTATCAAGGGAGTGAAAACAACTGTTACACAATTCAATTTATTTGTTTGCTTGCTTGTTTATTTATTTATTCACTTATTTATCTTAACTTTCTCTCCTAGTGGACACCCAAGACAGCATAAAATATGAAAATTACTTAAATTGCCTCATTTATTTATTTATTGCACACATATTCAAAACATTATTTTAAAATTATACATTTTGGAAGTTTTCTCCATCTGTGTTTTAGAACTACATCAGGTACAGAAATCACCTTGATCCAGGAACCGGTGATATCAAAATGGCACTGTTGTCATAAAGAGATCATTAATATTTGGGCACAAAAAAAATTCTTTTCCCTACTCCTTCCTCTGCCAATGTACTGACCTCAGGGATGCAACAAAGCTTATCCAGAACCCTGAATAGATGTTTTCTGAAGACTTTTGATGGCTGTTCAATCAATAGACACAGAATCTCTTACAGACAATTATAGAATGACTTCAACTACAGTACTGACAAAGTTAACATTCCTTCTCACTGGTTGATCTTCTCTCATTGCCTCTGACCAGTTTGTCAGCTGAGGTTTCTTTGGCATAAAGGGAACCTGACTTGAGTGATGCACAGCCAGGCAAGTGTTTTAAAAATCTTGTATTGGGATGATGGTAGGAGGCATAAAAGCATCCTCCTATATCATGTTTAAGCTTCAGTTTGTTTTGGATTTTCAAAAAGGAAGGCAGGTACTGTCTCCTTTCTCTCTTGAGTGTTCACAGCATATAGCACATGTTGGGTCCTGTGAAAATAACAGAACAAAAAAGAGCATGCAAGGTTTGTAACATTTAGGATGGAGTGCATACAATCTAAGAGATGTAAAGCCCACAAGAAGAGGTAAGGCAAGACAGAAATAGCAGTTGGAAAGGTATCTTGAATGGACTATTTATGCTGATATCTGCAGGGGTGAGAGGCCACCCACATTAATTAATTATTAGTGAGTCCAGGACAGGCTATTCAGCAGGGAGTGGGGTTCCACTGTGAACTTTAGGAGTGAAAGCAAAAGATAAGCAAGAGGCAGAAAGTAAGCTTCTTATCTGACTTTGTGGTTCGAGCTGGTATACGGTCAGTCTCATTAGCATATCTTAATTACAAATTAGCCTATCATTTCTGGAACAAATTATGTTTTAAGAAGCTTGCAGTTAGAAATAATTAATTTGTCCTTTTAAAAGGAAAAATTTAGGGAGCGAGAGAGAGTACATCTCAGATGCTAGGAGTTGCTTTTTTAAAGAAAACACAACTTCCCATTGAAACTTCCTCCTGTCTAGTGTCTTTTATTTACTTACTTACTTACTTACAAAGGGTCAAACAGGGAATAGTCTACTAGGATTAATGTGCTTATTAGACTATAGATCATAGAACAGTAAAGGTGGAAGTGGCCTATAAGGCCATTAAGTCCAACCCCCTGCTCCATGCAGGAAAACAAATCAAAGGATATTATTTATTTATTTATTTATTTATTGTGGGACTTATATACCGCCCATCTTCCTGGTGGGGAACTCCGGGTGGTTTACAGCATATTAAAAACAACAGATACCACAATGTAATAAAAAAACTAAACAGATAAAACAGCAAAGTGCAGGAGATGGCGATGGCGGGAGAGGGAGGGAAAAAAAAATCAACCAAATGCCTCCCGAAAGAGAAGGGTTTTAAGAGCCTTCCGGAAGGCAGGCAGGGACTCTGCTAGGCGCACTTCTGCTCGTAGGTGGTTCCACAGTGTCGGGCCAGCCACAGAGAAGGCTCGGGAGCGGGTGGAAGTTCTCCGAGCCTCCCTGGGCGTGGCCACGTGCAGCATGTGCGCCTGCAACAACCTAGTTGGACGGGCCGAAGTTGACCGCTGGTCGATCCGCTCTGTCAGGTAGCCAGGTCCTAGGCCATGGAGTGTTTTGTAAACCAAAACCAGGACCTTGAATCTGATTTGGGCCGCAACGGGTAACCAATGCAGGCGAGCCGGAACTGGGGTGATGTGCTCGAATCAACACACACCCGCCACCAGTCTGGCCGCCGCATTTTGGACCTGCTGCAGACGCCGAATCAGATTCAAGGGCAACCCCATGTAGAGCGCGTTGCAATAGTCCAGTCTCGAGATCACCAATGCCTGGACCACTGTTCTAAGGGAGTCCCCATCCAGTTACTGACAGATCTGGGCAATTCTACGAAGGTGGAAAAAGGCAGCCCTGGACACGGCGGACACCTGGGCCTCCATGGTGAGTGCCGGGTCCAGGACTACTCCCAGATTCCGGACTGAGTCCGATGACCTGAGAGAAACACCCTCCAAGGTGGGAAACGGGCCACCATAGCTGGATGGGGTAGCCCCGAAGAACATAACCTCGGTCTTATCGGGGTTGAGTTTGAGCCTGTTAATCCTGGTCCATTCCATAACTGCACCCAAGCACCAATCGAGGGTCCGGACAGCCTCATCTGCAGCAGTGGAAAAGGAGACATAGAGCTGCGTGTCATCAGCGTACTGATGACAGCAGACTCCATGTCCCCTAATGACCTCTGCCAGTGGCCTGATGTAAATGTTGAACAGCATGGGAGAGAGAGACGACCCCTGTGGAACCCCACAAGGGAGTATCCAAGGAGCCGACATTTCGCCCCCATGCTGTACCTGCTGGGGGCGGTCTCCAAGGAAGGATCAGAACCAACTTTGAACAGTGCCTCCGATCCCAGCCCCGGAGAGCCGATCCAGCAGGATACCGTGGTCGACGGTATCAAAGGCCGCTGACAAGTCCAGAAGGACCAACAAGGAGGAACACCCCCTGTCGGCCCCCCGGAGGAGGTCATCTTGCAGAGTGACCAAGACTGTCTCGGTCCCCCGGCCGGGCCTGAACCCAGATTGAAATGGACCCAGGATATGCTCACCCTCCAGATGTGTTTGAAGCCGGATCGCGGCCACCCTCTCGATCACCTTGCCCATGAAAGGAACATTAGCAATCGGGCGATAGTTGGATAAATCGCCCAATGCTGGGTTGGGTTTCTTCAGAATGGGCTTTACCACAGTCTCCTTCAGGCGAGAGGGAAAAATCCCTTCCCTGAAGGAGGCTGTGGCGATGATAGATGCCCATTCTGATATGCTCCCTCCAACAGCTTTCAAGAGCCAAGATGGGCAAGGGTCGAAGGGGGTGGACACGGGCCGGCAGTGGGCAATTGCCCTGGAGGCCTCAAGTGAGGTAACAGGCCCAAACTCAACCATGCGAGGAGACCGAGGGGGCGCAGCCGTCGGGGGTGCCGAGAGTGGGCTAGAGCAACAGGATTCAAAACTGGTGCGGATGGCCTCAATTTTCGATCGAAAAAAGGCTGCGAAATGCTCACTACTGAAATCAGTAGGAGGAGGCCTGGACAGTCCAGGATTAGTGAGGTCACGAACCACACGGAATAGCTCCGCTTGACGGTTCGAGGCCTCACTAACTCTCAGGGTGTTGTGAGATCTTCTGGCCACCCTGATTGTGTGAACATAGCGCCTGGACTGTGTGATGACAGCAGCCTTCTTAGTCGCTGACCGGTTCTTCCTCCAACTGCGTTCCAGCCTCTTCCGTTCTTGCTTCATCGCTCAAGCTCTTCCGTGAACCACGGTGAGGAATGAGCTCGGCAGTGGATGAGGCGCCTAGGGGCGATCTGGTCAACAACCCGGGATGTTTCGTCAAACCATTGGTCTACCATGGAGTCAACCAGGTCGTCAGCCAGTCCGCCAGGGGGGCCTCGGAAGACTTCACAAAACCGATCAGGGTCAAGGAGTCTTCGGGGGCGGGCCCATACAGATGGCCGGAGGTCCCTGCGGGGTGGGGCGGTGATTGATACAGAGAAAGACAGCAGGTGATGGTCTGACCATGACACGGGGGTGGGAACAATGTCCCAGACCCTCAGACACGAATCCTCAGACGTGGAGGAAAATACCAGATCCAGGGTGTGTCCAGATCTGTGAGTTGGGCATAAAACATGCTGGGACAGATTCATGGAGGTCATGGACTCCATGAAATCCAGAGCAGCACCAGACAGGTCACCGCCAGCATGCACGTTGAGATCACCCACCACCAAAAGGCGGGGGGTTCTCAACAGAGCTGCGGCGATGAACTCGGTGAGCTCTGGTAGGGATTGTGCTGGGTTTCGGGGAGCACGGCAACCGAGCACAATGCCAAACCTGTCCCGCTGCCCAGCCAACAGATGGACACATTCCAAACCTGGAATCACCAACGTCGAGGCCCTGCTGATTTGAATGGTATCTCTGTAAACAATGGCCACCCCACCCCCCTTACAACCCTCCGATCTTCCCACCCCCTATACCAGAAACCCAGGGGGGCAGAGCAGGGCGAGGGACGCCCCCTCTGCACCCACCCAGGTCTCGGTAACATACGCCAAGTCGGTCCTCCCATCAGCGATGGTGTCACGGATGATGGGTATTTTATTATGAACCAACCTGGCATTCAACAGGAGGCAGGAAAGATCGGAGGCGCTGGCGGAGTGGCTCCGAGGCTCGTGACAGTGAGCTGAGGGGTCAGAATGGGGGACAGGCGCAAGATGCCTGGCCCGAGTTCTTCTTATCTGACTAACCCACCAGCCCCTAGCGTACCGACTACGATCCGACACAACTGGTATGGTGGTCCCTGCCTGCATGATGGGGGAAAAAAAGTAGGGCTAAACAATAATCAAATTCAGAATACAGCAAAATACACAATGCACAATACAATATACAGTGGTGTAATACAATACACTGGTGAATAAAATATAAAATAACAACGATGAAATAAAAAGTAAGAGATGTTGGGCTCATGTAGGCTGCTGATGGAAAGTAGGGGGGAAGAAAAAGGAAGGAAGAGAAAGAGAAGGAAAAAGAGAAGGGGGGAGAGGGGAAACCAGCCGACAACAGCGACTGACAGCGGGGCAGATCCGCAGCCTACGAAGGCTGTTGGGGCCTCCCAGCCAGGCAAAGAGGTGGCCCGGACCCCCCATTGGAAAAGAGACGCCAAGGCGGGTAAAGACTAGTGCCAGAATGTTGATGGAATTGGCAGTATTCAGTAAGAGCAAAGGAACCAAAACAAAATGGTTTCCCTCCCACCAATCAGAGTCATGAAAAGCCCACAAACAGGATGATAATGGTCAACGTCAGTCCGCTTGATGGTGATGGTAATGGTGATGATAGTAGTAATGGGCCAGGAGAAAAGGCCACAGGAGATGACAATTCAACATCCTGTCTTCACACCGCAGAAGAGGCTATGTCCGTCGGAGTCCGCAGGTCCGCAAGAGACTAAAGCGAAAAAGATGACAACGTCCGACCGGAAGTGCCAGGAACAGTGGCGGTGGCAGGGCTGAGATGGCATGACGGAGCAAGCTGCGTCAATGGCAGCTTCTAGGACTAGTCCCCTGGCAAAAACTGGCAATGGCAGGACTCGTATGGCATGTCAGAAGAAAACTGCATCAGCAGCAGCTCCTAGGGCGAGATGGCAATGTTCGATGGGGAGAGCTCCAGGCTGGGAAAGATAGAACCATCCGGCAAGGCATAGAGCGACTGCTGTGGCGGGGACTCCCAGAACGGGCTCTCCATACCGGGAATGGCAACATCCGGTACGGGGCCACAGGCAACAGCAGCGGCTCCCTGGACAAACCTCCATGCCGAGATGGATGGCAGTGCACGGCGGGGGAGGGTAGGGGTGCAACTGCGTCGGCTCCCAGGATAATAGCCTCACATCAAGGGAGATGGAAGTCCGACAGGGCCACAGAACGGCCGCAGCAGTGACAGTTCCCAGAGTGGGGTCCCAACCAGTGGTGGTCCGACGGTGCCGCAGAACGGCCGTGGCAGTGGCAGTTCCCAGAGTGGGGTCCCCAACCGGTGGAGGTCCGACGGGGCCGCAGAACGGCCGTGGCAGTGGCAGTTCCCAGAGTGGGGTCCCCAACCGGAGAAAAGGCAATATCCCGCAGGGGGTGCCGATGAGGGAAGCCAGGCAACAGTGGCAACTCACAAGCAGACCTCCGCACAAGGTGGGATAGAGGCAGTGGCGGCGACTCCCAGATTGCGGGGGCTGGATAAGTCGCAGATAGACAGCATCGCTGGGGGAGGCGAGAAGCAGCCGGACCGAGGCGTTGCGGCGACAACGGGGATGGCGGTCAAGGCCGCTGGAACCGCACCAGGCAGCTGCAGGATCTTACATGGCGGCGGCGTCGACAACAGTCCACAGCGTTCCACGATGCAGCAACGCCCACCACCGAGTCGGACAAGCAGCCGGGACGCGGCATGGCGGCAGCGACAGCGATGGTCCACAGCGTCCGAACGGGGCCGCCGCTCGGCCGCAAAGAACAACAAGCCGCCAAGAAACAGGAACGGCGAGTCTCGAGGCAGCCGAAACGGCAGCGGCATCAGCGAAGGGCCGACCTCCCTCCGCGAGCGCGCCCCAGCCAGCCGACTGAGTGGCAAGCGTGAGGGTCTCCCGGCCTCAGGGACACAGCGCCAACAGCCCTCCGCGCCTCCAACGACAACTCCGACCTCAGGCAGACAGGCAGAGGACGGCCTGAGAAGCACCAAGATGGAGGTAGTGGAGGGGGGACACTCATACCGGTTAGGGAAACCGAAGAAAGGCGGTAGACATCTTCGTATTCGGCCTCGGCGAGCCCCCTTAAAGCCCCCCTTCACAGCCAGGTGAGCCCCAAAACAAATTAAAAGAAAATTAAAACATGGCAGCAGGCAAAGTTAATAAAAAGTAAAACACGCCGGAGCAGCCGACCTGCACGGCTGCTGCCTTCCCTCCCTCGGGCAGGTGGTGAGTGTTGAGGTGGAAGGCAGCTTGAGCAACAGAGCAAGGGGCCCAGTCCAAGAGGCCAAACTCCCCCAGAGAAGCCACAGAAAGGTCCCCTGTCTCTCACCCAGGGGCGGAGGGAGCGGCAGATGGCACTGGACTCTTGGTTCAGCAGGAGCGGTGGTCTTCTAGGTCCCAGGCAGCTCCCAGGCCGCTCCGCTTTTCAAGCCTTCCCTCCCTTGGGCAGGTGGTGAGTGTTGAGGTGGAAGGCAGCTTGAGCAACAGAGCAAGGGGCCCCGTCCTGACTTGCCTCAGGAGTCCAAGAGGCCAAACTCCCCCAGAGAAGCCACAGAAAGGTCCCCTGTCTCTCACCCAGGGGCAGAGGGAGCGGCAGATGGCACTGGACTCTTGGTTCAGCAGGAACGGTGGTCTTCTAGGTCCAGGTAGTTGTCCAAATTTCTGTTGAATGTCTCCACAGTGTTGGAGCACTCACCATCTCTAGAGGCAATTACTGCTGTACTGCTCTAAACAGTCAGGAAGTTTTTTTCTGGATATTCAGCTGAAAGCTAGGTTCTCTTAACTTGAGCACATTCTTCTGTATCCTGCACTCCAAGAGAATCGAGAACAGATACTTTCCCCTCTTCTATATGACACCCCTTCAAATATTTGAGAAGCGCTATTATATTGCCCCTCAGTTTTCTTTTCTCTAGGTTAAACATGCCCAGTTCTCTCTGTCTTTCCTCATAGGGCAGGCATGTCCAACTTCACCCTCCTGATGTTTTGGACAACTTCTAGAATTCTAAGCTTAGATTGCCAATGACAAAGGACTGTGGAAGTTGTGGTCCAAACATCTGGAGGGCCAGAGTTTGGACACGCCTGTCATAGGGCTTGGTTTGCAGCCCCCTGATCATCCTTGTCGCCCTCCTCTCCACTTGTTCTAGTTTCAAGGTGCATCTTAGTCTGATATCTCAGCTTTCAGCATTCTGTTTTGGTTGATCCAGCTAAGGGTCCAGTCAGACTAGATCCTGATAGTCTTGGTTCTCTTACACACACAAACAGTTCTTCACAACAGTTTGGTGTGCATCCAAGAGAAAATAGATTGCCATTTACACTTACAGTGGACCCTTGTATAACAAACAGTTTGTATAACATAAAATCTGTACAACATAAAAAATTCCGGAGATAGGGAAATTTGCTTAACAGAATTGCCTATGGGGCAAATCCATACAACATAAAAATGGGATTACTCCATTTTCAATGCATTCCTATGGGAAATTTGTATAAAGGAAAATTTGCTTAACATAATTTCATTAGGAACAAATTAATTCCTTTATACAAGGTACCACTGTATTACTGTTCCTTATCTATAATATATGCATATAACCAGTTATCTCAGTTTCGTTTTATAAATATTTGTTGTAGTTGTTTTTAAATATCTTTGAAGCTATGGAATTCCTCGATACTCTGTCACAGGACTGCTCAATCAAACTTGTTCTTTCTGCATGGATTATTTAATGCTTTTCTGTGCTTCGTTATCAGATGGAACACAATCACCTGAGACAGTGTAAACCAGTGATGGCGAACCTTTTAGAGACCGAGTGCCCAAAATGCAATTCAAAACCCACTAATTTTTTTTTTGCAAAGTGCCAATACAGTAATTTAACCTGTATACAGGTGGCTATGAAGGGGCGATGTCGGGTGCCCATGGAAAGGGCTCTGAGTGCCAACTTTGGCACCCGTGCCATAGGTTCGCCATCACTGGTATAAACTATCAGCTACAGGTATTTATTAAAAGGACAGTATTGAACAGAACAGCATATTTTTAATTAGTTTAGGTTTTCAGAACAAACAATGATAGTTTCTAAAGACATCCAGAGAAACTGTGGTGGCTAGAAGCTTCTTGAGAACATTTTAACTCAGTCAGAATCCCTACATTCATCCCAGTCAAATTCAAACTTAGGCAGTTACTTCATGTCCCATTCATCCCTCCTTGCTGTCCCGCTTGGGACCGGTACAAAAAAAAAACTTACTTCACATCCATAGCGTGACAGCAAATGAAAGTACTGAAAATTCTGTAGCATTGACGTGTAAATCCCAGAAGACCAGTAAACTGAAATATCAAAAAAGTTTTATTTACAATATTTTAAAAAAGGGTTAAGAAAGCAAGACATTCAGAATTTGTCATGGAACAAGACCGTGAAGTAACAATTGTCATGAGACAAGTAATCACGCCCGTGAGTAAACGGAAACAGGAAACGTCCATGAACATGGACAAAACCACATGACCACGAACAACGCTGTCATGGTACAAACATAATTGCAGAACAAGGTAGGGCGTGAAGTAACCGCCTTAGAATATAACAGTCTTTAAGATGTTTCTTTACTTTGTTATATCTTCTTCTTCTTCTTCTTCTTCTTCTTCTTCTTCTTCTTCTTCTTCTTCTTCTTCTTCTTCTTCTTCTTCTTCTTCTTCAGACACTGACTTTGACTGAGAGATTTCAGAATGGGGTTCTAATAAAAGAATTTTTAAAAAATCCTGAAGTCATAAGGCCTGTCCATTCTTAGATTCAGACTCTCTCCAGGTTTATGGTTCTATTACTTGTAAAGTGAAACAGATTCATTGGATGGCAAATTTGATAAAGCTCTCTCCATTTGGGCAGTGAATTCTCCCTCAAGCAAAACAAAATAAAACAACCTCACGAACTAGCTCATAGGGTATGGACATAATCAAAGGCTTTGCCATACTCTGCCTTGACCCATTTCTTGTTTAGAAAAATTCCCCCACCCCCACTCCACCCCAAACATTAATAGTAGTGTCAGAACACAGGACAGGCCATGGGGAAAGTGGTTTATATTTACACATTTTTCATGATGTCTCAGGTAGAAACTACATACTCCTGGGAAATTAAAAACAGGTGGAATTCACAGTCACTCCTGTCACCACATACAATCAAGGCCCCATTGTGGTATAAAAATGGCACCTAATTCACCCATTTTAAATCTGCTGTAGGGCTTTCGTCTGGCTCTCATGCCCCTCAGAAGGCCTCTGTGGACACAAGGCTTTGAGGAACCCATGAACTGAGAAAAAGTGGAGCTCAGGTATTGCCCGTGGGGTGAGAATGCACCCTTGGGATTTCTGAAATTCAATCTAATCAGTTGTTTTAATGTGAGAAATTGCATGTGTTTCAAGCAGGTTTGTGCCTATGATGCAGTAAATACCTTGGCTGCAGATTACTGCAAACATATCGTTTCACACACCAGTGCTGTTCGTTGGCTGCTTATCACTCTTACGCAGCCAGACTTCAGACACTGCCCAAGGTCATGTGCTGGGGACAGGATCCATTTCTTTCAGTAACTGCTTCCTCCCATTTCCTCCAACAACCATTGGCAGATGCAATGTCGCTCCAACAGGAGGACTTTGACTCATAAGGATATCCCACAACAGCCCTCAAAGGCGGCAAGCCTTACAACCCCAGCCTGGCTTGGGGCATGAAGAGGAATGGAGCACAACGTGTCTGGAGTGCACCAGGGGAAAGGAAGTGAGACCAACTTTTCTGACAAATGAAGTAGTATCTATGCATTAGTGATACTACAAATGGATTATTTAGAAAGATCCTCTACTAACAAAGAGATTGCACTTGAATGAGTACCCAGGGGCAGCTGTGTCATTGATTCCCCAACACATTTTTTTTCTTTAATGTAAAGAGTTTGGGAAAAGGGCACCAGTGTTTTTATTGAGCTAAAGTAGACAGGGAAGTGTCACACCTAGAGATGTTGTTCCAGCTGAAAAACAAGGCAAACTGGGATCTCAACTTAAGTTGCCAACTTCTTTTCTCTCTTCCACAACATACTCACTAACCTTGCATGTCTAATTTCTGCACAATGGCTGACAGAGGCAGAATCTGGATAAAGGCCTGCACATCTTTAATCTCTCTGAGCCTCAGTTTTTAATCTGCCAGACAGCAATAACGATAACCCAGCTTCCCAGTGATGAAGATAAATCCATTGATGTGAGGACATGAGGATAAATCTCACCCACTGAGATAGCAGATGCAGACGATAACAGAGGAGAGACTTCTCTGAGAAGAGGGAGAGACACCAGCCCTCCCTGCTTGGATGGCCATGGCTACTGACCTGGGACACTGAGGGGCTTCAGAGGCCAATACTCTTGTGAGAAGGTCAAGAATGAACACTGCGAGGCATTTGGATGATGTGATTGTAACTTTAAGATCTGCAGTTGTTTTACAAGCTGTTAAAATGAAACTGCAGATATAAAACCAGCCACATTCCTAACCTTGAGGAAGGTGTTCTAGGCAGGGCCATAGCTATGGTCTGCGTCACCTGGGGCAAACATGCATTCCCCCCCCTCCGCAGTAGGGTGAGGAATAGTACAAATACTATTTTGTCATGTTGGAGCGTGCACCCCCCTCAATATAACGCTCAGGGCACTCCCTCCCTGGTTCTAGGTACTGCAAACAAACAAACAAACAAACAAACAAACAAACAAACAGTTTCCACTGGCAACTAGCATATTCTGAGTTCAGTGGCTCACACAAATTGCCTCACTGTAAAACACTTAGACCCTTAAGGAACACTAAAAATAGCATTTGAGAATGGGAGGTGCTTTGTGTTTGTTCAAATGAAGTAAAAAATATCTCAGAACACTGCTGGCTTCCCTCTGAGACAGTTCAGTGACATATTTCCACAGGGCTCATCACCTCACACTAAATATCCTCCAGGGATTCCTGTATAGGCATTGCAACTGCTTCTATGACCCCGTGAGTTTGGGCAGGGATATATGGGAAGGATGAATTTTGCATCCTTTGAAAGGGTACAGTCGAGGATTCTTCTGTTTGTCACCTGTGGGCACTTCAGCTGTGGCACTTGAATCATCCCTCCGCTGCTTGGTTACGATATGTCCCCGCAACTGCCATTGGTTTTAAGGATGGCTCATCACTTCTTTAAAGAAAGCTGGCAATCCAGCCCACAGTTACACACATTGCAACAACTCCCCTTGGAACGAGTGGGATTTAAGTGTAACTAATTGTCGCCTAAATGGGCTGCAGCCAAAATGGCTTCTTTAGATCGTCTAATCATAGGTGTGGGCTTTTGCTGTCAACAACAGAATATGCTGAGGGTGTTGTGCAAAATAAAAATGAAAGAAATGGCAGCAGAGGGCAGAAATGGGACACATTTGTGTAGAATAATGTAACTAGGTAGGGGTCTGGGGAAGTCATTGTATTTCTTTCACCAGATGGTGGAGATACATTTTAACAATGTTTCATAACACTGACCCTCTTTCTCCGTAGATGAAGGGTGGGGGAGGTCAGGCAGTTGTTCCTACTCCTTGCCCCCTCTTCAGTCCGGTATTTTAAAAACCGACAGAAAGGGAAGAATGAAGAAGTCATCTTGAGATACAGAAAACTATTGGTTTGTTTGCTATACTTACAGTCTCCCTTACCTCCAAGAAGGTGTTCTTTTCCCATGTGAGTCCCACAATGGATGTTTTAGACAATGTCTGCTAAGATCACTGTGGTTGTTTCCATCCCTGTTCTGACACTCTGATGGTTACACAACCCTGCATCTCTTGCATATTCTTGGCCAAGGGCAGATGGGAAGGGCCCTTGGTTCTTTGATACAATCATTCCATGCACTCTTTGTGGGAGAAAAGTTCCTCGTTGGAAGGCCACAGAGGATAATGGTCCTTTCCGTTTAAAAATCAAGAATCATAAGGAGGGAGACCATGGACCTCCCAGTTGTCCACCGACAGGGAGTACCTGGAGAGCAAACCCACACACACATATCACCATCTTTCCAACTTGAGCCAGTCATTATAATTCTATTTATATTATAGAAAACATTTATAATTTTGCAGCTGTAGATATAATTATGCAGATTTTTTAAAAAATATCCTCCTTTTTTTCGGAATTTCTAAGTGGCTGCCTTCTTCTTTGGTCTGGAGGCCCCAAGAGGTGTTACTTATAATAGGAGCAGGCTCTGCTCTCAGGGAGGTGTAGAATTTGGTCCACAATTAAATGAGTGCCTGACCACCCGGCAAAGCAAAATTGTCTTACCAAACGCGAGTGCATGGCTGTTGCTAAGGAAGCTCATTGGGAACCAGCAGCCTCTTTTTCTGCCAGTTAAGTACAAGAGAAGAATATTATTAGTTGAACGGTGCTCTTCCTCCTCTCCTCCATGTGAATATCCTGATGTGCATGCCTTCTATCTGAAGATGTGATGCAGCACCGTTTGTTGAGAAAAAAGCCAACCAGTTGCTCTGGGTGCTCTGCTGGCAGTATGCAGAACCTCCATCAAGTGTACTCTACTTCTCACAAAGGGATAGCATCCCATGTCCAGGTTCATCAGCCCTGTAGATTCCTTAATTGTCCAGGTCACTAGCAAAGCACAATATTTGATGGTTTTGCAATTTGGAATACAAATTACTGGACTGGTTTTTACCATAACTAGCAATCAAAGGCAAAACTCACTGGTTTCCAAGCACCAAATCCAACCCAAAACAGTACTGATCAGTGGCAAAACTATTATTAATCTTTCCCTGACCTCTAGTGGCATTGTGTACAAACAACACAACACAATCCTGCCCTGATATGCTTATGGAAAGGAGGCTGATATTAAGAGATCAGAAAATAGTGGCATTAATGGACACCTGTTTCATCAGAACAATTCTTACCATGGCTTGAGTGACAGAAGACTTACACACCCATACATGTGTGTGGGTACACACACACACACACACACACACACACACACACACACACACACACACACACACACACACACACACACACACACACACACACACACACCTTATCAGCTCTTTCCAATCTGGTGCCCTCCAGAAGCATTGAATGACAGCTATAATTGTGTGGTCAGTCCATGTTTGACACCCTGTCAAGTTTTCAAGGTAAGTGAGATAAGTAAGGTTTTGCCAGTTCCACCTACCCTCTCACATTCAATGAGTCTCCATGACTGAGCAGAAATTTAAAATCTAGGTCATCTGAGTTCTCATCCATCCTGTGGCTATATGCATTACACTACACATACAGACCCATTGACTCATAAATATTCAAATGAAACAATTTTAGAGATCTAGAAGTCTCAGTAACATTTTTTCATTGACAGAAATGAGTTCCTTGGACCTTAATACCACTAATGGAGAACTCCCCATCAACAGTGCCCTACTGCACTCAGACGTTTATAAAGTTAAATATATTTACATCACTGCTTCGTATCAGACATCTTGGCTTTTCATCTAGAAGATCTTCCTGAAATGTTTGGGAAGGTCACTCAACCCCAATTCGTTCTCTGCCTTCCTAAGATGCCAACACATCAATCAGATCTTTCTCACAAAATGGTCACTGGATCTTATTATTTTACCTCAGGTGGTTACCGAGTTTCACCTACCTCCTCTGAGCTTTTTGTAAAAGGAAGGGACCTATACTAAAGGTAACAAATAGTGAAAGTTGATGGCACTATTGGATGAATAGGCATCACCAGGCTTGCACACAGTTCTATGGGCTCAGGATATCTCATCATATAAAGGCTTCTCAGATGAAGGCATACAGGTATGTATTCTGACATTCTCTGAGTCCACAGGGTACAACAGAGAGTGTTCTTGCCAAAGTGTGCTTGAATAATGACTACTTCGAATGGCCAGTGGTCTATCAGAAAAAGGATGACAGATATCAATAAAATGAAGGACACAAAGAACAAGAAACACCAAAAAGGACATCCCCCCCCAAAAAAAGGAGGACGTCTGCATGTGCCTCATATCTGAATTTCATGTATCATTAATATCTGTCTGAGTGATTTGTTTTCTTTCTTACAAGATGAACCATTTAACTAAAAAATAAGAGAGGGCTGATTAACTGCTTTTACCAATCAAAGCTTCTGAAAAGTCTGATTTTTATAAACTCATTACTCATAGCAGCCTAGCCTCAATCGTTACCCAAGATGACGTTGGGGAGTACATGCTCCACCAACTCTGGAAATTCCAGGCTGATGAAGAATTTTGCAGGGCTCAAATGGTAGCCTGTAATGGTAAAACCTCATAGCCACCATGGTGGAAAGTGTTAGACAAATACTTGGGGGACTTGGGTTCAAATCCTTGATAAGCCAAGATAACTGACATGAGAGGAAGGGGGGCCATTTGCACATCACCAAAAAAGAGGGCTCATCTTCATATGGCATCCTCCCTAAAAGAGGGCCTATGATCAAACTGTGATTACTGGAGGGCTATGGGGTTGGGGCAGATACTTGGAGCTTGGGTGTTGGAGGAATGAATTGGGTTGGCCTCATGAAGAGGCATGGTCAGGGGACTGCTCCAAACAGCATGATTTGGGTGACATGAAAGGGTGGCCATCTCTTTCTGATCCTGAACGGTCAGCCAGCATTGTCTATGGGAACCTTATGTGAGGAATCACAATTTGGAGATTCATAGATGGGCTGACTCAGGAAGTTTCCTTTTCCAAGCAGGAAGTGACTTTGGGCACTTTTACATGACCCCTAAGATCCGCTGGCAACTTAAATTCAGACCAGAGATCTTGGGGGTTTGTCATTACTCTTCTTGTGTTCCCACCCCTCGGCACTCCCTTGCTCCTGTCTGCATGAGGGGAGGGAGAAAAAAGGGAGAAAAAAATGCAGGCTCACCTCCGCTCTCTTCCAATCTCTTAAAAGGGCGGGGGGCAAAAAAAAACACAAGGTGAGGAGAGCCCGGCACTCACTGCTTTACATCCGCATCAGAAATTTTTCATCTTCGGAGACCAGGTACTTGGAAAATGCACTGGGACGCACTTAGGTGGGCGTGGACATACTTAATTTTTAAAAAAATCTGGAGCTGGTGGGAAAACAATTTTAAGCTCCAGATCTGGGAGCCCTTTGCCTCGGATTTTAGGGGTCGTATAAAAGCGCCCTTTGAGCTCTTTAGGGTGTCCAACTCTTTCTGAGAAAAACTAAAACTAAATCCAAAGTTGCTCTATAATGTGTGGAAGGGCTTTTGCAATGAGAAGCAAAAATAGAGGGCATTTTGGTGATCAGTAGGGGCACAGCATATTCACAAGTAAGTTGAATAGCAGTCGTTGCATCAAAACATTTATTCTTCTGTCACTAAGGGAAGAGCAAAGCATACCTCTAAGCTCAGTTACCATCATTTTGCGTCCTCCAGAATAATGTGCCCATAGCATTATTTAAAGTACTTTTTATTTAGGGGGAGGATTGTGTGCAACTTGTATGGCTGTGGAGATTCTCAGTCATCCAGGTGAGGTTATCTGGGAGTTAAGTCAGGGCAACGGGACTCCTTTTCTTGTGGGATCAAAACATTTCGCTCCTCATCCAAGCAGCATCTTCAGTCTGAGAAAAAAGTTGGTAGAGAGGCCTCCAATTTATAGTTCACCTTGGCTTCACCCCACCCTGGTCTGTATAGGCTCATTATGTGGATGAGCCTATTAGGTCTTATTTACAGCCCACAATGTCCTAATCCAGTGGTTCTGGATTTTAAGTGACCCATGTGTTCTTGGGCTGCAACTCACAGAAATCTGACCCAGCACAGTTGGTGGTGAAAGCTTCTGGGAACTGTAGTCCAAAAACACCTCTGTGATCCAAGTCTGGGAGAAAATCTTGCACTGGGCTCAGCAAGAGAAGGAAGGGAGTGGTCATGCAGGTATGCATGCAGAGATTTCTGGTGCTGACACTGATCCTACCACCACCACCAGCAGCAGCAGCAAAACCTTTGCAGAAAACGTGAAGAGTGAAGCATAGGAGGAATATGTGGAGGGTAGAACATATATCATACTTCCTGCCCACTCTCATAATCATACTGATTTTTCTAGATTAGCTTTCTTGTTAACATTCTAGCTTTAAAATGAAATTTGAAGACAAGGCATCATTACTTATTATAACTGTCTCATCTCAGTTTCCTTTCTCACTGAGTATAGCCTACCATTTTGTTCTTCATGTTTTTTTCACCTTCAAACAGGCATTTTCATTATGCTGCTGTCACAATTCTCTCTTTTCGCTGAGATTCTGAGATATTTATATATGTAATTGTTCACTATTTTATTCTGTTGTGAATTACTAGGCATTTAGCAGGGTAGGAGGTCAAAGACGATTACAAAAAAGATATATATGAATTGGAAAACTGAAGCCCATAATGCTGGTATTCAGCATGATAATTATGTATGTGAAGTTAACATGAACACCATTTGCATTTAATAAATATGTAGTTAGAGACGATGAAATGGCTGAGGCATTTTCTTTCTTTTCATTATGACATTCTATATATTACAGTGTGAAATTATTACATTGTGAAGTTATAAGATTGTGATGAAACTAAAGAAGGATGCTCTATTAGATCACGTCCAGTATAATACTATAAGGCGGATCCAAGTCCTTAGGACAACATGAGTTACAGCCAGCCTTCTTAAAGGTCAAACAAGGGGGAGTCGTTGCTGAGCCCGTGGCTTGCTTAGACCTCTCCGCCTCCGCCGACGTGTCCCCTTCCGACGCGTCTCTTTACCGCCCGCTCTTGGCACCCACGCACCCCGCGCCCTGTGCATGGCTGCGCGGTTGGAGTGAGCGAGCCCTTCCCGCCAACGACCCCCCATACACCCCACACACACTCCCACTCTAGCCCCTCCACCACTTTCCACCCTCGGGGACCGCCATGCAAGCCGAGGTGCGCCCAGCCTCCATGTGGAGCTTCTTGATGTGTTTCCTGTGGGTTTGGCCCTCGGCGCTGTGGCAGACCGGTGGAGGGCGGCTCTTCTTCTTCTTCTTGTGCCCGCTTCTGGAGCAGGTGCCGTTGCCTCCGCCGCTAGCCTGAGGGCTTCCCTGGGGGCACCGGTCAGGAGGAGGGGTTGCGTTTCGTTCCCTTGGGGGAGGGCAGCTCCGCCCATGACTACCTTGCAAGGAATGTTTACCCTTGCAGAAGTTGCATCTGTTAATGACATTCAGCCAAGGTCAAACAAGATAATTACTGTAACCCCTTTTTCTTTGCATGTGATTTCCTCAGCAATTAGCCTTACTAATTGGGCCCATGTTTACCTAGGAGTTACCTATTTTAAAAAATAGCATCTTAAAGGCAAGATTTGTAGGTCCTGTACTCTTTCAGGCAATGGTTTCTCCCCCGAGGGACCAGAGCTTCTAAAAAATTGCTACATATATTATAACATTTGATCCACAGTAGGTGAGTTTTCCAAGACTTGGAAGTGGCTGTTTCTGACGTATGCTATGATTCCCAAGTCAGGAGTGCCCCAGCTGGGTAGCTGGTCCTACCTAGGCCATATGCGACTTCTCTGACTTGAAGAAGGTTCCCTGCCACCTCATGGAGCTTTTGCCCCACACTCCCTAGGTCCCGTACCATGTTGTGAGGAATGCTAGGCCTTATACCATGCTTTAAGAAGAAGGTTCAAGAATGCTGAAGCTGTTGCTTCACTTATTATCATACACATACTCCAAAGGGCATTATGGGCCCAAGCTCTCACACCCTCTCCCTGTCATCTCCTCTTTCCATTTGGCATCGTGGTACTGTGTAAGAGCAGCACACATACAAACACTGCCATACTGGTGAGCTGTATGGGCATGGCTGGTGGTGGCATGTGTTGTCAAGTCACTTATGAGGACACTAATAAATAAAGTTGTCAAGGTTTATGAGATGTCCAAGGACTCAGAAGAAGAACACTTGCATTCGCCAGTGAATTTCCATGAGTGTGCCAGGATTTGAGTCTAGATTTCCTGTGTCCTAGACAAATATTTTATTACCTATACCACACTGATTCTGAAAGGATGCCCATCCTTTAAAATACATCATAAAAGGTTCTGTTCCTCCAGTGCTGCTCACTCTGAGGTTCGTCCCCCTGCCTGTAGAACAGGAGAAGTACAAGTCTGGTGAGACTGGCCAGCACCCAGAGACCAATTGATGCTCTGTTGGATAAGTAAAGAGGCCACATTACTAATTTCACCTCAAGAATATTTTAGCATGTGCACACACAGTTATAAGATAGGCTTTGAAATGATTTGTATGATTCCTATGTGATATTTTTCACTGAGCTGGATAGCTGGTTTGTCTATCTTGCTATGGAACCAGAGGTTGAGAAGACAAAAAAAAACCCTCCTAGTTCACTGAGCTCCTTGCCCTCTGAAGATGCCAGCCACAGGGTCTGGTGAAATGTCAGGAAGAAAAACTTCAAGAACACGTCCAGACAGCCCGAAAAACTCACAACAATGATCAGATCCTGGCCATGAAAGCCTTCGAGAATACGTTGAGCGTTCAGTTTCCACAGCCAGGCTGTGTGGCCTTAGGCAGCTGCACTGTCACAAGGCAACCCCAGAAGAAGTGAAGGGTCAACCACTTCTGATTGTTTTCTACCTGGAAACCCAGGAATGGACTTGACAGTAGGCAATTATTATTAATTAGCAGAAGATGGGAAGCAGACCCACAGCAAGTCAGTCAGAGATCAATCTCAATCCACTTCCTCCCCATAACTGCAGATAGTCACCAGTCCCACGTCTTTATGAGGAAACAGAGGAAAAAGGGAGCCATGATCCACGCCCAAAGGAAATCAATTCAAGCAAGAATTATAAAGGGAACTGGAATGTATTTGTCTTTATCCTTAATGTTAGGAACAATTGTATCAAAATATTTACATTGACTGCATAGAAAGTAAACTCCAAGAGATGGCAAGTAAAACAGTGGAACACATCCAGCCAATTACAGAACTCCATATGGGAAAATAATGTAACAAAGAGAGAAGGAAAGAGAATACTGTTTCAAAGAGACTTGCAGCCCTGAATTTGTGTCCCCTTTTTATATTATTTGAATGAAGCAAACAGCAAAGAGAGGGTTAACTTCTTGCCATTCACCATTTCCACTTATTATTCTAATCTGCAACTGATTCAAATGGCAGGAATACAAGGACGGAAAATCCGGATGCAGACAGAAACTATGGCATTTATTTCTTCCTGCCTCCATCCCACTGTTTCCTGTTTGGCTTTCTGCTTGCAAAATTTAATAAGCTGAGCTTCTTCCAGTCCCCTGGGAGATGGGTTATACAAAAGGAAAGCATGGACGGTTGGGCTGAAAGAGGCACAACAGGAAGTCCTGCCTGAGGTCATCCCGCCAAGCAGAATCCAGAAACAGAAGCCCTGCTCCAACCCACAGGCCATGTTCTTTCTAGGATTTAAAGGCCTTTAAGAGAAACAAGGTACATAATACAATGTCCATAGAAATCATAACATTAGAAACCTAATTTTTAAAAAGCCCCAACCCTAACAATGCAACCTTGAGAAGTTGCCTATTATCTATAGATAACAGAGAAAACCCAGTTTGGTGCTGAGTGCTGAGATTCCACAAGTGAACCTTCAGAGATCTGACCTGAGACAGCCCTTTCAGTTGGACTACTTTTGGGTGGTGCACATCACAGACCCACCAATTTACTGATACTATGGGGACTCCATGAGGTCTTCATAACACAGCTGTGTCAGATAGGGACATACTGTACTCTAATGAGAAGTGACACCTTTTGATGATATTATTTTGAGCACTAAGGAATGTCTCCATTTTGCATAATTAAAATTCTGGTCTGCCTTGCCATTCTTCCTCAACCACCTTTCGTCACCTCCCTCTCTATTCCCCGCTGGTTATTTCCACCACCTCCTCCATTTCCTCAGCAGGAGGAATTCTATCCTTTAAAAAAAAAAGGAAGGAAGGAAGGAAGGAAGGAAGGAAGGAAGGAAGGAAGGAAGGTGAAGATGGTGATGGAAATACCAGGCTGACTCATTTGTGATTGTGGCACTAGAAATTGGCCCAACTTCAGTGAAGCTACTTCCACATGCCATGTCTTTCACTTCTCAGGAACATGTAACAAGGGATCTGTACCATCGTTTGAAGACCTGACAATCTTAGAGCTCATCTCACCATGCCTACCACAAAGGAGTAGGGATGAAGAGATGAGAGCCTGAAGGCAGTCCCTTTGCTACAGAAGGGCTAGAGGAGGAAGGCAAACATATTCCGTGCTGTTTCTAGGTGATTCTGCCATCAAGGAGGCAGAAGTTTAATGTCCTTTCAGAAGGGACGTTCATAAGAATTTTGGGAGAAAGGAGACATCCTCTGCCAGATTGTGAAGGGTCTTCAAGCATCTTCCTCCTGATCCCAGGAATTGTGACAAAAAGACAGCAGCCTCTTCTTTTTCTCTTTTTGGTAATTCCATTCAGTGACTGGGCATGGTTGCTGAGCAGTGGAATTGTTTCATTTGGCAAAACAGTTCTCATAGCAAAGTGACTTCACATCCCTCCCACAACCTCCCCTCCCCACCCCAATTTTTCTTAATCCTCCCTCCCACTTGCACTCCATGTGGCTCTCATTTCTTTCTGAGTACAAGATACAGAACCCCAACGATCAAACTGAAGCAAAAGCAAATCCAGGCAAGGATGAAAGAATAGCCATGGTGGTCCTCTGTGTCCTGTGAAGAATTGTGGAAATCGGGCAGTGTAGATGGAAGCAGCAATTAGGATGAAAACCCCTGTGCAGGAGAGGAGAGAGAAATACATTAATATCAACATCCAGATGATCTCAGGTGCTCGATAGTGGCTAATAGGAGTGGGCAGAGTCTGCTGAACAGACTGCCTTCCACAATGACAACTAAAAAAACCCATTGGACTATACTGAGTTATTTGTTCAAGTATATTATTATTGTCTTGTTTATTTGTTTATATTTTATTTTCAAATAACAGATTGGTTCCATCATTTTCTATCTGCTTATTATTTTGTATGTATTTATTTGATGGTTGTTAAAAAATCCAAAATGGTCTTATTACCAGGTGGGCAGCCTAGAAATCAATTAATAAGTAAGTAAGTAAGTAAGTAAGTAAGTAAGTAAGTAAGTAAGTAAGTAAGTAAGTAAGTAAGTAAGTAAGTATGTTATAAAACACCTAATGGGCTGAGCTGTTGTCAAAAAAAAAAAAACATATTTTCCAAGTTCTGCTTCTAATCCATGCTCTAGCTTTTGAAAACTGGATAGCTCAATTGTCTCCCAGTTATTCAGGCCTCTTAGGGCAGAAGCAGACAAGGCGGCAGCAGCTTTCAGATCAAAACATTTTCCTCAAAAGAGGGCTATGTGATTATCTTGCCAGTAAATCCTGTCCTTATCTTCTGATGGCCTGTCAATGAACAAAAGCAAACTAATTGGCAGCCCTTTAGTGCTATGGATCCTCATGGAAGGAAAATTGTTAAGGTGGAAATGCCTCTCGCAGTCAAACTGGCTTGTAGCCTGCTTTTGCCTTTACATACAGATGGAGTCCCCTTAATACTTCAAAAAGAAAAATAAAGAGAACCTTCTTCTCTAGAGAAACTCTTCTACAAGTGCTTGCAAAGAGTGCCATAACGGCAGAAGGCCCAAAGGAGGAGTGTTTCCCATGTGTCCTGACTAGGGGTGGGCATGAAACAGAAAAAGACAGTTTTGTCTTGTCTTGTTTCTACTAGCGGTTCATTTAATTTCGTTTTAAAGGAATATTTGCAAAAAAATTGTAACAAAACGAAACAATAACAAAATGATTCATTACTCTATAAAATTGTTCCCCTGGGTCCTAGAGGCACCAAATTTGGTGGATAGCTTTTTATTTACAGAGTAATGAAATGTTTCATTTTCAAAGGGGAAAAGAAGCATAAAACACTGTTTCCCATTTTGTTTTGTAATGTTTTGAAAGCTTACGAAATGACAAAAACAGCATGCCATTTTTGGTAAGATGCCCATCTCTAGCCCTGATCTATACTGTGAAGAGATAATACAAATTCTTTGAGTGCCTCTTCAAAATATGAGGTACATTGTTTATTTATTTATTTATTTATTTATTTATTTATTTATTTATTTATTTATTTATTTATTTATTTATTTGTATACCACCTGCTTCCCAAAGGTAACTCAAGGCGGCATATATAATAAACAATACAAAACACAACAACCAAGAGTTAGCAGCAGGAACAAAATGTAGATATAATAAAAATAAAAATTAAAAATAAAATGTTAGCTCCATGATCTCTGCCCTAGAATGACCTACAAACTAGTTTGGCTAAATCCTCCCGAGAAGATTTAAGTCCATGATCTATGTTGCAGACTGGCCTACAACCAGTCTCCGGCAATTGTTCACAAACTTGGGTCCACAAATGTTCTTCAGCTCCCAGAAGCTTTTACCACTAGCTGTGCTGATCAGGATTTCTGGGAGTTGTGATCCAAGAACATCTGTGAACACAAGGTTGGAAACCACTACTCAAGAGCTATATCTAAATATGGTGATGGTGGTGGTGGGGTCTGGATGATTTCCTCCCTGTTGGCGTTCCACTTCTGATAAAGACATTTTTATTCTCACTGGGGTGAAATGATTGTCTATCGATGAAGACACTTTTCATAGAGAGGTGATGTATATTTAATTGATGGGTTTTAATATTATATCATTTATTTATTTATTTATTATTTATTTAAATACTTATATCCCGCACTATCTTCCCAACGGGAACTCTGGGCGGCTAACATCAATAAAAAGCATAAAATAAGTAGCAGCCTCCAAGGGAAAGGCCACGGAGGGCAAGATGGCGGCAAAAGATAAAGACAAAAAAAAACCTAACTGATAAGGTCACCATAAGCCTCTTTGAAGAGGAAGGTCTTCAAAGCCCTCTTAAAGGCAGGCAGGGACTCCAGCAGGCGCAACTCAGAAGGAAGATGGTTCCAGAGCGAGGGCCCCACCACAGAGAAGGCGCGGTTTCGCGTGAGCGTTTTCCGCACCTCTCTGGGTGTGGCCACTCTCAATGTGTGCGCCTGCGACGATCTCATGGGTCTGGATCCGGATGCCCTCTGGGAGATGCGCTCTGCCAGGTATCCTGGTCCCAAGCCGTGGAGGGCTTTGAAAATCAAAACCAGGACCTTGAACCTGATCTGGAAGACAACGGGAAGCCAATGCAGGCGGACCAGGACTGGGGTGATGTGCTCGTATCTACGAGCACCCACCACCAGCCTGGCCGCCGCATTTTGCACCTGCTGTAACCTCCGGACCAGGGTCAAGGGCAACCCCACATAGAGGGCATTGCAATAGTCGATCCTAGAGATCACCAGGGCCTCCACAACTGTCCTAAGGGAGGACTCGTCAAGGTACTGATGGATCTGGGCGATCCTGCGGAGGTGGAAAGAAGTGGCCCTGGAGACGGCCATCACCTGGGCTTCCAGGGAGAGGGCCGAGTCCAGGACCATGCCCAGATTCCTGGCCCTGTCTGTAGGCTGGAGGGAGATACCCCCCAGCCTAGGGAGGAGGCCATTGTACCGAGACGAGGGTGCCCCAAAGAACAGAACCTCCATCTTCTCCGGATTCAGCTTGAGCCGGTTATCTCTGGTCCATTCCAGTACAGCCTCCAGGCACAGATCGAGGGAGCAAACCGCCTCCTCTGCAGATGAAGAAAAGGAGATATAGAGCTGTGTGTCATCAGCGTACTGATGACAGTGAACTCCATATCTCCTGATGACCTCCCCCAGCGACCTCATATAAACATTGAACAGCATGGGGGAGATTGCTGACCCCTGGGGCACCCCACAAGGGAGAGTCCAAGGAGCCGACAAGACATCCCCCAGTTGTACCCGCTGAGTCCGGCCGCGGAGGAAGAAACGGAGCCAGGCCAAAGCCTGACCACCAATTCCCGCCTCAGCGAGCCGGACCAGAAGGTTACCATGGTTGACGGTATCAAAGACAGCTGAGAGATCAAGGAGGATGAGCAGGGAGGAACTCCCCCTGTCGGCCTCCCTGAGGAGGTCATCCTGCAGAGCGACCAGGATGGTCTCGGTCCCGCAAAGAGGCGTGAATCCAGACTGGAAGGGATCCAGGATATGATTTACCTCCAGGTATGACTGGAGTCGGACAGCGGCCACCCCCTCGACAACCTTGCCCAGGAAGGGAACAGTGGCGATCGGATGAAAGTTGGAAAGATCGTCCGTTGCCAAGCCAGGTTTCTTAAGAGTGGGTTTCACCACGGTCTCCTTCAAGCAGGAAGGGAAGCAACCCTCCCGAAAGGAGGCTGTGGCAATGGAAGAAACCCACTCTGGCATGTTCCCTTTGGCAGATTTTATAAGCCAACCTGGGCAAGGGTCAAAGGGAGTGGCTGCCGGCCGGCAACGAGCCATAGCTCTGGAGGCCTCCGCCGAGGAAACCGGCCCGAACCAATTCAGAAGGAAAGAACGGAGGGGTGAGGCACCGGAGATCCCAAAGGGTGGACTAGAGCAACTGGGGGGCAAGTTGGAGCGGATGGCCTCAATTTTTGATCTAAAATGGGCTGCAAATTGCTCACTAGTGACTGGAATTGGAGAGGTCCCGAACCACCCAGAATAACTCCGCCTGGCGGTTCGAGGCCTCGCCAATTCTCAGGGAGGCAAAAGATCTTCTAGCGTCCCTGATTGCGCAGAGATAGCGGCCAGTCAGCTGTTTAAGAGCAGCCCTATTTTCTTCCATCCGGCTTGCCCTCCATATGACCTCCAGTCTCCTACGTTCTTGCTTCATCGACCGCAACTCCCTTGTGAACCACGGGGAAGAGCGGCCTCGACATCGTAGGAGACACTTAGGGGCGATCCGGTCTATCGCCCCAGCGGAACCCACGTACCACCTTTCCACCAGGGCATCAACCGGATCGTCTGCCAGACCGCCAGAAAGCTCCCCGAAGGCTTCCATGAACCTGACCAGGTCCAGGAGCCTACGGGGGCGAGCCCAGATATAAGAAGGGCGCTCCCCACAGGGCGGGGGGGCGATCAACAGGGAAAATTTTAGCAGGTAGTGGTCCGACCATGACACGGGCAGGGGCAAGATGCCCTCAACCCCCAGACGCGAATCCGACGACATGGAGGAAAAGACCAGGTCTAGGGTGTAGCCAGCTCTATGGGTGGGGTATAAAACATGCTGAGATAAGTTCATGGAAGTCATGGATTCCATGAATTCCAGAGCCGCACCAGAGAGTTCCCCCTCGGCATGCAAGTTGAGGTCCCCAGCCACCAAAAGGCGGGGGGATCTCAACAAGGCAGCCGAGATGAACTCAGCGATCTCTGGTAGGGATTGCGCTGGGTTGCAGGGAGCACGGTACACCAGCACAATGCCAAACTTATCTCGCTGACCCACAGATAGATGGAGGCATTCCACCCCAGAACACACCATTGTCGCGGACCTGCTAACACAAAGGGATTCCCTGAAGACGATGGCCACCCCCCTCCCCTCCGATCTGCCTGCCCACTGAACCTGAAACCCGGGTGGGGTTTAGAGTTTCCCTATTCCATATCTTGAAATGTGCCTATACAGTACTAATTTGCATGTTCTAAAAGTCTTACTTATTATGCACATTGTTCACGTTTCAAATGCTGTGCAAATTTATCACTTAATAATTGCCTTGTTTTCTAAGCACCATATTTCACTCTTGGTACCATTTATATCAAGGGTAGCCATCTCCAGCAGACTGAGACCACATATGCCCTGATTCTTGGAGGGCCCCATTCAAGTTTACAAAACAAAACAAAAACAAAAACAAAGCAGAGTGTGGCAAACACAAAGGATACTGGGAGAAAATGAAAACACATCAACATTTCTCCCTGTGCCTCCTAATGGGAAAAAAGTACTTTTTCTGGCCATTTTGTTTCCTTCAAAAATACCAATTTGGGGATAGGGGTGGGCAAGACACTACTGATCAACAAGAATACCAAAGGAAGCCTCTAAGGGTGCCCTGCAGTCAACTGATCTTCAGGCAAAGCATTTAGGAAACTGAGATGGATGGCAGGGAGGCAGGATTGGAAGGTGTGATTTCAATAACTTTAGTCTTTGTTGCCGGTTTATCTTCCACATTGGTAAACTAATTAGGACTATACAGTATTTTAACAGTATCTGTTACTTGCAGTTTTTGTAAATATTTATATTTTAATTATTTACTTTAAAACTGTTGCTCCATTTTCTTTTCAGGGATGCCACCTCAGTCAGTGAACAATATTTTGAATGAGTTAACCAATTAAAGACTGCAGCCCAAAGCAGAAGTCATCATCAAACAATAATACTTGATCGAAATACACTCATCAACTAGGCAGATAGAGAGGAGAGTGTAGTTGAGACAACCTCAAAGCAACAACTCCAAAATGGGTTGGATTTTAATACAATTTAAAGAATTTGTGGTTAGCCACGCCTGATTAGGTTTTAATTATTGGCATGTAACAATCACAAAGGGAGCCCTAGAAATTGAAGGCCACTGCCTTGTCTAGGTCTAGACAGACACACGAGCAAAAGGTCTAATTGCACTACATTACACTGCACTAATTTTGTGCAGCCTGCATAATTAAAGTATGAACTGCCCGGAAAGTGCTATGAGTGCTATGGGGCAGCATATAACCAACACACTTTGCTTAGCTTTGCTGCTTTAATTGGCTAAGATTTTAGTGAGAAGTCCCACAAATCTTATTTGATTTAGATTAACTTAGTGGGTGAAGTTGTTTAATTCACTAATTTAAACATCAAGTTATGAGTTAAGCTGAAAGGACATAATTGTGGGATGACACTGTTTTCCCCAGTAATGTAGGTATGTCCCATAAGAACATAAGAAGAGCCATGCTGGATCAGGCCAAAGGCCCATCTAGTCCAGTTTCCTGTATCTCACAGTGGCCCCACCACATGCATCGGGAAGCGCACGAAACTAGATATCTGTCGCCTGATACCACTACTCTGCATCTGGCCCTTGAAGTACCCCAGTTCTAAGCCTGGAGATTACACATCTCCATCAGGGTTTGTAACATGTGATGGACTTTTCCTCCAGAAATCTGTCTAATCCCCTTTTGAAGGCATCCAGGGCAGATGTCATCACCACATCCTGTGGCAGGGAGTTCCACAGAGTAACAACACGCTGGTTGAAAAAAACATTCCTTTTGTCTGTTCTCACTCTCCCAACCCTCAGTTTGAGTGGATGTCCCCTAGTTCTGGTATTTTGTGAAAGGGAGAAGAGTGACCCTCTATCCACTTTACTAATGCCCTGCATTATCTTTTACATCTCAAACATATCCCCCCTCAGGTGCCTTTTTTCCAGACTAAAGAGTCCAAAATGTTTTAGCCTTTCCTCATAAGGGAGGTCCCCAGCCCAGTAATCATTTTAGTCACTCTCTTTTGCACCTTTTCCAGTTCCACTATGTCTTTTTTGAGATATGATGACCAGAATTGTACACAATACTCCAGGTGCTGCCTTACTATCATTTTGTACAATGGCATTATAATGTTGGCTGTTTTATTTTCAATCCTCTTTTTGATCATCCCTAGCATGGAATTGGCCTTCTTCACTGCTGCCACACACTGGGTAGACACCTTCAATTAGCTGTCCACCAGCATACCAGGATCTCTTTCCAGATCCGTCATGGATAGCTCAGAGCCCATGAGTTGATAAAGTTTTGATTTT
Source organism: Phrynocephalus forsythii (assembly GCA_029282475.1). Classification (NCBI taxonomy): domain Eukaryota; kingdom Metazoa; phylum Chordata; class Lepidosauria; order Squamata; family Agamidae; genus Phrynocephalus; species Phrynocephalus forsythii. The sequence continues at coordinate 69,622,105 of JAPFRF010000006.1, read as the reverse complement.
TTTGCTCCAATATAAATGCATTACTTTACATTTTCCTACATTGAAATGCACCTTCAAACTGTCTCCCTCAGCTGTTTCTGATGGCCTTCCCAACTTGAAACTTTCCAAATGCTTTGTGCTACATTTTTGATTGTGAGCTAAGGATCATTGGTTTTGTAATTCCAGGCATGTGGAGAGTGCCACTTTGGAGAATGTGGCACAGCTCGTTGTTTGATCTCAACTTTCTCAGAAAGGGTCAGCTTGCTTTGCTTTTTCTCATGAAAATTGGGAATCAATACTAGCTGGTGATGTCCTTGGGCACTGAATGCTAAATGCTAGGTAAAACCTGGCCAAACTTGTATAATGCTTTAATAGTATATTCAATTTAATTATTTATTCAACTAATAAATTGCCCATTTTTTTAAAAAAAGTCATGTTGTGAAGTGCCTTAAGTCCCACTTGTGTGTGTGGGGGGAGAGCTATAAATCAAACTGAGCACCTGTGTGTGTGTGTGTGTGTGTGTGTGTGTGTGTGTGTGTGTGTGTGTGTGTGTGTGTGTTACTTACAGCAAATCAGCATCAAGGCTCCAGTGATGTAGAAGCGTTTTCCCTTCTCCATCGTGAACAGCTGCACCACAAACATTACCAGAGAGACAAAGGAAAAGATGATGGCTAGGATCATGAACGCCTGCACCGACTTCAAGGCAGCTGGAGCCAACACATGGAAGAGAGAGGGGAAAGGTATGAGTGTGAAGAAAGGCACTCTGGGTGCCAGATGCATCCCAGTGGTGCTTCAAAAACGGCAGATTACATTAAGAGAATAATAAAAGGTTTCTTACAGATGTCATCATCTGAAAACTGAAGGTCTGAACACTTCCCATCTAGACATTGCATCCAGAGCCCTGATGTGTTTGTCTTACTGTTAAACCGGCCTGCCATCCAGACCTAGAACAAAACAGAAGATATTTTGTATTTTATGGCTTGTCCATCCAAGAAGATGGATTATTTGTCAAGTTAATTCAGGAACTGCGCAGAGAAGCTGGTTTTGCCCTGTACTTTTAGGGGTATAATTGCCAGTTATTGGGTTGACACTGCCAGAGGTGTGACACGGGGGAACAATTTGGGAAATCTGCTCCCATGCATTTGCTTTTGTCCACTCGAATTGCAAATTCAGGCTAGGATACACTGAAAACAATGGCTTACTCTAGTACAAGATCACTGATGTGTAATTAAACACAAAATTATTCCTATCACATTGATACGCACATCCATGCTAACAAAACAAGTTGTTCAAAGCCATGACTGGCAACTTGTCCTACACAAGGGGCACCTGTTGGCAAAATTTGGTGTTAATAGTAAAAGGTTTTTACTCCCCAGCCCCAGCCCCATATTCTACTGTACTGGGTCATCCCAGAACTACCTTTCATACTTGCATTGAATTGTTTTGTTTTATGGAATAAACCTTTGCCTAGTTTCATCTTTTACAAATTATGCATGTTGCAATATATGTTTGTATCTTCCATGTGAATAAACAATTTGTTGGAAGGTGCTTGGGTGGAGAGTACTGATCTTCAGGCAGAGACTGTTGTGATCTGTTGCATCCATCGAGGGTCCATGTGGTGGGTCCTGAAATTTGGGGTATGGTTGGCATCCTACCAGATCAAAATCCATCATGGAAGTGTCAAGAGGGATCCTTCAATTATTCCCAGACTGGGCCAATACAAGGGTTTCCTGCTGAATTTGCTGACCAAATTCTAATTGTCAACTACAGGCCGGTTAGCCTTACGTCTGTCCCAGGGTAGATGGTGGAAGACCCTGGTCAGGGATGTGAATGTCACTGAGCCTCTGGGGAGTGACCATGCTGAACCATGCATGTTGGAGGAAGAGTGTCAAGCAAATCAGACAAAAACCCCTGTTTTGGACTTTCAGATGAGGAAACTAGTTAGAAAGAAATTGAAAGGGAAGGTTAAAAGAATCAACTCCTTTTTAAAACAACGGTACAGTGGGAGTCATCTAAGTCCAAGAGGGCACCAGCATGGTTAAGGAGTGGAGTTAACTACCAGATCTTTCAACTCCCCAAATGAAAAGGAACACAAACTCTTGCAAAAGAAATGTAAGAAGATGATTAAAGACTTTGAGGAAGGCCCTTTAAATATGTTAGAAGAGCCAGAGAACCAGTTGGCCCTCTGGATCGTGATGGAGGAAAGGGGGAGTTTAAGGAGGACTTGAAAATTGCAGAGAAATGAAATGAGTTCTTGCATCTGTCTTCAAAGACCTTAGGAAGATTCCGAGACAAGTCTTCACTAAAGAATTAAATCAAATGGTTAAAAGGTGTCAACAAGTCAAGATGGCATCCACCCAAGATAGGATAGATTTCTTAATCATTGTCTGAGTGTGGAGGAAATGTCACACCAATTTTTAAAAAGGAAGGAGGGGGACCCAGCATCTGTCCCAGGGAAGATGGTGGAAAGCCTCATCCAAGAGAAAACACACAGAAGAACAAACCTTGCGGAGAGAAAATCAGCATGGCTTCTGTAAGGGTATATCTAACTGACTTTTTTTAGAATTCTTTGAAAAGGTCAACAGGCATGTGGATTTGGGTGAACCAGTGGATATTGTCTATCTGGATTTTCAGAAGGCTTTGACACAGTCCCTCACCAAAGGCTGCTGAGAAAACTGCACAGTCGGGGGATAAAAGGGCAGCTCCTCTTATGGATTGAGAACTGGTTGAGATCCAGGAAACAAAGATTAGGTGTCAATGGGAAATTTTCACAATGGAGAGAAGTGAAAAGCAGTGAGCCCCAGGGATCTGTCCTGGGGACCAGTGCTTTTCAATCTGTTCATAAATGACCTGGAGATAGGGATAAGCAGTGAGGTGGCCAAGTTTGCAGATAACACAAAACTTTTCCATGTGGTAAAAACCAGAGAAGATTGTGAAGTACTCCAGAAGGATCTCTCCAAATGGGCTGTGAATTGGCAAATGTGTTTTAATGTAGCCAAATGTAAAGTAATGCATTTTGGGGCAAAAATTCCAAACTTTATCTATCAACTCATGGGCTCTGAGCTATCTGTGAAGAATCAGGAAAGAGATCTTGGTGTGTTGGTGGATAGCTCAATGAAGGTGTCTACCCAATGTGTGGCAGTGGTGAAGAAGGCTAATTCCATGTTAGGGATTATCAAAAAGGGGATTGAAAATAAAACAGCCAACATTATAATGCCATTATACAAAACGATAATAAGGCTGCACCTGGAGTAAAGTGTACAATTCTAGACACTGCATCTCAAGAAAGACATAGTGGAACTAGAAAAGGTGCAAAAGAGAGCGACTAAAATCATTACCAGGCTGGGGGATCTCCCTTATGAGGAAAGGCTAAAACATTTGGGGCTGTTTAGTCTGGAAAAAAGGCGCCTGAGGGGGGATATATTTGAGACGTACAAAATAATGCAGGGCATGAGTCAAGTGGATAGAGGGACACTCTTCTTCCTCTCACAAAATACCAAAACTAGGGGATATATACTCAAATTGAGGGCTGGGAGAGTAAGAACAGACAAAAGAAAATATTTTTCACCCAGCGCATTGTAAGTCTGTGGAACTCCCTGCCACAGGATATGGTGATGGCATCTGGCCTGGATGCCTTTAAAGGGAGATTGGACAGGTTACTGGAGGAAAAGTCCATCACAGGTTACAAACCATGATGGAGATGTGTAATCTCCAGTCTTAAAACTGGGGTACTACAAGGGCCAGATGCAGGGGAGTGGTATCAGGAGACAAATATCTAGTCTTGTGCACTCCCTGATGCATGTGGTGGGGCCACTGTGAGATACAGGAAGCTGGTCTAGATGGGCCTTTGGCCTGATCCAGCATGGCTCTTCTTATGTTCTTATGTTTTATGTACGGTCATTTGTCATTGGCAATATAGGTTTGGAATTCTGGGAACTGTAGTCCAAAGCATCTGGAGTGCCGAAGGTTCACCACCACTGCACTAGAGCATCCTTAGATATGATAAAGTTTTGCAAGATTTCTGCTTTCATTCCCAGGGTGAGGGAAGAGGAAGGAAGTCACTGCAACTTAACAAAGATCTTGGGCATCTCCATTAGTTCTTTGATAATCAGGACACATGGTAGCCATAAAAAATGATGCAAGCATGCCCCATTTACTATGGAGTTAAGAAATATGAATCAAGCAAACATGTTTGATGTAGAGAGATGTTGTGGAAGACTCTGTCAGGAGAAAGTGCAGCTTTTGACTGGTTTTTGAAAGTGTCTAAGTGGCACAGAAGCAACAAATTATCACAAATATTGGCACCCTGAAAGGCAGGACAGATAAACTGATGGAAACTTTCATGAACATTAGAGATTTGCTCAGGCAGGATCGGTACCAAACCCAGGAACAACAGAGTATGGACAAAATGAAGAATCCCCTGTGGTTTCCTGAGCTTTTTGGCTTTTAACTGTTCCTCCTGTTGTTTTTTCAATTTTGAGCTGGCATATGAAAAAGCCGTATGAAGGCTGTTTTCAGATAGGGGCATCTATTCAGCAAAGATGCTCTTAAACTAAAGCCTGGGAGCCCTTACTTGGGATGAGTAAACCCATGGGAGGCTTGAGTAAGCCTAAGTGAAATGTCTCCATGCTTTTCCTTGAGCATAACCTCTAAACCAGGCATGTCCAAACTTCAGCCCTCTGGATGTTTTGGACCGCAACTCCCACAGTCCTTTGTCATTGGCAATCTAAGCTTTAAATTCTGGGAGTTGTGCTCCAAAACATCAGGAGGGCTGGAGTTTGGACACGCCTGATCTAAACTCATCATCTCCATGCATTTAAATTCTCTTACTGGCTAGTGGCAGCTACTGGCAAGCAATACATATAATCAGGTTGATTCCCGTGTAAGTCTCTCAAAATCAAGGGGCCTTTTCCAATCTATGTTCATTTAGGATTGTGTAGAACGAAAACATTTCAACCCTGGTGCTAGGCCAGCTTCAACAGGATAGCCGGGGAGACTTGGAAGCCTCTCTTTTGTATTTCTCTTTTCTCCTCTAGAAAAAGCAGTCTGAAAATCATCCATTTTTATTCTTTCCTCAAAAATGGCTCAGAAACCACTATCACTGGCCTCCTTCTCCCCTAAAGCACTTTGTCATGCCATTAAGCTGTGGCAAAGAACAGCGCATGAATGATGCATTTGCTTCCCTTACAAAGGCTACACACTTAATCGCAGTTTGCCTTACAGAGATTATGAGTTGCCTCTTAGACCCTAAGCCAGTAGTTCTCAATTTGTGGGTCACAACCCCTTTGGAGTTTGAACAACCCTTTCAAAGGGGTCACCTAAGACCACCAGAAAACACATATTTCTGATGGTTTTAGGAACTGAGACACCACTCCCGGTGGTACCCCACCATGGCACTATACCGCCTCCAACATCTCCTCCAACAATCTGTGGGTGGGCTCTGCCAGGCAGCATGGCTACTTCCTCCTCCTGCTTCCTCCTTTCCTGGGCCATGCAGCCGCCTCCTCTGCCGCCGCCGCCGCCACCGCTCCTGCCGGCAGGTGGGCAGGCTCTCCTGGGCCACATGGCCTCCTCCTCCTCCTCCATGGCCAATGTCCCAGATGGGCACTCCTAGGTCACACAGCCTGGCCCCTTGCACTGCTAAAAATAATTTTATGGTTGGGGGTCACCACAACATGAGGAATTGCATTAAAGGGTTGTGGCATTAGGAAGGTTGAGAACCACTGCCCTAAGCCATCATGGGTCATTTTGAATGGGCATCTTAAACTCATGTGGCATAGTGGAAGACCCACTACTGTTCCAGATCCAATGTTCCAGCAATCTCAAATTCACAGTCTGGTCACTTTATTGAAATGGTCCTTGTAACCTGCAGTGGCAAAAGAAATGATGCCTGGCATTTTCTTTTTACCTCTCAGGCAATGGCCCATGATGGGAGAGTGGCTGCAGGGCTGAGGGGGGGGGTCACTTGGAAGGCATGTAGGTCTGGCTAAAAGAATGAGAGTGGCCCTAAACCACCCAGTGAATGTAACAGCTGACGGGAGATTTGGTGCAAAAAACAGCTGCGTAGCTTCATGGTTTAGGTATCTGGCTGTGAAGCCAAAGGTTGGGAGTTTGACTCCCCACTTGACAGGAGTTGGACCCAGCGATCCACAGGAGCCCTTCCAGTTCTGCAGTTTTAAGATGGCGATGTACTCAAATTTCCAGAGTCTCTTTCACGCTGACTCTGTAAGTATCAAGTGCATCTTGAAATTAGATAAGGGATTCTTAATACTGAATGCTTAATACTGCCCCCACACACACTTTTTAGGGGCAATGTCGGACTGTTTCCAGACCCATTTGATAAACTTGTTGTTGTTGTTGTTGTTGTTGTTGTTGTTGTTGTTGTTGTTGTTGTTGTTGTAAAAAGTATCTACACTTTGTCTATAACCTGTAGTAGATGAGTCCTACACACCAACCACTGCACATGCAAAGAAACAAAATTAGACAAGTCGTTTTTGGGAGACCACAGCTGACAGAATCTCTGTCTCACTGTGAGATCTGCATTTTTTTTTAAAAAAGGAACTTTTCTAAGCACTCTTATGCAGATGCTCAACTAGCTGTGAGTGCATCTGATGTTTATTGGTACATGTCCCTTTTGCACATGTACATCCTGTTTCTTTATTAATTTTCCAGTATAAATAAATCTGCATAAAACCGATGTTTAAATGTTTTTCTCCATTCAAAGGGCTCATTGCCAATTGTATTGCAGTGGAGCACTTGAGCTGAGTATCCTGTCAGAACATAGGGAAGCGGAAAGATGATGGACAGCCAAGTTTCATTTGGCACATAAGCCTGGGAGGTAAGGATCAGGTCAGTTCTTCTCAGACTTTGTAAAGGGTACATCCCTCCAGCATTGCCCACACTGAAGCACAGGTTGGCTCTTGGCTATGCTGGCAGGCTAAGAGACCAATTTGTCATGGGGTTAAGGAAAAAAAGGAAAGGAAGGGGGAGGTCCCAAGGCTTAAGAAATGCAAGCTAGAGAAAGCCTCAAAGGTATACAGGCATACATTTATTTACTGAAGGTTTGGTATATACTACTTAAGAGACTCTTTTACAGGCTGGTTAAGCCATTTAAGAAAGAGGGTCTTCTTAAGCTTATGCTTCATCTGATAAAGTGACCATAAAGAATAGGTTACTATATCAGGTTGGTGTCTGTGAAGATTCTCAGTCATCCAGGTGAGTTTATCTGGAACTTGAGACATGGCAACTGGGCTTCTTTTCTTGAGAGGTTGAAATGTTTTACTATTCATCCAAGCAGCTGAGTAAAGTTAGTGGTGATTCCTCCATTTTATAGTTCACCTTGATTTCACATCACCCTGATCTGAATAGGCTCATACATTGGACAATGGTCTTAATAGGCTTGTTACGTAGACAATGGCCTGAATAGGTTTGTAGGTGGACAAGGATCTGAATAGGCTAATTAGGTGGACAATGGTCCAAGGTGCATGAAGTCCCACCTATGCAACCTTTCCCTTAAGTATGGGTCATTAGCTATGGCCCTGCTGGTAGTGGTGTGAAGTGCTTCTGGTTTGTCTGGGGACAGATGAAAGGGCTGCTTGATAAATATCTGCCTTTGGGAACAAACTGTACTCAAATGTAAAACTCATCCCCCACCCAGGTGAAGAAACTTTCAGTGACAGAGATGGGAAAAATTTGAATGACACCTTTCAATATACCCAAGCTATCAGGCCATATCTGACTTAAATCTTTCACTCCTGATCAGGATCAGTTGCTGCTGCTGGCGACTTTACTTTGAAAAACCCGGGTGTTAATTATATTAACAATGCAAGCAATCTAGCCTGTGGCAAAGAGTATGCAGTCTGGTGGACCATCATGTATGTGAGAAGGTGTGTATGCCTCTGTGTCCACCCATGAGTTTGGACAAAATGGCCTTCTCTCACTCACTGGTCTCAGGCACATGAAACTCACTGTCCTTTATGCTCCCTTTTCCCAACCCAGTGGTTCCAAACCTGGGGGTTGGGACCCCTTTGGGGGTCGGATGGCCATTTCACAGGGGTCACAATGAGCCAGTGAAGAAAAAGGCACAAATAGTTTGGGTCTGGAGGGCGGGGGGGGGAAGGTGGGGAAAGAGTGAGTTACAGCTTGATAGGTTGGAGGGGATGTCAGTCAATGGCACTGAAGGCTGCAGTTGGCTGAGGGTGCCTGTAGAGGGAAGTTCTCTATGGCACCTGCGACAGTGGCCTGTCAAAGGGGGCTTGTGGCCTCTTCCAAGCAGGGCAAGGGGTCACCATACCATGAGGAACTGTATTAAAGTGTCGCGGCATTAGGAAGGTTGGGAACCACTGCCCTAACCCAAGGCCTTACGGTGGGCTACAGTTCTACCCATGCCATGATCTGTGCTGGTCAGGGTTATGGAAATCATAGCCCAGGAGAGACCAATGCTGTGCCAGGAGAGGTTGTTTGATGCCGCTGTGGCTTTCTGCCAAGAGGCTTCCCGGAAATGCTCAGCTTTTCATCTCCCTTTCGCAGTCTGGACCACATGCGGCCAAGCAGCCAAAGAAACTGGCAGCTTGGGAAGCTTTGCCTGCAAACACTCCTTTCAAGTCTCCGATGCTTTTGACTGCATACAGGTAGCAGACCTGCTGAGAATGTTATATTTTACAATCTGTTGGGCTGGATTTGAAAGCCGTTCCCAGTTGCGACACAAGACTTTAATCTCAAAAACATCTGTGGCTGGATGTAACTGGAAGACACCCACAGAGGCATCAAAACTCTCCTATTTATTTCTTTTAATCATCACATGGACCAATCGACACTGATGGACTACTGAATCAAATGAAAGATGTATGACTTAGAAGTATCTGTGTCACACTGAATGCAGGCAGGACTAATCAATCATACATTAAACTTTGCATCCAAAAAGTTCCAGTTAAATTAAGCTAATCAGTTATCTGGCCGACCTTTTTAGAGAGGGGGGCATTGTGTTCTGTAATGAAATGTTAAATGAAATTGGCTGTTTCCAGAGTTTGATGGAGGGGTTGTGGGAATGCTTTGTTAGTTCTTTTGAAAGAACAGCTGCTTGGTGAAGGCCAGTATTTTCTGTGGGTCTTTATGAGATTGTCCACTAGGGAGCAGTACAATCATGACTTGTTAAGAAGGAGGAGGAGTCTCTGGATGGTTAAAATAACGTGACTGTCGTTCAAGGGTTATTGGGGAGAAGAACTGATTGGAATCAATTAAGCACGGAAATGGGGAGAGAAAGGCGGAGCCGGACAGTAAGAAGAAGTTTCCAGAGGAATTTGAGGAAAAAGAGGCATTCCTCAGATGGAGCTAAACATTACCATTGTCTTGAAGGTAATCTCTCTGCATTGAAAGGCAATGAAATGAACTGGTGTATAAATATTATAGGGAGGAGGACCCCAAATCTCATGAATAACAACCAAATATGATTCATCTGTGTTCATCAAATCAAGGGTGAGACCCTGGGGAAAGTGTCCATTTTCAGAGGTTCCCAACATCCTTCTGGATTTGTCAGCCATCACACAAGGTGGAAATGTTAGCATTCAGCAAATTTGTGCATGCACCACCACCCAACATGACTAGTTATTTGGGGTACCTGGAGGGTTAACAGGTTTGTTTATCTTTTGTTTGATTTCGGGGTTTTAGCTGGTTCAGTAAAAAGCACTTCAGATCTGGGTTAATCTCTCCTCTCTCTTGCTACATATTATTACCATCACAGAGGTCAGCAATAATGCTTTGTTTAGGGAAGACTCAGTCTTTATTTAAAATACCAATATTAAATAATGTTCCTGTTTTTGTATTGCATTTGCCTTTGGAAAAATAGTTTATGATTTCAAGGAAAGACCTTATACTGTAATTCTGTAGCAGGCTGTCCTCCCTTTGCTAGGGCAGAAGAATGCAAAATGCTTGTGTCCTTATTCCACTCACTTGACTGGTTTTGGAGAGGGGTGCGCCCAGGTGCTTTCTCCTTCAGACTAGAGAATGGAACCATTACCATTTCACCCCTTTCGGCTGCCTTGAATTCCTGCTTTGTTTCCATTAATAAACAAGGAACATTCCAGTTCTCAGGGTGTGACATTTCTGATGGGTTTCAACAACCACCCAACATGTAAAGCAAGCAACAACACCTAAAGCTACATAAGAACCTGAAATGTTTTCTGACATTATTAATCCCCATTCCAACCCCCTGGAGGTAGACCAGCATGAAAAACATCACTAAGAAGGAACTGGCTCATAATGTTTGTCTCTAAAAATGTTCCCAAGGTTCTGGATGCAGTTTTGTGTGTGTGTGTGTGTGTGTGTGTGTGTGTGTGTGTGTGTGTGTGTGTGTGTGTGTGTGTGTCTTTGTGCATGCATTATTTTTCCTTGGACAATGCTAGGGGTAGGCAGCATGCAGCCCTAGGACTCCTAATCTGACATGTTCCTCAGGCTACGTTCAAATGCCCTCTGGAAACAATCAGTTCAGAAAGTTGAGATGGCAGGAGAAGAGGGGGCAGCAGAGAAAATAGCAGAGTTTGGAAGTAACTGGTCACAAGTAACATTGTTATATATAACAAGTTATTTTGTACATCTCAAAAGCAGCCTAGCTAGTTCCTGGCATAACAAGTAGCATTTTCTCATTACTTTAAGAGCCATTTTAAAGCATTGTGACAGGACTTTTCCAAATTTACTGCTTTACTCTTATCAGTCCTACTTGATAAGGTAAGTATGGTTTTGTTGTCTTGTGTATTTTTCTTTGTATTTTAGGGTGCAATATTAAAACTAGTCACTAGTAGGAACCAGATTGTATTTCTCTGTGTTCTTCTGTCCTGCTGGCAAAGAAAGGTACATCTCATTCATAGCTATGCGGTGCAACAAATTACTTTTGTAAGTAGGGTGAGAATCATATATTTCAAGCTTTGGGGAGGATAAGTATGGCAGAAAAAAAGAGTGGACTTGCTGAGTGTTACCTTTTGACCTTTCCATCACTAGCTCCTACTTTCCTAATGCGCAGCCCTAATGGAGTAACTTATACAAAATGTGACCCTCAAGTGACGAAAGGCTGCCCACCCTGGGACTATTCCCAGGAATAATAACATGGGAAACTCACGCTACTTACATTAGCAATGGTGGAGACAAAAAGCATGATCACAGTGGCAATGTGGATCACAAAAATACCAGCCAGTAATACCAACATCTTGCCTCCTCAGTGCAGGGGTGTCTCAAATGCAGAGAAGTCTGTAAGAGAGAAACACAGCAAACATATAAAAACAGGTCTTGCTTTTACAAATAGGGCATGAGAGTAGCTGAGAACATGTGTCGAAGACACTAACGCTAAACTCATACCAATGGCACAACAGACACATTGTCGCAATGAGGATCTGCAAATCCTAGAAAATCCCCAGCTTAATCACTCCGAGACATTAATAAGGTACTGCAACTCCCACAACTAGTTTTTCAGGAAATTAAAAGCAGACTTGTGGAAAAGTCATGGGTGTGTTTTAGAAAAACAAGTTGAATAACTTTATGGGGTTGATAATTTTAAAAGAAATGCAGGCAGGCAGAGAGAGAGGGAGAGATGTTGCATTTATTTCTTTTTACCCCACCCTTTTCATAAGGTATATCAGGGAGACCTTTGGCCTGAAAGCATAAACATGCATTTCGTCCTAAATTCATAGGGACCCTGGCACAGTATCAACACCATCTCTTTCACAAACCTGGCCCACTTAGTGCTGTAATGCAGGTCCTTTTAGGTTTCAGGGCAATCAAGGCTGCAAAGAGTGTGGACAGTACACTGTAGAAACTAAAATTAACTAAAATAATTAACATAATTTAAAGGCAAAGTGGCAGAACTGATAATTGAATGCTGAACAACCACTGTATTATTATAGCCTGAGGTTCAGGAAAGCCTGTCTAAAGAGGCATGTTTTTAACGACTGTTGGAAGACTCCCAGTGAGGAGGCCAGGCGAATTTCATGTGGGAGTCTATTCCCAAAGTTAGTACGCACAAAATAGCTCCTGTCTACTCCCAAAAGATGGGCATTAAAGCCCAGAACCTATGAGTATACCCATACAGTGAACCTGACTTAGCAAAAGTAGAGAATGACTGAGATTGCCGGGTGATTCTGAACACCAGATTATTAAAACCATCACATTGACATGTAAACAAAGCACAGATATGATCAGGGGTAGGGAGGTCCAAAACAATCATTCAGGTGAAACAATAACAAACCACTAAAGCAAGTGCCTGATGAAATTAAAATGCTGGCTGATGAGTAGATTAGGTATCTACAGGTTAGGAGTTCAATTCCCTATAGAGCTTCCTGTGATCAGAGTCAGCCTATGTAATCATGGGCAAGCTGCACAGTCCTAGGACACCCCCTGAAGAAGGGAGTGGTACTTTGGAGGTATCCCATTCTCCACTCTGAAGACTAATCACAAAACTGAAATTGGCTCCTGTCAAGTCAGTTCTGACTTACAGCAAGCCTTCTATAGGTTTTCCAAGTAGCAAGTATACTCAGATGTGATTTCTATTCCTTTTGATGGCAGTCTGGAATTATAGAATCATAGAATCATAGAGTTGGAAGAGACCTCAAGGGCCATCCAGTCCAACCCCCTGCCATGCAGGAACCCCCATCACAGTATTTCCGACAGATGGCCATCCAGCCTCTGCTTAAAAACCTCCAAAGAAGGAGACTCCACCACCCTCCGTGGCAGCATATTCCACTGCTGAACAACTCTAACTGTCATGAAGTTCTTCCAAATGTTCAAATGGAATTGTGAAGCACTGTAGAGTAAGTATGGCCACAAGGCAAGTGACCACCAACACATTAATGCACTAGTTTCCTTCCTGCGTCTGTAGGCACTAGAGTCACGGCAAGCCTTCCTTTGAACTGAATTCTATATTATTGCCAGGTCACATGTAGTGACATTTATGGAGACCTCCTGCTGGAGATGATGGATCAGTGCTATCACTGTCATGGCTCCTCCACAAGAACAAACCATGCTTTGAAATGTGAGCACCATTCTGTCCTTTTTGATACTATGGGCTTGCCTCAGTACACTGCCAAAGAAGTCCACTATATATTTGTAACTGTTGATTCATTTTCCCATTCTTTCCTGTCTATGCCACAAGTTCTGATTAACTGTGGGATTTCTCAGTCATGTTGACTAGTTTTGTTGGGTAGTGGAAAAAGCTTGGCGTCTTAGTCATGCAAGCTGCTGTGATGAAGCTGTGCTCCTTTCTCAGAATTCCTCTGTAACTAAGGGTGTGCCTGTCTGTGTCTTCTCTTTGCTCTCTGTACCTGAGATAGGGATACTTGCTGCAATACTTGCTAAAGCACTCACACATTACTGCCTCGAAATAATGAAGCACCTGGATAAAGAATGTTCAAGTCTCAGAGGACTCCTGCACTCCAGCATGAGAACAAGACTCTCATGTGTTTTCCCCTCCCTTAAAGTTTAGCAAGGTCTCCGAAATACCAAACTGGCACCCTTTCCCTTTAAGAAGTAAAGCAAACCCGCAGTCACACACAGAAATCACAGAAGGACCAGGTGATTGTTTTAAAAGATGCCAGGTTCCCACTAGGTACTTCATATTTTGAAAGTGCCACAAAACAATGCAACAACTCTCACCATTTTATGTAACTTGCACAGGTTACAGAATGGGTGTAAATCCAGCTGATGTTGTTATATGCCAGTGGTGGCGAACCTTTGGCACTCCAGATGTTTTGGACCACAACTCTCACAGTCCTTTGTCATTGGCCATTTCAGCTCAGACTTCTGGGACTTGTGGTCCAAGACATCTGGAGTGGTGAAGGTTCGCCACCACTGTTCTATGCCATCATGTCACCTCTAACTTATGCTGACCCTACAAACAAGCAATCTCCAAAATTCCATGCCCTCAACAGCCTTGCTTGTATTTAGTCTGTGTTTTTATCCTGCTGCCTTTAACTTTCCCCCACATTATTGTATTTTCCAGGGAATCCTGCCTTCTCACTGTGTGCCCAAAGTAGGCCTGCCTCAGCTCCATCCTTTTAACCTCCAAAGACAGTTCAGCCTGAATTTGCTCTAGGACTCGCTTGTTTGTCTTTCCTGTCACCTTCCTTTACTGTCCAGCTTTCATACCCACACATTGCGATTGGGGATACAACAGTGTGAATGCTCTTGGTCTTGGTCTCCAATGACACATCTTTACACTTAATGATCTTTTCTAATTGCTGCTATTCTAAATCTTGGTATTCTGATTTACCTGGCTGCAATCTCCATTTGGACTGATGACTGAACCAAGCCAAACAAGATCTTTCGCTATTTTTTTCATTGTCAAGATCAAAGTTGCAGTCATGACTTTTGTCTTCTTGATGTCCAGCTGAAGTCCTACTTTGGCATTTCCTTCTTCCACTTTCAATAAATGATGTTTTAAGCCATTGCTGTAAGATGGTGTCCTATGCATATCTGAGGTCATTGATGTTTTTCCCACCAATTTTCGTTTCTCCCTCATCTGAAGGAGGAGTGAAAATTCTTGATAGCACCATAAAATATGTCACCCTCTTGAAAGTGAGAAGAAAGATACTGCAGTTTGTCACACCCTTGCCTGTAAGGACAAAGCAAACTAAGATTTACACGCCTAGCTCTGGATTGGGTATTGGTAGTGAACTGGAAGAAGGAATGACCATTCAACCCCAAATACAGTGGACCCTTGTATAACAAACGGTTTGTATAACATAAAATCTGTACAACATAAATAATTCCAGAGATAGGGGAAATTTGCTTAACAGAATCGCCTATGGGGCGAATCTGTACAACATAAAAATGTTCGCAATTAGGGATTACTCTGTTTTCAATGCATTCCTATGGGAAATTTGTATAAAGGAAAATTTGCTTAACATAATTTCATTTGGAACGAATTAATTCCTTTATACAAGATGCCACTGTAAATGGCAAAAGGTGCCGAGGAAATGTATCTTGCCTGGAAAACTAAACCTGTTCCTTTCTGCATTCCCAAGTTCAATCCCTGACATCTCTGGTTAAAGCTGGAAAGGTTTCCCATCTGAAACCCTGGACAGCCACACAAAGGTGACGGCAACAACACAGAACTAGATAGAACAATGCCCTGATTAGAGATAATGCGGCCACTGCAAATCATCCAGAATAGCGGCAAACAGGTGCTGATCCACCTTTCTGTCTGCCCTTGATCTAATCTTCTCAGTGTGGGCCAATCAAAGTTAACAGCATGATTATTGGATGTACCACTGTGATGAAAACTCGATGATGATAGTAATAATAATAATAGTAACACTACTATGTTAACGATATTGTGCAACAACCAGTGTGATAATGGCAATGGAAAATACAATGAAAAATTAGAAATCGGGGTCTGGTAGTAATAAATATACATACCACTCAACTTTCCTTTAAGGATTCATGTTATGGAAATCTTAACCACAGGGGTTTGCAGAATCACATGTGTTATTCATTTCTTCTACCTCCCCCATTCCCTCTGCTTCAACTAATTGCAGCCCTGTGCATAGCTTTTTAAAGTTATTAGGTCTTTTTTGGAACAGGATGACACAACTTTTCCCATTCTTGCCGGGTCTGTCAGCCATTACTGTTCCCTGGCCACTTATCTTCTATCAAGGTCAGCAAATAACTAACAGGACTGTCCCGAATTACAGGAGCAGGAGAGGGAAATGATGTCTTTAGTCACCCTTCAGCTCAAAGCAGTGCTCCTTCTACCTGGTGCAACTCCTTAAAGACAAAAAGGGCCTCTCGGAGCATCCTAACCTTATCTTTCTGTACCCCTTCCTTATTGATGCAACATCACTTGGCTGTCTTTCTTCACCCTTTTATTCACTCCAAACAAAACCTCTGCGTTGAGCACAAGGCTTCGTTCACTGTCACAGGAGAAGGACTTGCCATGATAGTGATATTAATCTTTCAACCTATGAAATTGTACCGTAAAAGTACCCTGGCATTTTTGAGCAGCCCTTAGCTAAGGAGAATATATTTCTGGAGAGTAATGGGAAGATCAATATAATAAGGATCTTGAGCATGGAATAAGTCCTGAATGGGAGGTGGATTGCATAGTGACGTGGGTAAATATAGTACTTTGCTTTGCTATCTATCTATCTATTAGACATGGGCACGACCAGAAAAAATGATGTTTCGAGTTTTCGTTTGTCGGAACGGGTCCGTTTCGGGTCGTTTCCGTTTGTTGTGAAATTTTTCAAAAATTTGTCGTTTCCATTTGTCGTTTGTCATTTCCACCGTGATTTAGCGTGATTTGACTTCCCAGAGCATAGGGGTGTCCCGCAATCAGGGCCGGCGCTAGGTGTTTTTGCGCCTTAGGGCGGGCAGGGTGGAGGTGCGGGCGGGTGGCGGTGGTGGGGGCCATGGGCGGGCGGTGGCCACAGGCGGGCGAGTGGGCGGGCAGCGGCGCAGGCTGCAGGCGGGTGGTGGCGCAGGTGGATGAGCGAGTGGGCAGTAAGGATATCGCTTAGGATAGATATTCTGTTCTTGGCTTGCACCCCAAATGTGTGTGTGTTCAAGCAAATTGAAGTTGGGAAAATAGAAAATAAATGGTAGAATATAATATATATTTAAAATAAATCCACACCTCCCACTCCCAGTCGAACCTCCCCCTTTATCCAAAATCAGAAAAAAAATCCTCACAAACTGCCAGAGAAGAAATAAAGAATAAACTGCTATTCCCTTCAGCAGACAAAGCTGCAGGGAATCAAAGAAATTATTTTCTAAATTCAATTCCCTCCCTGCCTGCCTAACTTAAATCCTAAAGCCTCCAGCCTCCCTCCTCAATCTCGATCGGATCACACCAGCACCAGCAGCCAGCCCTCCTCCCTCAACCACATCCATACACCCGACTGCGATTTCTGGAAGGTGCCTTGGCTTTTTATGCCCTCCGAGACATCCAGAAGTGTCAGTCAAAAACGTGGCGATGCCATTGGTGGAATGGTTCAAAAAAAAATTGCATGGTCCCATCCCATGCCCAGCCCAAATGGGCAGGTCAAAAAAAAAAATCAATATGACGTTTTATTGCTATAAAAAACCCACTGCTGCTACTATAAAAATTCAGGCATTTAAAATAAATAAATTTCACATGTTTCTGTGGTGATTTGGTGTGTTTTTTGACCACAATTTCAAAAGAAAAATTGTGGTTGCCATTTTGGATCCCCCCCCACCGCATGGCATGCAGCGAGACAGACGACGAGGATGAACCCCCCCCCCAGCCTGGTGCAAGCAGCCCAGGACAGGAGAAGGGGGGGAGGCCGGGGACCCCCCAGAAACCACCCCTCTGGTAGGTGGCAAAGCCTCAGGCAGGCATATTTTCGCCTGCTTTTTTGGACGGGAGTCAGTTTTTAAAAAAAAAAACTTTTAAAAACTTTTTCTGTGCTTCGCATCGCGCGATCGCCGCAATGCCACAAATAGAAACGAAAAACCCGACGAAATTTTTCTTTTTTCGGTTTGAGTTCGAGCTCTGATGGCTTAATTATTGTTACCGTTTCCGTTACATAACGGAAACGATAACCAAAAATGGAAACGACAATTTCGCCGAGTCGTGCTCATGTCTACTGTCTATCTATCTATCTGTCTATCTATCTATCTATCTATCTATCTATCTAAAATGTTACTTTAGAACAGTGGTTCCCAGATGTTCTTAGACTAAAAACTCCCAGAAATCCTGTCCAGCGCAAATGGGCTCTTGGAATTTTCAGTCTAGGAACATCTGGGGTCATAAGAACATAAGAAGAGCCATGCTGGATCAGGCCAAAGACCCATCTAGACCAGCTTCCGGTATCTCACAGTGGTCCCACCAAATGCATCTGGGAGTGCACAAGACTAGATCTCTGTCTCCTGGTACCACTCCCCTGCATCTGGCCTTTGAAGTACCCTGGTTTTAAGCCTGAAGATTACACATCTCCATCATGGTTTGTAACCTGTGATGGACTTTTCCTCCATGAATCTGTCCAATCCCCTTTTGAAGGCATCCAGGCCAGATGCCATCACCACATCCTGTGGCAGAGAGTTCCACAGACTAACAACACGCTGGGTAAAAAAATATTTCCTTTTGTCTGTTCTCACTCTCCCAACCCTCAATTTGAGTGGGTCCCATATTTGGGAACCACTGCTTCAGGAAAATACAGCCTTGGTCCATGGTCCTTAGTCCTCCTGGGAGACTATGAGAGCTGTGGGTAAAACAAGTAGCTTTTCTAAACAAACAGTGTTTGCTGTTGTGCAGATCCTTCCCTCTATCTCTCATGCATAAACCCTTTGTATCCTCTTTATATTCTTCCTCCTTTTCATCTTGATCATAGCTATCTATGGCATAATATTGAAGCGAAAAGGGAGAAAACTGAGCTTACAGAAAAGTGGATTCTTGGTGGTTCTTTTGGGTTGAGATGATGATGATGGTGGTGGTGGTGGTGGTGGTGGTGGTGTGTGTGTGTGTGTGTGTGTGTGTGTGTGTGTGTGTGTGTGTGTGTGTGTGTGTGTGTGTGTGTGAGAGAGAGAGAGAGAGAGAGAGAGAGAGAGAGAGAGAGAGAGAGAGAGAGTCTGGTAATTGCTCTCAAGTAAAGGCTTAGCTCCACCTGCACTGAGACCGAAATCTGAAAAGTATGTAGCCATTGAGTATGACCTGCATCTTTGCTGTTTTCCAGTGGCCCCACCCGACTGCAAGATGCAAACATTTTCCACACCCTTGAGCAGAAAAAAACAAAAAGATACTCCGCACTCTCCGGTGAGATGAAGATCAGACTGTGCGCCACAGGTCTGGAATGCAGTGAAGGTGAGGCCCTGTCATGATTTCACCTGCAGAACAGAACTCATTCCTGTTTTACCAGATGTCACAGCCCAGAGAGGACATCCTTCTAGAGTTGGAAGAAGAATCCTGGCACCGAGGAATTCTAGCAGGGGAAGGCATTTAGAAAAGAAATGTAGAGGCTGAAAGGTTTGGTCAAATCTTCACCCACCCATTTACTGAGGACAAGGAAATTGTCCATTGTGGTGTCTTGCTGTTTGGCCCAGACCTAATCAATATCTTAGAGGTAAATCCTATTGGGATTTTACATTAGCACAAGTCAAATTATGTCAATTTGCAGCAACCAGGCTTTGTGAGCAGGTCCTATAGCTTCAAGTAGCTACTGGGACTAACAAAGTTCTGCTCGTTTACCCAGTTTGTTATATTTCCAGTTCCAAAGTGTGAAAATAGTGACAATTACATTTTAATCTCAGAACCCTGCAGTTTCTCAAAAGTTATCCAAATCTCCTAGAGTTACTTACAATTTTGTATATCATCTCCCCAGTGAGCTGCGCCTGACAGAGTCCCTGCCCGCCTTCAAGAAGGCCCTGAAGACCCACCTCTTCAAGGAGGCATTTGGCGACCTTCTCAATGAGTTTGGTTCTTTCCCCCCCCCTTGCTTTACTCTGCATGGGTCTTGCCGCCATCTTGCCCCCCTGCATTAACTATGCCTGGTCTTGCTTTTCTGTTTGTGTTTTTATTACCTGTTTTTATTGTTGTAACCCGCCCAGAGTTCCCAGTGGGAAGATGGGCGGGATACAAGATTAATAAATAAATAAATAAATAAATAAATAAATAAATAAATAAATAAATAAATAAATAAATAAATAAATATTAAAAGCCACTAGGTACAAAACACTAGGGATGTAAATATTCACTTGCCTCTCTAGCAAGTGAGAAGGGCACACATAATGCTTCCCCATCGCTAGGTGAGATTAGAAGAGTGTTGTGAAGGATTGTGTATTTTTCGTAAAACAAACAAACAAAAGCTTTGTGTTTTGTGTAAAAAGAGCTTCAATTTTGCACATACAAAAATTGAAATTGGGATAGCATACAACTTTGGGGGAAAAAATGAAAAAATGCAAAATTCTTAATGCCAAAAAAAGTTTTGATTTTTGCTAGTGTTGCTGCTCATAAAAGAGAGAAACTTTTGTCCTTTTGCACTCATGCATGGGTGAAAACTATTACAAGGCATTTTTGTTTGGTTGGTTGGGACTTTTTTGTTTTTGTTTTGACAAGGTGTCTGGATGTATCAGGGCCTTGAGGACAAGAAGTTGAATTTGTGGTTCATCAAGTGAATTCTGACATATGTCAACTCTTTTCAGAATTTTCCAGGTAGTGAATACTCAGAAGTGGTTTGCCATTCGCTTCTTCTCAGGACTGCCTTGAGACTAGAGATGGACACAAAATAGAAAAAAAATTGTTCCATTATTTGTTATTTGTTTCGTTATGTAACGAAACGAATAACAAAAATTGTGATGAAATTGGAACAAACCGAAGAGAACCACGAAAATTAGGTTTGTTACGTTTTGTTTTTGTTAATGGCGACATGCAATGAAATGAGCTGTTTTTAAATGTTAAAAAACATCCTGAATATCTGTAAAAACCCAGCGATAATTATTTATTCTGCCTGATAATACCTACCGGGGGAGTTGGGGTCCTTAAAACATGCATTTATGTCTTTTCTCAGATCGCTGTATTTTTTTCCTTTAAGGGGAGTTAGGGGACATCGACCCAAAATGGCTCCTAGATGCCTAGTATTGATTTCTTGGGTATTAAAATGCCCTGGACATCCGTAAAAGCGCAGTGATAATTATTTGAAATTATTACCTTCCAGGGGGTTGTGGTCCTTAAAACGTTTGTTTTTGTCTTTCTCCCATCGCGATGTATTTTTTCTTTTCCCTTTAGGGATGACACAAAATGGATTCCAGCCACAAGATGGATGCAAGCCGTGTGATGGGATCATGTAAATTCTTGGACAATTTCAACCAATAGCATGCCCAGGTTGCAGACTGGGTAGGTGTGGCAGCCACAGAGGGCATAAAAAGCTCTGGCAGCCCCCGTCCTCCTTGCAGTCTGCAGTGGGAGTTAGGGTGAGATTGCTATCTCTGCGACTCATTACTTTAGGCCAGCCAGGCAGGTGTGTGTCTCTGTGTTCCTGCTGGCTACAGCCTGGCTCTTAGGGGAGAGAAAGAAGAGATATTTCTTGCAGCCTCCCTGTGTGCATGCGTACCTCTCGGTGAGTACCCTCCCCTGCCCCGCAGTGCAGTCACTCTGCGGCTGCCTTATGCCCTGGGCAACGCTTGCCGCTGCCGTTGCAGCCTCCCTGCATACCTAGTCTATACTGTGTCTCTGCCAGCATCATTTTTTTAGTGTTTTCTGGGGTGTTGGGGGACGTCCGCATGCAGAAATGCTTTAAGTCGCACAAAAAGTGGGTAAAAACAAAAAATGAAAAACCGAAACAAAAGTGTTTCAAAAAATTCATGAAAAACAAAAACGAAATGAAATGGACCCGCAACAAAAAATGAAAAACCAAAATGTCATTTTTTCGATTCGTGCCCATCTCTGCTTGAGACTGTACAGCTTGCCCAATGCAACACAGGCTGGAACTTCTCCCAGGGGCACAGTTGGGGATCAAACTCCCAACCTCTGACTCTGCAGTCAGGTACTTAAACCCTTGCACTATCTAGCCACTCTTTTCCCAGACACCTCACCTTTGCCTCATGTTCTCCAACGGACTATGAAGCACAGCCCAAACCAACCACATAAGGTTTCTCCTCCACCCTTTACCATGGTCACACCCTGTAACAATAAAGCTAACTTAAACGTAACTGTTACATTGTGGGAAGAGTGATATAACCTTGCTGAGATTCAGACATCATGTCTGAAATTCTGTTCCTCAGGATAACACAGCTTGTAACATTCAGTCCATTTCTAGCCAGCAAATAAAGACTTTCCACTGCAGTTCTTGAGCAGTACACCACACCAGTACATCACTTTTTTGCCAGCTAGAATCGGACTGCATGTAAAAGTGACACGATTTTACATCTTCCTTTTTGGAAGTAATTTAATGACTAGCAACAAATTATTCGCAACTCAAGATTTCCATATTCTGTTTTCTCACAGGCACAGGGGTCTTCTACTTCACAAGCAGCCCTTGAGGGTTACATACAAGGGTCTTGGACATTAAAACAAGCGAGATGAGGGATCTAGAACCTTCTTCATGAAAATCTCTGCATCCAACTAGTGAACTGGAGGCTCTGCCCTCACATAGGATGTTGCGGCTGCTACCCACAGACCAATGTCAAGAGGGGGGAAAGGACATTCTGTTGGTGGGTGGTTGGGGTGGTCTGCAATTGTTTACTAGCTTGATCAATGATTCCTTTGAACAGGCACAAGGGAAGGTGACAGAGTGCTGCAGAGAAATGTTTTGAATGGTGATGAAATGTACAGGGAATTGTGAGTGGGTGTCAAAAGGAAGGGAAGGGCAAGTACATGTGGTGCTATGAACATTCCAATAAGCTTCCCCTGGGAAACGGCTGAGACTCATGCATTGCACATAGATTAGGATTCTCGAACACAATTATGATGTACAGATACTTCAGAAGAAACAGCTGTTTGATATAATCAGTCTCCCTAATGTTTCTAGTATATACTGGTAAGCAAGAAAGCAAAACAGGATCCTTGGGGCCTGGTGCATACTTTTTCAAGCCCATAAGTCAAACCCTGGGGAAGCAGAATTCTATACACCGCTCTACAACTGCTCAACAGCTGCTTTGGCCCTCTGTGACCTACCAGGCCATCCCCACTGGCCCACACATCCGTAGGTGAATCCCTTTATGCAAGCCACACCCTCTCTGAAAGGAAAGGACCCAGGAGAGCAACTGGGCCAGGCCTCAAGGCTGCAGCTCAGTTACGTCCTTCCTCTCCCCCCACCACCACCAAGGGAAGGGAAGGAGGTGAAGCAATCTTCCACACTGATTTCTCCAAAGAGAAAAACCCTAAGCCAGTGATGGTGAGCTTTTTAGAGATCAAGTGCCCAATCTTTGATTCAAAGCCCACTATTTTTTTTTTTGCAAAGTGCCAATACAGCAATTTAACCTGAATACAGGTGGCTGCCCTAAGCAAAACATGATGGAGGCACTCATAGAAGAACATTCCTTCAACCAGCATCTCGGATCTA
The DNA here is from genome assembly GCA_029282475.1 of Phrynocephalus forsythii. NCBI lineage: Eukaryota > Metazoa > Chordata > Lepidosauria > Squamata > Agamidae > Phrynocephalus > Phrynocephalus forsythii. The sequence continues at coordinate 69,599,129 of JAPFRF010000006.1, read as the reverse complement.
AAGAAATGCTTTGCTGTGACCAGGATATCTCCAGCTGAAGAAAGCAACCAGACCCATCCCTGAAAACTTCACTCTTGGCTAAACTCATATGGGTGATCTTGTAGTGGACTTCACCATGCCAAGACCTTGCCTCATTGGGGAAAATCAATGCATGATATTATAAGTGTAGCCCCATCACTGATGTCATCAAGTTTATGCAAGAATTGTGTGGAAGCATTCATTGTAAACTCATATACTGGTAAAGCTACAGAGGGGACCAAGATTCATCTTTTCCAACTCCTGCATATGGAGGACATTCACGCATAGAGCATCCTCAACAGAGGGCATACAACTTCTTTCTAAAAACCTTCAGTCCAGCCACCTGTCTCAAAATGATCACAATGTATGGAACTGATATATAGATGCCTATTGTGTTGTGTGAGTGATGGATGAATCTTCAAGTAGTGCCTATGCAAAACTGAAAAGGAAGAGGCAAAACTGGAAGAAAGATCTTCTCAAATCTCTAAGTGATGTAGAAATAAATGAACTCCACATTGAGCTGTAACCAGCAAGAATGTTGTCGCTCTGGAAGTGCCCTCACAATCTGCCTGAACTGCCTTCCCTTTCAGGCAACTTCTTTGTGTTCTCCTGTGCTTGAAATGCACACACGCCAAGAAAAACGTGGGCAAGAAGGAAAGAGGCTGGTGACTGAGCATGAGAGAGAGATGGAAGAGGAGATGGAAAGATAGAAAGAGATGCAAGAGGCTGGCAGAGAGAGACGGGGTTGGGAGAGAGAGTATGGGCAATGAAAGAGAGATGAGGTGGAGAGCATCTATTAGGGACTGGATAGGCTGGAAATTTTCATCTTGGGGAGAGGAAAGGAGGAATGGGTATACACAGAAGAGCGGCTTTGTTGTAATCCATGTAGTACTTGCTTGGTAGCAGATTGTGCCTGGGCCTCCATCACAAATTTTATAGCCAGCAGAGAAAAGCTAGCTCCTATTCAAAAAGGATGAGTAATAGAGCATAGAATGACTTAAATCAAAAATGAAGGCATTTGGAAATTAAAGTGATGAATCAAAAGCCAGCACAAATATATGGTAAGATTTGTAGCACACCAAGTACCTGATGCCACCCTCAGTAAAATATGTCATTTATCTCAAAATCTGTGCAGTTGCATTGGGATGCTAGGATCATTTTGAGCCCCCACTGCCAGCCATCTGCTGAAAGGCGGAAGTGAAAAAAGGCTAAGAGCATGTCCTTTCTCTTCATTCTTCTCTACAGGTCTAGGATCAATAACATTTTGAATACAGGTTCCTTTGGTCCAAGAGCAGGTCCCAGTAATTCAACCCAGAGCTGAGAGATCCCTTCCTGTTTTGTTATAGAGGAAAGCATTTGCATGCAAGAGGTTCTAGGTTCAATCCCTGGTATCTCCAGTTAGAGAGATTAGGAGATAGGGGTGGGGAACCTCAAACCTTTTTTGCTGAGGCTGTAGCAGAGTAAGCAATACAATGGATCCTTGTATAACAAACAGTTTGTATAACATAAATTCTGTACAACATAAAAAATTCCAGAGATAGGGTAAATTTGCTTAACATAAACGCCTATGGGGCAAATCTGTACAACATAAAAATGGGATTACTCCATTTTCAATGCATTTTTATGAGAAATTTGTATAAAGGAAAATTTGCTTAACATAATTTCATTTGGAACGAATTAATTCCTTCATACAAAGTACCACTGTATACACTTCATAGATCAACAGTAGGCTTCCACTGAACCTTCTCCCAATAGCTATGCCAATTAGTTATGATAGGAATCCTAATCTGACACACCAGGAGGGCTCTAAATTGGGGTTAGCTTTCTTTATGATGGGTGAAGTTATAGCATACTTTTCCTTTCTTGCATGGGAAGTGACTCAGTTTTATTGAGTCTGTCTTGAGATGCACGACAGCCACAGTGTGTTCTCTCTTAAGATGATCTAATAAGAGGATGTCCCCATTTACTGACTCATTAGGGGGATATAACATGATCAGACCCTACCTAGGGGACCTGTCATTTCTCCCTAAGAATTGCTTACAAGGGGATGTTGATCCAAAGCCAACTGAAAATGCATAAAGGGTTTTCTTGTCCATATAGTCTTCCCGCGAAGTTGCTACTGCAGGCTATCCTCATGTCCTGTCCTTGATGTGCTTGAACCTGGCTATCCTAGTCAGTCTTTTCAACAGCAAGTCTCCTGTGAGCTTTAGGACTTTTTGATTTACAAGCAGTAATTAGAGCCAAATATGTACTCTGCCTGTTCCTACAAGAGCCCACAGCAAGGTATGTTCAGTGCCTAGGAGTAGGCAAACATTGAGAGGGTGGAGGGGTAGAAGCAAACAGGAATGAGACGTGCCACGGAGCCAACTGAACATGTGCCAACTGGTTTCCAGCAGAGGTTTCCCTGAAGAAGGAAAACCCATGAAGAAATCGAACCGGCTCCCGGTGGGGGAATAGTGGAAAGAATAGTCCGAAAGAAGCGACTGCTGGGAAAAGCACGCTGGAGGGAGCAGCTTCTCTCTAGCTTGCCGTGAGGGCGGGAATGGAAAACATGAGCTGCAGTCGTGGTTTCCCAGCTCCAAGTGCTATGATTCATTCAGGGAACGGGCAACTCTTTGCTGCCAAGGCAAATGCCAAGTGGCTGGAGCTTGCCCAGAAAGACAGAAGCAGCAGCCCTGGAGTGCTCGCGAAGCCACGTGAGAGGTTTGGTAGAAACTCCAAAGCTCTCTTGGCAGAAGAGATGGGAGGGGTGGAGACAGGCAGCTGCTGTTGAGGCCTGGAAGGCAGCCCAAAGCCACGCCTGGAGGAAAAGAGAAGGTCGCCCTTTGCCCCTTCTTGCTTCAGCTCCAGACGTGCAGGGAAGGGAGAACAAGGAGGGGCAGAGGAGAGGGAGCTACAATGAATGGAAACCTCTCTCTCTCTCTCTCTCTCTCTCTCTCTCTCACACACACACACACACACACAGAGAGAGAGAGAGAGAGAGAGAGAGAGAGAGAGAGAGAGAGAGAGATGCAACACCAGTGCACATCAGGAAAGTGTATGTCTTTCCTCACACAAATTGCACTGTTTGCCAGTTTCCCAGAGAACTCTTTCTTTGCCAGAGTGGTCAGAATGTAGGACTAGGGCTCAGGATTCTGGATTGAAGCCCCCACATGATCTAAAAAGGTGTCATTTCCAAGTTTGGGATTTGGACGCTATGAAGTTGGGATAAGCCCAAGGCATTTTGCTGCCTGTGGCGAAGAACAAAAGGCTGCATTCTCAGTTCTATGTAGAAAAGGCAGTCATTCTGAGAAGTGGATCTACCTGCAAGGCTGGTGACACACCCCAGGGGAAGTAGCCAAGCTTAGGGAGACTAGGAACATGGCACATACAAATCTCTTCTCTAGCAACAGGAAACCTGGCTCAGGGTTCAAGGGAAAGAAGCAGGTAGAGGGCTTTAGACTCTTTCAATCTTTGCCTGATGGAAAGATTGGCTGGGCATGTCATTGAGGGCAATATTCCTAAGAGCCACATCTACAGTACATTACTTTAGTGAAAAGAAAAAGAAAAAGAGGATGATCAGGAGAGAGAAAGTGTGTGTGTGTGTGTGTGTGTGTGTGTGTGTGTGTGTGTGTGTGTGTGTGTGTGTGTGTGTGTGTGTGTGTGTGTGTGTGTGTGTGTGTGTGTGTGTGTAAAAGATATGTAAACAAGAACAGGGTAAATCCAGAAGACAGAGTAGAAGTCATGGGTTACGATTTGTCCTCAGGCTTGAAATCACCTGCATGGTCTCTGATAGGCCACCAGATCTAGATTTCATGATAATAGGATAGCTGTGGGGAGAAAACACTGGTTCTTTGAATTAGAAGTGAAAAATGCCCACAGTTGTTCACCTCATTATAAGGCTCATATAGAAGTCAGCAATGTGACTTTTGGCTACAGTCCTAATACAAGTACTGTATTTACAATTCACGTATCCCGCCTCTGAGTTGGCTAGGGGAATAAAAACATATCTGTTTTCATAACTAGGGTTGGGCTGTTTTTCTCTCCAAGCAAAGTAGTAAAAATATTTAGGCGGGGAAACACATCGTATGTCACAATATAAGCAGGTTTTTAAAAAGAATGCAAGAATCAAACACTTGGATTCATCAGAAATACCATATATATGGTACCACCCAGGCTTGCCAGCTTTTCAGCCACCTTCAGGGGTTCTGTGCAAGGTTTATTGAGACAACTTTGCAGAAAACTTGGCAGAATTTAACAGTCTACACAAATACTGACCAGCTGTTCTTTCCCTGTGTATACTATATATCCAAAAACTAAAATTGGAGAATAATCAGACAGTGACGGTTACTTCACGTCCTTCCTCGTTCCAAGATTACGTTCGATCATGTGGTCTTGTCCCAGTTCTGTCCATGTTTCCGTTTACCCACGGGTGTGATTGATGGTATCTTGATGACTGTTACTTCACATCCTTGTTTCGTGACAACATCTGTACTTCCCTGCCTTTGTCTCCCCCTCTTTTTTTTTTGGTCCGACCTTCCGTTTTTCGATATTTTGATTCTCCATAACTTTGCCTTTCATGCGTTAAGCAGCAAAGTTCGAGGTTTTATGCCTTCTTCCCTCTCTGCGATGCATTGTTTACACCATTGGGATTGTACTGGAGAATGCAACTTCACACTCCTGCCACTAGATGGAGAATGCACACATTGCGTGATGAGCCTTACTTCACGGGCACTTGTCTTGAAACAGGAACCGAGACAAGAAAATTCCCAAGGTCAGGGAAGAGGTATGGCTCATCACACTTAAATCCCAGTTCTGTGGGCGTGGTCGGGACGAACTCCTGCCATCACACAATGGACGTGCAGTAACATTTTTTCGTACCGGTCCCAAGCGGGACGGCGAACCGCAATGAAAGGGACATGAAGTAACCATCAGTGAGAAAGGGTCATACCTGATCACACTGGAAAGGGTAACTTGGCCAGGAGCAATTTCCTTTAAAGTGACTTTCTATCTGTCCAGGAATTGCTCCAGTCCTGACCCCCAAAAGCATAGCCCTGCTGCTGCACCCAAAAGGTCCAACTTGAGCACAGATCAGCATCAGACTGGAGCATCATTGCTCATATGTCTTGTGATCATTAGGAAATTGCTCGCACCAGACCATGCCATAAGTAATCCAATATGCGAGCTATTTCCCTGACAGATTGCACTCCAAGGCTTTCTTCACAATGTATAAAGAAGAAAGGGGCAGGGGGAAGTCCCCACTTGAAAGAGGACTTGGTTTTCAGGGAGTAGCAGGCAGGCAACACAATTTATAAACATACCAAGAAAAAATGTCTCCAGCTACGAGCTGAAGGCTATAGATGTGATCAGAAGGCTGCAAAGATGTGAATGTGATCACAATGGAAAGGGATGCTTTAAAGCCAGGGTGGGGAACCTTTGACCCTTCAGCTGTTTTGGAACACAACTCCCACAGTCCTTTATTGTTGGCAATACAGGCTCAGAATTCTGGGAGTTGCAGTCCAAAACAGCTGGAGGGCTGAAGGTCCCACAACCTTGCTTTAAAGGGAGCAATCTCTATTTAAGCAACCCTTTCCTCTGCTGGGGAATCCCTCCAGCCCAGGGTTGAAAAGTGGATTGACTAAAAAAGCCTAACTTGGGCACATATCAGGGGTTAGGCTGGAGTATTTTCCTATACATCATGTGATCACCAGGACATTGTTCGCATGACACATCTTCACAAGCTATCCAAATTGCAACTTTTCTCTGTGTGATCACACTCAAGCTAACTGGATAAAAGATGGCAGAAGAAAAACCAGAAGAAAACCCACTCACAATTACTTGCAAATATCCAAGCTGGAATAAGAAATGTCCTAGTTTGGATTGTCCAGTGTTTTTCTCCTTCAGTGTCACATATAGAAAATCACAAATTTTTGCAAGACAGAGGAGCCCACCACCACAGGGGACAAATGCTAAAGAAGAAGACAAATGTTGGCAAAACTTCACACTGCATCATTAGGAGGAAGCTATAGCATAGTGCAGGCATGTCCAAACTTTGGCTCTCCTGGTGTTTTGGACCACAACTCCCAGAATTCCAAGACTGTATTCCCAATGGCAAAGGGCTGTGGGAATTGGGGGGTCCAAAAACATCTGGAGGGCCGAAGTTTGGACATGCCTGGCATAGTGGTAGATTGCTTCTTTGGTATGCAGCAGGATCCAGGTTCATGAGGAAGAAAAGGGAAGCCTCCTGCAGGAAGCCTCCCCAAAGCCACGTGCAGTCCACCTGATATTGACTTGCTAAAATACAGCAGCTAGAAAATCAGTGATGTCCAAACTTTGGTCCTCCAGATGTTTTGGACCACAACTCCCACAGTCCTTTGTCACTGGCAATATGGGCTTGGGATTCTGGGAGTTGTGGTTTAAAAATATCTTGAGGGTTGAAGTTTGGACACCCCTGAGCTAGATGGACATTTTGACTCATTGTTTCATTCAGTGTAACATAGCTTATTCTGTATCCAAATTATGCAGCATAGTTGTCATTGCCTTTTTCTGTTTTTGCGACAGGTCATCAGTCTTAACTCAACCCTAAAAGTATTCATGCAAAGGAGGCAAAGTTTAACCATGAGAGACTGGTTTCTAAGTAGAACGTTAGTGAAAGTACTCAGGGGACAACTTGGGAAAAGCATGTTCCATTTTGCACTACCCCTTTCATAAATAAAGCAAAAGCTGATAAGACTGTTCTTTTTTTGTCTACATGGCAGGTGTTTGTCCCATTACTTTGAGGAAGCTCACATGCTTTGGGGAGGGGGCATTTTGGGATGAACCCTTTCCCCCAAATTATTTCCTTACTTTGTACTAGGATAGGCTATCCCCACCACCACCAAAATGAACTGTGTTGTGTTGTTAAAGTTGTGACCACCCCTCCAAGACTCCATCTCCATGGAGTTTTTCTTGGCAAGAATACTGGAGTGCCTTGCCAGTTCCTACTCCAGGTACCTACAGCACCTGGTATTCCCTGGTGGTCTCCCATCCAAGTACTAGCCAGACCCGACCCTGCTTAGCTTCCGAAATCAGGCGAGATCAGACTTGCTTAGAGCATCTAAGAAGGCAGCTTCTTACCAAAATGAACTAAAATGGCACAAAAATTCCCACTCCACAGCCCACTGGCATCATAACCTGTGGACATTGAACTTACTTGAGCATGTCATTTTTAAAACAATCCTTCAGCAGACTCTGACCTGACTCCGTAAGACAGAAACTATGCATCTGCTCTCTGCTTCCTTTTATCAAGAGGCATATCCCAGAACCTATGAAATCATCCTGCAGGGCTCCTAAGTGCAATACTCATGGCAGGAAGAAAGGAGTAGGAGGCAGAGAATGGGGTGGGGTCAGTTAGGAATGAGGGATTCCCAAAGCAGTTACCGGTCTCTGCAGCCACAGACCAAGAGCTCTGTCCCACGACTGTTAAAATCTGCTTTTTAATTTCAAGAAAATCCACCTCAAAAAAAAAAGTGGCCCCATGAGCAAATGGCTTTTCTAAAAAGAAACCCCAGCTACACCCGTTGAAGCAAATTCCAAGCATGTTTTACTGATACCACCTCTAGGGGTAGTCTTTTTTTTTTTTTGAGTCGATTGGGAGGTGCCTCTTTAGGCGACTCAAATGACAGAGGGGGACCCAAGAAGCCCACTGCTCCTTTTTTTCTCTTCAGAGCAGAGGTGGTTCCTCATCACTGTCCCTGGTTGCACTGTGTCGAGTAACAGCAAAGAGCAAGCCAGCTGGGAAGAGCGTTGGGCCCCAGGGCACCCCGAAGTGGAAGGAGGAGGATGGGCAGAGGTGGAACTGGGGATGAGGACAGAATGGGTGTGTGCCCACATGCCCACTCCACATGCCCCGCCTTGCCCGAGCCCCAAATGGAATCTGGGAAGTGTGTAGGGGCTGCAAGACCAGCTTTCCTGCCCTTCCTCCTCCTCTTCTTCCTCCATTCATGAGCTGGGGAAGTGGCTTCTGGCCGTGAGGACAGATAAAATAATAAGACTGCAGCCATGGACATGGGGACAATGGAATTGCTCCTTCAACCACGTGATCGTGACAGAGGTGAAGGCACCTTTTTTAAAAAAAATAAATCAGATCTTCTGGGACGTGGGATAGCGGCAGTTTTTCCATTTTCCATTTATAACCCAGCCAATTTAACCAAGACTTGTGCAAATACCTTGCACACCCCTGGCAAGCTACAATGATAGTCACGAAACAGTTTCTTTTTCGCCAATGAAAAAATGTGTCCCCTGATTGAAGCTCTTTTGATTTTGATTTTTTGGGGAAGCTTTCCCCCTCCAGCATATAAGTATGATGAAAGCTAAGCAGAAGTGGAACAATTACACACAGAGAGAGGGGTGGAAGAGGGAGGGAGGGAGGGAGGGAGAGCTATAATGTCCAGTACAACACACCCAGATAATGTAGAAAAACTGGGCTACGGTCCTTTGTGAGATGTCGGAATGCTGAGCTTAGCATTAGTCTCTCGCCTTTTCCTGTACAATTTCAGCAAGCTGCTCATGATCACACAAATCCTTCCAAAAACACCCACCTCACTTAAACTGCTTTTCAAAAGAGATTTTTTTAGAAGACACTCCAGAGTCCAGAGCAACAAATGCACTATAGGAAAATCAATGTTACTGAGGTTTCTTTCTTCCCCACCTTCTGTATACACACTGTGATTTGCTGATATTTAAAGATATGCCTTTTTTACAGTGATTAGAAAGTTTTAAACTACTTCTTGTGAATTTTACACTGTATAGTGTGAAATAACGGCCATAGAGTAGCTCTTCCCACAGATCCTTTTATTTTCTCATTTATAAGCCATCTCTCTCCTCTTCCCTCTGCTTAAGTTTTAATTTCTTAATCAGCTGTACCAAAAACTGTGCAAGTGGGTTTTCTGAAAACAAGCAGATCAACTTATGGAGGTCAGGCACAAAGACAGCAGCAATTTTTCTTCAACCTGCCTTCAAACCATTTCTGAAGAGCTGAACACACATATACACAAAGCACCATGTATGTGTTTGTTTTAAGGTTAACTAGTCAAATTGATTATGGCATATTGGCATGAATTAATTAATTGGCTAGAGATCTTGACGAATCAAAAAGTAATTATGAATGAAACATTACTATTATTCTCATTATTTAATGGGGAAAATGAAAAGCTGGTCAGTTAAGAGCTAACTGTGAACCTGGTAGGGGCAGCAAGGTGTGCAATTGCTAAAAGTTGGAGAAACAGTCAGGATTTTTCACTACAGACATTTATTAACTGGACATGGCAAACAGTGCTGATGGAAAAATTAACTAATAAGATTAGAATATATAAAGGAGGAATAAAGCGTGGCCAGTTCATGGAAACTGGAAACCCTTATTAAAATATATGAATGAGTTAATTGAGAAGAAACATGCTTTAGGAAATAATCTAGATTATTGGTCTGTTATTTTTTAGGATGGAAAAGTGAATTGGGAGACTAAATGTAACCCTGTTAAACTGTGTAAATAGTTGGTGCCTAAGATGGTAAACTATTATAATTAATAAGATTACAATGGAAGTTACTCTGTTAAGGTTGCTTTTGTCTTTTTCTTTTTCCCTTTTGTTATAATGTGAAGGATTGTTAAAATAAAGATTTGTGGATATTTTTATAAAAAGTTTAATTTGCCACTATGTTTCCTGATGATTAAGATCTTTGGCTTTTCATGACAGGATATTTGTGCGACGCCATCGGAAATTGTATGATATGTTTTGTTCTTGCTTGTTTTGCTTTTTAAAGAGGTAAGATATACACTGTAGCCTGTGTCAAGAAAACCAACAAACCAGCTTTTACCAACTGAGCAATGCCAAGCAAAGCCACAGAATGACCAGCAAAGAGGAATTTTCCCAAACCACAAAGCAGGAGGAGAAGTATAAATGTTGACATCTATTACAACAGCCCCCATAACCAGGCCTTGAAGGAAAGGCCAAAAATACAGGCAGCTGTGTTGAACCCAAACAAAACACAGCAGTCCATGACCTTATTTTAATCTCTAGCAGAACCTGGTCTTTTTTTTTTAAAGCCAAGATAGGTTGAACTGCACATAAAAGCCTGCCTCTCAAGGGTGGGCCAGCCATTGGTGAGGTGAATTGCCTCAAACGTTAGACTGTTAGGATGGCAGCACAGCCACCTACAAACACTCAATTGGCTGTTGACTGTACCTTATTTTCTTGATTTGCCACCTACCCACATAAAATGGCTGCTTTTGCACTAGGTGCTTTGAGGGGCTGGCTCTGAGGGTCCCCAGAACTAAGGCTATATCATAACAGCAAGCTGTGAAGTGGTCAAGCTGTTAAGGGAGGCAGACAGCCATTTGAGGAAAGAAGATGGCAAGGTCATCTCCTCTATTCCTTCCTCCCCTCTTCTCCTGTGGGTGTTGCTATATGCTGGCAAAGAGACTTGGAGAAGGGTTGGGTAGCATCAGAGAGCAATATCCCCCCAACAACAGAGAACTGGGAAACTGGCACCTACTCAGCTTCCTGCTCCCACTACCCACTACCTTCTCAGATGTCCCTCGGAACTTAAAATGATCGTTATTTGATCCCAATTTATGGCAAACTTCCTATGATTTCCTATAAATAGAGTATTCAATTGTGGTTTATCCATCCCTCTAGCCAGAAGTGTTCTAAGACAGTGCAGCTTTGCCCAAGGCCACACAGATGTCAGGGTATATAAATCCATCAGCCTCAAATGTCTCAGGTGATCTTGGTCAATTCCTATCCTGGAAGATTCAAAATGTTAGCCTTGGCCCCTGTAGGCAAGCCCTCAGAAGCCATGCTTTGTATCAGATAATTCCTAGAAACCAAAAGGAAAGGTAGCCAGACGGACATTCCTTGAAATGCTTGGTTGAGGAACGGACACCTCTATCAGAGACAACTCCATTTGGATTTTCTAAAGCAGCATTTTCTGGGCCAATATGGTCTTCCCCTGATGCATGTGGACTCCTAATAGCCCTAACCAGGAATCTTCTGGTTGATTGCAACCCAACAGCTGTACACGACACCAAGCTCAGGAAGCTATTTCTTCCCATGCGAGTCACATACAGTGAGGCAGGGTGGCACTTAAGCAATAAACTGAAAAGATTTCCAGCAATTTCACATGGTATTCAGGAGAGGAGCCTCAAGAGAAAAGATCAGAATTACCATCCATTTCCCTGTAATCTCCCTGTTGACCTGTGAAATGACTGGTGGTGATTCTTACAGAATGGAAAGCTCAATAGTAGCCCATTTTGTAAGACAGCTGAAGTGGCAGATCCACAAAGTTAATGGAGCTCGGGCTCCATTAACTTCTCAGGCAATTGTCCAGGCTAACATGACCAAAAGCATTACTTCAGCCCAGGAATCAAAGCTCATTTCAGAATGACAGAATGACTTGGAGAGATTTTCTATCTTACAAAGCATTACAATTTTCCCTGCCCCTCTTCTATGAAGAGTCAATTGCCAAAGGCTTGGCTTGGCTGAGCATTGCTTGGGCTACAAAGAACCGAGGTCTTCTCTCCTCACACACTTAGGGATGATCTGTATTTCTGCTGTGCTTTGCACTCTCAACTTATCTAAGTTTTGTATTTGTTGCCTCTTCCCCCCAAAGCAGTGGCAGTGGAGGTGGCAAAGGTGGGAGTCGGGGACATGGGGAGGAGGAGGGGAGGCAACATGCAGAGGTGGGGGCTGGGGGTGGGGGGAGGAAGCACCACACGCGCCCGGCTCTCCCGCTGCCTGAACACCCAGTGGCGGCAGTGGCGGAGGCAACAGAAGAGAGGCGAGGGCCAAGGGGTGGGGGGAGGAAGCGCCACACACACCTGGCTCTCCCGCCACCCGAACGCCCAGCGGTGGCAGCAGCAATGGAAGAGAGGCGAGGGCCAGGGGTGGGGGGAGGAAGCGCCGGTGGCAGAGGTAGACGAGGAGGGGGAGGACTGCACTTTGAAAGTGCACTGTGTAAAGAGGTCTCAGGGGGAAAGGGCTTTTTTTTGCCTTTTTTCCCGACCTCCGGAACGGATTAAAATGGTTTCCCATTCATTTCAATGGGAAACCATGTTTTGGATAATGATTGTTTCGGATAGCGATTTGCCTCGGAGAATTAATTAAAGTCGTTATCCGAGGTACCACTGTATAAGGAATACAGAGAACAGCATAAAATAGCAGAACCCATTTTTTTCCAAGCCACCTCTTGCCTCCTCTGTGATGTTGGAGGCTCCCAAAGAAATGTTCTTGATTTTGTGTTAATGACTGGGACTATTAGAGGAGATCTCATGGGCTGTGATATGCTAATGAGTCTCCATTCAAATCAGTGGCTATTAGCCACCACAGCAAAATGGAAGTACCACGTTCAAGGACAGTGCACCTCCAAGTAACAGATATTGGAAGGAAACTATAGGAGAAGACTGCTGTCTTCCTGACTTACCTGGGGCCTTTCCCAGAAGAATCTAGCAGGATCACTGCTGGAAACTGGCTACTGAGATTTGAAAAGAGACAAAGAACTAATTTGATTTCAGAGAGGTTCTTGGAGTCACATCACAGTGCTGGGTAGAGCCAAAATTAATGCTACCATGTTTTGGTTTAAGACGCTTACTGTCAGAAACTTAAGCCTTAAGAGAAGCATTTCCACCTTTTAAAATAAGGGAACTATAAAGTTGAGAAGCTACCCAAATGATGGCATCATGGAGAACGCGGGGTTGGGGAGGGTCCCCTGGGGAAGACCAGGTGTATGGACTGGGATCCGAGGAGGACCAGATCTGGGCTTAGCCTTTTAAGTTCACAGAATCATAGAAACATAGAGTTGGAAGAGACCTCAAGGGCCATCCAGTACAATCCCCTACCATGCAGGAACCCCCATCAAAGTACCCCAACAGATGGCCATCCAGCCTCTGCTTAAAACCTTTAAAGAAGGAGACTCCACCACCCTCTGTGGCAGCATATGCTCCTGCTGAACACCTCTAACCATCAGGAAGTTCTTCCTAATGTTCAAATGAAATCTGTAGTTTGAAACCATTGCTCTGAGTCCTAGCCTCTAAAGCCATGGAAAACAAGCCATCCCCCTCTTTGATATGACATCCTTTCAAATATTTAAACATGGCTATCATCCCCTCTCAACCTTCTTTTTGTAAAGCTAAACATTCCCAGCTCCCTAAGCTACTCCTTGTAAGACATTTCCTCCAGACCTTTAACTATCTTGGTTGCCTTCCTCTGGATGCACTCGAGGTTGTCAACATCCTTTTTAAATTGAGGATGTTAAATTGAGTTGCCCATCAGTGGGCTAGATGTACCCTTAGCAAGACTGAGCAGGGCTGGCGTTGATCAGCAGGAATGACAGGTTATATGAGGGTCCCATCCATTGCCTGCCCTGAGATGTTCCTTGAGCAAGTTTGATCTTCTGTTCTCCTTTCTACATTTGACAGCCTTAGTCACCTGAAGCATTCTATCATTGCTGTCAGGCCAGCCGGACTCTTTGCATTGCTAGGACGTCATGTGTCCTTGCATGTGCAGCACATCACCCCATGATCATGGGTGCACTTCACATGATGCCTCTGAATTGGACAAGTGCTGCAACGTGATCCACCTTTTTGGGAAAGAGCATCCTTATTTAGGTCAGGAGAGTCCATCTGGCACTTAGCCAGTCTTTCTCTGATTTTAAAACTTTCATTGTGACCGGCAATGGGATTGGAGGGCAGAAAGCACTACAATTGCCTCACCTATTTGTTTACCAATGGGATTGTCTCCTACTAGCCATACTTGAATTGAACAAGTGTAGTTAAGATATAAAGATATATAAAGCAGTCACACTTATCAGTTCATAAGGCAAAGTTATTTTAATCTGACCCTAATTGTGCCTTTTGTAGTCCTCATAACAGCAGTGCAGAGGTAGTGCTTATATTGGCTTTAACAAACGTTTGCTTTAACAACATGTCATTTGCTTTTTATAGTGTGTTAGCACACATCTTAAACAGCCTTTCACACATTCACTGGAAAGTGAATATAGTGTGTTGGCACACTGGAAAGAATCAAGAGTATAAATAAAAATACCTTTATCACAGCTTCACCCTATTAAAAAGCATGTGTGAATGCTGTTAGTAAGAGAACGTGGTTCTAGGCCATTCAAACTCAGTGGTTCTGCATTGCCTTCTTATCTGAGAATAATCCACACTGAAGTACAAACTTTCCTATCCTTGCACAGACCAACTGCATAAAGTCTTCCTCTGAATCTGCTTCGAAAAGGAAACGTGTCAAATGGGCCATACTTAAGGAACACTACATTCTTTCAAGCAGCATGCTGGTCTGTTCAACTAAAATTTGTTGAGAAAATGTGCATACATTTCCTTTAAAAAAGCAGCAACATGGCTATTAATCAGGGGCCTTTTTTTGCATGTGGATCTAAGGTTACAATCTTGAGCCTACATCTCTTGGAGAAAGTCCCACTGAACACAGGAACCAGAGACCGCCATCTGATTACATCCAGATGTAATAACCCTGGATTTTTTTTTCTCTTCACCATTAGAATGTGTCAACAGCCAGGGTGTAAAGCAAAACAGTGGCCGGAGGCTTAGACAGAGGAACAGGGTAATCCTAGCAGACTATCACTAGTCCAGACTGCCCATTAACAAAAACATTCTGAATTGCAGAACCGTTTGGGCGCCAACCAATTAATAGTGTGAGCTAATTAAATATCACCCTACACAGGCACATCAAGAGTCACACATAAATTTCTTGCAGCAATAATGCCAACTGTACTGCGAAACACTGCCAAGCACATGGCACAATCCACATTCAGATATCATGGTATCCATTAGCTAATTAACACTTTGAATTATATAAATGCAATACACATCTATGAGTGGATTCCTTGCAGTAAGAAATTTACTGTGGAAGGCACGATACGTCACACCCTGTCTAAAACTAGTTTGCAATGAACCAAGCCACTTAGGCTTATGTGTCTTCATCCTACTTAAAATCCCCATAAAATGGTCACTGTTTCATTTAAATTTGATCAATAACTTTTAGGGCTAGAGCATTTCAGAATTTTCAGCCCTGCAGTGGCCATTCTGGGAGTGGTAGTCCAAAAAAAGTAACATTTGGACCTCAACTCAGCCAGGATGTCTTCAGTATCAATCTTGCTCTCAGCACTTTTCCAACACGGAGTGAAATTCTTTTAACTAGTTAGACAGAGAAAGCTAGTCCAGATCTATTTGCCCTATTCTATCCAGAACGTATCCGCGAAAAGATGCAGACCACTTTGGAATGAAAGGATTCATTGTGGTCTGAGAAACAGCAGCCCTGCCCTTGCCTGAAGCTTCATTCCACTGAAAACAAAACACAACACAGCAAACTTTTGACCAACCATCAAGTCTGCAAAGGCAAGCGTGTCTTAATAAAAGAATGTGGGAATTCCCTGCTTTGCGGTATTTATTGACACATCAAGCTCTTCCCTTTTGCCTCCTCTCTCTAAAGTCAACACATGCATGCCTAAATTGTTGTTGTTTGTCCAGGTAGCCTGCAAACTGCCGCTTCATTGGCTTGGGATTCCTGCAAAAAATGTGGCTGGAGGGACGGACCTTATAGGTGAAATGACAGCACAAGTCAATACATGTCTGCTCAAGGAACACATCCTATTGAATTCAACCAAGGCTCACTTTCTAGTAATTGGCAAGCTAAGAAAAATCCTTTTCTGGACTACAATTCCCAGGGTCCCCTACCCGCCTAACTGCTGAACAAGCTGGCTGTGAGATCCTGAGATTTGTAGTCCAAAAGGAAATGTTTCCAAGCACTGCAAGCCAGGTGTATTAAAATCAGGGGCAAAGCCCTGTTAAATGTCCCTGGCAGGAATTAAGAAGGCAAGCCAGGAAAGCTCCTAGCTCAAAGCAAGGAAAGCAGATGTGTGCAGTCAGATATGCCCGAGAGCAGCCTTACCTTCGAGAAAGGAAGGGCCTTTCTGTGGACGGAGGTTTCTTAAACTCCTGCTGCCTTGAAACTCTGAAGTGCAGTGAAGGGAGTGCCTTGCCTGGTGGGGTTATAAGTTTCCCCTGCCGCTGTATTGGGATGTGCAACGGGGTGGTGTCTTTTGACTGTGTTTTAGAAGAGTTTCTATGAATCAGGCTGGCTTTCAAGGGGGATGGGTGGGTAGTGGTGGAGTTAATGCACTACGCCCAGATTTGCTGGCAGGAAGCCAGACATTGCTGGGTAGAAACCAACAATTGCAAAGTCTCTTTTTCTCCGGATGACTCAATGCCGCGAGAGGAGCCTGCCAAGAGGAGCCTATGTTAAAAGGGGTGTCCTTCAGCCTGGTGAGTAAGAGGGAGGGAGGGAGGGAGGAGGAAGAAGACACCCAGGCTGGATCTATGTAGACAAACCTGATTCTGGTTGCTAACCATTTTTTAAAAAAAAAAAACAATGCATGGTTACAAATGTGGTAACAATGCAAAAGGGATACAGTGCACACAACAAGCAAACAACTGTTTGGGTACAGATGGTGGTGATGCTATTGGCGTGAGTCACAGCAATCCACCACCACCACCCTTGGCCACAGTGCAGAGAATGTTGGCCATGCACAGAGAGAGAAAAACTCAGGGAAACAGTGAACTCTGGTTCACTGTGGAATGTCAGCTTCAGGGTGTGTCCCTTTAGGAACTCTGGGTGGGGAACAACTCGCGTGTCCACCTTCCAAAGGTTAAGGATGTGGCGGGAGGGCTCGGTAAAGACTTTGCTTTTTGTCCCTTCCAGCTGTCTTGACGTGGGGGGGGGGGAACCTGGATGAAGAATTTTCTAGCCCTGAAGAAAAAGCAGGACAAGGACCGTGTCGCTCTACTCCGCCAATCCAGGGTCTGCACAATATGTACAGAATTTCTATGCACAACAATTTGTGTCAGCAACTAGGTGGACTTTCATCCTGCTGTTGGTTCTACAATTCTCACTGTTTTACAAAACCTGGAGAAGTCTCCCCCCCCCTCATTAACAACACAACTTAAACATAATCACAAGCAAACACAGTTGTTTGGGTGTGATTGCACAGGGTGAAGATTGTGTTTGATCTACTTTGTATTCCCAGTTTATTAAATCCGGTCTCCCCAGATAAATTGCTGGAGTTGTCTGGATGACAATTTGCAGGAGTCAGCAGGGCATAGAGGAAGAGAACTGTGTTTGCATGGCGCTCCAACAGCAACAGCTGTCTCAAGGCACTAATTGGCAATTTCCACCTCTCTTTTTGTTTGTTTACTTCTCCTAGGTGTGCTAGTGGAACTCTGTTCCACCACTGACTTGTAAGCTTTTGAAGATACTATGCAGAGATGAAGGGCGCTCGCTTGAGAGGAAGTGGCACCCACTGCGAGCACCCCTTTGCTTCAGATCAGGTGGTCACACTGGCAGAAAGCAGACATAATCAATGCCAACCCAATCAGAACAAGCTGAACGGACCCCTCCTGGCTCAACAACAACAACAAAGCACAATATTGCTTCATAAACTGAACAAGAGAAGGAGCCTGGCAAAAAAGAGGGAAGGAGTGATAACAGAGGATGATGTGATATACTGTAGTACAAGAACAATGAACTGCTGGATAGCTCAGTGGTTTAGATTAGAGATGGGCCAACCTTTTTGTTTCCAGGGACATTTTATTTTTTATTTTCCCGTTTGGGGGGGGGTCGGGGGGGGAGATGGGGTGTGGGGGGCATTACATAATGAAACAACTTGGGGTGTGTAATTGTTGGGGGCCACGGGAGCGGCGGCGGCGGCGAAGCAGAACCATGAAAATTGTGGCTGGGGGCGTTACGTTTCGTTTCGCATGGGGCTCCTGGGCGGGTGGGCCCCGCCTCCTGAAATGAGCTGTTTTAAATGTTAAAAAAGGCGCCCTGGACATCCGGCTGGGGTGGCGGGCGTAAAAACACAGTGATAATTATTTATATTGTCTGATAATACCTACCAGGGGGTTGGGGTCCTTAAAACATTTGTTTTTGTCTTCTCCCATCACGCCCGCCTCGTATTTTTCTTTTCCCTTTAAAATGGATGTTGCCACCAGCCACAAAATGGAGGCAAGCCATGTGATGGGATCATGTTCAACCAATAGCATGCCCAGGTTGCAGACTGGGCGAGCAGGTCTGGCAGCCACAGAGGACCGGCATGGTTTAATTAGAGATGGGCACGGAACATTTTTTCATTTCCGTTACCGGTCTGGCAGCCCCAGAACCATCCTCCTTTCCAGTCTCTGGTGGGCTGTTTAGGGTGGGACATTGCTTTTATTTATATTGTCTGACTCTACCAGCTTCATTTGTTTTTGTCTGCAACCTTTTCCCTGTAAAATGGATGTTGCCACCAGAAACAAAATGCAAGCCATGTGATGGGATCATGTTCAACCAATCATGCCCAGGTTGAGACTGGGTGGGCACCACAGAGGACATCCCCCCGCCCCAGTCTCTGGTGGGAGTTACTCTGGGGCTGTCTCTTGCACTCCTGGTCCTGCAACCTCCCAGTGTGCGTGCATGCTGCTTTGCAGCCTCCCTCCCCTGCCCCTAGTCTCACTCTGTGGCTGCCTTGCACCCTGTGTCTCTGCCAGCATCCATTTTTTCTCTGCCAGTCCATTTTTCTGTTTTCCCTCTGGTCTGGGGCGTTGGGGATGCCTGCGCACGGAAATGCTTTAAAAATCACGCAAAAAGCGGGTAGAAACGACAAACGAAAAAACAAAAAATGGTAACGAAATTTTTCAAAAAATTCCCGACAAACGGAAATGAACCGAAACAGACCTCTCAACGACAAACGAAAAACTGAAATGCCATTTTTCTGTTTTGTTCCCATCTCTAGTTTAGATATCTGGCTGCAGAGTCAAAGATTGAGAGTGTGATCTCCAACTGTGTCTTCTTGATAGGAGCTGGACTCAATCATCCACTGGCTCTGCAGTTCTAAGGCTATGAAATGCACCTCTCTGTGTAGACACCAGAAACACACTTTCCCAGGATAATCAAACATTTCTGGGTGAACAATGACAAAGATTTGAGTCACCACAGGGTGTGGTGCAGAGAACTTCACATCAGCCTTAGACAACCTCCCATCTAGTCACATCCTTGAAAGCAAAGCACACACATACAACAAGCATGGAACCTCAGACCAACTGCTTTTTCCAAAAGGCACAAACACAGCATGTGGACAGAGGACAGATTTAGAGGGATTAGTAGGCATTATTGAGTAGGACAGGTCTTGTTCTTTTCAAGATGCATCCATACATTCCTTTTGAGTTTTTCTTCGTCATCAGAGAGAACCCTTGCATCGGCCTCGGGGTGGTAAATGGAAGGATAAGGAGGTCACAGAGGAGGAACAGATGGGTGACCTATGCCCATAAGACAGTCTGTCAACTTGCAGTCTACACTTTGAAAGGGAGGAGAGACTGTTTAATAGGACAAAGATAAAGTCAGGTGATGAGCCTCAATTCCTGTGTCACTTTCTGAAATGTGAAGAATTAGCAGACTTTGCAAATGTGCTAGTGCTACAGCACTAGAAATAGTTGTATATAGACCCTTCTGTTCCTTCTGGAATTGGGTTAAGCCATAGCTATTTTGGCATATCTATCTACACATAATGTAATTACATGTACATTGGTTTCTATCTGAAAACAACAACAGAATGTAATCAGACTAGCTTTATAACTCTTTCTGTCCTTAGTGACCAAGTAAATACACTCAGATCATGTGAATAGCAGAATATCAAAGTCTGCCCTCGTTTGACTTTGAAACACAGCATGTAATGAATAGGAGTGTGGACAAAGAACACAAGCTTTCCTGGCAAGAAAGGCTACAAATGGTCAGTAAATCAGCTGGAAGTACAAACTGTGTTCTCCGGGCAAGTGATCAACTTGCCCCATATCATACCATTTGTCATCCTAACATGTAAGTTAACTGAATGCCCTCCACATACACCTCCATTTGTCATGACAAGGCAGATTGGAAGCTGAGGGAGAACCAAGTCCATTCTCAGGGTGAAACTACATGTTCTGCTTGGGATTGGCACAGGTGCTGTTTTACAGAGGAGAAACCTCCATCGGAAAAATGCTCCTTTTGGAAAAGTCTTCCATTTCAAGGCCTGTCCAAATGTCATTTCAAGAAAAGGAACCATATGGAGGAAGACCAGAGAACTTAAAATTGTCCAGACACAGTGAGCACTACTCTCGCCAGGCACATAGGTCATCAGGTCACAATGTCCCCAATCCCAATGAGAAGCACTGCAAATTGATACACTCATTTAACATCTCTGTCTCCATGTTTGCACATGCCATTTTGCAAAAACCCATGGACCATTTTCACCTCCTTTTTAGTGGCGCATATCCTCATTTTGGGGGATTGTGAATGAAATTTTATTTACGGTCCATGACCAAAACGTTTTGGGGATTGTGTAAATGGGCACCCTTGTTCTGCCTCTGCACCCGACATCTTTGAAGTCTAGCCACACCGTTTCTCTTCTGGCAAACAGAATTCTGGTGATGGCAGTTTTCATAGAAGCGATAAATGGGAAGAAAGCCCTTAATTCTTCTCTGGCCAACTGTTTGCCCCCTCCTTACAATTCTCACCTTCCAGGAGTGCTTTCCTTGGCAGAGGTTCCAGAGCTGGGTTTTGGTCTTAAGTGTAGGTTTGCAAACCTGTACAGGGGGAAAGGGCTTGGGGAGGGAAAAGCAGAACCCCATGGAATTGCCACATCTCCGCCCACTCTTTTGCAATGGGAACCATGCTTTCCCAGCATTGCTTTGTGGCAGTGGAAGAGGCACAGGTATGATGGAAAGGACAGTTTCCCATAAGGCAGCACAGTCATCCTTCTGAATTGCTGCAGACGAAGATCAGTAGTTTATTAGAAGGCTGGGAAGAAGCGATACATGCAGAGGGTTTTACAGAACCAGGCGCATCCCTGCAAAAAGGAAGAAACCCTGTGTCCTTACAGTTGCATGAAGCACATACAAGGTCTGAAGATATCCATGTGATCTGATATTTTGTAGGAACATGTGATGGCCTTCAGAACATTGTGATGAATTGAATTTGTCATGCATGATCCTCCAGGCTGGATACAGGAGCTTTCATTGATGCCACAGGGCCGGTAAGGGAGGGGTGGCGGTGGAAGAGTTCATTTTAGTTTTCCTATGGGAAATGGCTTGAATTCCTTTGCACAGGGCACCCTGGTTTTAAGATTTTTAAAAAGGCCTAGCATCACAGAGCTGGTTTTAAGCCACTTTTAATACACAACAACCACTCACCTTCTTCCTAAAGAGTGTAGACTGTCAAAAGTTAAAGAGCTCTCTGGTAAGGTGGTCCCATGCTCCAGAAGGCATCAGGGCTGCTGTTTCTGAAACATGCCCTCCTCTCTCTATCCCCAAGATGTTCCTAAGAAAACTCAAGGGTAGTTCTTGGAGAATCACTAGGTAGGGTTTCTGTTTAGGACTACAGCTCCCAAGAAGCCATGGTGGAAGGGGGATTCTAGGGGCTGTAATCCCAAAAATAAACTCTTCCAAGCTCCAATAACTCTTGGCCGCAAAACAAAACCTGTCCCCCGCACCACCTGCCAGGAGAGAGAAAGGAGTGTTTGGATTCCTCTAGAGGCTGTTTTGACCTCTTGGTAAAAAGTTGCTCATATGTGATCTCCCCAGCCAGAAATTTGCCACAGCAAACTTACAGCGACTCCTGCCTACATTCCATCCAGTGGTGTAGTTTAAGTCTCCCCTTAAATCTCTGAAGACGAACGGGTAGGTGGCACCTGTGTTTATTGTTTTTGAGCATGGGCCACTTGAGCAGAATGATATTGCGAGATGAGACCTGCCTAGATATGAACCAGCCTGGGTGTCTCACTTCTTTTTTGAAAGCCCATTGCTTCTGTTGCCATTGTCTGTTGCTGCTACAGTTATGCTTGACGGCTTTTTTAGAAATGTTGTCAGATTCCTTCCTGCAGGTGCATGACTGGGCTGTTCCAGTCCATGCTCTGGCCCTCCCATGTTTCCTGGCAGCTCTTCAAACTATAGTCCTCTCATGCAAGAAGATCAGATACAGGGATAATGTGTCATCCTTTCCCACCATTATTTATTAATAGCATTGTGAAACAGATCTCTTTCAAAGAAATCTCTAAACAGTAATTAAAAGTGACTGATCCACAGGTCTATCCCATGTACTTTCCTCTTGCAGTTAACTGAACGGAACCCCAATTGCTTAATTTTGACTGTATCATGGTCTATGATCACGATAGACTGCTATGAGACAGGTAGTTTTAATACTGTGGTTGCCTTTTATAGGAAGAAATTGTCAGTGTCTATATAAACAAGATTCTAGACCTCATGACAAGAATCTGGTCTTAAACAAGAAAGCTCAGAACCTTTGACATGAATATAAAGATCTGCAGATCCCCCCCATAGCATTACCATGGGAGAGTAACCCACATGCTTTGAAAAACTGAGACATCAATCATTGCATATCATTTTTTTGAAAATTACAGCCACTTGAGGAATGGGAAATACAGAAAAATACATTTCAGTATGATAGTGCTTCGGATCTTAGCCGACGTATCTCTAGTTCTGTCATACCTGATTGTATGAGCTTTTGTGAGCTGTAATTTAGCCAAAAGTGGATATGTGTAAATGGTAGACAAGCAAGAACAGTGGAGAAAAGTGGTCGCAATTTGTGTTTATGTTACATTCTGATATGAACAGTATAGTGGAGCCAGTAGCTTCCAGGTTTGAGTAACAAGGTTTGAGAAACAAGGGCTCACCAGCCACTTCCTTTATACAAATTTCCCATAGGAATGGATTGAAAACAGTAATCCCTAATCGTGACCATTTTTATGTTGTACGGATTCGCCCCATAGATGATTCTGTTAGGCAAATTTCCCCTATCTCCGGAATTTTTATGTTGTACAGATTTTATGTTATACAAACCATTTGGGTCCACTGTATAAGCTTCAAGTTCTTCTTTCTGTGTATGTAGCCTTCCAAAAGTTTAAAAGTACATGTGGAGTTGAGTCTATCCAACAGGCAATCATAGGTAATGCTTATAGAATTAGGGTGCCTCTCCCATGAACACTTTTTCTGCTTCATTCATATACAATCACTAGCACACAATTTATTCCTCCCACCTCTCTAAGTACTGCTTTTAGCATGATGCATTAACAGTCTGTTTTATGACTCCTTGGTTTTCGAGGCACCTTATGGGCAGGAAATAATAGTGTGAGATTCAGCACAGAAATATGTGAGCCATTTATCTTGGGGGAAATAATATGAAACAGATATTTTCAGCGGGAGGGAGGATCTGGAATTGTTAAAAGACAATAACTCTTGTCAGAGCAGATGCCAAGCCAAGAAGGTGCAGCAGTCTGATGTTTCTGTACTTCATTCTCCGTGCTAAGCCCAGTTCTTCTCACACGATTTCTGTCAAGTTTTTATACTTGAACAAAGTTATAAAAACATAAACAAAATATTGAACCATACCTTACTCAGAAGAGTACAGCAACTCAGAGTTTGTGTGTGGGTGAAGCACACACAGCTGTTAAGATTGTGAGGGAAAACTCTGAGGCTGCAGCATCATAGGGCAAATCCTGGTGATTGTGGCTGCAGTTTGTATAAATGTAGCACAGAGGGATCACACAAGTTACTGGTCTTTGTTTAAAGCCAGTCGCACTGTTCCTGTGTAAGGTTAGTTGAGTTTTTGCTGATCAAGGTAATGTTATCAGGCATGTTTCTATGTATAATGTTTTCTGCTGAAAGCAAGCTCTCTAAGGGCGTTTATACACGACCCCTAAACTCCGCTGCAAATGGCTGCAAGCTCCGGAGCTTAAAAATGTTTTCCCGCCAGCTCCGGAGTTTGCAGACAATTAAGTGCGACCCCGCCCACTTTAGCGCAACCCAGCGCACTTTTCTTGTACCTTCTCTTTGGAGGTGAAAAATCTTTGATGCTGTGCAACGATAGTGAGTGCGGGGCTCTCCTCGCTTCTGTTTGCTGCTTTTTGGCTCCCGCCCCTTTAAGAGCTACTTTTACAGAGACGAGAGGCAGAACGAGGTGAGCGGCAGGCTTTTCTTTCTCTTTTTCTCCCTCCCTCACGCAGCCAGCAACCAGGAAGTGCGGAGGGGGGTGGGGACAGAGGAAGAGCGACGAACCCCTAAGATCTCTGGTCCGAATTTAAGTGGCCAGCGGATTTTAGGGGTCGTGTAAAAAGGCCCTAAGTTGAATGTTTAAATATAAAATTATTTTTCTAACACAAGCTGTCTGCAAAGTTTTTTGGTATCCTGAAAAGCACCGTGTTTTCTGCTGGGTCTCAGGTCTGTTTTCCGGTATGCAATGTTTTATTAAGACTATGTTATAGTCCATGGATGGCGAACCTTTTTGACACCGAGTGCCCAAACCCGGTGATGGAGATGGTGGTGGTGCCGGGGGGAGTCAGGATTGGCGGCAGCGGGGGCAGGGGGCGAAGGCAGCAGGGCAACGGGGGCAGGCTCAGGGTCATTGGCAGCAGCGGCAGGGGGGCGAGGGCGATGATGGGGACAACGGTGGCGGAGGCAGGCGGAGGCAGAGGCGGAGGCAGAGTTGGCAGGGGGCGGGAGCGAGGGCAGTGGTGGGGACAGCGGTGGAGGTGGGCGGAGGCAGAGGCAGAGTCGGCAGGGGCAGGGGCAGGGCGAGGGTGGCGATGGGGAAGGCAGCAGAGGCGGGAGGAGGCGGAGGCTGGGTCGGCAGGGGACGGGGCGAGGGCGGCGATGGGGACGGCGGCCATAGGGTCGGCCTGGCACGCAACATGCTCCCTGCCCCCCTACTTCCCCCTCCACAAATTCCTCATGAGTGGTCCAGCAGAGGGGGCAGGGGGAGACAGGGTGCATGTTGCATGCCAGGCGAAAGCTCTCCGCGTGCCACCTTGGGCACGCATGCCATAGATTCACCAACCCTGTTATAGTCTATCAGGGTTTTTGAGGGGGAATGCTGTGCATAGACACTCCTAATTTTTCCAACAATTTCTTGATCAGGAAAAAGCAATGCATGTTTAGATTTTCCTCATCTCCCAGACTTACTTGATTACAAACATTGAGGAAAGGAAATAGAACATTTTCCATCTTCCCCAGAGACCAGGAGGCAGTAAAGGAAGGGGAGCAAGATAATGAGGATGAGATGGAAGGGCAGAGATTCAAGTAGGAATACCAGTAGGATGGAGATGTTTATGGTGCACCATTCAGCCTTCTATGTATTGGATACTCTTTGTTCTCTATTTCTCAACTCATCAGAGCTACAAACCTTCCAGGTTTCTAAACCTATTATAGTTCCACACACTGTGCATGTAGCCTCAAGTGTGATGGAAATAAGTTCTCAGAAAGTTAGCCAAATAGCCCACCTAATGTTCTTTGTTTAGATGGTTTATCTGGCAGGAAAAAAAATTATAACAGTTGTGGCCAAAATGGCCGCAGGCTTTGCTCTCTTCATTATCTCCCAGAGTGAAGCAGTTGCCCCAGGTGGCAGAGGATGGAGGAGAGGGAAATGACACCAAGTCTTAGAGAAGAGATGCATATGTGCTCATAGCCCCAAGTCTAATGGAGAACACTGTCACAGAGTGTTATGAGGGCAAGAGTTCAATTGGAACGGAATATGGCTGACTCCTGACCTTCATCCTCAGTTAACAAATCAGGCAGGATTAGGCTGGCTGAAGACTCCCCATTGCCCCCAATGAGCCTGCACCCAGGGCCAGCGCTTCCATTAAGGCGAACTAGGCAGTTGCCTAGGGCACCAAAATGGAGAGAGGGTGCTGGCCAGCCTGCTGCCCCCCCACCCTCCCCCACCACTGGCCACTGCCGTCCACCCCCCCACCTCCCCCCAGCCTCTCGTCGCCGCCCCCCCACCGCCCGTCGCCGTCCGCCCATCGCTGCCCGTCGCCGTCTGCCCGCCGCCCCCCGCGCCCGTCGCCACCCCCGCCATCCGCCGCCTCCCCACTGCCCACTGCCCTGCCTGCCTGCCACCCGCCCCACCCCTCGCCCGTTGCCTAGGGCGCAAAAAAACTTAGCACCGGCCCTGCCTGCACCTCAAATGGTATCTAACGGATGCAATTTTCTCTGTGAAATTCCCCTTGTACGCACATTCACTCTGTTTGTGCAACACGTTGATTCTCAGCAATTTGGAGTCACTCTTCAGGAAATATGTCCCATGCAATATTCCCTCCAATTTTCATTCCAGCTGTGCAGAAGCCTTACCTGTCTGTAGGGGGTTGGGGTGGGTTTCATCCAAAACCCAGAAGTAAACTGGCGTCAACCCTGGCTGCCACTACTAGAGCATGCACCATAGAAAGAATGTTGGTCCCATAACCTTAATTTTTTTTTTAAAAAAATTGGGTTTCAATCACACTGACAAAAATAAAGGAAGAATACCTGACCTCAACTTTAACTAATTTGTCTTTCCAGCTAAACCTGGTATGGTGTGATGATGAAACATGATTAACAGAAACTGCTGAGGGAGAGCAATCTAGGACAGGATGCCTCTGATGGGATTATGGCCTGTGCTGCTGTTTCTTTGAAAGTCACACTGAACAGGGGAGGCTGCTGGTTGTGTCTTTTGTTGTCCATGCTGAATTGTGGCCTGGCAAACCCTCATGGGGCAAAACCGAGGCCAGAAGCAGGGGATGTGACTCAGCTGAGGTGGGAGTTGCCATAATGTCGTTTCACTTTGTGTGTTTGCATTGTCTGTGGTTTCCAGTTTTAAATGTAAAAGCTGTTTCCTCATGAAGATGACTAAGTCTTTTGTTGATGGAAGCCTTGCTTGAACGCATCATGGGGAAGAGGAACAGGCTAGCTTAGAAACCTGTAAGGTGGCTAGCTACATATTTCAGATGCTTTCCCACTTTTCTGTGTGTCAAAAGAAGATGTGGAATTCCTCTCTGACGTTCCAGGTAACATTCTTTCTCCCTTTCCCTTGCTCCCTCATAAGAACATAAGAACATAAGAACATAAGAAGAGCCATGCTGGATCAGGCCAAAGGCCCATCTAGTCCAGCTTCCTGTATCTCACAGCGGCCCCACCAGATGCGTTTGGGAGCGCATGAGACTAGATATCTGTCTCCTGATACCACTCCCCTGCATCTGGCCCTTGAAGGACCCTGGTTTAAAGCCTAGAGATTACACATCTCCATCATGGTTTGTAACCCGTGATGGACTTTTCCTCTAGGAATCTGTCCAATCCCCTTTTGAAGGCATCCAGGTCAGATGCCATCACCACATCCTGTGGCAGGGAGTTCCATAGACTTACAACGCGCTGGGTGAAAAAATATTTTCTTTTGTCAGTTCTTACTCTCCCAGCACTCAATTTGAGTGTATGTCCCCTAGTTCTGGTATTTTGGGAGAGGGAGAAGAG
Source organism: Phrynocephalus forsythii (assembly GCA_029282475.1). NCBI lineage: Eukaryota > Metazoa > Chordata > Lepidosauria > Squamata > Agamidae > Phrynocephalus > Phrynocephalus forsythii. The sequence continues at coordinate 69,571,765 of JAPFRF010000006.1, read as the reverse complement.
CTTCCCTCTATCCACTTTACTCATACCCTGCATTATTTTGTGCGTCTCAATCATATCCCCCCTCAAGCGCCTTTTTTCCAGACTAAAGAGGCCCAAATATTTTAGCCTTTCTTCATAAGGGAGGTGCCCCAGCCCAGTAATCATTTTAGTCGCTCTCTTCTGCACCTTTTCCAGTTCCACTATGTCTTTCTTGAGATGCGGTGACCAGAATTGTACACAATACTCCAGGTGGGGCCTTACTATTGTTTTGTATAACGGCATTATAATGTTGGCTGTTTTATTTTCAATCCCCTTTTTGATAATCCCTAGCATGGAATTGGCCTTCTTCACCGCTGCCACACATTGGGGAGACACCTTCATGGAGCTGTCCACCAACACACCAAGATCTCTTTCCTGATCCGGCATGGATAACTCAGAGCCCATGAGTTGATAGATGAAGTTTGGATTTTTTGCCCCAATATGCATTACTTTACATTTGGTTACATTAAAACGCATTTGCCATTTCTCAGCCCATTCCCCCAGTTTGGAGAGATCTTTCTGGAGCTCTTCACAATCTTCTCTGGTTTTTACCACACAGAAAAGTTTTGTGTCATCTGCAAACTTGGCCACCTCACTGCTTATCCCTGTCTCCAGGTCATTTATGAACAGATTGAAAAGCACCGGCCCCAGGACAGAGCCCTGGTGCACACCGCTTTTCACTTCTCTCCATTGTGAAAATTTCCCATTGACACCTACTCTTTGTTTCCGGGATCTCAACCAGTTCTCAATCCATAAGAGGACCTGCCCTCTTATCCCCTGACTGTGTAATTTTCTCAGCAGCCTTTGGTGAGGGACTGTGTCAAAAGCCTTTTGAAAATCCAGATAGACTATATCCACCGGTTCACCCTCCCTTGCTTGCTCTCTTTTAATCATGCATTGCTGTAAGTTCTTATAATTCCTTCTGCTCGGGATGTATTTCAGGTTTTTTTAAAAAAAAAAAACTTCAAATCCCCTAATCCCCTAGTCTATGGCCTTCTGACAATTGTAGTCTCCTCAAAAAGTGCTGGAAGTCCTACACATATATTTTAAGCAGGGCCATAAAACTCCTCTCCCACCCTAAAATTTTGCATCATAGTAACAGCCATTGTGTCACACACACAACCCAGTCCCACCTGTGTATAACGGGAAGTTCCACTATGCTGTAATGATGTGACTCTTGTAGTCACTAGCTCCCAGTAAGAAACCAAGAGCGTGGGACCCTTTCTTTGCAGGAAGATTTGTTTTTCCCCCTTTTTTCTTTTGACCATCTCATGAGTTATCTTGGATGTTTCAGGGTTGTTGGTTTTTATGGGGGAAATATTGATCCATGCAGAATCATTATAATGTCTGTGCATGATGACGTACTTCCTATCCAAGACACCCTGGGAAGGGCATTGAGCTGTGCAGAACTGGGAAGTTTCTCCAAAAACGAATAGGCAGAAAGCAGGGGGAAGGGGTGTTGGGGAACACAAGACTGGGATCTTGTTTTCCCCAGAAGCCAAGAAATCTTGTTAGGGCAGGGGGAAGTCTGGATGCTATAAAACCTGGGAAATTGCTGAGAATGCAGTGTTTTGTTTTTAGTATTCGTTACAACCCTAGTGCGTAGTAATTGTGTGTTAGATTGTAAAAAATGATAATAAACAAAATTATAGGTGTGTGCAGCTGGGTGGGCAGAAATGGATTTCCTCATCCCAGTTCTTCCCACAGCAGCTCCTGATATTATTACACAGATGGGTTGAGAGTGAAGGGGAGGGGTTTCCACTCATGGAAAATGCAGCTATGCGATTTCAGTCATCCTTTCTCTCCAGATCCTAACCTACCCCAACCGATAAGGTCCTCTGATCCTCAGTGTAACATTTTCAGGGTCAGGGTGGAAGTGCTGCCTTGCTGAGGAGGGAACTCATACCTCCACCAAATTAAGCCACATGTCTTAATCAGGATCCTGCCTAACTACCACACTTAGATTTGAATTGCCTTTTGCTTAAAGTCAAATTGCCTTAAAAATCACCTACTGCATTTCCAATCACTTTTTCCGCAGAGCCCCTTTGGCCACACCCCTTTTCGGCCGCTGTGTCGGTTTTTCTTGTGACGGCCACCAGGGGTGGTGGTTTTTGAAACCGATTTCTAGACCACTTTTTGAAGTGATTTGGCTGAAACTGCAGACACCATGCACCGTTTATTTTCTGGGTTTCCCCCTCTGTATGCCTTATACTGCGGCCGGAAAAGCGGAAAATTAGCTACATTACTGATGAGATGATTATTTAAGAATAAAAAATAGAAAAGAGGTGGCAACTTAAACTCAGCAATAACAGGGGTTACATACACAATCTGAGCTCTGAAATGAAAACTTGAAACTCTGGTTCTTGATGGATGAGTCTGTTGCTTTCTGTTGGTCTCATATTCATTTTTACTTGAAAGTTCTTTTAAAAGGAAAAAATGTACCATCTACAATAATTATTACGCAAATAAAGTGGAAAAAATCCTTCTTCCAAATCCTTGTATGTAATGGAGTCAATAGTTGATGCCAATCCCTGGCAAATATGGACCATGCAGAGCAACTTCAGACTTCTTCAGATATTTGTTGTTGCTTGTTGTTGTTGTTCAGTCATTCAGTCATGTCCTTCGTGCCCCATGGACCAGAGCTCTCCAGGCCTTCCTATCTTCCATTGCCTCCCGGAGTTTGGTCAAATCCATATTGGTTGCATCGATGACACCGTCCAACCATCTCATTCTCTGCCATCCCCTTTTCCTTTTGCCTTCCATCTTTCCCAACATCAGGGACTTTTCCAAGGAGTCCTCTCTTCTCATGAGGTGGCCAAAATACTGGAGCCTCAGCTTCAAAATCTGTCCTTTCAGTGAACATTCAGGGTTGATTTCTTTCAGGATAGATAGGTTTAATCTCCTTACAGTCCAGGGGACTCGCAAGACTCTCCTCTAGCACCACAGCTCAAAAGCATCGATTCTGCGGCGATCAGCCTTCTTTATAGTCCAGCTCTCACTTCTTCAGATATAGGGCAAAGAAACTTGGGATATATTGAGTTTCTAGGAAGTAATTTTTGACCATGCCGCCAGTTCAGCAATAGGTTCTAGAAAGGGGTTTGGCTTCTGTGATAGTGGAATCCGCTGTGGCGCACTCTGAAAGCAAAAGTAGGAGAAAGGCCAGCACCATGCTCTTAATGAGAATGCCTTAGATTTAAGGTCAAGATTACTCAAATGTGTGTTAGCAAAGCCAGCAAATGCCAGTAAAAATATTTGGTCATCCCTGATTTTGGAATAGAGAGAGAGTGCATCTTATTTCATGATGAACTCCCAATATCCTTAGAATCAGGAAGGGTTATCTATGCTTTTGTCCAATGCAACTGAATTGATAATCCTCACTTTCTTTCCAAAGTATTGGTGCAGAAAAGAGGTTAGCACTGCATTCACATGGCAGTCGTTGAGGACTCAGTGCTAGCTTATATTAACCCAAGAGAGTTCCTCCCTAATGACGTCCCAGCTAGACTACTGTAATGTGCTCTATGTGGGGCTGTCAATGAAAAGCCTCAGGAAACTTCAACGGGTCCAAAATGCAGCAGCCAGACTTCTGTCTGGGGCAGGGTACAGAGATCACATTACATCCCTATTAAAGCAGCTCCACTGGCTGCCAATCAGCTATCAGGTACAATTCAAGGTGCTGACCTTGACCTACAAAGCACTCTATGGCCTCGGTCCTAGCTACCTCAAAGATTGAATCTCACAGTATGAACCGACTCAGGTATTAAGGTCATCAGGAGAAGCCCTTATATACATCCCACCACCCACACAAGTACGTCTCGTGGGAACCCATGAAAGGGCCTTCTCGGCTTCTGTGCGCAGACACTAGAACTTCCTCTCACTAGAGGCCAGGACTGCCTCATTTCTGTTATCTTTCCAGAAACAGGCAAAGACCTTTCTCTTCAGGCAAGCTTTCCCTGAATGATGGACTACCTATTATGTAGGTAGTGATTTATTTTGAAAAAGTACTACTATTAAATTTATTATTGTTCTGTTTCTCTGCAAGGTTTGCGGTGAGAGACTTGAGCATTTTTTTAACCTCACATACCAGAAATATATATATCTTGACCTGGGTGTGAGCAGGAATGTCAGTTACCATCCTACCTCAGAATGCAAAATTTCTTGAGTAGGGATGGGCATGAAACAAAAAAAATGAAATGCTGCTTCATTGTTTTGTTACATAACGAAATGAAACAAAACGAGGAAGCAGCATTTTGTTACAGACAAAACAAAACAGTTTTTTCCACTGAAAGGGGGGTCACTTACCTGGGTAGCCCAGGAGAGGAAAGAGGAGGAGGTGGGTCACCACTGCTGCTTCGGCGCTCCCAACCTCCTCTCAGCCCAGCTTCCGGCCTCTTCTCCACTGGGAAGTGGGTTAAAAATTTGTATGAAATGAAATGAAATGAAATGGCTCCCCTGGGTCCTAGAAACAGGGGATTTAGTGCCAGGGAGCCATTTTTAGAGGGTTCCTACTGAGCTGTCATTGGCTAGACCCCTTTAAAAATGGTCCAGTTGGCATCAGGGGATCCCCTGGTGCCAACTGGGACAGTTTTAAAGAGGTCCAACCAATAATAGCTTGGCTGGAGCCCTTTAAAAATGGGTCCCGGTCACCAAATCTGGTGCCTCTAGGACCCAGGGGACCCATTTTGTTTCATTTCATTTCGTTATGTACAAAATTTTTAAAAAGTAAGAAATGAAACAAAATGGGGGGTGGGCACAAAATGAAATGAGCCAACCCAGTTTCATGTAATTCCCCAAAGACATGCTGTTCAAACGTGCAGTTAACATTTTCGGAAAGAAGGAAAAGAAGAAGAAAAGGAAGAAGACAGCACCAGTGTTTTCTAAAAGAGGTGAGAACATTTCAAAGTCAACATGCGACAATTAATAAATAAAAATACAGGCAAAATGCCAAACAGTCACTATATCCAGTTACTTAGTTATACCTCTATCCTGGTAGACTCATAGGTAGGGAAAGATTCTTTTCCATTGTCAAAAATGGGGAGGTTTCTAAACTTTGCACAGATAATTTTCTATAGTTTCTCAAAATGGCTGCCAATCAGAGATCTCTGGAACAAGTTATGAACAGACTAGAGAAATATTAAAATCTGTGCATAGGGAACACAGCTGTTGCTGCCAAACATAGTTTTAGCTGTGCTCCATGATGATGCTTTGTGTTTCTTGATAGGGCCTCTCATGAGAAATTTCTAAAAAGAAGAATGAATAAGTAGCCCTGATTAAGTGAAGGCTAAACTTCCTGAAAGTTAAATTTATTCCTCTTTATCCCCTATTTGACCGGGCCCATCCCTAAACTGCCCGAGATTGGCTCTCGGTCTGCTGATGTATAATTTACAATACCACCACACACACAGGGGGAATATTATTTTAGACACAATACACGCCCTGAAATGCTTCAAACAGTTGCTCATTTTATTCCCCTCTGGCTGCTTATTTATTATTCTGTTTCTCTTCCATTGTCATTAAGACTTTCTCGCCCCCCACTTTCCTTTCCACTGCATGAAAGTACTTATTGCTTTTCTCCTTATCCTCATGCCTAGAATGGGAGAGGAAAATGTCCACATCTGGAGATCATTTCACTGAGAGCTTGTTTTTAATTCCTCCCTTCCTTTGAAATCCACTCCATAGGATACCTCTCCAAATGATTTATTATTATTATTATTATTATTATTATTATTATTATTATTATTATTATTATTATTATTATTATTATTATTATTATTATTATTATTATTATTTATTTATTTATTTATTTATTTATTTATTTATTTATTTATTTATTAACCACACAGCTATCTACACTGGATTTTTATTACCAATCACTAGTCGAACACTTCCCAAGCATTTAGGACTCAGTGATGTATCGGCGAATTCTGTGAGCAGATCCCAGTAAGGCGGCTTTCTGCATCTGACTGATGGTGACTATGTCAACTCCAATTTCTTCTAAATACTTGCTTAGCTCTTTAGGCACTGCACTCAGTGTGCCGATTACCACTGGGACCACCTGTACTGGTTTATGCCAGCACTGTTGGTTGTTGTTGTTGTTGTTGTTGTTGTTGTTGTTGTTGTTGTTGCTACTACTACTACTACTACTACTACTACTACTACTACTACTACTACTACTACTACTACTTTTTGAACTAGGGTAGCTAGTAGGCATGTTGATAAGTAAGGTTCAAATCCAAACTTTACACAAATATAAAGGGGAGCATCTACAAAGAAATTTTCACTCAATTTGTGGAGTCAATGTTCATATTTCTTTTCATGCTGTTTTAATTTGTGACTAGATATGGGGACAAATCAAAAATTGTGATTTGTCATAATTTGTATTGGTCAGGGCAGACAAATTGACAAATTTCCAGTGACGAATGTACTGATCTTCTGTTTAAAATGCTCTAAAAAGAACACATTAGCACCTAGAGGTTCCAAATATACTTCCTCTGACTGTCCTCTACAATCTCTGGCAGTCTGGTGAGGATTGGGGTTTAGATGTCTCCACGATAACCCAAAAGCACCCCCAGGAAAATGCTTCCCAAGCACCTATTTGCAGAGAGGCTTTTCCCAACTCTCCTCTACAAGCCCTATATGTTTGGTAAAGATTGGGTTATATACCCACAAAGTGGGTTATACACCCACAAAATCTCCCCATTAGGAAAGTATCATTAAGAAATTGGGTTGAGGAATATACAATGTTGCTCTACATTGTATACTGTTCAGTTTTTGTGATGGATTTTGTAAACCACCCAGAGTGGCCATGCTGCCAGATGGTATGGTACAGAAATCCAATAAATAAATAAATAAATAAATAAATAAATAAATAAATAAATAAATAAATAAATCTCCACCAAACCTGGAGGGATTGTAGAGGAGAGTCAGGGGGTGCTTCCCACCAATTTTGGTACCTCTAGGTCCCTTGAGGACCATTTTATAGTCCACTGAAATGATGAAGAAAAAGATCATTTAAGTTTAACAGTTCGTATATGTCAGGGGACTTTATCATAATTACAAACTGATGCATTTTGACAAAGCAGCCAAATTCATTAGAAAATGTAATTCATTTTTCAGTTCCTCCCCATCTCTACTTGTTACTCTTGAAGATGTAAAGCTCCATAGCATGACTGCAGAGGTCAATGTCATTATAAGGTCAATGTTATTATAAGGTGTATGCAAAGTCATTCCACAAGATATAAATCAATCCACTGTTCATACTCACGTTTAGAAAAGCTCCCTCTATTGAAATAGAGATGCTGGCATGGGAAAAAGACTTATTTCAACAATACTGTTGTTGTTAAACAAAATATAACATACAAGTTACTAACTACAAAAGAAGTAGGCTGCAATCCCGCCCACTTATGAGTAAGCCCTGCTGGATACAATGGAATTTACTTTTGAGAATACATGTAAAAGCATGCCCTGTTAGAAAGAGTTGTTTTTTGTTTAAAGCTACAGGGAGTTTACTTTGCAGCCTGGAGATTAATTTGGATCCCCAGCCCTTGGATTACTCCATTCTCAATCTAGCTGCTGATGTGTAGCTCATGAACTGACTGAATAAAAATATACATAGATTCTGTAGAAGATCTAAATAGCAAATAATTTCAGTGGTAAACCTCCTTCTGAGACAAGCATGTTTGCAGAGTGTGTTGCTTGCTTTTTGGTGGTTCCAGTTATTTCTGAATACAGTACAACTTTAAAAAAAAAATCAAACTAAAATAAAAGTAAATGCACAACAATGTATAAACAGCAGGATTAAATTGCAAACAAAACAATTAGTCACGTGTTGTTACATTGTGCTGTCAATTCATATATGTGACCCTAAGTAGGATTTTCATGGTATATTTGAGGAGTGGCATCTCAATTACCACCATTCCAATGATAAGCAGTTGATTTGAACGTACATATCCTAAACCCCAATCCTCAATTCTATACACTATACAATGCTGTCTCTCAATTACTTACATGTGTGTGTTGTGTCATTACAGTTGTTACCAACTCTTCATGACTCCATATTTATTTATCCATGGAGTTTTCTTGGCAGGAATACTGGAGTGGCTTGCCAGTTCCTACTCTACAGCACCTGGTACTTACATACAGCATTTTAAAAACTGAAAAGTTTGGGCAGGGGGTTAAAAGGCTGTGTGTTCTGATGCCATCTACCAAAGCTGGTGCCAGTCTTCCAGAGAGGAACAGCACACTGCTATTGAGATTCTGCAACCAAGAGTTTGTTATGGAGGGTCTCACTAGAGCAGCAGTTCTCAAACTGGTGCTGTGGCACCCTGGGGTGCCGCAAGCGTATGCCAGGGGTGCCGTGGCAATAATATTTAATTTTCACTAAGATTTAGCAAGTTACCTAAACTCCCCATAAACATAAAGGAAATAATGAAAAATTCATCATTTCGTTCATCGCATTAAAGAAAATTGAGCATTACATTTGCATTTTTCTTCTTTTCCTAAGTATTCAAACCGCATTAAGGGTAGCTGTGCTGTGAAAGTTTTTTAACCCAGCAAGGGTGCCATGACAAATAAAAGTTTGAGAACCACTGCACTAGAGGAGCTGCCAAATCCATCTCTAGAGGCAGTCTACCATTTGGAAAAGAAGACTATCTGATTGAATGTAAGGTTGTTGTGATCCACATTTGGCAAGTTAGTTTTGTAGGTTTTACGTTGGGAACATAGCTGTGTTTGCTTGTTTGATGTCTCAAACATGTATCACTGAAAAATATACAAACCTAGAGAGAGAGTTTTACAAGAGAAGGACATTTGGTTTTGCTCTGAGCTGTGATCTGACCCTGTGAACAGAAACTATTGGGATCCTTGTTCAGAGCAAACTTAGGTCTGTTCAAGTAATTAAGAATTCATGGGAGCTTAGCATGTTCCTATTTGGAGGGAGGATTTAAGATGCTTACACATGGCATTATCAGATGGAAAAACAGAATCTTTCAACCATATGTGAAGCACGTTTTGGGGGAAAAGGTAAGATGCATTCATAGCAACCCAATGGAACACACTAAGCAATTTTCAGATTCATAAGCACTGGTGAGTACCCAGCTTGCTGAGGGGCAAAGTGCTCCTTGCATAATCATGTTGTAAACTGCCCAGAGAGTGTTCTAGCACTATGTAACAATAATAATAATAATAATAATAATAATAATAATAATAATAATAATAATAATAATAATAATAATAATAATAATAATAATAATAATAATAGATTCTGAACAATGTTATCAGACGTGAATGGCAATGGTGTATGTTCCTAAAATATGTATCTGGTAAAGCTCCTTGATGTTTACATTCACCTAACCATGGATGTCCTGGAAAATGCATAATGTCAAGTTGCTTCAATTTTCATTTCAAGAATACAAATCAGGAAAAAAATGATGTGGGAAACAGCTTTGAGATTACTAAAACAGCAGCTTGCTGAGTACTCTTTTCAGTTTATGTGTGATGTGCACATGATGCTTTCTCCATTAAATGGTCACAGCAGGAGTGAAAACCAATGGTTGTGGTGGAGGAGGGGGCAGATTTGGGTCTCATTATTGTTTTTGCTCATTTTGCAGTGAAGCAACGGGGTTTTTGGCCAAAGGAACAGCACTAGAGATGGGCACGACTTAGTGGTATTCCCGTTTCCATTTCCGTTACTCGTATCCGTTACTCTACGGAAACGGTAACGGGAATTACTCCGCCAGAATTCGAGCTCGAACTGACGAACGAACAATTTGGTCTGATTTGTCGTGCTCGTTACTTGCATCGCGGCGATCGCGCAATGCCAAGAGGCACAGAAAAAAAGTTTTTAAAAGTTTAAAAAAAAAACCGATTCCCTGCCCTAAAAGTAGGCAAAAACTGTCTGAGGGCACCTACCAGGCCAGAAGGGTGTTTTATTTGGGGGGTGTCTCCTGGCTATTGTTACTGCTGCCTGCTGGTACCAGGCTGGGAGGGCGCATCCATTTGCCATGCAGTGCGGGGGATCCAAAATGGCTTATTTTTTTGAAATCGTTGCCCAAAACCCCACCAAAGCACCACAGAAACATGCGAAAATTAGCTATTTTAAATGCTTGAATTTTTACAGTAGCAGCAGTGGGTTTTTCTTGCAAAAAAAGAGTCTCCGTTGATTTTATTTTATTTTATTTTATTTTATTTTATTTTATTTACACCTGTGCATTACAATGATGGGCTCGCCCATGGGAGTGGCCATGCAAAGTTTTGGAGCCATTCCACCAATCGCATGGCCAGGTTTTGCTGACTGTACCAGGCTGGGCGGGCGCATCCATTTGCCATGCAGTGCGGGGGATCCAAAATGGCGACCACAATATTTTTTTGAAATCGTTGCCCAAAACCCCACCAAAGCACCACAGAAATATGCCAAAATTAGCTATTTTAAATGCTTTAATTTTTACAGTAGCAGTTTTTTTCTTGCAAAAAAAAAAGTCTCTGTTGATTTTATTTTATTTTATTTTATTTTATTTTATTTTTTTTTACACCTGCACATTTGCAATGATGGGCTCGCCCATGGGAGTTGGACCATGCAAATTTTCCACCAATCGCATGGCCAAGGTTGACCACAGAGACTTGGGATGTGCCAATCGGGCATAAACAGCCCACTAATCATAGCCCAAACCCGAACCCTAAGCCTAAGCGTCCCATTTTACACTGTCCTTCTAGTCAGAGCACCATCTCACCCTAACCTCACTCGCAACTCAACCCTGTCTAACCCGTCTTAACCCTAAGCCAGATTTTTGCATTGCACTGCAAAATGGTTCTGCCAGTCTGTCACTTGTCTGGCTGACTCCTGCAGCTCCCTCCAGGAAGTTTCCAAACCAGTACTAAAGAAGAAAAAAATGAACAGTTTTGCAGGGTGGACTGCCTCCAACACACGACAACTCGAAAACGTCATTTTCCCTAGTCGTGCCCATCTCTAAACAGCACTCAAGGCTGTCTAACAACATTGATTTTTCACACTGAAAATGGTTCCATTTGTCGGAAAGTTTCCAAAAGAAGAAAGCAGTTTCAGGGGTGCTTCTTACAGCAGCACAGCACACACACACACACACACACACACACACACACACACCGTTCTTCCAAAACTGGACTTGAACGGACAAATTATTTCATGAATGGCCCTACCACTGAGCAGAGTGAGACAACCCCCTCAGGCAGCCGATCTTATGCTGGCAATAGGGGATGATGTTGAAGTGGCCCAGTATGTCATCAAGTTTGTTTAAATCTCATTCATTTTATATATCTTTTAATATATAATTATTTTATAACTTATATATATTCTGCTTAGTAGTGTATGTTTAATTGTCAATATAATTTGTTGGTGTTTCTGACACAAAGAAAGCAGACATGCAGGAGGTGACAGCAGCCCCAGAATATTCTCTCAGGCATCCCTTTTCCCTGCTTCTTTTTGTTGGTGGCCATAGTTGTATGTCCCCTGCATCTTTCCCTGCATTTCCTAAACTATGCTGCTGCTCTCAGTTATGCTGGAACAAAGAAGCAGGGATAAGAAGGAAGGCATCAAATGGTTGATGTTGTGAATATCTCCATATTCTAGTTGCTTTGGGAGGCTTTGATTTTTGCCTGTGTTTTCTTGCTTGCTTGTTTTTCTTGGTTTTGGAGATGTGTTTATGTGCATGCTTCTTTTTTTACTTGCTCCCTTTCTCCATGCAGGTGTGGGTGCTTTCCCTGTTTGACTATTTTTTTTAAATCCAGTTTGGTGCATCTCTCCAGCCAGGCACGACATTTGGGAGTTCCAAACCCAAGGGAGGCCCAGAAAGCTGTGACAAGCAGTAGGGCCTTCTCGGTGGTTGCTCCCTATTTATGGAATCATTTACCACCAGAAATCTGCCTGGCACCCTCGCTTCAAACATTGAAAAAACTACTGAAAACATGGTTTTACAGGATGGCCTTCCCTGGTTTCCTAAACACCTAGCAAGATGCTATCCTTCTCTTTTCTGCTTATCTTTATTTTTTTTTGATATCAATAATTGGGTTATTTCTACTTTTATTTTAGTTTATTGTTGTTGAGTCATTCGATTATATTTTGTTATATTATGTTGTTTCTGTTTTCATTATTTAACTCTCTTGTCATTGCTATGTTGAGATTTTATGTTATCAACTGCCCAGAGTAGCCCTAGGGCTAGATGGGTGGTATAAATGTCAAATAAATAAATAAAATAAATATTCATTTTCATAAAGATGCATATTTTGTTGGGTTTTGGTTACGGCATGTTCATTCTGTGAAAGGTGTGTTTTTGGTAGGGTTTGGGGTTGTATTGTTTCATGGTGGTAGGTTGTACTGCATTTGCTTTTGGGATAGATTCTCTGTCACCTTCTCTCTGCTTTTTTCAATGTCTTCCTCATATTTATTTAGTTAGTGAATTTTTCTCTTGCTTTTCTTCCCTTGTGGAGACCCAAAGGAACTTATGAAAAATGTGATTTTTTTCTAACTAAAACCATACCTTCGTGGTGGGAGCAGGGAGCGTGGAGCCCCCTCAGAACAATGCAGAAGTGCTACCCAGAAACATACAAGGGTACCTTTTCAATGTGTTCTTACCCTAGCCTTTCATGGGGCTACATTTGGGAGCCAAGTGATTGCCACTTCTGCTCCAAAATATAGGGCATACCAGAGTTAATGCAGGATACCTCATGGCCACCTTGTACTAATGGGTAGGTGCTCCTAGAGATCCACATCATCCTGGACATCCTATCACATTTAAGCCAAATACAAGCTTTCTAATATTGCATATCCAACTTGCCTGTAAAAAACACACCCACCAGCTGCTGCACACCTGCCCAGTTATTATGATGTGATAAGAATGTGAACGGCACATTCACATTCTTGTTTTTGTTTTGCAAATTCCTTTTTGCTCTTGTGCAGAAAGACTACTCTGAAAACAGCAAGAATCTCAACATTCTTCTTTTTTTTTGGCAGAGACTATCTTTGCTTCCTATTTTCAGAGTGTGCATAGTTGAAGAGGACTGATTATAATGACAGTCAGCTGAAGTCATCCATAACTGGTGGGGAAAATGGTGCTCTGCCTATTCATCTACTTACACCCGGCAACTGTGGGCCAAAAGAAATGACCAGATAACCTTCTGATGTCTGGAGTGTGCATTGGGTACTGGTATTGTACTGTCAATCTTTGCATATAAAAGGAAATAAATAACAGCCAAAATAGGCAAGATGCTAATTATGCAATTAACCATGTCCTGGAAGGGTCTTCATGGCTCGTGCATAGGCCCTGGTGTTTCTCAGTAAAGTTACCAGTACTTTGTTGTGCCAGAAAATACAAAGCAATGTGGCCACTGACCATGGAACCTGGCTTATCCTCTCTATATTTTGGAAATGTGCTCCAGATGTTTGGAGGGGAGTAGGGATACCTTTGGGGGGGGTATGCTCCAAGGGACCCAGAGCTACCAAGGCCCTTGACCTTGCTGGCACTGTGAGATGGTGCAAGGTGGTTTCAAAACAGCAGTATTTCTAATATCAGACTCTGTCTGTGCTTGGAAGATGTTTGTAGCTTTTCTTTGACCTCCCCCTTGTTCTGAGTGACACTTTTCACTTCAGATTTCAGCAGCTTGCGTGGAGCGAGGCACCACCATTTCCCTGAAGCTCCTTAGATCACCCACCACAAAGAGATACAGTACCTGTGTTTTCCTCCAAGGATGACATGCATCGTTGGCCATCCTAGCTTGCTAATCCACTCTGGTTCCTCCTCGCTTGCTCCAAGGGTCACCAGAGCTTGTGTGCTTTTTTTCTGTTGAGACTAGTAAAGAGGAGGGGCAGAGGCAAATACCTGTGAAGCTTTTCACAATAGCAGAATGCATGTCAGCAAGAGTAACCTTTTCTGGATTTCCCTGCCTAGACAGTCACCACTCTGACAGAACAAACAGTCAAAGGTTCTCCCACAGATAAACCTGTACAACAAATCCCCAGGGTTTACCATGCCTGATTTGAACTTTCAGGGCTCATCTTTGGCACAGCTTAATGTTTTAGCTTTGATTGCTAATTGAAAAAAATATTTCAATCAATAGGTGTTTTTTTAAAGGAACAGGGTTGGGGAGGGGCTATAGAATACCAGACTATAAATGAAGGTCAGAGATGCATCATAATTTGAAAGAAGGGAGAAAATACTGTTTTACACTATCCTCTCAATACCACAGGTATCATCAATGGAAATTCTGGGAATTGTGATCCAAGAGGCTCAAAACTTCTCATATGTCGGATCTCCCTGAAGTTTGAAGCAGTTACTTTAAACAGCAAATTCCGTGGCTGAAATCCTCTTGCTTAATAAAGTAATTTTTTTCATAGTTGGTCAGTTGAATCAGTGAAGATTTGGTGAGTCATCTCTATAAATTCCATTGATTCAAATGGGTCTACTCTAGTCATGACTTCAGCTGCAACTAAAGCAGGTTCACTGACTCAAAAGGAACTTACAGGGGATATGGCCCACCAAATTCCCACTGATTCTGTGTACCTAATGATTTATTGTGGCAACATCTTTTGCTGGTAGGTATGAGGCACACTCCAAGGCAAAGCAAAGTATCTTTAAGAACATAAGAACATAAGAAGAGCCATGCTGGATCAGGCCAAAGGCCCATCTAGTCTCACTTCCTGTATCTCACAGTGGCCTCACCAAATGTGTCTGGTGGGAGCGCATGAGACTAGACATCTCTCTCCTGTTACCACTCCCCAGCATCTGGCCCTTGAAGTACCCTGGTTTTAAGCCTGGAGATTACACATCTCCATCATGGTTTGTAACCTGTGATGGACGTTTCCTCCAGGAATCTGTCCAATCTCCTTTTGAAGGCATCCAGGCCAGATCCTGTGGCAGGGAGTTCCACAGACTAACAACGTGCTGGGTGAAATAATATTCTTTTGTCTGTTCTTACTCTCCCAACCCTCAGTTTGAGAGGATGTCCCCTAGTTTTATATTATTTCTAAGGTTTCACTTTGCAAAATGCCCCTCTTCCCCCTCAAAAAAAAAATCATACATTTTTTCAAGGTGAGCCCGACCATGAGATTGGCTGCTACCTTGGGTAAAGTGTTGTGTATTTAATTTATGATAGCTATATTTTCACTGCCAGGGACAGCAGGGCACACTTGTAGCCTTGGCCCTGTAATCCACAGATAGGCCACATCAATCTACAGCCATTCCTGTAGTTTGTCAAAGGAGGTCTGTGTAGCGTATTTTTCACCTCGCCTTTCTCCTTGGAAAAGGACTCAAGGCGGCTTACACTACTGAGGGATAATATACAGTCCAATACAATTAAGACATGTTCAAGAATTGAGAACATGGAATTGAGGGACATCTTAAAGCATTAACAGACAACATTACATTAAAGCTACAAGAGAACGCGAGCAGTTAAAAGGAGAGCAAACTTCCATGCAAAGTTATGAGTGATGGAAACTAACATTGAAAACATAGTCCTATGCCTCCCTGGTTATGTACATGACAGCTAAAAAGAGCAACCTAGGTGGCACAACATACTGAAGGGTATTGATCAAGCATCTGTAGCTGTTTTAGTAACCCCCAGGCATTGACAATCCTCATGTATTCAATAGCAATGTACTCCAAGCTATATATAGCCACACAAGTGACACAAATTATATATTTAAAGATATCCACTCAGCACTCCACATGTATCCACATGTCACAAGACGAACCTTGATTCTTGCAAAACAAACTTTGGTCAAAGCCTTCCGGCAAGGCAGGCCACTAAAAAGAGAAACATCCGTTGTAGATCTGGAATGTCTCTGAGCAAGCGCAATGAATCCAAGGACGTCAATTAAGTTGTAGCTGTATAGAGGCCAATTTATCTTACACACAGTTAATTAACATGTAGCCAGCCGTCCAAGAAAATCTTATCTCTGTTTCTCTCTTTGTGAGCTCACCTGGAGCGCCTCCCTGGCAAAGATGGTACCAAGGACATAGGCACTCCCAGCCTGTGTAAGTTAGATCAAACATGGCAATTACGGACCCAAAGAATACATTTAATTGGTGTCAGGAATACAAAATAAATTGCCAAAGATGTCAATTAATGTTTGATGTATGTAACAGATGTGTATGACGTAAATTCGGACGGGCGGGGAGAAAGAAGAGTGATTGTGAGTCTATAAAATATACTGCATTTCCTTTCTTCAATGGACTTCTCACTTGTTTTGCATCAAGTGAGATTTCTCTGGTTGCCAACCAAATAAATTCCTTTCCTGTCTTTGAGACCCAGACTGCTCATTGCATTTTGCAGTGCCTCTGCCTGCAGGCAGTGGACCTGGCATTCCTATTCCTTTCAATACAAGCCTGGCACTCAAGGCAGAAGGCCTGCTGCTTTTCGAGCGACACTTCTACTGTTTTTGGCATCATGGAACAGAAAACAAAATGGGAAGTTGAGAAGCTCAAAAAGGTCTGAACCAAGAAAGGGAAAAGTGCTTCTATCCCTGCTTTTTTGCCGGCCTGTTTTTCAACACATTTCCAAGCATTTCCTCTTTGGAAAAGCATAGGCGATATCGCAAATAGGTTTCAGTTTTGTTTCTTCCCCCTGTTTTGTTTCGTTTATTACAAAATGTTTTTTTTAGAAAAATTCATTTCGTATTTTGTTTTGTTTTGCATTTATTATTTTTATACTGTTGGGGCCATGGTCACTTTTTTCCCTCTTCCACTGACCAGCTGGCCCATGGGGAGGCTTGGTGGGTACTTTTTTTGTTGTTTTTTAAACTAGCGCCAACAAGCTGACCCGCGGGCTCGGTTGGTGCTTCTTAAAAAATCTCCCACTGACAAGCTGGCCCGTGAGCCAGGTCGGTGTGTTTTTTTATTTATTTGTTTGCTTGTTTGTTTGTTTATATCTCGCACTGATGAGCTGGCCCACGAGCCGGGTCAACACATTTATTTATTTATTTATTTATTTATTTATTTATTTATTTATTTATTTAATCTCACACTGACCAACTGGCCTGCAAGCTGGGTTGGCACTTTTTTTATTTTTACATTTTTTAAATCTCCTGCCAACCAGCTGGCCCACAGGCTGGGTCAGCACTTTTGTTTTTGTTTTTGTTTTTTGTTTTTATTTCCAGCCATCCGATCTCAATTTCTAAGCTGGCCTGTTAGTACTTGGATGGGAGACCACCAGGGAATACCAGGTGCTGTTAGGCGCCTGGGTATTGGAAAACTCCATGGACATGGAGTCCATTTTGACAGCTGGCCTGTGGGCCAGGAAATTTTAAAAAATAAAATGGTTAGTTTTAATGAAAAAATGACCCTTTTGTTTCATCTGTAACGAAATGCTGCTTCATCGTTTCGTTTCGTTTCGTTTCATTTCGTTACCTAATGAAACGACGAAACAGCATTTCATTTTTCATTTTGTGTCCATCCCTAGTCACAAATCAACTGCCTTTCTCCTTGAAGAATCATGTGTACCCAAAGCCCAGACAGATAAGCAAGAATTGTGCTGCCTGAGCTGTTTGGTCTAAGTCCAGTCTCTCTTCAGCCCCACTCCAGAAGAGTTGATATGTACCATTTTGTACTATTTGCTGAGTAGCCCTGGTTACTGAATCTCAAGCACGCACATTTACATGACAGAGCACGGAAAAATTATGGAGGGGGGCCTATGCACTATTTAAATTGTATACCTAAAGCATCATGGTCTAGTTATTCCAGGAAGCTGTGGGCATTCCTACACTGTGTAGTAATTAGAAAAATGAAAGAGGCCAGGTACTACACAACTCTGAGTAGCAGCTGAGCCCTGATTATAGGTTAGAAATGGAAAGCACACATCCCTTGTCCACTTTAGATAAGCATAATGTCAAAATAATGTCAGAGGAATGTTATGGCAAGCCAACGGGTTAGCTCATTGGTTTAGGTATCTGGCCATGGAGTCAGAAGATTCTCCAATATGCAAACAGAGCCAGTTTGTGTGGGCTTGGGCAAGTTGTACAATCCCAGGAGACCCCCTAAAGTAGGAAATGGTAAACCATTTCTGTGTACTGTATTCTGTACCAAAGAAAACCTTGAAAAGGGTTAGAGTAAGTCAGAATTGGCTCAACAGTATGTAATTATTAGAAGGTAATGGGAACACAAACTTCTGGTTTCTGTGCCCACAGAAACAGTAATGCAATGAATTGCCTGGTGAGATAGACAGCTGGTAATGCAACAAGTTATTTTTGAAAAGCAATGTTCCAGATTCTCTCCTCATCTGTAAAATACTTGCCTTCAATCTTTTTTCTTTCTGTTCTACTAAGAAATTTTAGACATCTCTGATCTATAGCAACTCAAGTCTAGATTGGTACAGTTTATAATTACCAGCTTTGGACTGCATGTTGCTGGAGACTGGGATAGGGAAAACCGGTGCTGCAGGTGATTTGGACATCACCTCCCAGTTGCCTGAACTGAACTGTCCCGGAGTGGGGCTATAAGACATGGCCAGAAGTAAGGACCTATGGCAGCTCTAGTTCGGAGCATTTGGAAACCCAGAAATTCCTGACTCCCACAATGGCCAATGTCCTCTTTCACGTAACCAGCACTAAGCTGCTCCCTACTCCCTCTTGCCACTTCTACTATTAGTTTGTACTTCTCTCTGGTTGCTGAAAGCTGAGGCTCATAGGAGGGCTGGGCTTTCCCCCCCCAAAAAAGGAGGTTGCAAAAACTTGAGATATACCCTGGGAGAAATGGCTGTTTAAATATAAAGGGTTGAGATGTATCAAGGTCTCTGTAGCTTTCTGACACAAGACCATTGCAAGCAGCTTCCATTTGCACTGAAGGAGTGGGAGTAAAGATTTCCAGACATGAGACTTGGCGGTTCTTGTCAGGAGCCCCACACTGGAATCGATCGCCCTGAGGACAGTGGGAAATAGTTGTGAAAGGAGAGCTCCTCACGAACCCAAAATACAAATGGTAAACAAAACATTTCCAGAGTCTCTTTTTCCTTCTCGGTGAGCTCTCTCTGAACACAGAGGGGATTGTGAACTGACCTCATCCCAGGACATTTGGGGGGGGGAGTGAGGGGGGAGAAATTTTCCTCTTGAAGAAGCTTTCTTGTGGCAAAAGAACGAGTACATCAGGACTGCTGGAAGGAGAGAGACACCCAAGGGAAGAATATTTCATTAATGTGCGGAGAGCCACGTGGTTGCATGGGATCTCTTCAGATGAATAGGTTAGTTCAAGGTAAGAGGAGAAGAGCGTCCTTGAACTGAAGTGGGCAATTATCACATGGTGGGGCAATGACACCAGAGCGGCTGTTATAGATTGCAGCAGAAAATGTTGCACCTTTTGAGTTTGCAAATCAGACCTGAGTGCTCGCTTGTTTGGGCTAATGAGCCCATGAAATATGATGAACACTGTTTTCTGCGAGTATTCCTTTTCACATTCTAGTGTTATTGGGGATCACAGGCCTCAGCCATACTGAGTTTTCTATATAGTGCCCATGGGATGGCCATGCTCTGATATTTCCCTCCTCCCCTGAGTTATGGACCAGGAAAGGTGGACTGGTCCTCATTCTGCCTAATAGTAAAACCAAGCCAGAAAAAATACATCCCCACCACCACCTCCCCTCTCCTAAGTTCCAATCATCCACATAATACTTCATCCAAAAGGATGAGGAGCAGTCAGGAACGCAATCCCCTTTCTGCTTTACTGAAGCAATGGTGCTTGCATATGTTGCATCACATGCTAGTCATGTCTCTGGGCGACATCTGGGGTATAAGAGAATCACCGTGGTTCAGGGAGAGCAGGAAGGGACCAGAAAGAAAGGGCCCATATTGCCTTTTAGAGGATGGCAAAGAATGGAGAGCTATCACGACGAAGCATTCTGATGGTACCCTCCATTCTCATTAGCTCAGGGTTTGTGGAGGGTGGGGGGCAGAATCCCAGTGGGCTAGTCAGAACCCTAACAACAGCTTGGAAAAACTCAGCATGTGTGTGTGAGCTGTAGGTCAGAGGTAGCAGGAAGGGGAAATGGGAATGTTGAAACTCTCTCCAGCTGGTGAGCAGTATGGTGCCTGCCCAGCTGCTAGACAAGCATTCCTTTCCCCTGGATGGATCTGGGTTGCCGTGTTGCCCTGGATAGTCCAGCTTCCTGTATCTCACAGTGACCCCACCAAATGTGTCCGGGAGTGCATGAGACTAGATATCTGTCTCCTGATACCACTCCCCTGCATCTGCCCCTTTAAGTACCCCCGTTTTAAGCCTGGAGATTACACATCTCCATCATGGTTTGTAATCTGTGATGGACGTTTCCTCCAGGAATCTGTCCAATCCCCTTTTGAAGGCATCCAGGCCAGGTGCAATCACCACATCCTGTAGCAGGGAGTTCCACAGACAGACAACACACTGGGTAAAAAAATATTTTCTTTTGTCTGTTCTTACTCTCCCAGCCCTCAATTTGAGTTTATGTCCCTTAGTGCAGGTATTTTGGGAAAGGGGGGGAAGCGTCCCTCTATCCACTTTACTGCATTATTTTGTATGTCTCAATCATATCCCCCTCAAACAGACTGCAGTCCTTTTGGATTGATCTTGAGCTGTTTCAGGGTTGGCTTATGTGTTTTTGACCATTGCTTTGACTTACAGGCCTAGGCTCTTCTTCTTATCAAGGGAGCTACAGCTAGCCAAAGGAAAGGAATCTCAGCATTATTTTGTATGTCTCAATCATATCCCCCCTCAGGCGCCTTTTTTTCCAGACCAAAGAGCCCCAGATGTTTTAGCCTTTCCTTATAAGGGAGGTCCCTGCCCTGCCTCTTTTTTTTTAACTCACCTGCTGCTCCCCGCTGAGAGTTTCCCTCCTAGCCATCTGCTATTTAATCTTGCCTTTTATTCTTTATTTTTATTCGTATTGCTTTGCTGTTTTATTGTGACTGTTTGTGGTTTTTAGCTATTTTATTGTAAACCGCCCTGAGTTCCTGAATGGAAAAAGGTTTAGCAGTATATAAATGCTCCAAATAAATAAATAAATATAAAATCATAAAGACCTACCTTTTGGTCTCAGGCTTTGAGCCAGAAATCTTAGGAAGTGGAGTACTGCCAATTTGGAAGTCTTAGGCCCCAGTCTCACGACGATTTTGCAGCAAATGATCATGCCTTAACTCCGAAGAGCAGTATTTTGTTACCCCAGCCGACCACGCCCCTGGAAGTGCACTTTAACTGCAGCATTTTGTACCACCACTAGAGGTTGTGTTAAAATACTTCTGTTATTGATGCACACTGATGCACACTTTTAACACCTCAAATGAGGTGTGACCCCAGAAAAATTGTACCAATTAGATCCGTACCCCCTTTTCTGCCACTTCCTGTAGTTCTGCCTTGGTAATCGTTTATGCTACTGAATTGGTGGCATACCGGCATGCCGGCACAATTTTTACTGGCGTTCCGCCTGCAATTACAATCGATTTTAAGAAGAAAAACTGCTACCTGGCTGCAACACAGGTATTCGCCACAAGGGGAAAAACAGGGAAAAGATGCGCAGTAAGCAAGTCAGGATGTATGCAGAGAAGTAAAATACTCCCCTGTCATCAAGGCACTAATTGCACATCAAACGTCAAGTGCCGCCTGAAAAAAATAGCACACATCATATTAAGATGCGCAGATAGCGGTAGTGAGACCAGGGCCTTAGTCATGCATGGAAGCAAAAGGAGGAGGAGAATTTATAGCAATACTTTGGATGAGCTATCAAAAATAATTAGAGATTGATTGTCCATGAGTGCCACTATACCCTAAATTCATTGTTTATCATTGAGTGCCACTACCTGAAAATCAGAAATTGGGAAAGTTACTATTGTTTTCCCCCAGAATCCTGTAGTAGGCATAGACAAGTTTCTACAATCCTCAAAGTAATTTTTGACACACTGTATCTTTTTAAAAGAAGAATGTTCTCCAAGTCTCACAGTCTGCCTTCATTGTTGAAAACAGAAGCCCTGAGAGACCGATCTTCTCAATACCATGATGGCCCCACACCCTTGTAAAGCACCAGGAAGTCCATTATGGAAATAACCAAAAATGATTTTCAGAAATAAAGCAGTCATTAAAAGAGATTTTAAGCTTCCAAACATGACCAAATAGCTGGCTACATTCAGGATAAAAATGAAATCATTTTATTTAAAAACAGATTTAAGTCGTTCACCAGCAGCAATATATTGGAGCGACTTCCTGAGAGGAAATAGTATGTCATAATTATCCCCAAGGATGCAATATGGAATATAAAGTGAGCATCTAATTGTTTAAATAATGTGACAGCACTGCTGTTGCGGCTGTTAATAATTTCTGCATCGGTCCAGGTCCACAAAGTGCTTTAAAATCTTCATTGCACTTTTCCTTTTTACAGCCTTGCCAGATAAGTCACTGCTGTTCCCACTTTACAGATGTGAAACTGAACGCATTCTTCAAAACTTGCAAAGGCATGGTGACAAAGGCACTGATGAGGAACCAATGGCCGTTCAACATCTGATTTTACATTTGGCTTTACATTCACTAAACAGGGATGGGTTTTCTTGCCCCAAAGTAAAGCAGCTGCATTTGGGGTCATCCATAATTATGACAATAATACAGACAGCAGGAGGGAGAGGAGGGAGTATTTACCCTTTCCGTTCTTTGAAGTATTCCTGAGGAACATTCCCTCTGACGCTGATTATGTGTTGTGGGGTGACACAAATAAATGATTCGCTGCTTCAGGTAAGAGGAATCTTGGGGGTGGGCAAGCTGGGAGACATACTGGGGGGAAGGGGAGGCTTCCACCTGACTGGGTACTGAGCACCATAATGTAGTGGCCTGGTAGAAAGAAAGCAGTAGATGTCTCCATTCTTCCTGTGCACCCAAAATGTCTGCAGAAGTTCTTCAGTTGATCAAAGAGCTATCTTTGAAATGAACTTCTCTCTGTTTGATGGCATTCCCTCTAAATAGAAAACAGTGGCTTTAGTTTAAAATGACCTTACAAAGCACAACAAATACCATGGACAGGAGAAATCAGGGATGGGTGGCTGTTCAGATGCCCTTGAACCACAGTTCTCATCATCCTTGGCCACTGGCTGTGCTGACCGGCTGATGGGACCTATAATGCAGCAACCTCTAGAAGGTCATGGATTTCCCACCCCAGTGTAAGCAACAGAAATACTTTTTTTTCTTTTTCTTTTTTTTTTAAAAAGCCCTGTAGATGGGTGAGGTGCTGCCTCAAGGCAGCATTTGTCCTATGGCATCCTCTAGTTTTCCCTGTGAGGTAACAAGTGTTACAACAGAAATACTTTTTGGATTTACACATTGCATAACTGGCATGCCTGAGGCCTATCAACCCTAAATTTGACTCAAAGCCCCCTAAAAGGGAATTGGGGTGCATAGCCGTGGAGGGACGAGTGAGATGGAAACACCTAAACTGAAGTCTAGAAAGACTCTCTCTCTCTCTCTCTGTCTCTCATGTGCGTGCATGCGCGCGCGCGTGCACACACACACACACACACACACACACACACACACACAGAGAGAGAGAGAGAGAGAGAGAGAGAGAGAGAGAGAACCTTCAAAGGGCCTACATTCCTTTGCCTTGCTTTGAAAGAGCTCCTATGTCTGGGGCAAGCACATATAAAGGAGATAAGAAACTGACTGCTTTTGTGTAGAGCAGATGAGGTTCTCCTGAACATGTGGCACCACTTCAGAGAAAAAGAGAGAGAAACTTTAATCAAGCTTTTTATTTATTTATTTATTTATTTATTTATTTATTTATTTATTTATTTATTTAAATGGTTTTACAGGAGCACAGAAGGCTGATCCTCCTCCCATCCCCTTTCCTAAGGTTGAGTCTTTTCTTTCCTTGGGGAAGGGCTTGCAGAGGGGTAGTGTAATCCCCATGCAATCTTGGTTCAGCCCCAAGGGCCAGGGCTAAGGAAAAGTAAAGCTGTGAGTAAGAGATTTGAGTTAGAAAGAGCAGGTGAGCTGGAGCAGGTGGAGCTCCTGTTGCCACTTTGACTGCTCTTGCGCTTGCCAACTTGGTCTAGGATAATTCCTATAAGTGACATCGGAGGTGAATCCTCATATTGAATTCATGTATATGCAATTGAACTGATACTTTACTCTTGGGTTTTGAAAACTGTGCATGCAAAGCTGATTCTTCTGTGTTGTGAACACCCAACCCAGTTGAGGATGACACCTTGGATTCTTATTTGAAATTGAATTCAAAGGGACACCTGAATTTTGCAATCCTATAAGCAACCTCTGTGTTGGTGCTGTGTTTGAGGAGATAATTGCACAAATTATTGAATGTTGTTGTTGTTGTTGCTGCTGCTGCTGCTGCTTTTGAAATGCTCATGTTTAGAAATGGGTGCTTTGGGCTTCATACGGATGGTGGGGGTGGGGATTAGAATCAGCTGGCCAGCATGCTTTCTGCTTGGTAGGAAGCATGAAGTGCCTATCACTACTCATGTTTTCTTCTATATAACTGTGAATAAGAAGAAAATCAATTTGTGGAACTGTGTTTGCAAGGTCCATCAATAGATTTCCAAGTCAACAAATAGACCCATAGAACTCAAAAGTGTTAAAGCACTGGTTGCTAGGGGAAAGGCTATGTGCATTGGAAGAGTCATAGGCAAGTGGTGTCTTCCTTGATTTTGCAGCTGTTGTTTCAACAACTGTCAAACTGTCTTGAGGTTGGCTTGTAAGGGTGGTCCCAGCGACGTCTGGCACAAATTCATGCTGTTTTTTAATGGGCATGCATGTACACATATGTTTCAGATCCTTGGCCTCATCTTTGTCCTTGAAAGGTCTCCCTGTCTTTAGCCCAATATTTTCTCCACAGCTACCCTTTTAATTAACCCCTTTCCCCCAACCCAATCTCCTCTGCCCTTCCTTGCCTTGTTCTTGGAAGGACTTGTAATTGGATTTCCCAACATTTACATTTTTAATTAAATGGAACCATGCCACCAATATGCTGGCGACATCCAGTGTGACTGCTCTTTGTCACCTAACATGGACAAAGCAGTCGACACCTTTGAACGCTATCTGACTCAATAATGGGCTGGTTAAGGGCGAGCACACTGAAATTAGATCCTGGCAAGGCAGAAGTGGTGCTTCTCAGAACACGCCTGCCTTTAATGTAATTTCAATTAATATCTGGATGTTTACTGCCTTAACTGAATTGCTAGGAGTTGCCTTCATGGGAAGTAAGCAAACAATAGTAATTTCAAAGGTTGTTCCGATCTCCAGGACACTGCCCATAGTCAAACAAACCAAAAGCAAAGTATTACATTGGTGGGAAATATGGATGGTTTCTAAAGCATCCTTACTAGAGATGGGCATGAAACAAAAAAAAATGGTGTTTCAGTTTTTCGTTTGTCGTTGAGAGGTCTGTTTCAGTTCGTTTCTGTTTGTCATGAATTTTGGAAAAATTTTGTTACCATTTTTCTTTTTTTCGTTTGTTGTTTCTACCCGCTTTTTGCACGATTTTAAAGCATTTCCATGCCCAGGCATCCCCCAACACCCCAGATCAAAGGGAAAACACTAAAAAAAATGGATGCTGGCAGAGACACAGTATAGACTAGGTATGCAGGGAGGCTGCAAAGGCAGTGGCGGGCGTTGCCCAGGGTGCAAGGCAGCCACAGGGTGACTGCACTGCAGGGCAAGGGAGGGTACTCACCGAGAGGTACACAGCACGCACACACACAGGGAGGCTGCAGGACTGAAGCTTAGAGTTGCAGAGACAGCAATCCCACCCTAACTCCCACCAGAGACTGCAAGGAGGACGGGGGCTGCCAGACCTTTTTATGCCCTCTGTGGCTGCCAGACCTGCCCGCCCAGTCTGCAACCTGGGCATGCTATTGGTTGAACATGATCCCATCACATGGCTTGCCTCCATTTTGTGGCTGGTATGACATCCATTTTAAAGGGAAAAGAAAAATACATTGTGATGGGAGAAGACAAAAATAAATGTTTTAAGGACCCCAACCCCCCCCGCCCGGTAGGTATTATCAGACAATATAAATAATTATCGCTGCATTTTTACGGATGTCCAGGGCGTTTTTTAACATTTAAAACAGC
Organism: Phrynocephalus forsythii; assembly: GCA_029282475.1. Classification (NCBI taxonomy): domain Eukaryota; kingdom Metazoa; phylum Chordata; class Lepidosauria; order Squamata; family Agamidae; genus Phrynocephalus; species Phrynocephalus forsythii. The sequence goes on along the minus strand of JAPFRF010000006.1, from coordinate 69,545,699 downwards.
TCATTTCATTTTGTGTCGCCATTAACGGAAACGAAACGTAACAACCACAATTTTCATGGTTCTGTTCGTTTCGTTGCATTTTCATCACAATTTTCATTTGTCGTTTCATTACGTAACGGAAACGAAAAAATGTTTGTTCTGTGCCCATCTCTAATCCTTACTACTAAAGAGATCAGCAGCTTAATGTGCCACCTGGACATCTTTTGAGGTCTCTTGTGCTGCAGGGACGTCCCCCAATTTGTCTAATAGGAGCTAAGGTTTTGTAATGTTAGATGACTGCCCAAACTCAACCAAGAAAATACTGTTCTTAAGTCCAGAATGTTTGAGAAAATGAAAGAGATTCTTTGTGGAACTCATTATGTTGCTGCACATCAGTGTATGGCCCTGGGATCTCCTGGGGTTCACTTAATAGGGTCCCTTTGCTTTGGATACAACACTGACAATATCCCCCCTACCTCTGCTTCCCACCAGAACCAATTCTCTTTCTCTGTTCTCTGATCCCCATTTAAGGTTTTGCTTCTGGCAAAGTGATCTTGCCATTTTCTCATAAGCAATTGAAAGTTACTGTTGTGAATTCTTTCGTTTATTCAGCAGATTTACAGAATGGCTTGGAAGCTCACATCAGCATGATGTCATAACCGCCTCAATCTGGCTGCAGAGCCAGAAGTTGAGAGTTCTGCTCCCCACTGTATCTCCTTGATGAAAGTTGGACTTGATGATCCCTGATGGTCCATCCTAGCTTTGCAGTTCTAAGAGTCTACAATTAAGTTGCAGCAGATCGTGGATTTCGTGAAAAGACAACAAATCCTTAGTTATTTCATCTGCCTGTCTGAGATATAGATACACAGATATATCAACATTCCAAGAAGAGGACAGGTACTTATGGGATTGTCTGCCTCAGTTGTCAAACAAAACAAAATGTTAACTGTTACCACACTTCTGATTTCAAATGACTTTTCCTTTAGAATAAGGCACCTTAAAAATCACTGTCTGGTTTTCAAAATGATTTATCTCAAGAATCCCCTCGGCCACACCCATTTTTAGCCACTGTGGTGCTTTTTCTTGCAACGGCCACTGGGGGTAGTTGTTTGTTTTTTTACATCGCTTCCTGCACCTCCCTTTGAAGCAATTTGGTGTTATTTGTGGACATAACAATTTCTTAACTGTTTTCCTTTCAAAAATAGCAGTTTAATCAAGTTACCATTGCTAGGTATCTGCTTAAGTCTGAACTGGGGCGGGAGGGTGGGCAAGTTGGGGCGCGGAGGGATCCGAGAGGGCGGTGACGTGGTTTATGAGACGCTGCCGGCCGAGCAGCTGTGTTCAGTGTGAGGAGGACTACCGAGCAGTTAGGTGGTGGGAGCGGGTGCCTGAGAAGGCTGCCACCTCTCTCGCGCGTGCAGTACTGTCTGGTTTTCAAATGGCTGATCAGCTGACAGAAGAGCAGATTGCAGAATTCAAGGAAGCCTTTTCACTATTTGACAAGGATGGAGATGGCACCATAACAACAAAAGAGCTAGGGACAGTGATGAGGTCATTTTACAGGACATGATCAATGAAGTAGATGCTGATGGCAATGGCACAATTGACTTCCCTGAATTTTTGACAATGATGGCAAGAAAAATGAAGGACACAGACAGCGAAGAGGAAATTAGAGAAGCATTCCGTGTATTTGATAAGGATGGTAATGGTTATATTAGTGCTGCAGAACTTCGTCATGTGATGACAAATCTTGGAGAGAAATTAACAGATGAAGAAGTTGATGAGATGATTAGAGAAGCAGATATTGATGGTGATGGTCAAGTAAACTATGAAGAGTTTGTACAAATGATGACAGCAAAGTGAAGACACTGTACAGAATGTGTTAAATTTCTTGTACAAATTGTTTATTTGCCTTTTTCTCTGTTTGTAACTTATCTGTAAAAGGTTTTCCCCAACTGTCGAGAGAATATGCATGTATAGTAACAAACTCATTCCTCCATGTTTTCCCCTTTTATCTGTCATCCTGATATTTTGGGAAAATGATCAAAGTAACAAATGTTTGCTTGTGGCTTACTCTGGATATTTAAGCCCTTCCACAGTTCTTAAACTAGATGGTGTTGGTTGAACGAGGGGACATCTAGGTTATTCCTGTTTAAATTAGTTATTTTAGGAAACTTAGCATGTTGTTGAAATGTAGTCTTAACTCTGTGGACTATGTACAGTCAACAATATGGAACTTAAAAGTTTGCACTATTGCAAAACGGGTGTATTATCCAGGTACTCGTACACTATTTTTTGTACTCCTGGTCCTGTACCAGAAGACATTTTCTTCTATGGTTACTATGCTTTTAAAACCTTTTGTTCAGCCACTTATTTTCAAAACAATCCGCTTATGGCACAACTTGCCTCAAATCCATTCCAAGTGCGAACTGCAGAATCGCTATTACAACCACATGACCCCTGGAGGAGAAAAGGCGACCCAAAATAAAAAGCGGCTGCTCGCGGAAGTGCGATAGCGGTCAAAAATATGACTGGCTATTGGTAAGGTACATCTTCACAGGAAGGGATTCTAAAAATTAGAGAATTCTATGGAAAACCAGTTGATTATCAAGCAAATCTGAAACATACAATTCTGTCCAAATTCTATTGTTATGTTTTAACACCACAACTGAATTGTATGCACTGCTTAAAATGCATCATTCATATCAGCAGACTTAAAATGCGTTCATGAAAACAGCTTACCCTATGGCTTTCTTAGTATTCAACAAGGCCTGTATTATCCTATAAGCAAGCAAGAACACCTTTATTTAAAACAAGGGTCTCCCTCTGCTTGGCTAAGAATCCTCTCGAAACCTCAAGTGTGAGTATCATGTAAATAACTGATTCTTAAACTCTGTCATGCAGATTTCTGATGTGTTTGGAGTAATGTCTTTCTGTAATTAACATCTGTTTTGCATGCCACATTTAAAAGCCCGGCTTTTATGAATTGAAGATCTGACTTTGAACAAGGAGAAGAAATATGTCAAATATTTGCTCAGCTGAAACGAAAGCTCGCCCTATGAAATTTTTACAAAAAGGGGCCAGGCTGAACTGTGTGTGCATTCCCCTCCTTCATGTTGATTTTATATTTCTGTGTGTCAACGTTCGTTGCGATCTGAGGACATCTTTATTCTTTGTCAAAACTGTAACATTCTCATGACACTCCGGATGTCTTACTTGTCTTGCTCATTTGCCACAATAGAAGCGGTCCCTTCAAAACACCATCTCGCAAGCAAGTAAGTCCTCTACGTGGAATTCTTCTGTTGGCATGTTTAGCAACCATTCCAGTTTCTTTCCACACAGTAAGATTAGGCAACATCCCAGTACTGGATCATGTTCCCCTTTGCCCTGTCACACCCTCCTTCTGCTCAGTTTTCTCCACGTTCTTTCAGAGGCCCCTTCTCCTGCTCTTGATACCATCTCTGGCACATGAAAACATGCCTCAAGCACCAGGAATTGAGATTCAGATAATCCTTCCAAGCAGGGGATTGGGCAGGAATGGATTTATTAATTGCACAGTAGAGGGCAACAGAGATCTTTAATCTGTGTGACCTGAAGAGGTTTCTTCTCTTTGAGTCAGACCAATATGGGCCAAGCCCACAAAATACACAAAGCAGTCTAGGGCAGAGGATGAGAAAATCAATACAATCATTCACTTACTGTAGCCTGGCTGGTGGGTCCTGGGAATTAATCACTCTTCACAAATTCTCCTCTGGCAAGAGAAGAGTTCTATTGCTGACTAGAGTTAATATTACCTAGATGCCCTAAGCACATCCGATCTCGCTTGATTTCGGAAGCTAAGTAGGGTCGGCCCTGGTTAGTACTTGGATGGGTGACCACCAGGGAATACCAGGTGCTGTAGGCGCCTGGAGTAGGAACTGGCAAGCCACTCCAGTACTCCTGCCAAGAAGACTCCATGGACATAGAGTCGCTCACAACTGTAACGACACAACACACACAGAGTTAATATTACAGCTCTCGCCTTCTGCATTCAGTTTCACTCCAGCCCCACCCTCGCCATGTACACTGCTTTTAGGTACCTGAAAGAGTATAATTTCAACACTAATCATCTAAAGCAATAGATTATATCCATGAAAGTTCCTGCTGTAATAAATCTGTCCATCTCCAGTGTGGTACCAAACCCGTTGCTGTCTTTCTGAAGAGCACCCTAATCCTAGTCGTCCTTTTCCATGGCCACCTGCTGCCCAAATGAACTTTTGTCCAATAGAGAATGAGGTAGCCGCCACATTCAAAGTCATTTCAAGCTAAAAAGAATAACATATGCCAAAATGCCCTTTATGAGCCTCCCCTCTCCATTCACATTGAGAAACGTAAGGTGCCAAATGCCAGTTAGGGACTCTGGTGTCCATCTAGCTTTTCCCCTAGTATACACAGTGTAAAGCAGGCATGTCCAAAGTCAGACCCAGGGCCCAAATGCGGCCCGTTTTCAAATTTAGAGCGGCCCTCTCCCCACCGGCTCAGCCTGTCACGCATTCCTGCCATCTGGCCCCTCTCCATACCGGATGGAGATGTGAGCTGCAGTTTTACGGTTTGCCTGCCCTCCCTGCCTCTGTCCACCCACCCACCCCCAGGCACCTGCCCAGCCTACCCACCCCTGGTTCCCTTGCTGCAGCGTCCTCCCTGCATCCTTGCATGTTATAGAGACTTGTCCAAATTATGGCCCAGGGGCCAAATGTGGCTGAATGGTCAGCCCCCACACATTTTCACCTCACCAAATCTGGCCCTCCTTGCAAAAAGTTTGGACACCCCTGGTGTAAAGGTTCTTCTTTCCTGTTTTACTGTACATACTTAATAGCTTCCTTCCTCCACACTGTTTTCAACTTTGCCTTTACAAAGCTAGGAGGTGGCAGCATTTGTGCATTTGTGTCTTAAGGGAGTTGTGTGCCACACAGCCTGCTTGAATACCCAAAGCCTTAACATATAGGGAAGAACAATTCTTCATCACTAGCACTAAAAATGTCAGCTATCAAAATATGATTTTTGTACATGAAACAGGATGAAGCATCCTGCTGTTCTTTGCCCAGTCAGAAACATACCCTGGAGTGGTCCTGATTTTCATCAAAATCCTTACCTGGACTCTTAAACTGGATTGCCTTCCTTTTTATGAAGGCTAATTTGTCACTCAATGATGCTTAAGCCATCTTGAAGCTACACTTAAGGAAATGAGACACAGAAAGATTATCTAAGCATTCAGCACCAGAGACTGAGACCTTAGCTGCATCTCTCTCTCTCTCTCTCTCTCTCTCTCTCTCTCTCTCTCTCTCTCTCTCTCTCTCTCTCTCTCTCTCTCTCTCTCTCTCTCTCTCTTCCTGAATAATAAACTCTGACAGCCAGATGAAATTCATTTCGTTTGGAGCTAGGCTTAACTAGGATCAGGCAGCAATATGAGCAGAAAGAAAAGAAGAATACAGGGGTTGCTTGGACAAAGTAAATTCCATCATTATAGAATGTGTCTTTCTCCCTTGCCCCTTTGTACACCAGTTCCCAGGATCCTCTGCTCCAGCAGTTCCACCTGTCCAACCTGCACCTAAATTGTGCTCAGCTGGGAAAAGCTGAGCTCAAACTCCCTACCAATGCCTGGGCAGCATCCTAGAGCAGTGGTGGCAAAACTTCACCACTGCAGATGTTTTGGACCACTCCCAGAATTCTGAGCCTAGATTGCCAATGACAAAGGACTGTTGGAGATGTGGTCCAAAACATCTGGAGTGTCAAAGGTTCACCACCACTGTCCTAGAGTGTAACCTATTCTTGGCCATGAAGCCTTCCAGCCCAGCCTTTCTTCAGCTGAGAGCAATTTAGGTGTGGGTCTGGTCGGTGAAATGCTCAGCATGTAGATTCTGTGATGTGGAGCCCCCGTCAAATATGGCACATGCCTTCCAGGTCAGTTGTCCAGTAAAAAAGCTGGTTTCAAGATGGCGGGCGGCAGCAGCAGCCGCGTGGGATGGCTGCGCCGGTGTGCTTTATTTTTTCATTTTTTACTTGCTGCTATGTTTTAATTTTATTTCTTGGGGCTCGCCAGGTTTGCGGAGGGGGATTTTAAGGGGGGCTCGTCCGAGGCTAAAGATTGAAGCTATCTATTGAAATGCCAAAACACCAAAACGGTATGAGCGCTCCCCACACACTCCTTTCTCCAGACTTGTTACCTCCTTTCTCTGGACTTGTTACCCCCCCCACCTACTTTCTCCGGACTTGTTACCTGCCTGTTTGTCCCTTGGCTGGTTCCCTTGGGGGCTTCCCCCCGGTGAGGGCTTGCCCGTTTGGAGCGGCCTGTCCATTTGGAGTGGCAGCTTGGTGCTGGTGTTGGGTCCCCTGCGGCCTGGAGCGCGGCCTGGTCCATCGTTGAGAGGCTCGCCATGGAGCTTGCTGGGATGCGCCCCGTTGTGCAGCTCGTTGTCAACCGCCGCCGCCGCGCTTCGTCCCCGCCGCTCTTCGCCTCCTCTGCAGCATTGTTCGACCGCAGCATGGCGGTCCCGCGTCTGAACTGTTGCAGGCAGGCGCGGGATTCCTGCCCCGGAGGCCGCCGCCGCTGCTCTGCGACTCAAGGGCACCACCGCTGCCCTACGGCCCACCGCCTACCACCACCTCGGCGCAGGGATCCTGCCCCAGAGGCCGCCACCGCCACCGCTGCCCTGCAGCCCGCCGCCTATCATCTTTGCCGGTGCAGGGAATCTGCCCGGAGGCCGTTGCCGCCACCGCTGCCCTGTGGCCCAGCGCCTACCACTACCGTTGGCGCGGGGATCCTTCCCCGGAGGCCGCTGCCGTCGCCGCTGCCCGGCGACCCACTGCCTACCATCATCGTCGGCTGCTGGTGATTCCTGCCTCTCTGCCTTTTCCTGCCCTGCCTGTCAGTTTCAGTTGCCAGAATGCAACTGCTTGCCCTGATGGGCTGTCTTTGAGGACTCGACTGGTGTGTGTGGGGGGTCTGGATCTAGGGGGGGTTGTAACATCTTGTTTTTATGCTGAATCCCTCGCTCTCTGCTGCGGCTTGTCTCTAACCATCTGTGGCTGCTCCTGAGGAATGGATGAGCTATTCCATCTTCGACCCCCAGGGACGCCTGTCCACTTTTGAAAGCAACAGATGGACTTGAGTTGCGGTCGTCATGGCGGGTTGTTGCCCTCCTTAAACTGGCTCTTATGTTTTCCTCCCCATTGTGGCCCAGGACTGTGTTCAATCCATCTGCTGCCACCCGATTGACTACTAGTCATTTCCGTCGTACATTCCCCCCTGCTTAGTCTTAGACTCTGGACTTGCCATCTTGCTCTCCCTACCCTCCTCCTGCTGGCTTCTCCTTGGACTGCTGAGGGGCTGGGGGTGCAGAGCTTTTCCATCCTGCCTCCCCCCTCTCCCCGCTGGCCTTTCCTTAGACTGCGGAAGGGTTTGGGGGTGTGGAGCTTCTCCATCTTGCTCCCCCCCTCTCCCCGCTGGCTTCTCTTTGGACTGCTGTGGGGTTTGGGGGTGCAGAGCTTTTCCAACATGCTCCCCCCACCCTCTCCCCGCTGGCCTTTCCTTGGACTGCTAAGGGGCTTGGGGGTGCGGAGCGCTTCCACTCTGTTCCCCCACCCTCTCCCCGCTGGCCTCTCCTTGGACTGCTGAGGGGTTTGGGAGTGTGGTGCTTTTCCATCTTGCCCCCCCCCCAACCTCTGCTGTTCTATTTCAGTCGCTTCGCTCCACGGAGGACCTGGACAGTGCTGGCTGCCCTTGCCACTCGGACTTTTCGACGGACTCGGCCTTGCTGGCCTGCTACCGAGCAGGCCTGGGCCAAATTGGGCCTTGAGGCCGTTGTCGGACCACCCTGGCGGCCGCTGGCCTAACCCTATGCCATCTGCCAATGCCGTCCTAGCCTCTCACCATCTGCCGGTCTCAATTTTTCCATCTTGGCTTTTGCCCTTTCCACTTCTGTATAGGACCCCCACACTGTTAATACCGTATCCCCTCCTTTGCCTTGGCGGTGCCTTATTTTATGTTTTTGCTTTCATTTTATTGGTTGGTTTGGGGGGTTTACTTGGTATATTGCACTGTATATTGCATTTTGTTTTGCTTTGTATTTTGTTCTGTTGTATTTTTCTTATTTTGTACTGTATATTATTTTTCACTTTATCTTTAGTTGTTGTTGCTGTATTCGTATTTTTTTGTTGTTGTTCCAGTCGCCATGTTGGCAGGGACCCGTATCTCAGTGGTTTCTGGCTGTGGGAGATATGCTTTGGGCGGAGGGATTGTTCGGGTAAGAAGAACTCGGGCCAGGCACCTCCTGCCTGTCCCCCGTTCTGATCCTTTCGCTCACCGCCATGTGCCAGGGTGCCATCCCACCAGTGCCTCCAACCTGTCCTGCCTCCTGATTAATGCCAGGGCAGCTCATAATAAGACCCCTCTCATCCTCGACTCGATCTTGGATGAGCAAGCCGACCTGGCATGTATTACTGAGACCCGGGTGGGTGCAGAGGGTGGGGTTTCCCTCTCCCTTTTGTGCCCCCCTGGGTTTCAGGTACAGTGGGTGGGCAGATGGGAGGGTAGGGGTGGTGGGGTGGCCATCGTTTACAGGGAATCCCTTTACGTTAGCAGTTCTGCGACAATGGTGTGTCCTGGGGTCGAATGCCTCCATCTATCAGTGGGTCAGTGAGATAAGTTTGGCATTGTGCTGGTGTACCGTGCTCCCCGCAACCCAGCACAATCCCTCCCAGAGATCGCTGAGTTCGTCTCGCCTGCTTTGTTGAGATCCCCCCGCCTTCTGGTGGTTGGGGACTTCAACTTGCATGCCAAGGAGGAACTCTCTGGTGCGGCTCTGAAATTCATGGAATCCATGACTTCCATGAACTTATCTCAGCCCTCATAGAGCTGGCCATCCCCTAGACCTGGTGTTTTCCTCCATGTCGTCAGATTCGTGTCTGGGGGTTAGGGGTATTTTGCCCCTGCCCGTGTCATGTTCGGACCACCACCTGCTAAAATTTTCCCCCTCGCGGGGAGCGCCAGCCATACATCTGGGCCTGCCCCCATAGGCTTCTGGACCCTGCCAGGTTCATGGAAGCCTTCAGGGAGCTTTCTGGCAGTCTGACAGACGATCCGGTCGATGCCCTGGTGGAGAGGTGGTATGTGGGTACCACTGGGGCGGTGGACTGGATCGCCCCCAAGCGCCTCCTGCGCTGTGGAGACCGCTCCTCTCCATGGTATACGGCTGAGTTGCAGTCGATGAAACAAGAACGCAGGAGACTGGAGGTCATTTGGAGGGCAAGCCGGACAGAAGAGAATAGGGCTGCTCTCAAGCAGCTGACTGGCCGCTACCTTCGTGCGATCAGGGACACTAAAAGATCTTATGTCTCCCTGAGAATTGGCGAGGCCTCGAACCGCCAGGCAGAGTTGTTCCGGGTGGTTCGGGACCTCGCCAATCCCAGTCAGCTGAGGCCTCCTCCTAGTGATTTCACTAGTGAGCAATTCGCAGCCCACTTTAGATCTAAAATAGAGGCCATCCACTCCGACTTGCCCCCCAGTTGCTCTAGTCCACCCTCTGAGATCTCTGCAGCCTCACCCCTCCGTTCTCCCCTCTTGGATGAGTTTGGGCCAGTGTCTCCGGCAGAGGCCTCCAGAGCCATGGCTTGTTGCCGGCCGGCAGCCACTCCCTTTGACCCTTGCCCAGCCTGGCTTATTAAATCTGCCAAAGGGAACATGCCTGAGTGGGTTTCCACTATTGCCACGGCCTCTTTTAGGGAGGGATGCTTCCCTGCCTGCCTAAAGGAGACCGTGGTGAAACCCACTCTGAAAAAACCTGGCATGGCATTGGACGATTTATCCAGCTATCATCCGATTGCCATTGTTTCCTTCCTGGGCAAGGTTGTCGAGAGGGTGGCTGCTGTCAGGCTTCAGTCATATGTGGAGGTAATTCGTATGCTGGACCCCTTCCAGTCTGGATTCAGACCTCTTTGCGGAACCGAGACTGCCCTGGTCGCTCTGCTGGATGACCTCCTCAGGGAGGCCGACAGGGGGTGTTCCTCCCTGTTGGTTCTCCTTGATCTGTCAGCTGCCTTTGATACCGTCGACCACGGTAACCTACTGGTCTGGCTTGCGGAGGCGGGAATTGGTCGTCAGGCCTTGGCCTGGCTCCGTTCCTTCCTTGGCGGCCGGACTCAGCGGGTTCAGCTGGGTGATGATTTGTCGGCTCCTTGGACTCTCCCTTGTGGGGTGCCCCAGGGGTCGGCAATCTCACCCATGCTGTTCAATGTTTACATGAGGCCGCTGGCGGAGGTCATCAGGAGATTTGGAGTTCACTGTCATCAGTACGCTGATGACACGCAGCTCTATCTCTCCTTTTCGTCGTCTGCAGTGGAGGCAGTTCGCTCCCTTGATCTGTGTCTGGAGGCCGTTCTGGAATGGACCAGAGATAACCGGCTCAAGCTGAATCCGGAGAAGACGAAGGTTCTGTTCTTCGGGGTGCTCTCGTCTGGGTACAGTGGCCCCTTAACTAAGCTGGGGAGTGTTTCCCTCCTGCCTACAGACAGGGCCAGGAATCTGGGCGTGGTCCTGGACTCAGCCCTCTCCCTGGAAGCCCAGGTGATGGCTGCTTCCAGGGCCGCTTTTATCCACCTCCGCAGGATTGCCCAGCTCCGCCAGTACCTCGATGAGTCCTCCCTGAGGACAGTAGTGCAGGCCCTGGTGATCTCGAGGATCGACTACTGCAATGCCCTCTACATGGGGTTGCCCTTGACCCTGGTCCAGAGGTTACAGGGGGTGCAAAATGCGGCGGCCAGGCTGGTGGTGGGTGCCCGTAGATACGAGCACATCACCCCAGACCTGGCTCACTTGCATTGGCTCCCCGTTGTCCTCCGGATCAGGTTCAAAGTCCTGGTTTTGACTTTCAAAGCCCTCCACAGCCTGGGACCAGAGTACCTGGCAGAGCATCTCTCTCAAAGGTCAACCGGGTCCAAACCCACGAGACTGGCGCAGGCGCGCTCACTGAGGGTGGCCACACCCAGAGAGGCGCGGAAATCGCATATGCGAGACCGCGCCTTCTCTGTGGTGGGCCCCATGCTTTGGAATCATCTCCCCAGTGAGCTGCACCTGACAAAGTCCCTGCCCGCCTTCAAGAAGGCCTTGAAGACCCACCTCTTCAGGGAGGCGTTTGGTGACCTTTTCAGTTAGTTAGGATCTTTTTTTTTGTTCCTTCCCTTGCTTTACTCTGCATGGGTCTTGCCGCCATCTTGCCCCCCTGAATTAACTATGTCTGGTCTTGCCTTTCTGTTTGTGTTTTTATTACCTGTTTTTATTGTTGTAAGCCACCCAGAGTTCCCAGTGGGAAGATGGGTGGGATACTATATAAATAAATAAATACTATTCAATATTATCAGTAAAGTAGCTACCTCCCACCCCCAAGCCCTTAAATTCTGCATGCAATATCCAGCAACATCCTTTTCTCCCACAGGAAGTGCCCCATTGACGGAATTTCTGTTTCCTGCACAATTCCAGGTGGCGCAGGTGTCCTGTAGGAGCATAAGAGACTTACCAATCCTAATGATAGCACAGCTGAAGAAGTTGATGGCCTACTACTAAGTTTTCTGCCATCAGAATAATTAACACAAACAAACAATGTTCTTGGGTAAATTAAGGCCAAAACTTTATTAATCACAGCAGCCGTTATTTTAGCCAGGCATTGGGTAGGAACCAAACATTGAGGGACCCGACTGCCCCTCAATGCCTGTCACCGTCTCCCAGTGAGATTCCACTGGTGGGAACTCCAGGATACCACATGGATGTAGGTCACTTCATGGTACTGCTATGGTCCAGGGGTGACAACTTCCTTCCCCACCCTGTTTACCCATGTACCTCCTCCCAGGTATCCCATGTCTCTGCCTGCTACCTGTGGACTGATGGAACCCTCCCAATGCCTGGAAAAACACCAGAAAGTTGTGAAATACAGACCATAAACATAAACCATTAATAGCCGAGGGAGGGACGGTGGGTCATGCGTCTTCAGTGAGACTGAGGATCCAAGCCCCATCTCAACCTATTTAAATCCCCAGCCAGCACACCAGATGGACGTCATCAACATCCAAGATGTCATCATCATCTGGCTTCAGCCCCTGACCCCACTTACCCATGGGCCAATCCCTCTTCTCCTCTTCACTCGGGGCTCTTTCCCCCCTTTTCAGTGTTGTGTGTGTAGCAAATGACTGTGCATAGGCTGTCTTCATTACATATAACTAGAACCGTGTAAGAACAGCCCCACTGTCTGAACAAACATATGCATGTGAACTATTTGCTTACACCCTATAACAGTGATGGCGAACCTTTAGAGACTGAGTGCCCAAACTGCAAAACTCAGTTATTTTTCGCAAACTGCCAATACGGCAATTTATCCTGAATACAGTGGTACCCCAGGTTACAAATGCTCCAGACCATGGGAAATTTAAAAACCCAGCTGCAGCCACGGCTGGTGCTAGGTTTTTTTTTTCTTGCGCCCTAGGCAAGGGGCGGTGGGGGAGCAGGGCAGGGGGTGGGGTGGGGGAGGTGGGTGGGCAGGGTGGTGGCAGGGGACGGGGGTGAGGCAGCGGGGGCGCGGATGGCAGGGGATGGCAACAGGTGCGAGGGGCGGCGATGGGTGCGGGGGCAGGGGGCGGGGGACGGCAGGGGGGGCAGGGGCGACAGGCTGTCCAGCGCCCTCTCTCCATTTTGGCGCCCTAGACAACTGCCTAGTTCGCCTTAATGGAAGCGCTGGCCCTGGCTGCAGCCATGGGAAATTTAAAGAACTGCTCTTCAAGCCTCTCTTTCCCAAAGAGTAGCACCCCATCCGCTTCTCTGCCCTGGGCTGCTATACCATTCGGGAAAGCCAGATGGTAGTGGCAGCGGCTTGTGGGCTTGTTCATAGCCCCAGTTTACTCTCCAGACACGCTGTTGTGGGCATCCCAAAAGTGGCGTGGCTAGAGAGTAAACGGGGGCTATGAAGGAGCCCGCAAACTACCTACCCTTCACCAGGCTCTCTTCACGGAGCCATTGTGGCAGTCTCGAAACGGCTCTGTGAAGAAAGATGGGCGAAGGGGAGGCAGTGGTTTGTGGGCTCCTTTGTAGCCCCAATTTACTCTCCAGCCACGACGCTTTTGGGATGCCAAGAGTGGCGTGGCTGGAGAGTAAACTGGAGCTAAGAATGAGCCCACAAGCCACTGCCTCCCCTTTCCCCACCTCTCTATCCAGTCCACAGTGGCACGCTCTGAGCAGAGGAGGAAGTGTTGTGGCTGTGAAGGGGCGATATCAAGAGTCCACAGAAAGGGCTGCATGTGCCACCTTTGGCATCCGTGCCATAGATTCGACAACACTGCCCTATACTGAGCTAAATGTGCCCATATTTGAAGCAGTACTTGTAATCTGTCCTTACAACTACCATTTGATCTGCAGGTAACTCAACATTATTATGGCTATTCTGACTTTGGCAGTGGTAGGTCAAACACACCTATGCTGTGCTGCATTGTCACAGCCCTGCTGGATGAGTCTTACAGCAAGGACGAACCACTAAAAGTGCTAGAAAGCTGAACACTATCCAGTGGAACAAAAGAAAAAAAAGCAGGCAGAGAAAAAAGCAATAGTAGCAAATAATGAAACATACAGAAAATTTCAAAAACAATTAAGCATTAACTTTGTTACAGATTTGATTGTCACAGTATTCCTTATTTTTGTTGTTACAAATACTTGTTTCTTTTAAACCTGTATATCTTGTTCATACAGAAAGCAAAAAAAAAGTTTAGGAATTTACCAATAAAAATCTAAACTTATTTGACTGAACTTCTTTGACATAGCTGCCATAAAATGCAGACTATTGCAATATGCAGAGCATATTGTAGAAGTCAAGGGGTTAGGAAGTTCCTACACAACACATGTTAACTCTAAACACTGGATGTCTGCCAAGCTGCCCAGGTTCCAAGAAGTGTTCTTTCAACATTCTAGGGGTATGTTCTAAACCTTAAAGTGAGATTTAAGGATATTTTTACATCAGCCAGGACCTTAGGATCAGGGAGGCCATTCATGTGTGTAAAGAAAATCCATCTCTCAACAGGGGTTGAAAACTTAGGCACAATCTGTCTCCTGTTTATCATGCTGCCTTTTCATCTATCCCCAGGAAAAGGAGGACCACTTTACATCTCCACCAGGAAGGCCACTGCTAGTGGCCCATGTTTCATGGGTGTTGGAACAGCCGCAGATATTTCGCACATACTTGGCCATTGTCCATATAAAGAGTCTATTCAAACCATGGTGAAGTGAAACCAAAGCTGAGTATAAATTGGAAGTCTATCAAACTTCCTCAGACTGAAGAAGCTAATTGGATGAGTAGTGAAACATTTCAATCTGACAAGAAAAGAAGTCCAGTTGTGATGACTCAACACCCAGACCTTGCTCTGAATGCATTATTAGCATACTATAGTATGAGGTCCATAGTATAGTGATCCGGCCCATTCTTAAAAGACCAGTGTGGAGGGAGTGACCCTTCAGCTGGCGGATCGAGTGAGGAGTCTGGGCGTTGTCCTGGACCCAGCTCTGTCCCTGGAAGCCCAGGTGGCAGCGGTGTCCAGGGCAGCCTTTTATCAGCTTAGGTTAATCACCCAGATTCGCCTGTACCTTGACGTGGATTCCCTCAGGATGGTAGTGCAGACGTTGGTGATCTCACGGATCAACTACTGTAATGCCCTCTACATGGGGTTGCCCTTGACCCTTGTCCGGTGTTTGCTGCGGGTACAGAATGCAGCGGCCAGGCTGGTGGTAGGTGCGAGCAGGTACGCCCGCATCACCCCCATCCTGGACCGCTTGCACTGGTTGCCCGTTGCTTCCTGGATAAGGTTCAAGGTCATGGTTTTGGTTTACAAAACCCTCCATGGCTTGGGACCTATCTATCTGGCAGAGCGGATCTCCCAGGGATTAACCTCGTCCCGACCAACCAGAGCTTCATCCTCCCTCTCTCTCAGAGTGCTGACACCGAGAGAGGCCCCTAGGGCTTCGACCCAGAGCCAGGCCTTTTCGGTGGTGGGCCCGTTTTATTGGAACAAACTGCCAGCTGAGATTAGGCAGGCGGAGTCGTTGCTGGCCTTTAGAAGGGCCTTAAAAACCCGGCTCTTCAGGCAATGCTTTGGGGGGCCCTGAGCACTCCCCCCCCACTGCTGCTGGCACCAGTTTCTCAGTCTTCTTGACAGACCTGGCTTTGACTTTGATTTGTCTTGTTCAGTGGTGCTATGTTTATTTTATCTGTTATCTTCTTAGTATTTTTATATGGTATTGGATGTTGGGTTGTATCTGCTAGGTTTGTTCTGTGGTTGTGTTGGGCAGTCACTGTTGGGTGACGTGTTGTACACTGCCCAGAGTTCCCTTCGGGAAAATTGGGCGGTCAATAAGTGAAATAAATAAATAAATAAATAAATAAATAAATAAATAAATAAATAAATAAATAAATAAATAAATGTAGTCTTGAACTTAATAAAAGACTTGCAATTTATTTATTTATTGTTTTCCTTTTTGTTTTGTTTTTTTGAACTCTTGCCTGGTTTAAAGGTGCCAGATGCTAAATTTCCTACAGAATATACTTCTGCATCATTGAAAGGTTATCCGCACCAAACAAGGCAATAGGAATCAGGCTGGTATGATAGACTTAGTAAAGGGAGATTCTTCATTTGCTTGAAACTATACCATATATGGGCCTCTGCTTAGAAAAGGCAGATCTATATAGGCTTAAGCTAAACAGCCAAACTAGAAATGGCAATGTAGCAAGGATAGATTTTGGTGAGCCCTGATTCTAGGGCAGTGATGGTGAACCTTTTAGAGACCGAGTGCGCAAACTGTGATTCAAAACCCACTTATTTTTCACAAAGTGCCAATATGGCATTTTGGCGGTCTTGAAACAACTCCATGAAGAAAGCTCTTGGCATCCCCAAAGGGGCGTGGCTGGAGGGTACACTGGGGCTACGAAGGAGTCCACAAACCGCTGCCTCCCCTTTTCCCAGCTCTCTTCATGGAACCATTTTGACAGTCTCAAAACAGTTCTGTGAAGGGAGCCAGGCAAAGGGGAGGCAGTGGCTTGTGAGCTCCTTCATAGCACCAGTTTAGTCTCCAACCATGCCGCTCTGGGCATCCCAAAAACTGTGACTATGGAGCCCACAATCAACTGCCTCCCCTTCACCCACCTCTCTGCATGGAGCACAGTGGTGTGCTCTGAGTGGAGGGGGAAGTGCCATGGCAGTGAAGAGGCAATGTCGCATGGCCCAGAAAGGGCTCCACATGCCACCTTTGGCACCCATGCCATAGATTTGCCAGCACTGTTCTAGGGCATAAATATTTGTCATATGATGAAACATGGCCAGATATCCAAGTAAGTTGTCATTGTCTTCTATCTGTTCTGTCATGTCCAACTCTTGGTCACTATGTGGATTGATGCTCACTATGCTCTGTGGGTAAATATCCTTATGCAATTGTAATCTGCAAGCCACATGTTTGAATACTAAAAGAGATATAGGGTCCTCAAGCTACTGATTAATAAAAAGTGGCCATTTACCCTTCCAGCATTGCAATATCGTCACTTAGCCACTATATAAAGGGACAGGGCATCAATTTCTGTTGATAATTAGTTAATCTCCATGAAACAGGCAGGCAGTTTAGCATCTATAAAATTCAGTGATTGTTCCAGTGCTAAATTAATTCACATAATAGTTCACCAGATGGAAGCCAGGCCTAGGCAGAACATATGTTTAAGAAATGCACCAGACTATCTTACATATGAATGGCACTACAAAAGCTCAAGGCAAATTTCTAGTTGTGCAGTCATGAAGAGGGGAATTTCACCTGTCGAATGTTCACTGTTGGTGCAACAATTAGATATGCAAGCTCCACCCATAAATAAAGCTGTTTGGCAGTGGAATATGCTGCCACGGAGGGTGGTGGACTCTCCTTCATTTGAGGTTTTTAAGCAGAAGCTGGATGGCCATCTGTCGGAAATATTGTGATGGGGTTACTGCATGGCAAGGGGTTGGACTGGATGGCCCTTGAGGTCTCTTCCAACTCTATGATTCTATGATTATATCTACAACTATGCAGTATTTAGACAAGGAGATCAAAATAAATGCCTTACACATTTGAACCTACATCTAAGAGATTATGGAGTCCAGTGGTAATCCTTAGGCAATTCAGTAATTCGAATCAGGTCATCTGTTGCTCTGCCCAGACATTTTAGGCCTTTGGTGTTGTGGTTCTAATCAGGCCCCCCAATGACTCATGGAGGACTCATCACTGAATTATGGTTGTCTTATACATGTTTATTTAGAGTTGAATGTGAAACTCTTGGCTTTGTTTTCCTTGCATTTCTCAGAAGCCCGTAGCCTTCTTTTTTGTCCATTATTTTCCTAAGGCATGCATTTCAACCCTTTCTTTCTTTCTTTCTTTCTTTCTTTCTTTCTTTCTTTCTTTCTTTCTTTCTTTCTTTCTTTCTTTCTTTCTTTCTTTCTTTCTTTCTTTCTTTCTTTCTTTCTTTCTTTTGAGGCATGGATTCACCCATTTTTCCCAAGTACAATAGTACCTTGTATAACGTAATTAATTCGTTCCAAAATAAATTACGTTTTACAAATTTTCCGTTGTACAAATTGAAATTTCCCATAGGAATGCATTGAAAACAGATTTAATCCATTCCAATGCATACCCAAGACCAGGGCTGTCCAATGTGCCGCTGCCATGGAGCTTGTGTGTGTGTGTGTGTGTGTGTGTGTGTGTGTGTGTGTGTGTGTGTGTGTGTGTGTGTGTGTGTGTGTGTAAGGGAAATGCCTTCCAACTGTGCGGGGAGAAGGGAACGGGGCTGGCCAGGAGGGCTTTCCACCCCTCTGCAGAAGTGGTGGAGCGGGTGGCGGGGCTTGGGAAGGAGACCTCTCTGGGGCGGGGGCTTTCCGGCCCAGCACCACTCACCTTCGGAGAGCTCCAGCTCCAACTTGGCCAGCTGCTCGCGGACCTCCCGGGGCAACCCGGCCGGAGGAGAGACGGCACCGTTACCACCCGGCGGCTCAGCCATGATGGAGAGAGAAAGGGAAGCGCCCGATCCCGGCGGCCGCTCGGCTTCCCTCTCTCGCTCGCTCGGGCGCTCTCGCTCTCACTCTCGCTCTCTTCCGACGCCTCCCTCTCCTCCTTCTCAGAGCCAGAGGCTGCGGATCCTGCCGCGCAAAGACGCAGCAGCAGCAGCAGAGACGGCAGTGCAGGGGGTGGGGGCGGCCGTGGAAGTGTGTGTGTGTGTGTGTGTGTGTGTGTGTGTGTGTGTGTGTGTGTGTGTGTGTGTGTGTGTGTGTGTGTGTGTGTGTGTAAGGGAAATGCCTTCCAACTGTGCGGAGAGAAGGGAACGGGGCTGGCCAGGGGGGCTGGCCAGGAGGGCTTTCCATCCCTCTGATGGAGAGAGAAAGGGAAGCGCCCGATCCCGGCCCCAAGCCTGGCGCCCGCCCAGCCCAGCCCCGCCCCGATCGCCGCATGCTCTCGCCTGCCACCGCGGCGGTCTGAGTCGGTGGCCATCCAGGGCGGCTCCGGTGGCGTCGGCAGCAGCATCGGCACCCCACCCCTGCCCCGGGGGCTGAGCTTGCGGGCGGGTTGCTTTCCTGGGCTCCTGGGCAGCTTGACTTTAGGCAGCAGCAGTAGCAGCATAGTGGAGAACACCAGCGTGGTCACCAAGATGGCCCTGATAAGAAAGCGCCCCCACACACCCCTACCCCCCCATGACCTCCGCCGCCACGATGGGCCTCCATGGACTACCCACCCCCACCCCACCCCACCGCCACCGTGGCCACTGGGCTCCTCGCCCCGCTGCCGCTGCCTTCGCAACCACCTCCTCACACACACACACACACACACCTCTTGCTCAGGTGCGCCCTTAGCTCCATCTGGTCAATGGAGGTGGCGCTAATTCCCTACCTCTGGATTTTTTTCGTTGTGCGGATTTTCCGTTATACAAACCGTTATACAGTCATACCTCCGTTATACGAGGTACCACTGTACACATATTTCCCAATGACTCAAGAGCCTTGGGGTACATCAATATGCAAATGTGTTCCCAAGCATACTTGATTGTGTACATCTCAAAAAGGAAATTAGCAGATCAGATGCTTGTGGTTTCCTCTTGATCATGGGAAACTGAAAGACAGATGTACCCTTTAACAGTCACACATACCACAAATCTGTATTAGGCCACTCCATTTTCTACATACTGACCTGAGTGTAGGATACAAACTCCTTTGTCTTTAACTGTGTCATGTCCCTTGCATCAGTCTGCTTCTAAGGAGATAACTCATCATTACTGAGAATCAAAAAGACCAAGCATAATGCCGTGGCAACATATGGATCTGGATGGGAGTGCCTTTAGGAGAGGGTCCCCTACTCCATTCATACTGATTCTTGGATTAATTTGATCAAAATATTTGGTTAGGTTACAAAATTATTATCCCAATCCAGAGCAAATACAGCAGCCTCCCGCACCCCAAGGTACGTTGCAATCAACTGCTAAGGGTTGTCAGTTCATCAGCAACCTACTCCCTGAGATGTCATGCAACAAAACATTTGTTTCTCTCAGAAAACTGTGTCCGGGATTTGGTTTAGTTTTGTTGTTGTTGTTGTTGTTGTTGTTTTGTTTTGTTTTGTTTTGTTTTGTTTTACTTTTCAGAAGCAAAATATCAGGGGGGGGAATTAAGCCCCCTCCCCAAAAAAAAAGAAAACAAAAGAAAAAAGGAATCTAGACAAATTCAGTGTTTGTCATGGTACAAGACTGTGAGGTAACACTTGTCACGAGACAAGTTATCACAACCATGAGAACACTGAAACAGGGACAGAACCATATGATTGCGACCAACGCTGTCATGTTACAAAACTAGTCGCTGAAGAAAGAAGGACATGAAGTAACCGCCAGAGTGAAAGCCTGAAAACTGGAGTTAAATTCCTCAAGTTTTCAGAGTAAGGGCAGGCAAAGGGTGGGAAGGGAGTTGAATGGCTTCTGAACCAGCCTGTTGTGGAAATTTTCTTCTGGACCATTTGACTGTGAAATGGACATGAGGGTAGTTCAGGTAAGGGAGACCAGAATCTAGATAAATTACCACTAACCAGTTAATATAACAAAACCAGAATGAGGGGAGGGAATACATTATAGTGACCATTTGAAAAATGTTCCCTGAAGCTGTAGCAGTTGCCCCACTTCTCTTCTTTGCATCCTGTAGGATTGTACCTACATCCACACAGATCCACCCTTAGCCAACACTCTAAAAGCTGTGCTGTTAAGAGTTTGTGTTAAAAGAAGGCTCATAAGTTGTGGTGCTGATGTTCCACTCCCTGCTTTGCTGCAAATATCCTGATGGGTTGATGTACCATAAACCCTCGGCCCCTTCCCCTTGCTCCTATGCAAGTCACCCGCAAACCGTTTAGCTGAGGTGAGGTAGTGATAGTTGGGTGTCCAGGGTTCAAAGACACCTAACAAACAAACTAGAATCAAACTCCTTGAATTGTGTTGTTCACTCTGAGATTTGCCTCTCCACCCACTGGGCGTTCAAAACAATTCCATGAAATTTCAGCTGGTCTCCTGAGAGCCAACAAGTCTTAAATATCATACTCCTCTGCAAGTGCCACATCCTTCTAAAACAGAAGAGTGTTTATGGACATTCTGTTTGTGGTTGTATGGTGTTCACACAGCTGGGCTTCTTCTTCCCAGCTGCTTAATCAAAAGCTTCGTTTTTTTTCATATCTTCCATGGAACAAGCTAAAGAGCTTTATTATGTTACAGACACTAAGGCCAGGAAATTGATGCTCTGGAGCAGCTCACTGTCCCATGACTTTGTGGCAAATAAAAGCCATTGTTCACTTTATAGAGGTGATCTCTGGTCAGAAATACATGTGCATGTATGAAACAATCCCAAGAAATGCTATCCACCCTCACAGTAATCTTCCAGGCAGATACGCCTGATTGCACACACTAAGAGAAAGAAAAATTACATAATAGAAAGCATTGCTATAGCAACCTCGCCCACCCCACCCACTGGCACAATACGATAAACAGTGGGTTGGATAGTCATCTTTGTTATATATATGAAAACTGCAGTCTGGAGGGCAAAATGTGGAGCTGACATCACGTCAGTGTTTCACAGTCATGATTTAGCCAAAGTTTCATGGCTTACAAACAAGACCCACATTTACATCCAGGGGATCCATCACAAAGCAAAGCTCATTTGCAAACAGCGGGAGGTGTGAAAAGCTCCTGCTTGGATACTCAAACATTCTCAGTCGCTGAGGATTTTTCGTCTTATGACAGTTGACTATAATGTCTAGTTGGTGCCAGGTGCATATCTGTGTGGGGGCAGAAGGGTACAGCAATCTGGGGGCGCCTGGAGGGGGAGCAGCAGGAGGAAGCTGTGCACCCTCCCACCACCCAGCAGTCCTCTTTTCCCCTAAGCCTAAGGCTTGGTGACAGCACCCCCTCCGCCACCTCCACTGCCATGCACCAGGCGAGCGGCGAAGCAGGCAGGCAGGCAGGAGCACCGTGGCTGCAGTGTCCTCCTCCTCCTCTTCCCCGCCTTGGTGGGAGATGTGTAAGGTGCACACACACACACATGCACACGCATGTCCGCCCACGCACCCACCCCACACCCATAGAGTTCGGTCACCCATTGCTGGGTGGGTGCGATGTGGGGGGGACAGCAGGAAGGGTGCAAAAATGATATTTGTCTCCAGGTGCTCCAAATCCTGGCTATGCTTCTGGTTGGTGCCTTAGAAGACTGCACATAAATGCCCACCTTATTTTTTACAGTCCTGCAATAAGGCTCCCAGTTGAGCAGCTTCCCCTTTCCCTCAGATTCCATGGCCTTAATCAGAGGTGCAGAGACTAATTCTTCTGATAATATAGGGCAGTGATGGCGAACCTATGGCACGGGTGCCAAAGGTGGCACTTGGAGCCCTTTCTGTGGGCACCCGACATTGCCCCTTCATAGCCACCTACATTCAGGTTAAATTACTGTATTGGCACTTTGCAAAAAAAAAAATTAGTGTGTTTTGAACTGCAGTTTGGGCACTCGGTCTCTAAAACGTTCGCCATCACTGATATAGGGAGTGGGCCCTGTTGTAATAACAAAACTCCTCTCTCTCTCTCTCTCTCTCTCTCTCTCTCTCTCTCTCTCTCTCTCTCTCTCTCTCTGTGGGTTTTTGTGTGTCTGTGTGTACATGTGCACATGTGTGCACATTATCTTCAAATATATGAAGTGTAGAATGCACTTAAAAATCAATGTGTCAAGCAGTGAGCTCTGGTGCCAGTTGAGACCAGGAAGGCAATAATGACACTGCTGCACACCATAAAGTCATTTCTCCCCTTTTTCAGAGTCACTCACCCTGACATTTCTCTCCCTCCCTGGAGACCAAGGGATGCCTAGCTGTTCTCTGGGACTTCAGCCAGGGTGCTGAGATTTCCAAGTTCTGTACAACCATGCCTTACATTTCCCGCAAGTAGTTCCCCCAAGTTTCTCAACTTGATATTCTGTGACTGCTAAACTCTAATCAGAGCTTAAATTATGCCAAATGTTATCTCCCAGGTAAAGAAACCGTAACCTTCACAGCTATTTAACCACCTGTCCCTACCACTTGGCGTTTCTCACTACACAAAAACAAAGCTCCCAACATTTACCATTTCGCCACTGAACTGAGGACTGAAGGCATGATGTTCCCGGCCTCTTCGCATAGCCTTCCATGGACTTTCCGAAACAAGAGCGGATAACAGTGTTTCCCCAGCAACAAAGTGACAGGGTGTGAAGTAACCAATCAGTAGATGCAGTGTGAGACAAAAGGGAGGGGTAAGAAAAATATGTTCTTACCATCCTCACCACATCTACCCGAATCAGACTCCTCCCTTTTCATGATGGTACCTTTATAATCCCTTGAACCTGTTCTTCCTCTCCTCCTGTATCCCCTGTGATTTTTCCATATTTAAGGACATGATGTACAAATGCAAACCCCAAGTCACAAAATCTGTAACTAGAGATGGGCACGACCAGGAAAAATTACGTTTCGAGTTGTTGTGTGTCGGAGCCGGCCTGTTTCAGCTCGTTTCCGTTTTTTGTGAAATTTTCCAAAAATTTGTCATTTCGTTTGTCGGTTTTTCGTCTGTCATTAGTACTGGTTTTGGGGGGGGCTCCTGGAGGCACCTCTCTGGGGTGGGTGCCTCCTCTGGCCCGCCATGAAGGGAAAGCGGGCTCCTGGAGGCACCTCGTGGGTGCCTCTTCTCCTCACCCGCTACAAAATGGCATGCATAGCCAATTGGATATGCATACTATTACGTTGCAGTTGCAGAGCAGGCAGAGGCACCTCTTTCGGGTGCCTCTGTGACTCACTGCCTGCAATGCGCTTGGGCTGGAGAGCAAAGTGACAGAGGACCCCTACGGGTGCGCGCTGTGACTCACTAAGAAGGGAAGTGTACTTGCTGTAGTGCAATGCGAGTACACAGATCTGGCTTGGGGTTAGGGGTTAGCGCAAGAGCTAGGATTAGGGTTACTGGTAAGGTTAGGGTGAGTTATTGAGGTGCACCTCTGGGTGCCTCTCTGACCCATTAAGAAGGACAGTGTACTGGCGTATGGGTTAGGGTTAGGGTTAGGGTTCAGGTTCGGGCTAGGGTTAGTGGCTTTTTATGCCCGACTGGCACATCCCAGAAATCTCGGTCAAAACCTGGCCAAGTGGCCATGCAATTGGTGGAATGGCTCCAAAAAATTGCATGGTCCACTCCTATGGACAGCCCATTGCGCAGGTGTAAAAAAATAAAAATAAAATAAAATAAAATCAATGGAGACGTTTTGTTGCAAGAAAAACCCACTGCTGCTACTGTAAAAATTCAGGCAGTTTTAAAATAGCTATTTTCGCATGTTTCTGTGGTGCTTTGGTGTGTTTTTGGACCACGATTTCAAAATAAATATTGCAGTCGCCCCATTTTGGATCCCCCACCCGCACCGCATGGCATGGCGAGTTGGCGAGACGACAAGGATGCGCAGCTCAGGAGAGGAGGGGGGGGGCCGGGGACCCCCCCAGAAACCACCCCTCTGGTAGGTGCCTTCACTGAGGCAGGCATATTTTCGCCTGCTTTTTTGGCCGGGATCGAGGTTTTTTTTTTTTTTAACTTTTTTCCTGTGCCGCGCCGCTTGGCGAGTTGGCGTGGGCGAGTGCAACTCGACGACGAGGATGCGCACTTTGCGCAGCCCAGGAGAGGAGTGGGGAGGCCAGGGACCCCCCCCAGAAACCACCCCTCTGGTAGGTGCCCTCACTCAGGCAGGCATATTTTCGCCTGCTTTTTTGGCCGGGATCGGGATTTTTTTTTAAACTGTTTTCCTGTGCCGCGCCGCTTAGCGAGTTGGCGTGGGTGAGTGCGACTTGACGACGAGGATGCGCACTTTGCGCAGCCCAGGAGAGAAGGGGAGGGAGGCCGGGGACCCCCCCAGAAACCACCCCTCTGGTAGGTGCCCTCACTCAGGCAGGCATATTTTCGCCTGCTTTTTTGGCCGGGAATTGGGTTTTTTTAATTTTTAAAACTTTTTTTCCTGTACCGCTTGGCATCGCGCGATCGCTGCGATGCCAGGAACGACAACGACAAATCAGACCCAATTTTTCTTTAGTCGGTTCGAGTTCGAGTTCTGGTGGAGTAATTGTCGTTACCGTTTCCGTTACATAACGGAAACGAGAAACGGAAACGGAAACGAGAATTTCGCCAAGTCGTGCCCATGTCTATCTGTAACCCAAGCCAGATCTCCAGAGTTGTGTTATCTCTCTTGGGCTGTACAGGAAGTTTGTGTTGAGATGGGGGGATGATAAAAAGGTGAACTCCACCACCCCAGGCAAAAGGATACCTAAAGCACAACACAAAATAAGTACTTTCAAACTTAGAGAGCATGGCAAAAAGCTACAACTCTTGCAAGGTATCTTGGTTCAAAACAGGCACACTGTCTGTGTCCCTGTTGCACATTGAGGATCTACTGAGCTCCTTGGCTGTCTTGTTGTGCCTTGCATTTGCTGCCAACAATAAAGGAGAATAATGGACCAGGGAGGATCCTTCTGAGCAAGAAGAAAGATAAGAGACCACTTTTTGCCTAAAGGGAAAATCTATCAACCAGATACTGTACTTTGATGTCCCAAAAAAGCATAGCTTCAGCAAGAGGGATAATATTTTCAGTGAGAGGTTAAGAGCTGACCCCAGATATTTTGCTATCTGAAGCAATCCCAAATTTACTCAAACCAAAGTGGGCAATACCCAAAGCCAGCCAAATTACTTTGCACCTAAGGGAGGACATGCAACAAGCAACTCTCTCAATCCTGTTGATAGAAGTAGAAGAACCAATAATTAACAGTTTCCTTCCCTTTCAAGGCACCCCAAGAGTTCTTCCTGGGACAGTCACCTCACTCTGTGCAATAGTAGGGCTGGTTTAAACATCTCTGCCAAACCTCCTCTACTCTAGGATCTAGATTTCCCTTCCAGTAGGGAATAATCCTCCAAATAGTTTTACCACCTTGAAATCTAGTCTGACACTGACCACAGGTTAGCCTCTTTACCTGAAACTGAAAACTACTGATAACCTCTTCCGAAGCATCTAAGAGCAGATGCAGAGAGTCATACAACTGTATTATATTGAGCTGCACTATTGATCTGACCTCCATTACCATTGCTCTGACATGAAAGCATTGTGGATCAATTCTAAACAGTAGCCCAAGAAGAGGCAGAGACTCTGACCTACTGTCAGTTACTATCAGCATAGTCCAAAGAATTCTCTTCGGAGCAAGCAAAATGTGACATAAAATCCGCATACAAAATGCCACTATTGTTCCTCTGTGCCCTTTATACAGTAACAGACTGTAAATCACCTTACAAGTAATCAGGGGAATTTTTCTTTTTGCTACATTTTGGAACATTGTGCTCTGACATTAGGCTACATAGCAGTGAGGGGACTGGACTGAAGTGAAGGGAAATATTCCTGACTGATGTCCAGTTACTTGAGAATTCCATCTCTTTGGTTTAAGAACATGGGCAAATCGGTTAGTTCAGCTCCTGCCCGTGTTTCTGTTGGTTTCATTTTCTTTCACATTTGGCATATATTGGTACATTTTGATCACAAGGAAACAGAAACAAATTATCAGTGACCCCTAAGACAGTTACTTCACGTCCCTCTCATTGCAGCTCATGGTCACTCTTGGGACCAATACGAGAAAATGTTACTCCACATCCATTGCATGATGGCGGAATCTCATCCCGACCACACCCCCTGAACTGGAATTTAAGCATGATGAGCCATACCTCTCCCTGACCTCAGGAATTCTCTTGTCTCAGTTCCTGTTTTGAGACAAGTGCCTGTGAAGTAAGGCTCATCATGCAACGAACACATTCTCCATCTAGTGGCAGGAGTGCAAAGGTGCATTCTCCAATACAATCCCAATGGCATAAACAATGCATCGCAGAGAGATAAGAAGGCATAAAACCTCGAACTTTGCTGCTTAACGCATGAAAGGCAAAGTCTGGAAGTTGAGTCATGGCTACTGGACTTCTTTTTTGAGAGATAGAAACGTTTCACTGTTCATCCAAACAAACCGATGAAGCTGTTTGGATGAACAGCAAAACGTTTCTATCTCTCAAAAAAGAAGTCCAGTAGCCATGACTCAACTTCCAGATAAACTCACCTGGATGACTGAGAATCTTCACAGACATATGAAAGGCAAAGTTACAGAGAATTGAAATATTGAAAAACGGAAGGTCGGACCAAAAAAAAAGAGGGGGGGACAAAGGCAGGGAAGTACAAATATTGTCACGAAACAAGACATGAAGTACCAGTCGTCATGATTAGAGATGGGCACGACTTAGCAGTATTCCCGTTTCCGTTTCCGTTACTCGTATCCGTTACTCTACGGAAACGGTAACGGGAATTACTCCCCCAGACTTCGAGCTCGAACCGACGAACGAACAATTTTGGTCTGATTTGTCGTGCTCGTTCCTTGCATCGCGAGATCGCGTGATGCCACACGCGGCACAGAAAAAAAGTTTTTAAAAGTTAAAAAAAACCCGGTTCCCGGCCAAAAAGCAGGCGGGAAAATGCCTGCCGTGCCTCAGGGCACCTACCAGAGGGGTTGTTTCTGGAGGTCCCCGGCCTCCCCCCTCATCCCCCATCCTGGGCTGCTCTGGTGGGACTCGCCGCAGGCTCGCAGCCAGCAAAAAGCCCAGTCTCGCCGCCGGCCGCCGCAATTAAAGCGCAAGCAAGCGGCATGGACGGCACAGGAAAAAACTTTTAAACTCTCCCCCCACCCATTCCCGGGCCAAAAAAGCAGGCGGAAAAATGCCTGCTTGACTAAGGGCGCAGGGCACCTACCGGAGGGGTGGTTTCTGGAGGGGGGGTCCAGCCTCCCCCCCGTCCTGGGCAGCCGGACTCACGAGTCGCCATCGCCATGCCATGCGGTGCGGGCGGGGGATCCAAAATGGGGTGGCGAACGCAATATTGTTTTTGAAATTGTGGTCCAAAAACACACAAGCACAACAGAAAGAAACACGCGAAAATATATAAACTGCCAGATTTTTCACAGTAGCAGTGGGTTTTTTCTTGCAACAAAATGTCTCTCCTCTCCTCCTCTGTCCTCCATTGATTTTATTTTATTTTATTTTATTTACACCTGCGCAATGATGGGCTGGCCAAGTGGCCAGCCATGTAGGAGTGGACAACCATGCAAATTTTTGGAGCCATCCCACCAGTCGCATGGCCACTTGGCCATGGAGACTTCTGGGATGTGCCAAAAAGCCCCCTAAAACCTGCCCTAGCCCTAACCCTAACCCTTGACTCCGTACCCATACGTCACAGACTGTCTTCTTAGTGGGTCAGAGAGGCACCCAGAGGTGCAACCCACTAGCCCACCGTAACCTTAGCCGTCACTAGCCTAACCCTAGCTCTTGCACTAAGCCACCTTAAAGCCAGATCTACTTGCTTGCATTGCACTACACGCAGCAAGTACAATTCCCTTCTGTGTGAGACATGGTGGTGCGGGAGCCCTGTGCAGGGAAGGTATGACCCTATGACTCTCACACTGGTCTCACGTCTGCACATTATGTTATGCAATATCCATATGGCTATTGCATAGCATTTTGCAGCAGCAGCAGGTGAGGAAGGGAGACCCCCATGTAGAGGGGTCTCTCTTGGAGCCTGCTTCCCCTTCCTAGTGGCAGGAGGCACCCACGGGTGCCTCCAGGAGCCCACTTTCCCTTTATAGCGGGCCAGAGGAGGCACCCACCCCACAGAGGTGCCTCCAGGAGCCCGCTCCCCCCCAAAAAAAACCAGTACTAACGACAACGAAAAAACGAAAAAACGAACCGACTAATTTTTGCGAATTTTCGCGAAAACCGGAAACGAGCCGAAATGGGACTGGCCCGACTAACGACAACTCGAAAAAATTTTTTTTCAAGTCATGCCCATCTCTAGTCATGATACCATCAATCACACCCGTAGGTAAACGAAAACTGGGACAGGACCGGGACAGGACCATGTGACCGTGAACAATGTTATCATGAAATGAATGTAATCTCGAAATGAGGAAGGATGTGAAGTAACCGTCTAAGTCAACTTAATTTATCAGATAGTACACTTAGTGTTTATAACCCATTTTATCTCAATCGTGACTCCCTGTTTGATATCAACCTTTCAAAATGTGTTCTGTTTTACAATGGTGATACCTTTCCTCCACTCTTGATCTCACAATTATACAGTCAAACAAAACAAAAAGCAAACAAAATGTATGCATCTTTGCTGTTCATGGTACCATGTGCCACTCCAAAACCACTGGGTATAGACAGTACTTCTTAGATGCTTACTTAGATCCTTGAGGTCAGCACTTCTTTGAGCTGACTAAATAACATTTCCACGGTTTATCCAGTGTTTGCAAAAGTTTCTTATAGGTACTCTAACTTCCAGGCCTTGACGCTCAACAGTGGCTGACTGGCTATACTGGCTGAGGGTTTCTGGAAGTTAAAGTAAATTTTACAATCTGTGGGTTTATCTAATATGCTCTATAATAAAGATGGACAGTTGGAAAATTATATTTAACATTATGAGATAATCAAATCCTTACTTCAATATCTTAATCCTGGAACTCACAAATATTTTATGTTCTGAGCTCTCGCCTGCAATGTTATGCTAGTAATATTGGCCTACTTTACAGGGCTGTTGCAAAGACAGGCACATATAGATTACTGTTTATCCACTGTTATATCGAGTTTAGAATGTTGTATTATATGACATTGTTTTATTTAATTATTGCATTGCCTTTGTTGCACTGATTTCTGTACACCACCCTGAGTAGCCCAGTAGGTAGGTGGGCAGTATATGAATCAAATAAATAAATAAATATAGTCCACATGCTCTTTGCGATAGAATTCTTTGATTGCTTTAGAATGGTCAGTCTTTGCAACCTCTCCTCTTGCTTAGTCCATAGCAGAGGGACTTGACGCAAGGATGAAGGTGGGACACGGTATGATGCAATCATGTGCAACAAAGCCAGTTTGGGGTCCATTTCAAAATACAGTGGACCCTTGTATAACAAACGGTTTGTATAACATAATATTTGTACAACATGAAAAATTCCGGAGATAGGGGAAATTTGCTTAACAAAATCGCCTATGGGGAAAATCCGTACAACATAAAAATGGGATCACTCCGCTTTCAATGCATTCCTATGGGAAATTTGTATAAAGGAAATTTTGCTTAACATAATTTCATTTGGAACGAATTAATTCATTTATACAAGGTACCACTAATAGTGGTGCAAAATATTTTCATATGAACATAAGAACACCTTTGCTGGAACAGGCCACAGCCCATCCAGTCCAGCATTCTGTCTCACACAGTGGCTTCTGAACGTCCAGATAAACAATGGCCACTATATCTTCCCAAAAGTTTCCTTGGGATTTTCCACCATCCATGGAAAAACATTCCTCACTGCTCTACTTTCACACTGTCCCTGTAACAGATTTATTTTGCCTGACTGTCAAAAGCCCCACATTGGCTTTTGGACAAATATGTGGAAATGGACGGTGATGACTACAGGGCAGGGGAAGAAGTTGCTGTTCACCCCTTGGGCAAAATGACACTGCAACTGATTCCCTCATATTCCATTTGGCATTCATAGGGCTAAAAAGACAATGAGTTGAACTGAAAATGGGGACATCAAAAGTAATACAGATGAGGATGTAGTTCACTGTTTGGTTCACGTGTGCACGTTGGTTCACCTGCTTTCCGGCAACCAAATGTGTTTTAGGTAAAATTTGGTGCAATTGGGAGTGCTCCTGATTATCCTGTTCTTGAGGTTGTGGGGTTGCTTAGTTCTCTCCCAAATAGACTTGTGGTTGATGTTCTCTTAATGGACTGTCTGTGAAGATTCTCAGTCATCCAGGTGAATTTATCTGGAAATTGAGTCATGGCAACTGGACTTCTTTTCCTTGAGAGATAGAAACATTTCACCATGACTGAACTTCCAGATTCTCTTAATGGACAATCCTACGATGCATGCAGTGGGTTGTGACAGTAGAAAGGATGTCAGAAAACCTCCTTCCAGTATTTTCCTTTTCTTGCATTTGTTTAAACTGTTATTATGGGTGATGCAGTACTATTGAACATAAAAGGGAGTATCCATGATAGGTTCATGTTTTTTTTATAAAAAAAAACCCTGGAATTTACTATGGCCTTTAGAATTACAGCTTCAACAAAAGGTGGAGAAAGAGGCAGGGCAGGGAGGCATCAATAATTGAAAGGTGGAGAAAATTGGGTGAACTGCTCTCTGGATCCTTCCCACAGAAAAAGAACTGTCTCCTGTGTGAATGGAAAGATTACTTAAGTGAGAGATAAATTAGTTCAATTTGAAGTTGAGAGCCTTTTAAACATTGCCCAGAATCATCTCTCCAATTTCCCCCATCTACTCACATTGATCTGCTAGCACGAGAATATGTGTGACAGCTAAACCCCCAATAAAGACCACAATCTAATGGATCCGGATGGTTTCCTGAAAGCTCTGGGGGATTATCCAGCTGACATGGTCGGCGCTCCTGTCGAAGCTCAGGTCACCTTATGGAATAGGGAGATGACACGGGCAGTTGACATGATCGCACCTAAGTGCCCTCTCCCCCTACGCAGAGCCCAGACAGCTCCTTGGTATACATCTGAGTTGCGGGCAATGAAGCGGGAGGGGAGACGGCTGGAGCGCAAGTGGAGAAAATATCGCAGTGAGTCTAACCAAACATGGCTTAGAGCCCACTATCGGGCCTATTCCGTGGCTATACGGTTGGCAAAAAGGCAGTATTTCGCCAACCGTATAGCTTCCTCAGAGTGCCGTCCAGCGGAGCTGTTTCGGGTGGTCCGGGAACTTCTTCAGCCAGGAGATAGGGTGGAGGCCCAGGACCATTCGGCGGCACGCTGTGAGGAGTTTGCTGTTCACTTTGAGGGAAAAATTGCTCAGATTCGCAGTGAACTGGACTCCACTATTGGTACAGTATCAAGGGATGTGTCCAGTGCACCGGGCTTAGGTCCAGTGTTATTGGATGAGTTTCAATTGTTGAGACCCGAGGATGTGGACAGGGTGCTTGGCTCTGTCCGTTCCACCACCACGCTGCTCGACCCTTGCCCTTCTTCGCTAATTGTAAGATCTGCCAGGGGGGTTCGCACCTGGGTCCAGGAAGCTGTAAATGCCTCTCTAAGAGAGGGAGTGGTCCCTGCTGCCTTAAAAGAGGCAGTAATTAGACCACTCCTTAAAAAACCCAACCTGGACCCAGGACTGGTGGTTAACTACCGACCAGTAGCGAACCTCCCTTATTTGGGCAAGGTGTTGGAGCGGGTGGTGGCCGGACAGCTCCAGGCGCTGCTGGATGAAACGGATTTTCTGGATCCATTTCAATCTGGTTTCAGGCCGGGTTTTGGAACAGAGACTGCCTTGGTCGCCCTGTACGATGACCTTTGCCGGGAGAGAGACAGGGGGAGTGCAACCCTGTTGATACTCCTGGACCTCTCAGCGGCTTTTGACATCATCGACCATGGTGTCCTTCTGGATAGGCTGGCCAGGTTGGGAGTTGGAGGCACCGCTTTGCGGTGGTTCCGATCCTTCCTGGCTGAACGTGTCCAGAAGGTGGTGCTGGGGGATAGTAGCTCTGCCCCATGGCGTTTACGTCATGGGGTTCCACAGGGCTCAATACTATCCCCCATGCTGTTTAACATCTACATGGAACCACTGGGAGAGGTCATCAGGAGGTTTGGGCTGAGGAGTCAGCAATATGCTGATGATACTCAGCTCTACCTCTCGTTCTCCACCAATCCAGGTGAGGCGGTTTCTGTTCTGAACTTGTGTCTGGACCAGATAATGGACTGGATGAGGGTTAATAAATTGAAACTCAATCCAGACAAGACGGAAGTGCTGTTAGTGGGTGCTTCGTCAGCCAGGCTAGAGGGCCACTTCCCTGTCCTGGATGGGGTTGCACTCCCCTTAAGGGACAGGGTCCGTAGCTTGGGGGTGCTCCTGGACCCCGGTCTAACTCTGGAAGCCCAGGTGGACTCGGTGGCCAGGGGCGCCTTTCTCCAGCTGCGGAATATATATCAGCTGCGCCCCTACCTGGATGAACGGAGCCTTATGACAGTTACGCATGCACTGGTAACATCCCGTATTGATTACTGCAATGCGCTTTACGTGGGGCTGCCTTTAAAGACGGTTCGGCGATTGCAACTGGTTCAGAATCGTGCTGCACGGCTGGTGAGTGGTAGGGCCACCAAGGAACACATCACGCCGATTCGGTATAACCTTCATTGGTTACCAGTTGCTGCCCGAGCCCAATTCAAAGTGCTTGTTTTGACATATAAAGCCCTAAACGGCTTAGGACCTAGATACCTGAAGGACCGCCTCCTTCCATATGAACCTACCCGGCAATTAAGATCTAGTCAGGGGGCCCTCCTGAAAGAGCCATCCCTTAAGGAGGTGAAGGGGATGGCTTGCAGGAAAAGGGCCTTTTCAGCAACTGCCCCCAGACTATGGAATGCCCTACCAAATGAGACTCGCCTGGCACCGACGTTGCTAACATTTCGGCGCCAGGTAAAAACCTTCCTGTTCCAAAAGTTTTTTAACTAATGATTGTGGGTCCTGATGGCAATTTTAGTGGTGTTTTTAATGTATCGTATTTATTTATTGCATTTACATGTTTTTATTATTCTAATTATATTGTATTTTGATGTTTTAATTGTCCATTTTGATTGTGAGCCACCCAGAGACCTTTGGGTAGTGGGCGGCATACAAGCTATATAAATAAATAAATAAATAAATAAATAAATAAATAAATAAATAAATAAATAAATAAAATCTCTTCTGGATGCTCCAGCCACTAAATTACTGGAGGTCATCCCTATGTGGTGTATCTAATATCTATCCCTTTTCAGATGCCCTGCCAGAAGCTGTAGGTTGAAGAGAGAAGACTCGTGCTACAATTTAAATAGCATTTTTCTATTCTGAAATACAGTAGGACCCCAGTATCCGCTGGGAATTGGTTTTAAGCCTTCTCATGGACAATGAAAACTGTGGATAAGAGAGAATGCCAAAATGTCCCCAAAACTGCTGTTTTGTGATAGTAACTTGCTTTACAGCTGCTGTTTTGCAACAGTAGCTTGCTTTACAGCCACTGTTTGTGATGGTAGCTTGCTTTACAGCTGCTGTTTTATGACAGTAGCTTGCTTTACAGCTGCTTTTTGTGACAGTAGCTTGCTTTGCGGCGGCTGATTTATTTATTTATTTATTTATTTATTTATTTTATTTATTTATTTATTTATTCCTCTGCCAACCGTGGATAACTGAATCAGTGGATAATGAATCAGTGGATACGGGGGTCCTACTGTATTCTTCCTACCTCTTTTTTGTTGCTGTCTTTCTCATGGGCCTGAACATAGAGCAAATCGGAATGTTTTCCAAAGGGTGCATGGGTGGGATTCTGTATATCCCTAACCCCATGTATTTCTTGGATCATCAACAGGAAATTCCCTAAATACAAAAGGAACATTATCAAAAAGGTATGCTGCAGATATTGTGCAAGCATCAGGTTCCTGATACGCATATTCAACTACATGAAATAAGCATTTCTTAAACAACAGTTTCTGATGCAATCCCATCCCAGCCTGAGGGCCTTTGCCTGTTTATTTTTAATACAGCTAGAAAAACAGCTTAAAAATGAACTGGCAGAGTATCCAAGGCACAGAAAACAACTTCCGAATTCAACTGAACATTTTTACACTGCTATTAATTTCCCATAAACTGCAAAAACAAAGCTGGCACAAATTTATTTTAGACGCACTTGTAAATGGAGAGGCACATCACATTTTGCAAATCCTGCCACTTCTATGACATAATTTAGAATACATGGACAACTCTGGAAAGAGATGTTGGGGGGTGGGGTTTGTATATGTTAGAACAGGGTTCGTGAACCTATGGCATGGGTGTCAAAAGTGGCACTTGGAGCCCTTTTTGTGGGCACCTGACATCGCCCCTTCACAGCCACCTGTATTCAGGTTAAATTGCCATATTGGCACTTTG
Organism: Phrynocephalus forsythii; assembly: GCA_029282475.1. Classification (NCBI taxonomy): domain Eukaryota; kingdom Metazoa; phylum Chordata; class Lepidosauria; order Squamata; family Agamidae; genus Phrynocephalus; species Phrynocephalus forsythii. The sequence goes on along the minus strand of JAPFRF010000006.1, from coordinate 69,511,096 downwards.
CAAAAAAAATTAGTGGGTTTTGTATCACTGTTTGGGCACTTGGTCTCTAAAAGGTTCGCCATCACTGTGTTAGAAGCTTCACAAAAAAGAGAGAGAGATGGATATCCTGTATGTTTTCACCCATCAGTTTCAAACTTGCACTTTCACAGATTTGTGGTGAAAACGCCAAGGCTAAAATTTACTGCCATCATGTCTTCTAATTTGTATTAATATATTGATGCACTAGAGTGCCCTTATCAAAACCTGCAGGATTCTTTAAAAAAGGGGGGGGGACATTTTCCTTCCTTGCATGCTTGCTCTCTTTAGCCAGTTGAATCATTTTGGGTCTACATTGGAAATAATAGACACGCATCTGCTGTGGGACAAAAAGGGGGCACAATCCATCCTCTATATCTCTTGCAGAGAGCCAGTTGCAATGATGTGCCTTAGCCTCACAAGGGTTGTGTAGGAGCAACTGCAATCAGCCAGACCTTGGGCTAACAAGCCCTGGTTTGAAGGCTTTCTCATAGCTATTAATTCATTTCCTGTCTTAAAACTGCTGATGTTAAATCTCTCCTATCAAATCTGTAAAAGCCTGCCGCCTTTCCCTATAAAATGTATTCAATGAGCTAGAAATGCACATCCTAAGTTAGCTGCCAAGGAAGAGTTAAAGAGCTAAATAAAGGTTGCGATCTGAGTGGAATTATACAGGGCTCAAGAAAAATGCATCTGTCCTTTGCAGGCTGTTACAAGCTTTGAGAGGTCTGGCACTCCCAATATCATTTGCACTGGAAAGGAAAGGACCTGACTTACCGGGTCCGCTGATTGTTGCCGGCGCAACAACCTACAACAAAGGACCAATGGCGACAGCCATGTGTAAGGGGAGGAAGCAGTGTCAGGGCAGGGTCTGGATCAAAGTCTGTGGGTGGGCTTGGGCAGAACCAGGGGCTAGGAACAACTCAGGCCCCCTGGGAAAAGGTGACATGTTCCCAGGGGCCAGATCAGCACCTTATTTAATGGGGAGGCAGCAAGCAGAACCCCCCCCTTTCACTACCAAGAGATGGAGCAGAACCTGACACACCGACCCTATGTATATTGAGGATAGGAATGAATGTGTTAGTTATATAATTATATAATTGTTTGCTTGAATGTCACAACTTGTGAGTGTTGGTTTTACAGGCATTGGGATGGATCCAAGTGGTTAAAGTAGCAGCATAGAACCTGCACCACAGAAAACAACAAGAGAATAATGAACATGGGTTACCATTGGGTTACTGTCTGCTATGATGAGGACCATTTGGGGTTTATATTTTTGGGCCAAAAGGCAAGAAGAGGAGCTGGAGATTGTGGGCAATCGGGGCTGCATCTGGAAAAGTTACAGAATGGAGTCTGGGTAAGGCCATGAATCTGTTAACAGCTGCTATGTTAATATGTGCCTTTTTGTTGTTTTTCTGTCTGTCTGTGTGTGTGTTTTTCTTGATTTGTTGTGTGTGCTTAAATTGCCTGTTTCCCATTCTCCCCAGGCCTTTTGAAGAATCATCATCACAGAGCTGCAGGTCCACCTATGAAAAGTAATGTCACCTTTGTGTTCTTCAGGTTTAGTACTGACCCCCTTGCAACCAATATGAGAGATGTCTGAGACAGCAAAAATAGCAGTCAGGACAATGCTAGATACCTCTAACTGGAAGGACTAGGCTTCTGGTTCAGCACATATGAATCCTACAGTATTCCCAGACAGGGAACTCGAGTCCTGTTCTTGTGCTTGTCCATGACACTCAATGAGGTCTGGTTGTCTGCAACGCATTCTCTTTTGCCTGCCTCTTTATAAGCAGGGATCCTGCCTGTCTTTCTCTCCAGCTGTGTGCATGTAGAAATGGTTGCTTGCCTCTGTACATGTGTGTTTGTGTGAATAATCACCCTTGGCTCTGTACCCATCTCTATGGCATCTTCTCTTCCCAAGGACTGTGGGTACCAGCTGTCATGGTTTGCTGGCCCGCTGCCACTCCATGTCAGACTGGCATAGGCTCTTTTCAGAGGAGAAGCATAACTGTCAACGCAGAGAGATGATCTAGGAGAAAATGTAGTTGCTCCCAAAGGCTCAGGAAATGAGTGGGGAAAACTTGTTTGACAGACATTGTGGAACAGAATCCCCTAACACCCCATTTTTCAAACCAAGACAGAAACGGAAACATAGCACACATTTGTGAATTTTACAATAGAGATCTGCAAACAAAAAGGCATGGGAAAATCAGGGAAGCAGCACCCCATAAGGTGTGCATTTCTAAAAGTAACCATAACAAACAGTATAGATGAATCTTGACTGTTAAATGTGCATAATAGGGAAAGTTATATTGAAATGCATAATTTAGTAGAAGTGTGCATTAAAAATCTTGTAAATATAGAGTGAACCAGATTTAAAGTTTGAAAAAAATGAGAAACAGGGAGAATTTAAGCCAACTAATTTGTCCATCACTGTTACAAAATTAGTGCTGAACAAAACCATCTGGGCAGCCTCTTAGGACAGCTTATGCTGATAACATAAATGTGCAAAGAGTTGTGTGGCAGATTCATTCAGAATCCTATGATTCTGTGCTCACTTATCTGGTAGTAAGTCCCATCAGTGTCAATGATACTTGCTTCTAAATAGATGTCAATAAGATTGTGCTGTCTTTTGTGGTAGCGTTCGTTCTCTAATTATTCTCTCATAGAGCTGACATCTAAGTGCGAATATTGATCTACCTTTTGAGATCATTCATGTAGAAAGATTCCTTAAACATTTGTTGAAATAAAGGATAGGTCCTGTCATGCATCTAAATGCTCTGTTCCATATTATAATGAAGTAGTAGTAGTAGTAGTAGTAGTAGTAGTAGTAGTAGTAGTAGTAGTAGTAGTAGTAGTAGTAGTAGTAGTAGTAGTAGTAGTAGTAGTAGTAGCGGCAGCACAGGAGGAGCAGCAGCAGCAGTTTTAGATGTTTTACAAAAGACCATGTTTGTACTCTAGGTGTAACTGAGATTCCATATACAAACTGTAGAAGCCTGTCTTGGAATAGCACATATTTTAAAGAAATGCCTTTGAATATCCTAGGTCTTTGGGAATGCACCATCTGTGAGACAAAAAGATCAGTGACCATTTAAAATCAAAGATCTATTGCACCATTGTTCGACCTGTTGCATTCTATGTTGCAGAGTGCTGGCCGGCAATTAAAGAAATTGAACGTTGCCTTGGTGTCATGGAGATAAAGATGCTGCAATGGACCTCTGGCCTCACACGTAAGGAGCAAAATACGGCATTGCACCTATCACTGTCAAGATGCGCAAAGCCCAACTGCATTGGTTTGGTCATGTCCTGCGTGCCAATGAGGAAACTCTGGCCAAAAGGGGTCTCACCCTGCAGGTCAATGGATCCTGACTGAGGAGTCATCCAAAACAGTGCAGGACAAACACACTCAAGAATGACATGAACTGAACCTAGTCCATGACCGCGCCAAGTGGAGGGCCAAAATAAGAATCTTGTAGCCCACCACCAAGTGGGACAAATGCTAAGAAAAAGTAGTAGTAGTAGTAGTAGTAGTAGTAGTAGTAGTAGTAGCAGCAGCAGCAGCAGCAGCAGTAATAATCATTATCATCATTAGAGATGGGCACGAATAAAAAAAATGGTGTTTCATTTGTCGTTTGTCATTTAGGAGGTCCGTTTCGGTTCGTTTCCATTTTTGTGAATTTTTGCAAAAAAAAATCATTTTTGTTTTCGTTCGTTTCATTACCATTTTGTTACCATTTATTTCAATTTTTGTGATTTTTTTTTAGCATTTAAAGCAGTTCAATGTATTGCCGCAATGAAAACGAAACAGATGACAAAATTTCTGGTGTTTCTGTTTGTTTTGTTTCATTTTAGAGACAAAATTCATTTGTTGTTTCGTTATGTTACGTAACGAAATGAAAAATGAAAATGGAAATGAAAAATTGTTCGTTTCGTGCCCATCTCTAATCATCATCTGATTCTAAGTGTTAGTGGTGTTACTACCTGATCTTTCATCCAGAAGAAAAAGGTGTTAACAGAAATCAAAATGTATCATTTGTAGATTTCCTTATACAGTGGACCCTTGTATAACAAATGGTTTGTATAACATAAAATTTGTACAACATAAAAATTCTGCAGATAGGGGAAATTTACTTAACATAATCACATATAGGGAGAATCCATACAACATAAAATGGGATCCCTCTGTTTTCAATGCATTCCTATGCGAAATTTGTATAAAGGAAAAAAATCCTTAACATAATTTCATTTGGAACGAATTAATTCCTTTATACAAGGTACCACTGTATATGAAAAGGGATAAGCAATGTTTCGGTTTTCTGTTTTAAATCAGCAGCTGCATATGTCAAGTGATTATCTAGGAAAGGTACATTTCATAAGCTACAAAGGCACATTAAAACAGAACGGATCCAGGGGGAAGATGTGCACACAATGAGCTACAAGAGACATTGGCTTTTTCTCCCCAGTGAAAATGAAGAAAACCACATTCTGTGGAGGCTTGAAAGGTGGGTGAGCAACAAAACAAAAACAGGAACACCAACCTTGCTTTTCTCTCCAACAGATCAGACAAGGCAGAGCAAGGGAATCTGTTTAATTGGTGAGACATTATAAAATTCAAGTTTCAGAGAGGGTAGCCATGTTAGTCTTTTCAAGAATTTCAGGCAATGAAATTCAAGAATGAAATTTATGAAAACGCTACTATAATTGTATTTCTTTAAAAACCAAGAATGCCTGAGGAGGAAAGGATGCTTTCCTTTCCTAAAAATGATTTTCTGCAACCAAAACAAATGGGATAGCCCCCCCCAGCCCTGAAGGACTTGTATGGTGAGGTTGCCTCCTCCTGTTGGGATAAACAATTGCTACATTTCAACCCACACAACCTGATTTTTTTTTTTTTTTAGGAGATATGGACCTTATACGCCTTGGCAATGGTGTGAAATGGTGGGCACAGTGCCTTTTGCTGTTGCTTTTGAAGCCCACAGAGCAGGGTTATTTTTCTAACACTGGAGAGTATTCAGAGTTGGAATTTCTGTTTGTCGTAACTTCCCCCACCCAAACACGCCCCCTTTCCACAAACTGTAGCACACCAAATCCTTTTGCATTGTGACTACATGCTAATTAAGGGGTAAATGCACTGAACTCAATAGATTATATTCATTCATGCATTCGTTTCTTACTGTTGAATCTCGCCTTTCCTCCAGTGAACTCTGAAGAGCCTGTACACCCTTTTCTTCCTACTCATTTTGTCCTCGCAGCAAACCCTCACAGGTAAATGGGATTTCGAAAGAATGGCTGACCCAAGGTCACGCACAGGCACAACTGAGTGTGGACTAGAACTTGCTCTTCCCATGTCCCAGGTCAAAAACTCTAGCCACTACACCACATTGGCTCTCACTTACACCCCGTTAAGTTCTGCAGTGCAAAGCTGTCTGAGAAACTGTAATAGTAACTTGCATCCATTTAGAATTAAATTTAGTGCATTGTTAAAATGTAGTGATTTTGTACAGGCCCTAATGTTCATAATGTGGTGTGGTGGCTCAGTGGACTAAGGCTCTGAAAACTGTCAGCTGCAAAATCTGCAGCTTAGCAGTTCGAATCCTGGGTGCCACCAGGCAGAGAGAGCTCCCACTGATAACCCCAGCTCCTGCCATCCTAGCAGGTTGAAAGCATGTAAATGCACATAGATAAACAGGTACCGCCATAAAAAGTGGGAAGGTAAAACAGTGTGTCCTTGCAGCCATGCCAGCCATGTGGCAATGGACTTGCACAACACTGGCTCTTCAGCTTGAATACAGAGATGAGCAATGCCCCTAGAGTCAGACACAACTAGCATGCATGTGGGGGGGACGTTTACCTTTAATGTTTATAATATTTAGCAATGTATTGTAAACATTTAGGCTAGGGGTGGAGAACCTTCAGCTCTCCAGATGTTTTGGACTGCAACATCCAGAGTTCCAAGCCTATACTGTCAATGATAAAGGACTGTGGGAGTTGCAATCCAAAACATCTGGAGGGCCAAAGGGTTCCCACCCCTGATTTAGTGAACAAGGTTGCTGTGGCATAGAATTCAGTTATTCTATGTAAAAAGTTTGAAAAAATAAAGTATGTGCCTCTCATGCTATCATCTGCATGATGTAGTGGAAGCAGAGGAAGTTACTTTTAAGAAGTATGACTGTAATGACATGCTGAAAGCATTCATAAACAGCATAGGGGCAGGATGGTGCTTTGAGTCTCAGAGCACCATCTTACGACTGCTTAGATGCAGACAATTTTAGCCAGCTGTGGCATTCATTCTTCTTAATGGTATATTTCCAGGCTCTGTTTGCAGCTCTGCATGAGGATAAACTTTGGTCCTTGTTATCTCTCACCTTTGGTGAAGTAGGCTGCAGGCTGGACAAATTAAAAATGGATGCCAGTGGCATGTGGTGAGAGGAGGGGGTAGCAAACACTTTCCTGGTGCAGTTTCATGTAGTGCTTGACATGTCTCCAAACCCATAATCTTTATGATAACCTTGCAAGTGTATCAACATCATCATTAGTATTGGAATCCTATGAAAACAGTGTTTGGAACACTCCAAGTTCCCCTGCACTGATAATGTGTGATTCATCCATTTTGATAAGGAGTGGCAGTGAAAACTGGCAGGGAAGAGGGTGGTGTGATGAGCAGGATCTTCAGTCGCAAACTGAGTGATCAGCACAGGCACCATTTTTAACCCTCTAAACCTTCCCTAGAATTAAGATGACCTCAAGAAGACAGGTCCACCTTTGTTATCTTTTTATTGATTTATTTGGCATAGGATGGTAAAAAAGAAAACTGTGCTGGATCAGATCAAAGGTCTGGTCTTACCTGACATCCTGTTTCCTCATCCTGTGGCCAACCAAACATCCCTGGAAAATCCTCAAGTACAACAGCTGGACCATAGCCCTCTCCTGCTATTATTGTTCCTCACCAACCCATATTCAGATGCATTGGTACCCCTGAACTTTGGGTTAGCGCAGAGCCATCATGACTTTTGTGTCACCATCACCACTGACAGTCTTCTCCAGAAATATGTCCACTTCTCTACTAAGCACAATAGTTAGCAGCATATATGTCCTGCCAAACAAGAATAAAAGATGATTAGAACACCTACAAGGGCACCAGCAGCCACTGATGTTCACAAATGAATTCATCAAGCATGGATGCGAGTCAACAGAACTCTTATTAAGTTTCACAATGGCCTCATAATCATGCAATCCTAAGAACAGTAAGATGACACGACATATTTCCAAGGAACATTTTTTTTTAAAAAATGCCCTGGACAGACCAGACTTCTACAGATATCTGGAAGTGATTGCCCCATTCACCCTAATGACAACATTGGCTCTTCAAATAAGCATTATAGCTGAGCTGATCACACAGTGTATCATGAGGGGGATGGGTACTGGTGGCAGTATTTCAGCGAAACCAATAAGCTTCTCTGATTACCCAGAAGAACAATAAATTAATCCACTCTTGACTGTGCAAACCAAATTACAAAACACTCCTTATTCCAGTTAGGCTGTTATGCAATGTACGTTATATACCATAAGGACTCTGAATCATGTGTGTGATCTGAGATAAGTCCCATGGCCAGCAATTATTAACACAGTTTGGTGTTCTCTGGTCCCTGAATTAGAAAACACATATGGTTGAATGACATAGGGCCTTTTTACACGACCCCTAAGATCCACTGGCCACTTAAATTCGGACCAGAGATCTTAGGGGTTCATCACTCTTCCTCTGTCCCCACCCCCCTCCGCACTTCCTGGTTGCTGGCTGCGTGAGGGAGGAAGAAAAAAGAAAGAAAAGAATGCCGGTTTACCTCCGTTTTGTTCCCGGCAGCATACAGATCTCTTAAAGGGGCGGGGCGCAAAAAAAGAACAAACAGAAGCCAGGAGAGCCCCGCATTCACTATCCTTACACCGGATCAAATATTTGTCACATCCAAAAAGCAGGTACAAGAAATCTGCTCTGGGTCACGCTAAAGTGGGCGGGGTCGCACTTAATTGTCTGCAAAGTCCGGAGCTGGTGGGTAAACATTTTTAAGGTCCGGACCTTGCAGCCCTTTGCGGCGGAGCTTAGGGGTCGTGTATAAACACCCATAAAAAGGGCTAATTAATGGTGGCAACATGAAAGATGTAGAAAGAAAAGATTATGATATGTAGAGAAAGTACTTTACAAAAGCAGATGTGTCATTCCCGTAATGGTTTGAAAAATTAAGGATTGTAATTACTCAATAAGAAACAGTATTTTTAAAAAATTGTTAAAGGAAATTTCTTCTGGATTCAAATCTCTGCTTAGCTATAAAACCTCATTGGAGAAGTGGACCTTGAATATCTCACCTTGACAGCTATGTTATGATTAGAGATGGGCACGGAACGAACATTTTTTCGTTTCCGTTACCGTTTGTCGTTTCCGTTACATAACGAAACGACAAATGAAAATTGTGATAAAATGAAATGAAATGAACAGAACCACGAAAAATGTGGTTGTTACATTTCGTTTCCGTTAATGGCAACGCGCAATGAAATGATCTGTTTAAAATGTTAAAAAACGCCCTGGACATCCGTAAAAACGCAGTGATAATTATTTATATTGTCTGATAATACCTACCATGGGGGTTGGGGTCCTTAAAATGTTTGGTTTTGTCTTCTCCCATCGCGATGCATTTTTCTTTTCCCTTTAAAATGGATGTCGCACCAGCCACAAAATGGAGGCAAGCCATGTGATGGGATCATGTTCAACCAATAGCATGCCCAGGTTGCAGACTGGGCGGGCAGGTCTGGCAGCCACAGAGGGCATAAAAAGGTCTGGCAGCCCCTGTCCTCCTTGCAGTCTCTGGTGGGAGTTAGGGTGGGATTGCTGTCTCTGCGACTCTAGCTTCAGTCCTGCAGCCTCCCTGTGTGCGTGCGTGCTGAGTACCTCTCGGTGAGTACCCTCCCCTGCCCCGCAGTGCAGTCACTCTGTGGCTGCCTTGCACCCTGGGCAACGCCCGCTGCTGCCTTTGCAGCCTCCCTGCGAACCTAGTCTATACTGTGTCTCTGCCAGCATCCTTTTTTTTAGTGTTTTCCCTCTGGTCTGGGGCGTTGGAGGACGCCCACGCACGGAAATGCTTTACAAATCACGCAAAAGGTGGGTAAAAATGACAAAAAAAAGGTAACGAAATTTTTCAAAAAAATCCCAACAAACAGAAATGAACCGAAACAGACCTCTCAACGACAAATGAAAAACCGAAACACCATTTTTCTGTTTCGTGTCCATCTCTAGTTACGATCTCTGTAACTCAGTTCCAACTTGAAAGCACATAACAATAACAAGCTATGGCACTTAGTTGCAACAAAACCCCAATTATTTATTTGTTTGTGTACTGGTTTCTTTTACATCCTGTCTTTCTCCCTTATGAGCTTCAAAGTGGTTCACAGCATTATTCTTAAAAGAACAGTCAATAACTACAGTTTGAAAATATACAAAATGCAGTGGTACCTTGTATAAAGGAATTAATTTGTTTCAGATGAAATTCTGTTAAGCAAATATTCCTTTGTACAATGGATTAATCCCTAATTGCGACTGTTTTTCTGTCATACGGATTTGCCCCATTGGCAATTCTGTTAAGCAATTTCCCCCTAACTCTGGAAATATTTTCCTTTAAGCGGATTTTCTGTTAAACAACCCGCTTGTTATGTGAGGGTCCATTGTGCGGTATTTTAGAATCATAGAATAGTGGAGGTGGTCTGTAGGGCCATCAGGCCAAACTCCCTGCTGGATAAAGCCATAAGTCAAAGAATATCTGCCTGGTGGTTGTCCAGATTTTTCTTGAATGCCTCGAGTCTTGAGCACTCGCCACTTCTTGAGGTAATTGGTTCCACTGTTGTACTGTTTTAACAGTTAAGAAGTTTTTAAAGCAATATTAAATAGATTATCAATGTAAAGCCCTGAAGTAATACAAAGTAAAAACATATTTAAAAATTACAAAAACAGCAATAGAGAACAACACCCACCATAAAAAAGCCCTGCTTCTTCAGTCAATCAGTGGACACAAAACCACTTTCAATAAAAATATTTCTGTCTTTCCCTTAATCAGCAGGCAATAACTTCACTATACACTAAACCGGCAGGGAAATTATGTTTTAAAATCACTTTCTCTCCTATTGTCTCAAAGAAAAGTAAAATGCTGGCGCTAGTGGGAAATTACATGTGAATGGCAAGTCCAGTGGACAATTGGGTATAATAGCCACAGGTTTTTTTCATTGAATGGAGATATTTTTAAATATTTAACCTCTATGGCTGAGCTTAACAGATTTGCCTATTTAAGCTGTTAGCTGCTCATTGTACTGCTCAGAGCCCTCTTTTTACTCTATGGATAGTGATCTGTAATGTTTGTGAGGTATGCAAAACTGAAGATCATATCCTTTCAGAATGTGTGTGGTACCGGAGGGGGGTTGGGGAATAAAGTATAATCCCCCCTTTTTCTAAGTAGCAGGGGGCTTGTGGCTTGAAAACTGGAAAGTAGTAGTTTGAATCTCGGGTGCCATGCAGCGGAGCAAGCTCCCACTGATAACCCCAGCTCCTCCCAACCTAGCAGTTCAAAAGCATGTAAATGCAGGTAGATAAATAGGTACTGCTGTAAAAAGCAGGAAGGTAAAACAGCGTTTCCTTGCAGCCATGCTGGCCATGTGGCCATGGACTTGCACAACACTGGCTCTTCGGCTTCAATACGGAGATGAGCACTGCCCCTAGAGTCAGACACGACTAGCACGCATGTGCAGGGGGAACCTTTACCTTTTTACCTTCTCTTCTAAGCCTTACAGAATTCTGCGGAATCCACTTTGTGGCATTTTCGGCAGCAGTGTGAGCCATTCATGGCTGTTTAAGGTTTGTTTGTTTGTATGTTTGTTTAGATGGATGTGAGTAGCAAGGACAGGGCCTTTTTGGTACCTCTTGACCTTTTAGTGTCATCATCAGAAGGGTCTCACCGTTGTGCTTGCCCAGGGGGGCTTATCTCACTGTACTCTTGTAAGGAATTTAAATTTATGGGGGTCCCGTGCCAGCGTGCCTGCGCTTCATGGGCTGCAAAAGACCAGTCTGAGTCTCAGGAGACGAGAAAAGAATTTATTGATTGATCAATCAGGGCACTTCCACACTTTTTGGTGGTGAGAAGTCCACCCAGAAAACGAAAGGAGATATTTTTATAAGGTTTTTCCAGCACTCTATCCCCTCCGCCCATCCGAATTTACGTCATATACATTTGTTACATGCATCAAACACTAATTGACATCTTTGGTCATTTATTTTGTATTCCTGACACTTGCCTAGAAGTTCTAACTGGTACGTTTGATCTCCTCCCCTCACAGGCAGGGAGGGTAGGATCATCCTTATGTCCTTGGACATTTTGACAGTTACGAACACCAGACGCTGAGATAAGGCCTCCTGGTACGCCTTGGACACACGTTAATTGCTAGTGTGTGATCCTCAAAGCTTAGGAACTTAATTGGATCCTTGAATTCATAATTGCCTTAGCTGACTTAGCGGAAGTTCCTTTCTCTATTCTAGCCGGAAAGGCTTGACCAAAGATTCTAAGTTTACAAGAATACAACTGTAGATACATGTGTATATGATACATATATGTGTATATATATATATATACGTGGAGTGCTTAAGTGAATATAACTACATTATTCGTGTCACTAGTGTGGCTATATATATATATGTATTGCTTAGAATACATTGTTGGTGAATACATGAGGGCTTGTCCATACCTGTGGTTAGTGAAGCAGCCATATATATTTATAAATATATAATTAGTCAAATGTCCTCCCTTACACTCGGCCCTGAACGGATTTCTGGAAATTTATGCCAGTAAATTTCCCAGAAAACGTCATGGACTTGTAAGGGACGAACAAAACATATCAAAGGTATATGTACAAAAGTGTGAACATTGCGTGAGCCCCCCCTATGTCATTCCTGGGGTGAGATGGTCTTCATGGCTCATGGAAGGACTTTCTATTTTCCTGACAAAAATTTAGGCAGGGCAGTCAGAAAAACATTCTCAGTCCTTTTTCCCCAAGGGGCTTATAGGCACAGTTCAAGAAAATGAATTATCATAAAATGATTTGTGGCGTCTCAAGTCAGGGGGACGCATCAAATAGGTGAAGGCCAAGGGAATACCCCTTAATTCATTAAGGCACTTTCTAGAGTAAAATGTTAAGTTAACAGATGAAGTGTTGCCATGCTTGGGATGTAAGAAGACTTCCCCCCTGGTCGGACCCACAGACTGCAATGGATGGATATGTTCCATGGACCACAGCATTTAAGTTTCCCCTGTTGGAGAAATGCATCGTGGTCACAGCAGTATAAGGTGACCTCCCAGGCCATGTTGTACACTTCTCAAAGATCCCAAATTCTCAACTGTTGAAGGGGGCTGGCATAAGAATTTTTGATAATATTGTGATAGACTTGGATATCACGATCCCCGTCCCAAAGCGATAATTAAACATGCTTTAAACAGCAGATTTGTTCATTACCTTATTTTAGGACCATCATGAAACCCAAATTAATTTGCCTGCCACAGCAGTGCACATGTGGGATATTGTGTTTGTGTGTTTGGTAGTCAGGCTGAGAACCCTGAATTCTAACAAAGCACCACACTGTAGGTTCATTTTGCAAACCAAATACTTATAAGGAAAATATGCCCTTCTTAGCCCACCAAGGAAATATGTGGGCCAGGCTACTTTGCTAGGTTTTTTCCAACCTTATTTAGGTGTGTGTGGTGTGCATTCAAACTCAGATAATAGCAGGCTGTGCAGAATCACCCAGTTGTGTGTGCATTCTCAATTGATAGACATTTGCAATGATACTAAATAAAGGTAATATACATATCATGAAGGCTGAAAAAGGCATAAGACACATCTAGATGGTGCTTAGAAAACCCACCTTGCGCCATACATTCTCATGGTAAAGTCATGAATGAGCCGTTGAAATCCGGTCAGAAATGTCTCTGTGGCTGATAGTTTACACACAAAAATCTGCCTCGTAAACATGGGGCCAAGATTAGTTCATCAGTGTCTTTGGTGAAGAAAATAATGTAGATATAGCTACTTCATAAAGCCACTTTTTTCTTAGGTATAAAGGCTCGTGAACACCCATGGGCACCAAAATGTCTCTCATTCAATACAAATTGCATAGAAAGGCAAGTCATAATCTCTGGCACTCAATGCTTTGTGAGTAAAAAGCATTTTCAGTGGCCAAGCATGATCATTACATAAAAAGGCACATCCAGAGAAGCACTTCAGTAAGAGTTTTCACAGTGACTATCAATAATAGACAATAAACACTATCATAATAGAGCCCAGGGTAATGTAAATATGTGAAGTTGCTCTGAAGCCTACCGTGCGCAGGAGAACAAAAAATAAGCGCTCACTTGTCAGATGCTGGGAGGCTGGTGTGTGCGTGTGTGGCAACACAAGTTCATGGTGATCCAGGGCACGCGCACAGGCATCAATGAAGGTCTGAAAGCAGTATTTAAACCCCAAGTCTCTGTCCCGGTGAAAAAGGGGTTAAATTGCAGACGTGAAGTCTGTTGGCCGCAATCCAAAACAAGAGTCAGTGGCTGTTTCAGACCCACTCTCTCCCCCCAGAAACAAACAGAAAAGAAAAGAAAAGAAGGAAATGAGAGACAGGAAGACAGGATTTTAATCTGTCAACCTGAGTTGAAAGTGAATCCGCAGGCTGCTTTGGGACCCTCCGAGTATCAAACGCACGCTGTCATCTGGGGAAGGATGGGCAAGGATGCGGTGACCACAGGTCAGGTTCATGTTGTCGCCCGCCGTTCAGGGTGAAGTCATCTAAGGCATAGGGGCAATCTACAGCAGAGGGCAGAAGGCGTCACCGGTCAGGCCTCACTCCCTCTCGGTCGCGGGTACGGGTCAGGCTGGGTGAAAAGGCTGACATCACTGGATCCTGGAGCCCACATCGATCGAACCCGCGGAGCGAAGTCATCACGAAGATGGCATCATCAAAGGCATCAAAGGCGGGAGGGGAGGTCCAGGAGGGATGGCAGAATGGAGGGCAGGAGGGTCCCCATCTGAGCATCTACGACCGGCGGCGTCAGCTTTCCGAACCCGACCGACTCCGTGATCCAAAATAAAAGAACGGGTGGGCGTTTTCCCAGAGCAAAAACCCGACCTCCAGGATGTACCTGGGTAAGGGAAGAACAGACACACGACCACAGACAAACACAGAACACAAACACACACGAAATGCCCCCGCAGCTGTCTTTGTGCTGCAAGGCAGGGTGGCACAGTCTATCTGACAGTCTTAAAAACAGGAAGGAGAGAAAAAAAAATGTTCCAACAGGTAGGATAAGGCTTCCGTTTTTGTAGAACCAGTCTGTGAATGGGGAAGCCAAAGTTTATGGTGAGGACGCATCTGTAGTCGGCCGTGTATGATGAGTGCTTGCAAGATGATCTCGCAGGATCTCACAAGCGAGGGGCTCAGGCGTTCCCAAACAGGCACCTGAGATAGATCTCAGCCCCAAAGTCAAATAGCTCTGCTACATGGGGACAATCAAAAATGGAACAGGCAAAAATGTCCCAGGGTCGCAAAGTGATCTCTGAGCATGAAGCAAAATGCGCCAGGGGAGATGGGCTTGGAATGTGGCGTGGTATAGTCTCGGAAAAAGTACCGCTGATACAGGATTGGGGAAAAATAGGAGCAGGCACCACATTCATATTACTACCAAGTCCCCAAGGGCACGGCGAGAAAAAAAAATGGTAAAAGAGAATTAGTGTCTCTCTGCAAGGCTGCAAAGGCGCCAATCTGTCCTAGTGCGTGTCGGGGGCTGGTGTGTGTGTGTGTGTGCGAGGCAAGACGAGCTCTTCTGATTCGTCGCTCAAGAAAAAAATACATGCAAACACCCACGAGTACACAGCCTCACACATGTTGGCATCTGCCATGGGTTTAAAAATAGTGACGATGTCACCAGGTTCAAAAACAGCTAGTTCTCACGCTGGCGCAAAGGGTATAAAAAGGGTGAAGTTGCTGGCCTGTCAGCCTCACCTCAAAGTAAAAGTCAGGTGCTTGCAAAAGCCCCCATTCCCCCCCACAAAACAATAGAGAGAAAAAGAGGGGGGGGGGAAAGGCAGGAAGCCCTCTCCTAGTGTCTCTGCTGGCTGGTTAGGAGTGACACATGCCATGGCACAAACTGCTTGACCACACAGAGATAGAAGGAGAGGAAAAAAGGCTGATAGTAGTTTAATAGCTATCAAGTAACTAAGAGTCTATTTCCAGCAGGTGTCCTACTTGGAAAGGAAAGGGTTAAAAAAAAAAAACTCAGACGGAAATAAGGCTAGGTGAGCATTATTAAGTCAAAAAGGAGAACGTCTGCTCGAGATTTTTAGGAATATAGGATGTGAAAGAGGTGTAAAAAAAATCAGGCTGGTTGCCAGCATGCTTGAAATTCCTGAGGGAAGAGGGATGAGGTCAACTTTGTGAAGGGGAAGGAGGGGGGGTGAAGGCAGAAAAAGGAAGGCGGGGCAATGGACTTTTGAATTCTCCCCGCAGGCTGCATTACACAGCCTGAGGCAGGAAGGTGAGCCCCTTCAATTACCCTGTAATTAGGTGAAAAAAAAGGGCACTAAACTAATTAAGGCAACCTATTATCCCTGTGGTTTGTGAAGTTATCTACTTAAGCCTAATTTGGGATGCATGGCTCTCGTACAAAGAAACAAGAGCCAGAGTGTGAGACCCCGCGTTATTGATACGCCTTAAAAAAATGTCACAGGCGTTTCCAGCCAGAGTGTGAGAACAAGAAAAATGATTTTATTTTATGTTATTTTTACCTTTTTTAGCGGCTTTTAAGAACCCCTTCGTATTCTAAATAAAAAAAAACCTTCTCAAAAACCTGTTAGCAGCTGCTTTAAAAAGAGGAAGGGGAGTCCCTGCTTTGGACCACTTCCAGCACAGAAGTCTCAGGCCCTTCGTTTTCCTCATGGAGCTGACGTACTACAAGGGATTTGGATAAAGATTCCATATTCAGAGATTTAGACAAATTTTGTTGGGGAAATAGGGACTGTCTAAAAGCTTGGATTAAATAATGTAATGGGATACAAATAGAGCCTCTGCTTCTCAATTGCTGGAGCGTTCTGTGGGTTGCTGCCTCAGTCTGCCCATCATGAACCCTGCCCATTCTCGTCCCTGACTTACACTTTCCTTCTACCTCGTTTCCTTTAACTATTTCTTTTCTCTCTCTCTCTCTCTCTCATTCCCTCCTTCTCTCTCTGTCGCTTTCTCTCCTTTCCTCTCCCCGTTCTAATGGCATCTCCAAGGTCCTGATCTAGGTAGGAGACGGGAGGGAATTCTTTTTTTTTTTTTTTCAGTTGCTCCTAAGAATCTCCTTGTTCCAAATTAAATTGTCTTATGGTTCCAGCCAGGGCTTACTTGCAAGGGGAGGGGGGGAAAGGCTGCCCTAAGCCTTTTAGGTGCAAAATCTTAAGGAATGATGTTATCACTTGGTTTTTTAATTGCTAGCTTGCTGGGCTATGAGTACAAAAATGCTAGCTGTCTTTTCAGAGCACATAGTCGGTCTGAAAAGGGGTGGATGTTCATTTCACCCATGGGACCGGCCGTGCAAAAAAAAAACGTATTTCTCAAACGCCCTGTGATGATTTCTTCTTAAAATGTCCCTATAGGTGGTGAATTATATTGTGTAACAAGCCAGGCTAAGTTATACAAAACATGCGGCTTGAGTATTCAAAAATATCTTCTTGCAGTGTCTATACTTCCCCCTGGTTTATAAAATTGGGGTCTTCTCATTTTGGGTGATTTTTACTGCCTCTGGACATATTAACAGGCAATACATGGCTTGCCACCCTCCCCTTTTTGAGGGCTAGAAACTTAATCTTTGGGATGTTAAAGTCCTGCCTTTGTCAGAGGGGACTTTCTTGGAATTTACATTTGTTGCATTCAATATCAAAATCAGGTCTCCTTATGGCAATGTGCCAATCTTGCCAAAGGGTTCCTTAACAAAGGGCACAGAAGCTAAATTAAGTTATGCCCATCTACCTTTTTGTTAAAGGTTTAGTAGTATGCTCATAAATTCTCCCGCATACCAAACGGACTCACACTCAATTAATTACACATCAAGCACACACAACAGTTGATACTAAGATTTGATTTCCCTGCTTTTGACTATTAATAGTTCAGAAATAACGTCCCTACCTATCTCCTCATGTGGTGCATAGCAACCCTTAGTTCTGTTTAAAGCTTCCATATCCAAGGAGTTGGGCATTGGCGTGTAGCGGGATGGAAGTACCTCCTGAATGCTTGAATAAGGCAATTTAGGGGTCATCCCCCATCTAGCACTTCCTGTCCCCTCAATGCTCCGTGCTCTCCTCCCGTTCCCTCAACATCATACCTATCCATCCCACTTCTGTCTTGCTGCCTTCCTTCTACTCCACTTCCTCTATTCATCTGTCTTTCTCTATACCTTTTCAGTTCATCATCCTGCCTTTCCTTCCATCATCTTTTCAGGTTTCCTACCCAGTTTTACTAAAAATGCATTACTCAGATACCCTATGATTTTTTCCTTGTAAAATATCCCTTCAGCTGGTAAATTTTGTTGCGTGACCAGCCAGTCACAAAATATGCGGGATGTTGTTTATCCCTGAGTATTCAAAAGTATTTTTCTCACTGCCCATATTCCCCCTGGTATTATCAAAATTGCTGGAGGGTCTCCTAGTTGGCAGAGTTTTTAGTCTCTTATATTAATTAACTAAGCACGTCCTTGTACATTCACACACCTCTTGCTAGCAGGTCATAATTGGTCTGTCCTCCTGAGGGCTAGAATCTTAATTTGAGATGGTAAAGTCCTGCCTCATCCTAGTTAGAGGGGTTCTTCTTAAAGCTTACTCATGTTCCATTTAATACTAAAACCATTACTTCTGGTGGCAGAATTCCAATGTTACCACATCGCACATCAAAAGGGGGTGCATAAACTGCACTAATTTATCCCCATAGGTTTACTTTAAAGGTCTAACTGTGTTCCTATGATTTCTCCCACACAAGCATCAAACGGACTCACACCTCAACAATCAAATGCCCATCATACACGCCAACATGTGATTCAGCAACCATACACCACTCTCCCACATTTCTGTTTCCCCAGTTAACTGCGATCCCTTGCCTAAGAATAGATCTTTCTAACTTCTCTAAAATCAAACGAAGATGGTGGAACTTCGTTGGTATTGTGGGGCAAAGATTGCCAGTCTTTGCCCCTGCTTAAGACACAGGGAATGGCCACTTCCCTATGGTTACCAAAAAGAATTCAACTTAACACCCACATATATATTTAAACATCAGTAAATCCTCTGAGGAAGCCAGAGCAGTGCTCTGCTTCTAATTCTTCAAACACTTGGGGAGGGGGACACTAGGGTTATTCGAGAGGAGCTCTCCTCCACCCTCGGGGCCCTCAGAGTCTCTCAACTCTGAGTCCACCCTGGTCCGCGGGATGCTAGAGACACACACAAGTGTCTCTTCTCGTCTTCCTCCCTCCCCGGGGCCGACTCATAAGAATCCGCAATCTTCTCCACTCCACAGAGCTGTTAGATTCGAACTCACGCCACCCCACAACTAGTTTTCTCTTCTTACCAGATTTCTTTTGCGCAGTCCTCTTACAGTTCCTCCGTTGTTCTGCCGGCTTTGTTTTCTCCTTAAATAACAGTATTGTGTCCAATGCTGATAGAACAAGTCTCCTCTCAAAATCAGAGGGTCCGGACTAGATTTGTTCCAGGGTCAGCATGAATCCTCACTGTGATTTAAGTCAGACTCCCAAGAGCGCTGGGGCAGTGGCACTTTCCCGGCATCTCCACCAGAAATGTAAGGAATTTAAATTTATGGGGTCCCGTGCCAGCGTGCCTGCGCTTCATGGGCTGCAAAAGACCAGTCTGAGTCTCAGGAGACGAGAAAAGAATTTATTGATTGATCAATCAGGGCACTTCCACACTTTTTGGTGGTGAGAAGTCCACCCAGAAAACGAAAGGAGATATTTTTATAAGGTTTTTCCAGCACTCTATCCCCTCCGCCCATCCGAATTTACGTCATATACATTTGTTACATGCATCAAACACTAATTGACATCTTTGGTCATTTATTTTGTATTCCTGACACTTGCCTAGAAGTTCTAACTGGTACGTTTGATCTCCTCCCCTCACAGGCAGGGAGGGTAGGATCATCCTTATGTCCTTGGACATTTTGACAGTTACGAACACCAGACGCTGAGATAAGGCCTCCCTGGTACGCCTTGGACACACGTTAATTGCTAGTGTGTGATCCTCAAAGCTTAGGAACTTAATTGGATCCTTGAATTCATAATTGCCTTAGCTGACTTAGCGGAAGTTCCTTTCTCTATTCTAGCCGGAAAGGCTTGACCAAAGATTCTAAGTTTACAAGAATACAACTGTAGATACATGTGTATATGATACATATATGTATATATATATATATACGTGGAGTGCTTAAGTGAATATAACTACATTATTCGTGTCACTAGTGTGGCTATATATATATATGTATTGCTTAGAATACATTGTTGGTGAATACATGAGGGCTTGTCCATACCTGTGGTTAGTGAAGCAGCCATATATATTTATAAATATATAATTAGTCAAATGTCCTCCCTTACACTCTCACCTCCCTTTCATGACAGCCCTATCTCTACAGAACTCCAGGTTTTAGTCATACGAGCACAAGAAGTGACAAATACTCCAGGTGGAAAATGCCAACTCAGAGACCTGGTTCAGTTAAAGGTTAAATAGGTCCCAACAGCAGGTACCTGGATGGCAAGTTTATCTTTCCTTCACCAGGCAGGCTCTTGTGTAGCACCTTAAAGACTAATGTGCTTTTCCTGGTACAGGATGTCACCCCATTCATCAGGTGCATTTCGTTTCAATACCTGCTGTGTGGCACACTACTTTTTGTTGTTGTGATTCTTCATTCCTTAAAAAAACACCAAGAGATGAAAATAAGAGAACTGTCTAAAATCTGAAAACTCTCACACACTCTAAAATTAAGAAGTAATTTTTAGAAGTAACTGGAAAACATTGCTCATTGGCTTTATCTTTTCCACCTGTTACGTTACTTCTGAAATATGATTCAGTTTTGGCCTGTTACAAAAAAATAAAGTATCTTGCTTTAGGCGACTATATTATTCATAAATTGGTACCTCCTGTTGCACAATACAAGAAAAGCCATCCTACCATAGCTCTGCTCTATAGACTTACACATCACAACATGAGAAATGAATGTGTCTTTGTGGATGCCTCAGGGTTTTGTCACTCTTTCTGAGGCTAAGGTGAGTCATTGTTTTTACACTTGGCAATTTGTCCCTCTGAACCAAGTGCCAGTCCAATTGCCACTGGCAATGTATGAACAACAACTCCTCCTCTGTTTTCCCTGAAACATCCCCCCCCCCGGCTGAATGGAGGTCATTTTCATGCTTAATCCCAGCCTGCAACACCAATCTTTTCCTCGTTAATCTGCCCGAACAGCTGTGCTGTGATTGCATTGTGGATTATAAAATGCCCATTTCCTGCAAAACAGCTGCTGACTGGGTGGACAGTGTTTAATAATCACAGGGGAACTTGAAGGGAATTTTCTTTGGGGTGGGGGGGCTAGAGATGGCGGTTAAAACTGGAAAAAGGTGGATGAAGAAGTATAAGGCGGGCAGGATGAGTTTGGTTATCAAGAATCCAAGCTGGAAGATGTGGGAGAGTCAAGGCTCTTTCAGAGACTTATGTTCAGTGCAGCCTGCAGATTAAACTGCAGCAACTGTGGAATCCTCTGGAAAGGTAATTTGAGATTGTGGTGCTTTTGTGAAAGATGGTGTTCTGTAGTATCCTCTCCAGCAGTTGTACTGGAAAGGTAGTATTCTGAGAAAGAAGGAAGGGGTTGGGATTTTCTTCCTGCTTCACCATGCATTCTTTCTGCTGTTTTATGTCTGGGCTGATGCCAAAACAACATTTTTGCATTAATCCTTTTGTTGTTGTTGTTGTTGTTGTTGGTGGTGGTGGTGGTGGTGGTGCTGGTGCTGCTGCTGCTGCTGCTGCTGCTGCTGTTCTCAAGAGTCCTGCTCAAATCCCCCAGACTGAAACCTCTGGCTTCCTTCAGGGACTCAATTTATCTTGGAATTGTTCTTTCTGTTTTCCTGCATCCTTCCACCGTTCCCACCATTATTGTCTTTTAGAGAGAAGTGTGCCTTCTTACGATGTGCCCAAAGTAGGACAGCCTCAGATTGAACATTTTTGCCTTGTGAGACAGTTCAAGCTTGGTTTGATCTGAAGACCTTGGACTTCTAGAACCCTGCTGTTCATCTTTCTAGAAGTCCAAGGTATCCACAAAACAATCTTCCAGTTCCACATTTCAGATGAATGGCAATATAAGAGTGTGGATGCTTTTGCTCTTTAATGTTGGCAACATCCTTACAATGGATGTCCACTCTAGTTCCATCATTTCTGCCTTTCTGGGTCTCAGTCTTCTTTTGATTTCTTGGGTGCAATTTTCATTTGGATTGAGGTATACAAAATCTCTAACTATTTCAATTTCTTCGTTGTCAACTTTAAAGCTATGTAATTCTTCTGCCACCATGATTTTGGTCTTCTTGATGTTCAACTGTGTTTTTGCTTTGGCACTTTGTTCTTTCAACTTTCTCTAAAAGTTATTTCAAGTCATTGCTGTTCTCTGACAGTATGATGATATCTACATATCTTAAATTGATTGTGTTTCTTTTACCAGTTTTCACTCCTCATTCATCTGAATCTTGTCCAGCTTTCCATACGATATGTTCTGAATACGGAATGAACAGATAAGGGGATAAAACGCACTCTTGTCTGACACCTTTGTCTATAGGAAACCATTTTCTCTCTCTATGGCTGTTACCCCACGTCGGCTTTGTATTGCATCAAAGTAAAATGTGTATTTTATTTTGTTGCAATTACGTGATAAAAATGTGGTAAATGCACCCCCATGGATGCATTTTAAGGTTTTGTACCTTATGTGACCCCACATACGGGGTCCTCATCAAAGTTTCATTTTCATACTGTCGGCACACTAATAAATTGACTTTCAGCTATCGTCCATGCAGGCGATCGCCACCCCGCCTTCCACTTTTATAAAAAAAAGCCATGGTGCAATTTAAAGGCATCCTCATTTCCCTTGAGCAATTTCCTTCTTGTCCTTCATGGTGCCCGTGGCTCTGCAGGACAGTCAGAAGACCTCGCCAAGCCACGGAGCCAGAAGCCAGTGCATGCAAATGGGCACGGAAGGTTGTGAATTCTCACTCACTCTCTCCATTGAGGTTTTAACCAATAAATTCAAGGGCTAACAATCAGAGGAGGAGGAGGAGAAACGGGCTTTGCTTTGGGGGGGGTCAAAGGCTGACTGTTGTTGTTTTGTTGTTGTTGTTTTGTTTGTTTTTTGTGATCACCTGTCAGTGGACAGCCAAGGAGATCAGAAAGGGCTAGAAGGGTCCTGTAGGAAGAGGTTGCCGGAGCAGGGCGGTGGCTTCCAGCCCGATCCACTCCCCAAAAAGCCTTGGCTCCAGTGCCTCTGCCTCAGCTTGGGTTCCCTCCTCCTCCTCCAATATACCATAGAAAGTACTTTTAAAAAATTCACAGGAAGATGCCGAAGAGGGAGGGAAACAGTTTTGCTGCGGATTTAACAATTTCCCATAGGCTCGTGTTCCAGTTTAAAATCCACACCCAGAACAGCGACAAGGATTTCACCCCCCTGTAGCCAGGAACTTGTAAAACATGCTGAGTCGTGCTTTGGGGGCTATGGTCTTACTTTATTTTTCTTAAAGCGCGATGGACGTGGGGGAACAATTTTAAGATCTGCATCACAGAGCACTTTCTAGCGCCTCAAAGTGGATGTGGGATAAGGGCCTATATTCCGTCCTGATGGTAGCTTCATGTCCACAAAACAGTTGTGCATCAGGACAATCAAGTGCTGTTGGCCATTGTTTTGTTTTCTATATCTGCTGACATTTTCTTGTTAGTATTTTGATGAATTGAGTATCTGTGGCTAGAAATAGTTCTATTGGTATTCCATCTACCCTAGTGATTTATTATACAGTACAAAGGATGCTTGAATATGATATGTAATTATAAAGAATGTATTTGTATGAAGTTTAGCATCTGGGGATTTTCCCGTGATGACTCTGGGTGTCGATAGTGTTCCTTATGCTATTGTCCTGACTATTATTATTTGGGAACAGGCTGTATTAATAGCATGGGATTTACGTTCAGGGTAAAATGTATACATTATTGTATGCATTTTCAGACATTTAAACAAACAAGTATGGATAGTTGTACACAGTAGAAAAATGCTTACACTGGGATAAGTGCTTTCCCTCCTCCTTCCGTACTTGGTGACCTTCCTCTTTTGAAAGTGACCTGAGCTTTTACATGGCTTTTTAAAATCCACTGGAAAGGGTGATATTGAAATCATCTCCTTTGCTATGATGAAACTGATAAATCTTGAGGACATGTGCAGGAAACAACTGGTCTCTGCTGAAGGCAAAAGGGTTTGTCAGTTGTTTCTTGCTAAAGATACAAGTTTTGCAGAATGGAGAAAAGATGATCTGAAAAGAAAGGAGGAAATCTAAGCAGAGAAAAAAAAAGGGGGGGACAAGCCTTGAGGGGAAATAAAGAAAGGAGATGCAGGAGAATTTATAACACAGAGGAATAGATTAGAAAATCCATAGTACATATCAGGATCAAAGCTGGGGGAGAGCAATGCTCTCTCTCTCTCTCTCTCTCTCTCTCTCTCTCTCTCAATTGTGTGAGCTCTGTCATGCTTCTACTGGATCACACTTTCTGGCTTCATTCCATATGATATTTTCTCTATCTGCAGATGTCCACATCGCTTTTTGTAGCACTAATGCTAATCAGGGGATCCAATGAATTTGCTGGAGGCATTGCTTAATATCTTCATCTCCTATGTGTTTCTAGTAGCACATGAGTAAAGCATGGGATAGGGTCCAGTGTTCTTTCTTGTTTATAGATTTGCAAGTGCAAACTCTTTGTTCAGAACAGCACAATTTGCAAGATATTTCTTACGCATTTAGCGAGCAGTTCTGTCTTCTGCAGAGGAGAAAGAATCAGCTCCTAAAAGGTATCAATATTGTTCAAAGACTGGAAATGTTTATTCTTTTGGTTCTATTGATGAGTAGTAAAGGTGCAGGAGGAACTGTGAGAGGAGGATAGAACTAGGGTGGAACATCATGG
This sequence comes from Phrynocephalus forsythii, assembly GCA_029282475.1. Lineage (NCBI taxonomy): Eukaryota > Metazoa > Chordata > Lepidosauria > Squamata > Agamidae > Phrynocephalus > Phrynocephalus forsythii. The sequence continues at coordinate 69,486,784 of JAPFRF010000006.1, read as the reverse complement.
CAGCAACTCTGGATTGCTCATACCTATTTTCCCCACATTCAATAACAGGGAGATTAAACATGTGCACAATAAAGAGGCGCACAATAAAGTGCCAACACAAATGATCTGTTTCAGGAAAGCAGCTATCAAGTAACACATCAGAGGCTTTTAGGATACTCATAGTCCTTTGAGTTATTTACCCCATAATTTGCTACAGAGGAGGCTCAGATGAATTCAAATTAAAATCCAGCAACTATGAGGCAAAAAGCTCAATACAGAGAAGCCTGTTGTGGAATCATCTCTTTTTAGCGGAAATAATAATTTTTGTTCAGCAGGTAAGGATGGTTTAAATTTGCACTGGCTGGTTTGATATCACTTTTATCTGCTTTCTGCCCAGTGTGATTGCCTGATCGGAATGCAAAAGACCACTTGTGGGGATGTCTGTTCTGTCAGACTGTTTTTGGTTCCAGTACCTGTTGTCCCCAAACTGTTTGTATTCTCACAGGCTTTCACGGCTGGGATGAGTTTTTCAGGCGGTTTGGCTGTGTTCTGGAAGTTTTTCTTCCTGACATTTTGCCTGACTTTATGGCCAGCATCTTCAGAAGGCAAGGAACTCAAGAAACTAGGAATTCTCTCTGTGCTCTGGGGTATAAAGTGATTGAGACTGTAGGGTTTAAAAGTTTTGGGATAGAAGAAACTTGTCCTATGCAGGAGAATAGATGTTAGTCATTGTATTCTGATGGAGGGATTAAGAGGTTTCACTGCAATCAGTGGCGGCAGAGATCCTTCTCTGTAGTTGATGGGTGTCATTAGCTGTTCTATTGCATGACCTGATCATTGATGTTTGTGGCTGGGTGGGAATAATTGAACTTTGATCTTTTGCAGGCTGTAGTTTTCAGTACTGGAAGCCAGGCTTTGTTGATTTTTAGACTTTCTTCTTTTTTATGTTTGTGGATTTCAATGGCTTCCCTGTATAGTCTGACATAGTGACTGGTAGTGTTGTCCAGTACCTCTGTGTCCTAGAAGAGGATTTCATGTCCAGTTTGTTTCAGGGTGTGTTCATTTACTGCTGATATTTCTGCTTGTTTTAGTCAGCAGTGTCTCTCATGTTCCTTGATTCTGAAATTCTTCCAGTTTATCTTCACTGTGGCTCCAAATTACTTCTATGAACAGACAGATGGAGTTGCCATGGGGAGCTCCCTCAGCCCGGTAATAGCAAACTTTTACACTGAACACTTTGAAAACCAAGCTCTGGGTGCGGCACCCTTTGCACCCACAGTCTGGTTCCGATACGTGGATGACACATTTATAATTTGGAGCCATGGTGAAGATAAACTGGAAGAATTTCTAAACTACCTCAACAATATCCAACCAAATATACAATTCACTATGGAAGAAGAAATAGAGGAGAAACTCCCATTCTTAGATGCCATGGCCATATGTAAACTGGACCTCCAATTAGGAAACAAGGTCTACAGAAAACCCACCCAAACAGAGAGGTACCTATATAAAAATTCAAAACCACCAGCCACAACAAAAAGAGGCATAATCAAAACACTTGTAGACCACACAAACTGAAACTGTGAAGCTGAATTCCTCAATACTGAACTCAGCCACCTGAATTGAGCCCTAGAGGCAAATGGCTATTCCAAGAATGAAGTCAAAAGAGCCATCAAATTAAAAAAAACTAAAGAAGAAAAACAGCCCCCAACAAAGTATTTCTGCCATACATAAAAGGAGTAATGGACCACATGGACAAAATGTTGAAAAAACAACAACTTACAAACAGTATTTAGACCCACTACAAAAATACAACAGATTCTATAGTCAGCAAAGGACAAAAGGAACCCACTTGCCACTGCAGGAGTATATCGGATACCTTGTACTTTTGGCCAGGTATATATTGGGACCACAAAGCGCAGCATCCAGACCAGAATCAAAGAGTGTTAAAGACACTGCAGACTAAAACAACCAGAAAAGTCAGCAGTGGGTGAACACACCCTGAAACAAATTAGACATTAAATCCAATTCCAGGACATAGAGGTACTGGACAACACAACCAGTCACTGTGTCAGACTATACATGAAGCCATTGAAATCCACAAACATAAGCACAACAAAAAAAGAAGAAAGTCTAAAAATCAACAAAGCCTGGCTTCCAGCACTGAAAACTACAGCCTGCAAAAGATCAAAGTTCAATGATTCCCACCCAGCCACAAACATCACTGATCAGTTCACACAATAGAACAGCTAACAGCACCCATCAACTACAGAGAAGGACTGCTGCCACCCCTGATTGCAGTGAAAATTCTTAATCCCTCCATCACAGTACAATGTCTAACACCTATTTTCCTGCATAGGACAAGTTTTCTCTTTCCCAAAACTTTAAAACCCCATGGTCTCACTCACTCTATACCCCAGAGCACAGACAGAACTCCTAGTTCCCTGAGCGCCTTGTCCTCTGAAGATGGCAGCAACAGAATCTGGTGAAATGTCAGGAAGAAAAATTCACAACAGCTACCCAAATTGTTTGCTTGTTTGCTTGTTTGTTTTTGTATACTTGTTAATGCTTGCAAGGCTTCACTGGAACGCAGTATCCCGAGGTCACTTAGGAATACTATATATATATATATATATTCCTATATATATATATATATATATCTCCCATATAGACATAATATATATATATATATATATGATAACATATATATATATTATAGGTGGAAACTCTTCCCGTGAAAATCCTACTACAATACCCTGCTATATACCTTTATACACAGACCCCATATACCTATATGGAAAAAACCATATAAGCCAAATATATAGCCTATCCCTTATATGAAGAAATATATATATATATCATCCCCAGATATATATCATCCAGATGCCCCAAGACTTAGCGGTATTCCCAAGTTTCACAAAGAAGTTACACCTCTCAGACCCATACGGAAACTCCACGGGAATCACTCCGCCAGACCTCGCCGAACCTTGCCAACAATTTTGGTCTGATTTGTCGCAGAATCGTTCACTTCATCGCACGATCACGCGATGCCACGCGGCACAGAGAAAAGTTTTTAAAAAGTTAAAAAATCCGGTTCCCGGCCAAAAGCAGGCGGAAAAATGCCTGCCGTGCCTCAGGGCACCTACCAGAGGGGTTGTTTCTGGAGGTCCCGGCCTCCCCCATCCCCGTCCTGGGCTGCTCTGGTGGGACTCGCTGCAGGCTTGCAGCCAGCAAAATACAAACAGTCTCGCCGCCGGCCCCCGCAATCAAAGCGCAAACCGCAAGCGGCACGGACGGCACAGGAAAAACTTTTAAACTCTCCCCCACCCATTCCCGGGCCAAAAGCAGGCGGAAAAATGCCTGCTTGACTAAGGGCGCAGGGCACCTACCGGAGGGTGGTTTCTGGAGGGGGGTCCCACCTCCCCGTCCTGGGCAGCCAGACTCACCATGCCATGCGGTGTGGGCGGGGATCCAAATGGGGCGGCCTGGACGCAATATTGTTTTTGAAATCGTGGTCCAAAAACACACAAGCACAACAGAAACACGCGAAAATTTATAAACAGCCAGATTTTTCACAGTAGCAGTGGGTTTTTTTTGCAACAAAATGTCTCTCCTCTCCTCCTCTGTCCTCCATTGATTTTATTTTATTTTATTTTTTTTTTACACCTGCGCAATGATGGGCTGGCCGAGTGGCCAGCCATGTGGGAGTGGACGACCATGCAAATTTTGGAGCCATCCCACCAATCGCATGGCCACTTGGCCATGGAGACTTCTGGGATGTGCCAAAAAGCCCCTAAAACCTGCCCTAGCCCCCTAACCCCTAACCCTAATCCTTGAGTCCAGTCCTTACCCATACGTCACAGACTGTCTTCTTAGTGGGTCAGAGAGGCACCCAGAGGTGCAACCCACTAGCCCACCGTTTAAACCTTACCCGTCACTAGCCTAACCCTAGCCCTTGCACTAACCCACCTTAACCCTAAGCCAGATCTACTTGCATTGCACTAACACGCAAGTACAATTCCCTTCTTTGTGAGACATGGTGGTGCGAGAGCCTTAGGCATCAACCTATGGCTCTGGGTTCACTGCCATCACTAGTCTCACTGTCTGCAACTGGTATGCATATCCATATGGCTATGCATGCATTTTGCAGCAGCAGGTGAGGAGGGAGACCCCCATGTTGAGGGTCTCTTGGAGCCTGCTTCCCCTTCCTAGTGGGTGAGGATAGGAGGCACCCACGGGTGCCTCCAGGAGCCCGCTTTCCCTTTATAGCAGGCCAGAGGAGGCACCCACCCCACAGAGGTGCCTCCAGGAGCCCAACTCCCAAAAAAAAACCAGTACTAACGACAACAAAAAAACAAACCAGACTAATTTTTGCGAATTTTCCCACAAACGGAAACGACCCGAAACGGAACCGGCCCGACTAACAACAACTCGAAAAAAAAAATTTTTCAAGTCGTGCCCATCTCTAATATCTATATCTATATCTATATCTATATCTATATCTATATCTATATCTATATCTATCTATCTATCTATATCTATCTATCTATCTATATCTATATATCTATATATCTATATATCTATATCTATCTATCTATCTATCTATCTATAATTTGTTTACATTTCTCTTCAGCTGTATACAAATGGAACTTGCCAGGGTAGCAAACCGGTAACATATGAAACACATCTCTTGAAAGTTCTATGAGAATTTACAATTTTCTGCCCAGCTAACAACCTGGTATGGCAGTAAGGTATATTGGTTATATTTTGACTTTTCCCCCGGAACACCTGCCATAAAAGCAGACTGGTCACATAGTAATTTGCATTGGTACAATGTAGTTAGAAAAGCAAAATTTTAGGAGATCAAATTGCTAGCAAATGAGTCTGGTAAGGTATGGTGCCCTTACATTCCAAAACCCTGAGAGTTTCATGGCCATGGGATTTTTTAAATGTTTTGTATTTCCTTATCATTTATTTACATGCATGCAAGTGTCACCTAGATGCCTTAAAGCACATCTGATCTTGCCTGATTTCAGAAGCTAAGCAGGGTCAGCCCTGGTTAGTACTTGGATGGGAGAGCACCAGGGAATACCAGGTGCTGTAGGAGCCTGGAGTAGGAACTGGCAGGCCACTCCAGTATCCTGCCAAGAAAACTCCATGGACATGGGGTCATGAAGATTCGGTCACAACTGTAACAATGCAACACACACACACAAGTGTTAGCTTGTTGAGAAATCCTTGACTCTACCAAGTTACTTTGCAAGGCAATGTTATTTTGTGTTTTTTGTTTCTGTTTTTTGGTTTACCTCGATTTCCTTGCCATGGCTTGGATGGAGAGTAAACTGGTTGTTATGCCATGATTTTTAGTAGACAGATGTTCAATCCTAACCTTGTTCATTACAATTTATATTTTCAGGATTGCATTTTCTACACATACACCCTTAATTATTTTAACACTCGGTGCATAGAGACTTTCAAACCTTGACAGAAAAGCTACTGCAGTTTTACTTATGGAAATCTGTTTTGAAAAACTGTGGGTCACAGCGAATCAAAGGTTACCGTATTTTCCCTGCTGTGTAGTTGCACCCCAACCAAGCAGAGGAAAATTCAGCCATTTACTCTACTTGCTCTCCTTCCCTGTTAACCCCTAGTGGGATTCCTTTCTATTTCTATTTCCCTCCTTGTCAATTGTTCAAAAATGCTATAAAGAAAGCAGCAGCTGGATAATTTGTTTGGGGTTTTCCCCCCACCATTTGGAGTGGCTCAGGAGCTTGATTAGAATGTCCTCTTTACTAGCTAGGGAATGTTATAGAGGTCTGCCACCTAGTGACTGAAGTTGGTCACTGAGGCTGCAGACAGATTTTGGATTACACTGACATTAATTGAGTGAGTTAACTATTTTTGTTCATCTTTAAAAACAAAATGTCCACATTGTGCACATGTCCAAGGTCCTCTTCATCGTCCTGCCAATTTTCAGAAATGTAGAGCTCTCAGTCTTGGAGCAATGAGAGGGACAGACAGAGACCTTTATTGATGTAGATCATTGGTAAAACCAATGGGAGTCACATTGTATCTCTTAATAACCTGAACAAGGAAAAGCCATATGAGAGTGTCTCACAATTGCTCGTTTCTCCTAGATGGAGCTCCTGAAGATCCTCCCCTGGCGCCGTGCTGTCCTGGCTGTGCTTCTCAACCTGCTAGCTCTCAGCCTGTCCACCACAGCCCTCCTTGGCAGCTATTGGTGCGTTGGGACTCAGAAAGTTCCGAAGCCTTTATGCGGGAAGACAAAGACCACCAAATGTATAGGTGTCCCTCTGCCTCATGAGGGAGGAGCTGGCAATTCCTCCATACCATTGCACAATGTCGTGCACTATAGCTGGGAGACTGGGGATGATCGGTTTGCCTTCCGGTACTTCCATACAGGCATGTGGCTTTCCTGTGAGGAGAACATAGAAGGCTCAGGTAATGTATCTAGAATACCAAAGGCAAGAGCCTTGCTCTGTATTCATTCCATTTCATCTCTCCCTGCAGTTAAAGTGCTTGGCATTTTAGAGGCGCAATTCAAAAGCTATTGATGCTTTTGTATCACTACAAATGGTGTTCCATAATGAACAGGAGAAATGTCTGTCAACAGACAGTTCAAGAAAGGGAGCTGCCAAACTGATGATTCCAGAATCTTTCCTCTCTTTCTAGGGGAGACAGGCAGATTAAAAACAAACAAACAAACAAAAACACTGCCAAAGGCAACAGATAAGGTTAAATGAATATTTCCAAGGAAGAAATTCCAGGTATACAACACATCTGCCCTCAAACTAATCCTCTTTCATTACTCTGTAATCTAATTGAAGTAATTTTGAAGAAAGGCCTGGACTAGACCCACCATCTTGCATCCCTGCATGTCCTCACATGAAGAGCAGCAGTCTGAAGTGGAGAACCTCCTCTCCACATGAAGGTTCTCCAAGTCTCTCAGAACTCTGACAAAATCAGGGCCCTGGATTGTGCAGAGAACCTCCAGTTCCAGATATAAAGGAAGCATTTCTTAATCAGATTATCACTCTCCACATGAAAAGGGTTAATCCCCCTTCTAACTGTATGATACACTGACAGAAACAGTTTCTAGATTCCATAACAAGCTGTTTCAGAAATCCCTGTGTAGATAGTTAGAAAACCAATTGTCATCATGGTATATCTGATCTATTATATAATTTCCTTTATGATTGCTGTTACAAACAAAAATTGTGTCACCATTTTTACAAGCAATACTACGCACTTTCTTCATGTGTTCCAGTAATGCTGTCTATGTTTTCTTTTCTTTGAGGGTGATTGTTCCTTTATCGTCTGTCCAACTGCCATATGAGGGACATAGTTAATTTTTTTCTCTAATAAAGAGTGGGCTTTCTTTCAACATCACTGTAGTTTGTATTCTCAAAGGCTTTCATGGCCGGTATCTGATAGCTGTTGTTAGCTTTTCAGGCTGTTTGGACATGTTCTGGAAGTTTTTCTTTCTGATGTTTCGCCAAACTCTGTGACCAGCATCTTCAGAGGGCAAGGAGCTCAGAGAACTAGGATACCCCAGAGAGCAGAGAGAACTCCTAGTTCCCTGAGCTCCTTGCCCTGTGAAGATGCCAGCCATAGAGTCCAGTGAAACGGCAGGAAGACAAACTTCCAGAACACGGCCAAATAGCCCAAAAATTCACAACAGCTATCACTGTTGTTGTTTATTTTTATGTGGGAGCTGAAAGCCTGCTCACAGAACACTTAACAGCTTGTGACCGATCACAAAATCTCTGTGATAATCTGGAAGCAGATCAGCCTGCAAAATCCTGAGGTTAAATCATAGTACTGTATTCTGGAAATAGTTTTCACTGAAACTAACAGTGTTTACACTCCCCTATCATGTCCTGGCTGTGTCTGAGTCAGCAGGGTCAGTTCTATTCAATTGCCCATGAAGCAGCAGACAAGAGTCTTCAGGAAACAAGATCCAGGAGAGCTTTTATTGAAGGGGGAGAAATTCTGAACTTGAAAGTGCTGGGGGAAAGTGATACAAAAAGGCTCAGAGAGATTAGCCTTCCAGGCAGGAGGGAACTACCAAAAAAAAAAAAAAAAAGGAAAAGGCTGTATTCAGCTTGGAGGGGGGGGGCTTTAAAAAAGCAAACCAATAGCTGGGGAATACAATCTACAGAGCCAGAAGCCTTGTAAACAATATCATTAAAAAGAATTGGCAACAAGGATGTTACAAGTCGGTCACTTATTCATAAGCTTTTATAAAATCACTGACAAACTTGGTATTTGGGAATCTTTCCCTCAGACAAGCACTAAACCCCCTTTCTCTGAGGAAGCAGCTTTTAGCAAAGAAGGGGTGAATGTTTTTGAAAGAGAAGCACAGAAGTGATTGTTTTCACATTATTTCATGAACTTGCCTTCCTGCCTATTGCCTTCTTGTGGAAAAAATATTTATGCCTTTGCTGCTCTTTATATGTGGTAGATTTAAAGACAAAACTTAAAGGAAACTACCCTATGCCTCTGTGCTTTCTATATGTTGAATTTAAAGACACAACTGTAAGAGCAATGTTGGAAAAGCTGTTTCTTAAAAAAAGCATCATCTGACCTTGGAATAACCACATGTTTTGAAAACAAAGCTTGAAGGCTGTTCCTGGCTACTTCAATCTAGTTATTCTCCATATCTCTCTTATTACAAATAATATTAACCCTTTCTTGTGAGCTATAAAACACAATGGATTTGAAAAACATCTAAGAAGATTTTGCAAACATAACATAATATATATATATATATATATATATATATATATATATATATATATATATATATATATATATATATATATATATATATATATATATATATATATATATATATATATATTTTGCCAATTTTCACGGGTATAGGTATGCATGTTAGGGTGGATTCGGGTTTCTTCCCGTGTAGAAATCTGGTTGTTTTGGCGTTTCTCTCTCAGGTCTCACTCGTCATCTTCAGGCTGGTGTTCTGGCTTCTTTCTTCTTGAAGCAAAGCGTGGTCTCAGTTGAAGTCCTTCTATAAATACTGCTGGGGGTGTGTGGTTTGCTTGCTTTGTTGCTGATTGCAGGTTCCTTTGTTCCTTTGTTCTTTTGTGATCTGCTGTGTGGCTGAGGCGATCGTTAAGGGATTAACTGCTGGTGGCTGTTTAGATGGCTGTTTAGATGCTGGTGGGTTAGATGGCTGGTGGGTTCTGGCAGTATCCTGGGCTTTGGTGGAGTGGGGTCCTGTGTCTTGTGAATTCATTTTGGTCTGGCTACGTGTCTGTGGTCTCCCAATGTTTTTTTGGGGTGTGTGAGTGTGCTCCATGTGGTGACTGGAGTGGGGTGCCGCAGTAGATGGTGCAGTCGTGGTTTTGTTATTGGATGGTGGTTTCGTTTCATCTGTGGGAAGGGTCTGGGTTTGTGTTTGGTGTGGATGGAAGGTGGTGGCATCTTGTGTCCTTTTGGACCTGGTGTCAGTCTTTGTGACAGAGGCTCGTCTGTTGACCAGGGCTAGTTTCCAGATGTCAGGCAAGCGGGAGGTGTCATCACGTTTATTCATGTTGTTTGGGTGTTTCTCTATTTCAATGGCTTCCATGATTATTCGACTGTTGAAGTGTTCAGTTTTGGAGATGAGTTTGGTTCTTTCAAAGTCAATTTCATGACCTGTTGTTTTTATGTGCTGGAAGAGAGGGAAGATTTTTCTTCTTTTTTGACTGCGTTCTTGTGTTCTGCGATGCGTGCGCTTATTCTCCTGTTTGTCTGTCCGATGTATGTGGCTGGACAGACTTTGCATGGTATTTCGTAGACTCCTTGGTTTTCTAGCTCAATCTTGTCTTTGGGGTTTCTTAAAATGTTGGCTATTTTTTGGTCGGTGCAAAAGGCTGTCTTGATATTGTGTTTGTGGAGAATTTTGCTGATTTTGTCTGTGGTGCCTTTGATGTAAGGGAGGAGGGCGGTGCCGTTGTTCTCTTCTGTTTCTTGGTTCTTGGGGGTGTTTCCTTTTGGATTAGTTTGGTGATGGTGTTTTTTTGGAATCCGTTCGCAATTAAAACATTCGAAGAGTGTGTAATTCAGTTTTTAGGTGGTCTTTGTCAGCGAGGCGTTTGGTTCTGGAGATGAGGGTTTTGCTACGGAGTTGATCTGTGCAGGGTGGTGGTGTGATTGTGCATTTAAGTAGCGGTTTGTATGTGTTTTTTTCTGGTAGATGGTATGTCCTAAGGAGCCGTCGGGTTTTGTAGATTAGGACGTCCAGGAAGGGAAGTTGGTTGTTGGCTTCTATTTCCATAGTGAATTGTATTTTGGGGTGTAGGCTGTTGAGATGTGTGAGGAAGTTGTTCAGTTTATCTTTCCCGTGTGGCCAGATAACAAAGGTGTTAATCAACATATCTGAGCCAGAGTTTGGGTTTCTGTTCGGACTTCTGTAACTGTTGGTTTCAAAGTGTTCCATATATAGGTTTGCGATGACCGGTGAGAGGGGTGATCCCATGGGTGCTCCTTCTATCTGTTTGTATCTTTGTCCATTGTGGATGAAGTATGTGTTGGTTAGGCAGTGGTTGGTCAGATCTAGGATGTGCTTGGGGGTTGTATTTGTTGTGGATAGCTGTCAAGGCTTCTTGAATGGGCACTTGTGTGAAGAACATCGAAGCTCACGAGTAGGTCATTGGGTTGTAGGTCTTGTTTCTTTATAATTTCTATGAAGTGGAACGAGTTTTGTACATATGAAGTGATGGATTCTGCATAGGGCTGGAGTTGTTTGGCAAGAAATTTGGCGAGGTTTTGTAGAGGTGAGCCTATGGAGCTGACTATGGGTCTGAGAGGTGTTCCTTCTTTGTGAATCTTGGGGAGGCCGTAGAGCTTGGGGCATCTGGATGATTTCTCTCTGGGGATGATGCTTGGCTTGATTTCTTCACTTAAGGGAGAGGCTTTTATTTTGGCTTTGGTGGTTTTTTCCAGGTAGGTGGTGGGGTCTGTGTTCAAAGGTATGTAAGCAGGGTCTTGTAGTAGGTTGGATAGTTTGGCTTGGTAGTCGGATGTGTAGTCCATCCACACCAAACACAAACCCAGACCCTTCCCACAGATGAAACGAAACCACCATCCAATAACAAAACCACGACTGCACCATCTACTGCGGCACCCACTCCAGTCACCACATGGAGCACACTCACACACCCCAAAAAAACATTGGGAGACCACAGACACGTAGCCAGACCAAAATGAATTCACAAGACACAGGACCCCACTCCACCAAAGCCCAGGATACTGCCAGAACCCACCAGCCATCTAACCCACCAGCATCTAAACAGCCATCTAAACAGCCACCAGCAGTTAATCCCTTAACGATCGCCTCAGCCACACAGCAGATCACAAAAGAACAAAGGAACAAAGGAACCTGCAATCAGCAACAAAGCAAGCAAACCACACACCCCCCAGCAGTATTTATAGAAGGACTTCAACTGAGACCACACTTTGCTTCAAGAAGAAAGAAGCCAGAACACCAGCCTGAAGATGACATTGAGACCTCGTCTTGCCGTCAAAACAACCAGATTTCTACATGGGAAGAAACCCGAATCCACCCTAACATGCATACCTATACCCGTGAAAATCTACGAAAACATATATATATATATATATATATATATATATATATATATATACACTGACTCAACCTCTGAAGATACAGAGATCTTCAATTCTGATAAAGACACAGAGGCAAAACAGAGACCGGAATGCAGTTTGCAGGTTACTACAACAGCAACTCTGCAAGATAGACCTCCAGATGGAGTGCTAGATAACACTGGGTCTCTAGAAAAAACTGAAATTAGCTCTGATCAGGAGACTGAGCTAAAACAAACAGCTGATCTTGATCTACAGACAAACACAACAAGATTGATCCAGGTTAAATATTTGGATATGCCAAATTTACAAAATATGATAAATGTATCTACTGAAATCAGTCCGAGTCAAGAGATTGAACCAGAAGAGAGGGCAGATCTTAACATGAACACTAATGTGACATGAATGGTGCAGGCTGGGCCCTTGGATTTTCCAGGTCCATGGAGTCTTATTTATTTATTTATTTTTATTTTATTTACAAAAAAATTTAGTGGCCCCACTACCAAGATTGGGGCGGCTTACCCACTAACTCGGTGTGTGTGGTAAAAAGAGGAAAATTTGGGACTTTTTCAGTGGCAAAGTGGCCATCAAGATTACTATCAAGATAATATAGCAACCCTTAAGGATGATGGATTTGGCGAGGGGGAAGCAATATGTGTGGATGGGGGCTTGGCAGGAAAAGGGAAAATTGAAAAAAAGAACTTCTGTCTTAGTTAATTTATTACATAAAATGCTTTCTGTATTCTGATTGTCGAAGCCTACTGGTTAATTGGTATGATATGGGAAACAGAAAATGGAAATGTGAAGACAAACCTGATATATAAATAAATATTAGTCTGTTAGATTTTTAAAAGAATAGAAGCAGTTAGGTATAGATAAGAATTTCTATGCATAAAGTGAAATATATAGACCAGGAGGTAGCTCTCTTATAATAGCCCATAAAGTTGATTGCTGAAATTAGGCACTTTTAGAAAGAATGGGTAAATATACTGTGGATGATATATAGAATATATATAGTTCGCCAAATCTATCCTTAATTGCTTAGTATCAAAGAGCTAAATAGTGAGATTGAATAGATTGTTGAGATTAGATAGGCTATAATCTTTGTATTAAAAATAGATGTAAGTAAAGTTAGATAGCATAGGGATGAGATAGTAAGGAAACTAAGTATGAAAGTACATTCATTTAAGCTGGGAAAGGAGATATAAATTATACTGGGCTCAAATGTTGGGGAAAACTGTGATTGAATTGGTAACACAACAGGAGATAAGCAATATATTTATTTTATGTAAATTAGTGTAGAAAAATTACATAGAAAGAGTTGCCATCTGACCATCTAAAATGGTTGGCTCCTTTCATTCTTTCTGCCCTTTAGAAGAATTTGTTTTCTGTACAAATTCAGTACAAGAGAATAGGAATCTCAAAATTTACTCACATTTAAATGAACTAAAATCCTTCTCAGTTGGTTGGTTGATTTCTGTTTTGTTTTTATCAATGTACTGAACTGAATAGAGACGTGTAGATTGTGCTTTAGATGTTTATCATACCCACTTAAGTCATGGCTGCAGTCCATCATCTGGCTTTGGACAAACTGCAGGATGTTGTTTATGCCACTGGTGGAGCCCTAGCGGGGCAGTGAGTCCACTCTTGAGCTTTGTTGGAGATAACCAAAGTGCGGAGCCCTACCCCAAAATAGGCTTGTTACTTCAGACTGCTCCTCTGAGGTTCAAGCTAAAACCTGGAGTGGATTTTATCTCTCCTCCAATCCCATGACACTGAAATCTCCAGCCTCCACTGCCGTCAAGATACCAGGATTTTGCAAGAGGTCCCACCAATGGTGCTAAAGTGGCTGTAGTGCCTGAGAGTTTATTTCCTTAGTAGACTGTGAAAGGCCTTTGGCCCACAGCTTCCTATGTTCCCTTTTGCATCAAGCATGCCTTTATCCAAGGAGAAAACTGTGCCAGTTCTGGAACTAGTAATGTTAGCCCATTAACTAATAGCTGCCATCTCCATGGAGCTAATTAGTTAATAGGTTTGTTTGTCTGCAAGAAATGAACAAGTTCAGTAAGTGAGGGGGTGGGACCTTACATTTTCTGCCCTGGCCAGCATAAACCAGCAGATATTCACTATGAACAGTTAGAATCATAGAATCATAGAATCATAGAATCATAGAGTTGGAAGAGACCTCAAGGGCCATCTAGTCCAACCCCCTGCCATGCAGGAACCCCATCACAATATTTCTGACAGATGGCCATCCAGCCTTTGCTTAAAAACCTCCAAAGAAGGAGACTCAACCACCCTCCGCGGCAGCATATTCCACTGCCGAACAGCTCTAACTGTCATGAAGTTCTTCCTAATGTTCAAACAGAATCTCTTTTCCTGTAGTTTGAAACCATTGCCCCGAGTCCTAGTCTCTGAAGCCATGGAAAACAAACCTGTTCCCTCTTCAATATGACATCCTATCAAATATTTAAACATAGCTATCATATCCCCTCTCAGTCTTCTTTTAGAGAGGCTAAACATTCCCAGTTCCCTAAGCTGTTCCTCATAAGACATTTCCTCCAGACCCTCAACCAGCCTGGTAGCCCTCCTCTGCACCCGCTCAAGGTTGTCAACATCCTTTTTAAATTGAGGCGCACAGAACTGGACACAGTACTCCAGGTGGGGTCTGACAAGAGCAGAATAGAGTGGTACTATCATTTCCCTTGATCTAGACACTATGGTTCTGTTGATACAACCAAGAATCAAATTGGCTTTCCTGGCCACCGCATCACACTGCTGACTCATGTTCAATTTGTGGTCCACCAAGACTCCCAGATCCCTTTCACAGGTACTATCCTCCAGCCAAGTATCCCCCATCTTATCCTTGTGCAATTCATTTTTTTTACCTAAATGTAGTACCCTACATTTCCCTCTGTTGAAATCCATTTCACCAGCACTCTAGTCTGTCAAGGTCTTTTTGGATTTTCATCCTATCCTCTAGGGAATTTGCAGCCCCTCCCAATTTGGTATCATCTGCAAATTTAATTAGCATTCTATTCCTTCCTCCAAGTCATTAATAAAGATATTGAACAGCACTGGACCCAGAACAGAACCCTGGGGCACCCCACTGGTCATGTCTCTCCAAGCTGAAGAGAGGCCATTTATGGTCACCCTTTGGGTGCGATTAGTCAACCAATTACAAATCCACCTAACAGTAGCACTATCTATCCCACTTTCTACTAACTTCTTAGCAAGAATACCATGGGGAACCTTATCAAAGGCCTTACTAAAGTCCAGATAAACAATATCCACAGCATTCCCCTCATCCACTAGGCCTGTAATTCTATCAAAGAAAGAGATCAAATTAGTCTGGCATGACTTGTTTTTAAGAAACAAGTTCCTAAGCTAAGATTCACTGCAGGCTGTCCCCAGTGATTTCTCCACGCAACTGCAATTTTATGTGCTTGGTAGGATACATTCCCTCTTCAACACAGTTGACAGAGTTGTAGTCCTTATTTTTCTGATGTCAACCAGATAATTTCCACATATACCTGTCTTAAACACAGATTAGGAGACACCAGGATCTTAGAGATCCTGCCCTAGTGACACCCCGGCTAGACGACTGTAATGCGCTCTTTGTGGGGCTACCAATGAAAAGCCTCAGGAAACTTCAATGGATCCAAAATGCAGCAGCCAGATTGCTGATGGGGCCAGTCACAGAGACCACATTACACCCCTATTAAAGCAGCTCCACTGGCTGCCAATCAGCTATTGTGCACAATTCAAACTGCTGACCTTAATCTACAAAACACTGTACGACCTGGGTCCTAGCTACCTCAAAGATCAAATCTCACAGTATGAGCCAACTCAGGTGTTAAGGTCATCAAGAGAGGCCTTTCCATCTCGCCACACTCACAGGTACGCATTGTGGGAACACATGAAGGGGCCTTCTCAGCTGCTGCTCCCAGACTCTGGAACTCCCTTCCAGTGGAGGCCAAGAGTGCCCCATCTCTGTAGTCATTCCAGAAACAGGCAAAGATCTTTCTCTTCAGGCAAGCTTTCCATGAATGATGGACTACCTACTGTGCCTTTTTATGAATCTACCATACATGGCTACACAAACTTTGTGTTTATAACCACTTATAACTTTGTGTTTATATCTCTACTTGTGTGATTGCATTGAGACTATGTGATCAATTGTTAGCCTTATAATGTTGCCTTATAATGCTGTAAGATGCCCCTCAATTCCCTGTTTCTCAAACTGATTGTGTTTTAATTGTAATGGATGGTATAGTCTCTCCTTACTGTAAGCCACCTTGGGACCTTTTCCAAGGAGAAAGGTGAGGGTAAAAATACTCAACAATAGATAGATAGATAGATAGATAGATAGATAGATAGATAGATAGATAGATAGATAGATAGATAGATAGATAGATAGATAGATAGATAGTCTTCTTCCATAGATTGTGAGCACAGAGAAAACAGGGGGGAAGGAAGAACCCAAAACATACCATGCTTTCTTTCTGTTTTCTTTTAGACGAGAAGTGTCGCAGCTTCATTGAACTTTCCCCTCCGGCAGAGCGAGGTAGGAACAAGCATTTCTGTTGGACTGGTTGTAGACAGGTATTGGGCCTCTACGGACATTAGCAAGAGACATGATCCTGGAGTAAGAAACCCAAGACTGTACTGTTGTTACTGAGCTTTACCCAAGTAGCTTGCCTGCTCAGGCCAACTGGCTCCCATAATGATGAACAAAATGGTGCTGCCCCATCCCCTTACATTGTTCCAAGTGAAGGTGGCAGCTGATCCCCCAGCATTAGGGAAAAGTCAGCATCCCCATCACATGTAAGAGTAACAGAGGCTAGCCAAAGGGGCACAGAATAGGGTGGTTCCTCCAAAACCCAACGTCTGACACCTGCAGCCTCTGTGATAGTGATGGCCCTGTACACTTCTGTAATCTGTTCTGTGACACACACACACACACACGCACACACACACAGAGAGAGGGGGGGAGGGAGGGAGGGAGAGGGAGAGGGAGAGGGAGAGAGAGAGGGAGAGAGAGAGAGAAGGCATTTCTTTCCACCTCTTTCCAGTTTCAGTAGGCTTGGCCACTTTAATAAGTAGCTTTATGCACTGAGTACATAAAGCGGTAGTTAAAGATATGATTGACCCACAGTGATGGACACCTAAGAAGCCCTTCTGGGAAAGGAATCAGACAAGCTTAGGTAGCTTTATTCCATCCCATGCTTAAGATGCTGAGCCATTGGTTGTTCCTTCCTTTACAAATGTTCCTATTCCTAAACCAGAGGTGGATAACCTTTGGCACGCCAGATGTTTTGGACCACAACTCCCAGAATTCCAAGCCTGTATTGTCAATGTTAAAGGACTGTGGGAGTTGTGGTCCAAAACAGCTGGAGTGCTGAAGGTTCGCCACCACTGTCCTAAATGTAAGATTTGGATTTAAATTTCCCTCCACTTGACTACATACTCAGAGATCCTACACTTTCCAACCAATCCTTTTGTTGTTTTGAGGACTACTGTATGTCAAATAATTCCCCCATTCAGACCCTTGAGACCTTTAAAAGGTTGATAAATGTCTCACTGTGGTGGTTTCCTTGGTTAGAACACCTTGTTCTTCAGTCATCCTTCATCGTTGTTCAGAATATGTGAGAATACTTACAGGATGCTGAAGTAGCTTGTCAGGGGCTTTCTCAACTGTTTCACCTTGGCTATCACATCATAACAGGTGTTTAAGCTTCTCTCAGGTTGGTGCCCCTGATTGGCAGGTGCTTCAGTCTTGCCTTAACTGTTTTTGGAAGTTTCATCTTCCAGCACTATCTCTTGCTTCATTTTGGATTAAAATCTTCTGACTGCTTTCTTAATGAAGACAATTTGCACTCTTCTCTGCTGAATTGTTACAATCCTTATTTATTTTGCTTTTTTCACACAATAGGCATCCTCTGGTTGTCAGTCGGCTCCGAAATTATGTACATAATTTTACTGCTGATTAGTTTCATACTTCTGATAGTGGAGATGATGTACACCGGAAACCCAGTGTGTGGAATGAAGCTCAATGCCTTTGCAGCTGTCTTCTCAGTATTGTCAGGTAAGCATTAGATAGGAAACTTAGGGGAGCTGGTAGGCCTTCTTTACAGAACAGAGAGCTATATTAGAAGGGCTGTTGACACCCTCCGTGTTCAGTTTGTTCTAGCGCATATCTTCATCTGTTTCAGGTTTGCCCAGGACTTTTTTTAAAATTGGAAGATTTTAAACACAGTAGGACCTCGGTGTCCACTGGGATTGGCTCCAGGCCTTCCCGTGGATAATGAAAACTGTGGATAAGAGAGAACGCCTGCCTACCCCCCCCAAACTGCTGTTTCGTGACAGTAGCTTGCTTTATGACTGCTGCTTTGAGACAGTTGCTTGCTTTATGACCGCTCTTTGTGACAATAGCTTGCTTTTCAGCTGCTGTTTGTGACAACAGCTTGCTTTACAGCTTGCTTTGTGTCTGCTGAACTATTTAATTTTTTCCTCTGCCAACCATGGATAACTGAATCAGTGGATAATGAATCAATGGATATGTGGGTCCTACTGTAGCCAATGTCGCTTTTGATCCTACAACTTAAAATGAGTTATGATGCCCCAAATGGTGATAAATGACCAGTGTTACTCACAGAGGGCTGCTTGAAGAGGAACCAAATGCATCTAGGAATGGGACCTCAGAGATGTTGCAGCCAGAGGCTAGTGGCCTCAAGAACTGAAGGAAGCCTCCAGGCTACAGTTAGCCAACCCTGTAGTATTGGAAGGAATCATAGGCTTCAAGGACTGTCCAGGTCACACTCCATTAAAAGACACTGAGCCGTATCTTCTTGCTAGTCCCAGTTTAAGATGACCCATTGGTTTACTTCCCATTCTTGAATGTTAACTTGCCTGTTCAGTAGGTCTTCTCTAGGTGGGGCACTGGTAAAAAAAAAAAAAAGCCTCACAAGGATGAGGAAATACCTTGAATGGCCTATCCAGAGTGATCAACCTGGATAGCAGAGAGAGCAGGCACACAGGTAATATAGTCATTACCTTTCCACTTTTGTGAAATGCATTATAGTTCCATTTATACTGTAGACATAATGTGTAACTTTGCACCTGTAAATATAAATTTAAAAAATAGAACTTCTTGCACATTTGTGGGCATTAATTTTTTGCAAATGCCACTTGGGCATTAAGTCATTTCCTCTTTTAGGGTGATTGCAAGTGTTTACCCTCATGAAATATAAATGAGAGGGGCTCTGGAGTGGAAACTGGAGGCAGCCATAAAATATGAGGGCCAATGTATCATCTCCCGAGTGGCAGCTGTGTGTTAAAGGCAAACAGAAGTGTGCAACAGAGTGTGGAGAAATGCAATGGAATAAAAAACAAACAAACAAAAGGAAGGGAATAGGAAAGTTGCCAGGAGGAGCCTTATGAGTAAGACCCACGGGAGCCTAAAATCAGCTGGTGATCACTTCAATCCAAGAAGCTTATAATAGAATTTGAAGCTTGTAGATTTGAAAACTAACAAGGAAAAATGTGTTTGTTTAGTTCAGTGGCTTTCAACCTGTGAGTCCCCTGATGTTCCTGAACTGCAACTCCCAGAAATCCCTTCCAGCACAGCAAGTGGTGGAAGCTTCTGGGGGTTGCAGTTCAGGAACATCTGGGGACCCACAGGTTTAGAACCACTGGTTTAGTTGGTTCCATTTGAATTATGGCTTGGTGTGGGTCACTTTGTTCTCATTTGCTCTCTATTTAGGCCTCCTTGGGATGGTGGCTCACATGATGTACAGCCAGGTTTTCCAGGCAACTGTTAGCCTGGGGCCAGAAGACTGGAGACCACATTCATGGGACTATGGCTGGGCCTTCTAGTATGTATACTTCGTCTTCACTAGAATATGCTTATGCCACATTTCTTAGAGAAGTGAACATGTGAAGGTGCCTCACATGGCGTTCAGTCTCTTCCTGATCCCTGAAGTGACTGTCTCACTCTGTCTGAGGCTGGAGTTGTCCTTGGTGCCAATCTAAAACCCAGGACCTTGCTATATGATCTACCGCCCACTGAATTAAGTTCCCTTTCAAAACCAGTCTGCTCTGTTGCAGTGACATCTAACAAATCCTTCACCTCATGGCAGGACAGCTAAATGTATAAAGTGTTGCATAAAAAAATTTGCTTCATATTCAGGAAGGGTATGAATCACCTTTTTGTCATCTTGTTCCAGGAAAATTAATTCATGCTGCTTATGACTTAGAAAAGAAACAAACCTTTAAAAACATAACAACAATGCCAGTGGTATTGATCTACTCTAGAAAAAAAAATCCAGTAGAAGTCTTCAATCTCAGGAAGTTAGTCCTTCTGTGATGCTCATTTGTTCACTATATTCTGTTCAGAAGTCATCCCATGATCACATGGAAAATATGATTCTTTGGGTTTCTACTGGTTTAATTCGCACTGCTGCCAATCTGCTGTGTGACACTGTTCTCTCTTCATGTATGCATCTCACTTACTTATTTTGGATATTTTTATCCTATTTCACACCTCAACCAAAACATATTTCAGAATAGCTTAGGCATAGTAAAAAGAATTATCTCCACCCGTTTATAATCTCATAAATGACAAAACATGAGTCAAAGGAGGCAGAGAAGGCAGAAGTAACTAGCTTCTGGCAGGGCCAGTGGTGCTCTTCATCACCTCTCTCTCCTCTACTGTCCATTGGACAAGTGACTGATGGTACAAAGGCATGCATGCAGGAGTTCAACCAGCAGCAATTTGCCAACATGAAGTACATGAGTTCCCTTATGCAAGTATAAATCAGCAACAGGATCTGGTCATTGAAGGAAAGGTAGGATATACACTTAATGAAATCTTGCAAATCAAAATGCTGCACAAGCCTAAGTGTGACCTAGGTCTCTTAATGTGGACAAATAAATACTCTACATTTTCCTTCTAATTTTACTCTGCTATGGGCTTTGCCCAAAGTCACACTCTATGTGTGTCATGGGTGAAAGGGAATTTGAACACCAGTCCACACACAAGCCCAGTCTAACATTCCTATCCTCTATGCATTGCTCTTCACATGCTCCCCAAAGGCATTGAATCTTTGGAAGTCCTTTGCTTCTTTGCTGAACAGTGGTAGGTGTGAACACCATTGACTGAGCCCCACAATGCTTAAGGGTGAAAAGAAAGTCCACCATGTTCTCCTCACATATACAACCCTTCTCTCTTTCAGCATGGCGTGGGCCTCCTTCACGTGTTGCATGGCCTCTGCAGTCACAACCCTGAACACGTACACCAAGACCGTACTGGCATTCAAACGCAACCACGAGAAAGCCTGCGAAGGGAGCTTCTCAGCCAACCAATCTCAACACCATCAGTGCTTCATGCCACCACAGTACCACCAGCACAGAGAACAAGCAGGTGGCTTCTACCAGCACCAAGACAAACTTCCCCATTCTGTCTCCGAGGTTGTTGATTTCTACTCTGAGCTGCAGCAGAAGGTGCTACACAGGGAGCCTGACCTGGAGATGAATGAGGTCTTGAGAAAGGCTGTCGTGGAGGATCCGTGTTAGGACAGATGGAGAGGGTATGACAGGTCATAGAAAAGAAACAAGAACTCTAATCCAGAACACAAGCCTCTTTGGAGGGTTTGGCTTCTTTGTTTCCTTCTGCCAGGAATTTCGGAACTGTTGTGAACTGGGGTCATTCAGCTTTGCCCAGACGCCACAATTCTAGTCAACACTCAGATGATGTTTAGTTCAGGCCTCCAATGCTTCAATAAGTGTATACTCCACAGTGAATGATTCTTGGCTTGTTAATAGTCTTTTTAAAACACTGTAGGTGTTGTGGGATTTATTATCAAAGTCTGGTGGTGGAGGGGAGATGTAACAAAGCTTCATCTTATATCTGGGCTAGGTTCAAAACATTTACTTCAAAGGTACTTTGAGGCAGGACACTTTATAAAGGATCAAGAAATGGTGTCACACGGCGAGCCTGCCTGCATTTCCTTTCACAAAGCCCTGTTGGAAAAAAAGCATCCATCTCACTCTCCCTTTAGATCAAAAGTGTGCAAAATGCAGCTGACCCTCCCCCAGTTGCTAGACTGCAACTCCCAGGATTCCTCACCATTGGCTATGCCAGCAGGGGCTCCTGCAGCTACTGTCCCAAAAGTAGAGAGGGCCACACCCCTGCTTTAGACCATCACACAATGTAAGCAGGTTGGAAACAGAAGCGGGGGGGGGTAGATGCAAATGAGGGTGGGGCCAGCAACACTGTTTAAGTGCCTGGAGGCCCTTTGCAGGAGTTACACATGAAGGGAGTTTTCAATCACACGCTGAAGGGTTCCTAATGCTTTTCCAGCCTACCAGATTTTACCCCACTGTAATGGAGTTTTCTCACAGAATGTGCATACAAATATACCGTTGGAAGGAAGTCCTTTTACTGAGTGTTAATGTCTCTTGTGGCCTACATTTATCTAAGGATCTCCTTTGTCTTGGATATATACACAAACACAGTTTTCAACCTGACTGGAGGGGGTGTTGTGGGACTGACATAAAAGCCAGTAAATCAGTGCTGTAAGTAGTCCGGCTTAGAGACAGGCAGTTAAGGGGAAGGAGAAGTTCCTTCACGACTGACTGTGCAACTCCTGTTTCTCTTCACATGGGGACCTGTGCAGAAGCTGTTTGCATATCGTGATTTCAGTAAATGTATTCCCAGGGCAGAGTTACCACAGAAATTATGTCCAGCTGCTTACAGCTAAAGGGCTCTGCTGAAAACATCATGTGTGTTCTTTTCAAGAGTTCCTTTGCATATGCTTGGAAAAGCTATGAGAGAAAAACAGACACAGAGATGCTATACATGATATATATTTGTTTCATTATGGTTCACAATTCAAACAATATACATACAAGCTCTTTATTTAAAGTGCACCAAAAAAATCACATTATGGAGAATCTAATGTCATCAGACAACACAAGTGAAGTCAGTGGGTTAAACAAACTCAATGCATATTCTGTCATTTCAGGTAGTTTACAGAATTTATCACCCAGGACTGAGTAGCATGAAGACTCATTATCTCTATTAAGGAAATCTGGAACAAGTTCATATGCCTTAAGTTAATACCTTTAACTATAAACACTGCCCAGATCTCAAAGACGGCAAAGGGGAGGACCAATGCTATTTGTTGTGCTATTGTTTATTTAGCCAATTTCCCCTCCAACAAATGACAAAGAAATATTACAAGGGATAGACAATCAAATTTTTATTTCAATGCAGCAAGAACGAACAACTTTCTCCCTACCATTATCATGGCTCTTATCCAGCAGGAGTATGAAAACATTAATAACTGGAGTGTCCTTAAAGGTTTCTATCGGGCATGGCACTGTTGAACTTGTTCATGAATTTTCTAACTCACCTATAACAGAGATAGACGTGAGTTAAAAGTCAGATGACACCAGGTTAGTCAGAGTGGTAACAAAAGGAGGGTTGCAATGAACTCCAGAAAGATATTTCCAAATAGATGAGTGGACACTTAAATTGCCAAATCTAGTTCAGTGTACAGGTTCAGTCTAAAACGATGCACTGAGAGCACAAGATTCTAATTTCCCATGTGTAGAGATGAGGTCTGCCCGACACAACAGAATTCTGTAGCCATAGAGCCTACTGAAAAGGTTAAACCAATATATGGCAGTTATGGAAGAAAAAACCTGAACTGCAATACAAGAGGCAAGAAGAAATGGATCATATGCCAAATGTCAGCCAGAATTCAGTTGCCATCACTAACATGAATTGGAACATGCATAACTGAGATGCACAATTGTTCCAGCTGTCTATCGTGAGCCTAGGCATGTGGCCAACAGACAGAAAATTTTGAAAACTGTCGGCACTATTCCCCTTATGTGTGTGGTGTTTCGCAACAGAATTTTGGCCATCAATGCTTCTGTACAAATCCGGTGGAGCAAATACACTTGGGACAGAGGTCAGGTCACTCCATGCCACCAAATAGCTATCATTGAACTGGGAAATGTTCAGGAAAAAGCAGTGGAAATAAATAGAAGAGCGGAGCAACTATTCTAAAAATGGAGACATTTTAAGACTTGGGACCTTTTGATTTACAAAGAAAGAGAAAAGAATGAGGGGTCAGTGTATAAAATCACAAATCATGCCAAAATAATGGAGAAAGGGGCATTTTTTTCCTCTCTCATACTGGAATACTGATTTATCCAATGAAGCTGAATGGTGCTGGGGGGGAGGGGCAGAGAAACAGAAGTAAATCTTCAGTACAACTTACAGCCCCCCCTAGGTATTTGCTACCCAGAAATGCAGTAAAGGTGTTTAACATATACAAAAACTGTTGCCGTTCTCTCCTGCTTTACCTCATGGTGTGCACGTTGGAGGCAAAGGTTAATAACATCCGTGTTATGCCTTGTCCAACATGTGAAAACTAATGCAACAGGAGCCCAGTGGTGAGAAAACAGGCAACATCGCCATCAACAGAGCCAGTGCCCTTCTTCACATTTCTGATACAACTTTAGGAAGAGGCAGTGTAAACAAGTGTTATGTCATCAGTTTTAAAAAAAGAAAGGAAAGGAGAACACAGTAATGCTCTCCCCTCCCCTTTCCAGCAAGAAAAATGTACACCCAAAGATTGCCGCTATGAAGTCATAATGTAAAATGTACACCTTACAGTGGCTAGTGTGTGAAATCCTGGAGGAGTACCAGTAATTCCCAAGCGTTTACACATTGTACCATAACATGTCTGATATTATTTCCTATCAAACAAGCAGGGTTGCTTTTCCCACAACGCTTCTCGAATCCTCTCTGAATTGGCAGAAAAGGAGGGTCAACAAACCTCCCTGCACTGGCAAACCCCTCCCCCAGCCATTCTGAAGTGCCCCAGTCATCACCTTTATATATAATAGAAGCGGCAGATGGGAGACAGCTCGTGCAGCTGTGTGGAAGAACCATGGCAGCACCTAAATGATTTTTCCAGATATCATTTGGGACGGCTTCTTTTCTACTGCTGAAAATGCCACCACATAGAAGCTTCTGGTTTGGTTCTTTGCAGAGTCTGGAAGGTCCTACATTCCCAGCTTTAAGGGTTCCTTTCTTAGAGCAAGGCATAGTGAGCAGGGTGGTCATTGTGATTGCCTATTCTACAGTGAGCATCTTGGTCATGATGCCTAAGCAATATCCCCTCAAAGAAAGGTGTTGTGGTCAAGAGGAAAGCAAGGTGGGAGAAAGGAGTGGTGGTGAGATCAGAAGTAGCAGCAAGAGGGGGGTAGAGAACTGGATGCAAGGAGCAACAGTGGTGGCGGTGGCAGGGTGAAAATGTCATCCTGATGTATACTCAGAACCAATCCCTGCCTGTAACAAAGCTTGGGACTCTGATGCAGTGGTTCCAGGCCTTGGCTACTCAGATGTCCTTGGACTACAACTCCCAGAAATCCTGGCCAGCACAGCTACCTGTGAAGGCTTTTGGGAGTTTTAGTCCACAAACATCTGGAGACCCAAGGCCAGGAGTCACTGCTCTGCTGCAATAAGAAGACGACAGGCAGTCCACGTTCTCAAAAGAGATATTAACTTTGAACTGAGGGGACACTGTTCAGCTGACATGGTAAAGAAAAAATCATACTCAACGGAAAGGCCAATCCTAGGAGTAAAGAATATAAATGAATTGACTTTTTCTCTGACAAGTAGATTTGCTCTGCGGGCAGGGCATCATGGGAAATGCACTTGGAAACACATCTACAGGTCACCACACAGTGGGAACATTCCTCTATATAGTTTGGCCAAGTCTCAGAACTATTATAAGAAATCACCACAAGAGAAGGTGCCCCTGATCTCGATTCGTTGCCTGCTTTTGCCAGATCATGATGCCAGTTTTTCATTTTCATTTTCATGAAGACAATGACTGCAGAGGTCTTGCAAAGCAACCGTGTCCCCTGCACTAGCAGGACTTCACCAATAGATGTAATGTTGCACATTTGTCAGACACCACCTGCCTGTTGCTAGCACAAGCATTAAGATGAACGTTTCCTGGTCTTTTGGTTATTCATGATGATAAAAGACCCTGGGACAGCTCGTGCCGGCATTATCAGAATGGGGGAGCCTGTAGAAAGCACAGCCTTTTAGCTCGGCTTCAGCACAAAAGGCATCTGCTTCTGAGTAAGTGCCTACAGTCATGGAGAGTGACAGTGTATCACGCCACATGGCCTTGGTTGGGGATCTGAAGGAGGGGTGTGGGGGGAAGCAGAATGGAATGGGGCACTGTGGTGACTCCTAAAACAAAAGAGGTAGAAAAGCTAAAGGAACCCAAAGTGTGAATATCATAGGTCAAGGGTACGCTAACAAGAGGCACAGTACACGGAACCTTTCTAAGATATAAATAAGAGTGTCTTGAACAACATAAATAAAAATACAACAGCATATATACACATACATATTATCTCTGCATAAAATGTACACCGTGGATCTACCTGGGAAGAAGTATGCAGTGGCAATGAATAGACTGAGCAATGTTCCTTCAAGTCAGGATGCTTGGGGTCGCGCTGGTACCACCTCTCCAGCATGACTGAGCTCTTGGCAATGGGACTGCCAGCACCAACCTCTTCCTTCAGTCGAATGCCTCATGAAGCCTGGCTGACTAGCTTGGCCTGCTGAGATCCAGCATCACATTTTTTGTCTTATTGTTCAAAAACGAACCTGAGGAATCCCATGGCTAGAACTAGGTTGGAGTAGAAAGGAGACAGAAAGAGATTAAGACAGTCACATACTGCAATGCTGGCTGCAAGTTTCTGCCAGCTGTCAGGCAAGAAGGACCCAACGCCTGTACTTCATGCATGGCTCAGCCAAGAAAGTGACAACATCAACAATGTGCAAGGCAAGTGGAAGCAGTTGTGGAGGATCATCTCATAGCTGGGAAAAGGAATGCCCCCATCAGCTGTAAGGTGCAACTGTTTATACAAGACCGATGTCCACAAAGTCTCCAGAGGACCACAATGTTACCAGGAAAATTCAAGACTGCTCAGCTACCCATCCAAAGTCAGAGCCTAGGACAGGGATGGCGAATCTATGGCATGCGTGGCAAAGGTGGCACGGAAAGAGCTTTTGCCTGGCATGCGACATGCTCCTTGCCCCCTGCACTTCCCCCTCCGCTGGAGGAACTTGTGGCGGGGGAAATGGAGGGGGCAGGGAGCATGTTGTGTGCCAGGCTGTCCCTACCGCCACTGTCCCCATCGCCATTGCCATTGCCGCCCCCTGCCGCCCAGCTGCCCCCGCCGCCATCACCAATGCCATCCCTCCCCTCCCACTGCCGATGACAACAACCCTGACCACGCCCCCTCCGTCACCCTTGCTGCCTTCGCCCCCTCCCCACCCGCTGCCGCCGATCTCGACCCCCACTGCCGCCGCTGCCGCCGAGTTTGGGCACTCGGTCCCAAAAAGGTTCACCATCCCTGGCCTAGGATCCATCTCCTTATTATCCCACACACTTTTACCATGTGGTCTCAAGCTTTCCCTTCTGCAATTTTTCTCTAAATACCCCATCAATTCTCCTTCCTCTTACATGCATTGCTCCTGTAACTCTTCCAACATCTTACCTTGTGAGCGTAATCGGTGAATTTGATCCGGGAGAGAAACCGTCGCAGTTCCCCAGGGCTGATTTTGCGATCAGACTCCTTCAGGGGCACCTCTCGGCTCTGCGTCAAGAGGGCCCACCTCAGGCGGAGTTTGCTAACGGACAGAAAACCTGGCTGGTGATCGGAAGTCGGGCTTGTGGTCACCGTGACATAAAAGGCATCTTTCTGAAGATCATTGATTCCAACTAGCAGGCAGGGAGGGAAAAGAAAAATGCTGGTGAACACCATGCTGTTGAAGATCTATCCATATCAGGGGAATGCCCTTTGATGACATGAAACCTTATTGAACCTTAATACTTAATGCAATAACTACTAAGTAACACATTTGGACATCACCTAAACTTATCAGTGGGCTGAAACTCTGCAATGAATACAAATGTCTGTGCAGAACTGCAGTCACAGCCAGTGTCTCTGACTTGGGCGAATTCAGTTACAAACAAAAAGAAAACATCACTTATACTATGCTGAGCTGCAATTAACAACCCCTAGTTCTGAAACCTTAGCCTGCTTTACAACCATAATCAGCCAGAGTAGACATAGGGATTGCATCTAAATTATTACACAATGACCCCGAAGGCTGCTTCCTTAGGTTCATACAAGATGCCCAGAAAAAATGCAACTGCAGCACTGTGGGACACTTGACGGGTCAACCTTGCCGTTGCACAGCTTGACTGAGAAACTGGAGATAATTCAACCCTCCATTACAAAAGAAGCCTATCAGGCAGGAAACACACAGCTGGACAAGTCTTCCCTCTGAAGATTCCCTCCCCTCCTGCTGGCATTTACTGCTGAGTATCAGAGCAGGGGAAATGCACTTATCTAAATAGTCAATAGCCATGTTGGCTGGGGATTCTGGGAGTTGTAGTCCAAAACTTAACTGCTCCAAGGTCTGCAGTGAAGTTCTAGTATGCTTAAAGAACAAGCCCAGGAACTGAATGGGTTCAGGATAGCACCACAAGCTCCTGCAGTGTGCTGGCAAGATAAATGGCTGTCCACCTGTAGTAAACTTGCTATATAGCTACACCACCCTCTACTGCTTTAGAAGGCAGTGGAAAATTTTGCAGGCTACTTTCTCTTCTGGACACATATATGTAGTTATCATCCAAGCTTTATGTATAGAAGACCAACTGTTCATTTACAACATAACCCTAACTGGCCAAAGTGTCAGCTAATTCTAGGCTAGCAGATTCTGTACTGCAAACCTTCCCAACCTACAGATGGTAGAAATTACTTAGGACTTCACTGTAGCTATGTTTCTGGGTATAAAGTATGGTATAACTTCACTCTAGCTGCTCTCTCCACCACCACCTTGTCAGCTCTTCTTGGTGAAGAGAGGTATGTGGTCTGCTATCCCTATTACCGGGCTCATCTTTAAGCTTGCACTGTCCAAGACTAGAATAGAAGAGAATAGAATTACTGCCCATCACAAACAGAAAAAGTTTCAAACACCTGTTTAACACAACAGCATATACTCACTGGATGAAGCAGTTACTTTGTCTGTCGTGTTGCTAAGGTCCAAGAGGATTGTAGGGAAAGTAGGATGGAGAAGATAAAGATGGTGGACTCTTGGGCTGGGCTCCTGAAAAGAAGACCAAGTCACAAATTATCTGCCCTTCACAAAGACTTGCTTCCAACATAAGTTGGTCACACTTGAGTCATTGTCATCATCACCGTCCTAGAACTGCAGAGCTGGAGGGGACCCTATGGATTATGGAGTCCAGACCTTGACCCACTAAAATCATAGGGCTTCAGCTAATCACACATAAAGTGTTCCGCAACACCATACAAGGGGAGGATGAGTCTCCTCCATGTACAATGTTAACATTCAAAGAAGACAGCTCTGGTGTGAGTTTCATAACTACTGTGTATGAAGCTATGCCAAAGCACCTCCACCTTCCAAAGTATTGCTGTGTTAGTCTGTTGCAGCAGAACTATGGGAAAGTTTAAAAAGATCCTGATTATATAAAACAATGAAAATTGATAGCTTTGTTCCTGTTTACAAGCCATTTGCCTTTAAGTGGCAATTATAAACAAGTTCATGCAATCTTCTTGTCTCCCAGCATCTGAGCAGAGAGAGTGAAAAAAATCATCCACAGCTGTGAGAAGATTTCAGCTAAAAGTTATGCCGCCTTGTAAACACATTGACAGGGAATGTAAACAAAGTTCCTTATTAGCACCATTAGAAAAAGAATTGGAACAATGTTTCTTCTCATTACAAGCACTTCCAGTAGGATAACACTTTCATGCACATTTTTGAAATGGTCCAAGTAAGCTTCTTCTTGATAAAACATTGAAGGGGGGGAGCATGCATGTTTCAAGTTCCAAAGCTAACTGGGTAGTTAATGCTTTCATGAGCTGTTTAGTACCCTGGCAATAAGGTAAACATGCTTGGAAGGAAGAGAGTTTAATTTTTGTGGACAGGAATCAGTTAAAGGCATAAAGGGAACATAGATAAAGCCAAGTAGAGGAATTAAGATTATTGGTTGAAGGAAAATTAAATATGTTGGTGGTACTGATTACAAATTTGCATTGGGGCAGCTTACTTTTTTGGACAGGAAGCTGGGCATAGCTAGGGCATTCTCTGGCTGAATTCTCAGAATCTAGAATTACAGGGTCTGTAGTCCAAAAACTCCATATGGTACAACTCTAGTGCTTATGTTACTTAAAGATAAGTAACATGTATATGCTTTTTACTATATACTCAAAGAGTTCTAAAATATCTATGAAAACCCAACAGCATAAGAGAAGTATAAAAAAAAAAAAGTACGACCACGACCATCTAAGCGCGCCCCAGCGCATTTTACAAGTACCTGGTCTCCAGAGGTAAAAAAAAAAATCCCATGTGGATTATAAAGCTGTGGATGCCGGCTCTCTTCGCCTTCTGTTTGTTTTTTGTTTTGTTTTTTGTCCCCACCGCCCCTTTAACAGCCTGGAATCCCTACGCGGCTGCTCAACGGCAGACAGAGGTGAGCGGAGATGAGCCTGCATTCTTTTCTCCCTTTTTTTCTCCCTCCCCTCACTGCAGACAGGAGCAATGGAGTACGGAAGGGTGGGAACACAGGAAGCAAAACAAACCCCCACGATCTCTGGTCTGAATTTAAGTTGCCAGTGGATTTTAGAGGTTGTGTAAAAGCGCCCTTAGTTAACAATGGTGTCAGCAATCATAGCAATTGAATATGATTAATCTTCTTGAATGAAAGTAAAAAAAATGAAACCCAGAGTTAGGAAAGGTCTTTAGAGTTCTCTGACATTCTTTATTTGCTTCAAAGAGGCAATGTGGGTATCAAGTACTAGTAATAGTGGATAATGCTCAGCCAAGGTTAGTAAACTATTTGGTATAAGAAAAATAACCTGTTTGGTATCAACCCTATGATTATGGGATTTCCTATCTAGGAATACAGATGGGCATCTACTGGCTATCAAACAGATACTGACTGAAATCCTGTTGCCTACATTCATGCAGTGAAAAGCTGATGACGTCCTCAGGCCAAGCAGTTTTCCCAAAATCCCAAAATTCCCTTTCCCAAAGATCCCAAGGCTCCCCTGAGATCCCTTTTGTTGTTGGGAAGCTGTTAAGGAGTCAGGACAGGAGAGGGATTCCATTCTTGCCAAAAATCATCACTGCCAAGATGATTTTACTAGTGATGGTGTTTTTCTGAAATTGAAGACTCTCCCCTCACTGGACCAATAGCTTCTCCATGCTAAGAAGGATACCCAGAGAGCCTCAGGGTCTCCTGGAGTAGAATGGATAGTTTTACCTTCTGAAAAATGGCTGTGGCTGGTGATATCCTCAGCTTTAAATTATGTGACTGGATTTCCTCCCTCCCCACACTTTTAACCCCAAATTTCATTTCAACACATAGAACACTACACTGTTTTAACAGCTGCTTGCCTTAATACCTTGATGATTTCATTTTTAAAATTGATTTTATTGGTGTCAAGTTGCTGCGTATTATGCTTTTGATCTAAACCAGCTGGAAGGTTTTTGCCGTATGTGGCAGCACAGAGTATTAAATAAAGAGTAAGAAAACACAAGAATGTAACAGTGTTGAAGATATGTCAGGGCTAGCCTGTCAATGGGTTTTCCAGACCAGGTCTGACTTCTGAATATGCAAAAAGTGAAAATGGAAAATACATCAGAGACTTTGCAGACTCCCTTTACCTGCCAATTATGTCACGATAACCTATAACTAAACGTAGCTATCTAGGGTGCATCAGTTCTAAAGGAAGCAGAACAGCATAGAGTCAAGCTTGGACCATATGTATTTGCCTTCTTGAAATGAAAATCTGTGCTTCCTTGTAATAGGGGGAACTGGACTCTAACTCACCAAGCTTTTAAAGAGAAGCTGCTTCTCATTGGCCCAGAAGAGGAAGACTGATTTCTTGTCCAAAGTCAACACTGATAGTGCATCTGATTTTTTCATATGACAGGGCAAATCGTAGGTCCAGATTGGGATCCCCGATTTCCCATCCACCACCAACATCTGAAAGCAGAGAAACTTTGAGTGAGTACAGTAAATAAACACACATGGAAGGTAGGTGGCAGGGGCAGTAAAAGGATCTGGAATCAGGTATGTTAGCATGAGCACTCTGTATTAAAGATCAGTATAGTTCTGAGCAGAAGAGGGAGGGAGAAACCTCAGGGGACCGCTACCCTTTTTACTCCCTGTTTACAACCCCCCCCCCAGGGGCATCAGACAAATACCTTCTTTTCCACTCTACACAAAGCTTCAAAAAGTTGTCTTTTTATACTACAGCTCTTTGGATCTCCCAGCATACATTCACAAAAGTAGAGTGCTCTCCCATGCTCACTCATGTGCCTCAGGGAACATGCACAGTCTAAAATTATTTAGCCTGCACTTCTGCACTCTCAATGCAAAGGCGGGATCAAACACAGAAATGATGTTAAAAGCAAATAAGCAATTAACACATAAAGGCCAAAATTCTGCTATAAATTGTGCAGTTGAAACTCCATGACATCATCATCTGGAACATTTAATTTCAATGAATTGAAAACTTCCTATCCTCCACTCTCTCACCCTCAAAAGACCAGTTTTCATCAGAATGGAAAGCAAGAAGAAAGAGTTCGAAGCCCCCTCCACACAACCTGTACAAACTCAAAAAACATCAGTCCTGCCAAGACTTCTGTAATAACTATTCACATGTTCTGCAAATTAAATGCAAAGATGCATTTAGAATCATAACTGCTTTGGCCTGCAGTACTGATAATATGCAAAATATTTTGAATAATTATTACTTCCATCCACTGCTTCAGTGGAAATATAAGCCTATGCTGCCGCACCATACAGCAATAGAAATAAATGTGATTTTTAGAGTGCCACCCCAGACACCAGGGACAGAGAACTAATGCTTTTCCAGATGTCATGAAGGACAGAAAATTGGTGAGCATTACCCTTTTTGTGACGTTGCTTCCACTCTGTGCCTGAACCATAAAGTCCAGGATTTGATCGTCACTGAAGTAACCCGGGGAAGGCTGGCTGGGAAAAAAAAAGAGAGAAAACAACTGTCAAAAGGAGACAGAAGGAGGGCATCCTAAAAGACCCCCCCCCATCCACATCTTCAGCAGAAGCTCACCTGCATTCCTACAAGGGCAAGTGTTGCCCAAACAAACTGGGCTGCTCATCCATCAAGTCAGGTCCCCTGATGTGGGGTAGAGATCATTTGCAGATGCATCCAAGGCAGAGACAGGGAAAAGGGAGTGCAGGCCTCAAGAACCAATAATTCCACAGCTTTACAAGATGAAATAACTTTTGTGGCTGTAATCGGTTCCTCGCCACGAGGCATGACCTTTGGGGTGCCCTTGTTCTTTGCATGCATTTATTTCGTTAGCAACCCTGCCATTTCCCATACTTTTGAAAATACACCTTTAACTCCAGTCTCACCAAACACCCAATATAAAGTTTACACAAGGAAACGCCTTTTACTTAAGCTTCAGAGGTCTGCACACACATATATACATGTTTATACTGGTTGTCAAATTTGTATACCTTTGTTTCCCAATTTTAATCCCAGTTTTATCATCACAATCATTTTAGGAAACAGATTAGGCTGAGAAATATTGACAGTCTCAAAATCACTTAATGAACTTTGTAGTCAAGAATTTCAAAGGAGGTATTTGAGTGAGTGAGTGAGTGAGTGAGTGAGTGAGTGAGTGAGTGAGTGAGTTGTTTGTTTGTTTGTTTGTTTGTTTGTTTTTTGGACTATACTTCCTAGAATCCTCCAAACCAGCACAGCTCTCAGGGCTATCTATCTCTGATTTAGGGAAACCTGTTTCACACTTTTCTTGTCTTGTTGACCTGGCCCAGAGAAGACACAGCAAAGAGAGTACAGTACAATCAACTGTATTTTGAAGTCTGCAGAAAGAACAGATGCAGTGATCCCCAGCAAAAAAATAAGAATAATGTCCCATCACCTGTCAATGTCCGTTTGCTTCAGAATCCAGAGAGGCTCTAAGTCCTGTCCGTGTAGTAAAGTCAAACCATGCTCAGTTGTGACAAGAAGGTCACTGCAGTTGCTATCTGGAGATTTTACTTCTTGCAGGAACTGAACACCGCCACTGGGGGAGGCAGAGAGCAAATGTGAGGTGGTTGGGCTTGCACCCACCCACTGTTCCCACTTCATCAGGTGTGCACATCTGATCCAGTGTTTTGGCCAACTGGGCTTCTGGTTGCCACATCAATCCCATGGCAGGAGGCGGGGCCACCTTCCTGAGCTCCTGAGAATTAGAGGGCACGTTGCACCCATCACTTCATTTTAGGGTGCCATCTGGCTCAGATGGAGCCACACAAACCAATACAACAATACAACAGTTCCTAAGTAGGTGCTCAAGGAGATTCTTACATGGATCTCACTCAGAGTTCATGTCACCCTCAAACAGAGATTACTATAAAGGGCCCCACTTGGTGATTTGTTTGGATTAAAGGTCTCTGGGAACAGAGTTGCTATTAGAGTTTGCCTAAAACAATGGTTCCCAAACTGGGGGTCTGGATCCCTTTGGGGGTCAAATGACCATTTCATAGGGGTTGCCATGAGCCAGTGAAGAAAAGGGCACAAACGGCTGGGGTCTGGAGGAGGAGGGGGAGGAAGGGGAGAAAGAGTGAGTTACAGCTTGATAGGTTGGAGGGGATGTCAGTCAATGGTACCGAAGGCGGCAGTTGGCTGAGGGTGCCTGTAAAGGGAAGTTCTCTATGGCACCTGCGGCAGTGGCCTGCCAAAAGGGGCTTGTGGCCTCTTCCAAGCAGGGCAAGGGGGTCACCACAACATGAGGAACTGTATTAAAGGGTCCCGGCATTAGGAAGGTTGAGAACCACTGGCCTAAGCAATATTCAAAGCAGATTGAGAGAGTCTTTCTCATCATTTAAAAATCAAAATAACAGTAAAAGTACCTAAGTTTCCTTTATGTTCCATGCATATACTGTATCTCTAGCAGGAATTCTTCCTGAAGACTACTTTTCTAGTCTGCTACCTCAGAATTTTACCAAAAATTTATGTGGCCTGCTGGATTTCAGCTGGTACTACTGCTCTGCTGTATGACATTTATAATTTCTTGATTCAAGTACCTGCCCTGGATTGTTTTGTGTGAATGGATTCTTTCCTAAAATTTGCTGTTAAACTAATGCGACTGTTGTGGTCACCATCTCATTGCATCATCATCATCATCATCATCATCATCACCTTAGTTGCAGAATTGAAAAATAATCCATGACAGGGATCTTCAAAGTTTTTAAACAGGGGCCTGGTTCACTGTCCATCAGACATTGTTAGGAGCCGGACTATAGTTTGAAAAGTATAGTGGTGACCGATAAACTTGCACACATGGTGCTTGCCCTGCCACGGGAGCAGGAGGTAGCTCAAGGAGGTGGGATCCAGCACTTAGCCTGCCCAAGAGAACATGTTAACTGCCGTCGCTGCCGGCCTGCCAGGACCAGCTTGCTGCCTTCCATCCCTGCCACAGAAAGGACCGCCACCGCCTCCCAGTCCAGAGTCAAGCGGACCTTTCTCTGGCGCAGGTGGGAGCTAACTGGAGTTGGGATGTTGGTGTCACCATAGAAACCCTAAAAGGGGGCGGGGAATGACGTTGGAAGCTCTCAGATCCACTCAGGAGCGCCGCAGGAGGGTCCCGCTCACCCAATGGGAAGAGGCGGAATTGATCGGAATAAAGACTGAACAAGGAAGGCCAAGAAATCTTAAAACAGAAACAAACAAAAAAAGCTGGAGAGGGTGTTGAAGGGCTTGCCCTGTCACGGGTCTAAAAGCAGGGGTCCAACATGCTCTGTGTAATAATAAGAAGGGGATCTGTGGTCCAGACATTCCCTTCCTTCCGCGCGCCATAAAAGCTGAGGCGGTGGCTAAGGCGGCGGCAGCTGCCGCTGCTGTGTGATGAGTTTTTGGCTCAGGTGGGTGGGGCAAGTGGGGGGCTTCTGCAATGGCCGCCGGGCTGGATTCAGAGCCCTGACAAGCCAGACCTGGTCCACAGGCCGTAGTTTGAGGACCCCTGCTCTACGGATCAACAAATCCAACCTGTCAAGAAGACACAGTGGGGAATCAAACTCCCAACCACTAGCTCCACAGCCAGATGCCTACGTCACTAAGCTATACAGCAGTGCATGAATTTTGTAGTCTTTCTTGAAAGCTGCATGCACATGTGAGATCCCCGAGATCAATAAAAAATAAAAAATTAGCATAACTGAGAGCAACACAGGCTTGGCTGTAAGTTAACTACATTTATGCAGTGCTTAAATAATTGGATAGCTTGTCAGTTCTCTGAATGAAATAATGCAGCTTTCACCAGAGGTTTCCCTGGAGTTCAGAGCTACAAAATATCAGGACCAAAGAATAATTAAATTCAAACTTCATTTCCATGAAGGATTTCATAGCAACCCCGTGTTTTACTAAAAAGCAACGCAAAGGAGTAGCATGAAGAATCTTATGATCAGACATTCTACACAGAACTACAGTAATAGCCATGTTTAATGAACTGTAAGGTCGGATAAAAATATTTAACAATGAATAATTACAATCATTTAGAAACAGCTGTAACCACCACAGGTCATGAGCTCGACACTCTGTCTTATGGCATGACATTATATACTGTATCTATAAGAAAAGATCCAGCAGCTTGTCCTCAACTCCATATGCAATATGGATGTCAGCTGCAAATTGGAAAGTCAGCCTCCTTTCACAGTGAGGAGATACCATTATTTTACCTGTAAATATCAATCAGCTCTGACAAATTGACTGATCGGCGTTTCTCCCATTCTGGTTCTTCTTGCTGCAGCGCTGGTGGAAAGCTGTCTCGGTTTTTAGCCTGAGCAAAGATATCCCGCAGGGCAACTGCTTGTACATTACCTAGGTGACAGAGTGGAGCAAAGACAAATGGTGTCACGCACTGCAAGAAAGCAAGCAGGAGACAGGAAGGTAGATGGAAATTGTAAAGGTGAAAGTGTTGTAAAGCTACGCTCGCTCTTTTATAAATGACTTTTATAAATCATGGAAAATGTGTAACTGCCCATTCTAGTTCCTCCATAGCACAACTGCAGCCTTCCGTAAGTTAGAATCATAGAAGGGAAGGACCCTTCTATGAATCAAAACCCCTGCACCATGCAGGGATACAAGTCAAGGGATATCGGCCAGGTGGTTGTCCAAATTTCTCTGGAATGCCTCCAGTGTTGGAGCACTCACATCACTTGAGCTAATTGGTTTCATTGTCAAGTTGTTGGACTACGATTCCCATCAGCTCTAGCAAACACAATCCATGATGAAGAACACTGGGAGTGTAGTCCAGCAATATGTAGAAGGTTTAACTTTGCACACCTGTGCTCTGCCTACCGTGCAGTAATTCCACATACCATACAGGAAAGGCATTAAAATAAGAATATGCCACACAAAATTCCAGGGCACTCAAGGGGAAAAAGTTGTACTGCTGGAGTTGCACAAAACCAGGTCGTTTTCAAACACATTTGAAGGGGTTTTTGGAGTGGGTAAACATGTTAGTCTTTTCAAGAATTCTGGGCAAAATCAAAGAAAAACAAAACAAAAGACACAAACATGTGGCACCTTAAAGACTAACTTTCATATTTTAATGTAACGTTTTGTGGACTACACGTCCACTTCTTCAGATATATAGCAGCAGAATGAGGTGTGCAATATAATGCAATATTGTGTGTATCTCCTGATTTGCTTTGCCATGTTCACCGCCCAGAGTTCCCGTTGGGAAGATGGGCGGGATATAAATTCAATAATAAATAAATATAAATAAAATAAATAAAAATGAATGGGATATTCATTTCATACCAGATATTTATTGGCTGTAGTACAACCAATATAGTAATACAGATACGACAGCCAATAATACTTGGTATGAAATGTATATCCCATCGCATATTATATTGCAGACTTCCTTCTGCTAACATTTATATCTGAAGAAGTGGACGTGTAGTCCACGAAACGTTACATTAAAATATGAAAGTTAGTCTTTAAGGTGCCACATGTTTTGTGTCTTTTGTTTTGTTTTCCTTTGATATGAAAGGGGCTACAAACTGGAAACAATTATTCACACACCACTTCAGAAGGTTTGTCATGCGACTTGCACAATCCTATATGTAACTTTGTGTTTATGGCCATGGACAAACAAAAACAAGTTTGAGGGTGGCTGCCCTTTCAACCCGACTTCTTCCCCTTTTTCAAATCAGTCACTAGCTTGCAATTCAGGCTTGCTTGTTTCCACCCCCAAACTGGCTCTCTGAACCCTTAGTCGTTGGGATCCATTTGAGGATATTATGTATTATTTATTATGGATAATGCATCTTGGAAATATTATACTGCCAGGCCGCCTTACCAAAGCCAAACAGGATGTAGACTGCTCCATGGCTGGTGATATGAGCCTGAGGGCCAATCAGTTTTCCATTCCCGTTGATACTGTACTTCACATGCCCCCCTACAGGGATTCCTGTTTTACCGGACACCAGGATGAAGCATAAGTCCGGCTGCAAAGGAGAGGGAGAGTACAGTACATGGAATTACGGAAGTGGATTTGTATCCACATGCAGCCTCTTTAATCCCACACACAAAGTCAGCCCTTCCACTAGCCAGAGCGAGGCAGATGCCTCAGGAAGCAGTGGCAGCCTCCAAGCCACCTTCTTGAGCTCCTCGGTTACTCCCTTTGCGTGGAGGAGAAACCTGAGCGTGCCATCTGGCCTGTCCCATGGCCCTTCAACTATTCTGCTGCCCAAAGGTCTGGTACAGGACCTTGAGATTCAACAGTCAGCCCATCTGTACACGAAAGGAAGGAGGGGGCCTCAGACAGCAAAGTCTTCTGGGCCGCCCCAGCTAACACGACTCCCAAAGCACAAAGCAGCACTAGGTGGAAAATGGCTGGTAGCTCCACTAAGATGGCCCACCATGATATTATAAGGGAATATGAACCATACCTGTGTTTCTCCAATAGCCAGAACCACTAAATCACTGACCCTGTCACCATCCACATCTGGTACAGTAACAGCTGGAGCTGCCAGGGTTCCACTAGGCAGGTGGGATGGATCAAGTGTCCAGATTGGCATCCCTGTAGGGTGGCAGACCAGGATCCCAGTGTTACCAAAAAGCACAGAGTCAGTGACTAAAGGAGGATCAAGGAGAGACTTATGAACTCAAGACCAGAGAGGCAAAGAACATCACTACAAGTCTAGGGGAAGTCAAAAGTCTCAAACAAAATCTGGTCATCATCATTCAGAATGGAGAGAGGCACACTACAGAGGGAAAACATTCTACGTTGTTCTATGCTAACATGTTTCTCTAATATAGTATAAATCATTGGTACCACCTCACCCTCATTTCCTCCTGTGAAATTCAACCATCGCCAAAATACCTTGGCATTTTAGATTTTTTTCATTTCACTGCTTAAGTGCAGAGCTGTAAAGCCTTCTTGGTTTAGAACAATCTTTCCCACCCTGGGTCCTCCTAGAAGCATGAGAATAGAACGTGCATCTTCCACAAAGCAGATGGCCAATAGCTGTGGTGGGTTATGGGTGGGTTAACAGAACTATTGTTTTTTTTCAACAGAACTATTACTACTACTTTTTTACTACTACAGATTAAGGAATGATGGTTTAATAATTAATAATAATAATAATAATAATAATAATAATAATAAATAAAGTTTATTTCTATGCTGCCTTTCTCCCTGAAGGGATTCATTACAAATTCTAAAGTTTCCTGCATTTTCCACTTTCAGTAATGGTAATTTTAGGTAATTCCAGTGTTAAACTAGACTTTAAGGAGAAGGTGCATTATCTGAGCTCTCCAAGTGGGTTTGTAAAATTAACCCTGTGTTTACTTTCTACGGATCAATAGAAAACAAAGCACACTAAATACAAAATACACAGGGAGGGAATAGGATATGCTATGATAAACCATTTGAGTGAGCATGGCTTCTAAATATGTACTAAATACATTGTCTAGTTTGCCCCTTAGTCACCTCCCGTATAGCTGGAGAAATTATTGTTCTGGACATCAAGACTCTACTAACCAGCATACCCAGTAATTCAAAAAAGTAACTTTTCTACCATTGCTCAGAAACAAATCACATGGAATCCAACAGGATGTAGTTCCAAGTAAGGATATGACTAGACAATCCAATTATCCCAGCCTGAATCTGTCTTGATCAGTGGCCTAGATCCCCAGATGTTCTTGGGACAAATATCATAGGATTTCACCCTAAGTCTGTTCTCGACTTCAGCCCAAAAGAATCTGAATCCAACAAGGAATTTTTATTAAATTACACTAACTTTGCTAGATCTACTGTCCAACATATTTCCTGGTTATCATTTATTTACACTTATCAGGCTCACCTGAGGAGGCACTCAGAAGGCTGAGGAATTTCGAAGTCCCAGTTATAAGGCATACCGGTTCTGCCAATGACATCAAATTCAAACCCTTACACTGCACACTCCGAATCTCCTCTTTAACATGCGTGGACCACAGGGTGCTGCCATTCATACCTGAAAGGGCCATCACAGTTACCCATGGCTTGGAGACACCTGAGGAAAAACACACACACACATATATTTATAATATGTAGTCAAATCTCTGTAAGAGTACAGGAACCTAACTCTGACTGTGTCTGTGAAGATTCTCAGTCAACCAGGTGAGTTTTTCTGGAAGTTGAGTCATGGCAACTGGACTTCTTTTCTTGAGAGATCGAAACTTTTCGCTACTCATCCAAGCAGCTTCGTCAGTCTGAGGAAAGTTAGTGGTGAGTCCTCCATCTTATAGTTCACCTTGATTTCCTATCACCCTGGTCTGAATAGGCTCATAAGTTGGACAATGGCCTGAATAGGCTTATTACACATATTAGACAGAGAAGAGAGGTGGTTCAAGAGAGGGGTCAGGGAAGCCATTCATGTGTGTATTGCAAACTCCTCTCTCAACAGAGGGGGGGCTCAGGCAGTCTATCTGCTACTTATCAAATGGTCCTTTCATCAATTCCCCAGACAAATCAGAAGCACGTCACCCCTCCAGCAGCAAGGCCATAGCTAACAACCCATACTTAATGGGTGTTGGGAAAGGAGTAGGACTTTCACACACCCTAGGCCATTGTTCACCTAAGAAGCCTATTCAGACCATTGTCTACCTATGAACCTATTCAGACCATTGTCCACCCACAAGCTTATTCAGGCCACTGTCCACCTAATGAGCCTATTCAGACCAGGGTGATGTGAAACAAAGGTGAACTGTAAATTGGAGGCCTTGCCACTAATTTTCCTCAGACTAACAAAGCTGCTTGGATGAGTAGCAAGACTTTGATTTCCCAGGAAAAGAAGTCCAGTTACCATGACTCATCTTCCAGACTAACACTGACTACTGTTGTCATCTTCAGGATTTCAGTAAGGCTTTTTGCAGAATTTCAAATGCATCCCATAGCAGGGATCCATCTGGCTATGTGGTCCCCTTACAGGCCAAGCTTGTGGAAAGACAGAATACATACATATGTATATCTATTAGGAGAGCCTGGAATTTTTTTT
The DNA here is from genome assembly GCA_029282475.1 of Phrynocephalus forsythii. Taxonomy (NCBI): domain Eukaryota; kingdom Metazoa; phylum Chordata; class Lepidosauria; order Squamata; family Agamidae; genus Phrynocephalus; species Phrynocephalus forsythii. The sequence continues at coordinate 69,445,490 of JAPFRF010000006.1, read as the reverse complement.
TATTTTTATTTTTTTAGCTGGACTACCGCCTCCAGAGTTCCCCACTTTGTACAGTCATGGCTTACAAGCCCATCAGCCCTGCTAAATTCAGCCAATTTTCACCTTCTGTGTAAACATGCACAGGGGATTACTGGATGGGAAAGAAGAGAGAAACTATGAAGAAAGCTACTGTTGAATCGATATTTGACAGTGCTGAGCGCTCCTAGTTTTTCTAACACACAAGTTACAACTGCTGAGTCGACGATGGGATAATTAAGAAAACAAGCTTATTCATCCTCCAGCTAGCAGCTGAGGCTCAAGGGACCTGCCCTCCTGGAAATTTCTTTACCACATCAATTGAACTGAGATTTGTCCCTGCTCTTTGCTCTTGGCTGCTTGTTGGAGTTTTCCTGAGATGAACAGATGTTGAAATATTTATTATATGGAATAATCACAATAATAAAATAGAGCTTAACACTCTTCGAGAGATCACGGTTTCCTGTCTAAGAGGTTATATCTGGTTCTTAAGAAAACTGCAAGTGTCTTCCCAGAGTATAAGAAAGTTACTTTTTTGGACATCCGAGAGGGAAGTGAGGCTAAAAGTCACTTCCCGTCAGTTGCAAGATCCCCTTATCTGACTAATGTTGAGGCCTTCATATTGGAGCCACTGGGGGGAGATAATGCTGTGGGGAAACCCCCAACACTCATGGCCACATTCTCCCATGCATCTGCTCCACAATCTACAGAAAAGCAGTCTTTGAATGACAGCATTGTTTCTAAATAACCACAAGGAAAGTACAACAAGGGGCTCATTCCAGCTGGCAAGATAGCTTGGCTGGTATCTGCCACCCTCTTTCCCCTCAATCAAACACCAAACAATGCAATTGCCCACTACCACCCAATATCTACAAGTTGAAGAAGTGACAGAGGGGGAAGGACTTCTCTCTCTGTTCCCTTCACAAACATTGTCACATTTATCCCACAGGTCACTATGTAATTGTGAAGGATACAAATGTCTAACCTGATATATATGTGTTGCACGCTTATATGTGTGTGTTTGGCAGAAATATTGCATAGCTATCTTATTTCTCAGAATATCTGGATTACTTGGAAAACATGGGAAGCAAGAGGAACATGGTTGGACTACAGTCCCTATGGTCCTTCTCTTCTGACAGTTGCTAGGAGATGCAATCTGGCAACATCTAAAAGGTCAACCATTCCTTACTTAGTACCCCTACAATAAATTCTCTGCCTAGATGGGCCCAAGAGAATTAATTCTTGTTTTAAAACTGTTTTTAAAGTAGCAGACAGTGTTGAAAGACTGTAATTACATCCCAGCTGGATTCCTGTAACAACTCTATATGGAGCTCCCTAGGGAAAACATGGGGCATGGTGGCTCAGTGGACTAAAGCTCTGAAAACTGTCAGCTGCAAAGTCGGCAGCTCGGTGGTTCAAATCCCGGGTGCCACGCAGTGGAGCGAGCTCCCACTGATAACCCCAGCAAGTTTTACAGTTCAGACTATCAAGTATCTCCATGCTGCCAATGGAAGAAATGGACAGTGTGGTATGACAGTATCATGTAAATACATACAGAGAAAGATTTTGCCATCCATTTGAGGGGTAGTTGGGAGGATCCGAATGCTTACCTAGCACACTGGCATTTTTGAGAGCCGTGAAGGAAAGTAGGATGTCAGGAAGACCATCACTGTTTACATCAAAAAGTTCTGGTGGGAACAGTACACCACCTGAAGAATAACATGAAATATACTGTTCTTTTAGAAATCCCTTCTCTTCCATTCCAAGAAGTAGAAGTACAGTCAATTACAAATACCACCAAATGCACCTGTGAAGTCTTTTAAAGAACAGCAATTAGGAGTTAGCCATTCAAGCAAAGGCATCTTAAGAATTGCATCCTTGTTGTATATTGTGCCAGCACATTCTTGATTTTATTTTTCCCAATCTAAATAACATTGCACTGGAGAACTGCAGTTGCTTCAGAGCAAAGGAAGCCTCATCCAATGGATCAGACCAATGGTCCATGTAACCCAGTATTTACAGGTACATGTTCTGTTGGATTTAGAGCAGAATCCTTTAGCCCTGTCTGGAGAATCAACCTGTGATCTTCCATATATAATGCAGGTGCTCTGCTACTGAGCTGAACATGAAATAAGTTAAGGAAAATGTAGTACAGTAGGACTCCGGTATCCGCTGGGGATTGGTTCCAGGCCTTCCCGTGGATAATGAAAACCATGGATAAGAGAGAACGCCTGCCCACCCACCCCCAAACTGCTGTTTCATGACAGTAGCTTGCTTTATGACTGCTGTTTTGAGAGAGTAGCTTGCTTTATGGCCACTGGTTGTGACAGTAGCTTGTTTTACAGATGCTATTTGTGACAATACCTTGCTTTACAGCTGCTATTTCTGACAACAGCTTGCTTTACAGCTTGCTTTGTGGCTGCTGAATTATTTAATTTTTTCCTCTGCCAACCGTGGATAACTGAATCAGTGGATAATGAATCAGTGGATATGGGGGTCCTACTGTAAAAATAAAATGTCAGGAAGCATCTCATATGATAAATACTACCCTCCTGCTTATTACATTTCCAACACACATTTTTGCTAAACGCCAGCTTCCAGGGGATGGGGCGGGGGATGTGTAGCCTGCATAAATAAACTGTAATCTGCCCAGGGAGTGCTTTAAGTGCTATGGGGCAGTATATAAGCAGCATGCTTGGTTTTTGTTGTTGTTTTTGCTTTGCTTTGCATTGCAACAAAATACTAAGAAAACACACTACAACACAAAAACGTTCCAGCATAGGACTGATAGCTCTATGAGTCAGTAATGGAGCAAGTGAAATCAACATTTTCTTGTACTAAAAGAAAGTAAGACATAAAGCTGGATAACGATTTAATCTTCTTCCAGAGTGGATTGACTTAAAGAAACTTAAATCATCAGTTCAACTAGTCAACTGGAACATATCTGTTGAAATAATCAGATGTAATCAACTTTTCCTTGTGTGGCTCAATTACTTATAGATGATAAGCACATTCTCATTAGTTATCTAACCATTAAAACGCACTGATTTCCATCTACATACAGCCTTTAGCCCTAGATCTGCTTTGTATTTTCGCAATCCAGAGGAGAGTATTCTTCTGTACCCAAAGTCCTGCCAAAATAGAAGAAATAGGTACCTATTGTGAGAGGCATACAATTTATATTGATTTTTATAAATTTGTTTTGTTTATTTCCAGTGAAGATTCGGAATGTTGTGTTTATAGAATTCCAGTCTCAAACAGAAAAGAGATTCTAGCGTTCATAGGGCTGAACTGGATTTGACCTTAGTTTGCTGATATTAAAGCGAAAGCAAACAAGCAAAGTGTGCTGCTTATATACCACATCCTAAACACTCTCTGGGTAGTTTACACTTTATTTATGCAAGCTATAGTCCTTCCACCCCCCAAGACCTGGGTACTCGTTTTACTGACCATGGAAGGATGGAAGGCTGAGTCAACCTTTTGCTGGCTGAGACTGAACCCTGGTCATGAGCACCATTTTGGTTGAGGAACAACAGTTGAATCTCTACACCAGTGGTTCTCAAGCTGTGGGTCCCCAGATGTTCCTGGACTATAATTCCCAGAAGCCTCCACCACTCCGTGCTGGAAGGGGTTTCTGGGAGTTGCAGTCCAGGAACATCTGGGGACCCACAGGTTGAGAATCACTGCTCTACACCACGAGGCTCCTTTTAATCAGGGAAACTGCTGTTAAAGACATACATATAATACTGCACAAGTAAATAACTTGAGATGATATTGTACAATTAGAGACAGAGTGACTTAGAAAAATGGAGATAAGATGAAACAATAAGGTAGACATATGAAGAACCAGTTCTTAGGACTGAAATTTTGGGCCCTGGTACAGTTGCACCATTTTAATTAGGTCTAGGGTTTCCAATGCATTGTTTATAAAGGCCCCAGTCATTCCCACATCTTCCCAAGGCCCCCTTCTCCTCCAGAATTTTTGTTTGTATATGCTGTCCATATAAACATTTTTCCTTCAAAGGTCTATCCAAGCTCTGTCATATATTCTGTTTCATATTTTGTGTGCCTAGTGCAGCTCCAGCAGTTGCCATTTTATTAGTAATGCCATCTGTGGGAACAATTTTATGAAGTTGCTCATCGCAATTTCTCAAAATACAAAGCATGTTCATGTCACAAACGGCATGCTATCACCAATGTACTATGGGGTGAAGAACAATGCAAAGCTTCATTTCACTCAGTGGGGCAAAGTATTCCAGGTCTTTGGTTAAAAAAACAAGGTGTTCGCTGGGATCGAGTAATATGTCACAGTTAAAATAACACACTAAATAAATAGGGATGTGGTGAATCAACACTATAATAAGTTCCATTAATTCAATGAGCCAAATCTAGCAGTGATTACTGGGTTTCAGCCATTTAATTATGTTCTAGCAACCCTTTTAGAGAATTCTCACAGACATTAGCCACATATGTATAGATAAAGGGCAATTAATTTACAATTCACCTGATTCTCTACGAAATCCCTGCCCCATTGTTCCTGAAAACTGTTCCCTCAAGTCCATTACCACAGATTTCTAAACAAAATGTACCCACTCTGTTGGATTTCACTCTGTTTTATAACTCTGCTATGCTTTTGTTATTTATTATTTCTCGTGGTCAAAAACTGTTTTGTGTGAATGTACTCTTTTTCTTACTGCTGCGGTTAAAATAACAGTGATTATATATGATTGCTGTGGTCACACAGACTCACCACAGTGCTCACTACAGCATAGGTTTTATAGTCTTTCTTAGCGTATTTAGCATTTAGGAGCTTTAAGTCCAAAAATAAAAAGAGAGGAAAGGAAAGGAAAGGAAAGGAAAGGAAAGGAAAGGAAAGGAAAAATAAAAAAGGAAAAATAAAATAAAAATAAAAATAAAAATAAAAATAAAAATAAAAATAAAAATAAAATAAAATAAGGACTTGTAAACAGGATAAGCTTGAATGAAAGTAAGAATTGTTTACATAGTACAGTGGTACCCTGATTTAAGAGCAGCTCGACTTAAGAGAAATTCGACTTAAGAGTGGAAAACTGTTGGCGTTTTAACTGCCACCTTACAAATTTTAGATATGGTCTGCTTGACTTACAAATATATTTTTTTCATTTTTTCATTTTTTAACTCCCCCCCCCCAATTTTTTAGATAGGTACCCCGACTTAAGAGTAGTTTGACTCAAGAGCATGCATTCGGAACGGATTAAATTCGTACGTCGAGGTGCCACTGTATTGGAATAAATGAGCACATTGACAAGTATATGATGAAATTAATGTAGACTTCATTGTAAATCTACTGTGTTCTCATTTTCCACCAAATCCGTTGAACTCCTTAAGTCTAAGCCAACCATTCCATGGCATAAGTCTCAAGATGCCCTTCCACTTGTTACTTACCTGCCTCCTGACCCAAATTACGAATCCAGGTGTTATGCAAGTCTCTCGGGGGACAAGGAATAAGAAATGCACACACGAGCACCAGGACCATAGAGACCACCACCGTGAGCAAAAAGATAGCCGTGCGCAAGTAAGGCATCAAAGAGCTGGCTGGCTTCTGCTCCAGGCTACTTGCGGCCTCACTAGGATATTCCTCTGCCGTTCCTTCAGACAGGTGCTGCTTCGTCACTCCAATCTCCACATCCGAGTCCACATCCTGTACTTCTCCCAGGGCACTTTTCCCATTTTTAACACCTCCATTCTTCTGCAAGTTGAGGACCAGGTCATCTTCACTCTCATCACTGTCAGCCTGGGTGAGAGGGTCATATTCCCCAAGGTCTGGACTCTTTTTCCCTGTGTAGAGAGAAAGAGAGACATAATCAGTCCTGTGGGTAAGGTAGAAGGGGATTAAAGAAATGTTGACATTCTTAGCTCCCCTAAAAATGGTCCAAATGACAGGGAGGTCATTCTAAGGCAATACATGTCAGAAGAGAAAAAATGTTTCATGCTTCCAAAATTTGGTGCACAGGAAAAATATGGAGTTTGTATATTTTTACCTGGTAACCACTCTAATCACCAGAAATGAATGCTTTTACTTTCTATAATGGAAAGCTGTTTTCCATGAAACAATTAGATTTTTTACTTAACACTCAAACCTACGTGCGCCAAATGTGTCCCCTTGCCCATCTTACCCCTCCAGCAGAAGCTGTCAACCATCCATTAGCAGTGCATTTCAAGCCAGACAAACAGATTACGGGGCAGAAACAATCTCTACATATATCTGCATATTATTCTAGAAAGCCACACTAACTGCTCACATATTTAGTTTGTGTGTGTGTGGGGGGGGAGATACAAATCTAAATAACATAAAACAACCCAAAACAATTATACAAATAGTGATTCCCCCACGTCATAGGCTGTGGGCTATGACATGAATTGAGCCGCATTCAACTACATGGTGAGTATTTATCCACTGATAAATACCTCCTGCTAGAAGAAATCTAAAAGTAAGTGCCTTCGTTTTTTTATTTTAATTTTATTTTGAAGTCATGCAGATTTTTATTCCAATCCTGAAAGCAAAAACAACAGTGTTACTGCTACTAATAGTAGTCATTTTAGTCACTGTTATTATTATTATTATTATACCAAGTATACCAATGAAAATAACAATTTACTAAGACCACTATTGTGATTGTTAGCATAATAATGGAGAATGCACCAAAGAGGAAGATAAGCAAATATCAAATATATGCAGGGGGATGTTAAAGCACAAAATGAACTTAGATTTGCCAGAGAGATTAAAAATAGTAAAAAGGGTTTCTTTGGTTATGTCTGCAGCAAAAGGAAAAATAAGAAAATGATAGGCTCTCTGCATGGTGATGATAACCAATTACTAATAGGAGACAAGGAAAAGGCAGAACTACTCGACACCTTTGCCTCCGTTTTCTCCAAAAAGGAAAAAACAGTTCCCTTGGCACAAAGAGTAGATGAGGAAGTATGGGAATTGGAACATAGAATAGGTAGAGAGGTAGTACAGGAACACCTGGAAACAATAAATGAATTTAAGTCTCTTGGGCCAGATGAATTACACCCAAGGATATTAAAAGAACTGGCAGAAGCAACTTCAGAACAACCAGCAATAATATTTGAGAAATCCTGAAGAACAAGGAAAGTCCCCATAGATTGGAGAAGGGCAAATGTTGTCCATATCTTCAAAAGGGGGAGAGGACCCAAATAGTTAACGCCAAGTCAGCTTGAATTCAATTACTGGCAACATCCTAGAACAAATTATTAAGCAGTCTGTAATTATTTAACTAGCATTACAAGAAGTCAATACTGATTTCTTAAAAATAAGTCATGCCAAACCAATTTGATCTCTTTCTTTGATAGAATTACAGGCCTGGTAGATGAGAGGAAGACTGTGGATATTGTTTATCTAGATTTTAGTAAGGCCTTTGATAAGGTTCCCCATGGTATACTTGCAAAGTTAGTAGAATGTGGGGTAGATAGTACGACTGTTAGATGGATTTATCATTGGTTGACTGATCGCACCCAAAAGGTGGTCATTAATGGCTTCTCTTCAGCTTGGAGAGACGTGACCAGTGGGGTGCCCCAGGGTTCATTTCTCGGTCCGGTGCTATTCAATATCTTTATTAATGACTTGGAGGAAGGAATAGAGAGTAGATTGCAGATGTTACCAAATCAAGTGGGGTTGCTAATTCCCTAGAACAGTGATGGCGAACCTTTTAGAGACAGAGTGCTCAAACTGCAATTCAAAACCCACTGATTTTTTTGCAAAGTGCCAATACAGTAATTTAACCTGTATACAGGTGGCTATGAAGGGGTGATGTCGGATGCCCACAGAAAGGGCACGGATGCCACCTTTGGCACCTATGCCATAGGTTCGCCATCACTGCCCTAGATGATAGGATGAAAATCCCAAAGGACCTTGATAGATTAGAGTCCTGGGCCAAAGCTAATGGAATGGGGTTCATCAGAGGGAAATGTAGGGTGGTGTATCTAGGTAAAAATAATGAATTGCACAGATATAGGATGGGAGACACCTAGCTGGAAAATAGTACCTGTAAAAGGGATCTAAGAATCTGGGTGGACCACAAGTTGAACATGAGCCAGCAGTGTGATGCAGAGGCCAAGAAAGCCAATGTGATTCTTGGTTGCTTCAACAGAAGCATAGTGTCTAGATCAAGGGAAGTGATAGTACCACTCTATTCTGCTCTGGTCAGACCCCACATGGAGTACTGTGTCCAGTTCTGTGCACCTCAGTTTTAAAAGGATGTTGACAATCTTGAACAGGTCCAGAGGAGGGCAACCAAGATGACTGAGGGTCTGGAAGAAATGTCTTATGAGGAACGGCTTAGGGAACTGGGAATGTTTAGCCTTACAAAAAGAAGCCTGAGAGGGGATATGATAGCTATGTTTAAATATTTGAAAGCATGTCACATTGAAGAAGGGGACTGGTTTGTTTTCCATGGCTTCGGAGACTAGAACGTGGGGCAATGGTCTCAAACTACAGGAAAAGAAATTCAATTCAAACACTAGGAAGAACTTCATGACAGAGCTATTTGGCAGTGGAATATGCTGCCATGGAGGGTGATGGAATATCCTTCTTTGGGGGTTTTTAAGCAGAGGCAGGATGACCATCTGTCGGGAGCACTGTAATGGGGGTTCCTGCATGGTAGGGGTCTGGACTAGATGACCCTGGGGTCTCTTCCAACTCTATGATCCTATGATTCTATGATACTACTGTTAGCTTTGAGAGCTAAAAAAATACTCTCAGAGCAACTTACAAAGATTAATGCATGATGCAATGTAAACACAGTCCAAAAGGAAAAGAGAATGTTTCTTTGTAGGGTTGCCATCTTATCGGTTTCTTTTCCCTGCTTTGAAATTGGCAAGGCCACACAGAAAGATCTTCTCTTTCCAGTACAGTATCTACTGCCTTTCCAGGAGCCAGACATAATGCCTTGAGGAACTTTGGGGCAGACTGGGCAAATTAAATTAGAAGACAGGAGGAGCAAGCATTGGAGGATTATGACAATAGGCCTTAGCAAGAAGAATGCAAATAGTGGTGGTGGATACAAGAGTATAATGCTTTGTTCTTTAAATCAAATAAAAAAGAAGCACATGACGGGCTCATTAATTTTATTAGCAAGATAGTGTGGTGAATGGCTAAGCAGCTGCAGTGGAGGCTTGCTGTATATTATAGCTCCTGCAAACCAATAGAAAAATGCCCCATTTCCTTTCTTCTCCTACTCTGCCAGGACCATAAAACAACTATGGCAGGTCAGACACAAAAGAGAAAGGGCAGCATTTGGAGCCAGCGAATTATTAAGCTAATTCCAGTACAAAGATGATGAGACTCTCTCTCTCTCATATTCTTAATTCTGCCGTCTTTATTGTCCTCACTTTTAACTCAGTTCCCCTCCCTTTAACTCAATTTCCTATCTTTGAAATGACACACCCATCTGTGAAACAGTTCACTTTTTAAGCAACACCAGGTTTAAGAAGGATTAAAATGTGAAGTGTTCAGGTACAGCTTCAAATTTCCATCTGGTACTTTATCGCCCAACACACACACCCTTGATTCTGACATATATTCACAATCAAGCCACATTCCAAATTCCAGCTCTTCCATCTTCTGTACTTTTGCCTTGGAACTTCAAAACTTATCAAGTGGTCTGCAAGAGGCAACATTACAAAAACTAGTGTATTTGTTTTCTCATTTTTTACATAACAAGATTGAATCTTTATTTTATAAGCTATATTTATACCCTACCTTTCCTCCCTTCTCCCCCATTCCAACAATCCTATGAATTATGCTAGAATGACCCAAGCACACTCAGTGAATTTACACAATATAATGATTTGAACCTAGATCTCGCATATCCTACTCCAGTACTAATACCATTATTTTATTTATTCATCTATTTATTTACTTGTTTATTTATTTGTTTATTTATTTATACAATTTATATGCCACCCACTACCCAAAGGTCACACTACACCACATTAACTTACACCAATAGTAAGTTAGGCACTATAGATAAGAATGGCAAGTAGAACATAGAGATTATGTCCAAGAAGAATTTCCTATATGAATGCATACCACGTCTGTGAACTTGAGTCATGTGCAAGTTCTTTGCAAAAACCACTATCTTCAAATGTCTCAGATAATGACTAAAATGTTTCTGGAGTTCATGTGGGGTGGGGAGGTAGGAGCACAAACCTCCACTAAATGGACTTCAAATAATTGCCTGTACATCTGTATGCAGAGTTGCGGTCTTTTTTATTGCCGTTAAAATGCAGAGGAAGACAAACCAGTTAAGTAGTGTGAGTGGAGCACTAGCAAATACAGGGCAAGGCATGTCAAGGTGCCAGAAGTAATGTATTATTAAGCAAGCTTCGAACACTGTCTGATAAGCTGTTTGATTCAACCCTGGAAAGTTTAAAGTAGCCATTGCTAGATTCCAGGGGAAGCCTTGAAGTTTAAGAAAGGGCTGAGAAAGCTCCCTGCCTAAGTCAGCGACTGCAAGCCATGGAAGGCTGGCATCGGCATGAGGTCTTATTATCGGTGCCCATCTGCAACCCCACCCAGTTCCTGGGGTGAAGTCTCCTCTTCCACATGTCAACGTTTGCAACGATGTTGGGCGCCGCTGCTTTGATCCAAGATGAAGGTTTGCTTCGGCCGTAGCCCTGAGCACACAAAACAGGCCGGGCCGCCTTCCCCAGCCCCCAAAGCCCATCTGGGAAGCAGAATCGTCTCGGTTTGCCCTCCGAGGCTCCCATTACTCAGGACCCATCATCCGCCTTCTGATGCCATCCAGGGGAGACCCCCGTCCTCTTTTCCCAACAGGAGTCGGAGCAAGGCTTGATCGCCCTAACAACCGGTCATTGTTATCTCTCCTGGTCTCATCCTTCGCCTGACAAACATAAATTGGACCCCATATACACACACACACACACACACACGCCAGTCCTTCAAGATGCATATCGACCACCACCACCCCCCGCGCTGCATCCTCACGGCCAGAGATGAAGGGCACCTGCTGCTAAGACCCGGATACACGCGGGAAAGGAGGGGGTTGTTCTCTCCCCCGGATGAGACCCGGATGCTCTCCCCATCACCAGCACCACCTTAGCAAAGCAAGGCTGCGGCGCCCCGGCTTGCGGTTCGCTCAGGATGCCGGCCCGGACTCGCTCCTACCTTCCCGCGCTCCACGAGCGATGTTCCCAAGACCCTTACCTGGCAGCTTCAGCGCCCGTGACAGCACGGTAGCCATGCTGGACAGGAAAAGTGCGCACGCGCACTCCTCGGCTTGCCTCCTGGGAAGTGTAGTTCTGGAGCGCGTCTCGACCCAGGCGCTGAGCCGGAGCGCAGGGAAGCGGGTGCGGATGCTGCCAGGCTAGGGGACCGCGGAGCCCTCTTTCTGTAATTCTCGTACAAGATCACTTGCTGGAAACAAAAAGCAGCTACCCGAAAATCTATAGGAAAGGATGTGCCTTATTACCCGGCTGGGAAAAAAGGGGGGGATTAATATCTGAAGTTCTGTAGGAAAAAGGAAATCGATAGCAACTTCAAATAAACCCCCCAAAAGGAGTGGATCATGAAAGAGAATGGGGTGTCTTGACCGTGACCATGGAATGGCTGGCATGGCTCTTGACGGGAGCGGGGGGGGGGGTTGTTGTGTGCGTAGTAGGTAGTGGTTGCAATTTAAATTTAATGCGGCTGAAACACGTTCTGCTTTCGGCGAGATAGGAATGGTTTCTACTGCTCTTTAACGACACGAGATCGTGTCCTAGTGAGACATTTTACTGCCCCCAGTGGATTAACTACGTGAGGCGCAAAGAGAGAGAGAGAGCGAGCAGCACATCAAGATGTATTGTAACATAAATACTACCACGCCAGCCACAAGGAGTAAACTAGTGTGGGCTGCTTGAGAACTGGTAGGGCTTGATTAGAATGATCTAATCTTGACCCTTCACACTGAAATGGCTCCTGCCAGTATTGTGAAGTGGCTTATGTGAGCCATTTCAGGATGTTGCACATTAATCACTTCCCCTTCTTGACAGAGGGCAGGAGAAATGGGAAAATGTTTTGCCCCATTGCTGATGTATTGTCAGTTATTAAAAAATGAAGACAAGAAACAAAATAAATCAATAAAATTAAAGAAAACAAAAATCATTGCACCTTAAAACACTAATGGCTATATTTTAATATGACCTTTTGCAGGTCAAGTTCTTTGAATCATTTATACATGATTGCAATATGAAGACACAAAAGGGGGAAATTGTGTGAGACCAGTTGGGAAACTACCTTCCACCAAAGCCACCATTGTTGTGTGTGATGTCCCTATCAGTCCTTTAAAGTATGACAAAGAAAAGATTTACTCAAAAATCGTTTTATACGTGATGTCGTGCATCTCTGATAGTCTACATACAGTCAAAACAAAAATTCACTCCCTGTCCTCTGCTGAGCACGGGAAGTGATTAATTTTCCAGTATCCTGAAGTGGCTTGCCTATTAACCCACTTCAGAAAATTGGCAATTTGAAAGAAAAAAAGCTTGGTTCCAGCAATACTGAAACTAATCTAAACCAGAGCAATCTTACCTGCACCTAAAAAGAGGATTCCCCCTTGGCAGGAGCAAGAAAGGTATGAACAGAAATGCTCTGAGGATGGGCTGTTGTGCTCTAGCCAAGATTTCATCTGTTGCCATCTTTAAGACTGTGGGCGCTTTTACACGACCCCTAAGATCCGCTGGTCACTTAAATTCAGACCAGAGATCTTAGGGGTTTGTCGCTCTTCGTGCATCCCCACTCCTCCGCACTTCCTGGCTGCTGGCTGCGTGAGGGGAGGGAGAGAAAAGGGGACAAAAGAATAAAGGCTTACCTCCCGGTGCAGGTGGAAGCTGCCGGGAGCCCCGTCACTTCCTGGTTCCTTCTCTTAAAGGGGCAGGAGGCACAAAAAAAAAAAAAAACGAGGAGAGCCCGGCACATCCGCATCAAGATTTTTCACCCTTGGAGAGCAGGTACAAGAAAAGTGCGCTGGGACCCGCTTAGGTGGGTAAACTCCGGAGCTGGTGGGTAAACAATGTTAAGCTCCGGAGCTGGGAACCATTTGCGGCGGAGTTTAGGGGTCATGTAAAAAGGCCCTGTGTCAAACCATCCCTGCAGCAGTCCAAACAATGAGCTAAACAGCCCCTATAGTTGGCCTCAAAGAATCCCTCCTCCTCAGAAGCCAGCTGCAACAAACAACCGTCTTGCAGAAAAGATTTTTCCCTTCTCCCTCTCACTTGCCTGATCTCCCCTTTTCATTCCCACGTCCCTGTAAGGTGGCCACTCTCATGTCTCCAAAAGAAAGACAAGCATTAAAAAAGGCAAAAGAAGACAGTGATTTGCAAGACTATAAATAATCATTATGTTTCTTCTCACCAGAGTAGGCTAGTCCATGAGGAGATGAGCTGTGTGCTTGTGGAAGCTTGCTTTCTTAGTGCTGATTGTGTATGGAAGTCTTCCTGATATTCCTTATTGGTCTTTCTTTTGAAATCAGCCTTTGACTGGATAATGTTTCAAATGGAGGACATCTTCAGAAAGAGGTCTATATCCTTCAGTTGAAGGACTGTCCACTGGAAAAGAGGACTATTGATTTCCCTGCATCCTCAGCAAGAGGGCCAGGAGAAAGACACACAAGGGTTTGTTTGAAAAGTCAATTTAAATTTGTCCATCTTACCAGATTCTTGAGCAGGCTGCGTTACGGTAGGCTTTGGGTTCCAGTGGGACTCTCCAGAGATGCTAACATAGCTTTCAGGCCTATTGTACTCATCTAATACAACATCTGAAAGTTGTGAAAGGCTTTTCTTAAAACCTAGTTACCCGGCATATGGAATTCCAAGATAAAATATACAGGCATTTCTGATCCCTTTCTTTTGTGACTGGTTCCGTCTACAACTGGGAAGTCCCATCCCCAACATTCTCTCCCATTCAGCTTGGTCCTCTGCCTTCTTTCTGTGTTCCTCTCAAAAGCACCACAGTACAATTAAATATATCAGATAATTTTCAGTGAATCAATTGCAGCTCAAAAGCCAAGAGTAACCAAAAGAAGTGAAACAATATAACTGTTCACCAGTATAATCACAGAACAGCAAAACATTTATAGTAAACTGAAGTGCATTTATTTGCTTCTGTCCCACCTAATGAATAAGACAGGAATGACAACAAGCTCTGCAATTAGCACACCTCTTCAGTAACCAAAATATTTCCTGCCATCCAGGCTCAATGGGCAGTAACTCTTGAACGTGTTGCTTCTTCCCCTCCTGCTCTTCATAACTGTTCACCTCTTCCTGACACAAAGGCAAAACATTTATTTTCTGCTGCTGCATCCATTACTGTCTGCATTTGTTATCCCAGCCATGTAAACATTAATACCTCACGGTGGACACAATTTTGACCTACAGCCAAGGGGTTGGCTGAGACAAGGGAAAACGGAAAACGCTGCAGTCTGCAGAACAAAGTCTACCGTGACCTGAAATGGCCTCTTTGAACATGCATTCATGTTCGTGTCTTTTCAAAGGGAAGGTGGCTTTTCAAAGGGAACAGCACACCCAATGCCAACGTAAAAGAAGGAGATAATGTGAGGTGGCTTGCATTGTATACGAAAGGCATTCACAGCTTACGGGAACTCTCTGGGAGGCCTTGGCAGCTTCTTCAGACTCCTTTAGCCTTCTCATGCAGGAGAACGCTAACTTGTATGACTGTCATCCAAAGCAAAGATGGGGTGGCTTGAAATCCTATACAAATTGTCCTGTAACATCCACTCAGAATGGTATGATACGTCACTTCTAGGTCAGTGTGTCCAATGGATTGTACTTCTGACTTAAGACTGCACTGCACCATGAAAAGTCCCTGGTAATGAGTTCTCATAAAACAGTGGATTCCTGATTCTTCATCTGCTTTCTGGTTGAGATTTCTTGAGCACCTGACTGGAGATGAGTGGAGCTGTACTGCAACACACTTAGAAGGCACCAAATCAGGGAAGAATGATTCTAGGGGACATGTCAGTGAAACCCATGAACTTTGGGTATTTTCAGTGCATCAACAGCTGTTAATTACAAAGGACTTCCTATAAGAGACGTCAAAAGAACACCAAGCTACCATCTTGGATCTACTGGAGTTTCCATAGCACATAGTCTAGGACTAAGAAAACAATGCATTCGGAAAGATTGTGCCTTTGGCCTCTTTTTAATATCTAGCATCTTTCCAGCACATTCCAAATACAGTGGTGCTTCTTAAGACAAATGCCTCAAAAGGCAAGAAACTCTTAGAAAGAAAGAAAAATCTGGGAATAGGCATGCTTCGCATGACAAAAAAAAATCCTTATGGGATGCTTCTCAAGACCAAACAAAAAAAAACTATTCCACATGTACCCAGGGGTGGGGGGCAGTTATTTTTGTCCTCATTCTAGGACAAAATGGATTAATCCATTTTCAATGCATTCCTATGGGAAACCGCATTTCATAAGACAAAATTTTCTTAAAGCTAATTGACCCGTGTGTGTGTGTGTGTTCATTCAATCATTTATTCATTTTTATACTGCCCGTCTTCCCGAAAGAACTCTGGGTGGTGAACAAAGAGGGCAAGACAAAAGGAACCATACATGAATCGAAACAAGAAATAAAGAGATAAAAAACACACAATACTGTGTTGTTGCAGTCGTGACAGAGTTTATTTTCTTGGGCTCCTTGATCACTTCAGATGGCGACTGCAGCAATGAAATAAAAAGACGCCTGCTTCTTGGGAGGAAAGCAATGGCAAACCTAGATAGCATACTAAAGAGCAGAGACATCAATTTGCCAACTAAGGTCAGGATGGTTAAAGCTATGGTTTTTCCAGTAGTGATGTATGGAAGTGAGAGCTGGACTATAAAGAAGGCTGATCGCCGCAGAATTGGTGCTTTTGAGCTGTGGTGCTGGAGGAGAGTCTTGAGAGTCCCCTGGACTGCAAAGAGATCAAACCTATCCATTCTGAAAGAAATCAACCCCGAATGTTCACTGGAAGGACAGATTTTGAAGCTGAGGCTCCAGTACTTTGGCCACCTCATGAGAAGAGAGGACTCCCTGGAAAAGTCCCTGATGCTGGGAAAAATCGAAGGCAAAAGGAAAAGAGGACGACAGAGAATGAGATGGTTGGACAGTGTCATCGATGCAACCAAAATGAATTTGACAAAACTCCGGGAGGCAGTGGAGGATAGGAAGGCCTGGCGAGCTCTGGTCCATGGGGTCACGAAGAGTCGGACACGACTGAACGACTGAACAACAACAACAACAACAACATACTGCCCGTCTTCCCGAAAGAACTCTGGGTGGTGAACAAAGAGGGCAAGACAAAAGGAACCATACATGAATCAAAACAAGAAATAAAGAGATAAAAAACACACAATACTGTGTTGTTGCAGTCGTGACCAACTCTTCGTGACTCCCCAGAGAATCAATGGTCTGTGGAATTCCCTGCCAGAAGAAGTGGTGATAGGTGCCAGCCTTGACAGCTTTAAGAAGGGACTGGACAAGTTCATGGAGAACAAGGGTATCAATGGCTATCATTATGGATGCCCAAGGACAACATATCTCCCCAGGTTGGAGAGATAGGCAGGATATCTCTCAATACCATTTGCAGGCAATCATGCGCAGGTGAAGACATCTGCTTGGGAATACCCTGAAGCAAATGACGAGCCACTGTGTGAGACAGAATGCTTTACTGGATGGGCAGTGGCCTGTTCCAGCAAGGCTGCTCTTATGACTCCATGTCCATGGAGTTTTCTTGGCAGGAATACTGGAGTGGTTTGCCAGTTAATAATCCAGGTGCCTACAGCACCTGGTATTCCCTGGTGGTCTCCCATCCAAGTACTAACCAGGGCTGACCCTGCTTAGCTTCCGAAATCAGGCGAGATGCCTAGGGCATCTAGGGCATCTAGGCAGCAAGTAAAAATGACCTGTAAAACAAATTAAATTCATCTTAAGGGGCACCACTATACAGCCTATCCCCATAGCTGCTGGATAGCTCAGTGGTTTAGGTATCCAGCTGTGGTGCCAGGGATCAGCAGTTTAATTTCCCACTCTGTCTTCTGTGAGTATAGCCAGCCTGTGAAACTTTGGGCAACCTCCTAGAAAAATGGAATGATAAACCATCTGAGTATTTTCTCTCTGGAAAACTCTGAAAGGGGTTGGCAGAAGTCAGAACTTAATTTATAAGGCATAATTATTTATATTGTCCCATAATCATTAACGCAAACCAGTATTATCAAATCCTTATTATAGAAAAGAAGGTGCCCCAATACTTTTTTTTGCCAATGAGGTGAAGGTCAAGATAGGACCCTCCACTACATGTACAAACGTTTGGAAGGAACTCAGATCTGGATTTTCTAAAACCTGCTGTGTTTCAGCTGCATGGCTTGTCCAACAGTGACAATGAAGGAGTTGAGACAGGAGCTGGAAAAACAGTCATCTCTTTGCAGATGAGCTATGCACGCCTATAACAGTATATGCATGTGGTTTAGGGCAGTACTGTATTTCACAACCTTGTGTATAACCTGTATGTTCTTGGACTGTAATTCCCAGAAGTCTTCACTGCCAACTATGCTGGCCAGGGTTTCTGGGAGTTGCAGTCCAAGAAAACCTGGGCTATCCAAGGTTGGGTGTCACTGGATTAAGGGCATCAGCAAGTATGCTGGGGGAAAACAGGTTGAAATGGGGAGAGACACATATTCAGATTGCATTTTAAGGCATGACAGTATGACTCACTGGAAATCTTTAAAGGTAATCCTTTCTACTGAGCCGACTTCGTTTGGTTGTTCTCCTGTACATGAAGAATTTTTTTACATTCAAAATCTGTTACAAGCATGTGGGTTTGATGGCTGTTATATCCAATATAAGGGGAAAGAAATCACTACAGATTAGGCTTTTGCTATGCAATCCTCAGTCATTTATCTACTTTTATGGCAGGCACTGTGATCTTTGTAACTCATCTGTGTTTTCCCACTTTCCTCCTGTCTTTCAGCTTATCGAACACACAAAATCTCTTAAGAGTGAGAAGATGGAATAATGGCACTATATTATTTGGCTGATATCCCCGGGACCTCTCCATTTGGAAATACCCATAGCCCAGCCACAATCATAATCATTACTCTCTCAATGTATATACCACATTTCTCTCATTGTGGCAGTGATTCACAGACCAGATTATTTAAATACAGTAACCACTATCATAGAACACAATGTCAACCCTTGTTCCAAAGACTGGTGGTTTGCAAAGCCCACCAATTAGATAAAATAATAGAAGGGGAGGTTTCACATATTGCCTTCTATCCCCTCTGTAGAAGTCAGAGCAACGAGTTAAACATTCTGCACCACTGGAACCAATAGCAGCTTTGCCAGCAAGATCATGATTTGGAAATTATGTGCTGAGATTTCCACGTATTGTTTAATTTGCAGTGAGCGGTGTGAGTTTAGCACGCTGTCCAAGTTATATTAGCCAACATCAGAATGATGGTATTAATATTGCAGGGTCCCTTAAGTGTAACCACATTTATTCATTGACATAAATAATCTGTGTAGGATAATTGAGGACTCTGTCTAATACTATTACTACTAGTAGATGATTGCCTTGGCATATTTCAGTTAGCACTTCTTGGCTGTTTTCTTTAAAATGTACACTTTTTGATACTAATGAATGCCTCACAATTGGCATGTTTTAAAAGCATGAGAATTGCCGCTCAGAGTAATTCATCACTGCCTCTTCCTCAAATGCCTTCATCCTGTTTTCCTGAGTTTAAGACGATCCCAGGAATTTATTTCCTCTCCCTTCTGCTGAATGATGATGATGAAGGAAGCTGCATGGAATTTGTCCCTTTAAAATGTAAACAGCTGTGAGAAATCAATTTGATCCAGATGATTATTTGGGTTTCTCTTCAAATTATTTGTTTGCTTCTTTTTTCATCTTTGCCTTGGCAACCCAAATTGCTAGGAATACATCTTAATAATAGTGGCACTGGATGCTGCTTTGATGCTGTTTTGATCCCACTCTTCCCTTTTTCATGCTAGTCCATGCTGTTCTGTATTATATTGCAGGGAACATTATGCCTAGATACCATTGAAACCCACTGTGTTCTATTTCTCTGTAATACCATATCAGCAGAAAAACCTTAGTGGAGTGGCAGTGATCCAGAAGATGTAAAAGAGGGAGAAGTAAAAAACTTCTGACTAAAGACAGGTAGCAGACTGAAACAGGAACATGGACAAAGAAGTGGCCACATGAGGGATCTGGACATGTGTCATGGAAGGAGGGGTCATATCCATTGACCCATGACCCTTTGGTGACACTGCATTTTCAGATGGACCTTTATGTGCACCTAAAATTCAAGGTCTGGCAATAATCAAGGGGTGGGTGGGTGGAAAGACATGTATCCTGCAGCCTCAGTCATCAGATGTATGGAATGGCTCCAACCTACAGCTTCCCATTGAATTGCCATTCCATGGTGAATACACATTTCTTGCTATGTGATAAGTGGAATCGCTTTAGGACTCTTGGTCTATAATTGGGTTGTAGTCAAGTCTTCTGTTTTTCAATATTAGCCATTTTGGTACATACATATGAGCTACTGTGACCTTTTAAAAGCTACTTAGATCAGAATTCTGCTGCTTTTTAACTTGCAGGTGTGTGCGTGCACGTATATGTGCATGCACATGCGCGCGCGTGCGCACGGACACACACACACACACACACACACACACCAGCTTATAGAACATGTGCCGTTTTAGCTTCAACCCTTCTCTTTCAAGAGATTATTGAGTATTATGTAACTCAAGACAGAGCTATAGGGGCATTATCTAAAGCAGGAGCAGATACCTATCACTGTCCAGATGTTCTTCGATTCCCACTCTGACCTCCATCTCCAATGGTTATGTACTAATGATAGCTGCTGCACACCAACATCTGAAGGGTCCTTGCTGTTAATAATAACTGACATTTACAGACTTTGTTCAAAAGAATCTGAGAGCATGGTATGGTATTTAAAATGATAGGTCACACAGCACCATCTGGCATACATAACCATAAATCCCATACATGTAGGGATGCCCTGCTCATTGCCATCAAACCTATGTACCTTCTACCAGGCCCTAGGCATGTCCAAACTTCAGCCCTCCTGATGTTTTGGACCGCAACTCCCAGAATTCTAAGATTAGATTGCCAATGACAAAGGACTGTGGGAGTTGTGGTCCAAAACATCTGGAGGGCCGAAGTTTGGACATGCCTGCATGCAGTCTAGATAGGCTGGGCTACAACTCTCATAATCATCAGAGAGCATGTCTATATGAGAGCAGATGGTGTAGTTTGCATTCATTCAAATGTATCTGGTGGAAACTAGCTTGAAAAGGCTGCCCCACTACATACAACATGCCTGATGCATTCCTTTACTATTCTCCTCACCCAACCACACAATTAACGTGGGGGGTACAGCTGAAGAAATAACAACAAATCATGAATGTGAAGAAAGAACACTGAGAACATTCTTGAGGTAGGATTCCTATCAACTTTCTACCCATAATGGTTTCCTTGTTTGGGTTGTCATTGAGATTGAAATCTCTAAAGGTTTTGCCATTAAGTTCATGGCCATATAATAGAGCAGGAACTGAGCAACTTTAGTAGGTCTGGGGACCAATTTTTCATCCCACCCAAGGAACCCAGCAAATATTATGAAAAACCAAGAACAAATGTTGTCAATGGCTGCATTGCATCTCATGAAGGGTGCGTGTGTATAGAGCCCCTGAAACTTCCTTCAGTTCAAAAACAGCACTCCTCGAGGTTTCCAAGAGAGGATATAATATATGCACTCATAAAATGGCAGGAGGGCATCTGGGATTACAAAAATGGCCTATGGTTTGCAGGGGACATCTGCTCACAACCAGAGCCCTTAGGGCTTAGGCTTTCAGATCTTTGGGGGGCTCTGCAGCACTTCAGTCCTTTACCCCACTGCAGCTGACAACTTGACCCTGGTAGAGTAGGTACTAGTTCACAGTACATAGTGCAAACAATTGATGGGCCTGGTCAGCCTTCTGAATCATATGGCCTTGATACATTGTCCACTCCAGTATAAGAGAATGTCAAGTTTTTATAAGAAAATAAAGTATGACAACAGTGATTGAAACCTGTATGCCTACATGAAACAAGGACACTTTGAGAAGCTTCCCGAATCATTTTCGGAAAACTAACAAGTGATTAAGCAAACTGAAAAATTCTGCAAGAGACAGAATGCAACTATGACCAAGGTTGTGGTTTAAAATGCAGCCTGTGATTCATGACACATGGCTAGGTTCATCCCAGATTTAATTAACCAAAGCTGGAAGCTGACTATGGGCTGTTTAGCTTGAAAACTGGAGCACAGCAGAGATGGGCTGGTGTGCTCTTAAAGGTGGTGATCAAATGACTTTTTGCTAGAGCACATCAGCCTATTCTCAGAGCATTCCTAGTCACACCTTTCTGGCCACTGTCAAGGGGATTCTACAATAAATGGGTGTGACTACCGGAACCAATCCAAACCCAGCCTTCTTATTTCATGGCTCAATAAGCCAGATACTTCAGGATATTGGAAAAATAATCACTTCCCTTGCAAAGCAGAGGGCAAGGAAAGTGGGGGCGGGGGGGAGGAGGTTTTGACTGTACAGTATGCAGACTATTGATGATGCACTACATTAGTTTTGTGTGTGTGTGTGTGTGTGTGTGTGTGTGTGTGTGTGTGTGTGTGTGTGTGTGTGTGTGTGTGTGTGTGTGTAAAGACACTTCCTACAATCAAATCCACAACACTGACTTCAATTGCTAGCAGCTTTTAAATTGGCCAGCAATTTAAGAAAATGCAAATAAGTTTTTAAATATAATGGGTGCAGGCCAATTGTCTATATATAGTCAAAACATTTTTTTTCATTTCCCCTTGTCCTCTGCTGAGCAGGAGTGTGTGTGATTCATTTGTCTATATCCTGAAGTGATTCACTTATTATGTCACGTCACAATATTGGCACTTCTACATAAACAGCCAGGCTTGATTACATTGTTCTAATCAAGCCCAACCATTCTCAAGCAGCCCACACTAGCTCACCCTCTGCAGGTAGTGTAGTCATACCAGATATAGTATTGCTGCTACAAGACATCTTGATGTGCTGCTTCATTTTGGAATCCAAAGAAAGAATTCTAGAAACATTCATCACAAGAATTACTTGTTGCCAAATCACATGTTTCTTTGGAAATCTTTTAGCCTACAATTCTGTATCCATTGCCCAGAGAAGCCTTGATTAACACCATGGGGCTGACTTCTGAGAAGACATTCATAGGATTCCACTGTGATACCAGTGCTGATTAGCTCTACTTGTGCTTAATATGGCAGCTGAAGCATTTTAAGAGAAGGAAAACAGAGTGCAAAAAAAGAGACCTCTTTCTCATTGTTTATTGCGACTGAAATAGTTTTGGCATAATATCTCCAAGATGAAGTAATCAGCAGAGAATTAATTGGCAATCGCCAGCAGAAATGTGGAGAACAAATTCACTGCTAGCTAGTTGGAGATTTTTACTTCCATAAAGGAAAAACTGTATCGTGGAGAGGATGGGAAACAAAAGAGGTCCTATTGAATGAGGACAGGGGCTGCCAAGGAACTGGGAGGTTAGAAAGGATAGCAAAGAGTCATGGACCAGAAGGTCCTACTCCATGGGAGAGTAAAAAATGAACAGACACTTGAGGGTCAAGGACTGATGCTTGCCGTTCCATACGGCTCCCATGTGTTGAGGGTGGAGGGGAGAAGTTCAGCTTTGAACAGCTGGGTTGGGAGGGCAAACAGCTGGCAGAGGCTCTAAACGATGTTTGCCAAAACATGTGGTCTAGGGAGAAGAAGCAGGTCACGTCACTCATGACAAGCTGAGGTCCAGAAGGGTGGTCATGAGAGAGGAAGAGGCAACAGAAACTTGCTGGGGAGCCTCATCTGAGGAGGATTGATCTGAGGATACCAGGTAATATTTGCATGTCTAATATCACGCCCCTCTGAGCAGGGAGTAATTTGTGATTTCCATGTGTGATGGAAACCACACAGCACATCTATGCATGTAGAATTACTGGTGAGTCGCATGGGGTAAACAGATCTGCAAAAAGAATCAAGGCAGAACACATTCTGAGCAAGTACCGTCTTTTTAACTTGAACGCATGTGTGATTCTTCACAACAGTGCCAAGGGGTCAATGGGTCAAGAGAAGACTTTTTTTTTTAATTAGAAAGGCATGCAGGCAGGCATGCTGAGAGATAAAGAGACATCTGGAATCATATGGACATTCTCCCGGTGAAAGGGCAAGTTTTAGGAAGATATGGACTACCTATCTATATTGTGAAGTCACTCTATACCTGTTGAGGTGTGTTCACAGGACAAAAGGCATGAGGCATTTCACACTCTAGCAAACTTCTTATTTGCTTTTAGGAGACTTGCTGAATTTAGTGTATACTCTATATTTCCAGTTGCACAAACTTCAGCAACTGTATCTAATCTAAATCTGTTCATATCTTATTGCTTCTTCTGTTTACCACTTTGGGCTAAATCCAGGGCTAATCCTGCCTAATGAGAAATCAGTGAGACATAGGTTGATTGTGACTAACAAGTTCCGTTCCTTTCAGCAGGTCTATTTTAGGTAGGACTGGCATTGGTCCTAGTGTAGTCTTTTTTTATTCCATAAAATATAAACCATTTCCTAAGCTTTAAAAAGAGAGATCAAATTAAAGGCAATTAATTATGTGCATCTACCAAGAAGTAAGTCATATTGATTTCACATATACTTATTCATAGGAAATATATGCACTAGGTCAGATTACAAATTTAGAACTGGCTAGG
Source organism: Phrynocephalus forsythii (assembly GCA_029282475.1). Taxonomy (NCBI): domain Eukaryota; kingdom Metazoa; phylum Chordata; class Lepidosauria; order Squamata; family Agamidae; genus Phrynocephalus; species Phrynocephalus forsythii. Next base: position 69,421,584 of record JAPFRF010000006.1, on the reverse strand, counting down.
TAGCAGGAAATCTGAAATGTACTGTTTTCATCCCTTGATCAATGAAAGTAGACTATGTGCAATGCTATGTAATCATAGAATACGTGACACCAGGGTGTATTAATGCATCAAATCTATGTATAAAATTGTGCAGAAAGGTCAAAAGATGCAAGGAGTTATTTCCAGTTTTATTTAAAAGCCTCAAAGTAATAATTTCCCATGCAAACTGTCTGCATGCTTAACTTCATACTGTATTTTGAGCACAAAGCTCTCATTAAATTTAGCAACGGTGTTAATTCTAATGCACCGGCCATCTGAATTAAATTACCAGCGAGCAATACTGTGAAACAAGCTGGAGGACAAGAATGTGTTTTTTCCACTTTCTCACCCCAGTGTGGACACCGGGGGGGGGCATCATGCTAGAACTGTTCGTTAAATAAGCAAGCAGGCTTCAACTCCTCACTTCAAACAAGGTTTGTGAATTTCCACCCTGCCCAATAGCCAAGCGGCCTGGGCAGTTCGTAAAGTTAATTTTAAAAACGGGCAATATGAAAAGAAACTAACACCTAAAAAAATTAAGGCTGAAAAGGTTAAACCAAAGGGGAGGAAGATCAGTGGCAGGGTAAGATGGAAGAATAAATTGTTACAAATTTTGATGAGGGAAGCAAGGGGGAAAAGGCACTTGCCATTTAGCTTTTTCCTTCTAGTCTAGAGCTTTGAAAGTTTCTCTCATTTTTAAACTACAAGTCCCAGAATCCCCCAATGGGTAATTATAACTGAAACTCCTAGTTCTCCTCATCATCATCTTTTATTCTTTCTAGGAAAATAATGAAATCTGGGTTGATGTAATAATAATAATAATAATAATAATAATAATAATAATAATAATAATAATAATAATAATAATAATAATAATAATAATAATAATAATAATAATAGTTATCTTGTCTGCTGTGTGATAATTTAATAACTACAGTGGTACCTTGTATAAAGGAATTAATTCATTCCAAATGAAATTATCTTAAGCAAATTTTCCATTATACAAATTTCCCATAGGAATGCATTGAAAATTGAGTAATCCCATTTTTATGTTGTGCGGATTTTCCCCATAGGCATTTATGTTAAGCAAATTTCCCCTACCTCCGGAATTTTTTATGTTGTACAAATTTTATGTTTTACAAACTGTTTGTTATACAAGGATCCACTCTACTACTACTACTACTACTACTACTACTACTACTACTACTACTACTACTACTACTACTATGTTATTTCTATGTTGCCTTTCTCTCTGAAGGGTTCCAAGGGAGCTTAGAACAATAATTCAATGCAAAACTATAAAAATAATACTATAAAATACAATATTATACTATAAAAACAATACTAAAAGACATCAGCAAAAGCAGAATTTAAAAAGATCCCCAGCCAATAAGACTAAAAAAATTAAGATGTTATAAAATGCATTAAAAGGCTGGGGAGTTCAGAAGGCTTGCCCAAATAAAAAAAAATCTTAAGGCCTCATTTAAATGTTTTCAGGGAGGAAGCAGTTCTTAACTCAAAGGGGAGGGAATTCCAAAATATTGGTGCCACTACTGAGAAGGCCCTATTTTTTGCCACCACCCCTCACACTTCCCTGGGCGGTAGTACTTGTAGAATGGTCATCTCTGATTACCTAAGGGGATGGACCAGATTATATGGAAGTAGGAGGTTTCTCAGATATCCTGGTCCCAAGCTGGAAATGAATAGGCAGTCAATGCAGTCACGGGAGAAGTGGCCCAACAGAGTCGAACCACCTAGCTCCAGTAACCGCCGCCACACTCTGTATCAGTTGTAGTTTCCGAACCGTCCTCAGGGGCAGCCCCACATAGAGTGTGTTGCAGTAGTCTAATCTTGATGTCACCATGGCATGGATTACCGTGGGCAGGTCTGTATTAGAGATGGGCACGAAATGAATTTTAATGCGTTTCATTATTCGTTATTTGTTTTGTTACCTAACGAAACGAATAACGAACTGACCCATCAAAGAAAAACAAAACAAAACAAAACAAAACAGACATTTCCACTTTGTTCGTTTTGTTTTTCATTTTCCCATAGGAATGCATTGAAGCAACGCATTCCTATGGGAAAGGTTTCCCTTGCAATTGGTATGGGGAAACCGCAGGCTTTTTCCACCAGAAGCCAGCGCCGCCGATCAGCTGTAACGCTGGCTTTGGCAGGAAAAGGATTTAAAAAGCCCGCCCTTTCCTCCACCATTTTCTGAGGGCTCCTGCCTAGCTATCAATGTCTGCACCTCTTTAAACCTGGCCCAGTTGGTACCAGGGGCTACCCCTGGTACCGACTGGGCCAGGTTAAAAGCAGTCCAGCGACTGACAGCCCAGCAGGAGCCTTCAGAAAATTGGTCGGAGGAAAGTTGCAGTGATCCCGCTGCCCTCCTGGCAAGGGCTCCTGGCAAGCTGTCAATCGCTGGACTGCTTTAAACCTGGCCCAATTGGTACCAGGGGACCCCCTGGTACCGACTGGGCCAGGTTTAAAGAGGTCCAGCAATTGACAGGCTGGCAGGAGCCTTCAGAAAACAAGCCAGGAGGGAAGTTGCAGTGATCATGCTGCCCTTCCCACCCATTTTCTGAGGGCTCCTGCCAAGCTGTCAATCGCTGGACCCCTTTAACCCTGGTCCATTCAGTACCAGGGGGTCCCCCTGGTACCAACTGGGCTGGGTTTTAAGCAGTCCAGCCAACTGACAGCCCGGCAGGAGTCCTGTGAAAATGCTGGGGGGGGGCTGTTCCAGGGATTGAGCTGCCCTCCCTAGCATTTTAAGAGAGCTCCTGCTGACCTGTCATCGGCTGGACCCCTTTAAAAATGTCCCAGTCAGCACCAGGGGTTCTCCTTAGTGCCAACTGGTCCATTTTTAAAGGAGTCCAGCTGATGATAGCTCAGCAGGAGCCCTCTGAAAATGGTCAGGACGCCATTTTTAAAGGGTCCCAGCCGATGACAGGGAAGAAGGGTCTCTTTAAAGGGATCTTCCCTGCAGTGGATGACAGTGCCCGCTCGGCGCTGCCATCTGTTGTGGGGGGAAAATGTCAAAAGAGACCTCCCCTCCTCCCCTCCTCATGCGGAGGCGGAAAGAAGGGTCTCTTTGAGGTGCTGAGATGCTCTTTTCCCCACCCCACAGTGGCTGGGGAGGGAGATTAAGCCCCTCTTTCCCCCAGCTCCAAAGTTATCCAGCAACTTCCTTGATCTCTCATAAAATGTGTGAGAGACAGAGATCAAGGAAGGAGCTGGATAAGGTAGCATTTCTTAGCAACACCAGATGTTGGAAGTTGCTAATTACAAATACCTGTTGTGTGTGTGGTGTGCCATTACAGTCATGAGGACCAAGGTGAAAGGACTGGAGCATCCACAGACAATCGTAGTATGGGAGAGAACACTCTCAGGATGCTGGTAGAAAGTTTATTAAAAGTTTATTAAAAGAGCCCAACGCGTTTCGGCCCAAATGGCCTTCTTCAGGGACTTTTTCACTGTGCTCAAAGAAACTCTGGAGACGGTTTAATGTCTTACTTCTCAGTCTCAGACATTAAACCGTCTCCAGAGTTTCTTTGAGCACAGTGAAAAAGTCCCTGAAGAAGGCCATTTGGGCCGAAACGCGTTGGGCTCTTTTAATAAACTTTTAATAAACTTTCTACCAGCATCCTGAGAGTGTTCTCTCCCATACTACGATTGTCCATTACAGTCGTGACCGACTCTTTGTGACTCCATGTCCATGGAGTTTTCTTGGCAGGAATACTGGAGTGATTTCCCTGGTGGTTTCCCATCCAAGTAGTAACCAGGGCCGGCCCTGCTTAGCTACCAAAACCAGGTGAGATCGGATGTGCTTAGGGCATCTAGGCAGCTTACTGTGTGGTGTGGTCTCACTAAAGGCAGAGAACACCACATATTTCTGGTGTTTCCTCCTGTTCTATTGTGGGTGTGGCCATAGAGGGATGACTTGGGTTGCACCACTGCAAGCACATAGCACTCAGCTTTGTCAGGAAAGTAAACAAAACAAATGTATTAGTAAGTAAATGTTATTTTAAATATATGTATATATAATTCTAAAGGTAACTGAGTACTTTTCGAAGGTCTTAGAATGGTTACAGTAACCAATTACTTTTCAAGTAATAGTCCATGTCTGGCACTAACCTAGATCCCAATCCAATGTTGTGGGGTTTTTTTCACTTAGTAAATGCAGTGAAAGCGAGTAAAAATGGAGGTCACTTCCTCACCATCTTGTAGTAAGTACAGCATGTTCTCATTATGCAGAGGAATGGCAATGGGATTGAATAACCCTGAGTGTTCAAAGCGAGTTCTGCGAGTGCCGAGACTGAGGGAGCGAATATTTCCCCTTTGCCTGGAGGATTTAAGTCAGATGAATATAAAATCTCTCTAGCTAGGTCTGCTTATCTGTCATATACAGGATTACGATTTATTGGAAAGATGGTACTTTGGGGAGAAAATGTCGAAGCAAACAGGAAAGAGTGAATAGGGAGGAATACGAGATTGGAAGCTGACGTCTTGGCACATGATTTTGCTGCAGAATATAAAATCCTGGTGACCAGAGCACATCTCTCTCTCTCTCTCTCTCTCTCTCTCTCTCTCTCTCTCTCTCTCTCTCTCACACACACACACACACACACACACACACACACACACACACACACCTAGGCATGTCAGACATAGTTATGTTATCACATGCGAGAGCAGATCAGAAGCGGGCTAAGGGTAAGTAAACAGGCTTGGAATAAATGCAAAATGCCCAGGAGTCTTTTAGGGATCTCACAATGATCACAAATATAGTGATGATGGTTGTGAAACAAATTGAAAGAAAGCAGAACTGTAGCATGAACTGATATGAGATCAAACTGTCACCCTTTACATCTGCTTCAGCAAACACAACAGCCTTAAAACAGGCTGCATAGGGTAGGAAAGAGGAACACAAAGACCTGTTTAAATTAATTACACTCAGCACAAGGAAACCATGTTTGGAAAAATAGGTCAGTTCTCTTACTGTTTCTTAAGGCTTTGAATTGTTCAGTTAGTTTATTCTAGCTGCTAAATTTTGGATAGGTACTGTGATATTGAATAACAATTAGTAGCTACCAGCATTCTGCCATCAGCTCATATTCATCACTGCTGTAGAAAGAGATGAAGATGTGGAAAGAAATGAGTGTATTTGTGTTGGTGGAAATATCCTTGTTGGGGTGTGTGATGATGGTAAAGTTTTACACTAGCAGCATAATAGCAGGCACCTATTAATATGTCTCTTGCATTGCCTCCATTAATATTATATATGTAGGGTGTGGTGGCTCAGTGGGCGGCTCCGAAATTGTTGACTACAAAGTCGGCAGCTCGGTAGTCCAAATCCCGGGTGCCACACAGCGGAGCGAGCTCCCACTGATAACCCCAGCCCCTGCCAAACTAGCAGCTCAAAAGCATGTAAATGCAAGTTGATAAATAGGTATTGCCATAAAAAGCTGGAAGGTAAAACAGTGTTTCCTTGCAGCCATGCTGGCCATGTGGCCATGGACGTGCACAACACTGGCTCTTCGGCTTGAATACAGAGATGAGCACCACCCCTAGAGTTGGACATGACTAGCATGCATGTGCAGGGGGAACCTTTACCTTTTTTATTGGTTTGGCTCTTGCATTTCCTCCATTAATATTATATATGTAATAGTTAACATTTCAACCCCATCCTTCTGTCAGATCACCCTCCCACTACAAAGGCACCCTTCAAGTCTGTTCACATATACTGTACTTCTACCATACCTAGCCAGCTGTAACTGGTTATGGTGCTGGGCATTATAGTCCAACACATCTGGAGTGTGGAAACTAAAGGCCGATGGTCCTCAGCAGCTAACAAAGCTCATCATCATCATCATCATCATCATCATCATCATCATCAGAAGAAGAAGAAGAAGAAGAAGAAGAAGAAGAAGAAGAAGAAGAAGAAGAAGAAGAAGAAGAAGAAGAAGAAGGCAGACCACCCACAGAAAAACAGTAAAAATAGCTGATAGCCCAAGAGAATACCTTCATCAGCAAACCTAGAACACAAACAACAACGTTGACAGGAAGGGTCACTAGGAAGGATTTCCAAACTTTTTTCTGCTGTAGTTATGAAAGCTCTGTCATGTGTTTCCCACTTAAAGAAGCCAAGAGGCCTTCAGTGATTGAAAGGGTGGACAAGTAGCTTTATAAGAAAGTTGGCCATTCTTCAAATATCCCTATCCAAGGTTGTTGAGAATCTCACACCTTTACATCTGCACCTTCCACTGGGACAAGAAACAAAGAGGCAGCTAGCAAAGCTGTCATAATTCTGCAAAAAGGAGTGTTCAAACATCCCAGCAGACAACAGTATTGCCACAGTTGTCTAGATTTTGGTTTGATCTTCAGTCGTGTTATCTCATTTCATTTCCACAGTCTAATTCCACAGTTGGAAAATGGGCACAGGATCCATTTATAACAAATGGCAGCTTTGGAAGATCAGAGCAATGTTTCCAGTTCACTTCAACACAGGAGATGCTGCATTAGAATCAATCATCTCCAACTTGATGCCTTCTAGATGTGCTAATCTGCCAGCTATAGCCAAAACAGTGCATGTGTTCTTAGCAACAGTGAATGAAAACGAGTCTCATAAACAACTACTCTTCCGCAATCACATTGTCACAGCGTTGTTTTAGTTTGTTTTTGTCTTGGCTTGTATCTTAAAAGAAATACAGGGCCTGATTTCAGCCTTGGCAACACAAACCAGAATATTTCCAGTAAGATCTGGCGCAGAAACCTCCCCAAAGGATATGATCTCATGTCAACTTGCTTGTGAGTTGTGCTCTTTCAATGGGCCAATTGGATGCACTAGCTTCCATGGAATGAGCTAAGATAGAGAAATGGACACTAACTTCACTGAAAGTCCCACACTGATTGCTCGTTTAGAGCTAGGTTCTAGTGTCTTTTACATAGAACAACTGTAGAACTTAGATGTCGAAAATGCAATGAATAAACTAGCATGAGTTTGGGGACAGACAACTGAAATATGAAGGTAGACTCCACTCCCATTCATAAGGCTATCTGCAATGTCCCTATGCACATTGGCACAACGTGCTGCTTGCCTCATCCTTGTTACAGCCCTGCCATAAATATTTTGCCTGAGTACATTCTATTAAAAAGGCAAAGTTGATTCTGAAAACCTAAAACTAGAGATGGGCACGAATAAAAAAAAATGGCATTTCGTTTGTCATTTGTCATTTGGAGGGTCCGCTTCGGTTCGTTTCCGTTTTTCGTGAATTTTTGAAAAAAATTCATTTTTGTTTTCGTTCACTTCGTTACCATTTCCTTACCATTTATTTCAATTTTTTGTGATTTTTTAAAGGATTTTAAGCAATTCACTCATATTGCAGTAACGGAAACGAAACACACGACAAAATTTCCGGTGTTTCTGTTCGTTTCGTTTCATTTTAGAGACAAAATCATTTGTCATTTCGTTACGTAATGAAATGAAAAAACAAAAATGGAAACAAAAAATTGTTTGTTTCGTGCCCATCTCTACCTAAAACCTGTTCACCTCTGATACAGCCTTGCCATCCTATATGTGTCATCATCTGTTAGAGCATTCTCTGCTGGTCCAGGCCACTGGTTCAATCCATGCCCTGACCTCTGCTTCATCTTGGGATAGGAAAAATAGATATACATTCTGCATACTTGAAAAAGTCTAATGGGACAAAAGCAAAACATGAGAACACTTCATCAACATGACCTTTCAGCTCAAGGTCCTTTGGGGTGACTTGTAAGGCTAGCAGTGCTCCAGGCTGAGGAAATCCACTCCATATTTATTCCGAGAAGGACATTTAGTGTGGTAGCCACTATCTATGTAAAACAGTATTCTCGTCTTCTCATTGTAATTCAACCCATCATATATTTCATGGATATATGGATATTGATTTTATATATTATTTGGTACAGTGTGGTTTGAAATTGTTTAAACGTTTTATAAGTATTTTCAAAGATATACCCCAACCAGCTATATGAAGGACAAACAAAGCCATCAGTTCCTAGTCTTGAGTTCTCTGAGTGATCAACTCAGGAAAATGGGTCTTTCTACTTGCCTGACCAGTATTAAAGAAGATTACATATCAAAATCTGTGGAATTCAAAGTATGATAGTACAGGAAAATGGAAGGAGAGAAAAACTACCAGTATCCCAGAAGCCCCCCCCCCCAAAAAAAAACATCTGGGATTTGTGTTTGAATTTTTACATATAGTCTATGTTTTATTGAGCCTGTGATCAAGAAGGTCAGATCTTTGAGTCCCAGATGTGAAAGAATTTATTCCTGGCTTTTATATCTTAAACGACTAAAGATCAAAGCCCTCCCCCCACCCTTGATTCTCACAGGACTGGGACTGCAAGGGAGCCGGTTGCTCTCTGGCATCCTGCACTTTAGTATGTTCAGGCGAAGAGATTTGTGCAGCCGTTTCAGCCTTTTGATGTTGCAGCCTTTGGTCTCTTCTCTGCTGGGAATGGCTCATCAGACATTTTCATGGCGGAATTAATTTGAAAAGGAACAACTGTTTATTGGGAAGGGAGAGTGATCAATTATTAATAAGAATTGATAGAGGAAGTCAGGGCGGATATTATTAAGCATGAAAAATGGACAATAAAATAAAGTGATGCAACTGACACTTTAAAAATCCCTTTAGCATCTCATACAGAGCAAGCGGTCTCTCTCTCTCTCTCTCTCTCTCTCTCTCTCTCTCTCTCTCTCTCTCTCTCTCTCTCTCTCTCTCTCTCTGTGTGTGTGTGTGTGTGTGTGTGTGTGTGTGTGTGTGTGTGTGTGTGTGTGTGTGTGTGTGTGTGTGTGTGTGTGTGTGTGTGTGTGTGTAAGAGAGAGGGAATATAGGGAAGAGAATGCCCATTAGTTGATGTAAAAGACACCCGCTTGAGAATCAGATAACTATGTACTAGCATATCACAAATTACCAGAAGAAATATATTCATACCTAATTCAAAGCAAGTCTCACTGGGGAGCTTATTACCAAGAAAGTATGTTTAGGATCACAGTCCAAGTATGCTGTTGGTGATTGTTGGTTTTGTTGGTTAGTTGGTTGGTTGGTTGGTTGGTTTTTATCTTCTTGTGTTTCTGTATTAATATACCTTTTGAGCCTTTGGAATAATAAACTCCATGTCTTTTTTATCTTGTTCAATATTACTACACACATATCTCGGTGCTGCAGAATGTAAATCATATTTCATTTTTAATATACACCTGTATATATATTAAGAAGAAAGAAACATATATATGAGAATTTCCTTCTGCTTGTGGTCTGAAATTTTAGAAGCAAGCCAAATGTTTTTGGACTGTAGACTTTGAGGGAAATGGCCTATAGGACTTACAGAAAACTTACTGTTTGAAACTGGCAACTTGTTATGTGCAGTCTACCTGATGCTTGATTAAAATAAGGGGGGGAGGCTGCCTGGACTCAGGCTCACCTGAAACCCAGGCTTTGAAGATGAGGGGCAGTTTACTTCCATCTTAATCACAAAGATCTGACTTTGTGTAGTCATTTGTGCTCATCAGCCATCAACTCACTTCCAACTTGTGACAACTCAATAAATGAATGACCTACCCAGAATCCTCTCATTAACCCTGGTGAGAAGATCTGGTCAATTAAAGGTCAAGGGTGATTTTTTTAGTCAGTCCATCTCATGTTTAATCTTTCTGTTTTCATCCTGCCTTTCACTTTCCTAGTGTTATTATCTTTTCCAGTAAGTCTTGTCTTTTCATGATATGCCTAAAATATGATAGTGTATGTTATATCATATTTTAGCTCCTGGTGGGAATGAAAACTTGTCTGCCTCTAGCACCCACTTCTCTTTCTGCCTCTTCATGGTATTCATAAAGTTCTCATTTCACAGCATATTCCAAATGAACCAAGGTTTTTTTCTGTCAGCTTTCTTTATTCTACATGTTTTGCATCCATATGTTCCAACCAGAAATACCATAATATGGATGATCTTGGCCTTGATCTCCAGTTATATTTGATGATGCATTTGTTTTGTTATAATTCATTGTTGTTGGTTATTGTTCTTATTTGTTGGTAAACCTCACAGAGTGGCCATTGATGCCAGACAGGCAGTATATTAATCAAATAAATAAATAAATATTTCATAGCCCCTGCATAAGTACCCTTCTTAGTCACAGTCTTTGTCTGATTCATTGGTTGAAGAAATCATTTGGACTTATGGTTGAACCAAAATACAGAAATTCATTCAGTCAGTCAGTCATTCACTCACTCACTCATTTATATGCTAGCTTTCTCCACAAAGGGGAACCAAGACAGTAAAATCATGCATTAATAATAGTTTTAAATGCCATACAAAACTAGTTATTAAAAATAATTAAACATTAGTCAGGATTTGTGAGCTCGAAAGATCTGAGGATTAGATAATGGATGAGCTGACATTCTTCTACAAGAGGATTCAGTCTCTGTTTCTGTTCATAGAATCATATTTGGAAGAGACCTCAAGGGCCATCCAGTCCAACCCGCTGCCATGCAGAAACCCCCATCAAAGTACTCCTGATAGATGGCCATCCAGCCTCTGGTTAAAAACATCCAGAGAAGCAGACTCCACCACCCTCCATGGCAGCATATTCCACTGCTGAACAGCTCTAACCATCAGGAAGTTCTTCCTGATGTTCAAATGGAATCCCTTTTCCTGTAGTTTGAAACCATTGCCCCAAGTCCTAGTCTCTGAAGCCATGGAAAACAAACTTGTCCCCTCATCGATATGACATGCTTTCAAATATTTAAACATGGCTATCATATCTCCTCTCAACCTTCTTTTTATAAGGCTAAACATTCATTCCCAGCTCCTTAAGCCACTCCTTTTAAGACATTTCTTCCAGACTTTTAACCATCTTTGACCCATCTTTGACTTTGACCCATCTGAGGTTGTCAACATCCTTTTTAAATTGAGGTGCACAGAACTGGACACAATACTTCAGGTGGGGTCTGACCAGAGCAGAATAGAGTGGTACTATCACTTCCCATGATCTAGACACAATGCTTCCATTGATGCAACCAAGAATCACATTGGCTTTCTTGGCCACCACATCACACTGCTGACATGGTCAATTTGTGATCCACCCAGACTGCCAGATCCCTTTCACAAGTACTATTCTCCAGCCAGGTGTCTCCCATCCTATATCTATGCAATTCTTTTTTTCTGCTTAGATGTAGGAGCCTACATTTCTCTTTTGAAACTCATTCCATTAGCTTTGGAGCAGCACTCTAATCTGTCAAGGTTGTTTTAGATTTTTATCCTATACTCTAGGGAATTAGCAACCCCTCCCAATTTGGTATCATCTTCAAATTTAATCAGCCTACTCTCTATTCCTTCATCCATCATTAGTAAAGATATTGAATAGCACAGGACTGAGAACAAAACCTTGGGACACCTATTAGTCACTTCTCTCCATGCTGAATAAAACCATTTATGATCACCCTTTGCTTATGATCAGTCAACCAATTACAAATCCACCTAATAGTAGCGCTATCTATCCCACATTCTACTAACGTCTTTGCAAGTACATCATGGGAAACCTTATTGAAGGCCTTACAGAAATTAAAATAAGTATCATTCACAGCATTCCCCTCTTCCACCAGGTCTGTAACTCTATCAAAGAAAGAGATCAAATTAGTCTGGCATGACTTGTTTTTAAGAAACTTGTGTTGACTTCTGGTAATGACAGCATTGCTTGTTAAATAATTACAGTCTGTCTGCTTAATAATCTGCTCTAGAATTTTTCCAGGAATAGATGTCAAACTGACTGGGTGGTACTTATTTGGATCCTCTTTTTTCTTCTTTTTGAAGATGGAGACATTTGCCCTCTGCCAGTCTGTGGGGACTTCCCCTGTTCTCCTGGAATTGTTGCTATCCAATCTATTCTCTGGTGTCAATTGCAGGATGAAGTCACATTCTGAGAGAGATTGCTTTTGAGTAGGAAAGGGTTGATTCTGTCCTCCCGATGCCCTTTTTTGAAAAACTCATCCTTCCTCCAAAGCCCTCTTAAGAAGCTTACATATGATAAAAGAGTGGAAAGTATGGTATCATTCATTTGGGAATGTAAACCATTCAGACTGAACCCAGCTGAACTTCCTTCTCCTTCAGTGGTTGTGAAATCAGAGTGCTTGTCTTTTATAAAGTGTACTTTATTTTAATATTAGCAGCATTAACCTGATGATAATAAATACAGTCAGTACAGGAATGGGACTATATATAATTAAAATTATAATTAAAACTCAGGGTCACTCATATTTGAGCAAAATCTTAATAATTCCTATGGATGCAAAGTGGTTGGCCTGGAACTGTTCCCAAGCTATTAGGATATGAAGTTCTTCTTCACTGGAAAAGTAATTTAATTTTCTTAGGGGTTACCATTAGTCCTAGTAGTCTGACATCACCAGCCATTAGGAAGTCTTACTTTCTCATGAGGAACTATGCAATCCAGACTAATAATCATATGCTGTACATCTTATGGATGATGGCAAATACTCATGATTCAGTAATAATAGCTGTCTTAAGGGAGGAACCTGACCCTCTCCAGTTCAAGAAGAGCAAAGCAGTCCTGCTGTCCAGCTTTTGGGATGTCCTATAGATGCTGTGGGCAAGAGACTGTTGCAATCCAGATGTGTACTAGCCACACATCTGCTTTAAGGCAGGACCACACTCAGTCCATGGAACTGTGAATCATTTCACCCCTGATTCCGAGCTTTGAAAAAATAACTTTTGGATCCTAGTTTCCAGATTCTCTCAGCCACACCGGTTGGAAAATTCTGGAGGCTGTGCTTCGCAAAGTAACTCATGGAAGTTCTGGCCTTTTTGCAGATTCATGTGAATCAGACCTGACATTTAGATTGAATGAGTAACCTCCAAAATGTCCTATCATTAACAGCTGTGATCAGCTGTCACTAACTCAAGGATGTGGGTCTCTTTATGCGGTCAATCCATCTCATAGTTGGTCTCCTTCTTTTCTTGTTGCCTTCAACTTTTCCTAGCATTAATGTCTTGCCTTTCCCATATGTGCCCAAAGAAAGACAATTTCAGTTTCAATCCCTTTGCCTGCAGAGATCTTCCAGGCTTGGTTTGATCTAGAACCCACTTGTTCGTTTTTTTTTCCTGAGAATCCAAGGTATCTGCAAAGCACTCCTCCAGCACCAACTGTCTTGACTGTTCAGCTTTCACACCTGTACACAGTGATCAGAAAAGCAAGTGTGTGGATGATATTGGTCCTGGCTTCCAGCGACAGATTCTTACACTTAATGATCTTTTCTAGTCCCTTCATTGTTGCTCTTCCAAGCCTCAGTCTTCCTCTGATTTCTCAGCTACACTCCCTATTTCGGTTGCTAAAATAGTATCTTGATTTCCCAAGTCGTAGTCCAATCCTGACTCACAGGTCCTGGTAAGTTTTCGCTACCTAAGTAACAGCAGTCATAACCTGGACAGCAGAGGCAGAAGTAATGAAAAGTAATTTTCTCTCATTTGATCAATTTCTCCTGGAAAAGCTTGTCCCAATGGCTGGATGTCTTCATTTTTCATATAAATGGCTGCCCGCCCCAACAGCAAATATCGTAATATCCAGGCAGAAAATACTGTACAATGGTTTGGTTGTTTTTTTTCCCCTGCAGCAGACGCATAGATTAATTGACCCAATATACAAGATTCGAGTTAACAAATAAACAATTTCCTTGTAATGAACTGTCAGATTATTTTAAAAACGAAAACCAAACAAACATTCATATCAATAATATAGGACTTTGATTTGGCAGTTAGGACGTAAATTGTTTCAAAATGAAATGAACTCTTTTTGTATCTAAAGACATGTCAAGCAGTATCCCCTCTGTACATTTGCTGAATGAATATTAGTTTATTCATTGAGATGGTAAACAAATGTACATTTAGGCAAATCTCATTAAAGGTAAAATTATCTTTCTGCAGTTTGAAGTTGTATCATTTCAGCAGTGAGGAGACTGCCTGACATTTCACAGTTCTTAAGAAGCAACAGGGTATAAAGGGCATTCTTAGTACATGTTCTGATAATCTTTATTTGAAATGATCTAACATTACCTGGGCCAAACTGGATACTATAGTAATTCAACAGATGCTATTAACATTGTTATTATGCACGCAGGCAAGCACACACACACACACACACACACACACACACACACACACACACACACACACACACACACACACACACACACCTGATCATGCCCAATTTTGAAAATTAATCAAGTTCATGTCTGATTAATACTGGGGGCAGCACCAGGTGACATGAAGGCAAGAAAGGAATCCAGTTTAATAGGTGGAGAACAGCTGCCAATTGGAATTGACAATACACTACTGGCCCAGATGAACCCGTGCTCAGAGAACAGTTGTTCAGGTGGCATACAAGGCATTGCTTCCTGGTGTCTTGTTATGAGCATAGGGTGATATCATGAAGAAAGCCTAGTGCTGGAGGCAGGTGGGTGGGAAGCAGGATTAATGATTTCACTCCCTGCTACAAAGTTGGTCTGGGGTTGGGATCCTACCTCTCTGAAACTGCTGAAACTGTGGGCGTTTATACACAACCCCTAAACTCCAGGGCAAATGGCTCCCAGCTCCGGAGCTTAAAAATGTTTCCCCACCAGCTCCGGAGTTTACAGAAAATTAGGTGCGACCACACCCACTTTAGCGTGTCCCAGTGCACCTTTCAAGTACCTGCTTTTTGGAGGTGAAAATTCCTTGATGTGGTGTAACGATAGTGAGTGCGGGGCTCTCCTCGCTTGTTTGTTGTTTTTTTGGCTCCCGCCCCTTTAAGAGCTACTTTACAGAGACTGGAATGTTGCCGGCAAGAGCGAGAGGCAGAACGGAGGTGAGCGGCATGCTTTTCTTTCTCTTTTTCTCCCTCCCCTCACGCAGCCAGCAGCCAGGAAGTGCGGAGGGGTGGGGACACAGGAAGAGCGACGAACCCCTAAGCTCTGGTCCGAATTTAAGTGGCCAGCGGATCTTAGGGGTCGTGTGAAAAGGCCCTGTGTGTCCTCCCAACTACAGGTTTCTCTTAAATGCAAATGGATCTTTCACCTGGCGTTCCCCCAAATCCTCTGTCTTTCTGTCACACACATACACTCCCGTGCACATAATCTCAGTCACACATAGACTCTCACTGTGCTTCCTTGAAGCTGCTTCAGATTTCCTTTCAACTGTTTTTCATGCAACTAAAACAACCAAAGAAAACTACTGTCAGTTAAGTTCCTGTAGAAATACATTTTGCCAAGAAATTGAAAACCCTATAAATAGGTTGTAAAGATTACTGCTGTGCTTATTGTACTGTAGGCATGTTGTTTGGTGCATTTTTGTTACAATTATAAAAGCCTTTTCTTGACAGACATTACACTATGGGATGGTGGTGAGTTCAAAGGGAAATGAAATGCAAAAATTCAGTACTGGTACTGTATTACCTTCTTCATAATGGCTATTTACAACATTAGCTGGAACATCATTCATCAAAAATCTCAATGCTTATCCCCTGAGACTTGGATACAACCAGAGGTCACTGCTTGTTTGTTGTCTCATTTTACACAGTTTAATCCATTCACCAGTCCATGGATTTAGATATATAACCCAACAAATATTTTGTGAAAGGTGAGCCCATGATGACAGTAATCATCTGCATAACTTTCACATCCTTTGCTCTCTGACATCACTGTTTGCAGCAGACACACACAAGAGTGTGAGCACACATGCATACACACACACACACACACACACACACACACACACACACACACACACACACACACACACACACACACACACACACAGAGAGAGAGAGAGAGAGAGAGAGAGAGAGAGAGAGAGAGAGAGAGAGAGAGAGAGAAACAGAGTATCCACTATGTCTTTGTGTGTATAGGTGCCTGCTTGTCAATTTGTGGCCAGTAGCCTGTTTGTGGTGGTTTTGAATGTGCCAGGTGTTACACTCAGCAACCAGATTTTGCCCTGTGAAATTGCACAATCAGCCATGCAAAATACTTCAAGGGTCGGTCACACTTCTCCCTCAAAGATGGCACCACATCAAGTTGCATGCCCATCAATGCACAATAGCATTTTAGCTAATAGAACACTCCATGCAGCTGATGGAAGTGGGCTGTAGTCACGACAGCTTATGCCAGTAGTGGCGAGCCTTTGGCACTGCAGATGTTTTGGACTCCAACTCCCAGAATTCCAAGCCTAGATTGCCAATGGCAAAGGACTGTGGGAGTTGTGGTCCAAAACATCTGGAGTGCCAAAGGTTAGCAACCACTGGCTTATGCCATCTGTAATTTCCTTCGCCTTGTAGATGCCAGAAGCCTGTTCATTGTTTTTGCTCTCTGCACAATATATGTGTGCATTATAAACTGCAATCATGTCTTGCCTTTCTCCAGGGCACTCAGGGTAGTGTACTTGGCTCCCCCCCCTTCTCATTTCATCCCACAACAATCCCATGAGGCAGGTCAAGGAGGGTAAGTGGCCTAAGATCACCCAGCAAGCATCATGAGTCATGACTCACCAGAGAAGACCATCAGGATCTCCTACAACCCAGTTGGACAATGTTTCCACAACAATGCATTGACTCTCACATGTAGCCACCATGCAAATACAAATGTAATAACTAGGCATGAGAGTGATTAGGTGCAAGGGAACAGAATGAAGTGGGTGGGACTGGTTGCCAGGGAGATGGAAGAAACTGGTAAGGAATGGGTTGTTAAAGCAATTAAGGTGGACAGTTGAAGAGAGAGTAGGAGGGAAGGCCACGTGAGCGTCACAAAAATAGCATTAATTTTTCCTTCAAGCATGCAATTGTTGTCATATTGGGCTGTCCATATATCTTTTATGCACCATAACTACTTTGATTATGCTCTTTGTGAAATAAAACTTATTCCTTCTTTTGAAAGGAAATCAAGAGTGTGCTTTTTTTGTCCAACTGACAGAACCTTATGGGTAGGGTGAGATATATTTTAATTTCATAATATGAAATTTACCTTGCACTTTGTCCTACTACCTTATCAACCACTACCAGAGCGCTTCAGGCAACATGTCCTGTTAAGGCAGGCATGTCCAAAGTCAGGCCCGGGGGCCAAATGCAGCCCATTTTCAAATTTCAAGTGGCCCGCAGCCTCTTCTCCCCACCAGCTCAGCCTATCACGCATCCCTGCCAGCTGCCCCCTCCCCATACTGGATGGAGGCATCCGCTTGCAGTTTTATGGTTCGCCTGCTGTCCCTGCCTCTGTCCACCACCACCCAGCCACGTTCCCAGCCTACCTGCCCCCAGATCCATTGATGCTATGTCCTCCCCGCCTCCTTGCATGTTATAAAGATTTATCCAAAGTCCAGCCCAGAGGCCAAATGCAGCCAAATGGTCAGCCCCCACACATTTTCACCTCGCTAAATCTGGCCCTCCTTGCAAAAAGTTTGGACATCCCTGTTTTAAGATATTTAGGGACTAGCTGTTCAAAAAGTAACTTTCCTGACTTTTAGGTAATATGATTTCTTATCCTATTACAACTCTAAACCACTGCACAGATTCTCAAGAGAACTGACCTTTACTACCTTCTCCTTTGTGATCCCTTCAAAAGGACAGAACCTGGCTGATTTCCATGCAAAGCCTGTGTTTTACTACCAAAGTTGTCATTTCTGCCCAGGCCCTTCTGTAGCTGGACTATATCATCTGATATCTCTTGAGGTATGTGCCACCATCAGGGCCTGTTAATTGTGACCTCATGTAGTTATCTAGAGCTGAATTGGCATCTTTATTATCTGGATCCATCATAATGCCCTATATTTTTAAATGGCAGGTGTTTAAGTTGAAGAAAGATCTTTAAAGCTTGAAAGATTCTTCTTTCATATCATGGCACTGTCAATCTTGCAAGACGACAACTTTAAATATGCAAAAATAGCACATAAAGCAGACCTACTTGGACAGAAATTCTTCCCACATTATATGAAGTATGACATGTTTGAAAGTGAACTTAGGTTAAACTTTATGGGAATAGGAAGCTTACATGTCTAGGACAAAAGCAAACTTTACATTCAAATGTAGAGGATTGCGATAGACTGGTACCATATCCTGCTGTGGAGCTAACGATTCCTTCTTGGGTTCAGTAGATCTGATGGGCTGTATTGGGGGAATTTGAGTTAGTGCAGCCTGAAGATGTAAACAAAGCACTTGTACATTGGAAAGCCACCACCTCTTCTCTATGTCCTTGTCCTTCATACTCCCAAAATGAGCTAAAAGGCTGACTACAGAATGGATCATGCATAGCATCAATGCATCTCTTTGAGAAGGGTATTTGTCTTACTTTTTAAAGGAGACCATTTTTAAAGGAGATATTAAAGCCCACTATGAAGAAATCAAATTTTAGCATTGGACGAATTCAACAACTACAAGTCAATGGCATATATAGCATTTTTGGGCAAGTTGATCAGGAGGGTAGTGGCTGACTTGTTCATGGAGGAAACAAATAGCCTTGATCCATCTCAACTGGAGCTTAGGCTACTTTGTGAACTGAATCTGCACTGGTTGCCCTACATGATAATATCCTAAGAGAGGCAAACAGTGGGGGGAGAGGCTAACCCTCCTGGCCCTCCTAGATGTTTCCATATATTTTGATAACATTAACCACAATATCCTTCTAAGTTGGCTCTCAAGTTTGGGATTTGGAAGTGCTGTTTTCTGGTGGTTCAATCCTTCCTTGGGGAATAATCTCAGTACAGCTTGGGGAGGAAAGGGCCATCCCTTGAGACCTCTGTCTTGGGATTCCTCAAGTTTTGATAATTTCCCCAATGCTTTATAACATATGACACTCTCAGAGAAGTCATTTAAAGATTTGGAGTTCATTGTCATCAATGTACAGATGACACAAACATCTCTCTCTCTCTCTCTCTCTCTCTCTCTCTCTCTCTCTCTCTCTCCCCCATTCTCTTCATCTGCATGTGATCTACTGCAGGTCTAAAGCTACAGCTATCTGGTTGTAATAATGAACTGGATGAGTGCAAGCAAACTGAAACTGAAACTAGATAAGACAGAGATCCTACTGTTGGGAGGTTCACCTGACTGGTTAGAAGGACATTTACCTGGTCATGATGGGGTTAGGGATCAGGTTCATAGTCTGAGTGTACTCTTGGTCCTGGACCTCTCTATGGAGACACAAAGATCTGCCATACCCAAGAACACCTTTTATCAACCCTGGTTGATTGTCCAGCTATGCCATTACCTGGAATGGAAATGCCTAGCAACAGTGGTTTATTCCAAAAGAGACTATTGTAGTGCTGCCCTTAAAACTAGTATGGAAATTAGAACAAGTCCAAAATGCAGTAGTCAGACTGATTATAGGCACTTAGATTTGTTTCTGTGCTCAATTCAAGGCACTAGTTATAATAATCTATAAAGCCCTGAGTGGTTTAGGACCTCGGTACCATCTGGAACATCTCTCCTACATTTGCTATTGTTAAATACACAACACCTAAGAAGTCAAGAAATGTTACCACCAGAAACCAGTCATTTTCAGTTATGGCCCAATATTTACAGATTAAACTCCCAGTAGACGTTTGCCATGTGCCCTCTAGATATTTAGAAGGTACTAAAAACAGAATTGTTCAAAGCTGCCTTTTATTAATGTGTATTTATGCTCGACTGTGGTATAAAAGTATTTACTTGAGTTAGTTTTGGTGAGTAATGTGATCCCTTTCTTGTTTATTGTTCACTGATGCTTATAATTGGTGGTGTTCTATTTTGTAGTTTATTTTGTTGGATTTTAACTGCCCAGAGACTATCATACAATTGGGAAGTATATACATTGAAGGAAGGAAGGAATAAGCTAGTCTTTGACGGTTACTTCATGTCCCTCTCATCACGGTTCGTG
Source organism: Phrynocephalus forsythii (assembly GCA_029282475.1). NCBI lineage: Eukaryota > Metazoa > Chordata > Lepidosauria > Squamata > Agamidae > Phrynocephalus > Phrynocephalus forsythii. Next base: position 69,401,638 of record JAPFRF010000006.1, on the reverse strand, counting down.
GTCCCACTTGGGACCGGTACGAAAAAAATGTTACTCCACATCCATTGTGTGATGGCAGAATCTCGTCCTGACCACGGCCCCTGAACTGGAATTTAAGCATGATGAGTCATACCTCTCCCTGACCCCGAGAATTCTCTTGTCTCGGTTCCTGTTTCGAGACAAGTGCCTGTGAAGTAAGGCTCGTCACGCAACATGCGCATTCTCCATCTAGTGGCAGGGGTGCGAAGTTGCATTCTCCAGTACAATCCCAATGGCATAAACAATGCATCACAGAGAGGGAAGAAGGCATAAAACCTAGAACTGTGCTGTTTAACGCATGAAAGGCAAAGTTACAGAGAATCAAAATATAAAAAAACAGAAGATCCAACCAAAAGGGGGGGGAAACAAAGGCAGGGAAGTACAGATGTTGTCACGAAACAAGGACATGAAGTAACAGTCGTCACGATACCATCAATCATGCCCGTGGGTAAACGGAAACAGACAGAACCGGGACAAGAACACGTGACCACAAATGACATTATCACAAAACAAACGTAATCTCGGAGCAAGGAAGGACGTGAAGTAACCGTCTTTGACCTGCTGCTTTTCTACCAGCATGACATAATTGTTGGGGAGATGTGCCTTCAGCTGTTGCATGAAGTACTACAGTTTTGTGTCAGCTGTACCATGTGTTATTGTTCTATATTGAATTAGTTCTGATAATCAGTTGCACTCAGATTTTCTTTTTAAAAATTTGCTTATTATTTCAGCAAGAAGATGAAACCTTTCATAATGTCCATTGTGGGTGTTTTTCCACTACTCCTCTACATCTATCTCCTGCCTGTTGGCCTCTGTCAGAAAGAGCTTCAGAATCAGATTCAGGAGTGGAACTATCGAGAAGGAGGTAAGAAATGCCTGCAAAGCAAGACAGATGGGAGGGGGTAGTAGTAAGTTGTATGTTTACCTTTGCCTTTGTAGGCCTGTAAACTTCCCTCCCCCACTAATACAAATAAAGATGTTTCTGCCTGCTAAATGGTAGGCTGAATCCAATAATTCTGAGTTCTGAAATACATGAAGCTAGATTATGGAGTGCAGTCTGTAGAAACAGATTCTATATCTATAGATAGATAAACAAAAGTAATTGCATTTCATGCATTCACTTCCGCTACGGAGGAATATAATATACAGGTATGTGATATATTATAGAGAGGTTTAGTTACAATTGTTGTGAAGCTAAACATGTGACTATGAATGAATGAGTCACTTTTTGAAAAAGCCACTTTCTGGGACTACAGGTCCTAGAGGACTCACCCAACATGACCAATTTGGGGAGTTGTAGTTTTAAAAAATAGATTCCCCAAGTTTTGATGCAGCAGCTTAATGTACAGTAGTTGCTCCCCATTTCAGTTGTTAGTAAAGTATAATTGCAACAGTTTTTAGTCTATAGCTGAAGGTCTGTTCAAGCCCCACTGAATGCAGTGGGATTTTATCCTGAGTAAACACACATAGTTTTTTTACTGTTATGAGAAAGGACGGGGAACCTTTGTTGCTCCAGATGGGAGGGACAAGGATAATTCTCCAGATAATTCTCTCTTCGCCCTGATACCTGGGGCTTCTGGGAGTTGGCAGCCAAAGCATCTGGAAGATAAAAATGTCCCCCTATCTATGTTAGAGGTTAAGGCAACTTCCAGTTATCCCTGTTCCAAGCCATTCCTGCACCAAATGCTCACGTAGCCTTTTAGGACAGAGGCAAACCATGTTCCGTCTTTCCTCCTGTCGCCCAAAGGACTCCCAGTGGCTGCTAGAGAAACAAAGCACAGACATCTCCACTGCCTTTTGCAAAACCATGCCCTCCAAGAAAAGCTGACATGGCAGCAAGCATATCTCGTTGCTGCAGCTCTCCTCCACAACTATCATGTGAGGATGAGATAGCCCTGCAGAAAATACAGGAACAGGTGCCACAGTGTAAAATATGATATCCTGATGATCAGTTTTGCTTTAAAAAAAAATTCTGGCGAAGCACAAAAACTAGATCATATTCCTGTTAGCCTAGCTTCTGATAAAGATCCTTGTGCCAAACCGTCACTTGCTTCTCCCCACCTCACCGCTCAAGTCATACTCCCTTTGTTATAAACATGCCCCACTCTTTCATCTGCACCAAGTGCAGCTCCAAAATCATAGCCTAGGCGATTAACAGGCACCACCAAGCACTAAAATATCAATAAACAGTTAACAGGGTGGGGGAGGAGATCAAGCACAAGGATAGGAATCAACTAGCAGAAGACGTAGAACACAGAGAAAGATCTGAAGCGTTAATAAGACAATGTAACCAGAAGCAGGAGCAGAATTTCCAAAGGAATAAAAATGAATTTTCTCTGCTAAATGTCTGCCTAAACCAGTGGTTCCCAACCTCTTCCTGGGTCCCCAGATGTTCTTGGACCAAAACCCCCAGAAATCCCAGCCAGCCCAGTTACTGGTGAAGACTTCTGGGAATTGTAATCCCAAGAACATCTGGGACCCAAGGTTGGGGACCACTGGTCTAAACAGAGAAGGAGACCGCTTGGCTGCAAATGGTATAAGTTAGAGGACATGCCTGACCTTGGTAGGCCAAGAATTCTCCAACCTGCATGGGCCTAGCTATGGCACATGCCTCTCTTTCTCCTTCATCTGCACCAAGTGCAGCTCCAAAAACAAACAAACAAACAAACAAACAAACAAACAAACAAACAAACAGTGGGCCATGGAATAAACCAGGCACGTCCAAACTTCGGCCCTCCAGATGTTTTGGACTACACCTCCCAGAATTCCAAACCTGTATTTCCAATGACAAAGGACTGTGGGAGTTGTGGCCCAAAACATCTGGAGAGCCGAAGTTTGGACATGCCTGGAATAAACCTTATTTCCATAGTGGCCAAAAACTTGGACCTTCAAAAAAGCCAAAACCCATTCTTTTCAGGAAAAGCCATATACCCAATCTTCTGCTCATGCCATGAATTCTATACTGTTAGAGCTGTAAGTATGGTATACTTTAATCCAGGAAAATGGAAGTGCCATAGTAACAGCTAAGAAAATGGGGTTAAAGTGGCTTTCTGTCTTTGAATGTCTCTTTTCCCACACGCCTTGTCCTGTGACCACTGATCTTGCAGCAGATAAAGTCAACATTCAAGGGATAAGGAGTATCACACGCATGCTGGAGAAATGGGCGAATGGCATCTTTTGGCAGACAAAGCATTCCTTGTTGAGTCATCCTAATGTTCTACTGCCAGAGCTTTCAAGGTAAGGCAACAGACTATTCCCTCTGTGCTTTTTTTTTTTTTTTTTTTTTGTGGAATGTGATCTCTGGAAGGCAGCCTGTTCTCAAGCCATTGTGGGGTTTATGGGCCACAGCCACCAATGCTGTGGACAGCAATCAAAAACAGACAGAATCGAGTGCAGCTGGTATCCTGAATGGCAACATGGGATCCCAGTGATGATCCCAATATGGCATCAGCAACCATCTGTGAATCAGGTCTTGCAATAGTGAATTCCACAGGTTACCTCTATGTTAAGTAAATGGTTGTTAAAATTTTCACCCATTTTTTGAATTCTTCTAGGAACCTGAATTTTTCTAAGAATACTAATGTGAATTATCAAGATATTTTATCAAATGCTTTTTCTACATCTAGTGCAGGCATATCCAAACTTTGGCCCTCCTGATGTTTTGGACCACAACTCCCAGAATTCCAAGCCTGTATTTCCAGTGGCAAAGGACTGTGGAAACTGTGGTCCAAAACATCTGGAGGGCCAAAGTTTGGACATGCCTGATCTAGTGAAACAGCCTTAGATGGATTACATCTTTTTCTATTAAGGGCTACTAAATTTGTTATTATCTGCAAATGATTTGCTCCCTGTCTGTGTTGAATAAATCCCACTTGATCTGGATGTATTATAGTTGAAATTACAGCCTGAACTCTACTTGCCAAAGCTGCAGACAGTATTTTAATTTAAATTCACCTGCTGTGTGGATTGTTCCAGGGTGAGGTTGATGTTTGAGTGAAAAACTATTGAAGTCCTGCTGGGATTTTTTTAGGGATTCTTCTCCATGGGTCCAGAGCAGAAAAAATGTCATTGATGAATCTCAAATAGAGAAGTGGTGTCTGGGTGCAACAGTTAAGAAAGTGTTGTTCCAGGTCAGTCATGAATATGTTCATGTATTGTGTGGCCATGTGAGTACCCATTGTGGTTCCATTGATCTGAAGGTAGTTTTTATTGTCAAAAGAGAAATAGTTGTGTGTGTGAGCACAAAGTTACAGAGGGTGGTGATTATGTTGGATTCTTCCTTGTTTCAGATAGTTTGTAGTCCATGTTTTGGACATCATTGGGCTGTATCACAATCTCCCTGTATTCATTTTCTCCGCCATACTATGTATCCTTAATTTAATTCATCCCATTGATTTCAACAGGGTTCAAATGTAGTCTAGACTGAAGGCAGAGTTTGGAAAAGTTATAAATTTTTGGACTACAGACTGTTCAGCCAAGCTGCCTGGGGAATTCTGGGAGCCGAGATCTAGAAAAGTAATCCTTTCAGGCTTTGCATCCAACCCACAATCTGTTCCAAAATGCCATTTACCTATATTATTTGGATTTAAATGTTGTCTGCACCTCTATACAGTACACTGAAAGCAGAATTAATCCAATAAATTTTACTTTTGAGAAGACATGCTTAGGATAGTGTATCTCTGTGCTTACTAAGAAATAGACCCCTCTCAGCTAATGTAATTCCAAACAAGCAGGAACTGATCACATATAAGTCGGCTTTTGTCCAATTACTTCCATGTAACTAAGTGATTAAGAACTATAAAGAGCCATCTGCAGAAAAACTTAATCTTCTGCAGGCTTTCCTACAGCTGGTAGGTCTTAGTCTTCTTTAAGTGCCATGTCCTTGTAGAACGTTGGTGATCAGTAGCATAATCTGTTTGTTTTTTTATCCAAAGCTATTCTAAATAGAGGATCTGTGCCTACTGTGAACCATTGGCTTAAACTCTTAAGCCAGAATGTTCTTCTATGCCCTGGGCCATGCTTCCCATCTATTTTTCCTTGAAGGATAACCTGCAGCAGATGGGATTTTTTATTGCTCACTATGTGACCAAAATATAGTATTGTAATTTTCTTCTAGTAGGTCTGGTAATCCTGTTTTGCAGAATCTAGCCTTCAGTTGTCCATGTGTCATTAATATCAGAATGGCCAGACATCCCCTTAGAGGTCTCTGGATGTTACAATAAACTGTTTATGGGTAGTTTGCAGCCCTCTAGTCTTATGTTGTGAGACTCTTTGAGAGAGAGAGAGAGAGAGAGGTAGCCAGAAGGGACTTGGGAAAATTCCCATCAAATTATGCAAAGAGAAAGGGAAAGGAAATGAAAAAAAAGCAAAGCAAAACATGCTTCTTATATACCACCCCACAGCATTTAAAGCATTCTCTGATTGATTTACATTTTAATTATGTAGGCTACATAATTGTCCCCCACCCACCCACCCACCCTGCCCAGCAACCTGGCTACTCAATTTGCCATCCTTGGATGCATGGGTGGAAGGCTGAGGCAGCCTGGAGCCAGCTACCTGGGATCGAAACCAGGTCATGAGCAGAGTTTGGGCTACAGTACTGCCGTTTAACCCCTGTGCCATGAGGCTCTGTTCAGAAGGGCAAGCCAGAGTAGAGTCAGAGAGCACCAAAAGTCAAGTCGTTAGCAAATGGTGAGCTACCAAAGCCAAGGTCAGCAATCCAAAATTAGCAGCCAGCAAAGGCAGGCAAGTATCCAGTGAGGAAAAGCCTAAGACAAAACAAATTGCACTCTGAGGTCACACACAGCAAAGTAGTAAACAGAAAGACAATAAGAAGGATTTCATTGCCATAGGGCCAAGCACAGTTAGACATTTTGTTCTTGGCATTGAGCACGATTAAATCAGAAGCTGGTGAGTGCTTCAACAGTGAAGGCATTCAAGAGAATGCTGGGCCATCTGTCAGATCTGCTTTGACTTGGAGTCCTGCATTTAGCAGCGGGTGAGACTTGATGCACTTATAGGCCCCTTCCAACTCAGTTATTCTGTGATTCTAAGTGTATGTTTTGCTGGTTCTAGGACTCCACCCAAAGCAAAGGAATTGGCCATTTAGCTGTAGGTTTCTCTGCAGGCAAAGGCTTGTCATCATGACTTGGGTCCTTTGGGGGAGAAACGAGGGATAGAAATATTTTAAATAAATGAATGAAATATGGAGACCATTTATACATAAGGAAGCCTATTCATGGTGATGGCCCCTTTGGAGAGTAGCTTATGATCTTGTGTTTGTTTGGAGCTGCTACTCCCTTCTGTTCATATAGAATGGAAAGAGATCTAAAGATCCATTCAGAACTGGGACATCCGTCCTTGAGAGTTCACCAGGTTTTCATCTGGTGTTTCAACCTTATCTTTGCTGGAGTTTTCCACTGATTTGGGGGGCAGGTGGCAGGCACACAGGGCAGCCCAGGGTCAGGTGCAGCCATTGGGTGACACTTTGCCTCCACTTTCCCTAGCAAATAAGGAACTCTCATTCATAATTCCTGGAAATGGTAGAACAAACAGAGGCACATTTGTGGGGGAAATTTGCCCTAAAAGCCATCCCATTTAGAATAAAGCAAAAAGTATTGTGGGGCTTTGGGGACTCACAACTTGATTTCAGCATGAGCTTTTGTGCATTGCAATCCATGAAAATCCATCCTGAAATAAATTAGGTAGTCTCAAACGGACCATAATGTTTTTCCCCCTTTGTTTTCTTCTTGCTTAAACAGACAAACAAGGCTACCTCTCTGAAAACATTTACAGTAGACTAGGCATAGTGAAATTAACCTATATTTTGCAGAAAGGGGATGTGAATGGGAAAATAATATCAGAGTGTGTTCTGTTTGTTTATCTTTTGAAACATTTAAATGCAGGCTGTGAACAGGAAATACTCCCATGTGAAAAATATACTCTCAAAGCAAGTGCAAAACTGAGCATAAGTGCTAGTTAAGCATATAGGTGTCTCTAATGGGCTGTTCACATAGGAGGAAATACTATGCTAAATATATCACTAATGCCTACCATAATGTCTCCCTAAGATTACAAAGTATAGCATTGGTTCCGTTCAAGTAACAATGTTTTCAGGTTGGTTCAAGGCAAAACGTGGTTCATCCGGTCCTTCGGGAATGAGACCTCTCTGTCCTGATCAGCATCCGTTTCAATTTGCATATCTAATCAAAGAATATGCAGCATATACCCATACCTGCTATATTTCTGTCCCACAGCAATATTTCTGGATAAAGACATATAGGTTTGTATAATAATATCTGCAGAAATTCATTGGGTCTTCTCAAGTCACCCCTGTGTTTTGCCATATTCTTGAAGACAGGGATTTTTACGAGCATAATGTAGATATGGTTTTTATTTATTGCTATATGAGGTTGTTCAGATTGTTTAAACTGTAATTGTCAAAACTAAACCAAATATTTGCTATGTGAAAACTGGAGCTAAAATAATGTCATAGCAATCTTATCTCATTAATAAATGAATTCAAGTACAGAGAAGGGAGGGGGAAAGTCCTATTAAAGTGAAAGGACAGAAAGGGTCTCTCAAATATCCCCAAGAGCTTGTTTAGATGTTTGTTTGTTTTAATTTCTATCCTGCCTATTAGAAAAACTACCAACTCAAACATCTCCAATCATACAGACCTTAAATTACAGACCTTAAATCGGCACATTTATTTGTTTCACCTTTATGTTTCATCTTTGGACCAAAAAAAAAAAAAACGGTTTGCACCGATAACGCTGAAATAAAATCCAAGGCAATTAAAACATGAACGTAGGTTAAAAGCAGAATTGAAAACACATCAGCAGGAGCAACCAGAGTGCTTTTCAACTAAAAATAAGCTTAAATCAAGGTTTTTTTACAATAGAAAAAAAGAAGAAAAAGGTGGAGGGGGGGCTTTGCCAACCAGCAGAATAACAACAGGAAGAGGGGCAGCCTAGCATTGTTCAGCAGGGACACAATCATCATTGCAAAAATGGTCACTTAGCTGCTACCAGCAATCAGCTAACATGGATTGTTACATTTTGTGCAACAGCTGAAGCCTGACAAAACCTTATAATAGTCTCATTTTTTTTTTTGTTTAGATACCATACCTCCTACCACAGTAGAATCAAAACATTTCTACTTCCCACACATTGTCAGTTGGAACCTTGTTACTAAATAGATACTCCAAGCTTGGTTTAGGATAAGAACATAAGAAGAGCCATGCTGGATCAGGCCAAAGGCCCATCTAGTCCAGCTTCCTGTATCTCACAGCGGCCCCACCAGATGCGTTTGGGAGCGCATGAGACTAGATATCTGTCTCCTGATACCACTCCCCTGCATCTGGCCCTTGAAGTACCCTGCTTTAAAGCCTAGAGATTACACATCTCCATCATGGTTTGTAACCTGCGATGGACTTTTCCTCCAGGAATCTGTCCAATCCCCTTTTGAAGGCATCCAGGCCAGATGCCATCACCACATCCTGTGGCAGGGAGTTCCATAGACTTACAACACACTGGGTGAAAAATTATTTTCTTTTGTCTGTTCTTACTCTCCCAGCACTCAATTTGAGTGTATGTCCCCTAGTTCTAGTATTTTGAGAGAGGGAGAAGAGCTTCCCTCTATCCACTTTACTCATACCCTGCATTATTTTGTATGGCACAGTTCACTGTTCTTCTTAGCTTCCTAAGGGGCCACTGCCTTGCAGTGGACCAGATACGTCAAGCAGCCAGGACAGCAGGGCAGGTGCCATTTCCTCACCACCGCACTTTCCTTTCTTTATTTATTTGATCCAACAAGTGCCAACAAGGTTAGGAGAGAAGTAAAATAGAGCAGCAGGAACTTAAAAAGCTGAAGTCATCGCAAGGCCACTGGCCAAAGCAATAGGGAAATTTCCTAAAAATGAAGAAACTGGTAAAAAAGAAGTTGAAAGGGAAAATTGAGAGAGCCCAACACTCCAAGAGGCATGGAGGCTTCTCACAAAAACAACAGAGGCACAAATGGAATACATACCCAAAAGGAAAAAGGGCACTGCCAGGTCCAAGAGGACTCTGATATGGCTTACAGAAGCTGTTCGGGAAGTGATCAAATGCAAGAAAAGCTGATTTAGATGATGGAAGGCTTATCCAAACAAGGACAACAGGCAGAAACATATATTCTGGCAGAGCAAATGCAAGGCAACAATCAGGAAAGCAAAGCAAGACTTGGAGGAACGCATAGCTAGAAACACTCAAAGTAATAACAAGGCGTTCTTCAAGTACATTAGAAGTAAGAACCCAACTAGGAAGGCTACTGGACTGTTAGACCGCAATCAAAGGCAAGGGATTATTAAAGAGAAAACAGAGATTGCAGAAACTCAATGAATTCTTTGCTTCAGTATTCACTGAAGAAGACAGAGACCACATGCCCCAAACAGAGCCTATCTTCATAGGGAGGGAAAACAAAGAATTAAGTCAGATTAACCAGGGAAGAGGTCCTTGCATGTCTTGTTAAACTAAATGCTAACAAACCACCAGGACCAGATGGCATCCATCCACGAGTTCTCAAGGAACTTAACGATGAAATTGCTGAGGTTCTAGCCAAAATATATAATCTTTCCCTCAAATCAGGAATTGTTCCTGATGACTAGAAGGTAACAAATGTAACACCAATCTTCAAATAAGGATCCAGAGGTAATCCAGGAAATTACCGACTGGCCAGTTTGACATGTGTCTCAGGTAAAGTGATGGAAACCATCCTAAAAGATAAAATTAATAGGCACATAGAAGAGAAGGTGCTGTGAAGGAGAGCCAACATGGCTTCTGCAAGGGCAAATCATGCCTCACTAATCTGTTTGAATTTTTTGAGAGTGTAAACAGGCATGTGTATAAGGGAGATCCAATTGACGTTGTTTATCTGTACTTTCAGAAGGTTTTTGACAAGGTCCCACATCAAAGGCTCTTGAATAAACTTGCCAGTAGAGATGGGCACGAAATGAACTTTTAGTTCATTTTGTTATTTGTTATTCATTTCGTTACCTAACAAAACAAATAACGAACCCCAAAGTGAATTTAGAACAAAACAAAACGAACCAAAAAAATTTGGTTCGGTTTGCTTCGCTTTGCTTCGTTAATGGCGGTGATGTCTCCTACCTGGTGCTGGGCTTCTGTCTTCCTGGCTGCAGGGAAAAGCCCACCAGCCCATGCTACAGCTGTAGCGCGGGTCACGTGGTTGGAAGTAAAAATAAAATAAAATAAAATAAAATAAAATAAAGGAGCGCCGACTCAGCCCCAGGGATGTCTGGGTTGGCACCCTAAAATGAAGAAAAAATATTAAAAATAAAACCAGTGCCAACCAGACCCCAGGGGCCACGTGATCGGTGCTTGAAAGTGAAAAAAAAGCCCCGTGCTACAGCTGTAGCATGGGCCAGGAACCCGGAAGTAAAAAATAAAATAAATTTAATTTAATTTAAAAAGCCCCGTGCTACAACTGTAGTGTGGGCCAGGAACCCAGAAGTAAAAAATAAAATAAAATAAAATAAAAGGATCTCCCTGCCGCCACCGCCGCTGCCCGGTAAGATGATGATGATGATGTGGATGATGAGGATGAGGATGTTGCCAGTCCAGTTTGTGCAGTTGCAATGTCTGTGTTTTTTATTTTTGAATGTTTTTCCCACCCCCATGCAGTCAAATTGATTAAATTGTGCAATCTCTGTCAAGTTTTTAAAATTTTTGAATGTTTTTCCCTTTTTTTTGGTTACCCCATCTCTATTGCAGTCAAATTCTTGTTAAAACTTGTTAGCAAATGGACACTTCTCCAAGTGGGGGAAAAGAGTGAGGTCCCCCAAATAACCCCTGCAATCAAAATGAAACCAAATTAAAGGGTAGTAAAAACTTTGTGAGGAGCTCCAGAGGGATCTCTTGACACTGGGGGAGTGTCAAATTAGCTGTAAGTGCAGAGTGATGCACATTGTGGTAAATAAAACCCCCAATTACATTTATAAACTGATGGGGTCTGAACTCTCTGCCACAAACCAGGAAAGGGACCTTGGTGTCCTGGTGGACAGCAAAATGAAGGTGTCAACCCAGTGTGCCACAGCAGTGAAAAAAGCAAACTCAATGCTAAGGATCGTTAGGAAGGGTATAGAAAATAAGTCAGCAATGTCATTTTGCCTCTTTATAACTCTATAGTGTCATCTGATTGCAACCTGTTAATTTGCAAATTAATTAACAGCACCCCAAATGTATATATAAATTAACATGACACCCAAAATTTGCTGACTGAGGTGTCTGCCTTGCTCTATCCAATGGATGTGCTGGCACTGTCCTTGTTCTTGCTTTCAAAACCTCATGATATCCTTGTTCTCCTTCTGTCTCTGCTCCCATCATCTAATTTTGTGCCCAGGAGTCCTTCCAGTTCTGCTTCCCTCACCAATCCAAAGAGTTCTAGCTCCCTCAGAAGGCCTGCAGCTGCCACTCAAAAAAACCTTTATTCAAATTCCTCATTAATTTTTTTCTTCAGAGAATTCTCTGCCTTTCCTTCTGGTTCCCTGCTACCCTGCTGCACCTTCGGTTTTACCTGTACCACATGTTAATGGCAGTTTGTAACACTTGAGCAGCCAGGACTCCATCCTAAAGGATCTCAGAAATGGGATTTGTCCTTCCCAGAGGTACTTAAAGAGTTTTCTGTGAGAGAGCTCTGTTGTCCTCTCCAAAATATAGCAGAGAATTTTAAGTTACCTCACTCCAAGCCTGTAACTGAGTCCTGCTTTCCTCTCTTTTCCCCTTCCCTCCCTTTCTTTTGATGTTTCCCTAATGCTGAATTAGGCTTTAAGCTCATCTGGATGCATACTTATTCTCTGGCACCCTCTGAGGTACCCTGCACACCAATGGATCTGGTCATAAATCCAAATTATTTAGAAAACAAAAATTAAATAATGTTTAAATTGAAAAAAATAATTTTGATATGTATAAATAAATATAGAATTATTCTACTCATTCTTTGTCAATTTTTGACTTCTGTCAGTTAAGCGAGATTGTGCTTCAGTTCAACTCCCTTGCAGACAATTACAAGACTTGCATATTAGCATTTCAGATTTGTACTGATCTTGTATTTAAAATCCATTGTTCAGTTTACAATGTGATCTTTGATGTACCCTTCATCGCCCTAACAACTTTTTTTCGCTTTTATTCTGAGTAGTAAAAAGTGTACATGGCTGGCACAGATCAGAGAGGACAGTAGGAGCTGGGGTTTGTTAGGCCACCCAAAAGAAATAAATGACTGAAATCTTGTTGCTTAGAATTGTAAGTCACAACAAGCATAGACCCATGAAATCGATGGAACAGATGAGGGGGATTGACTCACAAAATCTCCACTGATTCAGTGTGCCTACTCAAGTAGTGACTACTCAAGTAGTGACTTAAACACAAGAATTTCAGCTGCTGTTTGCCTAATGTCCAGTAAATGACCAGGACTGTCCTTCTACAGGCAACCCCCTAACCACACTGTTTATCATTCTAAGAGTTGTGGCACATGGCCTCCTGTTGTGTACTCAGATGTCAGTCAATTCATCTCTTTTTTCAGTTATGTGGCAAAGAAAACGCCATGAGCACTTATTTTCTGGATCACTTTATATCTGCTCTACAAGGGCTGTTTGGTTAATAATTCACTTCCCAAAATAATTTGAAGTGTTTGTGGTATTCAGCTTTAAAGGTCTAATGCACCTGGAGAGCAGGAGTGGAGAAATTCAGGCAGCAGGATCAAATCTGGTCCTCTGGATCCCACTCTGGCCCTCAGGGCTTCTCCAGAGTGAAACTACTGTTGGCAAATTTCTAAGCATTTGTACAGCTCACACCCCACACCTTCTAAAAGGCTGAGATGTCCAGTATTAAGAGGCCCAGTATTACCAGATAAGATATTTTGCTAATTTTTTCTAATTCTTCCACTTTTGGCTCCCTCATACCACTGGAATATTCCTCTCTCACCACTAAAACAAACAAATAAATAAATAAATAAACACACACACCTCTGAAAAAGAATTTTTCATGTCATGCTGGAAAAGGTTACCAATCCTGATTTAAGAACTACCTTCGCTCATGCCTACGGATCTGATGGAAAGGCGTGTTCCAGCTACTGTATATGAAGACACAATTAGTGGACTGGAGACTAAAGAAATGGCCTTCTCAGTGGCTGCACCTAAACTGGGGTTCTATAATAGCAGCATTTCACTATTTGGTGAAGATCTTGTTCAGAGGTTTGTTTGCTTTATGAGTTTCATCCTGTTTATTTTTCCTGCAGTATCTATTCATACTTATTTTATTATTATTTTGGAACTGGTTGTATTTTACTATTGGTTTCTGCTGCATTAACATGTTCTGTGTAGGCAACAGAAGGTAAGAAAGAGGTCTTTGTATAAGTAAATACTGCAGTTCCTGACCTATATACATTCTTCAGGGTTGACTCTTTTTTTATCTGCAGCCTCCGGCCTGTCTCTGAGGCAATTGATAATCTCCTGAAGCAAGTAAATTCAATGAAGAAGAGGCTGGCAGAGCTGAACCAGCGCCTGAATGTCATCAGCAGAACCCTCTTTCCTATCTGGTATAAGGCCCTCAGGAGTCAGCGGCTCAACACCATCCACCTGAGGAACCGAGCCATGAAGAGAAACAGGATATATGTGTGGAGACGAACTAGGAGGAATTAGTATTTTTTATCTTAGAAGTGAGAAATTCTGGTTTTGTTTAACTTCCCCACTGTTGATATAGCAGAATAAAGGCCAACTGAAGGAAAAGTCATGCATATTAACATTACTGAAGGTGTTTCTCATAAATAGTGTACAACAGATGTGGTTTTCAGTTATTCCGCAGAGGGCTGCCAAAGACATTTGGTTTCTGAGGTGAGACCAAATATGACACCTCCACACAGAGACAAAATTCAGCTAGCAAAGTAATATTTGGAGGAAAGGGGTGGTCTCAAGAACATTGCAATGTGTGAAAAAAGCTGTAGGTAAATTTACAGCAAATGGCAACTTAGAACTAAACACAAACATGACATATTACTTACTGCAAGCCAGTGTTGAAGGACAATCTTACAAAACAAATCCCAATTCTGTAAAAAATGAGTCACCACAGGATTTTAAGTCTGAACATTTTAAGAAAAGCTCTGCCTGCTGAATTTGACTGGGAATTGTATGAAAACTGAGCATACGATGCAAGTTTAGCTGGTTCTGAATTTGTGTCTGAAGAGAGATTTTGAAAAGCATAGTGTTGAATGAATTGGAACATGCATTGGCCATTACGTATTATGAGTCTGACTTTCACATGGCTGTATTCGTGATGAAAGCTTTCTTTAGTATGTGTATCAATAATATATTTAGACTCCATATTTTCTAGCTATATGAGTGGAAAATGAACCACTTCCAGTGTACAATATTTAGTTTGGGGCAGGCACAATTCTGTCATTACATAGCAAGATGAGTTCCAGTGAAATTATACATCTTATTTACTATGCTACTACTGCATTTTTACTACCAGGGATGAAGAGAGACTTGTATGGGATTTCTCCTTCAGATGCAAAAATAATTTGCTTGAGTTTGAATACTGTCTGGGGGACTGTGTGAGGGATATGTCATTGTCTGCTCTGCCTCACATATTGCAGGAAAATGTGTCAGATTGGTCCAGCTGACAGTGGCTGCAGCAACAAGAAATATAATATATACTTCTTAAATGTCTACACAACTACTTTTGCTCTAATAAGGGTTTTATCATCCTTTAGGGCAAATGTCTCTTCTTCATTCCAGTCAAACAGACTGAAGTAGATGGAAAACTAATATCATAGCATGCGCCCAGCTGTTTTTGGGGTTGGGAGGTCCTAGTCTTCTATGGTACCTTATGTTTAATAACACAAGCTACATTATGACCACATTTAGAGACAGGCACAGACCTGTTCATGGCTGGCCACGAACCACAAACCAACTGGAAAACCAAACTGCGAACAGGTTCAGTTTTTGGTTTGTGCCCAGTGGGAATGGCTACTTTCTCCTGAAGTGCTGCTGCCAACAGTGTGTCGCCATCATTGGTGCCACACTGGGTTCCTGGAAGGTTGTGCCACCCCTGGTGGCAGATGATAGGCTGGTTCATGGAGAGGGACAGCAGGCCCCACTCCTGGGACAGGTACCAGGTTGCTGCCTTTGGAAGATGGTGGCAGAGAAGAAGGAGGTGGTGGCAGGGCCAGGTAGGGAAGTGATGGGCAGTGGGGAAGAGCCAGGTGGGTATCCATTTGGCCAAAACAAAATGAAGAAATGAGTGGAGAAAAGTTTGGTGCCTTTATTTCGTTTTCAGCAAAATGGGTGGTACAAACCAAAACAAAAATCTGCCCGGTTCATGGTAGTTATTCTCCCCTCTTGTTTGTAGTTTGGTTCATGCTCATCTCTAACCACAGCATCCACTGGAGGGGACCAGTTTTACACACACACACACACACACACACACACACACACACACACAGAGAGAGAGAGAGAGAGAGAGAGAGAGAGAGAGAGAGAGGAATAAAAACTGTGGACCTAGCGAATGCTATACATTGCCTTATCTTTGGTTCCCTCTAATGGACAGTTTTAGTAAATTTGCCCCGGATTTTTTGTTTAACATTTTAATGCAGCAGATAAGTGATTCAGTGGTTAGTGATCCCATGGATTGGGGTGGTGGTGTCCTAGTGTATTTAACTTCTTCTTCTTGAAAAGTAACTTTATTCATTTAAAATTTATTAGCCAGAATCCAATAACCTATTCCCGCTGGCATGAGTCAAATGACGTAAACTTCTGTAGAAGCTGCAGCTGCTTAGGAAGTCAAGGTTTATATTTCTGATCACACACTAGTCTTGTGACTTGGTGCATGGCAAGAAGTACAAAGGCAGCCTTCTTAATTAACAGCTGTTTATCACAGCAGATTACAATTTTTGACTGACTCCTGGAAGCCTCGTATGACTCTGGCCATTTTATTTTAAGAGATATTTGTAACAATAAATTCATTTTAGAGATAGTTTATCCAAAGACACATCTCATCCAATCCATATGTGCTTCAATAACTAAAAAAATAACCCAACCAAATGTTTATTGCTTTTATCCATGAACCATTACTCATCCACTGAAACATGACATAATGCAGTAAAATATTTGTAAACAAAGACATTATAAATACGATACTTTAAAGAACATTGGAAAACATTCAGAAAGCAAGTCATTCAGAAACTTAAACATGGTTTTTAAAATTATTTAAAATCCAGTTTAAAACATGAATTTAGAAGAGCTGAGTACATCCTAGCACTTATCCAGAAGGTTCACCATTTCTAGTCATCAAGTCTCTGCTGTAATCTTGTACTATCTAGTTCACTGTTCATGGTCTATTTTTTTTTTTAGTTGCAGTCCTATACAGCAGTGGTTCTCAACCTGTGGGTCCCCAGATGTTCCTGGACTGCAACTCCCAGAAACCCCTTCCAGCACAGAGAGTGGTGGAGGCTTCTGGGAGTTACAGTCCAGGAACATCTGGGGACCCACAGGTTGAGAACCATTGCTATACAGGACACCCAGGTGAGACATTCCAGATAACAGGGAAATTACAATGTTCTAAACTGGCCAGCATAGCTATTCAAGAACTAACAGACTATCCCCACCCCCACCCCTCACCCCCAACAGATAAACAAAATCTAAATGAAATCTTGACAATTACACGAGACACTTAATATTTTAATCATAAGTGTACAAGACTCTGTCTCCCTTTTCCTCTTTCTTCTTTTTTATTCCATATGGAGTTTGCCAGCACTTAACTATCAGAATAGCCTCGTGGCGCAGTGGTTAAATGCCTGTACTGCAGGTGAAACTGTGCTCACGACCTGGGTTCAATCCCCGGTAGCAGGCTCAAGGTTCACTCAGCCTTCCATCCTTCCGAGGTCGGTAAAATGAGTACCCAGCTTGCTGGGGGGGGGCAATGTGTAGCCTGCACACTGTAATTAAAATTGTAAACCGCCCAGAGACTACTTGTAGTGGTATGGGGCGGTATATAAGCAGAACACTTTGCTTTTTTTGCTTTTGTTAATGTACAGCATAACATTTATAATAGTTTAAATGTCTTTAGGAATCTGGTTTTGAATATAGATTATTAAGATGCCGTAATGAAGCACCGTCAAATATACAGTAAGAAGCACTCTTTTCCCCCCTTCTCCTTCTAGAGGACATGTAATTGCTTAGGGGGCTTGTGTGCGTTCATTTCAGAACATTTTTGCTCCATGGAAAAGATACCCCCACCTCAATAAAGCCTAAAGAATGGACATACACATTCGTTACTGCTAATGACTAATGGCCTTGCAATTCTGCAGCCACTGGATTTATGAGAAAATGTTGGAACTCAAGTTCTTTTCTAGCAGCTATTTGCAACTTTTGCTAAAATGAGAGGCTCAATAAATTGAGTAGACTGTTCTATGATATTTCAGATACTTTGTTCATTATAAAACTGCAGTTCGCTGCTGGAGGAGGAGGGCCATAGCTCAGTGGTAGATCATGTCAGGTGTATGTCCTCAAAAGTAATTTCTGCACCGAGCATTATTTCATTTCCATGGATTTTCTCCCTGACCCTGGCAACTGGCTGGATCTCAAGGTTTTTAATAAAACACAAACACATGAACAATTAAGTAGATCCCAGAAGTCCAAATCTGCCCATCCACGATGAAGGCAGTGTTGTGCTAGATACAATGTACTGTACTATTTCCACCCATTTTGAGTCACTCTGTATTTGTTGTTGATACTGTAGGTTCCATCAGGTTGCATCTGACTTATGGTGACCCTGTGAAATTAGTGATCTCAAAAATGTCCTGCCCTCAACAGCCCTGCTTGGCACTTGAAAACCCAGCATGTTGCTTCTTTCAGGGCAGTGGTTCACAACCTTGGGTCCCCATCTTGAACTATATCTCCAAGCCAGCTAGTGGTGAAGGCTTCTGGGAGTTTTCATTCAAGAACACATGGGGGAGGATGGCCCAGCACAGAAGGGGCAACAGCTCAGGACCAGAATCATTTGCAGGACAAAGGGCACTTATTCAAAGATGAAGATGTACACATATTAGACAGTGGTTTGAGAGAGGGGTCAGGGAATCCATTCATGTGTGTATTGAAAACCCCTCTCTCAACAGAGGTGGGGGGCTCAGACACAATCTGTCTGCCACTTATCATGCTGCCCTTTCATCGACCCTAGACAAATCAGAAGCACTTCACACCTCCACCAGCAAGGCCAAGGCTAACCACCCATGCTTAATGGGTGTTGGGAAGGGGTGAACAGGTGCCACTTCCATGCACCCCAGGCCATTGTGCATCTAATGAGCCTATGAAGGCCACTGTTCACCTGATGAACCACTTCAGACCAGGGTGGTATGAATGCAAGGTGACTGACAAAGCTGCTTGATCAGCAGTGAAACGTTTTGATCCCACAAGAAAAGAAGTCCAGTTACCATGACTCAGCTATCGGATATCTAAGATATTATCTGAGCATGGAGCAAAGGAGGCTCTGGTTGGAACAACATAAAAGGAACAACCCCAAAATACTTCGAAGGGAGCTTTGTGCATCTGTGTATTGGGGGTTTCCTCCTGCAGTTTAAAAGCAAAGCAAAGTGTGCTGCCTATATACCACCCCATAGTGCTTAGGTAACTCTGGGTGATTTACAAGTAATTATGCAAGCTAGCTACACATCAACACACAAACAAACTCAGTAAGCTGAGTACTCATTTTACTGACATCCGGGAAGGCTAGAAGGCTGAGTGAACCTTGAATCTGCTACTTGGCATTGAGCCCTGGTCGTGAACACAGTTTTAGCTGCAGTGTGTGTGTGTGTGTGTGTGTGTGTGTGTGTGTGTGTGTGTGTGTGTGTGTGTGTGTGTGTGTGTGTGTGTGTGTGTGTGTGTGTGTGTGTGTTGTGTCCTTACAGTCGTGACCGGACTCTTCCTGACCCCGTGTCCATGGAGTTCTCTTGGCAGGAATACTGGAGTGGTTTGCCAGTTCCTACTCCACCCGCCTACAGCACCTGGTATTCCTTGGTGGTCTCCCATCCAAGTACTAACCAGGGCTTAGCTTCCGAAATCAGGCGAGATCGGATGTGCTTAGGGCATCTAGGCAGCACAGCAGCTTTAACCATTTCGCCACGAGGTTTTCCCGGAGCGGCACTAAGGAATGGGGGCTGGCATTCAAAGGCGTTACACTAAGCGACTGCCTGCCGTAGCCTGAAGAACGTGTGTGACCCATCCATCAGGTGCAAGAATTCGCCGGAGGTCGACACCGCCTCCTCGAGCAATAACGTCGCATCTGCAACCCTCTTTGCTTCTGTAATCGGTGTTGCTGCTTTGTTTTAACAGCTATCTGCCACAAAACCTGTTGCAACGCCCTCTTGGTGGTGGGGGGTGGGGGAAATCTCCACTCACCCTCGCTCTCAACGGCCCAGGAGCACAGCCGCCTGTGCACGTTTCCAAACAGCTGGCCGCGACGCTTCTGGGCGGCCGCTCTCCCTGCGCGGCTGAAGGCGCCTCCCTTCGCTCTCCGGGGCGGGGCTCGCTTGTCCAGCTGTGCCGCCCTCGCCCTCCTTCTCCCCCGCGAGGCGGCCTGCAGCTGCGGAGCTGGACCGCGCCTTCCCTTCGGAAGTGAGGCTTGGCTCCCTGGCCTTGTTGGAGGGGCTGCTGCTGCTGCTGCTTGCGGGGCGGCTGCGGCCGTCACTCTCCGGCCGCCGACATGTTTGGGATGATCAAAAATTCCCTCCTCGGCACGGCGGAGGTCTGGCCCTGCCGGGTCCTGAGCACGGGGAAAAGGTAGGAGTGGAGAGGTCCCTCGCCTCGCCTTCTTGCGAGCCCACGAGAAAGAGGCGCAGGGGCTGTCCTGCAGGGATTCATTTGTTCCCTGCTGCCTTTGATGCACCCCCACCCACCCACCCCCAAAAAAAAACACACACAAACTCAAGTGGTTTGTCCATAGCAGCTGTTTTGCGTTGGGAAAGGTGTTATGGCATAACAGCAGCGGGAAACGATATAAGGCGAGGTCCGAAGGCATTTCTGTGTTTGATTGGTGTAAACCGCCCGGAGTTCCATTGGAAGACGGGCGGTATAAAAATATATAAATGAATAAATAATAAATAATTAGCACGCACCTAGCTGTTCTAAGCCAGTGATGGCGAACCTTTTAGATACCCAGTGCCCAAACTGCAATTCAAAACCCACTATTATTATTATTTTTTGCAAAGTGCCAATACAATAATTTAACCTGTATACAGGTGGCTATGAAGGGGTGATATCGGGTGCCCACAGAAAGGGCTCTGAGTGCCACCTTTGGCACCCGTGCCATAGGTTCGCCATCATTGTTCTAAGCTAACAGGTGTGGGACCTGCGCAGTGCCTGAATGCAAGACCGTGGGAGGAGCAGCTGGTTTGTGTGAAATATTGGCCTAAGGAGCTCTGCTGACTCAAAAAGAATTTTTGCAAGCAAGTAATGTTCTGTGTAGGGTTCACCTCTCATGCCATGTGCAGCGGTAACCTGAGGTAAAACCAGTTAAGCTTGGAAGGGGCAGAGCTTCCCTCCAATAATCATTATGGTTAAAAATTCAAATACTATACAATGCAGTGCCTTCAGGTGATAACTCCTTCGTGGGGGGGAAATACTTCACTGCCTTAAACTATTGGGAGAGCTAAAAACAGGGAGTGTCCCTCAAGTAACACCTGAATCTAGCCTAAAGATCATTAATATAGAACACCAAGGAGAATGAGGTGATGCTGAAATGGCAATAAAAAAGGTGCCAGATGACTGTATATTATCTCTCATTACTGTAAGCCGCCTTGGGTCCTTTTCCAAGGAGAAAGGTTGGGATAAAGAATACTCTTAAATAATAATAAATAATAATAACCTCTCTGGGAAGGGACCCAGCAGAATCAGGGTGCCACCACTAAAGTGGCCATATCGTGCAAAGCCATCTGTCTTGCCTCATTTTGTGAGGTACCTTGGACAGGTTTCTCTGTAAAGAATAGGAAGGATGGTGTAGTTACATAAGGGAGGTGGTTATGCTTGCATTTTTGTTACTTTATTGTTGATTATTGGTTATTCTTCTTCTAAGAGAACATGAATCTGGTAGTAATGTACGGTGGTATTAGAAATTTCACCAGCAGAAACAAGCGGGAGTGATGTTTTCCATCATGTAAATGACAGAGTTTCACCTGTTAGATTCCCCCTTGTGCTCATGTAAAAACCCTACCCCTTGTGGGAATATCCTTAACAGCATGCCAGTTCCTCTTGAGGCAGAGACCATAACTATCCTGGAATACCTGCAGAAGAACCTTCTGGTTCGTCTTGAGCAGTGTTTGAAATCCTTATAGCCCCCTAAGCTAGTCTTGTGGCTACAGCCATTGGATTAAAAAGAGAGGGATGTGTTTTATGATGTGGCATTTTCTCCTCCTTGTATGAAGCTAATAGCAGATGGATGAGTCGTATATGAGCAACCTAATGCTGGGGCCCAGTGGTGTGTGGTATTAGATCAAGCTGCGTTATAGCTACCCAAGGTCATTAGCTCTCTCCTCCACAAAGGGAGGAATACAAGTCTCTGGCTGCTTCCTAGTGGGTGGTCTTTCCTTCGTGTCTTCTGATGAGCTCTAATCTGCATGTTTTTCTCTGCCACTTATTTGCTACATTCCTATCCCTGTCTTCCTCCTGGGAGTTTGAAGTAGTAGTGTTTTAATCTCACAGCAATCCCAGGAGTTGCATCAAGGTGAGAGACCAGGGGTGTTGGCAGCAGTTATCTGTGTGTAGAAATATGTCTGTGAAGATTCTCAGTCATCCAGGTGAGTTTATCTGGACTTCTTTTTCTTGAGAGACAAAACGTTTCACTACTCATCCAAACAGCTTCATCAGTCTAAAGCAGGCTTTACCTTCAGTGGAACTGTCTAAGCTGGTGTACCACATAGACACTGGGCTCTGCATTTTTTTTCTACTGCTTTGTTGATGCTTTTTTGAAACTGCAGCCATATTATACATTCCAAGCCCAACAACAGGAGGGGTTTGTGTTGTTCCTCTATCTTATTAAATTCCATGTAATTCCAGGACAATTAGCAACCACAAAGTACCGCCAGCAAATCTTGTCCTAAGATTACATGTTGTTATGTGTATCTGTTTTTCTCTCCCTTCTGTTCTCAACAGCTTGTCAAAGCTGCTGTTTCCACAGCCACAGAACACTCAGTCACACACAACACACACACAGTGAGTCATCTCATGAGGCCTAGCCTTAAAAGACCTGTTTATCAAGTATTCCTACCTCAGCTGTATCCTGATGAAACAATAGCAACTGTGCTTAGAGTCTAACTGTTGTCTGCCTAATTCAGTGTTACATTGCCTCTCCATGGCATTTAAAAATTGGAAGTAAATATACATTTATTAGCTGCAAATATTCTTGGCATGTTCAAAAACTGGCTCATTTATGCAACCTGTAATTTATGTCACCATCTTCAAATCCCTGTTTGGAACTATGAGTTGCCCTAAGACTGGAGGTGTGGGTTGATGAGCACAATAAAAATGTTAACTTTGGAATGTGGTGGCTGTAGAGAAGGCATTTTCAGCACAAGAGAATTTTAGGAAAGAAGCTAAAAATGAAATGGCTATATTATAATAAGAAACATAAATTGTCTTATCCTTAAATAGGTCATTAGTGCACCTAGACCAGCATTGTCTACACTGAGTAAGGGCTGAACTAGACCATACAATTAGGCTTTTATTAGAAGTAGAAGTTCTCTAAAACTTGAGACATCTGTTTCTCTTAGGGTGAGCAAATGCATATTCTTTCCTTGTGTGATTGGTAAGGTAAGTGTCAACTTTCCTGGCAAAATACAGGCATAGAGCTTTTTTTTTTGGGGGGGTTGCTGCTTATATAACACCCTATAGTGCGTAAAGCACTTTCTGGGCAGTTTACAATTTAATTATGCCTGCTACACATTTACCAACCTCAGAAGGATGGAAGGTTGAGTGCACCTTGAGTCGGCTACCTGAGATTGAACCCCAGGTCAGGAGCAGAATTTGGCTGCAGTACCACAGTTTAACCACTGTGCTACAAGGCTCTTTGAAGGAATTGTGTCTAGAATAGAGATGGGCACGACTTAGCGGTATTCCCGTTTCCGTTTCCGTTACTCGGTTCCGTTACTCTACAGAAACGGTAATGGGAATTAGTCCGCCAGACTTCGAGCTCGAACCGACGAACGAACAATTTTGGTCTGATTTGTTGTGCTCGTTCCTTGCATCGCGCGATCGCGCGATGCCACGCGGCACAGAAAAAAAGTTTTTTAAAGTTAAAAAAACCTGAAAAGGTTTTCCGGCCGAAAAGCAGGCGGAAAAATGCCTGCCGTGCCTCAGGGCACCTACCAGAGGGGTTGTTTCTGGAGGTCCCCAGCCTCCCCCCCCATCCCCCGTCCTGGGCTGCTCTGGTGGGACTCGCCGCAGGCTCACAGCCAGCAAAAAGCCCAGTCTCGCCGCCGGCCGCCGCAATTAAAGCGCAAGCAAGCGGCACGGACGGCACAGGAAAAAACTTTTAAACTCTCCCCCCACCCATTCCCGGGCCAAAAAAGCAGGCGGAAAAATGCCTGCTTGACTAAGGGCGCAGGGCACCTACCGGAGGGGTGGTTTCTGGAGGGGGGTCCCGCCTCCCCCCCGTCCTGGGCAGCCGGACTCGCCATGCCATGCGGTGCGGGCGGGGGATCCAAAATGGGGCGGCGAACGCAATATTGTTTTTGAAATCGTGGTCCAAAAACACACAAGCACAACAGAAACACGCGAAAATTTATAAACTGCCAGATTTTTCACAGTAGCAGTGGGTTTTTTCTTGCAACAAAATGTCTCTCCTCTCCTCCTCTGTCCTCCATTGATTTTATTTTATTTTATTTTATTTACACCTGCGCAATGATGGGCTGGCCGAGTGGCCAGCCATGTGGGAGTGGACGACCATGCAAATTTTTGGAGCCATCCCACCAATAGCATGGTCACTTGGCCATGGAGACTTCTGGGATGTGCCAAAAAGCCCCCTAAAACCTGCCCTAGCCCCCTAACCCTAACCCTAATCCTTGACTCCAGCCCTTACCCATACGTCACAGACTGTCTTCTTAGTGGGTCAGAGAGGCACCCAGAGGTGCAACCCACTAGCCCACCGTAACCTTACCCGTCACTAGCCTAACCCTAGCCCTTGCACTAACCCACCTTAACCCTAAGCCAGATCTACTTGCATTGCACTACACGCAAGTACGATTCTCTTCTTTGTGAGACATGGCGGTGCGAGAGCCTTAGGCATCACCTATGGCTCTGGGTTCACTGCCATCACTAGTCTCACTGTCTGCAACTGGTATGCATATCCATATGGCTATTGCATACCATTTTGCAGCAGCAGCAGGTGAGGAGGGGAGACCCCCATGTAGAGGGGTCTCTGGGAGCCTGCTTCCCTTTCCTAGTGGGTGAGGATAGGAGGCACCCACGGGTGCCTCCAGGAGCCCGCTTTCCCTTTATAGCAGGCCAGAGGAGGCACCCGCCCCACAGAGGTGCCTCCAGGAGCCCGCTCCCCCTCCAAAAAAAACCAGTACTAACGAAAACGAGAAAACGAACCGACTAATTTTTGCGAATTTTTGCGAAAAACGGAAACGACCCGAAACGGAACCGGCCCGACTAACGACAACTTGAAAAAAAAATTTTCAAGTCGTGCCCATCTCTAGTCTAGAACAGTGGTTCTCAGCCTGTGGATCCCCAGATGTTCCTGGACTGCAACTCCCAGAAGTCTCCACCACTCACTGTGCTGGAAGGGATTTTTGGGAGTTGCAGTTCAGGAACATCTGGGTACCCACAGGTTGAGAACCACTGGTCTAGAAGAAAAACATTATAAACACAAGAAATATGCTTTTCTCTTAAAATATGATTTTACTGTTGTAATGGTTCTCCGTGCCAGAAAAGACCACCACTACCCACCATCCACATTCCCTTGATCAAAGCCGAATATGGGCTCTGGAACTTGTGGCCTCAGATGTGTTTGATTGGAACATCCAGGATTCCCCACCCTACCTCAGAGATATGTGCAGACAGAGTAAAAAAAATAGGTGCTGACATGATCTGTTGTGAGTCTCATCTCCCTAGAGGAGTACTCTTGTTTGGGATGCCATCCAACTACACAGTTCCAACATGACTCGATTCCATTCAGTCTGGAGTTTTTCATTTCCCAGTTGATAGTCAGTGTTCTGCAGTTTGTGAGGATGCTCATTCCTCATTGAGCTGTTAGGTTCTGTGTGTCTCCTACGTTTGCAAACCTTGGAGTTTGCCCAGGCATGCGGATACAGCCCTATTAGCACGATTAGGCAGGGTGACTGAGTCTAATGTTCTTTGCTGCTTCATTAGGGTTGTGTAAGTGGGAAAGTGCCATTTCTTTATACTGAGTGCTGCTAAATACATGATAAAGTGCAATGTGTATAATAGTGATATCATTAAATGGCATTTATTCTCCAACACTGCAATTTGAATGGAAGAGCCATGTTGGCCTGATTGGTTGTCTTCCTAGAATGGCCCACCTGATTCTTCTTTCTTTACTCACATCAGAAGCAGCAACAAAATATATTGGTGTACAAACATATACTACTAACCTGGTCTTTGAACAGCAGGTCTAAAAGGGCTGCCTGCACAGTATCACACTTGTTGCCATCCCCCCCTTTCTTTTACCATGGCATGTCATACCTGCATCTGTCAAGGAATTTGTTCTCTGACAATTGTGTTTACCAGGACAAGGTGGGCTACGAAGAAAGGGTGTATGAAGGTGGAAAGTTTGCCACAGTTGAGCTCACTGGAAAGCCCTACGATGAGGCTGTAAACGAAGCCGTGCTGAAACTCCTGAAATATGTCGGAGGAAGTAATGACCAAGGTAAGGAGCCACATCGTCAGAAACTGTCAATATATTGGGGATTCCCCTCCTGCCTGTCTACTGGTGGAAAGGTGGGTTTGAGAGAGCCAAGCAGAACAGAGCACAGCAGAGCAAAGTGCTCTCTCTGGGTGGTTTAAAAGTTAATTATGCATGCTCTACATTGTCCCTACCACCACCACCAGCAAACCAGGTTGTCATTTTACTGACCTCGGAAGGATGGAAGGCTCAATGAACCTTGAGCCTGCCACCTGGGATTGAACCCTGGATCATGAGCAGGGTTTTGGATGCAGTACAGCAGTTTAACCACTGGGCCACAAGGCTCCCCTTGATGGACTCAGGACTTTGGGGGAAAGGAGTTGCTTTATCAGGTGCTGTTAGTCAACTTGGGCCCAGAGGCCAGATGTTCTGCTAGTCCAATTGATTGCTCAGTGGTATATTTGCAATAGTGGCAGTGGGGGGAGGGCAGAGAGCAACCGCCATTGTTTTTATGTCATTCTGTGTCTCAAGAGAATGGGCATCTGTGATCAGTGTTTCCCTTTCAGGGGCTGGGATGGGCATGATGAGCCCTGTGTGCACCACCGTGTTTCCTGCAGAAGATGGGTCCTTGCAGCAGAAAGTGAAGGTCTTGCTACGGATTCCAAGCAAGTTCCAGGCCAGTCCTCCTTCACCTACTGACGAAAGCATCCAGATTGAAGAAAGAGAAGAAATGACTGTTTATTCCACGTAGGTATCCTAAACCCGTTTTGAGAAAGAAGGGATTTCGATTCCGTGCGGTTCTCTAGTTCTGTTTAGCCATTACAAATGCAGGCAGCCAAACATATGAAGAGGGACTGCATTTGTCTCTTCCTCCTCAGTTGACATTTGTAGATGGAAAGTGACTCTCGGAAGAGGAGAACCATCACTATCTGTGCAGACCTTCCATGTAATGGAATATAATGTCAAATTTTCAATGTTTCAAATTAAAGATGGGCACGAACCTTGGTTCAGAGGTTCATTTCAGTTTGTATGTATGTGCCGCACCACAGCTGCCACACATTGCCTTCCTCCACCTCCTGAGCTGGATTCCCCACTCACCAGCCAGCGTACGCTCCTCTCCTCCTCTCCCTCCAACTGTTCAAGAAGTCTCTGTCAGGAGAATAGGCTTCCCTGCCCCGCCTCCTTGGCTCATCGCACACTCAGACAAGGAGGCAGAACTGGGGAAACATGTCATTCTTCCAGAGACTGGTCAAATGGCCAAAAAGGAGGGGGAGAGGAGTGCACTCTAACTGGTGAGTGGGTCATTGGCTGGGGATATGGGGGATAGGATGTCTGGTGAAAAGCATATGAGCTGGTACGAACCTCTGAACTGATATTTGTGCCCAATCTCTATTTCAAATCATGGGGAAAGCCTTCACAGAACAAGAAGAGTTTCCTCTATATGTGGTCACTCTTGAACATAACTAGCAATAATGTGTGTTGCAAGTATAGGGCTCCTTGAATCAAGAACACCTCAATAGGGTCATTGTTGTTGAGCAAGCTCTAAGCTGTGACACAGCAAGAAGTCACTGAGTCAGGATGCATCCCATTTCCGTTTTTAGCACAACAAATAAGGTTTGTTTCCATTTTTCAGTACCAATCACATCCTTGAAAAGGCCAATATCTGCACATCTGGATCAGCTATTACGGCTGCAGGCCTTAGCATTGATCTTGGTGATACTGTTGAAATATGGGTTGTACCCTCTCTAGAGCCAGAGTGTGCCTTTGGGCTTATGTAACTTTAGAAAGTGGCTTGTACATTGGTGACAAAATCCAAGTTAATATTTATCCATCTATTTATTTTCATTGGGGTCAAAGCTTAGGTGAACCCACTTCTGCAACCAGGAATCAAAGCCACACCCTTCCTGTGGAATTCTCTGATGTAATATAGGAGCAGGCGATGTGCATCAGTGGGGCTTATAGGATTTCCCAGGAGATCTGGTGAGCCTCCTCAGCAGCTCAGATGCTTCTTGACTTCCAGATTCCACAGTTGAGTCTAAAATGGCAAATCATGTCCCTAGGACGCAGCAAGGAGATGGGTTTGCCATTTATACACACTCTTTCCCTCAAGCTTTTTTTTTTCAGCCTTAAAATGGCTTTTTCTGGAAATCAAAGATGACCAGCCAGTTCCTTCCTATTTCTAAATAAAAATCTCTTATGACCTGAAACAAGGCCAGCAAAGGAGAAATGTCAAATTTTCCTTCCCTGGGGCTCTAAGAGGTCTGTCGACCGTTTTTACAGCAGCAAAAAATATTTTGAGACGTGTTAAGGGGAATGCTACCCTCAAAGGTCCAGGGATGGCAAAATGGCCCCTGGAACTTCCAAGGTTGTCCACTCCTATCACAATAGGATGTTTCTGAGCATGTGCAGTGTTTCTGCCTGTTGCTTTTGACTCCCCCCCCCAAAAAAAATCCTTAAGGAATTAAAGTTAGCTCCTGTACAGGAAGTAGTTCAACAAAGAGATCTTTAGGAGCTTGATGCACATTACAGACAAAGCTTCAGGAGGGGCAGTGGTTTTGGTTTTCTTTCAAAGCACTATAGCATTGGAGATCTATTACAGTATGCACATTTGTATATATGATGCTTCGCCACTGAGTCCTAGATATTTAGGTCTGCCCTGCAGGAACTACTGTTCATGCACTCCTTTGACCACTGCTTGAAAAATGTACAGTTTTGGATTTCAGCTTCCAGATTTGAAATCTGCGGGGCAAAAAAGTTATTTTCTAATATTTGCCTTTGACATCTCTTATCACAGCACAGATACACAAGTACTGATGTGTATAAACAGATGGATCCATATTTTGCCAGCTGCCCCAGTCCTAATATATTCAAATGTAGGATGTGCTGGCTGGAAACTGATCCTTGTTTTGCTGTATGAAAGCAGTCTAACTGGAATCTTTCAGATATATGATACTACAGATCACATCATAGACTCAGAATCATAGAGTTGGAAGAGACCTCAAGGGCTCCCAAAGTTTACAACAGATTAAAAGTACTAAACACAAGACTAATAACTTTCAAAAATATATTGAATTCAGCTCAGAAGCAAACTGGATGTGAGTGCAACTGATTAAAGAGACACATGAGATAGTCTTTAAATCATAGAATCATAGAGTTGGAAGAGACCTCAGGGGCCATCCAGTCTAGCCCCCTGCCATGCAAGAACCCCCATCACAGTATTTCTGAAAGATGGCCATCCAACCTCTGCTTAAAAACCTCCAGAGAAGGAGACTCCACCACCCTCCGTGGCAGTTTATTCCGCTGTCAAACACCTCTAACTGTCATGAAGTTCTTCCTGATGTTCAAATGGAATCTCTTTTCCTGTAGTTTGAAACGATTGCCCCGCATCTTAGTCTCTGAAGGCATGGGAAACAAACCTGTTCCCTCTTCAATGTGAAATCCTTTCAAATATTTAAACATAGTTATCATATCCCCTCTTAGCCTTTCTTTTTGAAAGGCTAAACATTCCCAGTTCCCTAAACCGTTCCTCATAAGACATTTCTTCTAGACCTTCAACCATCCTGGTCACTCTCCTCAGGACCTGCTCGAGGTTGTCAACATCCTTTTTAAATTGAGGTGTACAGAACTGGACATAGTACTCCAGGTGGGGTCTGACCAGAACAGAGTAGAGTGATACTATCACTTCCCTTGATCTAGACACTATGGTTCTGTTTATATATTGGACCTTCTAGCTGGGGATGATGGGAGTTGCATTCTGGTGCAGCTGGTGAGGAGAAAATTCAGGGAAGGCAGCTTTATAATGCCATATGTTTTGGGAATGAAAGATGGACTACAGAACATCAGAACATACGCTGATGTTCAAAAAATTGAGAACAAAACAGGGCAGAAGACTGGCGACCTGGCTCAGTTATTGGTCTGAGCCAGGAGGACAATTCCTTCACCCTTATGCAGCAGTGTCCTTCAGTGTCTGGAGTGCTAAATCCATGTGTAGCCCAAGCAGCTCCGTTGAAAAATGGATAGGCTGTCACTTTTCAGTGTGGCCTTTCTTTTGAGCCAAGTTGAGAGAATGAGAATGCATCCCTCCTGCCACTTCCAGTTGGGGAACAAGTTTGTGTACACCCCAAGGGAATGACACTGTGGATCATTCAACACAAGTGGCCTTTGGGTGTCACTCTCCTGTCAAGAGAGAACTGAAACTTTATTGTAGTAATTGTGATGAAGTCGGTTGTCAAGGATCATCTTTCAGAAGAGGCTGTCTTCTTTTTTGGTCCAGGATCGGCCTGAGCATCAACTTGAATTATAGGAATGCATAGATACAGGAATGTGAAGCCACGGTTCCATCATTTGTACTGAGCCTC
Source organism: Phrynocephalus forsythii (assembly GCA_029282475.1). Taxonomy (NCBI): domain Eukaryota; kingdom Metazoa; phylum Chordata; class Lepidosauria; order Squamata; family Agamidae; genus Phrynocephalus; species Phrynocephalus forsythii. The sequence continues at coordinate 69,371,355 of JAPFRF010000006.1, read as the reverse complement.
AGATCTGGGATGTCATGCTGGGCCTTACCTCCATATGTTCTCTTCCATGGCAGTTGACTGAACCATAAGCCTTCTTTATGCTATTATGGTAGATGATGTTCCCTTGATTGACATCTCAGGAAATTGCCACTAAATACACACATTGATTCTAGCCGTGACTGACACCTGAGCATATAGGAGTTGATCCTGTTTTTTTATTATTATTTTTATATCAACATTTCCCCCACTATATCTTCTTGCTGATTCTTGCATTGAGTGACATTCCTTAGACATGTCGTTCAATTTATTAATAACAGTATTTGCAGGAAATGGTTTTTAAAATATGGCTAATCAACTGTTTTGTTTTGTTTTGAAGCGCATTGCTCATTATCGGTTTTATGCACTGTTTTATTATTAGCTATTATCAATCTTTCTTTGATGTGCAAACAGCCTTTTGAAGTGCTGTCCAAAACATAATTGCAAAGTTGAAAGAAATCCTACATCACCTTGATCTACTCTATTCTCACTACACGACCAGACATGATGTCAAAGGATCATTTTTTCTTCTGTCTGCCTCTTTAGTTTAATAGGAGCCATTATCTTCCTTCTACATCTCCATAGTATTGCAAATGGTATTTGCCTAACAAAAATGATCTCTTCCCAACTCCATCCCTATCCCTTCAAACATCCTATTAGATTAGTGAGGCAAGTAGCAAAATGGAGTAAGATTTTTATCTTAGAAAATGAGATCAGCAAAAGACTACCCTCTGTACCCCAAGGTTATAGTCCCAATTGGACAAAATTCATCACCCCAGTTTCTTTTTGGGAGGTGGGGAAAAGAACAGTGAGTTTTGCCCAAAGGATACAATTTCTGATTTGACCTAGAGAAACATGGTCACAAATCAGCCGTCCCTTTTCCCCCATTGCTAGAGCATTCATTCTTGAGGATCTTATGCAGAGATAGAGAACACAGCACCTCCTATAAAAGCAAAAGCAAAGTGTACTTCTTGCATGCCACCCCGTAGAATTTAAAGCACTCTCTGGGGAGTTTCCAGTTTAATTATTCCAGCTACACATTTTCCCCATAGCAAGCTGGGTACTCAATTTACTAACCTTGGAAGGATGGGAGTCCAAGTCAAATTTGAGCTGGCTGCCCGAGCCCATTGGTCTTGAACTCAAGTCATGAGCAGAGTCTTGGCTGCACTATTGCAGTTTATCCATTGTACCATGAGGCTCTGTATGGGAACCCTAAGTGTTCTGCACTTCCCATTTGAATAGCGGGAGGTGCACGTGAGCAGGCTGTGAATCACTTTGGGGTGAATAAGGCACTGCAGGCTTTCCAAAGACATTTTACTCCCCTAAGTGAAGGACAAGTTAACATATACGCCCAAACACATACACACATACACACAGTGTACAAATCAGCAGTTCCATGTTGGTAGTGGGAAAGGAACCTCCATAGCACACAGAGCTTGGGGGAGTTAAATTCTGGACTACCGATCCCAGAATCTTCCCCACATTTCACCAGCTCAACACACACCCAAGGGAAACAGGGAAGTTGAGTGGAAATAGGATGGGCCACAGGATACACCCAACTCTGTCCTCCAAGAGATACAGGGAGTGTACAGGGAGGCACAGGAGGTTCAACTGGAGATCTGCTACTGCTGTTCCCCAACAACTGCTGCCTGAATCCTAAAATCGTGAACTTGGAAGGGGTCTATAAGGCCGTTGAGTCCAAACCCCCTGCTCCATGCAGGAATGCAAATCAAAGGATTTCTGCCAGATGGTTGTTTAAAGTTCCCTTAAATGCCTCCCTATTGGCGCACTCACCACCTCTCAAGGTATTGGTTTCACTGCCATAGTGCTCTAGCAGGCAGGATAGTTTTCTTGATATTCAACTGATATCTGTCTTCCTGTAACTTGAACCCATTGCTGCATGTCCTGCACTCTGGGTTGATTGAGTACAGATCCTGCCCATCCTCTGTAAGGCTATCTTTCAAGGATTTGAAAAATGCAATCCTCTCTCCTCCCAGTCTTCTTTTTTCAAGGCTAAACTTGATCAGTTCTTTCAGTCTTTGATTCAACTTAAACTCAGAGTGGTAGATCTTGAGAGCTACACCTCCTATTTATTCCAGTGGGGTTTCTGCAAAAGGGCAACCCAGTGGATAATATATTGTAGGTCAGACCCAAACACTGGACCTTTGTAGAAAGCACACAGCAGACTAGTACTTGACATCAGCAGCTCATCTACAAAAAAATATATCCTGCTTTGTTCTTTCTGTATTTCTTTCTGTGCAATTTCTTTTGGTCTAGTAACTCCCAAGTATTTCTCTTTTCTCTTATTGATAGGCAATTTGGAGGCTATGCCAAAGAAATGGATTATGTGAATTATGCAGCCAAGCTGACTTCGGCTTTGGGAAATGAGGAAACTTACCACAAAGACTTCTACTTTTGCAATGGCTATGATCCCCCCATGAAGCCGTATGGGAGACGTAATGAGGTTTGGCTGTTGAAGAAGTGAGCAACCCCAAAAGCCAGATATCTACAACTGTGTTTTTTTTTCTGGGGGCGGGGGTTGATGTGAGAGTCGGAGGAGAAACATCCCCAGAGGCCACAAAAACTGATTTATTTTGTAGATGTTCACTCAACCTATTTTAAATACATTTCTTTTAATCAGAATGTACCTTGTTTGACCTTTCTTTTGTAAAACATGAGTTAAATTTCTTTGATGGCTCATATCAAATCAAATAGTAAAACTAAACTGCTCTTGCCCTAAGCTTAGGCATACAGAGGACACTACCTCAGGCAGCAGATGGTGAGGAGCAGCAACAGTTCCTAACAATTCCCCTCAGTTATAGAATATACTTTAGCTGTGGGTATGTCTGTTATGCCACCACCTCCCCCCCCCCCAAAAAAAACTAACCTGCTGTACTCAGAGATAGCGAAGTACAAGGTCCCTCTCCCAGTCTTGGTACAAGGTTCTGCCCATGGAATGCTGGGAGGAGACACAATGTTATTCTTGGCCTTGTGTATTAAGCCCAGTCCTCATACCTTTGTTTGACAAATATGGTCAAAACACATTGGGTGGACTTCCCAAATCAAGATTTTGGTCAGGCTCCACACCTCTGAAAAAGTTGGGAAGCCTGGCCACCTTGTCACTGGAGAACAAAGTGACCAACATCCAAACCAACCAAGGACATCTTCACTTGGCCCGTTCTCTTTATTCTAAAAGCCAAGTAAAACCAACAACTGTGAACAGGAAAAGCTCTTCATCCTTTCTTTGCATGTCCATGGTGCTCCTTATTTGTGGCCTCACACTTCTCAGATCTCTCCCTAAAGGCTGCCCAAAGGGATAAGCCAGCTGTGCTTACAGAGCAGCAAAGTTGGCATCTGTTAACAGATGGGTATTTCCTGAAGGCTTTGCCAACCTGTTGTAGACACCTGAACCGGGAGAGAATTTCTGTCCATATTCCAAATCATCCCCAGGGGCGATTCTCAAATATTCTGCTTAAAATAGCAGATGATCCACTGACAGTTAACAGACACAAGCTGCCAAAAACAGGTGTTCTTGCACTGGAGCCAGTCTTTACAACCCGTTCCTTACAGCCACTGCATTAAAACAAATGGGAAAAGTAGCTTTGCCAAGAGCCACCCTCACCAGCTGTATTATATAGTTTGTTGTACAAGAGAGAAAAATGGATGACATCCAAAAGGCATTGAGGGGCTATCTCTCTGGGTGTTTCTGGGTGTTCTCTTTTACCTAAAGATGAAAGTTCCCTTTTAATGCGTTAATGGGATTAACTCAATAAACTCTAGGAAAGACAAGGAAGTTGCACTTGAGTTGCAGCCTCTTAATTTTGTTTTCACCACGTGTTAGTTAAGAGGGGAGATTGCACAGCCTTCCACAAAAACAAAGTGAGGGGAAAATCCTTGAAAACTTGATACTGAGAATAGAAAATCAAGTTACAAATGTCTTGTGATACAGCAGATAGAAATGGCAAAGCCCCAAAGTGGGCCACATCTGTGACTCCAATCATCCCTTATTTCAGTGGTTCTTAACCTGTGGGTCCCCAGATGCTCCTGGACTGCAACTCCCAGAATCCCCCACCACTAGCTGAGCTGGCCAGGATTTCTGGGACCCACAGGTTGAGAACTACTGCCTTATTTCATTCCTTCACAACATGCACATCCTCCTAAGTGACAACTGGAAATGGGAGAGTTACACTTCTGCTTTCCACCAAATATGTTGTTGCATTGAAACAAGAAATGCATGGAATGCATACCTTGTTTTCAGGAGAACCGTGATTTGCTGGAGATACCCAGTGTAGTGTAGTGCAGTGTTCCCCAACCCCCGGGCCGCGGACCGGTGCCGGTCCATGGATCAATCCGCACCGGGCCGCCGGGCCGCCCGAGGAAATCTTCCGGCTGCCATTTTACTCCTCTCAAGGCAAAGGCGCCCAGAGAGAGACTCCGACTCCCAGGCTGCCCCGCGCCCGGGAGCTTGAAGGCTTTGGTGGAGGATTGTTATTGTGGCGGCCCGGCCTTCCCCCTCCCCCTCCCCATCGCTTCCCCCCAAAGACTCCTCTTAGTGTTTAAAGATGGCGGCTGCAGCCGCCGCAACCGCTGCTGCTGCTGCTCCTCTGGCGGCGGCGGCGGCGGGAGGAGGAGGAGGAGGAGGAGGAACCGGATCAGGAGCAGGAGGAGGAGGAGGAGGCTCTTCGTGGACATTGGTGCCATGAGGGCGCTTCCCAGGGCGGCCGGGCGGGTGCCGCACGCGGGGCGCCGGGGCCGGGAGCCACGTGCAGGTCTCGCTGCTGGCGCTGCGCTTGCTCCTGCTCCTGCTGCTGCCGCTGCCGTGGGCCTCCTCCTCCGCCGGGGAAAGCGAGCGGGCCTCGGCGGCGGCGGCCACAGCAGCGGAGGACGTCGCGGAGAGGCCTTGGGACATGTCTGTGGCTCGGCTGGCGGTCGTGAGGAGGGGGTGAGGTTTTTGTTTTCCTCCGGGGCGGTTGGCGGGCGGGCGGGCGGGCAGGCGGGGGAGGGATGAGGGAAGCCGGGCCGGAGCCCTCGCCAGGCCCTGCTGGAGGAGAGGAGAGGAGAGGAGAGGTTGGGGTGGGGGGCCGGGAGCCGGAACATTGCTGCCGCCGCCGCCGCTGCTCTGTTGGGAGAGGGAGAAGGAAGGAAGGAGCGGCTGCTCTCGTCCTTTGCCCCCACAGAGAGAGAGAGAGAGAGAGAGAGAGAGAGAGAGAGGCTCCCCGAGCCCCCCCCCGAATTGGAATGTGTGTGTGCTGGCCGGCCGGCTGGCCGGCGTAAAGACGTCACCTTTCCACCGGCCTCCCTCCCTTCTTCCCTCCCCCTCGCCTGCCCGAAGGCTGCAGCCGGAGGTGAGGCGTTGCGGTGGCGGCTCCGGCCCAAGGGCGCCACCGGGATCGTTGAGCCGCTGGTGGTGCTGCTGCTGATGGCGGTGCAGAGGCGCCCCATCGAGGCGGGTGGTGGTGGCGGCTGCGGGGCGCCTTCGCCGCTGGCCGTGGAGCCGCGGTTGAACTTGGGCAGCGGCTGCGGCTGCTGACAGGAGGAGGAGGCGGGGGCCCGCCTGCCCAGGAGCCCCAGGTTCCTCCCCACCCTGCCCTTATGTGTGTGGGGGGGAGTGGCACGCCCGCCGCCCCCAGCCGGTGAGTGCCGCCGCCGCCGCCGCCGCTCTCGTGGCTTCCTTCGCAAGGCACACGCGCCAAGCCTTCCTCCTTGCACCCTTGCCTCCTCCTCCTCCTTCCCTCCCATCCTTTGCTTTCACACACACACCCTCTTTTGCCTCCCGCCCGAGCATTCCTTTATCTCCCCCTTCCCCACCCCCACCCCCAGCTTCGGGCCACGGAAAAATTATCAAAAATTTACCGGTCCGCGGGGATAAAAAGGTTGGGGAGCACTGGTGTAGTGGATAGAGTGGCAGACTAGGACTCAGGATTTGTGGGTTCAAATCCCGCTCAGCCATGGAACTTGTAAAACTACTTCTTTTAATATATTATGTACCTTGAGAACCCTGTTACTGTTGCTGTAAGTCAGTTTCAACTTGATGGCACATAATATCAAAATGTTTTGGTCTCTTTTCAGACAACTGATTAGCCTCTATAACAAGATTCATCCTCCCCCATCTGAGTTATTTTAGTGCAGAAGTGATATTTCTGTTCAGTGCTGCATCACAAAACTGCTAAATTCAGTGATGCGCTGCTAACCCCAAGGGCAGTGTTGGCTGAGGCCAGAATAACACCCAGGAGGTTTCATGGCCTCCACTCCGCCATAGGCACTCTTCAGTGTAAGTGTCCATAACATCAGCAGAAGCGCCATCTGCCCTGCACAGCACATGGAACAGCTGGTCTTGCTGATGAAAAAATCACTCATGTCCTAGGAATTATATTTATTTGTCAATTCACAACCCGTTGCCCTACAATTCTTTTAGAAATTGGTTACAGTTAAAGTGAAACTATATACTGTAACTGGAAAAGTTGCAGTCAGGTAGAATAAAATGCCAAAACTGGGTCTGATTACTAACCAGGATCCAGAAATAAAACAGTGTCTCATCGTAGAAAGCCTGACTAAAATGAAAAGTCCTGAAAACCGTTTTTTTGTGAAATTAGTGTCCAGATCTTAGGCACAAAACACAGCATCTGATTCCAAAGTCTGCATGAAGAACAGAAAAGAAACTGGCTTTGTTCACCAGCATGAGAAAGAGAAGGATGTTTTCATTGCCTCATGTCAAAGATCAGAAAAGGCAGTTCCTCGCATCCTACCAATGGCGAGTAGTAAGAAACAGCAGAATAGGAAGCCGGTCCATCTGTGCTGGAGGTGAGCTTTGGGAGGCCCAGGCAATGTTTTTTGGACCCTATGATTCTCTAGGGGGTTGCTCTGATTGTCAAAGATGTTGGTTAAAAAAAAAAGCAAAACATGAAAGCTGAAGGTCATTTAGCTTTTCATCTCCCCAATGTTTTCATCCTCACCCTCTGCCTTTTCTTCTCACTTGTCTCTTTTGACTTATCCTACTGTATTTCTTCATCCCCAACCAAGACAAGTTGGGAGTGTAAAGTAAGGAATACATGGCCCTCCAGATGTTGTTGAGTCACAACTGTCCACCATGGGAGCCAAAGCCTAGAACTGGCCAGAGCTTTCGATTAGTGGCTTTGTGTGGGGAAGCCACTAATCGCTCGCCCACGAGGGAGGGGCTATTAGCAGCTTCCCAATTCAATTAGATTTTCTCCTAGGGGACCCCATTTGGAGTTTAATAACTTAGTCCTCTGAACCCAAACCTCTTCAAATTTGTGGGGGCTTACAGGGAAGAGCTTGAGGAAGCTTCCTTGGGATTTTGGTGCCTCTTGGACCCGGGGGAGCCATTATATAGCATTTCTTTTCATTTCATTCTAAAAGCCAGTTAAAATTTTATTAGTAATGAAACTGAAACTACTAAAGAAACAAAACAAAACACTATATTTTCATTTTGTGCCCATCTCTAGTTTGTATATTATAGATCATAAAATTAATGCTATACCATCAAGCCTTTATTGAGGTGAAGCTCCCCTGTGAGGTGAGACCTGAGCCAAAATGACCTGTTGGCCCCTACCCTGCCCTAGACAGAGATGGGAATGTGGGGGAAACTGGATTTCAATTTTTCTAATCCTCTACCAGGGAATATGGGGGCTTGTGGAGGTAGGCATTGCAGCATACCAATGTATGGAAGGCCACACACTCCCCACTTCTTGTTCTAGGTTTGTTTCTATCTTGAGGGTGGAAAGAAGGCAGATCTCTTGCTCCATTAAATATACTTGCTTGGACTCTGAAGTTCCGAGATTTTTTGAGCCCCTCACTATCTGGACGACACAAGGATTTCTTGAGTATGATCAGAGACACACAGAGAGGCACCATAGCAAAAGGTTCCTTCAGCAAGGCAGGGTTATTTTTCCTTTCTTGAATCATCCTGATGGGTGAAGCTTAGCTCTATGATACTTTCCTGTTATTTCTGATGTCAAAGGCAGTCGGAAACGAGCAATTATTTTGAAATTCTTTCCCTTATAATTGTGGGGTTGTGACTGTACTATGGCTATTAAATTATTGAATAGCAAAGCTGTGAGGAGAGATAAAAGGAAGTATGGGAGACAAGCAGCAGTGGTATCGAAGATGTCTTTTCCTGTCACTTAATATATCTCTCTTCCACCATCTGTGTGTGCGCACGCGCGTGCATGTGCAGTATGTGTGTGTTGGTAAATATTTTCTGTGTGACTGACTCTTCGTGACCCCGTGTCCATGGAGTTTTCTTGTCAGGAATACTGGAGTGGTTTGCCAGTTCCTACTCCAGGCACCCACAGCACCTGGTATTCCTTGGAGGTCTCCCATCCAAGTACTAACCAGGGCCGACCCTGCTTAGCTGCTTAGCTTCCGAAATCAGGCAAGATCAGATGTGCTTAGGGCATCTAGGCAGCTTGGTAAATGTTCTAGCTCTATCCTAAAGATTACCAAAAAAGGGGAGCAATTTCTGCCTCATTCTTCCACTTTTGGGAGGATATCTGTGGGTGTGGGTCTTGGTGAATCTTGTGGTTTGAAGTGATATAGGAAGTGACATGGGAGATTGGATATGGAGACCAAATAAATGTCACACAAGAGAAGGAAAAGTGATCAGAAGCATCAGTCAAGCCAGTTCCAGCAGTGTTCTAGAGACATGAATCAGGCAGACCTGTAGGGTTGAGCAATCATAATTTGAGCCTGTTGATAACCTCCCAGTGACCCGCCACCGAACAAAGCAAGCAAATCTGCAAATGACACTTGCTTGCCAGGGTGACATTCCCACTTCGTTTAAGCATGCTGTAAAAGGTAGCAGAAACTTTGCTACTGCTAGCCATCAACACCCATTCAAATGGCACATACACTTGCAGCACCTAAACTTTAATGTTGTTCTTGGGCAATAATTTTTGACAACTAAACTATTAGTTTGTTCCACAAAATTATACTTATGACAGAAGCAGTTACACCCTACAAATATGAAAAGGATGGGTTTTTTAAAAATGGGTGCTTAATCATAGTTCATCAAACACATTTTTAGATAGAAAATTGCATAGCTGTTCACATCTGACAAGCCTTGGCAAAAGATGCTGGGTGTTTTCCATTTGGCTAGAATTCAGTCTCCTATCTGGATATTTAAAATATATCTCTTAAATTATTTGAGAAAGGAGGTTGCTCTTATGAAATGATCCAGTGCTTTGGTGCAACATTTTCTTCCAGACAAGCCCATTGGTATCACCTTGTTCTCTATCTCTTTCTCCCATTCCAGGAGAGAGCAAGATTTTCAAACCAAACCATTTTGTTCAGACTTAATTTTTAAAAATATTTTTTATTTTCTACATAAAACAAATTGAAATACATCTATTGCTTATCAGATGCTATGCTACATGGGTCCGATCAAAATTATTTTAACATAATTTCAGCCCTACCTGCTTCATTTCCAACCTTTAGGAGAAAAGATTTGCTTTTAATTTTCATCAATATACTATTAATCAATATATACGTTCATCTATCTATCTATCTATCTATCTATCTATCTATCTATCTATCTATCTATCTATCTATCTATCTATCTATCTATCTATCTATCTATCTGTTCATCTTTCTAGTTTATTATTCCACCTATTTCTATTTTAATTCAGTATAGAAGATAGAAGAGACAAAGAGGCAATAATGAGAAAGTTTAGTAGCATACTCAGTCCCTATATACTTATTTGATTTGCTAAACATATCTAAATACATTCTAATTATTTTACTATACAGTGAATAATCAGTAAGACATATTAATCCATCCTTCTAAGACAGGCATGTCCAAAGTCAGGCCCGGGGGCCAAATGTGGCCCATTTACAAATTTCAAGTAGCCCACAGCCTCTTCTCCCCACTGGCTCAGCCTGTCATGCATCCCCATCAGCTGGCCCCTCCCATTACCAGATGGAGATGTCAGCTTGCAGTTTTACAGTTTGCCTGCCCTCCCTGCCTCCATCTGTCCCCCCAGGCACCTGCACAACCTACCTGCCCCTGGCTCAGTATCCTCCCCACCTCCTTGCATGTCCTAGAGGCTTGTCCAAAGTCCAGCCCAGGGGCCAAATGCGGCTGAATGGTCGCCCCCACACACACATTTTCACCTCACCAAATCTGGCCCTCCTTGTAAAAAGTTTGGACACCCCTGCTCTAAGATTTACATAATTGAAAGATTCTTTTGTAACTAAGTTGCAGCTACTTTACGGGCTACTATAGGAGGTGTACAGCTTGGTTTATAATGGTTCAGACTTAATTATTGTTCTGGGCAAGACCAAGCATAATTTGGGGATTGCTGCAAGGTCTAACCAACCAGTGCACCAAACAGCCAGATGAGAAGGTAGATGGCTACTATGACTATCACAAGACCCTAGGTACTCCTGAGTTTTATTTGACATGGACATGTTTATGTCTGGATAAAAAAAAGTGAGGATACATCACAAATGGATTGCACCTTCTATGTACACAACATTGCTGCAAGAGCTAATTGCAGTGATCAGGTTGCACTGTTGCAACAAGACATAGCACAAATGGGGACCCTTGATATACTGGACTTCAACTCCCAAGATTCGTTACCATTGGCCATGCTGGCTAGGACTGATGGGAATTTCAGTTCAACAACATCTGGAAGGGCACACTTCCTGATCAGGTAGGCATGCATTCACTCAGAGGAGTGAAGAAATGTTTTTATCGTAAGAGCTACATTATCCTGGTGGGAATATGTGTACACAAAAGGATTTGGTTGACTGCATGTACCAATAAACAGAAATTTGGACCCAATGGCTTTAATTGTTGGCCTTGAGCATACTCTGATTTAGGGTAGAAGACCCTCTTCTTTTCAAGAGAGCTTCACAGGTTGCCATTGGAGTCCTCTTCCACTCCTCCTTGATGACATCACAGAGCTGGTAGATGTTAGAGACCTTGCACACCTCCTCCTTCCATTTCAGGATGCTCCACAGATGCTCAGTAAGGTTTAGGTCTGGAGACATGCTTGGCCAGTCCATCACCTTTACCCTCAGCTTCTTCAGCAAGGCAGTGGTTGTTTTGGAGGTGTGTTTGGGTGGTTATCATGTTGGAATACTGCTCCTTTTTTCCCTTTTATTGTTTTGTTTGTTTGTTTGTTTTGCACATCCCATCTGTACATCATAAACTTCCAGAAAGCTTCTGACAACATGCCAGGGCATGGAAAGTGTGCTACCGTAAAACACTGAATGTGCAGAAAGAGTTCAGACAGAGGTTTGTTTCACACATATACTGTATTACAAAAGCATTGGACATACTGCTCTGGCGAAAAGTGCTCTGCTTTTGCAGTAAAGGCACTCCAAAAGAATGTAGGAAGTTTAGCTTCTACCTGTATTTGACTTTTCTATGTGGCTGTTAAAATGTATTGATTTTTATCATGCATCAAAGGACATAAGCTTCCTTGCCATGTTGGCAACCAACACAGTCCTATTATTCAGGCAGAAAATGTCGCTTGCTACTGACTGAACAGTTTCCCCCCATTCATCCAAAGACTACAATTTAATTATAAAATCTCTTAACAATGGAGCTCTGTAGAGCTCTTTTAAGGTGGTTAATTAGCACCTTCCATTCATTTTCCTTAGCAGAGCAGTAAATTTCTCCATTGTGCAAACACCTGTTTTACATGCATCTGAACATCTGGTAAATACATAGTTCAAAGCACAGAAATGATACTGGCTACTACTAATTTGCCAGATATATGTAAAAAGATAGATAATTAGCTCCTGAGCAGTACACATTCTTTAATCTTTGTTATTATTTATTTAAAATATTTTTACCGAGCGTTTCCCCTTAAAAGGACCCAAGGTGGCTTACATAATTAAAAAAACCACATTAAAGCTAACAACAGTGAGTATACAAATACTTAAAAGGATCAAACAGGTACCACACCAACACCAACATGCATTCAAAGCAGTAAAAACAATCCACAATTCCCCACACTTGTGAAGGATTGTAGCTTCTGTTGAGAATGGCTGCACTAGAGGCTTGGGCCAACGCAACAAAATCTATTTCTACAGGGATAAATCTAAGGCACTGCACTTAGCTGGGAAAAATAAGATGTAGAAATATAATACATCATATAACTAACAAAAGTCCATGCAAAAATATTCAGCAGTCCTAATAGACCACAAGTTGCACATAAGTCTACAGCATGGTAGATTAAAGGGGGGGGTGATAAACTAATATAATGCTAAGTTACATCAACAGAAGTATAGTGACCAGATCATGGAAGTTATGGTGGATTGGTGATATTTAGTTGGCTCTGGTGAGATCTTGAAGAAAGTTTTGTCCAGTTCAAGCCACCACAGTTTTAAAATAAATATTGATACATAGAATCATAGAGTTGGAAGAGACCTCAAGGGCCATCCAGTCTAACTCCCTGCCATGCAGGAGGCCCCATCAAAGTACCCCTGGCAGATGGCCATCCAGCCTCTGCTTAAAAACCTCCAAAGAAGGAGAAACCTCCACCCTCATGGCAGCATATTCCACTGCTGAACAACTCTGTCATGAAGTTCTTCACAATGTTTAAAATGAATCTCTTTTAGACATGGGCACGGACCGGCGAAATTCTCGTTTCCGTATTCGGTTCTCGTTATCGTTATGTAACAGGTAACGGTAACGAGAATTACTCCGCTCCAGCTCGAACCCAACCTGAAAAAGAAAAATTGGGTCTGATTTTTCGTTGTCGTTCATGGCATCGCGGCGATTGCGCGATGACAAGCAGCACAGAAAAAACGTTTAAAAAAACCCCGATTCCCAGCCAAAAAAGCAGGCGAAAATATGCCTGCCTCAGTGAGGGCACCTACCAGAGAGGGGTGGTTTCTGGGGGATCCCCGGCCTTCCCCCCATCTCCTGTCCTGGGCTGCTGGTACCAGGCTGGGGGGACCATCCTCGTCCTCTCCATTTGCCATGCAGTGGGGGGGATCCAAAATGGCAACCGCAATATTTATTTTTAAATCGTGGTCCAAAAACACACCAAAGCACCACAGAAACATTTGAAAATTAGGTATTTTAAATGCCTGATTTTTTAATAGTAGCAGCAGTGGTTTTTCTTGCAATAAAACGTCTCCATTGATTTTATTTTATTTTATTTTATTTTTATTTTTTTACACCTGTGCAATGATGGGCTGGCCATGGGATGGGACCATGCAAATTTTTGGACCCATTCCACCAATTGCATGGCCAGGTTTTGACTGAGATTTCTGGATGTGCCAGAGGGCATAAAAGCCCACTAACCCTAACCCTAACCCTAACCCTAACCCATACGCCAGTACACTGTCCTTCTTAGTGGGTCAGAGGCACCCAGAGGTGCAGCCCACTAACCCACCCTAACCTTAACCGTAACCCTAAGCCTAGCCCTTACCCTAACCCCAACCCTAACCCAGATCCGTACGCAAGTACACTTCCCTTCTTAGTGGGTCACAGAGGCACGCAGTGAGGTGCCTCCAAGCCAGAGCCCACTACCCCTACCCCTAACCTGTATGCCAGTACGCCAGTATGCTTTCCTTCTTAGTCAGAGGCACCCGGAGAGGTGCCTCTGCCACTTACCCCCCAAGCCTAACATAATGTAATGTATGGTACGCGGCGGCTACGCGAAATGCTTCCCTTCCCTTCCCTTCCCTTCCCTTCCCTTCTTAGTGGGTCAGACATCAGAGGCACCCAGAGAGGTGCCTCTAAGAGCCCACTTACCCCAACACCAACACCAACCCCAACACAAATGACAAACGACAAACGGAAACGACAAATTTTTGAAAATTATCGCGACAAATGGAAACGACCCGAAACGGACCCGTCCCGACAAACGACAACTCGAAACGTCATTTTTCCTGGTCGTGCCCATCTCTAATCTCTTTTCTTGTACAGTAGTTTGAAACCATTGCTCCGAATCCTAGTCTCTGAAGCCATGGAAAACAAACCAGCGCCCTCTTTGATATGATATCCTTTCAAACATTTAAACATGGCTATCATATCCCTTCTCAAGCTTATTTTTGACCAGAGCAGAATAGAGAGGCACTATCACCTCCCTTGCTCTAGAAACTATGCTTCTGTTGATGCAACCAAGAATTGCATTGGCTTTCTTGGCTGCAGCATCACACTGCTGACTCATGTTCAATTTGTGGTCCACTCAGACTCCCAGGTCCCTTTCACAGGTACTACCTGTATTCTCCAGCCAGATGTCTCCCATCCTATATCTATGCAATTCATTTTTACGCCTACCTGTAATTGCAGAACCCTACATTTCTCTCTTTTGTAACTCATTCCATTAGCTTTGGCCCAGCACTCTAATCTGTCAAGGTTATTTTGGATTCTTATCCTCTCCTTAAATTCATTTAGGGTTTTCAGGTGTTCCCATAGTACCTTCCTACCTACTACCCAAGTGAACTCTTTTTTTCCCTTTTCTGAAGAAAACGGAAGCAAAGAAGGTGTTGAGTAGTTCTGCCTTTTCCGTGTCCCCTCTCAGTAACTGGCTATCATCACCATGAGGAGACCCTATCATTTCCTTATTTTTCCTTTTGCTGAAGACACAGCTGGCAAGTATAAGTTCATTCAGTGATTTAGCTTTACTTACCATCCCCCTGCATATACTGGCTATTTGCTTATATTCCTCTTTGGTGCATTCCCCATTTTTCCATTTCCTGTACATGGTTTTTAAATATATATTTAGCTGACTTGACAGTTCTTTAGTCCACCATTGCAGTTTCCTTAGACATCTCCCATTTTTTCTTCTTGTTGGAACCATTTTGGATTGTGCCTTTAATATCTCACTTTTAAGGAATTCCCATCCATCTTGGACTCCCTTCTCTTTCCGTATCTCAGTCCGTGGAATTACAGCCAATAATTCCCTAAGTTTACAAAAACTGGCTTTCTTAAAGTCCAGGATGCTTGTCTGGCTATACTTAGCTTCCCCTTCCCACTGTATAACAAATTCCAAAAGAGCATGGTCATTTCTACCTAAAGATCCCACCACTTCGACCCCATTTACAAGGTCCTCCCTATTGGTTAAAATCAGATCTAAAATAGCTGTTCCTCTTATTGCTTCCTTTACCTTCTGGGCCATGAAATTGTCTGCAAGGCCATTAAGGAATTTATTGGACCTTGCATTCTTAGCTCATTTAGACTGCCAACACATGTATCAGGATAGTTAAAATCTCCCATCAGTACTACAGCCCTCCCTCTTGACTGTGTGACCATCTGCTCACAGAAGGCATCATCCAACTCCTCTGGCTGGTTTGGGGGGTCTGTAATATACCCCTCCACTAACATCCCTCCCATTTTTCTCCCCCTTAATTCTCACCCAAATACTCTCAACCTGACTTCCCAGTTGTGTATCCTGGATTTCTTTAGCAGCATAAATGTCTTTAATATATAAGGCTCCTCCTCCTCCCTTTTTTTACTAGGCCTGTTCCTCTGAAAGAGGCTATACCTTCTAATAACTACATTCCAATCATAAGTCTCATCCCACCATGTTTCAGTAATGCCAATTATATCATATTTATTTTGCTGTAGTAGGAGTTCCATCTCCTCCTGTTTGTTTCCCATGCTCTGCACATTGCTGTAGAGACATTTAAGGCTGTGTGTCCTTTTTACAAGCCCTTTGCTTAACCTATTTTTCCTCACAATGTTGGACTGTAATACTCCTCCTGTTCCTACTGCATCATTTGGGCTATTCCCCACCACCCCTTCTGGATTCCTTCCCTTAAGAAGTTTTTCTCCCTCCCCCTGAGAACTCAATTCAAAACTCTCCTTACCAAATTTTCAATCCTCTTGGCAAAATTATTCCTACCATTAGTGGTGAGGTGCACCCCATCCTCGCCCCATAGCCCATCTGAATGAAATATCAAACCATGGTCCAAGAAGCCAAATTATTCCTGCCAGCACCATCTGCATAGCCAGTTGTTCACTTCTGCTATTATTCTTTCCCTTCAAGGGCCACATCCTTCTACAGGAAGGAGAGATGAAATTATCACCTGTCCACCCAGGTCCTTCAGCTTCCTACCCATCTCTTCATATGCCTTTGAGGAATCCTGAAAGCCATGCTTTGCTGTATTATTAGTTCCTACACGGACCAAAAGAAAGCGGTTAGAATCAGTGGGCTTGATGAGTCTTGTCAGTCTCTCTGTTACATCCCAAGCCTTGGCTCCAGGTAGACAACAGACTTCATGGTTCATTTTGTCAGACTTGCAGGTTCAGTTCCACTAAGCAAGGAGTCCCCAACCACCACCACTTGCCACCTTTGAGGCTTGGAAGGGGCCCCCTGCTGTAATGGAGGATCCTGAGTCCTCTGTGCAAGGTATTCAGGCTGACCTCGCTGCTCCTGCTGCTGTTCTGTTTCCTGGGGAATAAGGGAGAGAGGTGAAAACTATTGTGAAGCTGCAAGCTCTCTGTCTGGTTGTGAGTTTTTTGTTTGTTTTTTGTTTGTTTGTTTGTTTGTTTTTGTATTTCTCACAGTGACCGTCCTCCAAGCGTCCGTCTCCTGTATTTGCGAAATGCCCTCATCCTGAGTGATATTGTCCCTGTCTCCTGTGTCAATGAGGGTCCTCTCTGCTTCCTCCCAAAAATCTTCTTGCTCCCTAATGGTGTGAAAATTAGACACACAAGCATCGAGCTGCTGGACTTTGACCTCTAAGAGGACCACTAAGTTGCACTTGGAGAATTTGTACCCCGGCACCTGAGTTGGGAAGAAAACAAACATGCCACAGATATTACATGAAACTACAGCAGCCCCCTCACTCTCCATCTTGACTAATCAGTGAGTGAATTCAAGAACGAAGAAGAAAATAATCAAAAAATCTGTTCCTTCCCTCTTAGTGTGGCCACAGGAAGTTGTCAGAAACTCGCCGTATGCACACTCTATTGTTCTCCAAACACTCCTCTCCTTCTGCTGCCACTAAAAGGAAAGAACTTGGAAACTGCTGGTAGCAGTTATTTAAAGCAAAAACTCCACCCCCTCAAGCAGTGTAGCCACAGGAAGTTGTCAGAAGCTCCACCCCCTCAGCTGGGTACTCGCGGTGTGCTCATTCTATTGTTCTCCAAACACTCCTCTCTTTCTGCTGCCTCTGAAAGGCATGGAAATGTGTTCAGAAAGGTGCCAGAAACAAAAGCTTGGAAACTAATTTCTGTGAAGAGTAACTGTGATACCTGGGTAGGTTAACTTTTAAGAAAATAGAATTTATAGGGGATGTGATAATCGACTTTAAGCAGCTGTCCTATAACACATGTCACAGCCCCCTCTACTGTATTGCCAAGTAATGTGTTCTTCTCTTCAGCACTGAATTTGCCAGCCATTTTTCTTTGGGTGTTTCTGTACCACAAACATTTGATGGCCATGGTTTCCCACAAAGAAACCCAGGAATAGAATCATTGGTGTTAACACTACATCAAAACTAGAGCTCAAATAAACACAGTCAAGAACAACCCTTGTTGAGGAACAATACTCCTGGCTTATGCAAAAGTAAACCCTATCCAGTATAGTATAGCGGACAGAGTGACTGACTAGGACTCGGGAGACCTGGGTTCAAATCCCCACTCATCCACTGAAATTTGCTGAAAGCGACAATGGTGAAAAAACTCCTTTAATATCTTGCTTATACATGCTCAAGAGTCTACTACCATTACATCACAAAATATCTCTTCCATGGGTATATTTTTGACCCTCACCACTCAAGGAAGGGAAAATTCCTGCCCTTGCTGTCCTACAAATCAGAAGAAAGGGTGGAGCTCTTTTCCTCTGTGGTGGATTTTCTGCAATAGGACAAAGGACAGAAGAAACAGTAAGAAAACACAAGAGGTTTTGAAACAGAAGATGATGCTATCGGGACTTCCTATAAAAATTCTATGAACAAGTCAGGAGGGAGTGAACAATAAACATCCTGTCTGGAAGCAACCCAGGAAACATACCTCATAATGGAGGGAAAGTAGTGATCCACACTAAGAGCAATGTTGCTTATTTTATTCATAAATTACTGTCTTGAGCCAAGCTTGTTGGTCACATCAGATTAATCTGGGTACTGAATATCTAATCAGGTCTGCTCAAAAGGCTCACTTCGAATTTAGGGAATGGGCAATAAAATTGAAAGTGAAATTAGGCATATATAAACATAAAGCATTGTTCATTGTGGCAAACGCCCTCCCCTGAAAGCAAGCAAAATGCCATCTTCATGCACAAACTGAAGGGAGAAGAATAGTTCATGGCTGCACTAGGAAGAGATCCTAAATGTGTTGCTCAGTGAAACATCACTGAATTGTCATGGAAAAGGCAAATTTTGTTCCCATACATAATTAAGAAATAGATGGAAGCATTTCAATTCACCCATTATGAAAAGGCTATTACAGGGATGGAAAAGTGCAGAAAAGAATAATGAGCAAAATTAAAGGAGGTGAAACATTTTCATTACCTGGGAAAGGGAACCTTTTTTAAGTTTAGAAGGAAAGACACATACACACACAAAAGCACATAGCAAATTTTTGTAAAACTTGGCATGCTGTGGAGAAAGTGAGCAGATAGAAGCTTTTGTCCCTCTCTTGTAATGCTCAAAATTGAGGTCACCAAGTGTCTAAATTGATTGCTGGTAGGGGCACAGCAAATAACAGCGAGTGTTTCTTCTAACAATTCACGTTTACCTGGTGGGATTTAATGCCAGGTGGTAAGGTGACAGGCAGTAACTTAAATGGCTATAAAGAGAAATAGATTCCTGGGGGATGGGTCCATCAATGACGACCATCAACCATGATAGCTAAATGGTGCTTGAGTGTTACATAGCCTCTGAAAACTTCTGAAAAACAACACTACCAATCAACAAGCCACAACAACCACCCCATCTTTTCTTTTCTAAAAGAATTCAACTGAAAGGAAAGAAGGAAGAAGGGAGGGGAAAATACAGGAGGACCTGCCTGTGTACCACTTTATTTGATATTAAGCCTTACGGTTTATCGTCTCTTGGTTTTATTTATATCCCTGTTACTGCTGGGTTATCTTTTATCATACTGAAATATATATAAAATAAAGAAAGAAAGAAACCACCAAATTTCTAAGAGTAAGATAGGACAATTGCCCCCTGAAAGCTTTCATCTGGATGCATCCTAGGCTCCGTTTGTTTTCTAGTGTAGATTTTCCAACTGCAGATAGTTCTCTTGACATTAAGAAAATGGCTTCAAAGGAACATCTTGTTTTCTTGCTCTTATTCTATATATTGTAATACTTTTTTGACATTCACAATCACCCCTGAAGGCTTTTGGAGGTCTTTCCAGGTTTACCATATGCTTGCATTGTTATTATTTCCCATTCCAGTTACCGATCTATAATATGTGTTACTTTACTCTATTTTACAGCTGAATATCAATCCATTTTAACTGCACAGTATTTTTCTCCAGCTGCACATTTTGTATCTGCATGTGTTCTGTTAAGTAAACACTGCTGGAAAATGGACAGCGGAGAGAAACAGTGCCTTCCTCCCCAGCTTGTGAGCATTTTAGAAACATCTGATTTTCCTCTGCTAAGAACAGAAGATTTGACTAAATGGGCTCTTGAGTTGACCCTTGGAGGAAATGGAAATTAATGACCAAGTTTAAACCAGCTAACAATCTGTGTCCTTTGTTACATAGTTTAAAAATAAGCTTGTCATCCATAACATTTGCACCCCCGATGGAATCTGGAATCTGTGAACCATACTACTACTACTACTACTACTACTACTACTACTACTACTACTACTACTACTACTACTACTACTACTACTACTACTTGTTAACATAATATTTTTTTATGTTAATGTACTCAAAAATGGGGATCACAGCCATGTATCGGCATGGAAATTGCAGGGTAGCTGCTTTAGAGTCTTCTCTGTAAGCCCCCCAAATTTGGAGAGGTTTGGGGTTCAGGGGACAGAGTTATTAAATTCCACAGGGGATCCCCAGGAGAAAATCATTTGTAATTAAGGGAACCACTTGAGGAAGCTTCCCCCATGGGGAGGGGCTGTTAGCAGCTTCCCAACTCAATTAGAAATGATTTTCTCCTAAAGGGACCCCTTTTGAAGTTTAATAACTCAGTCCCCTGAATGCCAAGCCTCTCCAAATTTGGGGGAGGGGGTTTATGAAGAAGAAGAGTCCAAAGAAGCTACCCTGCAAGTTTTGGTGCTTCTAGGACCCAGGGAAGCCATTAACAAATCATTTCATTTCATTTTGTTCCAAAATTCTTTAAAAATGTCTAATAAAATAATTATTAGACATGGGCACGACCAGAAAAAATGACGTTTCGAGTTTTTGCTTGTTGGAACGGGTCCATTTCAGGTCGTTTCTGTTTGTCGCGAAATTTTTCAAAAATTTGTCGTTTCCGTTTGTCGTTTGTTGTTTCCACCGCGATTTAGAGCTATTTGACTTCCCAGAGCATAGGGGCGTCCCGCAATCAGGGCCGGCGCTAGGTGTTTTGCGCCCTAGGCAGCGGGCGGGGCGGGCGGCGGGCGGGCGGGGGCCACGGGCAGGTGGGGGCGGGCGGCGGCGCTGGCCGGGGGGTGGTGGCAGGGCAGACGGGGCGGGCAGTTAGGCACTTAGGATAGAGGTTCTGTTCTTGGCCTTCACCCCAAATGTGTGTGTGTGCAAGCAAATTGAAGTTGGGAAAATAGAAAATAAATGGTAGTATATAATATATTTTTAAAATAAATCCATACCTCCCACTCCCAGTCAAACCTCCCCCTTTATCCAATATTAGAAAAAAAATCCTCACAAACTGCCAGAGAAGAAATAAAGAATAAACTGCTATTCCCTTCAGCAGACAAAGCTGCAAGGAATCAAAGAAATTATTTTCTAAATTCAATTCCCTCCCTGCCTGCCTAACTTAAATCCTAAAGCCTCCAGCCTCCCTCCTCAATCTCGATCGGATCACACCAGCACCAGCAGCCAGCCCTCCTCCCTCAACCACATCCATATACCCAACTGCGATTTCTGGAAGGTGCCTCGGCTTTTTATGCCCTCCGAGACATCCAGAAGTGTCAATCAAAAACCTGGCGATGCCATTGGTGGAATGGTTCAAAAAAATTGCATGGTCCCATCCCATGCCCAGCCCAAATGGGCAGGTCTAAAAAAATAAAAAATAAAATAAAATAAAATAAAATCAATACGATGTTTTATTGCTATAAAAAACCCACTGCTGCTACTATTAAAATTCAGGCATTTAAAATAAATAAATTTCACATGTTTCTGTGGTGATTTGGTGTGTTTTTTGACCACTATTTCAAAAGAAAAATTGCGGTCACCATTTTGGATCCCCCCCACCGCATGGCATGGTGAGACGACAAGGATGACTCCCCTCCCCAGCCTGGTGCAAGCATCCCAGGACAGGAGAAGGGGGGGGGAAGGCTGGGGACCCCCCAGAAACCACCCCTCTGGTAGGTGGCAAAGCCTCAGGCAGGCATATTTTCACCTGCTTTTTTGGCCGGCAGTCGGGTTTTTTAAAAAAACTTTTAAAAACTTTTTCTGTGCTTCGCATTGCGCGATCGCCGCAATGCCACAAACGGAAACAAAAACCCAATCAAATTTTTCTTTTTTCGGTTTTGAGTTCGAGTTCTGACGGTTTAATTATCGTTACCATTTCCATTACGTAACGGAAACAATAACCGAAAACAGAAATGACAATTTCACCGGTCGTGCCCATGTCTAATAATTATTATATTATTTTATTATTTATAAAAATTCATTAGTAGTGAAATGAAACAAAACTACTAAAGAAACAAAACAAAACAAAACACTATCTTTTTTTTTCATGCCCATCTCTAAATAGCATGTATATCATGAGGTCACTAGGAAAAGGAGCAATCCAGTCAACTGCCATCCTGGACCAAAGCATAAGACCCACGTGGTCATACACACTATCTCAGTTAGTTTGACCCATAGAAAGTGATGCTAATTCAGTAAAAGTGATGCTAATTCACAGTGTTGATGATTATCATTATCATTGCTCTATATAAATCACTCTTGCTGTCCTGAAAGTGAATGCAAAGATGAAACCTGTCCCTCCCCTGTTAATCTGCTGGGTCCAAAACATGGACATGCTCACAATAAATACAGTATTTTTCTGTGTATGAGACTATATTTTTGCCTAAAATTGTTAAACTGGAAGTAAGGCAAGGAGAGAAGTGCATGGTTACAAAACTGTAATTTTGGGTTGAAAAAGTAGGGGTTGTCTTATACATGGGGCATTTTATAGATGGAAAAATACAGTAACTACCATTAAGCAAGCAACAGTGATCACTTGTTGAGGTCTGCAATAATTTGGCTGTACTTCTGAGTAAATATACCTTGGACTGGGCATTCTGTTGCTCTTTTGTACTTTCACAGGATTAGTTCTTGGCTTGCTATGCATATCTCCAATCAACTTAAACAGCCCCACAGCATTAATGGATAAGGGACAGTTTGGGAGAAATTAAATTAAAGATGCTTAAGAGGTCCCTCTATGCAACTCCCAGTCAGAACAAGAAAGTGTTTCAGAAAGGTTTGTTGTTCAAAGCGAGCAATTGCTCTGCATGCTGAATAGACGTTGGACCCAACCGGGCCAGATGTTCCATTCCTTCTCAATCTCCATTAGTCACTGGAATAAAAGGCAGCTGAGGAGATTTGGTGCCTGGGCTGATCAATTTTCATGGTAACTTTGGAAGTGTGCCTCAGGGGCTGTGGGTCTGTAACCTGACTGTCGCTGTACTCACTGCAATTGCTCTTTTGTAGAAGGATTATCAAGTGCACCTGCTTGCTCTCCAGGAAGAGCATTTCAAGTACATCTATCCAAAAACCCATCCATTTTTAACCAGACTGTAAGACGCCTGGGATGTATAACAGCTACTATAAAGCTGTTCAAAAACATAATGCATTGTATCAGGATCATTGGCAACAATGGCGTCCTTGACAGAAATAGATGGAATGTTGTGCATATGGGCACTCCATCTTTGCAGAGAGTTCATGCCAGTGACTAACCATTGTTTTCAGCCCATTCATAGCCTTTTTGTCTCCACTCAAAATAAAATAAATTGCCCTGAATGGGTCTTACTATTGCTGCTGAACTCTTGTACCCCAGCCCTTAGACATTCCCTTGCTAGCACAGTTCAATGTATGGTGAACACTTCTATTTGTGTTAAGCAACACACATAACTATTTAAGCTACCCTGTGTGTACCTAGGCGAATATATTGTAGTGCACTGTTCATAATGTGCAATATTATGCTATTACTGCACACTTATCTGAATATGTGGATTGAAGACCCTGGAAACTCACATTGAAATAGATTTGTCAGTCTTGAAGAAGATATGAACCTTTTGCTTTTGTTTGGATTCTGCTGTTGGTGAAATAAAGTAATACAGCTGTCTCTCTAAAAACACTGCATTACTTTATAGCAGCCAAAATCCTGTTAGGTTACTGATGAGGACAGAGA
The DNA here is from genome assembly GCA_029282475.1 of Phrynocephalus forsythii. Taxonomy (NCBI): domain Eukaryota; kingdom Metazoa; phylum Chordata; class Lepidosauria; order Squamata; family Agamidae; genus Phrynocephalus; species Phrynocephalus forsythii. The sequence goes on along the minus strand of JAPFRF010000006.1, from coordinate 69,347,884 downwards.
TGCAATGGTGAGAAACACAGCGATAAATCGATGCTAGTTAACAAGTCACCACTTATACCCTTCATTGTGTGCCAGTTCCATGAAATGGTACACCATGAGGGGTGCAAATGGCAACTCATTAATTAGTGGCAACAATTAGCCTCTGCTGTTTAGACCATTTCATTTATGAGTGCCTAAATAACCAGGAAGATATTCCCCATTGAGCTATATGAGGTTACATTATACTATTTACATATCTATAACCTCTAATGGACTATTGATTTCTTCTCCAAAATGTAATGTTGCTTATCCCAGATGTAATGAAATAGTCAATAAACCCCACACAATTAAGTTAATGTGTCATTACAGTGCCATTACAAAAAAACCACCAAACTCAATGATGAAACTCACTAAGACCAATGTTTTTAGCAGTGATACGTACCTAAAATAACTATTTAGTTACTTTCCGTGTTAGATGTATAAATAACCACACACATGACAAAGAGAAGCTTACTGAGAGACTGGGAGCTAAAGGCTGCAGGATGCTGGGACAAAGAGAAGCTTACTAAGAGACTGGGACAAAACCTTACATTCTCTGGCAGATGGAACCATGAGCTCCATCAGAGAAAGGAAGCAACCAGGCTTCTCATCCCCTCCCCCTCTTTCCACAGGTAATTACTGGAGCAATAAAGTTGTGTGGCCATTCAGAGGTTGTGCCTCTGGTGCGCACCTTGTGCGGCTTGAAGTGTGCACTTTACACCGCACTTAGCGCTGCAATTGGCCCGCAGATACTGCTCAAATACAATATGCAAGGCAATGTAGGAAAACCTATTCTTACTGTTTTGGGCAATTGAAGACATGGTCATCATAACTAGAGATGGGCACAAAATGAACTTTTGGTTCATTTCGTGATTTGTTATTCGTTTCATTACCTAACGAAATGAATAACAAACTGCCCCCTCTAAGAAAAACGAAACAAAACAAAATGGAAATTTCCATTTTGTTTTGGTTCATTTTTCATACAGCCGGTGTCTCCTACCTGGTGGTGGAGTGGTCCGGTCCTGCTCGCTGGACTCCAGGAAAAAAAATTAAAAAGCCAACAGGCCCGCGCTACAGCTGGGAGGCAGGCTGGGTCGGCGCTCCAAATTCAATAAAAAAAAAAAAAGTGCTGACCCATCCCCAAGAGCTGTTCCTTAAAAATCTCCTGCCGCTGGGTCCAGGATCGCCTGCAGCAGCCGCCCGGTAAGTCGGACCCGAAACAGTTCGGATTTGTTCAGGTTCGTACAATTTTTTTTCCGTATAAACCCGAACCGAATCGAACCAAGTGTGGGCCCAAAACAGACAAACCTGAACCATGGGTTTTCTGTTTTGTGCCCACCTCTAATCATAACATCCCTCAGCACTACAGAAGAAGGAAGGACTACAGGGTACTGATAACTCCCAAGGAACATACAAATTTGACTTGCTCTTAAAAACGTAGTGATAACATCCTTGGACTGAATACTTTGCTAGTAAATGTGAGTTCAGTGAATGGGAAATCAGCAAACGTTCTTGATCCTGCAAGAATGTACTGATCTCACTTGCATCACAGAGACTTGGGTGGATGAGACTGGGGGTGTCAACCTCACTCAGCTCTGTCCTCCAGGTTTCTCTGTGGAAATAACAGGCCAGACCAGGGGACAGAGTGGTGGAGTGGCTTTGATCCCACCCTAGAAAAACACCCATAGATGTTCAGCTTCCTTCTTTGGGGTGAATTTCAGCTGTTGACACCTGAAGATACAAACAATGCATTTCATACATTTTGCCTGTGCATATGTGCCTGATCGCTGATCCTCTTAACTGGCAAAGTCCTGTTCAGGGAAGCTATTAAATTCAGTGCCAGTGTCAAGATATCTCTGCAGAGAAAGGAAATCACACCAGTCATCAAGGACACAACTGTAAAACCTTTACGAGAAGTAGCCATTCCTTGATCTTTTTATTTTGGAGAATGTGAATGTTAAAATTGTAGTTCATGGCCAACGTTGGCAAGAAAGTGATGGCAGATTGGCTTCAGGGTACTTTGGGATGAAATCGTTATCTGCATGATAACAATTTCATCCCAAAGTACCCTGAAGCCCATTTCAATCATACTTGTAGTCAGGATCCAGAAAACAAACCTCTTTCCTTTACCTTAACTGACAATTGATATCAGAAGGGCTGTGTTGAGCCACTGGAAATCTCTGTGTACAGGTTTATCACCAGTAGTGAGCAGGATCACGCCCTGTGTATGTTTATGATTTAAAGTATGTGTTGTAAGCATTCTTTAAAATATGAAAAATGGAAAGGTTGGGTGGTGTGCTAGAAAAACTACAAGGACTGAATATCACGTACAGGACTTTGTTTCTCAAAGTGACCATCTTGGTGGTGGAGGAACCAGAATAGGTGTGTCTTTGTTGAGATTTTAGCTGCCTTGGAAGTGTATTTTTGGTCCTTAGCTCCTCAAGAGGAAAGGGAGACTAACAGTAATAATAATGTTACTAGACTATTGTCCTTCAAAGTGTTGCTGAGGTGAGTTTGGAGTTATGATTTTTGTCAGAACAGGCAAGAGTGAGCACTGTTGAAGTTTCTCTCTTCCATATTCTTTGCAAGCTACCGCCATTTTTTAATTCTCCACTCGCCCAAGCCTTGCATTCCAATCCGCTCACGGGAAAGGTAAGGAGAAGAAGCTGAGCCAGGGGTCATCTAAGAGCTTTCTAAATAAGTGGGGTTGGATAGAGTTTCTTGTGTCCACTCCTCATCTTCCTAGGATGTTCATATTTGCATGCATGATTAAAAAAATGTATGGTAGGTGGTTGCCTGTTTTACCTTTAAATCCCATGGGCAGATTTTGCTCAGCCTCAAAAATATGTGTTACCAGGGGATGGGATAATAAAGAGAAGAAACAGTGATGCCTTAAAATGGAAACTGCTTGTTTCGCATAACTGTGATGCATATTTTCTTGCCTGCTTTCATTCTGAACTCCTTGTTCTATAGAAGAGGGGAAGGGTCCCCGATTCATTTTATTTAAGACTTTTAAATTATATATTTCCTTCAAGAAATTTGAGGCAGGATACTCCCATGTTTGATACATAACAAAAATGAAGGGGAGATTATAATACAGTATGGGATATTGGCATGCCTTGGACAACCAACTGAGATTTGGGGGCCAAAGAACAGGCTGAATTTGTCCTGATTGTAGCAGAACACTGTTTATCAGGCATAAGTTCCATTCTTTCTATTCTAATGATGCTGCTGCCAGGAATCTACAGTTATTTAGCTGACACAGCCAGGGGCATGTACTGTAGAGGGGAGAATCCTTATGCTGATCCTAATACTTTTAAAGCTCCATCGAATCAATGAATATACGGTTATGCTGGTGCTGGATGGATGGATGGATGAAGTGGTGTGTGTGTGTGTGTGTGTGTGTGTGTGTGTGCACGCGCACTTGCTTTCAGAAGCATGCATGGCTCTTCACACTTTCTATTTACTACAACCTTGAGAGATAGATCAAGTTGAGAGAATAATTGGCCACCAAGTGAACTCCATGACTAAGCAGAAACTAGAACACAGATTTCTTTGTCCACCCATCCTGAAATAAAGAGATGAGACACGCTTTGGGATTAATAATGGGCCACACTTTATTAATATTTTATCAGACTACTCTTCCTACTGTTGGTTCCTAAAAGGGGGACCTGAAAGGGCAAGTGGTTCTGAGGGATTTACCCATTACACAACTAGGGTATTGACCCTTGGGGTAGTGACCCCCCCCAGCAATAAAGTTGAGGGCAGCCCTTCGCTGAGCTTGAAGAGAAAGGGTCATAAATCACTATTTACTGTCCTATCTATTTCTAGTCCTAATGTAGGATTTCAAGGGCTGCCCTTGTACTAAGCACTATTACCTACTATTCCCCTAAGGGACAGTTCCTCAATGACCCAACTGTTAGCCTCTTACCTGGGCTTTCCTGGTGGTCAGCTGACCCAATGGTCAGTCACTGGCCAATCTGGCCATGTTGTCAAAGCCCGATTGGCCAGCCTGGCAACTAGCCAGCGTGTCTCGATCGGGCCAGTGGACAAAGTAGCCCCTCCCAGTACAGGCCTGGCCAGAGCCCCCTTCTTCCTAGTCTAGTGTTTTGTTTATTACTACTACATTGCACTTCATATTTCCCAGCATTGTAGACCAAAGGGTCAAGCCTAAAAATGAGAAGTCACTCTGAAAGTCCGAGGAGATGACAAATTTTCAAAATCACTAATATTTGTATTTTAGGTAGCAATTTAACAGCTGTTAGCATTTGTTTTTGGTTGGTCACTAAAGAATTTGGAACAACTCCAGTTGCTAAAATTAGCATTCGGAGAAGGATTGGCCTGATCTTACTTACATATTCTTTTAATGTCTTGTAATGTTTGATACTTTGCAATTTTGGCACTTCCTGGACTTTTGAGGTTGCTTGTTGATAGAACTCCATCTTATAAGGTATGCTTTTCTTTGCTGCTTTATCCAGAAGTACAGTATCCAGCTTATTAAAATTATCTGTTTCATCCTGGTAACATGCTAGTTCCAGAATAGTATAGTGGCTTTATTTTCCAAAACTGGAGGTGGCTAGAATTTATAATATTGGAGAAAAAGATGTGAACAATCAATAAGATTTAGTCAGCTGCTGAGAAATGATCTTTGCAATTTGGTTATGCCTACATGTACAATCTGTTGCTTAGGGCTTCCAGTTAGGGTATGATGAATTGTTTCTTTCGATTTGTGGCAGGTTCTATGTATATCACTCACACATCACTTCATAATTATTTTCTGATAGCATCTAGTGCAAATAATTTGGCCTTAGATTGAAGATATGAGCCCTTCAGTTTCAGCATGAAGACAATGTCATTTAAGCCACAGGTTCAATCAACGCTTATCATTGAGGAGGTAACGAGGATGCTGTTCAAGTAATAGTTCCACAAATCATGTTTTCTTCATGTGGTGTAAATGTGTTGGCCTGGCAATAACAATCCTAACTGTGCAAGGAACAAGAGACTTCTGTGCCCCAGAGAATTTTCTATAATTACATGGAAAATGAATGCCTGGAAAGCGTTGACTATATTCTCCCATGTGGAAGAAGCATCAAAGCATAACTTGGATGTGAAAGTCATTTCATGTCATTGCTAATTTCAGTTTACCAGTAAAATTAAGGTGCGTTTATCTACCTGACAACAGCATTACCCGTTGGTGTCCTTAATTTGGATCACAAAATGAACATGTGGGAGTGGGTTCATATTACAATTTTTTTCTTCCCACAGACTTGTTTCCACCAGTTATGGCAGCTACACCATTTACTATGGCAACCACCGCCCTAGTACCTCCTCCTGGCTGTGGTGACATTGACCCCGATTATTATTTCCTCTGTGACATCTGCAAAGCCTGGGGCCTCAGTTTAGAGGCGGTGGCAGCTGCAGGCATCGTGGCTTGTCTGGCAGTCCTGCTGGCATGCTTTGTCATTGCATGGAGGGTCGAAGATGAGAACAAGAAAAACATGGCTCCCCTTCAGTTCCTCTTCATTCTGGGCACCCTGGGAATCCTCAGCCTCCCCTTTGCCTTCATTATCCGGCTCAATAAGGACACAGCCCCCCCTCGTTTTGCCTTAACTGGGATCCTATTTGCCCTCTGCTTTTCTTGCCTTCTGATGCATGCCTTCAATCTGATCCGGTTGGTGAGAGGAAAGGTCCCATATTCACAGCTGTCAATAGTGCTATATGCTTTGGGCCTCACATTTGTTCAGGTCATCATAGCTACCAAATACATTGTCCTCACTATAGGGCGAGACGGCATAGATCTTGCTAGAATGGGGCGAGAACAACGTAACAAAGACTTTGTCATGCTTCTGACCTACGTGATGTTCCTCATGGTCTTTGCCTTTGTGATTTCTACACTCACCTTCTGCGGACCGTGCAAAGGCTGGAAGAAGCATGGGATGTACATCTTTGTCACTCTTTTCTTCTCCATCGCCATCTGGGTGGCATGGATCAGTGTATTACTTATGAGTAGTACATCTGATGGTGTCCAAAGCAAGTGGGATGACCCGCTCATTGGTGCTGCTCTGGTGGTGAATGGATGGGTTTTCCTGATGATGTATTCAGTGCCAGAGATCTGCTTCATTTCAAGCCCGCACAAGACTGGGTACTACCCACCAGAAAAGTCCACAATCAAACAAGAAAATGTTGCAGAGAGTACTCAAGGTATGTACAGTGGCAGACCCTATGTATGTATCATGTGGTTCATACTGATGTGGACAGGTAAACAAGAAACTGAAATTTAATTGTATTTGGATTTGGATTTTTTATTATCAACATTTATTTATATTATTATTAGAATTTTATAATGTTGGTGTATATAATAAGAATAAAAATAACAAAATAACACAAGAAAATGATTGAAAGATCAAGAACCAGCCAATTATTTATTTCTATCAATGGCCACAGGAAAGATTAAATTATCTGAAGAATATAGATAAAATTCTATGGGTAAAATACATTTGGTGAATATTATGTCATTCAAGGGTTTTATCTTAAAAGACTAATCGGATATTGGTAAAATGAGCACTCTTATATCATATGGTATAGGACAAGACCTACAAGATCATCATGTCCAACTATCAACTCTATTTGAGACCTGGAGACAAAATCCTCTTTGTCTCATGTGGGTAGTCCAGATATGACTGTTGTCCTCCACCACCACCCACCATGAGGCTCTAACTAACATGGTCATGGTAATTACTTGATCCATGCCATCCCTGTTGCCCAAAGCTTTGTCATCCATGCCAGTCACCTTATACAGCTTTGCAACAACCGTCACATGCAAATTAAATAAATAAATAAATAGACCTTGGCTTTCACTTTTGTATAGTAGATGTTATAACCATGAACTTCCAAGAGTTAGATTTGGGCTGAATTTGGATTTGTAATTGGTTGATTGATCGCACCCAAAGGGTGATCATAAATGCCTTCTCTTCACCTTGGAGAGATGTGACCAGTGGGGTTGCCCCGGGTTCTGTTTTGGGTCCAGAGCTATTCAATATATCTTTATTAATGACTTGGAGGAAGGAATAGAGAGTAGGCCGATCAAATTTGCAGGTGATACCAAATTGGGAGCAGTTGCTAATTCCCTAGAGGATATGTAGGGATTTCAGCACTGGGATATCTTTAGATATGACTGATTAGTGCCTGAAATGATGAGATCTCTTAACACACTGGGATCTTTAGATGCTCTTTATTGCAGCAATCAGAAGGCAGCGTCTTGATGGTAACAGCTCAATGATGAAAAAGCTCTGAAGGTAAAAAGCTCCCTCCCCTCCTCCTGCTCGGCTCTTTATAACTTTTAAACGTCATACAATCATCAGCACACATTCACCCAATCCTTAACAGCTTGCGTCCTCTTGAGCATGCTCAGTTAGAGCTTTGCATGCCTAACATTCTTTGACACTGGCCTTCCTGGTATTCCAGGGGCCATCTTAAGAATACAGCTATTCTCAGCTCTGATTGGTCAGCTGATTACCCATGATACATTGCCCTTAGTGTGATGTCAGAGTCCCCAGCTATATAGAGCTATACTAATACAATAGAGATGAATCCCTACAAGGATAGGATGAAATTCCAAAAGGACCTTGACAGATTAGAGTGCTATGCCAAAACTAATGCAATGGGGTTCAACAGAGGGAAATGTAGGGTGGTACATCTAAGGTAAAAATAATGAATTTCATAGATATAGGATGGGAGACACCTGGCTGGAAAATAGTACATGGGAAAGGGATCTGGGAGTATTGGTGAACCACAAATTGAACATGAGTCAGCAGTGTATAATGCAACCAAGAAAGCCAATGTGATTCTTGGTTGCATCAACAGAAGCATAGTGTCTAGATCAAGGGAAGTGATAGTACCACTCTATTCTGCTCTGGTCAGACCCCACCTGGAGTACTGTGTCCAGTTCCGTGCACCTCAACTTAAAAAGGATGTTCACAACCTTGAATGGGTCCAGAGGAGAATGGCCAAAATGATTGACAGTCTGGAAGAAATGTCTTACAAGGAGCAGCTTAGAGAGCTGGGGATGTTTAGTCTTACAAAAAGAAGGCTGAGAGGGGATATGATAGCTATGTTTAAATATCTGAAAGGATGTCACATTGAAGAGAGGACTGGTTTGTTTTCCATGGCTTCAGAGACTAGGACGTGGGGCAATAGTCTCAAACTACAGGAAAAGAGATTCAATTTAAACATTAGGACAAACTTCATGACAGAGCTGTTCGGCAGTGCAATGTGCTGCCACAGAGGGTGGTGGAGTCTCCTTCTTTGGTGGTTTTTAAGCAGAGTCTGGATGGCCATCTGTTGGAAATACTGTGATGGGGGTTCCTGCATGGCAGGGGGTTGGACTGGATGGCCCTTGAGGTCTCTTCCAACTCTATGATTCTATGAAACTCTGTGACAGTTCTATGTTGCTAATTTCTCTGGAATTTCTCTTTTGTTTGTTAGCCCCGGATAAAGAAGGAACTGAGGAAGATGTTTTGATTCCCACAAATAGGAACAGCCTCCATTTAGAGGTAAATGTTTCTCTTGAAGACATGGCAAACAGATCTCACTTTATAATAACTCCATGCATACTGCTTGACTGAAATAATGGCACCGGGTTTGGAGGGTCTGGAGGAGGCTTTCAACAGAGATAAGACCTCACTGAAGTGAAGTGCCTGGAGTACATCTGTCTATAATCCCATCTAGAGTTGGAGAGGAAGATTGCCTTCGTGTAAATTCTGAGGAGGAATGGTGCATTGTTCTTTCTGGGAGGTATTTGAGAGAAACTATGGTTGGGAAGTCAATAAACAGCCGACATCTCAGCAGCTTCTAAATCTTTGGATTCCTGTCAGCTCACTTGTGTCTCTGCTTTTGGTGGTGCAGTGAGGAGACTATAGAAGTTTTTTCCCCTTTCCTTTCCTTCTCCACATGTATCAATCTGTCTGATTTCATTTCCTCGCCTTGGTCTCACTACAGCCCTGCCAGGAGCACAGTCTGCTGTGCCTTTCCGTTCTTATTGTTGTTGATGGCCATTGTAAATTATGTTTGTTATTATATCTCACCATGTAATCAGAGAAACTGGGCTTAATTTCTTTCTTTTCTTGCTATATTTTTTACATTTGTACTATTTCCATATGCTATGGTTCCTTCCCATGCGTCTTCATTAAACCTGATTTCTATTCATCTCTGCTCTTCCTCTCAGCTTCCTTTTTTCCCTGTTCTCTCTGGAACTGCTCTTCAGTCATTGTTCTTGTTTATGATCCGTTCTTTTATTGGTCTCTATGCCTAATGGCTCTTACTAATTGGGCTCCCTCCTTACAATACTGCCCTCTGTCCTGCTCTTTCCTTTGCTGAACTCGTGTGTCTACTCATATTAGTCAATCTGAGGGTTAAGGTACAGGATTTCTTCTGTCTAGTTTATGCCAGTTCCATTCTCTTCCCCTCCCCTCCTCTTCTTCTGAGGTTCACGCCGTCAGTTTTTATTTCCAGTTACATTGACGGGCCATGTCTACCTGACCCTATTTTGACTTTCATATCTGATTTTGAATCATGCTGACTGTTTTTCTAACAGCATTCCTGCTTGGAGTTTTAGAGAATTTTAATATTCATATGGATGATTCCTCTCGACACCACTGCTTCTTCTTTTTTCATTCTCGGTTTGCTTCCTTTGACATGAAATCTGGGATCAATTTCCCCAGTTACACTGGTGGTCACTCCCTTAGCTTCATTTCCTCTCATATTGTTCTATTTCAGACCTTTCTTTCAGATCACTGTGTTATTTATTTTAATGTCACTTTTATCCCATCTCATCTGTGCTCTGCTTCCATTCTGCTTTATGATCTTCAGTCTGTTTTACAGAGGCATTGTCCTCTTCTCTGTCTTTTGTTATCCTGGCTCTTAATAGATTTATACTATTTTCTATAAATATGGTGCATTCTGTTTGTTCTGAGTTCTAGCTTAACCTTCCCCCCCACCCCACCCCGTACTCTTGGTACTTGTGTTCAGGCAGCTCCGTGCCTCTGGTAAAGGTCTAAGTAATGAGCTGATTATATTAATTATAAATTTATAATAAATTAGGTATTCCTTTTTCCATCTTCTCTTTGTTTAGCTAAACATTAATGCACCGTGGATGGAATACAACTGAAAAACCAAGCCAGTGTAACTCCATCAGTGTAAATGTCACCTACAAATTGCTATAATTAAGATGTCACCACACACATTTCCCATTGCATACCATGTTGCAGAGTTTTGAATTTCTGGTAAAATTCGTTTTGCTATGAAGTACAGAGACTCACAGAGGAGAATAGCTATCAGTTCCCTATAGTTTACCCCTTTCTCACTTAGTGGCACTTCAAGTCTCAATAACTTATTTTGTGTCATTTGTAAGATAAAGAATAAAAATATTTCTTTACTTACAGTTACTTGATGTTACAGATTTGTATATGCTGCTTTCTTACCTGCACACATACTTAGCAATCAGCTGAACAGGTCAAAAGCAATCAAAACAGACTAAATAGAGTAAAAGAAAATTCTCAACAGAGAGGTGGGCTCCATTTGGATTGAAAAGCTGGAAAGAACTGTTTGTTAATGCTGGATAAATAAATAAAAATCCCTTATACAAACTATAGGCAGCATCAAGGTTCCTTCTATAGCATGCATATTTGCACTCACCTCCCCACTCCTCCACTTGGGGGAGGAAAGGCCCCGTGCACCCATCACAACAGTTTTTCCTATGGTCATGATGGAACACGCATTGGGGGGAGGGTCGTACATATGGAAAAAATCCCTGCACTGGGACTTCATCACTTCTAGCAATTGACTGTGGAAAGTAAAACCAAGGGAATTAACATTGGATAATTATGCAGTAGGAACCAGGCTTATATTTAATTTTAGAACTGCAAAACTAGAAGGGACCTTATATATCATCATCAGCCCTTGTCAAAGTTGCACAGTGGGGAATCAAACTCTCAATTTAAAGCACTGAGCTAAGGTGGTTTATCAACATGTCTTTCAGTATATAAATATGCTTAGATTCTCTTTTCTTAAAAGCTGTCTTTTGCCCCTTCTCCTTCCCCATTTAATTGTCTTATTTCTTTATTCCCTTTTGATACACTTGTGGGTTGTTTTTTTCCTTCTAGGGTATTTGGATTTTGTCTCTATCCCAGCCCTGGAACTCTTTAAGTCTGAATTCAGTCCTCTACATTCCATGGAGACTCCTCCTATGAAGATCACTAGTGGTCTTCTAACTGAAAGTCAGAAGGCTTCTATTCTACATTACTCTCCCTGACCTTTCTGCAGCCTTTGACACAATTAATCGTGCTGTTTTGCTAGTTCTCTGAGTGGTCTGCAATTTCACAGTCTTTCCCTCAGCTGATTTTCTTCCTGATGGTCAGTCTTATTCATTCAATATTTGTTTATTTTTATTTATTTTTATTTGTACTTATTAACCACCCAGCTTCCCTCAGGAACTCTGGGTGGTGTACAACAAACTGAGAAACAAACAACTTGCCCAAAAAAGAAAACAACCTGCAAACAAAATAAATCAAATAAAAGGATAAGACACAACAACAGCATCCATACAGACAAACATAGACTTGGGCAAGAAAAAAGCTGGGACAGATAATACAAACCAACTAACTAAATACAGACATGCACCAACACAAGCGAGCCAGGATGGGGTGATGCAGTCAAACCTTCCCGCACCAACCACGAACCTGGCTGCCGCATTCTGCACCCACGGCAGTCGCTGAACAAGGGTCAAGGGAAGCCCCATGTAAAGAGTGTTGCAGTAATCTATCCTAGAGATCACCAGCACCTGCACAACCATCCTAAGGGAATCCACATCCAGGTATGGGCAAATCTGGGCGATAAGCCTAAATTGATAAAAGGCCACCCTGGACACAGCTGCCACTTGGGCTTCCAGGGACAAAGCTGGATCCAGGATCATGCCCAGACTCCTCACACACTCTGCCAGCTGGAGAGTCAATTCCCAAACTGGGGAGAGGGCCACTGTACCCATCTGGAGATCCTGAGGAACACAACCTCAGTCTTCCAAGGGTTGAAATTGAGCCTGTTAGTCCTGGTCCATTCCACAACCGTGGCCAGGCAGCGGACTAGGGTCCGCACAGCCTCCATTGCAGAGGTGGAAAAGGAGAGATAGAACTGTGTGTCATCAGCATACTGGTGACAGCAGACTCCATAACTCCGAATGACCTCACACAGCGGCCTCATGTAGATGTTAAAGAGAATAAGAGATAACGCCAACCCCTGGGGCATCCCACAAGAGAGTGTCCATGGGGCCGACAAAACACCCCCTGTCTCTACTCTCTGGGCTTGGCCATCAAGGAAGGGCCGGAGCCAGTGCAAAGCTTGACCCCTGATACCCACCTCAGAGAGCCTGCCCAGGAGGATACCGTGGTCAACAGTATCAAAGGCCACTGGCAGATCAAAAGGACCAACAGGGTAGAGCAACCCCTGTCAGCCCCTTTCAAGAGGTCATCTTGCAATGCGACCTGGGCTGTTTCAGTCCCATGCTGTGGCCTGAACCCAGACTGGAATGGATTCAGGACATGATCTTCCTCCAGGAATGACTGGAGCCTTACCACAGCAACCCGTTTGATCACCTTGCCCAGAAAGGGAACATTGGCTACTGGACAGTAGTTAGCCAAATCATCAGCAGCCAGGCTAGATCTTTTAAGAATGGGCCGGATCACAGTGTCCTTCAGGCGAGCAGGCAATATCCTGTCCCTGAAGGAAGCAGATGCAATCACAATATTTCAATATTTCAAATTTCATTCAACACTTGAACATGTCTTAATTGTACTGGACTGTATGTTATCTCTCATTACTGTAAGCTGCCTTGGGTCCTTTTCCAAGGAGAAAGGCAGGGTAAAAATACTCTAAAATAAATAAATAAATAGTTCTACAGGGGACTGCCTGTTATATACTTATCCTCCTCCTCTTCTTGGGTTTCCCCAGGACTTCGTTCTGGACCTCTTGATATCTTCCCTTTGTACATTGCCCTTGGGTCAACTTACTAGATCCCATGGTTTTCAGTGTCATGTCTACACAAATTATACCTAGCTCTCACTTTCGACCTCTGATCTTTATTCTAGTGACTAGAGATGGGCAGGGAACGAACATTTTTTCGTTTCCGTTACCGTTTGTCGTTTCCGTTATGTAACGAAACGACAAACAAAAATTGTGATGAAAATGAAACGAAATGAACAGAACCACGAAAATTGTGGTCATTACGTTTCGTTTCCGTTAATGGCGATGCACAATGAAATGAGCTGTTTTAAATGTTAAAAAACGCCCTGGACATCCGTAAAAACGCAGCGATAATTATTTATATTGTCTGATAATGTGTAGCCTGCACACTGTAATTAAAATTGTAAACCACCCAGAGACTACTTAAAGTGGTATGGGGCGATATATAAGCAGAACACTTTGCTTTGATAATACCTACCGGGGGTTGGGGTCCTTAAAACGTTTGTTTTTGTCTTCTCCCATCACAATGTATTTTTCTTTTGCCTTTAAAATGGATGTCACCACCAGCCACAAAATGGAGGCAAGCCATGTGATGGGATCATGTTCAACCAATAGCATGCCCAGGTTGCAGACTGGACAGGCAGGTCTGGCAGCCATAGAGGGCATAAAAAGCTCTGGCAGTCCCCGTCCTCCTTGCAGTCACTGGTGGGAGTTAGGGTGGGATTGCTGTCTCTGCTGCGACTCTAGCTTCAGTTCTGCAGCCTCCCTGTGTGCGTGCGTGCTGCGTACCTCTCGGTGAGTACCCTCCCCTGCCCCGCAGTGCAGTCACTCTGCGGCTGCCTTGCACCCTGGGCAACGCCCGTCGCTGCCTTTGCAGCCTCCCTGCAAACCTAGTCTATACTGTGTCTCTGCCAGCATCCATTTTTCTTAGTGTTTTCCCTCTGGTCTGGGGCGTTGGGGGACGCCCGCGCACAGAAATGCTTTAAAAATCGCGCAAAAGCAGGTAGAAACAACAAACGAAAAAACGAAAAACGGTAACAAAATTTTTCAAAAAATTCCCGACAAACAGAAACGAAACGAAACAGACCTCTAAACGACAAACGAAAAACCAAAACACCATTTTTTGTTTCGTGCCCATCTCTACTAGTGACCAAACTCGTATTTCAAATTATTTGTCCAATATTTCATTTTGGATGCTCTATCGTCATCTTGAAACATAATCTAGCTAAAATGGAGTTGCTCATTTTTCTTCCCTCAAAGCCTCTTTTTCTACACATATTTTCTATACCTATTGATAATGTTATTATCCACCCTGAATGCTATCTTTTCAACATGTCTGCTTCTTTTGTTCCTTGCATTCAAGCTAAGACTTGTCATTTTTTTTTTTTTTTATGACAGGAATTTGTCTTTTTCTTTCTGTTCCTTCTGTGAAGACATTATGCTTTAGCTGTTTCCCATTTATAGAATTATAATCTCCTGGCTGATCTTCCACAACTCATATTAATCCTCTTGTTTCTATTCAAAACTTGGCAGTGAAGATATATGTATATTTGGCCCATCGTTCCAATTGTGTTGCTCCCCCTATTTAAGCCTCTTCAGTGGCTTCTTCTCAGTTCCAGGATTAACTATAAGCCTCTTGTTCTAACTTTTAAAGTCCTTTGTACAGTACCATCTCCCAGTTCTTTAGGTTCCAGTTTCCCTCTTGGCACCCACATTTTTCAGCTGAAACTTCTGCTTAGGCTTCCGTCTCCCTTGCTTGGGGGTCTCCTGCTCTTGAAGGAAACTTCATCTCATCTCCTTCCCTGCTGCAGATCCTTGGGGTTGTCTCCTCCAGTCTGTGCAGGCTGCCCCTCCTTGTGCATCAGGTTGACATTTGTGTTTGTCGCTGAGGGTTTTCATTCTGTTTAGTTGCATTATACTATGAGGAGGGCTTTCTTTTTAATTTCACTTGTGCATATTAAATTACTTGTTTCATTGCATTATCACTCTGCCCTTTGCCTCCTATTTGTTCTTTCATGTTCTACACTGCTTGCCCCTTGGGCAGAGTTTTCTTATTCTGTTTCATTGTGTTGTACATTGAGGGCTCTGTACAAATAAATGGTAATAACAACAGTAATAATAACCTGTACACATAATTGGCAATTTTACCCAAATTGGTAAATTTTGTTTGTTTTTTAAAAAATCCGAATATTCATAACAACTGTTCTTTGGAGATAAGCGTGGAAGTATGGACTCTCTCTCTCTCTCTCTCTCTCTCTCTCTCTCTCTCTCTCTCTCTGATGGTGCGCATGCCCCCTTTCTTGGTGATATGTCAGCGGCCACCCTATCTGGAGCCCATAGTCACACCTTCTGGAGAGTCATGCCCTAGAAAGGCCCCAGTAAGAACAAATCAAGGCATGAGGAGCTGAGGCAGCACAGAGGAAGAAACTACTTTTGCTCAAAAGCACCTGGGAATTACTTGCAAGGCTTGGCATACCTGGGACACACATGCCTTGTATTAGGAGCTATAGCCCTGTGGCATCCTTAGATTTAACAAAGGCACTGCAAAGACAAGGGGACTCCAAAATCATAGGTATGTGTATGAATTAACTCAGGGCTTTAGTTTGAACTTTAAAGGAGTGGTCCAAATGGCTGGATCCATTTTCAAGATCGACTTCAGCATCTTGGAGAGATCCTGTAGAACTCATGAAGATTCACCAGCCCTCTGCATTTGACTCACCAACCTCAGCTGAATAACAGGCAAAGATTCAAACCATAAGAAATGCAGATTTCCCCACCCCTCCACTGCTCGAGGAGCTTTTCTTTCCCCTCCCTCCCTTCACTCTTGTGCAACTTGCGAACACAACACCCAATCTCTGCCATTTTGTTTGCCCTTAAACTTTCTGTGGGTCCCCAGATGTTCCTAGACTGCAACTCCCAGTGGTGGTGATTTTGTTTCTTATATCCTGGCATGAATGATAAACTGTTTATACACTAGTTTTTCACTTCCAGTGGCATTAACAAAGAACAATATTTCTTCCCTTCCAGAACACTGAAGGTGAACCACATTTCTTGATTCCTCGGGCAACACTTCATCCAGCATACAAGCAGGACGTGACAGCATGCTCCAAAGCCAAAAAAGAAACAATGATAGACTGACATTGAGCTTGAAGACACACAGAAACCAGAAAAAGCTCCAGGTCTCTTTATTGGCCAGCTTCTCCTTTATCAAGCAGCTCTCTACCCACCTCAAGATCACTGGAATTTTTCAAGCTTCGTTGACGTCTTCCAAAGATGTCCCGTCAAACTCTTTTGTCACTTCTTTTGCTGTTAGCTCACCATGAAACTCTAACTCCTGCCATTACAGATTCTGTCCTGTTTGTGGCTTGCAGGCCAGAGGGACCTTAGCTATGTCTCATTATCTCATACTGTCCCAAGACATGAAAACTCTAATTTGCTTTGGGGGTTCATCCTGGCATACAACATACTACTAATAATGAATCTGTATTTCTTGTCTTTCATTTAGAAAACTGTATTCTTTTTTCTCTTCATGGTGCAACTGCTTCCCACTATGTGTTGCAGTCCTCAGCTTACCTATGTCTCCCACAAAGCTCTAGAATGCACATGCTTACTAGACCACTTTACTGATATTTAAATTTATCTCTGTCTCCACATTGCTGAACTGTCACATACACACACCATATGTAAATACAGTACTGCAGGATAGCTAGCCCTTTATATTCAACATTTTGGCCATGCCAATTCTACAAAGGGGAGGTCCTTTTGATGTCACCAGTGTTGCCAGCCGACTGTGCAACAAGAAGGCCAAGGGTCACAATGCTGACACTCTATCCCTTTCCATTTGTCCAATAGCATTGAGTGGGCTCAGGTGTGGGAATTCAGGAGTTCCCTCCCTAGTCTCCTCCTTTCTTCTTTTTTGATGTGGCAACATTGCGCAAGCACAGTGTACATTAAAGCTGTGCAGATTTGTGTTTTGGAACTGTCATTTTCTGTGGTGCCCCAGGTAGCATTGGGAAATTAGACCGACAAATCTGCAGGGCTCTATTTCCAAATAGAGATGGGCACGACTTGAAAAAAAAATTTGAGTTGTCGTTAGTCGGGCCGGTTCCGTTTCGGGTCGTTTCCGTTTTTCGCAAAAATTCACAAAAATTAGTCGGTTCATTTTTTTGTTTTTTTTTTTTCGTTAGTACTGGTTTTTTGGGGGGTAGCAGGCTCCTGGAGGCACCTCTGTGGGGTGGGTGCCTCCTCTGGCCCGCTATAAAGGGAAAGTGGGCTCCTGGAGGCACCCATGAGTGCCTCCTATCCTCACCCACTAGGAAGGGGAAGCAGGCTCCAAGAGACCCCTCAACATGGGGGTCTCCCCTCCTCACCTGCTGCTGCAAAATGGCATGCATAGCCATATGGATATGCATACCAGTTGCAGACAGTGAGACCAGTGAACCTGCCAGAGCCATAGGGTGATGCCTAAGGCTCTCGCACCGCCATGTCTCACAAAGAAGGGAATCGTACTTGCGTGTAGTGCAATGCAAGTAGATCTGGCTTAGGGTTAAGGTGGGTTAGTGCAAGGGCTAGGGTTAGGCTAGTGACGGGTAAGGTTACGGTGGGCTAGTGGGTTGCACCTCTGGGTTCCTCTCTGACCCACTAAGAAGACAGTCTGTGACGTATGGGTAAGGAGTCAAGGATTAGGGTTAGGGTTAGGGAGCTAGGGCAGGTTTTAGGGGGCTTTTTGGCACATCCCAGAAGTCTCTATGGCCAAGTGGCCATGCGATTGGTGGGATGGCTCCAAAAATTTGCATGGTCGTCCACTCCCACATGGCTGGCCACTCGGCCAGCCCATCATTGCTCAGGTGTAAATAAAATAAAATAAAATAAAATCAATGGAGGACAGAGGAGGAGAGGAGAGACATTTTGTTGCAAGAAAAAACCCACTGCTACTGTGAAAAATCTGGCAGTTTATAAATTTTCGCGTGTTTCTGTTGTGCTTGTGTGTTTTTGGACCACGATTTCAAAAACAATATTGCGTTCGCCGCCCCATTTTGGATCCCCCGCCCGCACCGCATGGCATGGCGAGTCCGGCTGCCCAGGACAGGGGGGAGGCGGGGACCCCCCTCCAGAAACCACCCCTCCGGTAGGTGCCCTGCGCCCTTAGTCAAGCAGGCATTTTTCCGCCTGCTTTTTTGGCCCAGGAATGGGTGGGGGGAGAGTTTAAAAGTTTTTTCCTGTGCCGTCCGTGCCGCTTGCTTGCGCTTTAATTGCGGCGGCCGGCGGCGAGACTGGGCTTTTTGCTGGCTGCGAGCCTGCGGCGAGTCCCACCAGAGCAGCCCAGGATGGGGGATGGGGGGGGAGGCCGGGGACCTCCAAAAACAACCCCTCTGGTAGGTGCCCTGAGGCACGGCAGGCATTTTTCCGCCTGCTTTTTGGCCGGGAACCGGGTTTTTTTGACTTTTAAAAACCTTTTTTTCTGTGCCGCGTGGCATCGCGCAATCGCGCGATGCAAGGAACGAGCACAGCAAATCAGACCAGAATTGTTCGTTCGTCGGTTCGAGCTCGAAGTCTGGCGGAGTAATTCCCGTTACCATTTCCGTAGAGTAACGGAACCGAGTAACGGAAACGGAAACGGGAATACCGCTAAGACATGCCCATATCTATTTCCAAACATTCTCTGCTGTGTCAGTGAGCATTAGTGCCATTGGGAACTGGTGCGGCATCATGCCTAGACTTTATTGCCACCCATCTCACACACAAACCATACTTGTTTTGAAGATGTCTCTCTACTTGGAAAGCTGTGAAAATGTAGCAGTGCCCTGAGACTTTGTACCAGTAATCCGAGACATGGCAACCCAAACATCTCTGGTCACAGCTTTCAGAAATGCAAACAGACATTATACTAAAATGTGGGGTTTCAATATTGAAAAACAAATGTATCAAGATTATTTAGAAGTGCAGAATAAAATCCCTTTAAATCCAACTAAAAACACATTTAACAAGGTAAAAGAGACATATCACATCCTAGTCAGCCACAGAAGAGTGTTCAAAAGTCTGGGGCCAGCCACCAAAACAAAACAAAACAAAAAATCTGCTGTATCCTTATCAGGAGTACTTATGACCACAGTGGGAATAGCAGGGAAATCTCATTCCAAAACATGAGGAGGCTCATACTGGAAAAAAATAACCAGTGAAATTCTTGATGAGGAAAAATAAACATTATTTGTGAAAAGTAGCAGCCAAGAGTCTTTTAAAAATTTGCCTGTATGGCCATTTACTCTTCTCGGTTTTTGTATTTCAGACTAAAAGAATCTTCTGCTAGGATAAATGTAGACTACCAAATGCTTGCTTATGCAGCACTTAGCACAGACAAACCATCATTTCTCTTGGAAGTTTTAGAGGCCAGTGGTTTCATAAATTGCTTATTTATTTCCCAGTGAGGTCTTCTGCTCACTAAAAGATAGTAATGTGCCAAGGATTATCATTTATGTAGCCAAGAGAGAGGTTTGTCATGCTTAACAAGCCAGTTGGAGGAGAGGTCAGTGGCTGTTCAGCCAAGTGTACTTAAGCAAGGAGAAGAGTTACTTTCACATCCTGGCTGTTTCATTGACACAGTTCCCTTTCCCACCTAGAAGATAATGCTCCCTTCTTTTTCATTATGTCTCTGGTGACTTATGAATGAGAGGAAAACTAAGGAGCATCACCCCAACAAAAGCCAGATAGTTAAGAGCTTTGTACAGGAGATGTCCCTTCTCTGTTCCTTATCTTGCAGCCGCATGTTCAACCAAAAACATGCATGGTGTACAACACTCTCTTGATTCCTGCTCATCATCTAGTATGTACTTCGTGTGAAGTAGCCTTTCAGCACCAGTTCTATAACCACTCCAGGTGTCCAGAGACATCCTGATCACAGGCAATATTTAGATAAGTTCTGACACTATTTTCTGCATCCTGCAACTAGGCTTTCTTATATCAGAGAGGGGGAATCTGAAACCTTTGTTGAAAATCTGATCCAGTTCTCCAGGCCATCCCCTAATCCTCCATGAAGCCTTATTCCCTCCAAAGGAAGATGGGGCATGAAAGAGAAAGGGCAGAAAGAGATGGAGGGTCTTTGGAGCAACTCTTCCCTTCCTTATTTCTCATTTTATTGCTAGCGACTTTCCTAATTGCAAGGAGCGTTATTTTTTTCTGTGTACAGCTGCCATGTTCAGCTTGTTTGGTGAGCACTAAATTAGCACTCAGAAAGAATTTCTGTCAGAAAGCCTGATGCATTGAAAGAAGAAATAAAACAGGATGATCTAATCTGTCTGTGTTCCTGAATGCCTCAAAAGACAAGAACATCATTAACTTGTCTAAATAAAATTTGCCAATATCACAAACAAAAGCTATCAAAAGCAGCCTTAGAAAGACACACCTTTGCCAAGGTGGACAACTGTGTGAATAATGAATGGACCATCAGATTAGATTGTTTCAGAGAAGGATTTACAGTAAGTAGCAAAGATTAGAGAAATGACAATACTCTACTATAAAGCCTTAGCATAGTGGTTTCTCACTTCCATGGTCTAATATAGCTTTTCTCAACTTGGTGTACTTCAAACAATGAATGATAACACCCATCAACCCCAGCCCACATAGACTTTGGTTGGTCTGACAGATGATGGGAGCTATAGTGCTGTTTATTAGGAAGATAACATGTTGTGGATGTATGCATGGAAGGTACCATCTGCTGTACATATTCATACATCATAAATCTGTGTTAGTACATTGGTACCTCTTAAAACAAATTTAATTCGCTCTATGGGTCAATTTGTTTTAAGAACATTTTGTCTTACAAAACGCAGTTTCCCCTAGGAATGCATTAACGGATTAATCCATTCTGAAGGCTAGAATAAAGACAAAAATAACCGTGTTTTTTTATTTCCTGGGTACATGCAGAATAGTTTTTTGTTATAGGGAATTTTTTGTCATGTGAAGCATGCCTATTCCCAGAAATTCTTTTCTTCCTATGAGTTTGTTGTTGGTTTTTTTGTCTTATGAGGCTTTGTTTTAAGAGGTACCACTGTATTGTGATTTGGCTGGTCCATCTCAAGAACCATATATTCAGCTCCACTCCACAGTCACCCATTATATGGTCACTGTGAGCATTCACATGAACCGTTTCAAATACAAGCAGAGAAAGTGATCATCTACCCAGATGTTCATGTGAATAAGCCTTAATGCCAGAGCCCATCTTATTGGCTAGTTCAGGCTCTACTGCTTGGCCTATGAGACATATAAAACAACTTTAAAATGTGGTCAAAACTTATACACCATAAACTACACCGGAAATTTTTGTGCAAGGGCATATCTGTTTTTATTGACACAGATTTCCATAATGTGCTTAGGACTTACTGTGCACTTCTTAATCCTGATATCGTGAGCTGGCTAAATAGCTGAACATTGCCTTTAGTTAGCTGAATAGCCTTTTACTCAGTTACTCTTCCCTGAGATGGCAAGAATTAAAAGCATTTAGTACATATCTTTTCTCCTAGTATATGGCTGGGCTTGCTAACTTGAGTCCTTGGTTATGCAGCCATTTAATGTAGTCATTTAGTTTACAAGCACCTTGGTGATGTAGATCTTAGTTGCCAACATCATTTATTGGTAGCTGTGGTCTTTAGCTATGTGGAAAGTGAAGAAAGGGTGCATTCTGACTGCTATTGTCTCCAGCGGTGTTGGCAAGTCTTTGGGTTCAAGTCCCAAGTCCAAGTCCTATTAACAACAGGTGGGGCTTTTTATCAGGAAAAAAGGGAGGGGTTGGTGGTCCTGAGTTCCAAACTGAGTCCAAAAATGGGTGGGGGGGGGAGAGAGAGAGACTCAAGTTGAGACCGTGTCAAGTCACCAGTCCAACTTAACTCCAACTTGTCTGCAAGTCCCACAACTCAAATCTCTGTCCCCAATTTTCTCTAGGTTTGCATTTATATGATTGAAAATAGCAGCCTATACAAATGTGAAGATTCTCAGTTATCCAGGAGAGGTCATCTGAAAGTTGAGTCATGGCAACTGGACATCTTTTCTTGAGAGATTGAAATGTTTTGCTACTCATCCAAGCAGCTTCGTCAGTCTGGCGAAGCTGCTTGGATGAGTAGCAAGAAGTTTCAATCTCTCAAGAAAAGGAGTCTAGTTGCCATGACTCAAATTCCAGACAGCCTATATGAAAGGACACCTCATATGAAGTATTTTATATAGATGTTGATTAATCTGGCATTCAACTTACATATTACTCTACTTACCGTTCTTCTTTTTCCATATCTCCTGCTCTTCTCACATCATAAGTGACACTTCTCATCAGTGCTAGTCTGTTGTATCTAGACATGGGCATGACCAGAAAAAATAATGTTTCGAGTTTTCATTTGTCAGAACGGGTCCGTTTCGGGTTGTTTCCGTTTGTTGCGAATTTTTCCAAAAATTTGTCGTTTCCGTTTGTCGTTTTTGTTTCCACCGCGATTTAGCGCGATTTGACTTCCCAGAGCATAGGGGCGTCCCGCAATCAGGGCCGCTACTAGGTGTTTTTGCGCCCTAGGCGGGGGCGGAGTGGGGGGCGGGGGTGGGGGGGAGGTGCAGGGGGCGGCGGTGGCGGGGGGCATGGGTGGGCGGTGGCCACTGGTGGGTGTGTGGGCGGGCAGCAGCGCAGGCCGCAGGCGGGTGGCGGCGCGGGCGGACGGGCGAGTGGACAGTTAGGATATCACTTAGGATAGAGGTTCTGTTCTTGGCTTGCACCCCAAATGTGTGTGTGTGCAAGCAAATTGAAGTTGGGAAAATAGAAAATAAATGGTAGTATATAATATATTTTTAAAATAAATCCACACCTCCCACTCCCAGTCAAACCTCCCCCTTTATCCAATTTCAGAAAAAAATCCTCAAACTGCCAGAGAAGAAATAAAGAATAAACTGCTATTCCCTTCAGCAGACAAAGCTGCAGGGAATCAAAGAAATTATTTTCTAAATTCAATTCCCTCCCTGCCTACCTAACTTAAATCCTAAAGCCTCCAGCCTCCCTCCTCAATCTCGATCGGATCACACCAGCACCAGCAGCCAGCCCTCCTCCCTCAACCACATCCATTCATCGACCCGACTGTGATTTCTGGAAGGTGCCTCGGCTTTTTATGCCCTCCGAGACATCCAGAAGTGTCAGTCAAAAACCTGGTGATGCCATCGGTGGAATGGTTCAAAAAAATTGCATGGTCCCATCCCATGCCCAGCCCAAATGGGCAGGTCTAAAAAAAAATAATAAAATAAAAAAAATAAAATCAATACGACGTTTTATTGCTATAAAAAAGCCCACTGCTGCTACTATTAAAATTCAGGCATTTAAAACAAATAAATTTCACATGTTTCTGTGGTGATTTGGTGTGTTTTTTGACCACGATTTCAAAAGAAAAATTGTGGTCACCATTTTGGATCCACCCCCCACCGCATGGCATGCAGCGAGAGACAGATGACGAGGATGACCCTCCCTCAGCCTGGTGCAAGCAGCCCAGGACAGGAGAAGAGGGGGGGAAGGCCTGGGACCCCCCAGAAACCACCCCTCTGGTAGGTGGCAAAGCCTCAGGCAGGCATATTTTCGCCTGCTTTTTTGGACGGGAGTCGGGTTTTTAAAAAAACTTTTAAAAACTTTTTCTGTGCTTCGCATCGCGTGATCGCCGCGATACCACAAACGGAAACGAAAAACCCAACGAAATTTTTCTTTTTTCGGTTCGAGTTCAAGTTCTGGCGGCTTAATTATTGTTACCGTTTCCGTTACATAACGGAAACAATAACCGAAAACGGAAACGACAATTTCACCGAGTCGTGCCCATGTCTAGTTGTATCCAAACCAGACATCCATGGGCTCCAGCCAGTAAGTTCTCATTCTGCTTCAGTGTTTAAATTTATTTCATCCTGGATTTATTTGTAGTAGTACTTTTTTCATGGGTCACCCTCTTAATCCAGGAAATTTTATTTCGCCTCCTGCAAGATCAGCATCCTGTGATAATTACGCTGCTGTCCCTTAATTCTAGCAAACTGCCAAACGGATCTAGACAGACACTGTAATAATTCAGCTTATATATGAGGAGCATGACCATGTCCTTGTAAAGAAGTCCTGTGCCAAGAAGAATTAAAGACGGTAGTGTGCAAATGGAGAGAGTGGCATGAATTTAACTCTGATGATCGCCAGAACGTTTAAATCCAGCCTGGCTGGAAAAACGAGTGGAGATTTTTGGTGCAGTTGTGCCATCAAGTGGCCAGCTGCAAAAGTGACAAGCGAAGCTAAAGGCCCCAACTGTTTTCTACCATCCATTTTACGCAGCTCGGCAATCAGTATTTATTCAGATATCACCTGTTCAATTAGCAAGAGCTGGCAGGTTTATTACAAACCACCTGTTTCCAAATATAAACACCTATCAAGGTAGTAAAAACATGCATGAAGACAATGACAATTCTTTATGAGCAAGTTCTCATTAGCAATATCATGAAGTGGAAGGTATTACCACATGTTGGTGCTTTCTGGTGCAGAAGGCAGCTGATGATTAAATTAATACTTGACATTAACTTTCAATTTAGCAAGTAGAATATCCAACTGAGAAGCAAATTTGGGCTATTATGAAGAATGTTATGCTGTTTAAAATTCACAGTGCAGAATGATGTTTAGCATGTTGTTTTTCTGAATGCAGCACTGTGTGTTCTTGTCCCTTAAAAGAAAGAGTCATGGCCTCTAAAAGATTGGCTGATTGACTGATTGACTGATTGACTGTTTGACTGGTTGACTGTTTGACCGGTTGGTTGGTTGGTTGGTTGGTTGGTTGGTTGGTTGGTTGGTTGGTTGGTTGGTTAAAAATGAGCTGTTGGAGGCAAAAATACCCTTCAACAGATCCTGTTTTTACAGCCAAGGTTGACCAAAGTTGAGAGAACAGCTATATAGAACCTGCAACAAACATGGTTATTTTATGTATACAGTGGTACCTCTGCTTACGAGTTTAATCCATTCCGAATGCATACTCTTAAGTCAAACAAGTCTTAAGTAGAGCAACCTATCTAAAAAAATCAAAAAACGGTTTTTTGCTCTTAAGTCAAATTGGTTTTAAATCGAGCCGCTCGTAATCAGAATTATGGCTCTGGGTGGGGCCCAATACTGTCATTTGTCTGCTAGAACTATTCGAGTCAGGAGAACCAGGAAATAGAGTGATTCCTCCTTGACCTTGATGACTGTCATATGCCCTCAAAACCTTCTCCAAAGCACCAAGGAAACTTCTAAAAGAGCAACAAAGAATCCTGTGAGGACTCCTGACCTGTGTTCTTTGCCTTTGTGATACCCGTGACACTGACCAACAATCTGTTCATGCCTTGAAATCCTTACAGAATCGGCCTTCACTTAAATTACACCAGTACATAAACCATCACTGCCATTGCCTGTCATGCAAATATGAGGCATGAACAAAGAGATGAGAAAAATGCAGCAGGTGGGCCACATGCTGAATAGGGCCCCTTCGCACCCCTCATTTTAAAATTGTTGATAAGCAGGATAGAATATGGCCAGAGGAGAGCAATCAACATGAGAAAAGGTTATAGAAAGCAAACCCTATAAGAAATTGTTGAATGTGTTGTGTATTGAAGCCAGGTGGCCCCTGCTTTGCCTCTGGATAACCAGGAGAAAAGATTTACTCCCCCAGATAGTCAGAAGGACAGCACATAAACAACCAAGTTACAACCAAGAGGGGAAAGTATAAGCAACCTGCTTTACCGATGGCAACAAACTCAGGTTATTGAAGGAAGAAGGATGGATTTAAAGTGGAGAGACTTAGGGTCCAATAACACCTGGCAAAAGAACCCCAGTTATACTGATATGATGATGTTTTAAATCATTTAATAAATACCCAAGCACACAATGCATGACCAACATCAACTTATTTTCCCAGCCCACAATTTATTTTCATTTTATTTCCCCCTTGCTGAGAAGGTTGTTTAAAATTGTACTGATGATGTATTGATCGCCAATTTAGTAAGTGTGCATAATTTATTTCCTTTGCAAAGGGGCTGGAGTTCTGAGCATGGCCTCTTGTACCCTTTTTAAATATATATATATTAGGCAGGAATATGGAAAAATTGGCAGTAACAACTGCTTCTGTCTCCTTCTGAGCAATGTTTTCAAGTTATATTTGCTAGCAGCTTAAAGGAGATAGCCTTCCCTTCAAATAAGCGCTTGAGCACAGATATTTCCTACTTTGAATTTCAAAGTAAGGAGTGTGGCATCTTATGTGGAGTTCATCAACACCAGCTAGTGTTGATGAACTCCACAGAAGCAGGAGAGATACAAGCATGGTTGTGTTTTCTTTGTGCCCAGAAGGGAAGAGCCTTAACTTTGCCCTTTGGTATTCAAATCAGAGGTCGAAAGCATCATGGGCAGGGTTTTCCCACTGGTTTCTTTCATTGAGAGATGAAGCCCTGGACAAAGCCAGTAACTGTTAATTCTCCTAGGTTTAAATCCCTACCCCAGCTACATAAGTTTCCTTAATGCATTAAGGACTGTCTGAATCTGGAGCCTCCTGCCTGAGGCCACAGGAAGGGTGGGGACCATGAGTATATTCTCTACACCCAAGTCAGTTGTCTGAAACACTAATCCACTCCACCTAACTTTTTGTTTCTCTCAGAAGAAAACCAACAAGCTTTTTAAAATTTGTGATCTGACAGCTCCTATTTATAGAAAGAAAGGACACCCTGGATATTCACATATCACAGCACATCCTTCCATTTCAGTGGTTACTGCCTGAGAAGGGCCCTGCTTCTTTTCCAAGTGATGTCTGCCTTGTGCAAGTTCACCTGTTATTGCTTGCCATCTGTTGTTTATCTGGGGTTGAAAACAAATATTCGTCTGGTGCTTGACTATTTGAAGTGTCCGTCCAGCTATCAGTTGGAAGCCACTTAACGTAGCCACAGCACTGTTGACTGAAGCATCACTCGGATATTCCATGAATGTTGGAAGCTCAGAAGATTTCCAAGGTTCTAGTTGTGGGATGGAGCAAGAGGGTCCACAAACCCAGCAAAGCTGGTGCACCACATTTTGTAGCAATTATGGAAGCAACACACATTTGCCATCCAAAGAGGGCCAAGGCACAAGAAGACTATGAATTCTAGGGCCTGGTTTATCTAAACCACTGATTTGACTACAGCATGTGTGCATGCAAGGTGTGCAGTCCAGAGTTATCCAATATTCAAACATTCCCTCATCTATATGTTAAATAAACCACACACACACACCACCTCATTATAACTGTTATGGTAATAGTTACTATGGAATCATATTCTGTGTATAATTATTATACAAGAGTAGTATATGCCATATCATTTTTGTTCCTGCACAATGCCTTTCTACCGTGACAATTTCGCAACTACAACTGAATGTTGTTGTGATTAAATACTGTCAGAGAGATCAAACTAAATCCACGCGTCTGAGATTTCAGACGAAAATATTTCTGATTCCTTGAAATTTCAACCTTTGGCAGCTGGATTTGTTCATTATTGTTACCCAAGACTGAGAATCAGCTCAATATTTTGAGCTTGGGCAGAAAATGCTGGGAGAAAAAGCAGCTCTTTTATTCATCTATCATTCATGTCCAAATGCTTTAAAATGGGAGGGGCAGCACTGTGTGCTATCACCATAGTAAAGAGGATAGAAAACACCAGTTTCCTCCGAAACATTTGATCATTCATTCATAGCAGCATGTTGACTTTTAGGGTGGGGAAAGAAGCAGGGTGACTACAAAACACAGTCACAGAGGAAGCCTTGGGCTTGGGGAATGAGATCTGAAGGTGAAAAGATCACATGAAGGGCAAAATAGTGATGAATCCTTGAAAGGAAGGAGCAGGAGGAATTTTAAAAAAGCAACAGTGCATATTCAGAGCAAAACATGCAAGAGTGTCCTGAAGGGTACATTAATGTATATAAACTCATAACTTTACATAGAACTTTACTCTCCTTTAACTGTTCACGGTCTCTTGTAGCTTTAATGCAATGTTGTCTATTAATGCTGTGTAAGATGTCCCTCAATTTCTTGTTCTCAATACTTGAACATGTCTTAATTGTACTGGACTGTATATTTTCCCTCATTCTGTAAGCCATCTTTTTCCAAGGAGAAAGGTGGGGTAAAAATACTCTAAAATAAATAAATAAATAAATAAATAAATAAATAAATAAATAAATAAATAAATAAATAAATAGTATGGTCAGTGCAGCTGGTATATGATCTGCAAACAACTAACACTTGGATACCTGTCTAGCTTTATTAGCTAACTGGATTTACTCAACCGCAAACTTTGCAATGTCTTTCCGACCAAATGTATTTAAGATCCTGCTGATCTCATATTGATATTTAATGGGACCAAAGCTGCTTCCATCACATAAACCAATTTATGGGATATTTCTTTCAAGTGGTGGGAGGACGCCCTGAAGGAAATATATTGATACACTTGATACATGGGCTCTGTTGTTTTCCCTTATCCTCAAACAAAGCAAGAGGAAAAAACATATTTATAGCTTCTTTTATATCCATAGGGATTGTTGGACTTGGGAGAGGGGGAAAGAAGGATGGAACCACCTGAGATAGGGTGGAATCTCCATTAACCATCCAAAAGTTGGGCACTATAGGGCCAGAGGCAAGAGCCTCGTGTTCCAAAGAGGACAAATTTAATTTCCACAAGGAACACCGTTAGGAAATGTAACTCAGGAAAAGCATAGAAATTTTTTTATTATTATTTTTGGACAATAATAGCCAGAATCTCACAGGAATATAACTGAGATCTGGCTTATACATAAAATAATTTTAATGGTAAAGGAGAATAAACTGGAATAAGAGACATTGGTTCCCATTTTGATCTCGAATAGAAAAAGCATCTGAATAAAGGGACTTCAAACTGAAGGTCTGGCAGAGCAGTACTACTATGAACACACAGGGACAGAAGCAAACTGGTGGTTAGAAGTACCGTCTTTTCTCATGTGATGTACTTAGTGTTTGGGAGCTAAATCTCCAATGCATGTCATTTAGCTTGTCAGTGCAATAGGCTCGTGTGCCAATTCCTTGAAGCCTTCAGGCAGAAAAGATGTGAGTCATATTGACCTGGTGTAAAATCAGTACAAACATATGGTCAGTGAGGATCATTCAGATCACGTCTTCCACGTACGGGTCAGGTACTATATCTCTCAGCTGGCTCTGAAAAAGACTTCTGTCGTCATCATCACCTCTGGGCTGCCCTGAACTTAACACAACATGCCAGCCAGGTCAACTGCAAAGTCAGGCAGATGGCAAAAAAGATGGTAAATGATTGGAAAGGCTTAAAATGGTGTGTGTGGGGGGGGTCCTAAGGTATAGAATCATTCAGAGAAGGTAGCTATTTTCTGAAATTGGGGTTGTGGACAGGAAGCCAGGCAGAAATATAACGTCAAGTTGACATTGGCTTCTTTTGTGAATTCAATGTCATAGTCAAAATGCATTTCCTTGTTTCATTTTCTTTCTCATTCTTAGATATGCTATACTGGGCAACTTTTTTGTCTCTTCTATTCCACTTCCTCATTCTATTGTTTTTCTCTCTTGAATATTTTCTGTACCATTTTTGTCCAAATCTGACTCAGGCTCCTTCAATATGGTTCCTTATTTATCTCAGGTCAGTACACTATTTCCTCATATAATTGTTGTTAACCGCCCCAGAGTGGCCTTGCTGCCAGATGGGCAGTATGAAAATCCAGTAAATAAACAAATACATGAAAATAATTTTAAAACTGCTAATCACATACATATGAATGACTTTTATGAATGCACATAGTATACCAAAAACACATATGGCACCCATGTGTTTTACTATGCTGATATTTATTTATTTATTTATTTATTTATTAGACTTTTATACCGCCCATCTAGACCAAGGGCTACTCTGGGCGGTTTACAACATGTAACAACAAACAAAGGAATACATTTTAAAAACCAAAATACAATGTACAAAATAAAAATATATACATAAATCAACAACAAAAACTAAAATGAAGCTAAAATGAAACTAAAAATGGCAAGAGATTTGATAAAATGGTTTAAAAATAGTGCCTTACTAAATGTTTAAAGAATCAGGGAATGCCATTCTATAGAACCAGGTCTTCAATAGTTTTTAAAAATTTGAAGCGAGGGTGCCAGCCGAGGGGGTAGATGGTTCCATAATTGGGGAGCAACCACCGAGAAGGCCCTACTCCTTGTGACAGCTTTCCGGGCCTCCTCGGTGTTGGGACTCCCAGGTGTCCTGCCTGGCTGGCACGGGTGATCCTGGCAGTTCTTCTTGGGAGGAGCCGCTCTGTCAGATACTGAGGTCCCAAACCGTTTAGGGCTTTGTATGTTAACGTCAAAACCTTGAAGTCAATGCGGTAGCGTACGGGCAGCCAGTGCAGGGCTGCCAGCACGGGGTAATATGTTGGTGCTTTCTTTGCCCGTTAGAAGTCTGGCAGCTGTATTCTGCACTAGCTGCAATCTCCGCATTAACCTCAAGGGCAGCCCCACGTAGAGAGCACTACAGTAGTCTATTCTCGAGATTACAAGTGCATGAACCAGCGTAGTTAACGCCCTGATGTCAAGGAGGGCACGCAGCTGGGCAATCCTCCGCAGTTGGCAATGAGCGGAACGGACCACTGACGCCACCTGGGTTTCCATGGTGAGTGCCGGGTCCAGTAGGACACCCAAACTGCAGACCCCATCCTTCGCGGAGAGAGTCACCCCCCCAAAAGTGAGGGAGTTCCCCAACCCGCAGACACCAGGGGGGCCCACACGGAGGATCTCCGTCTTGCCCGGGTTCAACCTCAGCCTATTAGCCCCCATCCAATCCGAGACGGCCGCCAGGCAGTGCTCAAAGGACGGAATGGCATCCACTGCAGAAGATGGAAAGGAGATATAGAGCTGGGTGTCATCCGCATATTGGTGACACGAAGCTCCATACCCCCTTATGACCCCTCCCAGCGGCCTCATATAAATGTTGAAGAGCATGGGAGAGATGACCGACCCCTGTGGCACCCCACAATTGAGAGACCAAGGAGCGGAGGTCATCTCACCCAGCTGCACTCGCTGGGGGCGGTCCTCCAAGAAGGAACGGAACCACTGCAAAGCAGTGCCTCCAATCCCCAACTCGGAGAGCCTCCCCAGGAGGATACCGTGGTCGATGGTATCAAAGGCCGCTGAGAGGTCGAGGAGGACCAACAGGGACGTTTTGCCCCTGTCAGACTCCCTCAAAAGGTCATCATGCAGGGCGACCAATGCCGTTTCCATATTATGGCGCGGCCTGAAGCCCGACTGAAAAGGATCGAGGGCATTTGTGTCATCCAGAAGACCCTGAAGCTGATCTGCCACCACCCTCTCCAAGACCTTGCTCATATAAGAAATATTGGCGACAGGCCTATAATTGTCAATTTGGTCTGCCGCCACATTAGGTTTTTTCCGAATGGGCCTAATGAGAGTCTCCTTGAAGGCCGAGGGAACCCTGCCCTCAAGGAGAGACCCATTAATTATTACTGTGGCCCATTCCTTCATAATTGGCCTGGCTGTTTTTATTAACCAAGCCGGGCAAGGATCCAAGGAGGAGGTGGTGGCCCGACAGCGATCAAGGGCTCTGTCCACATCTGTCAGCGTCACTGGTTGAAAGCTGG
This sequence comes from Phrynocephalus forsythii, assembly GCA_029282475.1. Lineage (NCBI taxonomy): Eukaryota > Metazoa > Chordata > Lepidosauria > Squamata > Agamidae > Phrynocephalus > Phrynocephalus forsythii. The sequence goes on along the minus strand of JAPFRF010000006.1, from coordinate 69,316,182 downwards.
AAAGCAATGCCGGGCAAGGCGATGCACTGGACATCTCTGCTCGATCTACTGTTTGTAAATGGTGGTTCAGGTCCCGGCGGATGGTCTCCACTTTAGTCTTAAAGAATGCCGCAAATTGGTCACAGGAAATACTAGGGGGAGGCCTTTCACTGTGACCAACCCCGGATAGATCGCGCACTATGCGGAACAATTCGGCTTGATGATTTTGTGCTTCGCTTATCCGGGTAGCGAGGTAAGATCTTCTTGTGGCCTTGATCTTAGATAGATAGATGGATGACGCGATCTTTACGGCTGATAGATTATTTTCCGTCGGGGCCTGCCTCCAGATGCTCTCTAGCCTCCTCCGATTTCGCTTTAAGGCCCGCAGCTCCTGGTTAAACCATGGAGCTGGACGGGTTGCGATGGAGGGGGCGTTTGGGTGCAATCGTGTCCACTGCCCTGGTGGCAGCAGTATGCCAACTATCCACCAGAGCGTCGACAGGAGCACCAACCAGTTCAGCGGGTAACCCACCCATGGCATCCTGGAAACCAATAGGATCCAGTAGCCTTTGGGCGGACCATCTTAATGGGTCCAAGCTCCCCGCGGAGAGGGGGTGCCAGTGTGAGGCTGCATTTAATCAGGTAGTGGTCCGACCATGACAAGGGGACTGACTCAAGGTCAGTCACCATCGATCCACTTCTCTCTGTGCATTAGCGAAAACCAAATCTAATGTATGTCCTGCCACATGGGTGGGGCCAATGACAAGTTGGGACATGTCCAAGGAAGCCATGGTTTCCAAGAACTCTAGAGCTGGACCCGAAACCTGAGCCTCCGCGTGGATGTTGAAGTCCCCAGAACTAAAAGCCTAGGAGATCTCAACAACGCCCGGAGACAAAGGTGGCCAGCTCCGGAAGGGAAAGTGCTGGGTCACGGGAGCGCGGTATGCCAGCACTATCCCAATTCCTTCCCTGCCCCCAATAGCCACGTGGAGGACCTCAAGACCTGGAACCGCCAATGCAGAGAGCCTGACAGCCTCAAGGGTGTTTTTGTATACAATGGCTACCCCGCCCCCGCCCCTCCAATCTACCCAGGTGTTGGATGGAGTACCCAGGAGGACACATCAGAGCGAGGGTAGGACCACCCTCTGCGCTCACCCAAGTTTCAGTAATACAAGCCAGGTCTGCCTTATGATCTTGAATCAAATCATAAATTGTGTATTAATATGATATGGTGCATTAAAAGTACATTAATGGACATTGAAAGAAAGAGAATTGAGGGAACCTTTAAAGTGTGATACTGTGTGGAAGATAGTGACTATGAGTAGGCTATAACTTTAAATATATAAACCTTGTTATGGTCCATACGTAGAGTGCAAATAATGAGTATCTTTCATTTGAAAATAAAATAAAATAAAAATCAACACAGTATTTATTTATTTATTTATTTATTTATTTATTTATTTATTTATTTAACCACATGATTAATGTAGTATATAAACAAAACAAATAAATATTAATAATATAGTTAAAAGCACACAAGCAAAATCCCTAACACTCCCTTCTCACAGACTAGAGGGCAAATTCCAGCATCTGAATTTCCACTTGAATACATAATTGAGAAGACAAATATAAACTACAGGCATAATCTTTCCATTAAAAGCAATAAAACATAAAGAATTTTGAATATTGCTGGATTGTGCCTTCCCCCTCCCCTGGAACCATTTTTACAACATTTTCCCACCACTAAAATCTGAAGTAATTTTCTCAAAAGGGCTTGCAATAATGATTGGATATTTACTGTCCATTTTTCTTCCTCTGCTACATTTTACCTGAACTCACACTGAGTTCAGTACAGCTTACTGTGGGGGTGTATAGTGTCAGGAATGTTGCCTTAGTACTTCTACTACGTCTCACTCCCATCTACACTTTCTATGGTTCTTTTCTTTTCCCGGCACCTTTACTTGTTTCCTTATTACAGACTCTCAAGTTCAAGTGTTAATGACAAACCCAAACCCCAAACCCTCTATGCCTCAGTAGATTTTAATACGGTATTTTACGAGTCTCATTCCATTTCATTTCACATTTTTCTCCAGTAAACTGTTGGGTGTTAGCACGGCATACTCGCATATGGATCCTTTAATGTTTATGTTGGTGTATTACATACACATGGCAGGATGGAGATCTCATACTGAGCTGTTGACACAGCAAAGAGCCAAGGGTCACATCCACAGGCAACATATGCAGGCAAGAAGGAATCTTGTTTTTCAAACATTTCTTTTCACCTCGTACATACTCTGGGTGTTTAGGTGCAGAGATGAATTTTGGAGCTTATTTTTGGATATAAATAAAGTATTTTAAAGCCTGGGCACACAACTCCACCCATGCACAGCTGGTTCACTGGCACAGTGAAAAGATGTTTACATGCATGTTCTGCTAGTGGCCAACCCTTGCCTACTCCACCCCATGACATCAGAAAGGCCCATGCCATGGTCACAGGTTTTGGCCAAAAATAACCCTTTCATCATCCGCTTCCTGATCTTTTCAACAACAAAATGCCAAGGACAGGGTGTGGGACTTTCTGCATGTAAAGGAAGGCATGTATGGTGGATCCTCCCACTAAGATGTGACAAAATGGCCACTAACGTGGATGATTTCTAAAGGAACTTGTACATGTCCATAGATGACCAATCTCACAATAGCCTGATAATTAAAAATAAAGCCTCCAGATACATTTCTGGTTGCTTGATAGCAGAGATGAACAGGAGATGGCTTTCTCTGTCATGGTCACGTTGTAACAGCTCCTAGTGCCTTAAAACTGAGTGTTGTTGCAAGAATACAATAGTGTGTGGGGCCACATGAAAGAAAGGCCTTCAAACTGATGAAATCAAGGATCTTCATCTGGTGCTATCAGATGAAGATCCTGATGATTTCCTGATGCTGCATCTGTATGCTTTAATGAAAAGGGCATTCTACTTCAGTTACAAAGGCAATTCACAGATAGCCTTCCCTTAGATAGAAGGAATCCATCTATACTATATCATCAGACACTTCAGGGCCACAGGAAATGCTGAGGAAGGATCTAAGGTGAGTTTGGACTTGTACAATGACTTTAATATCAACCTAATTGGAACATACCAGAAACCCTTCATGGCTTCCTGACCACAGTATATGTAGAGAGAGGATGTGATTATAATTAAAACTTGGTCAGAATTGCTCCAGATCTTAGTATACCAAAACAGCAAAGGGACATAGAACTTGGGACCAGTACTTTTTAGGAACTACAACTCCCAGAATTCCCCTGGGAGCACTTAATATTCCTGCTAACTCCAGTGCTTCAGAAGGAAAGAGGAGGAAGAAATAACGTTGAAGGAAACACAGATAATTCAGGGCTGTGGCATAGACAACAACAGAGTAATCACTGAGAATCCTCATTTGGTTCAACAAGTTTTGTGACTGAGCTGGACATCTGTTTTTAATTTCTATCATATCATGAATTAAAATAAGCTAAGACAAAAGACTAAAATAAAAGAGTAGAGAGAAACCATCAACCCTAATAGGGTACCTCCTTCTTATGCAACTGCTATCACAGGAGGGAGATGTGATTAGCTCTCTATACCCCATCTTGGCTTAGCTAGCCGTATCCTCCCCGTCATCCACAAGATGGTGGGAAGGATCTACAGTAGGGAGCCCTGCCTTATATGTATAGTGTTCCTCTATAACCTGACTGGAAATCCAATATGATCATCATTTTAATGGCTCAGGGAGCCTATGTATACAGAACAGGGTCTCCATTTCCAGACTTCACAATTCCAGATGCACAAGAATGGGAAATCAAGTCTGTGATGGTGGCTCCAGGGCAATTGTAATTGTCATTTGAAAAGGACAATAGAGATTTGTTAAACAAAGGAGTATGGTGAATGAAGAAGGATAAAGTGCCAACTCTTCAAAAGGCAATTGGGAGGAAAAAATAAAATTCTCCTTTATCTACTGTAGTGCTAAACTGTGTCCCTGATTTTGTAAAGAGAAGCATTGCTAAACAGCCTGGTTCCACAGCAGCTCAGCCAACTTTGTATTGCTTCTCTTGTGTTCTTCGTAGAGGTTTTTAATTGACACCTCCAAAATACCCTTGGTATGGGCTGGGTCGGGTTTTAGGTCGTGGAATGGAGAAATCTTGTTGAGGCTCAAGGTTCTGAAAAACAAAGGAGTTACAATGATGACATGTTAAGAGTAAATATATCTAGATTTTTCAGGGGATCTGAAAATAGAAATGCAAATGTTTGCAATCGTTCCCCATCCCTCATCTCCTACTACAATGCTCCTTATTTGAAGTTTCAGCACAACAGGTTGTTGTATCCCTCTCTAATCCTTGGCCTGTGTTAGGGTGAAACTGCACAGTGGGGGGGATCAAACGGATCTGCTGTAAAGCCACACCCAGGAAGTCAGGTTTCCCCTAGGTGAATTCACTTTAGGAAACAGGACACAGCAGAGAAAAAGAGAGGAGGAAATCAGCATTCAGTCTTGTTTGGAACTTGTTAATGCTCTGCTGTTGCCACTGAGATCTGCAGGAGGCATGGCTTCAACAGAGCTAACTTAACAAGCTGCAAAGAAATACTGATTAGCAATTTCTTCCTCACTCTCTGCTAACACCTAGCTTTCCCATCCCTACCCCATTTGTTCTCCTAGGTGTCTATCACAATAGCATTGAGCCTTTAAATGTGGGATGGGAAGAGAAGAGAAGAGAAGAAAAGAAAAGAAAAGAGAAAAACAGGAAAACTGCATGTATCAAGTTTGAGAAAGAGGATTCAAATGATAGCCAATTATGCATGTACATGGGCCCACTCTCTGCCTCACTGATGCTCTTGGTGGACGGAATGGCTGAAATAGAACACCTACGAACCCCACCATAGAATGATCTGAAACTTTATGAACTGGCACAAGCAATCACACTGCCTGAGCCAACACAAATGTATTCATAACAACTACAAAAGTAGAAGCCCTGGGATGAAAGAAAAAAATGGACATGCAGGGAACTCTGGGATGATTCATATTGGCAGCAGAAAATACAAAGAATCTGACCATCCCAGTCCTGGAGTCATTCCTGTATGATTTGCCAGTGTAGTTGTCTGCCTTCAAGCAGACACACTTCCAAATATCTAGGAGCAAAGTATCATGGATTTCCCTTCTACTGCAGTATTAACATCAGCACAGCAGTGATGTCAAGGTACTTTCTACAAGTTCTCTGATAAACTGAGTTTCTAGGTTCAGTTGGGAAAATTGCAGCAGTAGAAAAGTTAGCTGTGGAAAGTCCCAGTGAAACTGTGCTTAGGGAATATATGCTGCCCCCCAAATGCTACCTTTTATTCCAGATGGGTTCTCATGTGAACAGTATGTGTAGTTGCCTACATCTTAATCCATATGGTAGTGAGGGATCTACACCTCATATCTGGCTAATGCTTGTTACCTTCTGTTGTCTGCCCCACAAAGTTGTCTTTTAAACACGCCTGGCTTTTCACATACAGAGTGAGCACTGGTCACCTTGATCACTTTTATTAGAAGCATCTTATTAGCTATCACTGAGATCTTCCTGAGAAAGTCTAACTGATTGTGTGCTGAGGATATTTTCTCCCCACCCCCACCCCCCACCATCATCCTAGATAACACAAAATCTGTCTGGGTTCCAACAGTGTAAAGGAGTAAGAAAATCCAAGACGACATGCTTCCCCCACCATCTTGCAAGCCACGGTTTACTTTTTTCATCATTTTGCTTTGGGAACAGAGTTTAGTGTTGTGACAGCTTCTCAACTGAAAGGGTTCAAGGATATTTGTCAGAGTGGAAAAACAAACAGCTTCAGAACAGAAGCCTCAGCAGGAACAGATTTTTTTTTAGTTTTATTTTTTAAAGAGTTCAAGAGATTCTTTGGAGAGAAGTGGTGAGAAGTTGCAGAAGGGAAGCCACAAAGCTCCATAAGATAAGCTCTGGTGGTCACTGGTAAGGTTTCTTTTTTAAAAAAAATTTTTTTAAAGGATTTCAGGGTTGGCTGGTTTGTTTTTAGTAGAGAGGAAGTTTTTTTTTAATATGGACAAGTGTGGCAAACCAATACAGAGCCCCCAGTCCTTTCATGGACCATTGGACTGTACATACCTTCTGTTTACTCTTGCTACCACCATTCTAGATTACTCAGTTGAAATAACTAAGTCTCAGTCAAGTTGTAGCATTAATAAAGTAAAATAACAAGCTGGTTTCAGCATAAGGTTTTCTTGTGCACCCTTAATTGAAAGTTCCTCTAGGCAGATTACACCCAAGTTCTGTCCTTTTACTATTCTCAAACCTCTCTCATCTGTCTTCTTTAACTTAACTGTTCTTAACCTTATCTCCCCTCTTCTTCACTTCTTTTTTCTTCTCCTCTTCCTCTAACTCTTACAATCCTCAGGCTGAGCCTTTTAAACATGTGGGCTCCACCTCCACACTCCCTCATTGATGCACAGCATTAGCCCTTTACACCCTCCTGCACAAACACATGAAGAGGGTAAATGCCACAATTTCCTTCCCCCCTTACAGAATTTGATTCAGGGGCAGCAACTAAACAACGTTACTCTCCTAATCAAACTGCATTTAACATTCAAAACCAATAAACATCTTAATACCTACATTGTACCGTTTCAACGTACCACATTACTGATTTCAATCATTTACTCCAAAATTTGCATATGTATTTTAATTGCTAAACACGATCACTATTGCATTGCATTGAATTATTTTAACATTGCCTTTAATCATTACTTTACACCAATATAGCAACTGAACAATACAATGCCAGTTTTTTTTCACACTAACATTAGACCAACAATATCATACTTTTATTATTTAACTTAACATTAGACCCATAATATCATACTTTTATTATTTAACTGTAATTGATATAATTGCCATCTTCTTGTTCTTGCATTCTTCTTCAACCAGCGACACAACATGATTGACAACCTCCACCAGCAACTAGGCCAAAATCAATGCCATCCCACTTTAAGTTCTTTGGTTAGCAGCACCATCACTTTGCCACTTATCTCGGAACAGTCCATCTCAGCATCACTGAGAAAAATTTTCTGGGTTCAAAGAAGAATTCAGACGATCTCCCAGGCAATGTCTCTGGATCATGCCTCATCAGCATCTTCTCCAACTTTGTGCCATGATTACTCCCCACCACAGCCGCCATCTCCAGAAGCATCACCACCACTGTCGAACCCTGTATCCATGCTGACACCCTGCACCAAGCCAGTATCAGTATTCATACTGCCTGCCACTATTGCTGTTATGTTTCCATAAATCATGACAAACAATATTGCAGCCTATATAGCCTTTGCCAAATATTCACTTAATGTCTTGGCTTTAATTTCTCTTACAAGTGTATTTCTAATTACAACAGTCTCTTTGAACTTGCTTTCCTGTTTTTCACTCCACTCTTCCTTTTGTTTTACTGACCCATCAGACAACCTACTGCTTTCTCTTTTAATTGGCAAAGGTTTTACTGGCTGACTATATTTTCAGCTATACCTTCAGAACAGTTTCCTTGACTGCTGTTCTGCTGCTGTGCTGCTTCCAACTGACACAACCTGACAGTTATTAATGCGTTAAACTGCCTTTTGCCATACTCTTTTTTTTAAACTGTCTCTCTGGTTTCACTTCCCTATCTTGAGACATTTATTCACCACTGTTGATAATTTTCATATTTTCAGGTTTTGGTACCCTCTTGGCTCTCTTTACCCAATATACACTCTGTACATGTTCTATGGTATCAATACCAACCAAACACATAGCTTGGATCTGATCAGAAATCCCGACCTCCCAAGATTTCTTCCAACATCTAAATTGAATCTTTACTCTGACCACCTGCAATTTTACCAATTCCTTTCACTAACACCCATCTAGTCTGTAGTATGCTAGTTAATTTTATTACTTCACATCCAACAATTGTGATTTCTGAGCTTGACTTTACTAATCCCATATAATTCTTGCCATTATGCTTATCAGCACCCCAGATTTCCTCAATATATCCTTGCCTGTATGGGCAAAATAGCAGTGGACAATTTTTCCATTTTCCACTTTTCAAAGGCTAAATTGCCTTGTGGGCTCATTTCTTCTGAGTTCCCTCCAAAATTTCCTTCTCCTGAGGACTCCAATTTCCCTCCTGTTCAGAGTTCTCATTTGGCATTTCTCTGACATGATTCCTCACTTTTTTGGGTGGCATTTTGTGTGTGTGTGATTTGTTAACAGATAGGTTTAGATAGGAAGAAAATCTTTTAATGCCACAAGAAGGCAGGAATGGCAAAGTAACCTTTAAAGGTTCAGTTTATAAAAGTGAATACTGGTAAGTCCCAGTATCCTGGCATCTATGTTCCTTCACAACAAACAAGGATGAATTTGGAGAAGAACTTGACTTCCCTCGGATTGAGCCCTGCATACCTGACACTGCCTTAAGTCCATATAATTTTGCTTGTTCTAGACTTGCTCCCCTCCTGTGTCTGATTGTCCAAACACTTTGGAATTCCATTTTAAGCTAGTTGGTTAAAGAAGCTGCATTGTAACAAACACTTAACAATGAAAGCATGTTTGCTTACCTCAAGTTGGAAGTGAGCCGTATAACCCAGATAGGCACAGTCTGTGTTTCCAAAAAAAGAAAAAGAAAGAAAGAATGATATATTTTTAAAAAGACCCAATGTTATTGCATACAACCATCTGCACTAAGAAAGTGGCCACTACCTTCACTATCCCATATTTTATAATGTTTCCATCACTGCATGATGTAGATACCTATAGATATTCTTGCATAATGCATATACATTCACTAACTAACCAATGGCAATTCTTTGCATATATATACAGTAGTGTATTTAGAATTAAATAAAATGCATAGAAATATTTCACATGCCAGCTGCTACCAAAAAGGCATCTCTCTATATAAATAATCCCTATACAACACCTAGGAGGAATTCAGGCTATTAAAACTCTCAGGACATAATCAAATTGCTACTCCCAACTACAGTAGACCCACTGAATGAAAAAGGCTTGCACAATTATCAATTTAGCATTCAGCAGTTGATTTAGTGGGTCTGTTCTAACTGTGACTAACTCTTGGCCCTGAGCCCCAGTCACCTCACATAATAATTGTAGTTTGAGATTCTTGCAAATACAGTGGACCCTTGTATAACAAACAGCTTGTATAACATAAAATTTGTACAACATAAAAATTCCAGAGATAGGGGAAATTTGCTTAACATAATTGCCTATGGGGAAAATCCATACAACATAAAAATGGGATCATGTTTTCAATGCATTCCTAGGGAATTTGTATAAAGGAAAATTTGCTTAACATAATTTCATTTGGAATGAATTAATTCCTTTATACAAGGTACCACTGTACCTGAATGAATATTTCCCTGACTTCAGCAGCAACTTTCAGAGGTGCCACTACTTTTTTACATGTTATGATACATCCCTACAGGCTCAGAATATGAATCTACTGTTGATATATCTTTGCACACTAACAAAAATGTCTAATGTTTTGGCGATGATTTACATTTTTGATCAATCATTTGAAAAATTAACTCAAGTTCATTGTAGCAAGAGGTTTCCTTAAAGTTGCACACCTGACTTAGATTACCCAACAAAAGTAGTATCTGATTACTCAGTGGATACAATATGTTAATGTTAACACATTTTAGGTGGAAGAACCATGATTGGAAGTCATATATTCATTTGCCTAAGTTACTTTTGTGTGACAGGAAAACAGGGAATGAAAAAGAAATATTAAAGGAGATGCCCTTTCTGTGAAGGAGCATTAGCTTTGGTGTTATTTTTAAATCTCTAAATCATCTAGCAATATTTTCATTAAAGGTTCCTCCCGCACATGCATGCTAATCGTGTCCAACTCTAGGGATGGTACTCATCTCCATATTCAAACCGAAGAGCCAGTGTTGTGCAATTCCGTGGCCATGTGGCCGGCATGGCTACAAGGAAACACTGTTTTTACCTTCCCGCTTTTTATGGTGGTACCTATTTATCTACTTGCATTTATATGCTTTTGAACTGCTAGGTTGGCAGGAGCTGGGGTTATCAGCGGAAGCTCGCTCCGCTGTGTGGCACCCAGGAATCGAACCGCTGAGCTGCTGCCTTTGCAGCTGACAATTTTCAGTGCTCTAGCCCACTGAGCCACCAAGCTCATCGTATTTTCATTACACAGTATCAAAACAAAATACTGGTTGAAATCCTGTTGCTTTCCATATTAAGTCAAAACGGAAGTAAGCCCATTGAATCATTGGAGATTTGGAAAGTTGACTCTTCTTTAAGTTCTATTGATTCAGCAGCCCTACTCTAGTTGCAATTGACTACGCTAAGCAACAGGATCTCCACCACTGTCATTTGTCCCACATGTAAGTGTAATTAATTAATCAACAGGCTCTTAGCCATTATTATTTGTCTTATATCTAAGTGTAATTAATGATTATCCAATTAGTTTTCTGCTTTTATTTCCATGACACTTTGCTCTGGCATTGTGACTTCACCCTGTAGTCAAGCCTAATTACCCTTGTCAGGCAAATAATGAATGGTAAAAATAAATAAATGAGCAGTGGCTTTTCAGCCATTATTTTCCATTATTTTCATCATGTATAGCAATGGACCAGCATGACAGGAACCACCAGGAGACTAAAGCAAAGGATTCTGCTTATATACCACCCCATAGTGCTTAAAGCACTCTCTGGGCAGCTTACAATTTAATTATGCAGGCTACACATTGCACACACACACGCACACACACACACACACACACACACACACACACACACACACACACACACACACACACACACACACACACACACACACACACACATCAATCTGACTGCTTCTTTTACTGACCTCAGAAGAATGGAAGGCTGAGTGAACCTTGAGCCTGCTACCTGGAATTGAACCCCAGGTCGTGAGCACAGTTTTAGCTGCAGTACAGCAATTTAACCACTATGCCACAAGGCTAACCATCTATTTATGGCTCAAGGGCATACAGTGGTACTTGACTGTGGTCCTTGAGTGCACTTCACAACACCAAATGGAGCATGGGAAGTTGTCCTTGGAAAATGCCTCAAGCTACTTTTCCTCTGTTCCATTCTATTACTGAAATGAACCAATTATTGCTGTTATTATTATTATTTAGCTTATCAAAACCACTCTTGCTTCTTCACACAAAGTATTTGCCAATCCCACAGCTCAGCTGTACATGGCATTATAGTTTCTCATACCTTGTGTGTTGTTTTCTGGTGCGTAGGCTTCATTCTCTACTCCATAAGTTTTCTTCAAGACTTTAGGCTGACAGAAACTATTGTCCGGAGGGTAATCTTCAGGCTTTTGTGGATTGGTGAGGAAACAGAGTTCAGGAATGGCATACAAAATCAGGAAAGCCCACCCATTTGCAACCAGAGCGATGCTGATAACAGGATCGTCCCACTGTGGTCGTTTCCCTAAATCCGGGTTGCCTCTCATCAACATACTGATCCATGCCACCCAGATGCCTATGGAGACTAAAATGGTGAGGAATATGTGCACACCATGCCTCTTCCATCTTCTGTACGAACCACAAAACACGAACAGAGAAACTATGAAGAGCAAGGCCATCAGAAAAAGCACGTAGATGAGCAGCAAAACAAAGTCATCACGTCTTCTATCATCCATCTGGTGGGTTGCATTCAGTCCTTTTAGTTTGTCAATATTGATGACTACATATTGTATAGCTATAATTATTTGCACGATAGTCAAGGCAATGACGATGACCAGCAACACCCATGCAGACAGTCGGCATCTCCCTCTCACCAGCTTGATGAGGTCAAAGGCATGGGCAAGAAGGCAGGCAAAGCAGAGGGCAAAGAGGACTCCAAAAAGGAAGAAGCGGGTGGGGGCCGTTGCCTCATTGAGCCTGATGATGAAGGCAAAAGTGAGGCCAAAGATTCCTAGAGTGCCCAGAAGGAAGAGGAACTGAGTAGGGATCAGGCTTCTTTTGGTGTTATCTTGGACGTTACAGATAAGAAAAAGGAGAACCAAAATGAGGATGAGTACTGTAACCACACCAGCTGTAGCGAAGGATTCCAGAATGATGCCCCAGTCGACTTCAGTGTTACAGAGGAAATAATAGACAGAATCTATCTTGCCACAGCCTTTCGGAGGTGTTGCCATGGTGGCGTTGGGCGGTTCTTGAGCAGGGGAGCTGTGGGTGTTAAGACAAAACTGGAGATTGTAAGAATGTACAAAATAATGTAGTGATAATCAGGGCAGTAATGAGTCAAATCATGCCTGGATTATAATTGGATCATATGCATGTATTCTCCCTGCTCCTTCAAAACCAGAACTGATTCTTCAGATAAGCAAAGGGCTCCCAGACTGAATGAGACAACATAACCAAAAACAGGCAGCTCTTTCATGTTATATAAAAGAACAGTGCAACAAAAACACAAACATGACGGGAAATGTATAAAAATGAAAGAACCCATCACTAAACAATCATGGAAACGTTGACCATGCATATCCCTAGTGTCTGTAGCAAGAGGGGATTCTTCAGTGGTGCTAGTCCACATAGGAATTGCTTTTCCCCCAAAGCTTGCCTGGTGCCTATATCCCCCACTTCTTGACATCTGGTGAAGACCTTTTTCTTTTCTAAAACCCATGACCTGTGTAGCACCATATACACTGTCAAAGGAATTGTACAAACACATACCAAAAAAAGTCTTGGATGTTATTTGTTTCGTAATTTGTTTTAGTTTGGGTTCGTTTTCTTTTTTCTTTTTTCTTTTTGAACCCCACCGGTCAGGGTTTTTAAAAAAATATTATTATTATTATTTTAATGGGGTTCTTTTTAAAATCGGGATGGGGTTATATTTATGTATTTATTTATTTATTACAGCCGACCTCATGGCCTGCCTACCAGCTGTAGTGCAGGCCCATCAGCTTTGTTGTTGTTTTTTCCTCCTGCCACCCACACTACAGCCAGGAGGACCGGACCACAAGGACCACTCCACCCAGGTAGGAGACACTGCCAAAACGAAGAATGAACCAAAATGAAATGGAAATTTCTGTTTTGTTTTGTTTCATTTTTCTTAGTGGGGCAGTTCATTATTCATTTCATTATGTAACAAAACAAATAATGAATAATGAAACAAACCAAAAGTTCATTTCGTGCCCATCTCTACCTCCTAGTAATCATCCATCTTCTCCTTCTACTGCACAGTGACAGTTACAGCTTCAAGGCAGTGAAAACCACTCTTGCAGCTCAAATGCTGTATGAATATTTTGCCGAATGTATTGATTCTTCAGTGGGAATCTGAGTGCTAATTAATTTGTTTACCCTCGTGTTTTTATTATAGTTTAATTTCATTGTTTCTTATATTTGTTGGCTGTATATGTAAACTGCCCGGAACAGGACAGTGCAATAATACAGCTGTATGTAAATGAAATAAATTAACAAATATTTTTCCATGCCAGAATCTCCTATCTGCTATTGTAGTTTTCGCATCTTCCTGGACACACAATGGCCTCTTAAATATTTATCAACAGCAACAAATTTTAACAGTTCCTGAGGAGAATTTTTTAAAAAACAAAGGCTGGACTCCTTTGCACTCCTGTCCTTTCACTTGAGATTTCTGAGATTTACTACAGTAAACATAACATAGTGCTAATTTACAGATCCTTATTTCTCTGCCTCATTTGCCGCCCTCCACATTGCAAATACAGTGGTACCTCTACTTACGAGTGACTCAACTTAAGAGTGAACAACTAACTGCTGCCTTACAAACTTTAGATGTGGTCTGCTCTACTTACATTTTTTTATTTTTTATTTTATTTTATTTTTTAGATAGGGTTGCTCTACTTAAGAGTTGTTCGGCTTAAGAGCATGCATTTGGAACGGATTAAACTCGTAAGTAGAGGTACCACTGTAGTTTAATTCCACATGTTATGATTGCTAGTTGTCAAAGGAATCGTACAAACCTAAGGGCTTGTATTTAAACAGATGAAGTCACATTGAAGCCAATGGGACACAAACTGGTTTATAATACAGCACAAATGGTTTCATTTCAGGTGCTCTGTTTTTTAAACTTGTCAGCTATGAAAATCTAAAAAAAAAAAAAAAACAGAAAGAGGCGACAGCATGCTTCATGCAGCAGTGTGTATACACATAAATAAGAAACATTGAAATTAAAACCCAGCAGGTTTCATACTCAAGGAAATGGTCAGAAAATGCCAGCTATCTTGATATCATCAAAAATATGACAAGAGAATGCCATGTCACATACAAAACCGCAACCATCAAAGAATAAAATCACTGTTACAGACTAAAAATTGCCCATGTTTTGCGTCATTCTACTTACAAATATATGAATGCTAGATGCATAATTGGTTATGGACTTGTCTGGATCTCCTGTGCACCATTGTTTCTAATTTTATAGTACAGTATATTGATAGTTATGTCTTATTTTGCTACCATTGTTCCATGATCTCTCTAACATGGGCAAGTCAAAACCATACTAGATGTGATGGGAGAGGACTTGTATGATAGAATAAGATTCTAGCTCATTTCTCATGAAATAGTGCTAGGAAAGAAATTTCAAAGTGGGAGTAAAGGAGGAGATGAACTGCTTTCTGTACCTATGCTTTCCTCAACATCACCACAAAATACTCTAAAATAAAATAAAATAAAATAAAAATAATAAAAATACATCAAGCTATTTCTCTCCCAGAGTGACACCATAAATCAGAAATAATCCCCACCCAGAGAAAAAATGTTGAACTTGTTGAAGGTGTTTTGTACTTCAATGCCTATTTTGAATTATTGAGTTTGCATTTCACACCCTCTCTGATATTTTATGCATTTCAGCTACCCTCTTCTTACCACTCACGCTGCACCACAAATACACCCCCATCACGCAGCTCTGGCATATGGTTTCAGTTATGCTGCCTTTGTGCCATTATTTTTCTCTTGTAAATGTCTTTAAAAGTAAATCTTGACTTTAGGCACATACAAAACTGCATAATAATTATAATTAATTATGTATGACCAAGTGCATACCTAACTATAATGAGAAACATAAAGTAACTGTGGAAAACACATGAAGTGCCATGAGTTTCATAAAACTGCATGAACATTAACAGCTTCTTATTACAACATGGGTTTGTGTAGTCTACACTTCTTTCTTCTCATGCCCCAACTAAGCTCTGTATTCAAGAATATCCTATTTCAACCAAACAACAACCCTGTAAAGTGTTCAAGGCTGTGGTTGCAAAGGGTAAAGAGAAATTTGTTCAGTGTCACCTATGATTTGTGCCTTTTCTCCCAAACCAAGTTTATACCCAATATACCTTCTGGCATTCTGATGTTCCTCAAAAGTTCCTAACTGAGAAAGGGCCTGGAAACACTTCAAAATACACATTTTGTACTCATAGTTCATCTTTCTGACATTACAATCAAAAGAAGAAGCAACTTGAAAGCTCCAATGCAGAAGGTAAAGCTGAGGAAACCCATAATTATCATCCCCTTCTTATCAAAATTAGCTCTCAGTCCCATAATGGTAGCTTTGGTATTCATTTACCTCATGGAAGTAGGAGCGGAGTCTTCTTCAGCAGCAGAAGCAGATGAGGGAAATACCTGCACTGCCCACTCCACAAATATTCTCCTCTCCTGTTGTTTTATTCCCCTCTCTCCATGAGAGGCAAGCCTCAAAATTGTTCTCACATTCACATACAGTACACCTAAGAAGAGCTTTAAAAGCAAATGAAGGGGGGGGGGTGGAATATAGGAAAAGGATGGGCACGCCTATTCCAGTTCCACTACTCTGTGTGCTGTTATAAATATAACATCTTGGTGCCAGGAGATGAAGTAAAAAAATTCTGACGTCAACTGGACAGTCACCCTTAGTAGCTGGGTGGAGGAGAAACCTTTGCCTGTCCCAACCTCACAACTGAATGCTTTGCCATTTATCGACCCCAGTGAGGAACTGTATTTCCCTGGATGTCAAGAAATGAAGAGTGAGTGGGACTGAGGGAGACCCTGCCCCCAAAATGTCATTTTTATCCCCCTCATTGTATCTTTATAATTTACTCTAAACCAAACAGTGGAGCTTAGTAGTAGAAGGATGCCATGAACCATAGACAACAAACCCTGCACCTTTGTGTGTGTGTTTCTGTGCATCCATGCACACACACATTCTCTTTTTCTTGTATTCCTTATCTTTATAGCACAAGTTGTTCATGATGGCACATTTTCGGGTATTTCCTATCAGGAGCGAAGGGGAAAGTTTTTGCTGTTTAGATAAAACATTAGAAGGACCTGCTGATAGGCACAACCCTAAATTGCTGCGGCTATATTTTACCTCAACCAAAACTGGCCTCATATGAGCAGAAATGTTTATACTCTCGTGTGTTCCGGTGACCACAGAGAAATCCTGAAGGCATATCAGCTTGTGACACTCATTCTGTGTTATTGTTTCAAAACATGTCTTCCCTATCCAATTGACCCTGACAACAAACTGAGGTAATGGCCACAGACATTCTTTTATTCGGAGAAGTAATTTCAGTGTTGTCACGGCAGCAACCCCCTGCCTAGTTACGTTTCTGTTTCAAATTTCAAGGAAACCAACCACCTTGCCTTTCGTGTGACATCTCTTAGCTACTAATTTGTTAAAGGCTACAAGGAAACAGTTTTGTTTAATTTTTTTATTTGCTTAAAACATATTCCATCTGCAAAAGTGCCTTGCTGGATCCCACCCCCAAAAAGCCAAACACAAATCTCTGGGTCACTCGAGTGTCTGTTGCACTGCAGTCAATAGAACCTCGTCAACTTTCAGCACTCAAATTGTTTGTATGTAGTTTGGGCAGAGTGATTTAAGTATGGAAACCAAGGACTTCTTGTTCATCATATAAACTGTGTTATATGACATTGACTGCTATTTATGTTCTTAATAAGCAGATGCACATAACCTATATTTCTGTAGTTTTCCAGCTACATATCTATCAGTTTCCTACTGTACATTTTCCCCATGTGCATATTTTTCCAAATGCATATTTTATATCCAACAATATGCTTTAAAAAAACTGTGCAAAACATAAAACTAAAATGGTGATTGATCAGCTGTTGACTTCATTTCAAGCCACATTTCTCAGCATCTGATCTAAAAGTTTATGCTGACCACACATATACTCTTTCCAGGACCACAGTTGGCTTAAAGTTAAAGAGCCATAACATTGGGGGGTGAGGGGGAATGTTGCTAATTTTGAATCTGTGCATTGAAATAAGAATATGAGCTTTAACACAAAATTGCTTCTGTTATTGTTCTCCTTTTTGATTGCTTGTGATTGGCTCTCCTACGGATGCTCAAGGGAACAGCCACATTTTGATTAATAATAGGCCCAGCCCTAGAAATGTGAAGGCCCAGAAAAAAAACAGAAAAATACAGGGAAAAAACCCAGTTCCCCCCCCAAAAAAAAAATTGGAAAAAATGAAAGAAAATGATTGTGGAATGTTTTATTTTAACATGATGAATAAAATATTTTAAGACAAGGTTTTCTAATATTTTCCAAATCATTTCTTTAAAAATGCATATTATCAGATTATTCTAATTTCTGTGCACTGAGGACAAGCAAATCCTGGATTACAAACTGAACTCTCCAATGCAAGAACAAGATCTATTTCTTCCTATAGGAGGTGCTGCTATTGTCACAACAAAAAGAAAAAGGTTTCATTTTTGTTTTTGTATGTGGGTGGGTGTGTTTGGTTCTGTTCTGTCCTCTTCACTAGGCCTCAAAGCACTGGAAGAAAATACAGAGCAACAAAATGATTCTGATTAAATTTCATGCCCATTCACTGAAACTTAGTTCCACTTCCTTCTATACATTTCCCCCCTCTTCAATTCTTTTTACGAGAATGAGGTTTTTATTTTGTTTTTATTTAATGCTATGGAAAGGAATTAATTGTGGTCTGGATTTTTTAACATTATTTTATAGAGGTTTTTTTGTTCCCCATAAACTAGTAAACAGTTCAGGAGATTGTTAATCCATTTGTTACTTACAATTACAAATAAATATTATTTAAAAGCAAATTCTGTTTGTAATAATTGTTTGGATACACTATATTTTACATACTAGTTGTGATAATTTTATGCCAAGTCAAATTGTCCATAGTCACATTTTATGTCCCTAAAGTAATAGAATGACTTTCAAGATGTAAAAGGGGGTGGGGAGTGCTAATTAGCATTTTATTTCAATTATTCCAAAGATTTCCATTTTTTTTCCTGGAAAAATTAGGGGGAAATGGGTTTCTTTCTGAGCTTCAAAATTTCCAGAAATGTTACATTTCTACCCAGCCCATGAAGGGCAGATGGTCCCAAAATGTGACTTCCTGACCGCTGAATAACAACAATTATCTATTTGAACTTTCAAATAGTGCTTGTGGAGGTCCATGAGGCCCTTAGCACTAATTATTTATTTATTATTTATTTACAGTATTTAAGATATTTTTACCCGGCCTTTCTCCTTGGAAAGGACCCAAGGGGCATGCAACATTGAAGGACAATATATATACTTGGCATCAATGAATATACAGCATTGTTAACAAACATTATTTAAAGCTCAGAAAGTTAAGAGGCAATGAGTGAAACACCAGGAATGTTGGGACAAGTTTTATATGTGGTTACAAAAAAGACAAAGTTAAATTGAAAATATGACAAAAGCCAAAATTGTTTTGGTTATTTATATGTACATATATGCCCGAATTGAACTGTTTATAATTGTAAGAATGACTCTGATATTATTGCGTTCTGCCCAACCTGCATCCCCCTTTTTTCTGTATCCCAAATTATTCTTCCCTATTTACCCTTTATCTATAATAATAAAATATTTTTAAAAAAGAAACAATGAGTGTGAAGAGGCATCGTACATCATTAAAAGGCAGTATTAGGGTTAGTATTAGGGTTAGTATTAGGGTGGATCTTGGATTTTCTGTCAGAACGTTCTCAGAGGGTCCGGTTGGGCCCTTACACCTCTAATACTCTTAGTACCAACATTGGAACACCACAGGGATGTGTACTTAGCCCACTCCTTTATATTCTTTACACATTTGATTGTGTCTCTGCCTATCCTAGCAATAGGATCATTAAGTTTGCAGATGACACAACTGTGATTGGGCTCATCTCTGGCAAGGAGAGTGAGATGGCTTACAGAGATGAAGTGGAGAGGTTGACCAAGTGGTGCAGAATAAATAACTTGCACCTAAATATAAAGAAAACAAAGGAGCTTGTGGTAGACTTTAGGAGGCAGAAAACTGATATTCAACCACTGGTGATTGATGGGACTGGTGTGGAGAGGGTTACAGGTTTTAGATTTTTGGGCATTGAGTTACAGGAGGATCTGTCCTGGAGTGTCAACACAAGGGGGCTTGCAAAGAAGGCTCAGCAGAGACTATTTTTCTTGAGAGCCTTAAGGAAAAACCATCTTCCACAGAAGCTGCTGCTGGCCTTCTATCATTGTGCAATTGAGAGTGTGCTTACTTACGGGTTATGTGTGTGGTATGGAAGTTGTACCCTCCGGGATAAGACAGTGTTGCACAGAATCATAAGAATTGCAGAGAGTATTGTGGGCTGTTCACTCCCCACCCTAGAACAAATTTATACTACCAGGTGCCACTGTAAAGCATTAGATATATTAAGAGATCCATCACATCCAGGTCATCACCTCTTCGAGTTGCTGCCATCAGGATGGAGATATAGAGTACTTAGGGCAAGAACAAACCGTCTCAAAAATAGCTTCTTTTTTAGAGCAATATTGGCCTTAAACGGAAATCCTGGACTTTGAAGTCAGCTTATTTTATATGTCATATTTTAGTCATTTTATATGTCATATTATGTGTTGTACCTGTTTTTAAATCTATGTGAAATGTTTTAAATGAGTTTTATATAGCAACCACAAAATTTCGTTGTTCCTGCGAGGGGGCAATGACAATAAAGATTCCTATTCCTATTCCTATTCCTATTCCTATTCCTATTAAATAAAGAACAATAAGTAAATCAATAAAGGGGGACAAAAGCCACTCTAAGAGAAGAAATACAATACATGGAAGACACAAGTAGCACTATTAATCCAGTCCAAGTAGCAAGACAATCCATCGCATAACAGTTACCTGAGAGAAGCTTGTCTGAAGCGAAAGGTCTTTGCCTACTTGTGGAGGGACAGCAGAGATGGGGCAAATCAGGTCTCATGTAGAAGGCTATCAGGATGATAATGATATGACCAGGTGTGGTTCCCAATCTACATGGCTAGCTAAGGGCTCCCAGTGCAATGAACTAAAAGTTAATTGAGCCATAATTTTAATATTTCACCTAACCTGTCAAAACAGCTAAAGCTTGCCTTGAGGCCATAGAAACAACCTGTGCAGTCACATGTTGGGCTAACCTGGAATGTATTCAGGCCATGTGAAGTAACTTTTTTGGCTGCCTTCACAACACCTTTGTTGAGAGCGTTTCCAATTTTTCAACTTCATTTGAATAGCCACATTTGGATAGAATGCTACATAGTGGAAGAAGCATTTGTTTTCATGTTAAAAGAGACTGTCTAGATATGATACAAATCAATTCACATGATGTGGTAAGCACGTACAATTGATCCCATGGGTTTACTGACTGCCATGAATTGTCCTTCTTAGAAAGAAACAAAGTTTGAAACCATTTTTAAAGGAATTGCTGTCTTCATCTATTGTGGCAAAAATAACTGTAAAAGCTAATTTATTACAGGAAGTGCTTTATGGGCATTTTCATCAGATGCACAGAGTGTATTGCAGAATTTTAGGTACATGTACAATATGACTTTCCTTATCAGAATATCAGTTCTTCCACATTATAAAGGAGTGCATACAGTTGGCTAGGGTTATTTTAAAAGTACTGGATTTTTTCTTTTTAATTGCATAGGACCAACCTGACAAGCCTTTTTAAAAAAAAAACTGGCCAATATAATTCTAAAAACATCTGTACAATGGTTGGAGTGACAGACTAGTATTTTCAGGAGATCCGAGTTCAAATTCTCACTTAGGGCCTTTTCACATGACCCCTAAGATCCGCTGACCCCTTAAATTCAGACCAGAGATCTTAGGGTTTGTCGCTGGGTAGTGGCAATGGTAAAACTACTTCTTAGGTATCTCAATAAATACCTGGGGAATCCTATTAGAATATCCATAGGCTGGAGGTAACTTGGTAGCCCATAACAAGGAAACAAAAAAGGACGCTAAGAATAAATATTATCTGTGTAACTTTCCAGGTAGAAGAGAATACAGTCTTTGTTGTCGCTTAGATTCCACTGCCAGAGTGAAGAGGTTCTTACCTTGAACAATTGGCTGCGTCCCTTGCCAAAGTAAATCCTTTTAGCAGGCATTTGGCTGTGCAGAACTATCTTAGCCACAAATGGAGCGGGACAGTCAAGGTTCCCATTTTAAAATAAAAAGGCTTACAGGTATCCCTGACCGACAATTAATTATTCAAGCCAGCACTTGTATCTCTGGCTGCCATTATATCTGACTTCAGAGAAGAACTTTAGCTTATATTATCCTTCAAATGGAGATTAAAGGTACACATTGTATCAATGTATAAAATAAAGAAACAGCTGGTCATGTTCAACACTTGAGCCTTTCAGTTATCTGGAAAAAGGCTCAAGTTTTGGCTGACCAAAATAATGTTTGACTAGCAGGTTTTTATAAGGATTGTTGTTACAATTTTGGCTGCCATCACTGCCATCATCACTGTTCACTTTATAGTTTCTGTTTCTTTTATTTGGATAGGCCAGGCCTGCCCAAAGTCCAGCCCAGGGGCCAAATCCGGCCCGTCAGGCCATTCTGAGTGGCCCGTGGCTGGGTGGCCCACCCCACCCTCCCCCTCCTTCACCCCATGTTTTTTTTAAAAAAATCTTCCGCCAACACTGACACCGCCGGGAACCCTGTGAAGGTTGGTGCGCGCGTGAGCGGGCTGCCGCCACCGGCATAGCTGGGAACATTGTGAGGTTGGGCGCACACGCGGGGCAGTGATCAGGCGGGCCGCGCCACCGGCACCGCTGGGAAGCTTGGGTGGCTGGGCGGACAGGTGGTCTGCCGCCACGGGCACCGCAGGGGAATGTGTGCGTGTGGCCAGGCCAGTGGGCCTCTGCCACGGCCAAGGAGCTTTGGGGTGGGCTGGCGGGTGAGCCGTCGCCACCACTGGTGAGCTTGGGGGGTGCAAGTTCGCACAGATCGCCTCTTCCATGTGGCCACGGCTCCCTGTGCTTCCTTTGGTCCCCACCTTTCTTCCTTCCTCCCTCCCTTGTTCCCCACCTTCCTTCCTTTCTCTCTTGGTTTCCACCTTCCGCCCTCCCTCCCTTGGTCCCCTCCTTCCTTCCTGCAGGTGGGGTTGTAAGGGGTCAGTGGGTGGGGCTTATGGGTCAGTGGGTGGGGCTTGCAGTGGGGTGGCAGGGTTGGGGAGCAACCGGCCCCTGACACATTCTCAGCCACCAAATCTGGCCCTCCTTACAAAAAGTTTGGGCACCCCTGGGATAGGCTTTTATTTGTATTTGTATCTTACCCAGTGTGACGTAGTAGATAGAGTGCTGGACTAAGACTCTGGAAGACCAGGGTTCAAATCCCTGCTCAGCTACAGAAACTCACTGGGGAGCAAAACTGGTAAAACCAGCACCTTAAATACATTACTTACTTTGAAAACCCTATTTGGTCACTATATGTCAGTTCCAACATGACAGCAAAATGCAACATGTTTTGTTGTTCCATGGTTCTATTATTTTAATCTTTACTGAAAGCCACACCAGATTTTCAAATATGATGAAAAGATTTTAAATACAGAAATAATACTGTGCACTAAGGATTGAAGGGTTGTTAAATTAAGAGAGTGGCCCCAGGGTGTCTCAATGGAAATCACTAAATTGTTGGGGATTTTTTAAATAGGAGTGAGGCTAATCTAGGCAAATTGCTTTATCTGCTTCCACTTTCAGACTTCATTTAGGAGTATTCTTATTTTCCTTCATATTAAGCACTTGGCACTCCACCCCTCAAACAATCACAACCCAGCATATTAACTGTGAGCCACAGTTACTGAATTTTTGCTGTGATTTTTGAAAAGTAAAGATAATTAGGACACTAAGCTGAATGCCAAACATCCTTCTCGATATAATCAGGGGTTTGCCATGGGTATAAGTGATAACACTGTTGGAAGCAAACAGTCCTGTCTGAGTAAAAGAATGCTGGTTTATTTCCAAACTTAGTCATAGAGAGAACAGATCCACGAAAATCAATGGGTCTTAAGTGACCAAGTGTGATTATGTTTGTTATTAAGAATGACTAAGTTTGGCCCCAACCTGGGGCATTTCATTAGTAATATATTATTAATAGAATGTTTTAATGCCATTTTTGTTGATCATTAATATGTATTAATACTGACCAGACAACTTTTGGTAATTGATGCAGCACTGCAAATAATGTTGCAGAGGGGGGGCTATTGCCTAAATGTGGAGCAGGAAAAAAAATCATTCAAGTTTCACCCACTTCCTCTAGGAATTTCCCTGTCGCACTTTTTAATTGTGAGATCAGTCCTGCACTGGGGAGTCTGCCAGGGCAGAAGGGAAGTATCTGTGATTTTTCCCCCTTCCACTTTGCATTTAGGCAACGGGATACTAACCTTGACTTTTATCTTGTCTTCTGTACAACTGGTACGTGTAAAACAGTTCTCAGATCTTGGCAATGTAGTAGGTAGGTAGTGCGGTGTGGCAAGTATTTGATTTGTTTTGGTTTGCTGGGGTTTGAACCTGCTACGGAGAGGGGGGCTGATTCACCCTGAGGCTGTGGGTTTTAGAGAAGCAAGCATAACACTGAGAGGAGAAGGCCAGCCTACAAGGCACTTGCAGATGATACATTACTCAAGTGGTAAAAGATACTCTAGAACTGTACTCACTATACAGTACTTTCCAGGTTGCATTCTTATCCAGAAATTAAAAATACTTGTTTCATTCATTCATTCATTCATTACTGGTTGCTCCCAAAACTATACAGTATGTGAGAGTGTGACAGCTGCAGCCTAAAAATCCCAGAACCTTTTCTATTTCTTTCTGTACTGAAATTAAAGTGATCAGAAAGCCTCCACCTGAATCAAGGTTGACATGTATTTTAAAAATTAAGCCAAGAATTTATGTGTACAGAGAAATGTATTGGAGGAGCTGTGGGGGAGGAGTAAAGGGTAAAAGGAAGTCCACATGAGTATTTAGGAATAGGTTGTATGTATCACGTGAGCTACCAAGTCAAGTGCAACTCACTTGCCCTTTCCAACTGCTCATGAGGGGCCTACAGCACCGCCTGCACTACACCTGCCAGGCTCTGCCCAGAAACAAGGAGTGGTGATGGGAGGCGGAGGCTTCTGGCCTTGATTCAGCTTGGTGGGTCATCATCAGTTGTGCAAGCCTTGTTTAAATATATCTGGGGAGAGACTAAAGTACTCACTGCTCTGGAATGCCTCTGAATAATACACATTCTTGACCGGTTGGTTGGCCACCAAATATGCCTGCTTCTTCCCTACTACTGAGCTACATACAAAAAAAAAGCCATTTGGACATCAAGAAAACACCCTTTATATTCAGGAATTAAGCTTTAAGAAGGACTGTTTAAGAATGACTTCTATTAGCACAATCAATCCAGCACATACTTTTGCCCTGAGACAGCAGGTGTTAAAAAAGAGATGATGTTTCAAATAAAGACCTAAAAGGTCACCATAACCATTAATTTAATAATGCTGAGTTCCCCACAGACATTTGCCAAGTGCTTACTCTGATCGGTTGTGAAAGGAAGATTTCTCTGCTCCTGTGATAAGCTGTTTCATGTCAAAGTGATGCCACATTTCCTCATCTTCACCCTTTCTTCTTCTGTTTTACTTCTCAGGAGACAACTATTATCACTCCTGGAAAGGAGTAGCAGAAAACTCCTTTTGTAGATTCATTACATGTTCTTGGAGCTCAGCTCAGCTGCAGCTCACACCAGGAATGACCACTGAACCCTGTGAAGAAATAGTAAACAATAGAAGATCTAGGGGGAGTGTGTAGAGATCACATTTCTCTCACCACTGAAAATGCAGTAAGGAAGCCTAAAGCCACCTGCAATGGAGGGGAAAATGCCTCATTCCGAGTGCATTCTCTTGATACTTAATAAGTTCATATTTTAGAACTGAAACAACCCTTAGCCATGCTGAAGATAGAAGTGAGGAGGAATCGTGAACTCTTGCTGTGCTCCTTCAGGAGACATAAGATGTGTTCTTATTTATTTATTTATTTATTTTTCACACTTATATACTGCACCTATTTCCCACATAGGGGACTCAGGGCGGTTTACAAGAGTAAAAGTAAAACATGTAAAATCAATAAAAACAGCTAAAACAGTGGTATCCAGGATTTCCCCCCCTCTTTCAGAATTAGATTAGATTTAAAAAATAAAAATAAAAAGGAGAAATGTGAAAATAATACTTAGGCAATATGTACTCTACGTCTACTGAAAGACAGATCACCTGGATATCTGTTTCAGACGTATAATTTCTTCATGTGTTTTTGCCCTGTTCACAAACAAGGCTGGGTCAGGTCAGTTTATATTAAAAGGTTTTTTAAAAACCCTACCTCTTCCTTTCTACACAGTTCTAATCATTTCAACTCACTTCTGATAACGGAACAATGAAAGCAAAAACCTGTTTGGAAGAACTGACTTGGGGAGGTAGTTCTTCTAAGCAGTTTTTTCCCTTTCATTGTTCTGTTATAAAAAGTAAGGACATTGGCAGTGAGTGCCCTTTGTGGTTGGAGAGCATACGTGTAAGGTAGAGTAGCCAGTGATGGGTGGACCAGTGTGATAAGCAGATCCAGGGCAAAAGCAAATATATAGATGCAGAACCCAATACACAGGCACATACACAGGCACACATTCATGCAGATGCAGACAGACAAAAAGGCGGGCAGATACAAGCTCAGAGAGAGTTTCACTCCTACCAGATAGATTCAACTGACAATTCAGCAGAGTAGAAAATACAACCTGTCCCCACAGATCAAAATGCCCTTTCCTGATGCTTCTTCCCACTCTGCTTGGTTTTATAGCTGGGGAGTTGTCTTAATCACTCAAAGTCTTTTATTCATTTTCTCCTCACCCCTGTGGAGTGTGTTGAGGCTGGGAATTTAGTGGCAGGGGATCAAAAATGGAATCTTGACCTCTCTGTCTTTGGTAAGGAGACCGGCAGGAGTGGGCTAGCTGAGGTAACCTTTGGGGACAAGTGTCCCAATGTAGAAAGGGAAAGTCTATTCTATGCCTCCCTTTCTAGTTAACATGCTGCTGCTGCCGCCACCACATTCCCCACTTGAAATGGAAGTGGGGTTGACAGGAAGATGACAGGACTGCTCACATCTCATTTGGGCAAAAAAAGTAAATTAATATTGAGTAGCGTCTTGCTGATATTTCCGCTTACAGATGGGTGAGTGGGACCCAGTGTTATAGATTGCATAATTATCTCAGTAGACCAAACCTGGCAAACATGTAGTCTCGTAAAACCAACTGACTAACCCTTGAGCCAGAGAGAGATAAGTAATCCTTGTTTACTCTGCACATATCAGCTGCAATGTGATATGATTTCTCAGTGCATTCAGAAAAACCAGTGGCTTTATAAGATTTATAAGGAGTCCTTTCTCGGGCAGAGGTGACTTATGGCATTTCCTGCCTGAGACAATGCCACAATGTACACAAATCAAGGAACAAAATACCCAAAGCCATTTTCTACCTAAAATATTGTAGAAAATTGTTTCCAACTTCACGGTTTGCCATATACCTGCTAATATGGGCAGGTACCTTCTTATGCATGATGGAAGCTGTACCTTTCTGACAAGAAAAGTTGATTATCAAATCAGCCATCCTTTTTGACCCAGTCTACTTTAGTGCTGAAAGTGAAAGGGAAGAAATAATTGTTTGATTGCTCAGGAAGGAAACAAAAACTATAACACTGGGGTTCAAATATTACTAAAGATCAAAGTACAGTAACTATATTTCAACAAAGAATGGTGGGGTGCTTAAACGGAGGTGCTTGTTGGTTGGAACATTCAAAGGAAGAGAGGAGATGGCATCTATTGCTGCAGGTGTCCCCAACCCCCGGGCCACGGACTGGTACAGAGCTGCAGCCTGCTAGTATCAGGGCCATGCCAGCACCACAGAGGCCAGCGGAGTTCTTTCTGAGGCATGTGCCCAAGTGGGAATTCATACTTCTCCCCCCTCCATGTGGTATTTTCTCCCCTGCACACCTGTTACATCCAAAATAAAAATAGTTGCAATGAAACTAGTATGGGGGGTGGGGACATTTAATGCATGTGTGCATGCCTCTTGCAAATGGGGGCCATTGCATGCAAAAGAACCAGTTGAAGATGGCTCTTCTCGAGTATGCATGGAGCAAGCAGGACACCGTCTTTTGCTTGTCCACTCAGAAATACATTCCATTCCACTAACAATGGCTTACTCTCAGAACAATGGGTGTAGGATTGTGATCCGCAGGAGTCACCACCAATACACCCTAACCTTAAAAATTTGGATTGAACGAGATCTTCCTTTGAAACAGCTGACTTACTTTAGAAATGGCCCCAAACTTACAAGCCTTTGTTACATATTATACCTATCACCCTTAAACTCAACATATATTCCATGGTGCCTTGAAATATTACACTGATGTAACAAATATGATGGGCAACTGATGAACAACTCCATAAAACTCCACCCAGTACATAGCCAATGCAATTCCCCACCACCACCCCACCATTGTATTTTAGAGCAACAGGTATTGAATGCCATAATTAATCTGCCCTATAAGCCTAGCCCGTATGCTTACCTGGATAAAAACTTGACAGTGAATTTCAATGGAATTTACAGCACTCTAAAGTAAACATGCATAGGATTGCATGGCAAGCTTCACGCATGATGTTACCATGTTGCAATCAAGTGCTGTTTCAACCAGTCAGAATATGACAAGGCAGAAAGCCACAGGTGCAGCTAGGGCTTCCATAGCCTGGAGCAAAAGTCAGTTTTTGTGCCACCCTCAACACACAGGACAACGAACCTCCCACTCCCACCCCACCCCCACTCCCCCTCAGCCCACCTGAGCTGCCCAGATGGCATCCCCTCCTCCTATGGTGCCCACCCACCCCATTACCACCTTGGATGGAGTAGGGCACGGCGGCGGCAGCCCCCATTAGCAAGCAGGCCACCGGACTCAGCCAGACTGCCCCACCAGTTCAGCCCACCCTCCGGGCAGCTCCAAGCCTTGGTGTCGCCCTCTGCCTCCAGCCATATCAGCAGCAGCCCTGGCCAATGTGCCCCCTGTTCCCCCTCCATGGCCTGGTGCAACAATGGCGGCAGCTGCGGTGGCAGCCCCAGTGGCCTTGGGGCCATTCACATGCTGCCAGGCAGACGGGGCACTGAGCCTGGCCACCCTTGTGGCCAAGGCAGCGGCAGCGAGGGGTGGCCCTGTGCCAAGCACGTCCACACCTTTACTCAGTTTGGGAGTAATCGGATATGGTGGGCAGGAAGGTGGCAGCAGGGGGGCGGTAGGAAATTTGGCACCCCCTAATTGCTGTACCTGGGGTGCCCCATCCCCCTTACCCTCCCCACACCATGCATCTGCAGAAAGCCACTGTTTTTACTTTGGGCTCTTATGCTTCTTAGTGAAACCCTTCTCTGCTGTTTTCCATGAGAGGATTTTGGTGGGAAGAAAATATATTCTGTGGGAAGGATCCCTTTTTTACTTTCAATCACATTTCGAGGTTTGCAGTGATCCTATGTTGAGGCTACTATAAATTGAATCTCATGTTTAGAAAAAACAATTATTAAAATGTGACTAAAAAGGGAGCATGAGGCATGTGTCATTGTTTCCAAAATAGTTCCAGTGTAATGTAAACAAATTTTAAGAGAGATAAGCCATGGCATACTCTGTGAACTACCTCACAGGGTTGCTGTGAAAATAGAAGGGGAAAGGAACCCCTATATGCCACTGTATCGTCAGGAGGAGGAAAGGTTGGGTACAGAATAAATAAGAACAGTAAGAGAGTAAGAACAGACAAAAGGCACTAATAAAATAAATAAATAAATGACAGTGTCATATTGGTGTTTGCATTACATTTACAGTGTATTTAACTTCCAATAGCTAATTGTGCTTAACTGATGAGGTTCTCGGTCCATCTTGACTGTGCAATCAGCCATGCAGCCAAGAGTAGGTTGCCCCAATACTTTGTCAATTAGCTTGCAGCAAATTGTGCAAACTGGACACAAATATCATTAGGATTCCAGCCAGTAAATTCATTAAGCAGTCAATCCATATTTGTCTTATCTTTCTTTGCAGGACTTTAGATGGACGCTTCCAATCCCTTTCTGTGTGGCAAATTAAGATGAGTTACAAAGAAAATAAAAGAAAAGAAAAGAAAAGAAAAGAATGATGATGTCCAGAAGACCAGTAAATAAGAGACAAAATAATTGAACACCTTCCTTTCACGATCTTGCTTGTAAGAGAAAAGCGTTTATTTCCTCTTTATTAGTTACTATTTTTAAAAAAATAAGTGGCAACAGGTGCCATGCTGCTAATGTTTCAATCCCATCAAAGGACTCTCTGTGACCCAGGGTATATTTTTCAAGACTGCCATCACCTTCATTCTGCATTAACCCAGATTTCAAGAACTTAGCGTCCAAACATCCATCAGCTGGACTGGGTCAAATGATGGTAGCTGTAGTCTTAAACTCTGGAGAATACCAGGAAATGGAATGTTTATTTGGGAAATTGCATAGTGGTGGGTTTTTTTTTAATGATCACATTTCAGAGGGCATCTATTAGTGTCATTGCAAGATACCATATTTACACCAGTTTATAAAATCCCCAGAGATGGAAGATCAGAGCTACCAAAAAGGTATGGGATCTCCTTCCCAGCCCCATCAGGGTTTAGATCATATTCATGTGCAGCTTGCCTGCTCTCGTGGAGTTGAGAGCTTCCAGACACATTCCTCCCCTTATCTGGTAAACAAACAGGAGCAAAATGTGTGGGTCACTCACAAGCCATGCCTCCAGGGAAGATTTAATGAATGTTTAACCAGCAATTTGCTGCTTGTGAGATGTGAAAAGCAAACCCACCATCTCTGGATAATTTAGTACAAATAATACACATGGCTGCACAAGCATTCTTGGCAGGTCCAACACCTGCAGAAAAACAGAAAGTGGAACCAGGAAAGAATGGCATTGCCTGTCCCCAAAAGGGAGCTCCCTATCACAGCACAGATACAAATGCAATACATTGTCCTGGACCTGGGATTTAGAATTCCAGAAAACCTCTGTTCTGAATTTTTAAACGGAATCAGCATGTTTCTAGGCACTGTGGAAAGTCTGGAAAAGGTACTTCTTTGGACTACGACTCCCAACATCCTTCAGCCAGCATGACCATTCTTCTGGGAGTTGAAGTTCAAAAAGTTAACCTTTCCAAGCATTCTGATTATATTCACAAACATAGTATTGATTACTATTGAGTAAGATTTCATATTTCAAAGGGAGAAGCTGAACAGGAGTCAGGGTGCTACAGAGTTTACTACTTATGCCTTTGTTTACTTTATTTCTCCTTTGCTGTTCTCCCAAAATGGGACTCAACGAGGCTAATATGTTATACAGAGTTTTAACTTTTAAGAAATTAGGGCCCGTCCTACTAGGAGACCTCAAGCAGTGGATGCAGGGGTGGGGTGGATGTTATAGAATGGAAAGGCCCATTTGTGTTATGTGAACTGTTCCCACCATCAGCATTAATCTGGTTTTCTGCCCCAGTTGCAGTGGGAAAGATGCTGCCTCTCAAATTGAGGGCTGGGAGAGTAAGAACAGACAAAAGAAAATATTTTTTCACCCAGCACGTTGTCTGTCTGTGGAACTCCCTGCCACAGGATGTGGTTATGGTATCTGGCCTGGATGCTTTCAAAAGGGGATTGGACAGATTCCTGGATGAAAAGTCCATCACAGGTTACAAACTATGATGGAGATGTGTAATTTCCAGGCTTAAAACCAGGGTACTTCAAGGGCCAGATGCAGGGGAGTGGTATCAGGAGACAGATATCTAGTCTCATGCGCTCCCAGACGCATCTGGTGGGGCCACTGTGAGATACAGGAAGCTGGACTAGATGGGCCTTTGGCCTGATCCAGCAGGGCTCTTCTTATGTTCTTATGTTCTTATGCTGTCTTACACCAGTATTAAGAATCAGGGGCATGTGGAAGTCTCTTGACCCACGTTGTGCCTGAATTAAAGAGGACACAAATGGATGCCAAGTTGCTCTGTTGCTTTTGAAGACCACCCAACCCCATCCTTATCTAGGTTCATGGGGGTCATGGAGCATTTCCAGTTCTTAACAGAGACCCAGTTCCTATGATTAGGGAAGGTTGGGTCATAGACTGAAGGGTGGAGTGAAATTAATCAGCTTTTATTGTTAAACCATAGGTGATCACAACAGCATAATAAAACATAAAACGTAAGAAACAAATGGAGAGCAAACACAACACATGGATACATAGATATAAAATGACATGGCTTTTCTCCTTTCTTAAGACTTTTGATGTTTGGCCTGTATTTTCTTGGCTGCCAAAACAATTTTTGCTACTTGATGGGTTATAGTAACATCCTTACTGACCAGTAGCAGACAAAGTTCAGCCAGCAAGAAATTGACTTCTAGGCTGCTCGTATGAAAAGAAACTGAAGAAATAATGGGAAACATCCTCAACCTGTCCTGATCCACAAAGTCAAGGTCTTTGGTGAAATTGGACATTGTCATCATGCCTCCTCTCGAAAACAGCAGATGACATGGACTGAAAACACAAGGATAAGATTGATTTCCTCAATGGGATTCGTGTTAAATTGACAAAATAATTTTCCAAACCAAATGATGTTTTATACAAGGGGGACCAGCCAGAATAGAACATTTGTGAGATAGCACACAAATTCAGCCGCTTAGAATAAAGACATATTTTTTTCTTTAATCAGTTGCTTAACTCAGAGGCAAAAGTCAACGAGGATTCTGAATGGTGGAGCTGGGGAAAAGGGGGATTCTAGTTAGGCAGCTACAGAGGTGGGCAGTCTGTTTTATTTTTATTTTTCCCCTTCTTTTTCTTTCCAGTTGTCAACAGAAAGCCCAGAAAAACTGCCTAAGACAATCACAGGAAGGGAAGGAAGTAGAGAACTTTAAAAAGGCAATGCACACAGTTCTCTGTTTAGTTTTTTTATTTAAAAAGCAGTGCAAGCAGCCTGCTGTTCTCTACATTATTTCCATCTCTTTGGCTCAGAAATTACTGGTGCAGCAGCAGCCAGATTTTGATGGTGTAATCATGACTTTGAAGCAGGAGAGGCAAGGAAACTACCTGGTAAAAAGCATGATCTCTTTCATTTTCCTGAGTTTTGTTTCGCTTTTCCTACTTCTAATTGCAGAGAACGAATGCTGGGTTTAACACAAAAGATCCATGAGTGTGCCACTTCATTCTAGTGGATGTCTCTGGGCTCTTTGCTTCTCCCTGCATTCACCATGGAAACACATAAATGCTCTGACTCGGATGAGTTCTACAAATTTGCCGGAAAACATGTCCCTATTTTAAAAAAAATACAAGAACAAGTCAGGATCAGCTTCATACTTGAAATGGAGGAGGAGATATATCGTGATTCATGTCAGACAGGAACATTCTTTGTGCCAACCCTACTCAAACCATAGGCCAAAGAACTAGAGTTCCTGCTGCAAAATGTTGCTATGGTTTCCATGGGTACCTTTCTTAATGTAATAACCCCTTAACCCCTTAACTCTGTTTGCTTCCTTGATTAATGAAGCATAAAGGTTCCACCATCTTTCCTCCTTCAAGTGGTAATCGTTAATTGTGTGCAAAATGTTATGGAAAGAAAATCATTTCCTCCCCGTATGCCAGCCATGAAATTTCTTCCTGATTATTTTGCAGTGATTCATATCACCTAGAGAGCTATTCAATACTGTTTATCATTAAATGAGAAAATACTGGGAACCTCTGATATACAACTTTTGTCATAGATTCCCTCATCTCTACTTGCTATGCTATTTTGTTTGACAAGTGGCCGGATTCAAAATGGTGCATTCCACAAAACACATCACATGGAGTGAAAGGGTCAGATCAATATAACAGGCCAATATGACAGGGCTTGGGAGGGTAAATCTGAACTTCCTTCTTGAAGCTGTTAAACCTGTGGCTGATCATTCATCATCCCCATCACCCTCCGGGAAATACAGCAAAACTAGTAGCCTCCCTGCTGCAGCAAATCATATCACTCATCCCTTGGGTGATCATTCCATATATCTCAGCTTGTATGGAATGTTGTTTTTCTACAGCTTGTCTAATTGCACAGAAACATAT
The DNA here is from genome assembly GCA_029282475.1 of Phrynocephalus forsythii. Taxonomy (NCBI): domain Eukaryota; kingdom Metazoa; phylum Chordata; class Lepidosauria; order Squamata; family Agamidae; genus Phrynocephalus; species Phrynocephalus forsythii. The sequence goes on along the minus strand of JAPFRF010000006.1, from coordinate 69,282,717 downwards.
GACCAGCCCATTATATTTTGGGGCCTGGTGAACAGAATATGATGGCACTCTGTCCTCCACTTATATCAGGAGTGGGCAAATGTGGCTATCAATGATATACTGATAGACTGCAAAGCCCATTAGTTCTAACCATCATAGCCAGTGGCATAGAGTACTGAAATTTATGATGCAATGACCTATGGATGGCTACAAGCCAGAGGCAGGAAAATAAGTTTGCTAATTGGTTAGTGGCTGGGCATAGTTATGCTTGGCTGTGAAGCCCCCTTGCCACCGAAATTGAGTACTAGGTTGCATACAAGATTGCTATTTTCTTCAACAAACATGACTCTCACCAGCATGCAGATTAATATGGAGGATGTGTATTTGCCCTCTTTTGTATCTGAAGAACTGGATTTTGGTCCAAGAAATAAATCTGGTAGTCTTTAAAATCCTACAGTGGGTTTTTTATCTTCTTCCTCTTTTATTTTGCCTAAATAAATAAATAAATAAATAAATAAATAAATAAATAAATAAATAAATGTCTTCTACATTGTAACTTTTGGGGGAGGGGGCTTGGCATTTTTCTTTGATGTTTGTAGAGTGTCTAGAAAGTTTAAAGTGCTTTGTAAATAATGGAACTCATCATTTTGTTCATTCTGTGAAGTCAGCATAGCTACAAAGCAAATATTGTTGGCCTAGCAGAGGCAGGCCTGAATTTTACTGATCATCAACATGGCTTTTTGCAGGAGGAATAAATATGCAAGGAACTGTCAAGCTCTGCACAGATGTGAGAAATAGGATCTTGTAACAACATGAAGGGGCAGTTGAAGTGCTGCATGGAATATTTTTGTGGCTACTGCCTGTATGTTTTTTCCCCTCTCATTTATTTTTGCTTTCTTAGAAGACTTCATAAAACTTGAAAGAGTTGAATGATAGCAAGGTGGTGCACTTAGGAAAATAACAAAGCATATGTCACGGATGGAGCCTCAGCTAAGAGTTATATTCCATTTGTGCTCTCTTCATCAATTCCGCCATTTTGACAGGACCTCCCTCCCTCATCATTTCAATATCCTTTCCGGGGCTAAAAGAAAGCATTCTCCTTGTTCTTGTAAAATGTAACGTAGGCTCAAAGAAGCCATCGTCGTGAAGCCAAACTTGTTTTGCTGTGGTTGCCATTATTTGTTCTCAGCCTTCAAGAGAGAATCAAAAACAAAAGTGGGAGGGATTCTGATTTCTTTTTACGACAAATGGCCCCACAGAGGGGAAGGGAGCTACACAGCCCTGGACTACTTCTAAAACTTGCAAGGCATGGACTTTGGTGCCCAAGGCACAATATAAACCCCCCCCCCATTTCCTCTGTCCTACCATTGTGGCATTAAAAATATGACACCAAAACAACAAACAGTTACCTTTCACTTGTTGGAACAGGGCAGTTATGCCAAATGGTAGAGATGGCTCTCCCTGCTAGTATTGTACAGAACTGCCTGCTTCTTCCAAGATGCACAGGGCTCAGAGCAAGGAAATGTGGAATATCCCTTGGCCAAAAGTCAGAACTAGGAAGAGGCATAACATATATGCTTCCAAGCCTGAATCTTGATTCTGGCAGGGCATAGTATCACACAGAAATCCAGTCAGGTTTTGCTACTTCTGTAAACGTATCGTGCAGAATTAATGATGTAGAAGAGACCCTTGATGACTATTTTCCAGCATCTGAGTGCTCATTGACCACATTTGCATTCGACGGGTGGAATCTCTATGTATTTTGCAACTTCATTGCTATAGCAATCAAACATAGCCTTTAATCAATCAAGAGAGCATTATCTGGAAACCACCTTTTTGTTCGACTCCAGGTGCACACAAGCGGAATGTTTTCATAAGCGACAATAAACATTTATGAAAGCATGCATAGTTGTAGAGAGGCTTTTAAAAAGAAATAAAATCTGGCTAGGACTCCTGCCTGAATTTTACGAACAGCCACTCCCTGTAGTAACTGCACTTGCCAAATGGGAAAAAAGTTTGAAACACTGTATTTCTGCCAGCCTGGCCACCACCTTGCTCAACTTGGTTGGCAACTTTCTTCCCCAGCTGAGTCTGGGTTTTGAGAATTTTCTCCTCAGGACTCCAAAAACCATGTTGCTTATGCCATCTTATTTTAGGGTCATTAACTTTTCCAGGAGGCCCCAGGACAAAGAATTAAACATGTTCACACCTATCCTCCCAGCGATACATTTGTAACTATCATCTATTCCCTGACTAATCAGCAAACCAAACCAACAGGTTGAGTGGATTTCTAAACCTTATTGTGCCTCATGGGAACCAAGAGGGCAAAAAGCAATCCTGGAACTTGTAATGCAGGCCTGTGAAGGAAAAAAATTTAGTCTTATCACTGAAAAGAAACACTTGTATCATTAGCCACTAGAGATGGGCACGAAACGAACAATTTTTTGTTTTTGTTTTTGTTTTTTTGTTTTGTTACGCAGCAAAACGACAAACAAATTTTGTCTCTAAAATAAAACGAAATGAAGAGAAACACCAGAAAATTTGTCGTGTGTTTCGTTTTTGTTACGGCAATACAGTGAACTGCTTTAAATGCTAAAAAAATCACAAAAAAATGAAATAAATGGTAATGAAACGGTAATGAAACGAACAAAAACAAAAACGATTTTTTTGCAAAAATTTGCAAAAAACAGAAACGAACCGAAACAGACCCTCTAAATGACAAACAACAGACGAAACACCATTTTTTTGATTCGTGCCCATCTCTATTAGCCACTATGTACACATGAAATGTAGCAGATTCAATTACTGAATATGTTTGGAGTAGTTATAGATGTATGTTGAAGAGTGAAAGATAAACTACATGTTATGTTGATCATACCATGCTGCTGAGCCTATTTCTTTTTTTTTTCCCTTATTAAAAGAGAATGATGCACAGGTCAGAAGTGGATGCATAGGACATAGTGTGTGTGTCAGAGTCTCCCTTCCCTATGGGAACTTTGAAAAAAGAGGAGGGGGGACAAACCCATCACCAAATATATTTAAATGTGATCATCAGTTTCGATCCTGCTCTCCATCCACCCCACCCATGGGTAAGGGGAAATATGAGATACCTTCTCTTAGCTACTGTGTAGAAAGGTGGGTTAGGAAGTGCAGGGGACAGTAGAAAAAGGTTAAGCCTTCCATACTTCTACAGTGGTCCAAAGCCAAATGGAGCCTCTACCAGGCATTTCCAAACTTTGCCCCTCCTGATGTTTTGGACCACAACTCCCAGAATTCCAAGCCTCTATTTCCGATGGCAAAGGACTGTGGGAGCTGTGGTCCAAAACATCTGGAGGGCTGAAGTTTGGACATGCTTGCCTACACACTTCCTCTGATATATAAAAAAGACAAAAAGCCCAGCTGTGTGGTATGCTGATAAAGGTCTGTGGTTCAGCTCCGATGATGTGATGTGGTGTGGTAGAAAGAGTGATGGACCAGGGACTCGGGAGACCTTGGAGTGAATCCCTCCCCAGCCATGAAAATTCACTGGAGGTATATAAATGATTAAGCTAGTCTTTAAATGTCTCGGGCACCTTGGAAGCGCTGTTAGGGTTGCTGTACATTGGCTCCAGCTAGACAGCAAATAAAAAATTAGCCCTCACATTGTGAGCAGGTAGGAACTGATTGTATGAACTCCTGTTCAGGAACAGAAATCATCAGGAAAAGTGTTTCATATTGTAGGAACATGCAGTCATATTGTGGACATCCCCTATTCCCAATTTTAATATCTGTATAAAATGGGAGGTCAGTACAGACTGTGTCACATAGGACCCAGGAATTTTGGGTTGCCTACCTCTGATTTCCAAATGTAGTTATGACTTGCTTGCTACACTAAGCAACACCAGAGCTATACTGGATTCTGCCCTAGCACCTTATACTGAAAAGGGGGTGGGGAAGCAACACTGGTTGATCTAATAAACTGATCCTAATTTCTTTTCTGTATCTTATAGGATGGAAAGCTGGTACTGTACTTATTGCCAAATCTGCATTAAGGCCCTTGTGCTTGGATACACCTCTGGGTTGCCTTATGATACCATATGAACATCCCCACCCGTCAAAATTGTCTAAAAAGTGTCATACAGAACAGTATTAGCATGAATGCCCTTTATACCACCAACACACCAAAAAAGCTATTGTTGCTAAACTGCTCCCGGAGCCATGGGAGACACATGTGGTTTTCTTTAAAGCTGCTCAGATTAGAGATGTTCAACCTTTCTCTGTCTGTAATGTTTACATAATAGAAGAAGGTGGAAAGAACACCCCATTTGTTACAGAAAGACATCCTTAAGCTACAGACCCAAATCAACCAAATTATTTAGCCAAGCTAGAAAACAGAGCAGCACAGGTGGACTCTCTTTGATCTAAGGAACCAGTCAGGGCATGCACCACTGCCATCCTGCCACTTCTTCCTGTACTACCAAAATGTGGCAGTCACTACCACCCTGGCTACTGCAGCTATCAACCAAATACTTTCACAGCTGTCTGTGATCTAGGACAGTCATTCCTGAGCTTGAATAACACAGGTGTTCCTGGACTGCAACTCCCTGAAGCCCCAGCCACCATAGCTGGTGATGAAGGCTTCTGGGAGTTGTAGTCCAACAACACATGGGTTACCCAAGGTTGGAAACTACTGGTCTAGGAAGTTGGCAGGCTATCCTCCTGCAATGTATAGCTCTGTAGGACTGTAGCATATAACTTATCAAAGGGTTTCTGGAACCTAGAGGCCCTATGTCTGATCAGGACTGGTGGTATAGGGTTAAAAGGCCACATGGGATCTACACACTGTTGGTTGCCCACCTCTGATTTCCAAGAGTCAGAGAAGTTACCAACCCTTCATCTCAATAAAGGCACCAACTTTTGCTATGTCATAGGAAGGCAAAACTGGTGGGGAGGGGAATGGACTCACCCCACTCCTGCTGAAGTCAATGAGACTCTACAACATTCATACTTGCCTTTATCGGAAAGCAAATTTATCCTTGATTGCTTACAAGTAAAATTGCAGAGGACTACAGCTGTAAATGGGGAATTCAGTGCAATCTGAATTCAATGAGTCTTCAGGAAGCCTAGCTGCCCCTAGATGGCCTTCATGTTGTCTTTGTCCAAGCTGCAGGTGCCTAAAGCCAAATGCAAAAGTCCATCAGGTTGTTATGTATCAGTTAGAGTGTTTCCACTGAGTTCAAAATGAAATATAACTAAAGTCTTACATCTATTTGGTATTTCTTTGGACCAGTCTATGTTCTTCAAGGGGCAATATGTGCTCTTTTGTCTTTCCTAAATACTGTATACTATAAAACGCATTCATCGATTTGAAGATGCTGTGGTAAAGAGCACTTTGAAGCCAAAGCCAAATGTCTTGTCATAAGGAAGGGTTAAACTTATTTAGAGAACACATACTGTTTCTCTCTCATACCAGAGATAATACTTCCAAATCTGAAATTCAAATACAAATACAAGTGTAAAGCTCTTTTATTAATCAGCATGTCAGCCACTTGGCACAGCTATATAGTTATTCCATTGTCATCTCTTAAATCACTTCCTGCTCAAAACTGCTCATCCTCCTCTAAATGTTGCTCACAGAATTGTCAACAGTGTTAAGCTTTTCTCTAGTGTTTTGGTCAGACAACTTTAGCCCCTCCTTACTGATTTTAACCTTGGTATAGTATGAAAAACTATTATGGACACTGACAATCAGAGAGAATTCTGATTCTCTCAATAGTATCACTTAAACACAGCTATTTAAGTGTGAATGAATTCACGGTAATAGTTTCCTCAGTTACATCAGAATGCAGTGTTCTACAGCTCAGTTCAGTAAACTCTATAGTGTCACAAACTTATCTCCCTAATGGTAATATGTGTAATATAGGGTGGCCAATTAGGAACTCTCAAGTATCAGCTGATCTCCTAGATTTGGGAAATGTTCAGAAGAAATTTTCCCCTAACCCAGAATGGGTGGATGTAGGGTGAACTGGATTCCCAGAAATGAAAAGTCATCTCCGTCCTAAAAGGTACCGTATATGGTATCTGAACTGGCAGGGAGAAGGCAGCACTTGGGGCATCTGGCTGTTCAAGCAGGCCTCCCTATACCAGTTCTAATTGGGAATAGAAATGCACGGACACAAACTGGGAGATGGAGAATAGGCAGGAGGGAAGAACTGTATAATGAGGCCAAAAATAAACGTATGCCCAAAGCCCAAAATATTTATGGGACATATGGTCCCCAGCAGATCTATAGGCAACATCAGGTCTGGGGTGGGTCTTCAGTGGGCCATATTTACAACTGAAGAGGATATAATAGAACTACCCCAAGGGACAGCAGAATTAGTACTGGTGCAGTACATGATACAGCCACTGAGAATGTAAGGAGAAGACTCGCAGTGTATCTGCATTCTCCCTCCGATTCTCAAGGGCATGTTTCAAAATCACCTCCTGGAACATTTCAGGCTGAGCTTCTAAAATAGCAGACATTTCCTTTAAAGCATATATTGAGAATTCTGAAATTTTTTAAACAAAAAAGTTAAGGCATTATAATAAAATGTATAGAAGAATGCTCTGCCACTAATTGGGTGGGATGGATGCATTTGTTCATCTGCAAAGGAACCACAAGACTGTTGTTTATGGTTCACTGTGACGTCAGAAACTTGATGCTGCCCTGCAACCACAGTATGTTGTGACACAGAAGCACAAATGGCTGCTAAGCTTGGGCTGCCTATCAAATTCTTCCTCTTCAAGGTGTCTGCTCAGGACCATTGTTCTATTCTGTGGCTACGATCCCATTGTTCATTCCAATGAACTCAAAGGCACTTCTATTTGTCATGGAGCCCCGCACTTTCATTTCTAACCATGTTTCTTGGGCTTAATTGCTTTTTACTGATTATTACATTTATTTTCAATTTGTGTTCACTGTTTGCTTCATTGATTTAACTGAGCAATCTCCCCAGTCCCATTTAAACTGCCAGCTAGTAATATTATATTATCTTCACATTGCTGAAGCTCTTTCTGTCTCCATTGACAGTTTCTTTATCTGAATCAGAAATCAGCTCTGAATCTGAATCATCTCTTTAATGATGTTCTCGGAGCAGTTGAAAAGCCACAGTGAGAATCAATGTCCTTTTTGCATTTCTATTATTTCTGTACCTCATCCTCAACTTGCACTGAGAGTTTTTTTGCACCTAGTAAAGAGTTGCCAGCTGTAAGAAGTATCTTCTAAATCAAGAGAAATATTTACCAATAGCATTGTTAGCTTGCTGCACTCAAGCAACAAAGCTTTTTTCCCCCCATCGTTAAGAAAGCAAGCTATACCAATCCATGTTCATGCTCCATCATCTCTCTCCAAGTATAGTGGTACCTCTTAAGACAAATGCCCCATAAGACAAAAAACTTGTACAAAGAAAAAAAATTCGGGAATAAGCATGCTTTGCATGACAAAAAAAAAAAAATCCCTATGGGATGCTTTGCAAGACAAAAAAAAAAAACCCAAAAACATTCCACATGTAGCAGAGAGAGAAAAACCACAGTTATTTTTGTCTTTATTCTAACCTCCAGAAAAGATTAATCTGTTCCCAATGCTTTCCTATGGGAAACCAAATCATGTAAGACAAAATTTTCATAAAACGAAGTGACCCATAGCCTCCGGAACAGATTAATCCATTTTCAATGCATTCCTATGGGAAACCGCGTTTCGTAAGACAAAACTGTCGTAAAGCACGTTGACCTGTAGAACGGATTAAATTCGCTTTCAGAGGTACCACTGTGCTTGTGCGAGAATACTGCTTCCCTGAGCATCAGAAATCTCTACAGGAAATGTATGATGCAAACGTACATCCTGCATTTGCAATGACTGCATAGGTTTTCTCATCCTTCTGTCACAGCAAAAAAAAGCCAGCCCAAATAATGTGAAATGCAGAATTGGTCACGTAGTTTTGCCTGAGGTGCCACATGCTCCTGCCAGCACTGATTGGAGTGAAGCCACTTGTTTCCCTATTCACTCACTCACACACACACACACACACACACACACACACACACACACACACACACACACACACAGAGAGAGAGAGGGGGGGGAGGGGTTGTGTGTCCACATTGATACAAAGATGCCCTCTCATTGCACAACAATCAAGCCTGAATAAAGGCTCCCAATTTTCACATAGGAGGTAGTGAGAAATCCAAAGCAAGCAGAGGGGGTTTCCTTCCCCATCACCTCCCCATCGTGCAAGTAGACGTGAACAAAAAAAACTGCAACCGACATCTGGAAGAGTTCCTCCTGCCCCCATTCCCAAAGCCTACATGTTGTCAGAACAGTTACTTCCTGCCAGGTAGTCAGAGCGGAGTTGGCTTGTGTGCTCACTTACATCACTTGAGGAATAAGACAAAGGTGACCAGCATTTATGGCTTTCTAGAAGCCTTCCTGATGCCAGAAATATATTTGTTTCCTGTAATCAAGTTTGGTGATTTCAGCCAGAAGAAACTGAACACTGAACCGATAGCCTCTTTCTGCACACTCCTTAATGTCTTGCACATCGTCCCATTTACCTCTGTTCCTTTTTATACACGCATCACTCTTGATGTTGACATAATCAAACAGAGAAAAAAGTGTCTTGTGACCGAAAGTGGGGATAGGCGAAAGGGTATTTTTAGCAGAAACAGATCTGCATACCTGTGCCAGGTGTGGCCACAGGTTAAGAATGTGGGTGTAACAAGTACTCTGCTTTTCACAGATTCGGGGGAAGTAAGCCTTGGAAAAGGACACCTAGGTGAAGAAGGGAGAGGGAAATCTCAATTGGCCCACCGGGTTCCATATACCAGGTTTTCTTGCACAGGCCTCTTCTCTTCCACATGTTTTGCTCCTCCTATGCAAAAGACTCGTGAAATAAAATGAACCTTTTCAACTCTCCCATTCATCCACAAGTCTTCCTGGCAAAGCATGTCATATTCAAGGACAGAAGTTTACCAGGCTACCTTCTTTATTCCTCACTAGCCAACCCATTTGGTTAAATATATTTTTTCACCCTTTTAATATATCTACTCAGCAATTACACCATTGACTTTTTGACACGGTTGGCAAGCAAGTGCCAGCACAGCACACGAAAGAAAATGATCTGTTGCCAAAACACAAAACTAATCATAAGTTGCAAAGGAATGCAATCAGCCATGCGACCTCTGCTGAATCTCCTTTAGAGTATTAAGCTCAGCACCCTTCCAATTCTCTTCTCTACCAAGCATAGTTTAGTGGAAGAAATCTCTCCTCACGAGTTTCCACTACACTGACAAAACTGGTACTGCCCTAAAAGAGGCCCCTAATCGAAGCAAGCATGTTGAAGCCAATAGCGCTACATTGCCTTTTCCTTACCTTACTGGTTTTGTCTACCATTCCCGTAATTTGGGACCAGGACACCTCTACCACTAGAGAGAGCATGAAGCAGAACCATCAGCTAGCAAATGCTTAGTAGGAAATGGCAACAGGAACCTGTGTACAACCCCACAACCTTCCCTGCACCCCCTAAACTAGCCTGCTCTGCTCAAGAGCAATGTCTGTTTTCTGTAAAGAAATGAAGTTTACTTGATAGATCACTTCTATAAATAAAACAGGAGGAAGTGCCATCCTGTCACCTTGGACTAGTCATGATTTGAACCTCTCCAGTATTCAGGCTTCTTCAGAAAATTCAACTCCAAGCATGTGGGCATTATGAAACTTACCATCTAGATCTAGACAGTAGAGCATTGACAGACAAGTTTGGGGAAGGAAGAAATATTGAACAATATCTACCACATCCAAATCTATTCCCTGGTCAATCCTAGCTGAGATTACATCCATCTCAATATTTATGTGAAGTTTGTTTGTTTGTTTGTTTGTTTGTTTATTATTCATTTACCATTTTGTTTCCCCTCTAATGGTGAAGGTGTGTTATTCATTCATATAGAGGAAAAGTGGGATTCAGTGTGACATACAAAGAGATGTTTACTGCATCTAAGACCTAACCTTCACAACAGCCAAGTAATAAAGAGGAGAACAGGTCTCTTAAGGTTAGAGTGTCAAAATGTGTTACAGAGTAACCTGTTAGAGATGAAAGATGCATGGTAAATACTAGGTAGGAAACAGCTCCATCACTCACAGCTGTGCTGCACAGAGGGCATGTTCAAAATAGAAACACCTTAAATCCCCAGATAATGATGAAGTTCTCTGACTGGAAAATACATTGAGTTATGCTACCTTGATATTCACATAATGTGAAAGAGGCAAAATAAAACAACTGTCAAGGGGAAAAGAAAAACACTGGAAGCTTTCGGACTTTTAAGGACTTTCTCACTGCCCAAGCCATGTACTTGATTTGGCACAATAAAGGTGTAGCTGGCTGGAGAGTTCAGTGGTTTGGGTATCTGGCTGGGGAAGGAGAGGTTGGGAGTTCAATTCCCCACTCTGTCTCCTGGGAGAAGAGCCCTGGGCAAGTTATGCAGTCCTAGAATGTCCCCAAAAAGAAGGGAATTGTAAACTACATCCATGGATTCTCTACCAGAAAATCCTGGAATCAGAATCAACTTGACAGCATGCAATTATTATTTTGTAATTAAAGACTTCTCAGTGGTGGATTTGGGAATTTCTCTTATGGATCAACATGGCTCATTAAGCTTTAGAAAAATCAAGTGAACTCTAATCTCTTCTCACAAAGATCTTGACCGAAGAAACATTACCTCTTAATTCGACTTCAGACAGAATTGCCTCAGGGTTATTAAGGAAAAGACCACCATCTTACAGAAATACAGCCAAGCATGAAACGAACCTATCTTTTAGCAGCATTAAATGTAAAGTTGGCTCTGTGAGATTATTAGACAGTTCCATACATAAAACCACAAGAATCTGTGAGGATGACCAGGGAACATTAAATATATCATAACCTGATAAAAAGGCCAATATGGCAACAATTCAGCGCAACAGATACTGATAATGAAATAAAGTTTTGATTTAAGCAGTATTTGTTTTTATGTATTTGCTTTGTTTTACTGCCTTATTTGCTTGGTACTGTATTTAATATTTTTAATATTTCATCTATACAGTATTTGTTATGTATTATTCTGACCTATGTTTGGCCCCGAGTAGTGGCTCTGCTACTAATTGGATGGGAAGAATAAATAAATAAATAAATAAATAAATAAATAAATAAATAAATAATAAACTGATAGAATGAGGATTTCTACCATCTATCAAGTCCCTCCTTTCAAAAAAAAAAAAAAAATGATTTCACTACTGGATTCCATTTTCCATATTAACACATAAAATCTCCATAACTGTTTTATTTGTTTATTTTTACATTTTTGCCAATTCAGTTTTTACAAAGGTTAGGGGATATAAAAGTCTGTCCTCATATACTAGGTGTAGCAGGCTGAAAATGTTCAACGGTAAATATTCAGTTCCAGGGTTCAGAAAAGGCTTTCAAAAATCTGCTCTCCACTGCCATCTTGTGGTCAGCAAGAACAGTTGCTATTGCAAAATGGAGACATTTTCAGTATCAGCACAACGTTCCAGGTTAGTAATACTGTAAAATCATTTCTGTATTCTATCCAGGATATTGAATTGTCAGGTCTTCTATGGTTGAGTAAGGGCTAGTACCAGAAGTTCAGTTTGATGCTGACACTGGGCTGATGGCTCCTAATAATCCCAATGACCAGAAGCCACAGAGAAATCAAGTCTGGTGGAGTTCACTTAAGGTTTCCGTTTCTTCTTTCTCCCACCAGGAACTTTGTTCCTCACACCCAACGCTCCCTCTGCATCGTCATCTTCATTTGCCTCTTCGCGAGAACGTTTCTTCTTTTCCTCGTGCTGCCGTAACTCCTGCAAAAGACAATAAAAAAGACAATTATTTTTAGAAGCTCCTAAACTGTCAGTCAAGAACTTAACTATGGCTGAAGCACTACTACACATTCTATCGCCACCACAGGGGTTGCCTGGATTCCAAAGCAGGCTCTGAACTAGGAACTGCTTTGACATTTGCTTCTTCAATGATCTTTTTTTCCCTGAGAGATCAAAGGGTTGCCACTAAAATTTTATTTTTCATTTCCCTAACTTTAATCAACGCTAGTCAATTTCCCTAACCATCCTTCAAGTGCATCCACAAGTTAAAAATGAATAGGTAGTGTTGCACTAATTGCAAGGCTTCATTAAATGTTCCACTCTACAACTACACAAGTCTCAACTGCAAAAATATTTGTCAAAGTAATATCAACTTCTTTCAACATTTACTGCGCCCACATCTGTTTTGCAATTGCACTAAAAATTATACCAAGATACAAAGTCCAATTCAAGTGAACTCTGAATGTTAACAAAGGACATAACATTTTTGTTATTATTTTAAAGATACACTAAACATTAAATAAACATTCTATCTAAAATGGTTTCTCTGAAGCCATATTACAAATCTTACAGTTTAAAAATTCCAGTAATTATCACGTTAGAAATTACATATTTTAATCACAATTTCCCTGACTTTCCTTGACTTTAGACCAGGCCTGCCCAAAGTCCAGCCCGGGGGCCAAATCCGGCCTGTCAGGCCATTCTGAGTGGCCCGCAGCTGGCTGGCCCACCCCTCCCTACTCTTCCTTCACCCATGGTTTTTTTGTTGTTGTTGGTTTTTTTGGGGGTTTAAAAAAATCTTCTGCTAACACTGAAACCGCTGGGAAGCTTGGGCAGCTGGGTGGTCTGCCGCCACCAGCACCGCAGGGGAAAGTGTGGGGGTGGGCAGGCCAGCGGGCCTCTGCCACCACCAAGGAGCTTTGGGGTGGGCTGGCGGGCGAGCCGTCGCCACTGCTGGGGAGCTTGGGGGCATGCAAGGTCACACAGATCGCCTCTTCCAAGGGGCGACCTGTGGCCATGGCTCCCTGTGCTTCCTTTGGTCCCCACCTTCCTTCTTTCCTCCCACCCTTGGTCCCCACCTTCCTTCCTTCCTCTCTTGATTTCCACCTCCCTCCCTCCCTCCCTTGGTCCCCACCTTCCTTCCTGCAGGTGGGGTTGCAAGGGGTCAGTGAGTGGGGCTTGCAGTGGGGTGGCAGGGTCGGGGAGCAACCAGCCCGACACATTCTCAGCCACCAAATCTGGCCCTCCTTACAAAAAGTTTGGGCACCCCTGCTTTAGAACAATTCCCATGGCTTTCCCTAATTTTCCAGAATGTGGCAACCCAAGCTTTCCCACCTCAATCTCATGGCAGTTTTGAGTCAGTCTCATTGCAAGCACATTTTCATAGCATTCTGTTAACCCAGCAGTCCATTGCCCATTTTCGAGTCCATTTTTAAGAAACACCTGGGAAACTCATTCCACCAGTTATTTGATTTGTCTGATCATCCAAACTTCTCTTTCCAATTAGCATCTCTCTACCGGCCCCGGGCTCTAGAAGCCAGCCTCTTTATTCTGTGATTAGCTATTTCAGTAAGCCTATTTGTTAGAGGCGGTGAACAAGACTCGGCAGCAACAACCCCAAGTGGCTTTTTGGAAACCCAACTGCAAAGGAGCAGGAAGAAAGTGCACACATCTTGAACCAGAGATTATTTAATCTGGGATTTTCCAAAAATCTGTTGGGTTGCCAACTCCCATCAAGGGTTTAGGCATCTGGCTGCAGGGCCAGAGGCTACGAGTTTGATAACCTCCCCCCCCCAACCCACACACACACATATACACCTTGGCTCCTTGGACTCAATGATCCATAGAGTCCCATCCAGCTTCGCAGTGGTAAGACTGTATTTTATTACAATCCCTTCTCTCTCCGTGGTCTGTGCCAGTGATGGTGAACCTTTTAGAGATTGGTTGCCCAAACTGCGATTCAAAACCCACTAATTATTCGCAAAGTGCCAATACAGCAATTTAACCTGAATACAGGTGGCTGAGAAGGGGCGATGTCAGGTGGTCACAGAAAGGGCTCCAAGAGCCACCTTTGGCACCCGTGCCATAGGTTCGCCAACACTGGTCTATGCTGTCTCTGGTTGATGGGAGTTGGGCCCCTCCAGGTGAGATTGGGATCCCAATTGTCCATGTCCTTTACCCCGAGTGGCCTTCACACAGGATTTGATCCCTTCGATTTGATTCCTGATGCAACACTCATCTTAATACCTTAAAACCCGACTGGTGTTCAAAATGTTTTGCTCCGCACTGGCCTCCGCGAAGACTTTGGAAACGCTTCTGATATCGCACTGACCCGTAGTCAGCGTGACCAGTGGCTCCTCGTTGGGTTCTAGAACTGATGGCCCAGAGAGGCAACATCCTCAAGCTTTGCATGCCTCCCTGCCTTATGCAAATTCACAACAGAGGCAAACCTGGCCTTAAAGGGTAAACCTACCATGCGGGCAAACCTCTGTGCTTCCGCCACACGCTCCGTCAGCATCATGACTTCTTCCTCTTCGGTGGGGAAAGCAGGCAGCTTCTTCCCAATCAGGTGCTCAATGCGCTGGAAGAGCTCCACATCGTACCTGGAGGGGGGAGGGAAGGGAGGAGGGGAAGACAGCCCAAGTATAGCATTCACACCGTTCCTTTGAACCAGCAGCCCTAAAGTCAAGTGAGTGCTTGGCTCCCAGCTTCCCGCACAAAGCATCCCGCCCTCTGCTGCTCTCTCCCGCTGGAGAGTTGACCGGATAGAAGTGGAAACGGGACCAAGCGCTACTTACTGTGTGACAAAGGTGATGGCCTTGCCCGAGCGCCCTGCCCGGGCCGTTCTCCCCACCCGGTGAATGTAATCCTGAAAGGGATGGTGATTAAGTTTAGAAGAACAGGGCACAGCAAAATGAAACTAAACAGGAATTCCATTGCTTCCAATTAATCTAACTCCTTCCAGACATGAATGAATGAATGTTTATTTACGGTTATTAACCAAATTGTAGTACAATTAAAATATAATGTGATAAAACAGTATAAAATAATACAATAAAACAGTATAAAATATTATGATAAAACAGTATAAAATATATTACTAGAAAATACAGAGCTTGTAAAAACGACAATTTATGGGTAAAACGCTAAATATAATTAGGAGAGCTCGAATCTCTATCAGTTATACGTCTACGTTTGGTCATAGCAGCGTAACAGAATCTGGCAACACAATTTGTGATCTGAGGGGACCTGTCTGAAAGGAGTAGCTTAGCGTAGTAGTTGGTAGGTCTCCCAGGATGTTTGCAAATAATAGGATGTATAAGCTCCTTGCGTAGTTCTTGATAAAAGGAGCAGCATAAAAGGACATGGGTCACAGACTCAATTTGGCTATTATTGCAAGGACATAGCCTCTCAGGGTAAGGGATATTTTGAAATTTCCCATCCAAAAATTTGGAAGGGAGCACATTCAATCTGGCTAGGGAAAAGGCCCGGATTATTTTTGTAGACATAGAGCTGGAGAGGTAAAAAGACATTTTGAATGCATTGTATGTAACTATGCTATTGGTGCCCGTTTGGCTCAGGTGTTCCTGGAAATCTATATCCCATATCCTACGCTTGAATGTAATCGCTATAAGGGTGTTAATAGAGGACCTATCCGTTGTTTCTTTGACTTTTCCAATCTGACTGGAAGGTGTCTAGGAGGGTCAGGGAGCCAGACCGACAGGAAGAAGCATAAGTTTGAGCCAGTAATTAATCATGTGGGCTTTTACCCGTGCTCTAATGGAAACTAATCCAGTCTCCAGGCGTAGGGCTGTGTTAGGGGTGCAAGGAGGCACACCGAGGATTGATCTCAAAAATTTGGTCTGGACAGATTCAAAGGAATGTATATTTGCATATGCAAATATTGGGGAGCCATACAGCAACTGTGAAATCACCTTGCCCTTGAAGACTTGTACTGCTGAGGGAACATGTCGTCCACCATTAGAAAAAAAGAATCTGTTTAAAGCTGTGGTACTTCCAGACATGTATTTGGAATGTTTCTACACTAGTTTCATCCAAGGAAGTGAGAAAGACCAGTTGAACCGTGTGATCGATAGCCACAGATAATGGTCTCCTCATATAATTACTAGCATTATGTGGCCATTAAAAATATTATCAAGCACAGAAGTCTTTTTTAGAATTTCTGTAGATGCTTTTGGGAAAGAAGAGAAATCAGGATGGAAAATGTGGGGCCCTGTGTTTGTTTTTGTACTACAACCTCCATCAACTATAGCTGACATAGTCAGTGGGGAGACAGCAGTCAAAGAATCCAAAACAATTCATAGAATAATTGAATCGGAGGGATCTATAAGGCCCACAAATCCATCAAGTAACACCTGGAGGGGCACCATTCCATGTCCCCAATTTAATTCATATGGCTTTTCAAAAATATGTCCACAGAATGTGCATAAACGGGGTGGTTAAAAATCAATGTTTTTTAAAAAATCAAATTCATTTAAATAACAATTTAATTTTTAAAAAATCACTTTCATCTAGTTTTTAAAGTTTTAATCTGTCTTTCTGTCCATCATTATCATAGAGTGATGAGCCATACCTAGAGTATCTTAAAGTATGGCTCATTTCATCTTCTGACCATTAGGTCTTGTCAGGGTTACACTCTAAAAGCTGCAAAACATCTGGTAGGAACAGAGTGTCAGAAAG
Source organism: Phrynocephalus forsythii (assembly GCA_029282475.1). Taxonomy (NCBI): domain Eukaryota; kingdom Metazoa; phylum Chordata; class Lepidosauria; order Squamata; family Agamidae; genus Phrynocephalus; species Phrynocephalus forsythii. The sequence continues at coordinate 69,266,153 of JAPFRF010000006.1, read as the reverse complement.
CGGCTAGGTAGTCAAGCAATTAAAAAATAAACATTTGGAGAATGGAAATGTTTGCAGCATCTATTTAAATGCCTATGCCGAAGAACTTGTGTCATTTTCAAAAAGGCACAATTCTAACTTTGATGAACACCGTGTCCTCAATTGCCTTTCCCCTGCTTTCTGAAGGATAGGTCAAGGATCGGGGCAGGGAGAATCCTCCACTGGGGCATCCTCAACTGAGATCCTTGCAAGGGCAGCTCAAAAGCACCAAGCAAAGCAAGGCCGCATTCTGCCCTATACTGTCACCTGGGAAGCACAGAGCTGGGACCAGCACTGGAACACTGTCAAGCCACAAAGCCTATAGACCGGCCTGACCACCACCATCACTGCTGCATTCAAATGGGACTACTCTAGTTGTAACTTACTTTAGTGTTGCCGGTCACAAGTAGATTAGGCCCTGTTGAGTCCATGGAACTTACGGACTTGACCCTACAAATCCTCAAATTCATTGTACAGAAACCACCACCACCCCGCCATTTCGTGGTTCATGAACTGTGGTCCCGCTATATCGCAGGACTGCAGTACATGCTGGGGCTCCAGCTGATTAGTGCTGGAGTGGGGGAGAAAAACCTTTTGTTTCCCCACCCCAGCACCAATGAGCTGGAGCCCAGGGCGTGAGGAAGGGGGGGAAAGGTTTTAAAAGCCAGGGCTTTTAAAACTTTTTTTCCCCTTCCCCAAGCCCCGGGCTCCAGCTTGGTGGTGGATCAGATCCCACAACGCCGCTTGCACGGGCTGATGGAAGGCTTTTAAAAAAATCTTTGAGCAGCCCGTGCAAGCGGTGGTGGCAGATCAGATCCACCACCGCTGCTTGCATGAGCTGTTGGAATGTTTAAAATGCCTTTAAGCGACGGAGCCAAAAGCTCCGTCGCTTTAAGGCATTTTAAACTTCGTGCGACACCTACCCAGGCCCCACCTGACCTGCATCCGCATATTGCAGATTTTCAGTCATCGTGGGTCAGGGGGTCCCAAACCCCCATGATAGGAAGGGGGTTACTGTACTTACTCTAGTGCAACTTAGTACACAAAACATTTCAACCACTGATGGATCCAAAAAAGGACAATTATTTCACTACAGAGGTCTTGTCACCCTTAGCTCCCTCCCCCGAGCCCCCCCATTCCCTTCCAGAAGGGCCACCCTGGCTTTTGGATTACATTCGCCAACCCATTGCCTACTAGCAAAATCATCTGCCCAACGACAATCTTTTTGCCATAACTAGCCTCCACTTGCCAGCTGTAAACCTGTGCTCTCCAGTAGAATTAGAAACATTTAAAATAAAAACATGTTCACCAAGTGTGAGTCTGGAAACCTTTAGCTCAGCAGTTTTACCTTGGAGTGGGTTGGAATGTCAAAGTTAATCACAACATCAACATGGGGTATATCCAGGCCTCTGCTGGCAACGTCAGTGGCTAGCAGAATGGACCGTGCCTTTGCCTTGAACTTGTTCAGTGACCCCAATCGTTTGTTCTGGTGGAGAAGGAAATAAAATGTCAACACATATCTGTAGCTTTTAACCACAAAAAGGAGAGTGAAGCTACTCTTGGGCAACTGACTTATCATTACATTCTGCTGCTCTGCAAGGGTTTGTGGCTGGAAAGTTTTTGAAAGGAAAATCAAATCTGATGAAGGAGACAAAGAACACTGGATGTTAAAAATCCAAGCTGGGGAAAAATTATGTTCGGACTACAACCTTCAGAATCCCCCGCAGTCTCGCCACTTGTTAGCTGGAGCAGCTTCTGGGAGCTCCAGTAAAATGTTTTTTAAAATGAAGACGTATCCAAATATATGATTAAAAGATGGCGATTGTTCCAGTGCAGTATATGGGAGCCACTTCCTTGCCATGAGCTTAACCTGTACCTGGCTCATCTGTCCATGAAGGGGGATGGCCGTGAAGCCCAGGTTCCGAAGCAAGAGGGCCGTCCTCTGAGTATTGTTGCAAGTGCTGCAGAATACCATGAATGAGTTGCCAGCAAGTTCATTCAGAATATAGACTAGGTAGCTGTCCTAAACAGATGAGAAAATATATTAACACCCAGGCTTGATTCTGTTATTACATTTCATACCACCCAGAATAGTGCTGTGCACTAACAGGGCAATTCCGGAAGGCTACGAAACAAGAGGGAGGGAACAACTTACCTTGAACTTGGAAGGGATGAAAATATAGTACTGCTGTAGTTTTTCAACTGTCTGGTATTTAGATGAAACTGCACATTTCACAGGGTCCTTAAGAGCCGCACGCTGGAGTTTTTGGACCTGAGTGAGGATGACATGACGATTTTGAGACACCAGTCCTGCCACAATGCCATGTCAAGCCTCCAGCTTTCTCCACCCCGTCCTTTGTAACTGCATGCAAAATGCCAAACCCCTCACGTACCTTTTTGGTCATTGTAGCAGAAAACAAAAATGTCTTCCTGTCTCGGGGAATCACTTTCAGTATCTTGTCTACCTATGGAGAGTAAATGCAAGCAAAACACAAGAATTAGAACATAGAACATAAGAAGAGCCATGCTGGATCAGGCCAAAGGCCCATCTAGTCCAGCTTCCTGTATCTCACAGCGGCCCCACCAGATGCGTTAGGGAGCGCATGAGACTAGATATCTGTCTCCTGATACCACTCCCCTGCATCTGGCCCTTGAAGTACCCTGGTTTAAAGCCTAGAGATTACACATCTCCATCATGGTTTGTAACCCGTGATGGACTTTTCCTCTAGGAATCTGTCCAATCCCCTTTTAAAGGCATCCAGGCCAGATGCCATCACCACATCCTGTGGCAGGGAGTTCCATAGACTTACAACGCGCTGGGTGAAAAAATATTTTCTTTTGTCAGTTCTTACTCTCCCAGCACTCAATTTGAGTGTATGTCCCCTAGTTCTGGTATTTTGAGAGAGGGAGAAGAGCTTCCCTCTATCCACTTTACTCATACCCTGCATTATTTTGTATGTCTCAATCATATCCCCCCTCAAGCGCCTTTTTTCCAGACTGAAGAGGCCCAATTGTTTTAGCCTTTCTTCATAAGGGAGGTGCCCCAGCCCAGTAATCATTTTAGTCGCTCTCTTCTGCACCTTTTCCAGTTCCACTATGTCTTTCTTGAGCTGCGGTGACCAGAATTGTACACAATACTCCAGGTGGGGCCTTACTATTGTTTTGTATAACGGCATTATAATGTTGGCTGTTTTATTTTCAATCCCCTTTTGATAATCCCTAGCATGGAATTGGCCTTCTTCACTGCTGCCACACATTGGGGAGACACCTTCATGGAGCTGTCCACCAACACACCAAGATCTCTTTCCTGATCCGTCACGGATAACTCAGAGCCCATGAGTTGATAGATGAAGTTTGGATTTTTTGCCCCAATATGCATTACTTTACATTTGGTTACATTAAAACGCATTTGCCATTTCTCAGCCCACTCTCCCAGTTTGGAGAGATCCTTCTGGAGCTCTTCACAATCTTCTCTGGTTTTTACCACATGGAAAAGTTTTGTGTCATCTGCAAACTTGGCCACAACACTGTTTATCCCTGTCTCCAGGTCATTTATGAACAGATTGAAAAGCACCGGTCCCAGGACCGAGCCCTGGGGCACACCGCTTTTCACTTCTCTCCATTGTGAAAATTTCCCATTGACACCTACTCTTTGTTTCCGGGATCTCAACCAGTTCTCAATCCATAAGAGGACCTGCCCTCTTATCCCCTGACTATGCAATTTTCTCAGCAGCCTTTGGTGAGGGACTGTGTCAAAAGCCTTTTGAAAATCCAGATAGACTATATCCACCGGTTCACCCAAATCCACGTGCCTGTTGACCTTTTCAAAAAATTCTAAAAGGTTTGTAAGACAAGATTTACCCTTACAGAAGCCATGCTGATTTTCTCTCAGCAAGGTTTGTTCTTTTATGTGTTTTAAGATTTTCTCTTGGATGAGGCCTTCCACCATCTTCCCTGGGACAGATGTAAGGCTAACCGGCCTGTAGTTTCCTGGGTCCCCCCTCCTTCCTTTTTTAAAAATTGGTGTGACATCCGCTATCCTCCAGTCCTCCGGCACTGTGGCCGTTTGAAGAGACAAGTTGCATATTACCGTTAAGAGATCTGCAATTTCATTTCTCAGTTCCCTAATAACCCTTGGGTGGTTGTGCACGCGCATAAACACACAAAGCATCATTGTGGGGCCACAGCCCAGGATAATGAAAATAACAGTACAGGCACTATCTCTAGGTCAAACCATTCCACTACTCCATAACCTGAGCTTGGAAAATCCCAGCCTCCCCATCAGCCGGACAACATGGGAGCTGTAGAGTAAAAAAGGAACTCATCCAGGCTGCGTCCATAAGAAAGTCTGCTTGGAGTAGCAGAGAAATCATATAACATGTGTGAAAAATTTCAGACAAGGCCTTTGCTACCCATGGCACACTTGCAAGTTAGTGCATGTAACTTTACATGGCAAAAACTTCTAGATGAGAATTTCTGTTACTGGAATGTTCTTGTGGTGCAACTGATGTATAACATGAATGCATCCCTCTAATGTTAAAAAAAGCTTTGCTTTACATTGAAAGAGCAGTCAGGAATATGATATTATTGATAATATTATTCAGATATTATCAGGTTTGGAATAGTGATAGAGAGCCTGGATACTGGTGAGGGTTGGAGGGACCTCCAGTCCAACAACATCTGGAAGACTACACATTTGATGCATCTTACAATTAAAGATCCATTCCTGACCATGTCTGTTTCGTGCTAAACCACAGTAAGGATATGGTAAGGAACAAGGAGATTCCTAGCTATGCCAAATAATAATTGTTCATTGGTATTTTAATGTTTTAATTGCTTTAATTGTTCATTTAATTGTAAGCCGCCCAGAGACCTTTGGGCAGTGGGCAGCATATGTATGTATGTATGTATGTATGTATGTATGTATGTATGTATGTATGTATGTATGTATGTATGTATGTATAAACAAACAAACAAACAAACAAACAAACAAACAATTCCATATTCAGAACTGAAGTGGAGCCAAGTTCCAAACAGGTATGGGAGAAAATATTCTGGAATTACAATTCTAAAAAGCACCACCCTCTTGGAATTGTACAGCCCCATTCCAGAAAGGGCAGCATGTGGCAAAGCTCACCTCGGTCTCAAAGTCCATGTTGAGGATCCGATCAGCTTCATCCATAACCAGGTACTTCAGCGCTCTCAAATTGAAGCCTTTTGTGTTCTCAAGGTGGTCTATCAGGCGGCCAGGTGTAGCTTCCAAGAAAAGGGGAGAAGAGGAAAGAATTAGTAACCCAGATGATTTTGCACATGGCAAAGAACACATGACCAATGTTCTTGAGAAATCAGGCCAGAGGGTGGCTACAGCACACCCAGCTGCCAATAAAAGGGAGAGAGAACACAAGCCCTGTCACTGCTGTCTGATAAGACTGGGTGGAGCGAAATGGCAGGGCTGATCCTGATCCTAGGAGATCAGGAAAGCCGGAAATCTAATAACAAGAGGTCTGGTGGGGGAAAGTGAAGAAGGCCTGCATGGCTGGACATCAGAATTGTTGTCTCTGCAAGAGTGACTGGGAGCGGTTACAGAGGAAATTTTCTGAAGGGTCCTGAAAAGTCATTTGTATTGTCGCTGAGAAAAGAAAGAAAGAGGGATGCACCACCTGTGCTCAAGAGCCTCAAACATTTGGAGACACACACACACACATGGGTTTCACTGTTCCATCTTTGATGGAACTAAGATTTATAGATGTGATAGTCCTCTCTCTTACAAGGGCTTCAGACATATAGCCCTTACAGATTCTTAAGGTCTAATTATAGTCATTCAGCGCCTGGGAAAATTATTTTCCAATGAGAAGTTCAGTGCCCATGCCAGGAGGGGGATTCTACAAGCTCTAGAAGAAAGCAATTTTATCCACTTTTCAGTCCTCTGAATCATTCAGTCTGCTGGTTACTTACCAATGATTACATGTGGCTTCTTGGCTAGAGCCAGAGACTGGGCCATCATGTCAATTCCTCCAACAATCACCGCTGAGGAAAGACAAGAGACAGTAAATCAAGCCCTTTAAAATTAAATCAGCTATCCATCACATTACTCCACCCTCCTATTCTGCCTCTGCAGGCTCCCTCCCAAATTCCCAACACCTGTTAATTATCTCTCAAGATCTCAATTTCTTTTTCTTTTTTCCCTTAATGTTTTCCCACTTGGTGGTGGGGTCCACTAAAATATCTCAAATTTACACATGTTTTCATGTTACTGACTAGCGTGCTGTATGGATATAAAGTTTTGTACTTGGTAATCCAACGAGGATAAAAATTAATATTTTAAAATCAAATTGATTAAAATCACAATTTGAATTTAAAAAATAGTTGATTGAAATTGTAAAAAAATAAAAATCTGATTTTTAAAACTGAAACAATGATTTAAATCAATTTGATTTAAATTAGATCCACCTTATTGCAACTTGAATTTAAACAAGTCTCATGAAAATGTACTGTTATTACCACTACCACGGTCACTAGCTCTTTCACTATGCTATGAACAGCAACATGTTTTCCATCAACAGAAAGGCCTGTCACACAGCCACTTACTGGTCTGGACTCCAATGGACGATCCAAGAGCCTCAAACTGCTCAGAGATCTGAAAGGCGAGCTCCCGGGTCGGTGTCAGCACCAAAGCAAAGAAGCGCTGAGGGGTCTCTAGCAGTGCCTGAAGAATAGGCAAAGCAAATGCCCCTGTTTTTCCGGATCCTGTTTCTGCTAAGCCTATGATGTCCCGGCCTACAAGCAAAAGATTGTGTTAAAATCAAAGTGGAAAGAAAACAACACAGAAGCACAGCGGGAAAATATACAGCAGTAATTCTGGAAAGGCGTTCCCGAGAAGCTGGACCCTAAATGGACCAATTATCCTGCTCCCTAAGCAACCACCATAGGCTACATCCCCATCTTCTCATCAAAAACCGTTTCTAGTTTCAAAAAACTACATCTTGCTCAGTGAAACAAAGCACATGGAGATGGAGATGCAGTTTTGAAGATGAACTGTACTTCCCAGACCTTCTAGGAGTGGAATTCTCCATTTTTAAAAGCCTAACATGGGTGCAGGGGACCTGGCACAGCAGAGATCCCCAAACTGGTAGAGAGTTGGATGAAATACATAGGCTGTACACTGTCTACTTTTACCTAAGCCAGGGCCAGGTGCAAACAGAGAAGAACAAAAATCTTTGCAATCATAACAGTTTGGGATCTTGCAATTATGATCTCAGAAACAAGTCCTCCTATCATCAGATACTATTTGAAGTTAAGAAGTGTAGGTCCAACTTCCTCCACCTGCTTCCATCCGGGTTTTCTAGACTACACAGGTCATCATTCCCAGCTAACTGACCTAACAGGAAAGCCTTATAGGAGTTAATATTCCAAAGGCCTGGTGGGTATGAGGCTGGAGACCAAGAGAATAGAGGACGGCTGGCACGATGCCCTGAATGAAGAACTCTGCACACCTTATGCTTGCTTCCTCTCCATGAAACCTCTGCAGACAGAGGCACGCTAGTTTTCTCCTCCAACCTGGGCGCAGGCTATGCTGCTGCGAAAAACAGCAATGAATATTTACACTTTGCTCTTCCCTATAGTGCTACTACAGTATCTGCATCCAGAACTGGTTATTCAGCATCTAATAATTCTTTCAGGCAGCTAGTTTGTGTTAAACTTAATTAATAATGACCAAAAGCACAGAAACTGTCACAGTGGTGAAAACTCTTTCAACTCCTGTTCAAATAACATTTAGAAACAAGACAACATGAGACATCTAATCTTAGAAGGCATGTTTGCAAACTGACTTTTGACATATGCATATTTCTAACATTAGTTTCCTGCCCTCCTATCTAAGCAGGGCACAAGACTAACAACTTTCAAAAACATATTGAATTCAGCTCAGAAGCAAACTGGATGCGAACACAACTGATTGAAGAGATGCATGAGACAGTCTTTAAATCATAGAATCATAGAGTTGGAAGAGACCTCAAGGGCCATCCAGTCCAACCCCCTGCCATGCAGGAACCCCCATCACAGTATTTCCAACAGATGGCCATCCAGCCTCTGCTTAAAAACCTCCAAAGAAGGAGACTCCATCACCCTCTGTGGCAGCATATTCCACTGCCGAACAGCTCTAACCATCATGAAGTTCTTCCTAATGTTCAAACGGAATCTCTTTTCCTGGAGTTTGAAACCATTTCCCCACATCCTAGTCTCTGAAGTCATGGAAAACAAACCTGTTCCCTCTTCAATATGACATCCTTTCAAATATTTAAACATAGCTATCATATTCCCTCTCAGCCTTCTTTTTGAAAGGCTAAACATTCCCAGCAACCTAAGCCGTTCCTTGTAAGACATTTCTTCCAGACCTTCAACCATTCTGGTCACCCTCAACCATCCTGGTCGCCCCAGGATGGCTGAGGGCAGTGGTCTGGCTGCTGCGTTTTCCACTATTAATAATTACTATAAGCCATCAAGTCATTTTATACTTAGGGTGACCCTTTCCAAAATTTTCTAGGTGAACTTCTCAGAAATTGTTCACTACTTTCTTCTTCTGAAGGTGTTCAAACCTTGCTTGGCTTGCCCATGGCTACACAGTCTGGCTCTTCTCCCAGGAGGCACGGTGGGGAAGTGAAGGTCTGACCTCTGCTTTTGCTCCCAAACTCACTGAACTATCCCCTGTAGCTTAGACACATCTTAGAGGGAGCTCCATATAAGGCAGTGGTGTCCAAACTCTGGCCTTCCAGATGTTTTGGACCACAACTCCCACAGTCCTTTGTCACTGGCAATACAGGCTTGGAATTCTGGGAGTTGTGGTCCAAAACACCTGAAGGGCCGAAGTTTGGACACCCCTGATATAATGCAATCTGAGCCAACACCACGTTCCCTTGGAAAGGATGCAGGTATTATTATTATTATTATTATTATTATTATTATTATTATTATTATTATTATTATTATTATTATTATTATTATTTGTTTCATTTCTATACTGCCCCACTTCCAATATGGAACTCTGGGCGGTGTACCAGTCCAGCTACAGCTGAGCAAGCAACTCCAATCCACAGCAGCCATTTGGCTTTCTGGGAGCAAGACTCTGTTAAAATACACACTGGTCCTTCCAGGAACTAGAGCATCATCCAAAACAGACTTGCTGTTATGTGCCATTCTGATGCTTCTGATTCATGGCAACCCTATGATGAATGATCTCCAAAATGTTTTGGCTAGAGCAGGAAAGAGCCCCAGTCCAGCATCAAGATGTTTACATCTCTAGTCCAGAGCAGTACTGGCAAACCTTCAACACTCCAGATGTTTTGGACCACAACTCTCAGAATTCCAAGCATGTACTGCCAATGACAAAAGACTGGGGAAGTTGTGCTTCAAAACATCTGGAGTGCGGAAGGTTCACCACCACTGTTCTAGAGAGTCAACCTTTGTCCACCCTGGTGCAGAATAGGAAAGACAGGGAATACATTGCACTTAAAATATTTTGGAACTGCCCCTTTTTCTGGAATTCCAACTCCCACCATTGGTCTCACCTTGAAGTGCAACTGGAAGAGCCTCCACTTGGATCTTTGTAGGTATCTTCCATCCCAACTGATCACAGGCTTCACACAGCACATCTGTTACTCCCTGGTGTTCCAAACAGAAAATGAGTTCTTACCGAGCAGTACATGCCTTCAAAATCCAATAATGTTACGAAGGAGCACTAAGGTTTTCTTAGTTAACTACAAGTCTGGTCTCACAGGAAAAATGTAGGAATCTGAAACCACAGGATGCCTGTTTCATGCGAAGATAACACAGTGACCCAATATCAATAAGCACTACAGTTATAAAATAAGGGAGTTTGCTTTACTGAATGGTTCGTAGGGCTTGAACTAGATATGCTCCAGTTCATAATTGCATCATTATATTAATCCATTTTATTTATTTAAAATTTCCACTGGTAGCCTTTCTCTTACAAAGGATAAAAGGCGCCTTACATTTTTTAGAGTATTAAAAGCTAACAACAATAATTACAAGATTAAAAATAACTCAAGCAAATATACTAAAAGCTCGCATATAAAAGCAATAATAAAACATTAAAACAAAAGCAATAATAAAACATTAAAACAATAGAAGTACAACAGCTCTTTTAAGTGCTCTCCCTAATTTTAATGTATTAAAGGTTACAGATTTTGCGTACGGCTTTATTACTTTTGTTGCTACTGTATCCCACTGAGGGATCGTTCTTAAACTGAAAAACAGGCATTCCATTGTATAAACAAACAATAAGGCTTGTTCGAGATCTACTGATGTCAGGATCTCATGTCTATAAAAGGAGCCAACCTATAATAAAAGATATTGTTATTCAAGCGACGTGCATGTCTCGGAAGACTCAGAAATCATCAGTTTAGGAACATGGACCAAATCGGTCTATAGGGACAAGTCAGCTAAGATGGGAAACAAGCTCAGAATGACGAGAGAGGAAAGTGAAAGAAATCGGGCGGCACAAGAGAAGGGCGACGGTGGTCTCACCAGTTCCTTAAAGGTCTTCGCCGCCTCCCCGCCGGCTTCCTCATGCTTCATGCCCGTCGCCATCTTGAGCTTTGCCTTTGACCTCTGGGTTGCCGCGAAGCATGCTGGGAGGAGTAGTCCGAAAAGTTCCGCGGGGGGTGCAGCGATTTTTCGCAGCTGGAAGTTGCGAATAGAGGGGATCTTGTTTTCTCTTGGCTTTCCTAGGCGGAAGAGGCTCCCGAAATCGGAGCAAGTGTTGTGCGAAACTGCAAAACACACACACACACATGCGAAGCGTATTGTTCAGGAATTCTTGAGGTGCGAGTGTAAACCGGTTTCGTTCTCACTAACTGCAATTATTTGGGAGAATTTTTGCAGGCGGCTGCTCTCGGCTATACTTTTCATCTCTGCAGTAAGGAAGCAGCGCCGAGGAACTGGCTTTATCGGTGCAATTTTTAAGCGGAAACGTATCCTGTTGCATCTGTTACCAGCTGTTTTTGGGGGACATGCTGCACCCACTCCGATGGACTCCTCATGGAAATAATATCCGCTTAATTTCACTGTGCCGTGGATTCTAGAGTCTCTTAGGTACCCCGTAGGACCAACAGCTTACCTTCTACTTATATCTATGACTATTAATGACATATTTATGAATTATTTTCCCTGCTATTGACATGAGTATAGTGTTAGTATTGTTTTTATAGTGTTTTTAATTGAATTATATACAGTATTGTGTATTGTATTGTATTGATTGTATTGAATTATTGTTGTAAGCTGCTTTGGGTCCCTCTGGGGAGAAAGGCAGCATAGAATAATAATAATAATAATAATAATAATAATAATAATAATAATAATAATAATAATAATAATAATAATTATTATTATTATTATTATTATTATTATTATTATTATTATTATTATTATTATTATTATTATTATTATTATTATTATTATTAGGGACTTCTAGTCCCAAAATATGTGTATGTTGTGTCGTTACAGTCGTGGCCAACTCTTCGTGACTCCATGTCCATGGAGTTTTCTTGGCAGGGATACTGGAATGGTTTGCCAGTCCCTACTCCAGGCGCCTACAGCACCTGGTATTCCCTGGTGGTCTCCCATCCAAGTAAGTACTAACCAGGGCCGGCCCTGCTTAGCTTCCGAAATCAGGCGTGATCGGGTGTGCTTATGGCATCTAGGCAGCTGCCCCAAAATATGGGAAGATCCCAAATGGGTTTACCTTGCTATCATTAAACTTCCATGTTTCATAGCTCCTTTGGATGGTTTCTGTTAAGTGAGGATGCGTGACTGTCATTTAAAAAGGAAGTAAATCTATGTGTGTTTAAACAAGCCTTGCCCAAATGTCATTTGTTTTCATATACTGTACTGTACTGTACAAAAATGAAGGTGATGGTTCTTATGTAGATTAGGGAGGGAGCAAAGGCCTGCAAATGACAACAGAGGCACTGCAGATTAACAGATCACCATCTTGCACCCCCCAAACCTTAGATCCTAGATTCAGGATCATTGGTTACATCACATGACTTCAAAGTGGTGTACATAATCTCCTCCATCACACTTTATCCTCATACCAATCTAGAGAGATAGGTCCGGTTGGGAAAGCATGAATGACTCAAGGTCACCCAATGAGTTTCATGGCTCAACAGGGACTTGAACTAGGCTCTCCCAAGTCTCAGTACATGATTATAACCATTAAGTTGGGTAGGCTGCCAGTGACAGGGAAGTGTGCAAATTTCTGAACTCAAATTGGTAGCAATCCTGGGGTATAAATCCCTATTATTATTTAATATATAAATTGAGAGCCAGTCACTGTTTGGGTGTGGACTGTTGGCTGCAGCTGATGTCAACATGTACATCATGGATGATTTTCAAAAGCCATAGTAGAATTCTGAGTGAAATACAATGATTGTGTCCCCACCTAAGAGAAACAGTCTCCCATTGAGCCCCTAGCATCAGTGCTTTTTTTAGTCATTTGGAGGAAAAGTACAGGCAATGGGCGTAAGCACTGTGGAAATAATTACGTACCCAGAGTCATCAATTGCTGGAAACCAACAGTTCGACATCCTGTCCTTGGCAGAACTGTAGGAAGTGTGACAGGAAATCTGAATAAACTTTCAGCACATGACTGAGAAGCTTAGATAGTGTAGACATCACAGCCATTGTCCATCCACACCCAGACATAATAATTCTTTCCCTCAACTTCTAAGAGCAATAAATATAATAATAATAGTAGGTCATTTCTCTGCTTTCCCCCTGGAGATTTGCTACACTTCGCCTGAGCATTAAGAACTGTGTAGGTATGGCAGGGATTATGCTTTATAATATGATCTAAAATGAGATAATTATTTTCATTGAAAGACATTTGGTAAACCTGTATTTCTTCTCCTTCTCCTTCCACTTTGTTTCTTTTGGGCCTCTTCTGTTATGACCATTAACATCCTTGCTCGTTTTCCACTTTACCATGCTTCTGGATATATTGCCCAGCTCCTCAGCGTCCTTCTCAGGTATTTGTATATTTTCCACGTTATCCCTAGTCTGGATCCCCAAGAAGTTTCCACATCTGAGAAATGGTGAAGCATGCTTGGTGTTTATAATGCTGCCAGTGGGCTTGTTTCTGTACTCCACCCACATCACCCGCTCAACCTCTCTTTTTGAAATGAAGTAAATTGTTACAAAGAGACTTGAATTCTCTCTTGTTGTATTATTCAATGATTTATTAAAACTGCTGTGATGTTCTCATTTCTTGATGGAGGTACTCAATGACTGTAAACAATATAGATACTGGCACAATGTTTGTTCAAGCTCATTTGTGTAATCTGCATTTTGTATTGCATCAAAGTATACAGTAAACAGTGGGAATTCATTCTACAAATGCCCAAGATAAACAACAGATCATAGTGGGTGGTCTCATCCTTCCTTTTTGCAAAGGAGCAGAAAGCCAGGGAACACTATCAAATACGCTGAGAACTTTATAGGAAGCTCACGCAGTCAGCAGATTCCTTGAGATTCCCTGTGCTCACCCTTTGAGTGCCCTTTTTACATTTGCCAGACAAAGAAATAAATAAAAGATGAAACAATCATTGGATTATACCATGTTATTGCTAGTAATAAATGATATACAGTAGTTTTCATGGATAAAGTAAATCTGTGTATAAGCTGTTGTGCCACTTTAGGCTGTGGAGGTGCATCCACATGATTGAAAGGACATCCATGGAGGGAAGGAAATTGTTCCATACAAAAACTAAGTGTGTCAAAGAGAAGCACACTTTTCAGTGTGCATATGTGTAAAGAACTGGGTGCTGTACCAGCACTTGGAAGTGTTATGGCCTAAGTAATCGTTTACTATAGAGAATTGAGGACATATGCATTTTTCAACCCATTTCTTCTTTTCTTTCCAGTAATGTGATTAGTACCATTCTGCATTAAATCCAGCACCTTCATCATTGGGAAGGCCTTGTCCGCATATCTATAGCATGTCTATTACACAGGTTTCTCCTTTTTTTCCATCTTGCACTCTGTTTCACATGTGCTTTTAAGTGTGGGAGGGAAAGTACACCTTAAATTTGCTACATAGCTTGCCATGGTGAGCATGGCAGTGAGTCCTAAATAACTGCTAGCTGCAGTATCATCCAGCTAGTAAACAAGTGGTTTGCTCTAGACATACAGATTTCTTGAACCCTTTTTGTACTCAGTCACCAACCACATGCCCAACATCCCAACATACCATTCCCTTCTTGCAAAAAAAAAATATTACTGCATAGTTATCTATCCATTCTGAAGAGGCCATGCCATCAGAGAGGAACTTATCCTATTGGTTGCTTAGTTCATCTCGGTATTGATGTTCAGGGACAGAACTGGTGTCATGAATTACTTTCCTGTCTGCATATTTGTGTAAACATTTGCTTTAGGCAATGCATACCACCTTAGAGACCCATATGCTGCTATATACCTTAACTCACCCACCCACGTCTCTCCAAGGGTCAGGAGGAAATTAGTAGCATATGTTACATCTATTGTGATTTCTAACTGTGTGAATCCCAATGGTGAAGCAAGATAGGCTCACAAAACAAGCACAGCTGCTAATTCAAAGCTAGAAATAAAGTATTTGCAAAGGACAGAGAGAACGCCTAGTTTCCTGAGCCCCTTGCCCTCTGAAGATGCCAGGCACAGAATCTGGTGAAATGTCAGGAAGAAAAACTTCCAGAACACGGCCAAACAGCCCGAAAAACTCACAACAGCTACTAGAAATAAAGTTTTGAAATAAAGGGCTGGCTTTATAGAGCAGGTTGTGTAAATGGATTGAAAGTAGGCCATTGTTACTATGCATGATTATGCCTAAAGAGCTGCAACCAGAAAATGTAAATAGTTATTCTGATAAGAAAAATATCTGTCCACAAATGTGAGATGGGACTAAATGAGTTAGCTTCTTTTTGTGTTAGTTGTTTAATTAAATGGAACACATTTTGCTAAGGCTTTGCAAGACAGAAGTCCAAGAATATTGGTATGCATTTTGGTGAGGTGGTTGCAGATATATTATGCAGTCACGACTGACTTGTCAAGTGCCATTCCCAGCCATGATGTATTCTTGGTTTCCTAGACAACCTGCTCTCTTTGGCCTTGTCACGATGTGAAGAATATGGAACTTTGAATGAAAAAGCTGGTAAGCCAGTGAGAAGAAAGAAGTGGCCCTATATCAGAGAAAATTAACTCTAGTTTTATAAATTGAGTGCTTCCATTTCAGGCCATCAGCATTATTATTTCATTAAGTAAAAAACTTGAAAACTTTTTAAATTATCTTTACAGAAATAAATACAAACATACATTCTGTTCCTGAGCATCTGGTATGGAAAAGGATGCACAAAAGCTATGTAGGATAAGGAGAATGTGTTACAACAACTAATGTCAAGAAGCAACGCAATGTGAAATCATTTAGACTCTTCTTATACCTATTAGGCAAATCCCCATCTGCTGCTAAAAACATCACTGGGAAAGATTCAGGCAATTGGGCCTTTCATCCTTAATTATTTGCTTCACTGAACTCTGAACAAGAAGTTCTGGAACTCCTGAGCATTTCCTTCCTATGCTGTCTGCTGTTCCATCATTACCTCTATTGTTATTAAGCTCAGCAACATGAGAGTCAAATAAAACCAGGGCTTTGTGGACTGTTTCTATTTCTTCCTACTTCTGACCCTGGCCTTAAGCATTAATTCAAATTACTGGTACTTCTGTCATGGAAGCATGCCCGCCTTCCGTCCAGTTCAGTCAGGGACCAACTCCATGGCACACAGTTCACAACACATTAGAACAGGGGTGTCCAAACTTCGACCCTCCAGATGTTCTGGACCACAACTCCCAGAATTCTAAGCCTGTATTGCCAATGACAAAGGCCAGTGGGAGTTGTGGTCCAAAACATCTGGATAGCCAAAGTTTGGACACCACTGCATTAGAAACAAAGCTTCCTTAAGAGGTAAAGGACATTGGTCTATCATTAGTATGCAGCTTCCTCAACCATATGTGGCAAATGAAGCTTTCTTTTATTTGGTGGTTGGGCATTGTGAGGTAAGCAAATACTTTGTAAACACAATTGTACAGATGCCACAGCCTTGAAGGAATTTATCTCTGACGGGACCTGGTTTTATCACCTTCTAATTGTGAAGATGGCCCTTTCTGTAATTTGGGTCATAGACATTGGGGGGGGGGGCGGAGACCCTAGAAGGGGAGAGCTACTTGTAATAAGAAGGAGTACACAGATATGCTGAAGCCAGCCATAAGAGAGCAAGAGCAGGCTGTCATGTTGCCTCTCTTCAGTCATGGATAACTTCAGAATGCCATTGTGTTCATTTCCCTTAAAGATATAGGCTCCATATAGGTTCCACAGTGTCACAGTGCTGACAGCATGGACTGGGCTGTGCAGCTATAGCTCCCATTTGCTGTGTGTGTACATGAGAAAGCAGTACCATACAGAGGAACCCCAGAGTTGTAGGAGAAATTCCTGGTCAGACTCGGCTGTGATAGTAACAACAGGCAAAACCAACACAATGTAAGTAGTTCACTTAGCCCAGTCCTGAAAATGAGGCAGATTATAGCAACATTGCTGCTGCTCAGGAGAGATTCTGGTCCTGGACATCCTAGGGTGCTGGTCTTCTAGTCTTCATAGGGCCATCTTTCCTGTTCTCTAAAAGTTCACAGATCTCATCCATGGGTCTTGCACAGGCTTCCAGGCTTTCCACTAGCTTCTGGACTTTCGCCTTAAGCACAGCATGGCTCACTTTGGTCACCTCTTTTGTATACTCAGGTACCAGCAGTCCATGGGAACCACAAAAGACCATGAAGCAGATGGCATTATACAAGGCAATGGAAGCGTTTTTTTCTGGTTGCAGTAAGATGGGGTCCCTTGGGCCCCGGCTGCAATGTATGAAGTCTAGGCAGTTCATGATTTCTCTCATCTGACTGTGACAGGTCACCGCAATTTCCTTTACCCTTTTCACCACCTTGGAGTTAGAGAGAACTAAGGAGATGTCAGATGTGACCGTGACTGCCCCTCCTGCAGCCGCCACGCCTAACCCCACACCGGAAGCCAAGAGAGAAGCTCCGAAAGTAGCAGGGCTCAAGGACAGACCAACAATGGTCATGATTGCTCCCGTGGCACTGAGAGAACTCCCCGTGACATTGGCGATCCAAGAACGTCTGTGGAATTTGCTAATTCTTCGGGAGATCTCACAGAGGATCTTGATGTGGTCCCGTAGCCTCTTTCTCTGGTCCAGCAGTAAGGCATAAAAGCGATGTGTAGGATCCACACTATGAGTGCAAATATTGTTCTCCATCACCTTAACAGGAGGCAAATTTAAAAACAAGCCAGTTTGTGAAGGGGCATCTGAAAGAAAAGGGAGAGGGAGAAAATTGTTACAATCATGCACATTTTCAATGATATTATATAGGAACACTTTAAAATGTTCTTGACTTACCTTTCAATTAACCATCATCTTAGAACTGCAGAGCTGGAAAAGGCCCTATAGATGGATCATTGCATCCAGCCCCTGCCCAGTATCCACTTAGCTCTATCACACGTCCATTAAAATGCTGATTAAATTTCAAGATAAAGCATTTCCAAAAATCTTGTCCCCACGGCTACTGGGCTTTAAAAAAACAGTTATGCCCCCTTTAGCAAGTTTTCCCAGACCTACTGGAGAAGTTGGGATTTTTTTTCTTTTTTTCCCCCAGCCCTGACCAGCTCGTCCTGGGGCTCGTCGGCGCTTTTTTAATTTTATTTTTTAATTTCCCTCCCCCCCCCCCAGCGCTGATCAGCTGGCCTTTGGGCTGTCAGCACTGTTTATTTATTTATTTATTTTTCTAGCACCATCTGCTCACCCTGGGGCTGGTCTGCACTTAAAAAAAAAACTTGTACCTGGGAACGGAGATCCCACATCTTCAGTCATGGGACCAAGAAGGAAGAAAAGCCGGACTTTCACAATATCTGGATCTTCCTTAGTTACTCTGTATCTTCCAGAAATCTTTTCCCAAACTTATAAACTCCAAGTATTTTGAGAACTATATTAGTGCTTTGCACTCTGTTCTTTTCTTTATCTTCCCTGATGGTATTATTGTGTGGTGCACTGTTTTCCCTCTTGCTTCAGATGTTATCTTGTATAATTTTATTGCGGTTTGTTAAATACACTCATAAACTACCCATAAAACTTTGACAAGAACAATATTATTATTATTAATAATAATAATACTGTACCAATACTGCTAATACTGATGAGGAGGAGGATGCATTTGTGTTTAATGCATCATATGTATCTGTACACACTTTTCAGTTCTTATTTATTCTAGGAAAACAATTTCTATCAAAATCCTACTTGCGTATGCCTTTACAGCTGCCAGTTTTGTGCATGAGTCTTCTAAATTTTCAATGACTTTTACACTGTGATTTAATTAATTCAATTTAAAAGAATTTTTGAAATTGTTCTTACAAGCTATGAGAAGCAGACTTAAAAAAAACAAATAAATACAGCAAATCTGTCTACAGGGGGATTTTCTTATTCTGTTTATACATTCGTTTCTTCTGAAAAAAAATTCTTTGGCTGTAAAAAATTTTTATGCCCCTAAGTATTTTATTGGGAGACTAATAAATTCTTCTTGGCTCTTAATTCAAATAATTATGCAGTGCATTCTGCTGCTGCTCTAATCCAATATTCAAGTGTTACATTTAAGTCAGTTCCTCTAACTATATTCATTCAGGATACTGTAGCATGGCTACATAGAGAACGCCCCCAAGGTTAACCAAACAAGTGTCCACAGGACAAATAAATAGCCACATAGTCCATGCAAGTGATGTATTGAACAGAACCTTTAAACAATTTGTCATTATGAGAGGCATTCCCGTTTTTAAACCTGAAGTATGCTTTTCTTCCCCTGATGCTTCTGTTTTCACTCTTAATCTTCTGCTTCTCCTAATGAAGAAAAACCTTGTCTTAAATATCCCTTTGAACAACCCTCGGGTTACAGCATTTTAAGATGCTGAATAAATATCCCTAGAAGTTATACCATTTCCATAAGACGATTAGTAGTCTACTAACAATTATTGCTTTTGTCGTCTACTGAAACCAGGGTAAAATGGGATGGATCTCAGGGCTCCTGTCTTGAAGGGGACACCAAACAAAATCTGAACTCTAGCCAACAAAGTGTCCCAGCCTTTCAAGACATGCACATAGAACCCACCACAGCAAAAAGGAAGAGCCATCTTACCTGCTGCGGTTCTCCCTTCCGAGCAGTGTTCCTGGGAACAAATCTCGGTCTGTTTCTGGACCACTCCAATTTATACTCAGGTCAGCCCCACTGCCCCCCCAGGGGACTGCTTTGCATCATACCAGGAACTTGTCGTTTCCTGACCCTCTCCCCCCCCCCGCCGCCGCCACCACATGCTGGTTCAGAGGAACGTGACATCTTGGAAACTCGTCATGGGGAGAGGGCAGCCTGTGTCATATTCAGGAAACAATTCCTTGCAAGTGAACACAGTGCATTCACTTTTCCCAAGGCACGTTTACAAACACAAGCATCTCCTGTTCCTGACTCTGAACAGATATGGTCATCTCCCAAAGGGAATAGGCTACCTTCCTTTTCTTGAAATAACTGGTGACTTGATAGGCTATTTCTGAAAGGGTCAAGGGTGCTGCAGCCAGTCAGACAAATGAATGAATGCTCAAAGGAAAATAAAGAGTATGATCTCAACCCTTCATCCAGTTTAAGGGCGAAGGGGGGTCGACTCATTTGGAGAAGGAACCTTTTGACAGATGCTGCTTTTAAATTGCCCGAGACTGACTGGAGGCCAGAGAGCCATCCACCTTTTATTTTAACCAAGCATCTATCAGCTGCAGGTGGTATTCCAAAAATTTAAGTGCTCCCGAAGGTGCATGAATAAGTGGGTGTGCAGTAGTCTTAGTCTGTAGTATGTATCCAGATTTAGTCATGCCTCCCTTTGACCCCTCTGTGAAATATGTTGCTAGTTTTGATGCAAGGAACCAGTGTTTCTCCCTTAAGGAAATGCATTGTGCTGATTTAATATGGCCAGAGTGCAACACATCCCTGCTCAATCTGTACTGGACAGCGATGGGAGTCAGAGTTAAAAGCAGACCCATAGCAAAATTGTGCTGAATGCAGTTTAGTTTATATGGGACAAATAGGACCACTCCTTTAAAAGGTAAAAGAAACATGTAGCAGACATTCAATACAAGATGCAGTCCAGCGTGTGGCCAGGCTCTATGAAGCAAAACCATGCAACAGAGCAGCAGCACCAAAGATTTCTGTGCTCACAACAATTCAGCCAAACCTTTGCAGAAGAATAATTAAGACAGCATTGCAGATGGAGCCATTGAAACTGGACACCAGGATAAATGAGGGGTTAAAACAAGCATTGCTTCTCCAACTTGTGTCAAGTGCCTTATCTTTCCTGATACAGCTGAAGTGTTTTATTCCATCCCTGACTAAATCTGATGTATCAGATCAAAATGTTTCCCACCTGTTTTATGAGTCTTTGTTTTATGAAATGTCATGTGCTTTTCCTGGCCATGGCTTTTGGTTTAGCTAAAAACAGAGATAGGTACATGAATTGCCAACTTTTACACACCAGCAGAACTTTTAAAAGTTGTGGATTTTAAGGATGTGCCCCCATATTCTACAGGCAAGAGGGCCATTAACCATACTGGGTGGAGGGCCATGGGATTTGTAATCCTACAAAACAATTTTTCCAAGCTCTGCTTAGGAGTTTCCTGCTACTGAAAGTTCAAGGCAGCCATAGCTCCTTCAGTGGTAAGAGTGCAGCTCAAGGCTCTGCCTAGAGCTACCAGGAATTCCAAAAGACAGGAGGGTACCAGGTTCACCTTCTTTCATATGAAGTAGGAACTTACAAAGAAGTGGACCCCTAGATGAGGCACACATGTGGTGTGGGCCTTCAGTATCCTTGCCAGCACTCACCCAGAGAGACACATTGGGCCATCTGGCTTAAGCCAGACAGACCAGTCAATGTCTCTGTGTATCACCAGCATATTCTAGGCAGGGGCAGAGGTTTGATAACAGCAGTGTGGAGGCTTGGCAGTGGTAGAAGCAATGGACCTGAGGTCACCAGAAATGTAACAGGTTGGGTCCACCTGCAGTGCCTCATCTAGGGGTCCAAGCACACCAGATTTTGGGCATTAGAATTCTTGAATTATAAGCCTATGTCTTTATACTTCTAAAAGTGAAAAGCAAACATAATTCTCTAGGATGTCTATAATGAACTGTGAGACTTGAAGAATTCTAGTACGAAATTGTGGCTGTATGTACCAATTTTCAAGAATGTTTTGGGCCACAGACAACAATCTAAGGCAGTGGTGGTGAACCTTCCTCACTCCAGATCTTTTGGACAACAGCTCCCAGAATCCCAAGCCTCAGTTGCCAATGTGGGAGTTGTGGCCCAAAACATCTGGAATGCCAAAGGTTCGCCACCACTGGTCTAAGGTGAGCAAGGAGCCATGGGACAAGTCTGTGGTCAGGAAGAGCAAGTCAGGAGGACTAAGTCAGGAGGCAGGAACAAAGAACTGGCTTCATCAGAGTTGATAATGAAACTGTCGTTCAAGTAAGGATTAGCTGGACCAGAAAATTCTAATATGCTTCGTTTTCTCCAGGTAGAGTCTTGGACCTGAATGGATAGAGATGCAGGCAAAGTTCTGACAGTAGCTGCCATCTGTAGTTGTCACAAATCCAGGTGCTTCTAATATAGCAAAAAGCTCACATTACATCAAATTAGAGGTCAGGTCAGCCTGAATAAAACCCGAATAAAACCTGTAAGAGCCCCGTGGCACAGTAGTTAAATGCCTGTACTGCAGGTAAAACTGTGCTCACGACCTGGGGTTCAATCCCAGGTAGCAGGCTCATGGTTGACTCAGCCTTCCATCCTTCCGAGGTCAGTAAAATCAGTGCCCAGCTTGCAGGGGGGGGGGTCGGCAATGTGTAGCCTGCATTACTGTAATTAAACACTGTAAACCACCCAGAGACTACTTGAAGTGGTATGGGGAGGTATATAAGCAGACTGCTTTGCTTTGCTTTGAATCAAGATGGTGGAATGAGCATTTTTATTACACCTCAACAGTCTTAGGTGAAAATAATAATCCTCATCAATTTGGAACAGCAGAACTTGAACAATCCCTATAAATCATTGGGTCCAGTCCCCATCAAAGAGGCAAGGTGGAAAAAGAAGGAAACTGTCCTAACTGAAGCAGTCCCAGATCCAACCTAACACCCATTACTTATATCTCAATGTCTTTATTGGTATCCAGACTAGGTATCTTAGGAAATGTCAAAATGGTCATCTTTCTGCTTGTCCTTTTAATCTTTTGGTTAATCTATCAATTTCTGCACATTCTACTTTCATGGTGAAAGACACCATGTTAAGATGGGCCAAAAAATTTGGCTACAATATTGAACTTCAAAAATGGCAGCAATTATGGATGTTTAATCTTAAATTAACCTTGGCCACTGCATATAAAGAAAATCTTTATAAAATGTTTTATAGATGGCATATGCCACCAGCAAAACTTGCTAAAATGTTTCCTAATGTTTCAAATAAATGTTGGAAATGCAAAGATCACGAAGGTACTTATTATCATGCTTGGTGGACTTGTGATAAAGCTAAAACTTACTGGGTGAAAATACATACATGGGCTAAGGAAAATTTAAAAATACAATTAGAATTTAAACCAGAAATATTTCTGTTAGGCCTATTGCCAAATGTGATACATAAACAAAAGTCTTATTTATTGCTACACATCTTAATAGCAGCTAGAATAACATGGGCCCAGAGCTGGAAATCTGAAAATCTCCCAACAGATGAGATGATTATTTTAAAAATAGTAGAATGTGCAGGAAATGTCAAAATGGTCATCTTAAACTGACATCAAGTCGTATTCTACAATCCCCTTGCACTTTCTGTGTCAACATACAGTAGGTGACAGCAAAGGGAATGATATTTTCAGACCACTGTTCAGAGTTTGGAGTTTTATTATTATTTTTTATTTTGAACTACATCTTCCAGAATTCCCAATGGAAATTTCCATTCTAGGAACTTTAAAATTTGGTAGCTTACAATGATACTTGGGTACAGAATACATGCTGTACATGGATTTCAAGACACTGGAGTTTTTGACAGCTTCATCAGGAAAGGAAATCCTTGCAGAGGACATCTAGAAGACAAAAATAACTGATTACAGTCCACAGAAGCTCTATCAGATTCTGTCTGATCCTTTTCACATAGCCTTTTAACATATGCTTCACTTTCTGAGTCCACACTAGTCGCAAGGGAGATACTTCCCTTCCAATGCATCCAAGACCAATAGGAGGAAGATTTTTGACATGGCTAGAAAAGAGGGAAAGAATTACATTCCACAACTGTCTTGCATCTCAGTGCTTTTATCCTCACCCTAGCTTCAATTTACATTAATAAAAATATGCATATTTACAGTACTGCATTCACAAAATTAATATCATGACTAATTTGGTATTCATTCACCTCATGAAGCTGCTGTGAGTCTTGGTTGAAGGGGTGGGATGTAGAGACAGATGAAGTCACACATAAAGTAATCGCAGTACATACAGTACTTGTATAGCCTAAAACCCTACATACCGATGACACTTACTTGTGTTCAATGATAGGGCCTAAGAACTTGACAGTGCATTAACTATTACCTAACTCAGCGTTTTTCAACCACTGTTCCGCGGCACAACAGAGATGTTGCCTGGTGTGCAAAAAATTCTAAAGAAATTCAACCCAGGGCTGGCGGGCGGCCCACAGCTGGATAATGGGCGTCCTCCCAGCCGGACCTTTCTCTTAGTGTTTGCCCTGTGCCTGCCGCCACCGCCGCAACTCGCTCAATTCCCTCTCCCCCCTCCTTTTTTTTACCCTGGACCACCAGCACCCCTTTCCTGGGAGCTACCAATGGACTGAGCCGCCCGACAGCCCGCCCCCCGCCAAACTCCACCAGGTGAAGGGGAGGAGGGGCTCCCGGCTGCCCCACGAGCACCGCGGCAGGGGTCCGGAAGGGGAAGAGCCGTCTATGAGGGGCCCCGCGATGGGTTCCTTGAAGTCTTGCCCCTTTCTTTCTGTCTTGGGTTGCCCTGTTCTCTCTCTCTGTCTTTTCTTTCTCCCCCACCTCTCTCTTTCCATTCCCCTTTCCCCTCTTCATAGAAACTCTAGCCTGCATTGTGTATGTCTAGCAGCCTGCCTACTGTAATTAAAACTGTAAACCGCCCAGAGACTCCTTGAAGTGGTATGGGGTGGTATACAAGCAGAACACTTTCTGCCTTCTTTCCTTCCTGCCTTCCTTCATCCTCCTCCCCTCCTGTCGCTGGACTTGCTGAAGGCATCTGCCTTGGCCACAGTGTGGAGAGCAAGATGGGCTTTTGGGTCTTATTTGTGTTCCTGGAGAGTCAGTGCCCCTTCTCAGGTCTCCACTGGACACAGAAGTCCATGCAGGGCAAAATGTCTTTAACCACAGGTAAGTGGGAACTGGGTGCTAGAGAGCGGGCTGCCTCAATCTGTGGCCCCTCTGTCCTGCTTCTCCCTACACCAGCAATGGTGAACCTTTTAGAGACTGATATAGGCACAGAGTTAATTTTTTTAACATTTTCTAATGGTGGTGTGCCTCGTGATTTTTTTCATGAAACAAGTGTGCCTTTGCCCAAAAAAGGTTGAAAAACACTGACCTAACTGAGTTTCACCCAAATGCTGGATAATGGGCCTTTTCACACGACCCCTAAACTCCCCGGCAAATGGCTCCCAGCTCGGAGCTTAAAATTATTTCCCCACCAGCTCCAGAGTTTACAGATAATTAAGTGCGACCAAGCCCACCTAGGCGCGTCCCAGTGCACTTTTCAGGTACCTGCTCTCCGGAGGTGAAAATTCCTGATGCGGATATAACAGTAGTGACTGCCAGGCTCTCCTTGCTTCTGTTTGTTCTTTTTTTGCCCTCCGCCCCTTTAAGAGATCCGAATGCAGTGCCAGGACAGCAGAACGGAGGTGAGCGGCATTCTTTTCTTCCTTTTTTTCTCCCTCCCCTCACGCAGCCAGCAGCCAGGAGTGCGGAGGGGTTGGGAACGCAGGAACAGTGACAAACCCCTAAGATCTCTGGTCCGAATTTAAGTGGCCAGCCGCTCTTAGGGGTCGTGTGAAAAGGCCCAATGTTTCCAAATGAATTAAAAAAAATCAAATTCCATTCCAGATTTAATCTAATGAAGACAAGATAAATCCAAATTGACACCTCCCACAAAAGGTGAGCTTCCACAGATTTTAAACATGTGAATATGATGAGAAATGTACCTACGTTCCATTTATGCTCTCTTCGTCTCTGTTAAACGTTTGGCTCTTCTGTGCGTTTGGGAGCTGAGGAAGAAAGAATATTTATATAGACCAACATCCAGAATAAAGCTTGTCAAATTTGGACACAGTCAACTTGATAGATGATGGCAACGATGCTAAAGAAATCTGGTCCCTATCTCTTTGTGCAATGTCTCTTTGACCTGGTTTCTGGCTCTATAATATAATCATGAACTTGGAAGATAAAATTATGTTTCCCCGTTTTTAAGGCATACAGTGGGTATGCACCACCTAAGAAGCATAAGTTGTCAATTTTATATTGAAAGTATAATGTCTGATGATTGCTTACACATTTTCTCCAGCAAAAATTATTTCAGAGCAATTATGAAGAAGTTAAACAGCTTGTATAATATCTATAGAACTTGAAAAAGTGACTCTGTTGGACTACACCTCCCAGAATCCGCCAGCCAATATGGCAATTGGCAATGCTGGGGAGCAAATTTGGGGAGCTGCATTGCTAAAGTCATTTTTTTCTAGCTCTGATGGTTAATTTTCCAGAACAACTGGAGAACAAACCTCCACAGTGTGTTTTCACAGTGTACCTACTATTCAGAGACTTGCAGACTGTTGCCTACTGTATACATGTTTTGTTTTAATACCTGCTAATTGTCTCTGAGCTAATAGCACTTCATACTTTTCTTGAAAGATGATAACATATGCTTAGCTTGGGATGTAACAGCTGGATTAATGAGTGCCCAGGATAATACTGGCATCTTTCCCACCCAATTTATTGATCCATTTTATTTTGGACTGGATGGACTCCAACAGGATGAGCAGGATGACTTTTCATCATAAAGCAAACAGATAATTCCCCCATGAAATAAAGCTACCCTCCACTCTCCACCCCTCTCCCAAAACAAACATGTTTCTTGGGGTACCAAAGAGAGATTCAAGCTAATTAAATGGGAATCTTGTTGTCTAGAAGTCATTTGTACACAACCTAAGCATCATCCAGCATACAGTAGCTGGATCAAGCACTGAGCCTTTCCACTCACCCGGGGGATTTGCCAGTACTCCAAACACCTGGACTTCACACAATGTGAGAAACTGAATCCTAGGGATTGTCACAGTCACATATTGCCCTCTGAATCCTTCACAATCGAATCTTCGAGTTTCTCCAGCACCAAGTGAATTGATTGTAGCACATCTTGAAAAGAAATCAGTTGATATTTCGATTAAATGTTCCATTAGTATTAAGAATATCATCAACAGCCCTCTGACTGCATCAGAAAGAAAGAAACGATAGAGCTCAAGGATACTGGACCAACATGGATTATTGGTTTTTGTTGTTGTCAGTGAGATACAGTAATTACTCAACATCCTATTCCACTCCATGTTGTTCTCTGTGCGTTATTTCTGTGAGCCCCTTAAAAATACAAACCAGAAAAGCAGAATCTTACTGAAAAGTGGTTAAGGTGCTACTACAAGAAATAATGGGACCTGAAATTCCACTTCCAATTCCAGAATTGGGGCTCTGTTACATATATAGAAAAGGGATATTGTATTTTGCTTATGTTTGTAAGCCACCCAGAGTAGCTTTTCGCTAGATGGTTGTGGTATATAAATAAATAAATAAATTACTTTATTTGTTATAGATACGGCAAACAGCTATTTAGTTATTATGATTCTAACAGCAGCTAGAATTCTCTATGCCAAGTATTGGAAAAACCCCAGAATTCCAATGAAAGATGAGTTAATAGGAAAAACAATGAACCCCACAGAGATCAACTCTCAGAAGCATTAAATCAAGACCGTAGACAGACACAGAATAAGAAATGAAAAGCATTTTGTTTGCATTTTATGTTATGTATTTTATGTAAGGAGCCTCATGGTGCAGTGGTTAAATTGCTGTACTGCAGCTAAAACTGCTCACGACCTTGAGTTCAGTTCCAGGTAGCTGGCTCAAGGTTCACTCAGCCTTCCATTCTTCTGAGGCTGGTAAAATTAATACCTAGCTTGCTGGGGGACTGGGAGGGCAATGGGTAGCCTGCATAATTAAATTGTCAACTGTCCAGAGAGTTCTGTAAGCACTATGGGACAGTATATAAGCAGAACACTTTAACTCCCAAATAAGTACTGTATATACAAAGTTAGGGTGCGATGTAAAATAACTCCCAAGAGATGCTAATAAATCTGTTGCTTATGTGATATTATTGATATACCTGTATAATTTATTTATTTATTTATTTTTAAAACTTTTATACCGCTCCTACTTCCCGAACGGGAATTCAGGGCGGTTTACACAAAAACACAAAAGGCAAGGAAGAGAAGCAGCGGCAAGGGCAAACTTACAGCATATGGGGGAGGAAGGAAAGGGGGGGAAAGGTACTCTAGTCATTATTAAAGGCATCCCTGAGAAGGAGGGTCTTCAATCCTTTCCTAAAGGACGCCAGCGTTGGAGCCTGCCTCAACTTGCTGGGTAAGTTGTTCCATACCACCACCGATACTTGTCTTGCGGGCCTCCCTCGGGGGGATCGTCTGCAGCGAGAGGGCCAAAGATGAACGGGTGGGTCGGGCTCGATCTGATTGTCGGTGAAGCCGCTCCGCCAGATAAACAGGGGCCAAGCCATGGAGGGTTTTGTAAGCCAAAACCAACGCCTTGAACCTTATTCGGGAGGCAACGGGCAACCAGTGGAGGCGGACCAGGATGGGAGTGATGCGGTCGAAGCGACGCGCACCAACCACCAGCCTGGAAGTAGATTGATAAGGAGAAGTAGAATGAAATGTTAGTAAATACAGTGTGTGGGTAACTCTGTACCTCAAATCCTGTTTTTGTTGTTTTTTGCTTTCTTGTTTGTTGCATTCTAAAAATCAAATTTTTTTTTTAAAAAAATACCAAACCAGGAAATACCTGGGATTTGTAGAACCTCCTTTTTCTAGTGAGTTCCCAATCCGGAGTTCAGCTCCATTTAGCCTATATGCACAACAGTCTTCTCGATTTGTGACACTAACACTTGACACATTATATTCAGCCTTCAGATCGACAGTCCACCATGGATTTAATTCTCGTTCTGTGTGAGTGCACGAATTGTGCATAAAATCGACTGCAGTGGACCCATCAATGGCATTCTCTGCAACCCCCAGTTTATTGTAGGTGCTGGACTGGAATGCCTTCCCTCCAAGAGCCACATCAGGGACTATAAGGAATAAAAGTATGGACTTAAGCAATTAAACAATTAAAATTAGTACAATCATTCTAATTTTTAATATGTTTGAATTTTATTTATATTTATATGCATCCATAAATCTACTTTATATGACATTCTGATATAAATCAAAACAAACAGAAAGAAAGCAATTAAACAAGCAAGTATACTTTCAAAAACAAGCAAGTATACTTTCGAAAATGGGCTTCCAGATAGCATTTGGATTAATAAGGAACTCTGCAGTACCCATTTCAAATGTATTTAGCTTGGTCAAAGATAAGACATTTGAAATCAAGGGGAAAGAAACTGCTATACTATATAAGGAATACCCAATAGTATGTGTTACTTTCCCTCTGAATTAAGGAACTTCACTTCCTTATTCAGCTTTTTCTATGCATAGTCAAAGGGTCTGGATTCTGAGATGAGAGGACTGATACTGTATAGCAGGGGTCCTCAAACTTTTTAAGCAGGGGGCCGGTTTACTGTCCTTCAGACAGTGTTGGATACTGGACTATACAGTAGCAGAACATTGGTGGCAGCAGAGGAGAAGAAGGAAGCAGCCTTGCGGCCTCAGGGAGCCCACCCACTCGCCTGCACACGCAGCGGTGCGCGGCCCCACAGAGCCTGCCCACTGGTGAGATTGATGGAGGAGATGGTGGGCAAGGGAGGGCTGGGGATGAGCTGTGCAGTGGGTGGGGAGGGGGATTGGGGGATCACATAATGGCCCTCCCGTTTACCACTACTGCAGCAGCTTGCCTCCTCTTCCCCAGCCTTGGTTTCCCCCCCCCCTTTAGCTTGCCACAGCCTCTGGCCAGGCAGACAGGGAAGGTGCACAGCCAGTATGCCGATCAGCTGGGCAGTGGGTGGGGGAGTGGGCGACCTAGCTGCAGCCCTCCCCCTTTGAACTGCTGGTGTGCAGCTGGCACTGGGAGGCAGGGGAGCGGGATAAGCACCACAGACTCCCACTTTGAAATGCCATTTCAGCCCATTGGGCCGAAGGGGAAGCGGCACACAGCTGGCACGGAAGGAGGCCAGCTTGCTCCCTTGCCAGGTGGCTGCCAACCCTGGCAATGAGGAGAAGGAGGTGGGGAAAGAAGATAAAGAGAAATAGGAGGAGGAGGAGGACAGTGGCAAGCCCCGGCAAAGCCACGGCATGGCAACCAGCCAGAGGGCAGAGGAGGTACACTGTGGGAGCCCGCATGAGCAGCTCCCCACTGCCACGATGCAAGAGCCTGAGAGTGAGGGAGTGCCCCCTCCCTCACCCCCAACTCCATGAGCAATCATACATACCCTCCCGCCCATGGGGTGGCAGGAGGCGGCCCTCCTGGGCTTACACGACAAGTAGGGAGGCGGAGGGCTGGATGCCATTGCTGCTGCTGCCCACCTCCGCCACCCCTCTGCCTCCCCTCCACCTCCCATTGCAGGCCCAAATGGAAGAGGGATGTGGCCAGGAGCAGCCCTGGTCTGGCAGCTGACAGGAGCGAGACAAGACACAAGCCCCAGACACTGCCACCCCACCACCGCCAAGCTGCCGCCATCTCCCCCTGTAGTCCCCCTCACCCTCGGCAGCCACGGCTGGGACGTTGCTGACGCCACTTCCCCCGCCTGCAGCAACCGCAGCCAGAGCCTGGAGCTGGGGGGTCAGCAACTGCTGACGGGCCAGATCCAGCCCACAGGCCATACTTTGAGGACCCCTTCTGTATGGTGTAGATTCTGCCTCCTAGCATTGGTAGCACCACCAATCCCTGATCCTTCAATAAATGTGCATTCACTACAACATAAGCAGAAGAATGACAACACAATTGTCATTGGTTGCACATGCACAGGCAACCCCTTGCAGGTGTTGTGTTGAACTGCTGGGAACATCCATGCAAGCTTGGTAACAGTTAACTGAGACACCCAGCGGAGTTGAGGAACAAAAAAAAGGGATATTCTTGGCATCCAAGAAAAAACAATATTTGTTCTTCCTCATCAATGGGAATAGAATAGACCTGGTGATTTCCTTTTGCTTGCGGTGCTTCCCCTACAATAGAATTGGGCGGTGAGTGTTGGGAGGAGAAGCAGCACTCTCTTCCTGAAATTTAAACTTCCCTTCCCATGGGAAGTGGGTGGCATAGAAGATTGCGTAGCCGGTAAATGACTATTGGATCAGATCTTGGCTCAGATTCTAATGTCCCCTGAGGGCGCTTTTACACGACCCCTAAGATCTGCTGGCCACTTACATTTGGACCAGAGATTTTGGGGGTTTGTTGCTCTTCCTGTGTTCCCACCCCCTCCACACTCCCTTGCTCCTGTCTGTGTGAGGGGAGGGAGAAAAAAGGGAGAAAAGAATGCAGGCTCACCTCCGTCTTGCAGCCCCAGAAGCGAGCATTCCAGTCTCTTAAAGTCTTTTAAAGGGGCAGGGGCAAAAAAAAAAAGACAAAGCGAGGAGAGCCCGGCACTCACTGCTTTACATCCGCATCAGAAATTTTTCACCCTCGGAGACCAGGTACTTTTTAAATGTGCTGGGACGCGCCTAGATGGGCGTGGTCACACTTAATTTTCTTTAAAGTCCGGGGCTGGTGGGAAAACAATTTTAAGCTCCGCATCTGGGAGTCCTTTGCATCGGATTTTAGGGGTCGTGTAAAAGCGCCCTGAGATAGATGAAAGAATATCATCTCCCATAAGAGGATCCAGGGAGGAGAGGAGACAACAAATCTGCTGAAGAATGTGAGGCAATGGCTGAGTCATTGCTTGAGGAAGATTCCTGGGACAAAGGAACATGTGGTGATGTCAGAATCAGGGACATATTGCTGAATTAGGCTTTTGATACCAAAGATAAAAGAAAATATGCTAGAACCAAACAGTGTGATAATGCATGGCCCCAGGGCTATCACTATTGGTTGTGGCATATAGGGAACATCAGTATCTGTACCAGAATTATTCCTCTTGTTTTGTGGAGTTAAATGCACAGGAAGAGCCATTGCTAATGTTAAGATAGAGATACCAGTCTGAACATTGCATGTGGCTGAATTCAAGGGCACTCTTGATTCCAATGGGGAAAACAAACAGTGGTGATTTCTGAAGATGTCCAAGAGATTGCAACATCTGAGGACTTTTGAGGCTGTTTGAATTAACCACCTGATTGATATTGACCCAGATGCTGATAGTGGCTGGCTGATTCGTCCCCTTTAATTAGTCACTTTTCAAAATCAAACAGTTTCACAACAACAATGTAAACCTTCATGGAAGTGCATTGGCCCAGATGTCCACTGCCCCGGCATCGATCCTCCCATTTGTGCAGCCAATCCCTGTTCACATCATTATGATTTCACAATGCATTTCAGTGCCCAAAAGATGCACAAATATGGCTTAGGCAACAGTTGTGTGTGTGTGTGTGTGTGTGTGTGTGTGTGTGTGTGTGTGTGTGTGTGTGTGTGTGTGTGTGTGTGTGTGTGTGTGTGTGTGTGTGTGTGTGTGTGGCAAAGATTAGCTGGTAGTGATTCAGAAATGAATTAGAACATCTTTAGACATACCCAGAGGCATTATCCGCTGACCAAATACTTGCACTTCACACAAGGTGAGGTATCTGGATGTGCCAGGGATAGTGATGGTCACATATTGTCCTTGCATTCCTTCACACTCAAATTTGTAAGTTTCTCCCAAATCCATGGAGTTGATTATAGCACATCTGTAAAGCAAAGCAGCTCACATATTTTAGTATCGCTATGCATTTAGAGGTAAAGGTAAAGATTCTCCTTGACAATTAAGTCACAGGCATTTGCTCATCTCCATTTATAAGCCCAAGAGCTGGCATTTGTCCATAGACATATCTCTGTGGACAAGAGGCTTGCACCCCTAAATGTGCAAGCACAAAGAATACTGTTACCTTCCCACCAAAGGGTGCTCTGGTCAGACCCCACCTGGAGTACTGTGTCCAGTTCTGTGCACCTCAACTTAAAAAGGATGTTGACAATCTTGAGCAGGTACAAAGGAGGGAGACCAGGATGGCTGAAGGTCTGGAAGAAATGTCTTATGAGGAATGGCTTAGGGAACTGGGAATGTTTAGCCTTTCAAAAAGAAGGCTGAGAGGGAATATGATAGCTATGTTTAAATATTTGAAAGGATGCCATATTGAAGAGGGAACAGGTTTGTTTTCCATGACTTCAGAGACTAGGGCGCGGGGCAATGGTGTCAAACTACAGGAAAAGAGATTCCATTTGAACATTAGGAAGAACCTCGTGGCAGTTAGAGCGGTTCGGCAGTGGAATATGCTGCCATGGAGGGTGGTGGAGTCTCCTTCTTTGGAGGTTTTTAAGCAGAGGCTGAATGGCCATCTGTTGGGAGTCCTGTGATGGGGATTCCTTCATGGCAGGGGTTTGGACTGGATGACCCTTGAGTTCTCTTCTATGCTCCTATGATCCTATGATCTGCTCACATTTGTGCCTGCTTTTGAACTGCTAGGTTGGCAGAAGCTTGGGCAAGCAATAGGAGCTCATCCCATCAGAAAGATTGGAACTGTCAACCTTTTGATCGACAAACCCAGTGGCTCAGTGGTTTAACCTGCAGCACCACACACATCCCAGTGCATTTAGAGAGAAAGTGGTAATGGTTTCAATGAGCTCTTATCATCCAAACCCATGAAATTAGGAGTCAGTCAAGAGACTGCTAAAAGAGTCAGACTGGCTGTCATTTTTAGTATGGTTACCTCTGGATTTGTAAATGGATAAATCCTTCTCCACACTGAGGAAAGTGCTGATTTTATTCTGGGTTAATAACAAAGAAAGAAGGTGAGCTTTCAAGCAATTTGTGCTGGAAGGGGATAAGAGAAGGAAGTAAAGAGCTGAATGTGCACTCTACAAGAAATCCCCGCCCTTTCGCAGTTCATATACTGCGGTCCCACTACATCACAGGACCACAGTATATGAAAAAATGCCCCCTGGGTTAAGGGGGGGAGGCCTGTTTCAGGCCTCCCATACTTACCCCCAACCTGGCGCTGTCCTGAATGGGCCCGTGAGGGCTTTCCCAGGCCTTCTGGAGGCCCCCAAAGGGCCTCTCTGCGTACCAGAAGTGACTTCCGGTAAACCAGAAGTGACTTCCGGATCGCCAAAAATCATTTCTGAGGCCTCCGGTAAGTACAAGACCCCCCAGCTAGGCACCCCAGGGCCGACCTGACCTGCATCCGCATAGCGTGGATTTTCAATTATTGCGGGTCAGGTCTGGTCCCAAACCCCCACAGGGGGCAGGAGATCACTGTATACAATATCGAAAATAAATAGCAGGATTGTTTTAGCATGAGCTTTCAGATCCAGAGGTTGGAAATTTGATTCCTCACTCAACCTCCGAGCATAAGTGCTAGCCTGTATAGACTTGGATCATCCATACGGTAGTCACAGGTTGATTCCAGCTATTGATAAGACCGGGAAAATTCCCAAAGACTGGGGGATAGCAATCATCATCCCTATTTATAAAAAAGGTAACAAAGATCTACCCTCAAGCTATAGGCCAATTAGTTTACTTAATGTGATAAGTAAACTATATGCTAGGCACCTTCAGTGGAAACTGAAGTATTGGTTAGACCAAGAATGTATTTTGGCAAAGGAACAGGCAGGATTTAGAGAAGGTCATTCAACCTTGGACCAATGCATGATCTTAGATCACTTAATATCAAAATATGCTTCCAAAAATGTAGCATCCTTATATGCAGCTTTTATCGATTTTAAAGCGGCCTTCGATTCTATCTCTAGAAACATACTGTGGACAAAATTAAGAAATACTAATGTAGATAAACATTATTCCTGATTAGAGCATTACACAATAACACTGTAGTGAGAATTAGAACTAACCCTCAAGATCATCTTACAGCACCAGTTAAAACTGAAAAAGGGGTTAAGGAGGGCTGCATATTGGCTCCCTTGCTATTTAACTATTATATAAATGATCTAGTCCCTGTCCTAAATGATTTGAACTTTTACCCTCCAAAGTTGGCAGATAAGCATGTTTCTGTTTTACTGTATGCTGACGATGCAGTAATTCTCTCAAGAACTAGATGGGCCTTTGGCCTGATCCAGCATGGCTCTTCTTATGTTCTTATGAAACTCCAAATGGATTAAAAAGAATGTTGCAGGCCCTTGCTGATTTTTTTCAACAGAATCACTTAGAAATTAACTATGATAAAACCAAGGTAATGAATGATGTTTGCAGTAAGACCTAAATAATATGATTGGAAACTAAACGGGGTGCGTATTGAGCAAGTACATAATAATAAATATTTTGGACTGATAATACAAGCTAACGGAAAGTGAAATATGCATGCTAAACATGTGGTAGCTAATGCCCAGAAAAGTACTGGAGCTATATTAAAATTTTTCTGGACACGGGGTGGAAGAAATGTGTTAGCTGCAATTAGGCTCTTTTCAGCGAAGGTCTTAGCTCAGATGACATATGGTGCCCCATACTCTGTTCCAGCCAACTTGGCTGCCTTGGAAAAAAACAGCAATCCAAATTCTTAAGAGCTATATTGCAGCTTCCTACAAGTGCATCAAATGCAGCCATAAGATTAGAAACAGGACTGGTAACAGTTGAAGCAAGAATATGGATAGCAGCTATCACATATTGGTTAAAGCTGGACCATAACACCACAGGTTTAGTGCATTTGACACTGCAAGATACCTATCCCCGGTGGAAGATACTGGAACACAAATTGGGGTATTATAGATTTTTGCAACATTATCGGTTGTCAATGGATATGACCCAGGCCAAATCTATTACAAAGCAAAGGATATTAGATGTAGAAAGACAGCATGACCTAAATAAAGCTAAAGGAATTATAAGATCAAATCCTTTGAATAGAGTCCTACCTATGCCATATTTAAATGACTTAGAAAGTCCAGAATCTAGAAGAGCCTTTATGTTATTACGCATGGACCTATTGCCCTCTGCAGTATTACTGGGAAGATATAATAATATTCCCTATAAGAGTCGATTGTGTGTTTGTGGTGAGGGAACCATTGAGATGCTGAGCCATGTGCTACTGGACCGCAAAATATATAATCATATCAGGAAATGGTTTATCAAACTGATTATATCTTCCTTGGAGGGTAGAAATAAGGAAGAGTGTTTACAGAAGCTTTTGGAAAACAAGAGTAGAGAGATTACTAAAAAAATGGCCAGTTTTGGAAAGATGGCTATAAAGCTAAGAATTAGCTGCATAAGCAATCAAGAGGGAGCAGGGAGTGTTTGAAAATAGAAGGTATTAAGTTATTTACATACAGTTTTTGTGTGTAGGCTGTATAATTAA
Organism: Phrynocephalus forsythii; assembly: GCA_029282475.1. Classification (NCBI taxonomy): domain Eukaryota; kingdom Metazoa; phylum Chordata; class Lepidosauria; order Squamata; family Agamidae; genus Phrynocephalus; species Phrynocephalus forsythii. The sequence goes on along the minus strand of JAPFRF010000006.1, from coordinate 69,230,266 downwards.
TTATGTATATGGTGATACAATTTTAGAGATTTTTAAACATTTTTGTATACACTTTTAACTTGAATTGTAACTTTTATATTAAACAATAAGGTATAAATACAGTCAACGTCTACTCTAATCCTCTATGATTATGTGTTGCCCTTGAATATAGATATTTGGATATGACTGATTGCCATACTGCTTTTATTGTATTTGTATTTGTATATATAATGGCCATTGGCTATAATAAAAACTAATTTGAATTTGAATTTGAATTTGTTTCCAGAAGGAAATTTTAAACCTATTCTGAGTAATCTATTTCAAGATAGTGCTGGGAATTATCACTACAAGTTGGAATAAAATTTATTTATTTATTTATTATTTGTTTGTTTGTTTGTTTGTTTATATTATGATTATGATTATGATTATGATTATGATTATGAGGAGGAGGAGGAGTAGTAGTAGTAGTAGTAGTATAAGAGAAATAAGATAAACATCAATTCACTTCCTTCTAAGGAAACTAAACTCAGATAAAGAACTGGGACTCCTGAAACTTTTTACCACTGAGAAGTGGGATGCATGCATTTCATCTTGCCTTCAAAGGAACCTATTTCAGGTACTAAATTGACAAATAAATAGTACAAGCTAAACTCTTCCATATTTGCTTTACAATCTTTCCCATTCCACAACCCTGCAAGTAAATGTGTATTTTAACAGTACCTGGGATTTCTGATACCACCTTCATCTTTTGAGTGTCCGATTCGGATTTCAGCACCTTGTATCCGTTCCTCACAGCAGTCTCCACGGTTGGTGACAACTACGCTGAGGACTCGAAATCTTGCCCTTAGGTCCACTGTCCACCATGGATTATTTTCTAGCTGTGTGTGGGTACATTGGCCTTGCAAATAATTAGAAGATGTGGAGCCATCAATGGCATGTTCAGCTGATCCTAGCCCGGCATAGGAACTGGACTGGAATGCCTTTCCTTCAAGGGCTGCATTGTAGACTGCAAGAAGAGATAAGAGTGAGTGAGTGAGTGAGTGAGTGAGAGAGAGAGAGAGAGAGAGAGAGAGAGAGAGAGAGAGAGAGAGAGAGAGAGAGAGAGATTGCTATAGATTCTGCCCAAAATATGCTGGATTGCATTATTGCAGAATGTCAAGCAAACAAGTAATTCTAAATATTTTGCCAGCTTTGTTGCTTGTTTGGATATGTAATGTGAACATCTGCACAACTGTCCTTTCACATGTGGTAAAGTAGAAGTGAGAAACCATATGAGTGTAGTGGCCAGAGTGACAGACTAGGACTCAAGAGACCTTGCATCAAATCCGTACTCCTCAGTTCCCGGGAGGTAATAATGGTAAAGCCACCCTTGAAATAGTTCACATACCTTTGAAAAGTACTGTAAATTAGGGTCACTGTATGTAGGATGCTACTTGACAGTACATAACATCAAACTGGGTTTTGGCCTCTGCATTTAAACTACAGTACTAAATGGCTTATGGAAACTATGGACATTACTGAATAATGGCAGTCCTTTCTTTGAAGAATTTGAAGTGGGGGAGGGGGGAAATACAGCGAACAGTTACCAGGGGTGGAGTTTGAATCCTACACCCTGACAGGCATTTGCATCCTGCATCTTTTAAGAAACAGCTGGTAGAATCTTTTGTCAAGATTTTTTGGGACTCTCACATATGTCTGCCTTTTTCTGTGCAGAGCACATCCTCATAAAAACTGGTTTAGGTCAAAAGCTAGTCATTTCATTGACTTTTAGTGGTCCAAGAACGTTATCACCTGCCCTTGCCTTTGTATCAAAATAGTGGTGTTACCCAATGATACAGCTTACAAATCTGGCAAAACCCTGCAATACCAGACTGACCAGATACCACGGTAAGACACAAAAAAATTGAATGTGCACATTGTGGGTGATATTTGCTTAATGTTGTTTTGCCCTACCTTCTGAATTTCATGTAATCTGTAGGAACTATGCCAGTGTTGGAGAATCTATGGCAAAGGTGCCAAAGGTGGCATGTAGAGGACTTTCTGTGGTCACATGACATCACCCCCTCACAGCCACCGCACTTCCCCCTCCGCTCAGAGCATGCCACTGTGCTCCATGCAGAGAGCCATGTGAAGGGGAGGCAGCGGCTTGTGGGCTCATTTGTAGCCCCAGTTTACTGTCCAGACACGCTGCTTTTGGGATGCCCAGAGCAGCATGGCTGGAGAGTAAACAGGGGCTACAAACAAACCCACAATCTGCCACCACTCCCACATGGCTTTCCCAATGGGGTACCACCCCCATCCACTTCTTTGCCCAGGGCAGATAGGCGGATGGGGTGCTACCCTTTGGGAAAGTGAGGATCGAAGAGCAGGTTTTTGAATTTTCCACAGCCACAGTGAGGGTGCTGTGGCCACAGGAAATTCAAAAGCCTTCGATCCTTGCTTTTCTGAAGGGTAGCACCCGAAGCATTTGTAGCCCGGAGTACCACTGTATTCAGGCTAAATTGCTGTATTGGCACTTTGCAAAAAATAAGTGGGTTTTGAATTGCAGTTTGGGAACTCAGTCTCTAAAAGGTTCGCCATCACTGGTCTATGGTATTCTGAGTAATGTTCAATACTAATACTAACAAGAAATCAAGCGTACTTAGTGCAGGCTGAGGGGTTCTCTGTGGATGTTTATTCAATCAGTGTGTGTGTGTGTGTGAGAGAGAGAGAGAGAGAAAGCAGGTAACTTTACCAGTTAAATAAGCTTGCTTCCCTCTGTTCTGTCCCCTTGGCTGTCTACGTTCTTGCTGTTTTACCCATTTTTCAATAGCAGAAGTAACTACAATAAGAGAGACATGAAACAAAAATGGTGGATAATATACAACAACAAAGTCAAACTGTTTCTTGGTAGGTTTCTTAAGCTGGCTCACTAGGAATTTTCGTATTTTCCCATTTATATGATGTCCCCGTGTATAAGACAACTCCAGCTTTTCCAACCCAAAATTAGTTTTGCAACTGCACGGTTCTTTACTTGGTTTACATCAAATATTTATTTATTTATTTATTTATTTATTTATTTATTTTATTTATTTTTCTATACCACCCATCTTCCAGCAGGAACTCTGGGTGGTTTACAACAAGGTTAAAATCAACAAATAGATAACAAGTCATATATAAGACGACCCTCAATTTTTAGTCTGACAATTTTAGACAACAGTATAGTCTTATACATGGAAAAACACTGTATGTTTCACTGAAATTTGTAGAACTTAGTTCCACAATGATGTAGAGTATTTAAGTGAAGATATTCTTCCCTTCGGACACAAAAATGCCATCCGTCTTCCTGGTGGAACTCCAAACTGAAGCTACATTTTATACACTAAGAAACTTGGGATGTGCAAATACCATCTGATCTGATTTATAGGCAAACACCTGCTATACAAATTGGGACTGGATCTCCTGATTCGGATACCATCTGGACTTCTGCAGATATTTGTATGTATGTGTATGTTTCCAGATCGGGGAGGAAAAAGTGCAAATGAAGGGCTATAGCTTGGATGAAGGGCTATAACTAGGAAAGATGCACTGCACAGCGCCATCAGCCTTAGGATGAATTGGGACTCAGCACGTAATCAAAGCTTCTATCTTCCCCCTTCCTTCCTCATTTTCCCCTCGCCCCTGGATAATGTTTGTCATGGACGTGGAAGATGTCCCTTTATTGCCTCCAGTTTGTAGCCCTGTTTGCGGAAGTTCACTGCCTAGCTCAACTCAGAGTGCTTCAGTTCTGGCACAAAATTTGGGACATATATAGGCACCCACAATAAGGGGGGGGAAGAGACACACATCCCTTAGTAGGACAGGAGAGGCTGGCCCATCCAATTCTAAGATTGTTTTTATTATACTGTGAAGAAAGACAATAGGCATGTAAAGTGCAGCTGGGGTTAGGAAGAATTTACATTCTTCCTAGGCATCTCTCTGCCACATTCACTTTAAAACCAGGCCACCTCTTCTTAATGCCACTAGGTTAGGCACTAAGCCAAAGGACGACCACTCCCAATCCTGTCCGAAGAGTTTGGGGTTGCTCCTTTACTGTGGCAACCACCCTGAGCCTTCAAGCCTCAATGAGGATAAATACTGTCTAATTTTTAAGTGAAAGGGTTTATCTTCTCCTTATTGCATTTTTGGTATTGTATTGCTTGAGCTGATGTGGGTGCTGCACCCTCTGTTCTCAGACTGCTAATATTTTTAATATTCTCACACTTATGTTATTTCCTGTTGTTTAACTTTACAATTAGTTGTTTCTACAGACGCGGTCATGCCACACATCACACTGGCCAAAATCCTTTTGCTCAGCCTACTAAGTCACGCTAAAGGAGGCCCATTGACTCTGTGAGGATGCAGTGAGTCAATCTTAATTCAAATAAGCCTACTCTATTACATACTATGAAAAATTGAATTTATGGAGGAGATGACTCACCAAATCCTCACAGAGTCAATGAGCCAACTCTAGAGCAAACAGTGGGTGTTAAGGTCATCAGGAGTGGTCCTTCTATCTATCTCACCACCCTCACAGGTACGTCTCATGGAAACCCATGAAAGGGCCTTCTTGATTGCTGTGCCCAGACTCTGGAACTCCCTCCCACTAGAGACCAGGACTGGCTCATCTCTGTTGTCCTTCCAGAAACAGGCAAAGACCTTTCTCTTCAGGCAAGCTTTCCCTGAATGATGGACTACCATGTGTATTTCATATGAGTCTATAGGTTCACATAGACTTTGTGTTTTATAACTACTTATAACCTTGTAGCTTTAATGTAATGTTGTCTATTAATGCTGTAAGATGTCCCTCAATTACTTGTTCTCAAATACTTGAACATGTCTTAGTTGTATTGGGCTGTTTATTATCCCTCATTACTGTAAGCCTCCTTGAGTCCTTTTCCAAGGAGAAAGGCGGAGTAGAAATACTCTAAAAACAGTACAAACTGAAGAAGTAGCTATGGCTGTGTACGGGAAGAGTCATTCTGCCATACGTACAGTTGAGGTGAGGAAACAGCCCCATGTGTATTATTGGACCACAGATACCATCATATCTGACAATGAGAAATGTTGGTTGCTGATCTCTAGTTTGTACATTTTATGTTTTTAAATGGAGAATCCAAAGACCATTATACCAACCTTCTGTGTCTTCTTTTTCTCCAGAGAAAGAGTCTGTCTTGTTAGGAAAAGCCAAATCTTCTAGAAAAAATACACACAAAATTTCATCATGAGACTTCTATGAAAAATAAAATATCTGAGCTTTGCCAAATCTAATTAAAACAAAACAAAACACACACTGTTGTTGGTGGCAATGTTAACTGTTACCACCAGAATAGCCCAGCATCTGTCATTTTTTTACAGTAACATCAGTGGCTAAGGGCATAAGCAAAGAAGTTCAGCAGCTTTGCAATTAGGAATCAAGAACATGCTCTTCTTCCAGGAACACATCTTTAAAGAAAAGATGCAAATACAGGTATGGAAGCAAAGCCTGCTGTTTCCTCTGAATAACCAATTCCTAAAGAAAAGCAAACTGTTAGTAATTGGCAACCAACAAAGCCATGAAAGATGTTAAAGGAATTTCAACATCCTTTACTGCTCGAGTAAGCTCCACTCCTAATTATAAAGCTCCCATTTCATCTGTCTTTGGGAACAGATGCATATTCAAGACAGAGAGTGCCATCAGCCGGTTGCAAAGGTACAAACCTGATCACACCAGCAAGGATGCTTTAATGGGAACATTGCCCTTTAAAGTGCCCCTTCTGTCTACTGGGGGATTGCTCCAGCCCAGCCACCAAAAGTAGAAGCCCTGCACTTTGGGCATGTATCAGGGTCAGCCTGGAGAACATTTCCCTGTATGTCATCTGATTGCTGGGAGGAAATGGTGAAACTGCAGTATAATCCCATGTGTGATCACATCCTGAGTCAACAATCTATCTCTGAGCTAGCTTGGATGAAGTTGTCAATTTTGTTCCGGCAGAATGCCTGTGCCTTTAAAAGCAGTGTGATGACAAGCAGAGGCTGACTAGAACACCCTCTCTGTCTTCCATGCAGCTTCAAAAGGCACTGATCAAGGAGATGCCCCATGCCAAAGAAAAAATGTTAAGTTTTAAAAGGGAAGGGCAGAGGAAGAAGACTTTATGAAGGAGCCTTCACCTGCCTTTTCATGCTGCCCTGTGAATATTAGTCTAAAAACATTTGGGGAACCAAGCTTGGGAACCGTTGAAGAGAGAGTAAGTATCAAACAGATAATGAGTACCAGATGTACAGAAGCAACAATAGATAGAACAGAAATTCTGTTATCTTTGCTGGCTGTCCATAAACATTCATTGCAAAGGAAGCAACTCCCTAAGTTTGACAACTGCCACCTGTATATGTTTGCATTCAATCATCATATCTCTATTTTTTTCTACGTTTGCCTGTCTGCAACACATCTCCATTGCAGCCATCCATGTACCTTCAACATTCTCCTCCACTAATTAGTTATATAGTGATCAGAAGGAGAGGACTTACCAGAGGAAGAGACCTTTTCACCAAACACTTGGACTTCACAGAGTGAGAGGATCCGCATACCTGGAATGGTAACAGTTACGTACTGGCCTTGCATAGCTCCACAGTCAAAAACAGCTGTCTTCCCTGGCCCCAGTGAGCTGATTGTGGCACACCTTGAAAAGAAATTGGTTCATGCTTGTTGTTCATGAGAAACCACATCCGGAAGGAAAGAAGAAAATGATCTTTAAAGAATGGCACCTTTAATAACCTTATGCTGCTATCATACCTTGGGTTGGTGATCCCTCCCTTTTCTGGTGAATTTCCAATTCGAATTTCAGCATTATTGATCCGTTCTGCACAACAGTCTCCTCGGTTAGTGACAGCCACTCTGAATACGCGAAACTCAGCTGTCAAGTCCACTGTCCACCATGGATCAGTTTCTAGTTGTGTGTGGGTGCAATGTCCTGTCAAATAGTCTGCAGATGTTGAGCCATCAATGGCATTGTCAGGATTCCCAAGTTCATTATAGGTGCTTGATTGAAACACCTTCCCTCTGATAGCTACATTGGGGACTATAAGAAAAAACAGTCCTGCTCAATATTGGAACCAATATTGATTTGCATAAATAATTCTTGCAAAACAATGTGCTAAAATAAAGTTAACCCTGTTTGATTATTTATTTATTCAATAACCCTGTTTGATTATTTATTTATTTATTTATTTATTTATTTATTTATTTATTTATTTATTTATTTATTTAATTTCTATACCACTCCATAAGTGCAAACTGCACTACCTGGGGCACTTTACAAAATGGTTAATAATAAATTACAATATTAAAAATATTAAAATCCAAATAAAATCCAATTACTGTAATCCAATTAAAATCCAATTAAAAGCTCTTATAAAAAAACATTTAAAACTGCCATTAACAGAGCCTGTTAAATAGCAAACACCTCATCCTGCCCATGAGAATTTAAAAGTGAAATTTAAAACTGGAATATCCCCTGATTTTGGGGGTGGGGGGGAGGAAATAAAAACCATAATAAAATGTACCCCCTGTCAGATGGTTGGTGGAAGGTTGTGGAATAGAGAAAAAGGAGAAGAAACAGGTCTTACTGGAGAAGGCCTCTGCAAATATTCTTTAGGGCCTTCTGAAATGAGAGTAGGGAAAGGAACCTCGTGGTGCAGTGGTTAAATGCCTGTACTGCAGCTGGTTCAATCCCAGGTAGCAGGCTCATGGTTGACTCAGACTTCCTTCATTCTTCTGAGGTCGGTAAATTGAGTACCCAGCTTGTTGGGGGGGGGAGCAATGTGTAGCCTGCATAATTAAACTGTAAACCGCCCAGAAAGTGCTTGAAGTGCTATGGGGTGGTATATAAGCAGAACACCTTGCTTTTGTTTTTATCTCTACTGGGTGGTGTTTCCATATTTCAGGGACCACCACCGAGAAGGCACCTACACATCAAGTGCAACAACAGACTCATATAGAGCGCATTGCAGTTATCTGATTTGGAGCCTACCAATGCATAGGTTAAAGCCTTAGAGACTCCAAATAGAAATCCACTTAAGTTGGTAGAATTTATTTATTAATTTATTTTAGGGTATTTTTTTACCCTGCCTTTCTCCTTAAAAAGGATACTTGAAGGCAGACTTGACCATAGCATCCACCTGTTGTTTCAGGATGAGCACTACTAGATCAAGAAGGATTCCCAGATTCCAAACCCAATCTTTAAAAGGCAAAGGTAAACCCTACCCAGAGAGAACTGGGGGACATTCCCCCTGGATGGGAAGGCCTCACCAGCAAGACCTCTGTCTCGTTAGGATTCAGTCTCAGTTTGTTGCACTTAGTGCCCAGGTACCACCTGCAGGCAATCCTCCAACGTCCTAACAACATCCACTGCTGGTGTTGAAAAAGAGATATCTGTCATCAGTGTACTGATGACAATGCACTCCAAATATCCTGATGACCTCTCCTTACAGCCCCATGTAGATGTTAAACAGCATGGGGGAGATAGCCAATCCCTGTGGAACCCCAAAATGTTGAATCCACGGGAGCAATCTGTTGTCCCCCAGCTGAACTCTCTGGGCATGGTCCTCCAGGAAGGAACGGAACCAGGCTAATGCATCAGTTCCAGTTCCTGTCCCCACCAACTAGTCCAGGAGGATACCGTAGTCAACAGTATCAAAAGCAGCTGAGAGGTCCAGGAGAACCAAAAGAGTTGAATGAACCCAGTCAGCCTCCAGGAGTAGACCATCCAGAAGTGCAACCAGTGCTCTTTTGGTACTATGGAACAGCCTGAAGCTGGACTAGAATGGGCCAATGCTGCCTGATTCTGACAGGAAAGACTGCAGCTGCTCTTCCACCACCACCCTTAATCAGCTAGCTCAGAAAAGGAATGTTTGCAACCAGCCAATAGTTGGAAAGATCAGTGGTTGCAAAATTAGGCTTCTTCAGGACAGGTCTGATTAATATCCTTCAAACAGGAGAGCAAAATACACTCCTGTAAAGCGGTGGTCCCCAACCCCCGGTCCGCGGACCGGTGCCGGTCCGTGGACCGGTCGGCACCGGGCCGCCTGGGGAGGCCGGGGAGGCTCCTCCCCTTTTCCTCCGCCGCCCTCCTCCTCCTCCTCTTTTCTCCCGCGGGCGGCCGGTGGAGGAGGAAGGCTGGAGGAAGGCTGGAGGAGCGCAGGAGGAGCTGCCGCCTCCCTCCTCTGCCCTCCTCCTCCTCGCCCTCCACCAGCAGCAGCAGCAGCAGCAGCCACAGCAGCGGCAGCGCGTCCTCCTCCTCCTCCCGCCGCCGCCGCAAAGGCAGCAGCCGCAGCGAGGGCAATTGCGGAGGGTGGCGGCGGCGGCGGCGGGGACGGGGCGATGCAGCAGCAGCCACCCCCCACAATCGCCCCCCGCCGCCGCCGCCGCAATCGCCCCCCACCCGCCGCCGCCACCCCTCCGCAATTGCCCTCGCTGCTGCTGCTGCTGCTCCTTCGGCGGCGGTGGCGGGAGGAGGAGGAGGAGGAGGAGGAACCGAGCAGGAGGAGGCGGCGGCGGCTCGTCGTTGCCGCGAGGCGCTTCCTGGCGCGGCCGGGTGGGTGCCGCGCGCGGGGCGCCTGAGCCATGAGCCGCGGCTGGTCTCGCTCCTGGCGCCGCGCTTGCTCCTGCTCCTGCTGCCGCCGCTGCCGTGGGCCTCCTCCTCAGCCGGGAAAAGTGCTGCTGGCGTCCCGCTCGCTTTCCCGGCGCGGAGGAGGAGGCCGGCGCGCAGCAGCAGGAGCAAGCGGGCGCCAGCAGCGAGACCGCAGCGCACCCGCCCGGCCGCGCCGGGCGCCCTCGCGGCACCGGCCCGGCCGCCGCCGCCTCCTCCTGCTCCTGCTCCGTTCCTCCTCCTGCTCCTGCTCCGGTTCCTCCTCCTCCTCCTCCTCCTCCCGCCGCCGCCGAAGGAGCAGCAGCGAGGCAATTGCAGAGGGGTGGTGGCGGCGCGGCGGCGGCGCGGCGGCGGCGGCGCGGGAGGGCGGTGCGCGGGGGTGGCTGCTGCTGCTCCTCCGGCGGCGGTGGCGGGAGGAGGAGGAGGAGGAGGAGGAGGAGGAACAGGAGCAGGAGGCGGCTCGTTGGTGCCGCGAGGGCGCTTCCCGGTGCGGCCGGGCGGGTGCTGCGCGGGCGCCGGGGCCAGGAGCCGCGCGGTCTCGCTCCTGGCGCCCCGCTCGCTTTCCCCGGCGGAGGAGGAGGCCCACGGCGGCGGCGGCGGCAGCAGGAGCAAGCGGGGCGCCAGCAGCGAGACCCACGCGCGACTCCCGGCGCCGGAGGAGGAGGCGGGGGCCCGCCTGCCCAGGAGCCCCGGGTTCCCCCCCACCCCGCCCGTGTGTGTGTGGGGGGAGTGGCACCCCCGACGCCCCAAGCCGGTGAGTGCCGCCGCCGGTCTCGTGCCTCCCCCTCCTCCTTCCCTCCCATCATTTGCTTTCACCCCCCCTTTTGCCTCCCCGCCGGACCCCCCTTTCGCATTCTCCCCCCCTCCCCACCCCCACCCCCGGGCCACAGAAAATTTTTAAAAAATTTCCCGGTCCGCGGGGACAAAAAGGTTGGGGAGCACTGCTGTAAAGAAGCAGAAACAATCTGTCAGAGCCATCCTAAAGTTGCCTCTGTGGCTAATTTAATTAGCCAAGAAGGACAAGGATCAGAGGAGGTTGTGGATCACAGGAGCCAGAGCCCTGGAGATCTCGTCGGATGACGCCAACTGAAATTGATCCCAGCAATGGGACAAAGATGGCGCATTGGATGTCTCCATTTGATTTAACTGCATCAAAACCGGAATCGAGGTCCCTATGGATGACCTCAACCTTGTTCCTGAAGTACATGGCAAACTCATTACAGGCTACCACGTCTGGCTGAGAACATTTTGGCAGTGGAGATAGGCCATAATAGCCCAGTGGCAGAAACTAAGCCTTCAATCAAGTTAAGTCCCCTGGCATCTCCAGCTGGCAAATGAACCTTGCTTCTTCTGGATAATGTGAAAGGAAAAAGTAAAAGGAATCTACATAGAGATGGCAATGCTAGCGCCAGGAAAGTAATGGTAAAACTGTGAAGAAAAATAACTGTCTATGATGAAGTAGGATAACTAAGTGCCCATCCCACTAAAGATTCCCAGGTGCTCACGCTTTGGATAGCCACTCGTAATGAAGCCCGGAAAGCTTCTACCCGGAAGTGGGCTTTCTCAGTGGCTGCCCCTTTGCTATGGAACTCGAATCCCAAAGAGGTCCGCCTGGCACAATGTCTGCCCACTTTTAGGACAGTCGTGAAGAACTGGCTTTTCCAAGAGGACTTTGGGTGACTTTTGCTGTTGTTGTCTTTTGTACTGTTTGGCCTGGATGCCTGTATGATCATCTATACTTGTTTTATTGCTTATTTTTGCTATCTATTGTTTTATTGTTTTTATCTTATTTTTATTATGCTTTTTGTTTATCCTGTGTTTTGTTTACCCTTTGCCTGTGTCCACCGCCATGAGTTGTTTCATACATTATGGCAGAATATAAATTTCAAATAAAGTAAAGTAAAGTAATAGAGTGTGATGCTTAAAAGAAAAAGAAAATGGAAAAGAAAAAGAAAAAGAAAATGACATCTTCAGAATAGATTGACTAGAGGTGAGAGCTGAGGTAAATGGTGGAAAACCTTGTGATATAGTGGTTAAAATGTGGGACTGGAACATGGATAATAGAGGTTTGAGGTGAACCATGAAACTTGCTAGGCTAGGTGGATGAGTTTCATTCTCTTAGCATGGCCTCATCTGAAGTAAAAGCGAGGAATAAGAGAGTTGTGTGCGCTGCTTGGAGCTCACTGATGATGTAACTAACAAATAAATCATAAGAGCTGTGAGGAGTGTAAAAACTAGTAACGTACCACACAAAACTAGTAACGTACTACAAAAAACATCCTTGTGAAAGCATTACTGTTGTGGCACTTTGTCCCATTCCATGAGTCACTCATGCTCCTGTCTTACCTCAGTCAACAAGATTACTAGCAGCAGTAATTCTTCTGCATGGGTAGTAATATGCAACAATATAATTACCAAATGACTGGACTTGTTCTCCTTCTTCCAGTTCCAATACTGGTTTTGGGTTGTTCTGCTTATCTGACAAGGAAAATAAGATTGCAAAAGCAAAAAGGTTCAGCTAAGTTTCCATTATAAATCATTTAGAATAGTTTTTGTTGGTGGTGGTATGTAAGGTTTCTAAGCTTTCTTAGTGCACACAAGGATAATACAGCAGTTCAAATGAAGAGTAATATAATTCAAAAGTCAACACGATCATATCATGGGTCATATCCTGATAATAATTCAGTTAACCCTGCTTGCTGAAATGCCTGTACAAAGTCTTCTTCTAAAACCAAAATAATTGACATTGACAGCAGGCATGTCTCCCTGGAAGTTCTTCAATAAAAAGGAGGTAATAGCTAAAAGGGCCCCTACCTAATGTCTGGTGATAGAGATAAAAATAGCCTTATCATTAGCAGCAAGTGAGGGGTCTACCTTTTTCCTGTTCATCTGTGTTTGTCACAAAACCATTGTTGATCTACCAGGATCTGCATCCAAACTTTATGTTTAAAAGCAACTTCACTTAAAAGAAAATCTGCAGTGTAAACTTACATATTGAAAATTAATTTCTATCATTCATCATTAAAATATCTCTAAGTTCATTTTGTGACCTATGGCAATAAGACTGGGAAATGTGTGCCTTAAGAGGCAATTTCTGGTAAACTGCAGAGACCTAGCTTGACAAACTTCCTTCGGATGACCACAAACAACTCGACTGTTGTGAAGTCTTTCTTCCCATAAGCCACTCTATTGGAAAAATTTTTGCTTAAGTGTTCTTTCTTAACTAAGAATGTGTGCAAGAGAGATATTTTAGTTCAAAAGAGGAAGTTTTCCCCTGAGAGCATCTGGATCTATCATGCACAAAGCTGAAAATGCTTGCATGTCCTAAGTCTGACAAGGTATAAGAATGCTCTGTTTCAGCTTGGAATTTGTCCTTCTCTCTTAGGGCGCTTTTACACGACCCCTAAGATCTGCTGGCAACTGAGATTCAGACCAGAGATCTTGGGGGTTTGCTCCTCTTGCTGTGTTCCCACCCCTCCACACTCCCTTGCTCCTGTTTGCATGAGGTGAAGGAGAAAAAAAGGGAGAAAAGAATGCAGGCTCACCTCCGCTCTGCCTGGGGAGATGCCCTGGAAAGCATTCCAGTCTCTTAAAGGGGTGGGGGCAAAAAACAAACAAACAGAAGGCGAGGACAGCCCAGCACTCACTGCTTTGCAATCCGCATCAGAAATTTTTCACCTTAACTTGGAAAATGTGCTGGGATGCGCTTAAGTGGGCATGGTCGTACTTTTTTTTTTTTTAAAAGTCCAGAGCTGGTGGGAAAACAATTTTAAGCTCCGCATCTTGGAGCCCTTTGCCTCGGATTTTAGGGGTTGTGTAAAAGCGCCCTTAGAGAAGCACCATCAATGCATTGATTCAATTATTGCAATAAAAAGCTGTTATTCTTGAAAGAACATGGTATTCCAATGCTGTGATTGTCTTTATGGCAATTTGCCAGTCTCATTGCAGTAAAATTACTGTTTGTGAGATGACAGCGAAGATCCTTTAATAAACATGTAGACAACAGCTTCCCTGCTGGACTGTACCATCTAGAACTGTGGGCTTATGGAAGTGTTTGTTTTGTCTTTGCTTTTGGCAAGAAAAGTACTTGGCAGCCTAACTGAAAGCCTTTAGCCAGAGGCCTTAATTGTCGGATTAAGCAGCCCTGCACTAAACTCTGCCTCTCACAATCAACTAAGAGAAAGATTTTTAAAAATGAAATAACAATTAATAAAAATTGATTATTCAGGAGGAGACATAAACAGCCCAAGTAGCCACAGATTTTATTTCTTGAACTAGAACGGGTCTTGTGTCATATGAATGGAAGAAAATATTGTTAATATAAGTGACAACACAGGTACAATACAGAGAAAGTGCCCTGGAGTGCTTATTTCAATGTCATGAAAGGGCAGGAAACTGATACACAGCAGTCCTAATGGAGGTGGAGCTTACAGTGCAATTGCCACTTCTAAAACCCTACTATGCCAGGCAAATTAAGGATATTCAGGAAAGAAAAATGCCCTTCTCCAAAGTGAACTTCCCATTCCCTTCACTGGAGGGAGTATTTTCAAGAGCCAAGCTGGACTGTGGTTGGGTTCTGTACTAAATAAAAGCTCCAGAGGGACACTTGTACCACTGCTAGGTCTTCCCACTATCAGATGCCTCATAATAGGGGATGTTGTACCCAGACTTGACATACGTAGGAGGGAGGTGGCCTCAAATGTTTTGGAGAAGGAGACCCAAGATGAGATGGTTTGCCCCATGAAAGATGTGTGCTATTGCCCCTTGTGTTTTGGATAACATCAAAATAGGAGCCTGCATTTTAATTTACTGGTAGAATTTATCTTCAATCCAAACACCTGAACTTCACAAAGTGTGAGAAATCCTCCTTTTGGTAGGTCAACTGTCACATACTGTCCCTGTGAAGCTTGACAATAAAAACTCCGGGTTTCCCCTGGGCCCAAGGTGTCGACTGTAGCACATCTTGGAAACAAATAATTCATTTTATTTTACTTTTTAATAAGAAACTGTTTAAGACCACAAACAGAAGCAAGCCAAGATACATACACAAACATTTCCAGAAATAGAGCAAATTGTTTGCTCTGTTTTAAGAATGAAGCTGTTAAGATCTTTCTGTATCATCACCATTCTGTTTTCTTTCCAGTGCCACAATCCTATAAATCTGAGACCATATCTAATTAATATTGAATATCTATTATAATATAATACCTGGGATTTGTAGTGCCCCCCCCTCTCTGTTGAGTTTCCAACGCGGATTTCTGCCCCATTTAGCCGATGCGAACAACAATCTCTCCGATTGGTTATGCTGACCCGGAATACATGATACTCTGCCTGCAAGTCCACTGTCCACCATGGGTGATTTTCATTCTCTGTGTGGCTGCATGAGCCTTCCCCATAGCTACCTTCTAGGGAACCATCAATGGCATTGCCAGCGACTGCTTGGGGACTGAAAGTGCTGGATTGGAAAGCTACTCCCAAGACAGCCACATTGGGAACTAAAAGGGGGGGGAGAGATAAGAAGATCTTCTACTTTACTGCAGTTGGGGGCAAAATAAATGAATAGATAACCTAGCCATATTGATAACAACAATTATGAAAGTGGATCTCCAAATATTGTTGAGCAAATCATTAACAACTGTTAGATCCAAAGTTGGTCATATTTGGCATATATTCATCTGGGTCAACAGGACTTGTGTTAGTCATGGCTGTCACTAGTCCTGTCAGTCTCAGTGAGCCAGCTCTAAGGCCCTTTGTACACGACCCCTAAACTCCACCGCAAATGGCTGCCAGCTCCGGAGCTTACAATTGTTTCCCCACCAGCTCCGGAGTTTGCAGAAAATTAAGTGCGACCACGCCCACCTAAGCGCGTCCCAGCATACTTTTCATGCACCTGCTCTCGGAGGGTGAAAATCCCTGATGTGGATTTAAGGGCGTGAGTGCCGGGCTCTCCTCGCTTCTGTTTGTTGTTGTTTTTGCCTCCCGCCCCTTTAAGAGAAGGAATCAGGACAACGACAGGGCTCCGGGAGACTTCGGGGGTGAGCCTGCATTTTTCCTCTCTTTTTTTCTCCCTCCCCTCACACAGACAGGAGCAAGGAAGTGCAGAGGGGTGGGGACGTAGGAAGAGCAACGAACCCCCAAGATCTCTGGTCCGAATTTAAGTGGCCAGCGGATTTTAGGGGTCGTGTGAAAAGGCCCTTAGTATCACTAAAATTGGATTCAGTTTGATATGCAATACTGTGCATTCCTCTTGTAACACCTACATTGAAGGCACATAAAGGAGTGACCTGCTAAAGCAGAATGATCTTTGAGCCACTGTTTCTTTCCTAATAAACAGTTGTCTTCAAGAAATATGTTATTTTATTGTGAAGTTTTTGAAGTTGTAACCATGTTGGTTTGTGGAAGCCACAACTAGGGACACAGAACAAACAAGAGCAAGAAAAATAGGCTGCAGCGCCTTAAAGACTAGCTGCCATATCTTAGAGCCCAGCATGAATCTTTTACCATGTAGTCTTTGAATTCTAACTCTTATGTGGACATGTTCCACAAAAGCTTACATTAAAATATAGTAGTTTAAGGTGCTACAAAGCCTGTGTGTTTGTTGTTGTTGTTGTTGTTGTTGTTAGGGGGTTGCTTTTGTTTTGGGTTTCCTGTTCATATTATTTTGAGATTAGTACACTGGGGTTTACTGGGAAATGGTTTGTAGAAGGAAATGTTTTAGAACCCACTACAGTATTTGGTCATACAGCTTCTTTGAGACAAATGTTCCCTGTCCAACTCAAGAGAAGAGCTCTGACATATTCCACAACTTCAAATGACTGGACAGATAAGGATTATACTGAATCCCAATATGCGTTCAAGCTCTATTTGTAATTTTTCATTCCACAGTTGAGATCTTCATGCCCAACTAATCAGATTGCAGATGAAGCCTATGCTTCATACTGTTCCCTGTGTGTGTGCTGACTTCCCACTCTCTGCCTAGGTAAAGGGGAGGTGGTGTGAAAAAAGTAATCAGGTGGGAATATGTGCATGCATATGAAGTGACACAACTGTTATACTGTATAGATATTATAGGGCTTGGCCCTTATTTGTAAAGCTTCTGCTAATTCTTGACGAGCAAACTTTGTTGAAGAATAAATTGCATTACCAAATGATGCAATATGCCCAGCCTGGGATGGCTTGAAGACAAATTAGGTGAACACTCCCCAGTAGTGGCTCCAACCTACTTGTTGCAAGGTCTTCAAATTTTATATTAACTGATGTTCTAGCAGAAATTTGCAAGCATGTCAACTGGACACAAGTTCTCTTGAGCTTGTTTTAGGGCTTTCTCCACATGTGCACAGTCTTTAGAGACATCAACTGAGATAATGTGCACAACCTCTTTGATGCTAACTTATAACTTTTAAATTCCTAGTTTTATGCCACCCAACAACACTTTCCTATCGATCTCTTATAGCACTGTATTTTAAAATACAATGAAATCAATGCAACTAGGAGGGGGGACATTAAAATGCCAGCAGTAGCAAATACACAGCATTTAAAAATAAACATGGGCATCTAAAATTCAGTGGATTAAGAGTGTACAGATCTAAGAAAATCTAACTTTCTTTAGCTGTAAATCAATGAATATTGCGGAAAAGCAACATGGAAGGGATATTGTTGAGTCTCCGTGACATACCTTCAGATGCCTTTAGTGCTGGAAGGATGGCTAAGAACAGGAGATAGAGATTGTTTCTCATGGTTCTTCCGAGAAGCAGCATTCTGCCCTATTTTGCTGGATTTATAAATACAGAAGGTAGTACTCCTAACACGTCACTGAAAATTCTGAATAAGGCTAACAAACTCCTCTTGATATTGACCTCCTCCAATCAGAACTGAACAAAAGACAGGCACACAAATCCCTTGTTTGAATTCTATAGTTAGGACAAATAATGTGTCCTCAATCACAAAATGAGGAAAGAGTTTGCTGAAGCCGTTCTGAGGCAAAGAAGGTAAAAGGTTAGAAATGGCGCAAGAGTTTTGTTCTAGAATAGAAAGAAACAGAATTAACTCATTCGCTTCACTTGATACAAACAGAAAACCTCTCAGCTGTCCTCATCTCAATAGAGCCAACTATGAAAGAGAGACCAAAGTCTCAGTCAGGATTTGACATGGGCACGAAAGAACCATTTTTTCATTACCGTTCTCCGTTATTCGTTCTGTTATGTAATGGTAGGAATAACAGAGAACGATGTAATTTAGGAACGAACAGAACAGAACCAGAACAAATGAGTTTGGTTACGTTTGGTTCGTTCCTCCCTGCTGGCGATAACAGCCCAGCTGTCATCGTCAGCGGGGGAGGATTGAGCCCCGTTCTCGCCTCCGCAAGTGGAGGCAAGGGTGCGGCTATCTCTCCGATCTCTGCAGCGAGGGGGGTGACAGCCGGTTCGGCTGTCACATCCCCGCTGCGGAGATCAGATCGCTGCTGGAGAGGGGCCTGCGATCTGGCCTCCGCGCTGTCAGGCTGTGGGGCAGAGGTCGGCAAGAGGGGACTCCAGTCTGGCCTCCGCGCACAGACACTGGATCGGAGCCCCTTCCTTTCCAACTCCTCCCCAGAGCCTGCAGCCCACCGGGCTGTCAGGCTGTGGGGTGGAGGGTGGCGAGAGGGGGCTCCGGTCCGGCCTCGCACGCAGAGACCGGATCGGAGCCCCTTCCTTTCCAACTCCTTCCCAGAGCCTGCAGCCCACCGGGTTGTTAGGCTGTGGGGTGGAGGGCAGCGAGAGGGGGCTCCGGTCCGGCCTCAGCATGTGGAGACCGGATCGGGGGCCCTTCCTTCCCAACTCTGCCCCAGAGCCTGCAGCCCACCGGGCTATCAGGCTGTGGGGTGGAGGGCGGCAAGAGGGGGCTGCGGTCCGGCCTCAGCATGTGGAGACCGGATCGGGGGCCCTTCCTTCCCAACTCTGCCCCAGAGCCTGCAGCCCACCGGGCTGTCAGTCTGTGGGGCAGAGGGCGGCGAGAGGGGGCTCTGGTCTGGCCTCCGCGAGTGGAGACCAGATCAGGGCCCCTTCCTTCCTGACTCCACCCCAGAGCCTGCAGCCCACCGGGCTGCCAGGCTGTGGGGTGGAGGGCGGCAAGAGGGGGCTCCAATCTGGTCTCCGCACGCAGAGACCGGATCAGAGTCCCTTTCTTCTCGACTCCGCCCCAGAGCTGTCAGGCTCTGGGGCAGAGTCAAGAAGGAAGGGGCTGCGAGACCGCAGCTCGATCTCCTCCGCCCCGGGTGGCAGCCGGGCAGCTGTCACCCGGGGCGGAGGAGATTGTCTGAGCCTCGCGGGGAAGCCGAGTCCCCCCTTCTCCCCTTTGCACGCAGAGGGGCGAAGGAGGGTCTGAAAGGGATCTTCCCCACCCTTGCTCTCTCCCCCACTTCCCCCCTCCCGGAGCCAGCACCCAGTGGCCGCTGGATGCTAACTTTGGGAGGGGAGAAGATTTTAAAAGCCCACTCTCTCCTCCCACCTGATGGGGTGGGGGAAGAGCGGGCTTTTTAAATCTCCCCCCAGCCTCGGGCACTGGAGCCGCTGGCAAGCCAGCTAGGAGAAAAGTCCCACAGCCACGGGAGCGCTCTCCTGGCCGGCTTAACGGCGGCTCCGGCAGCGCACGGCTCCGGGAGGGCTCCCTGCGGCTGCAGGACGGCTCTCTGAGGAGGCTTGCTGGCAGCTCCGGTGGTGCCCAGCCCCAGGAGGGCTCCCCGCAGCCGCAGGAATGCTTTCCTGGCAGGTGCCAAAAAACGGCACCCGAAAAACGGAGTGGGCCCCCCGGGGCTGAAAAATGGAAATGAGCCGAAGCAGGCCCCAGGGCCCGAATAATGAGCATGAAACACCATTTTGGTGTTTTGTGCCCATCTCTAGTCAGGATGCATGAAAAAATGCAGATTTATTTCATGTTTAAAAACTTCCCAAAGCCCTTCGGTTTCGTCCTTTCTCAGTGGCTCGACAAAGACCACAAAGAGTGAAAACTTGCTGAGTGGACATTGTGGCAGTCACGTTTAAATTCTCTATATCATTTTTCACATTTTACATTACATTTAATCATCTAAAATTTTCATCCATTGTACATTATACCCAACGAGACCACATAGGCTTAGACCATAACAAAAAATATGGTCACTTGGTGGCTTTTTCTGGGATTCTTGGGGTGATTTGATGCAGTGACTGCACTACAAAGTGCCCACCTCCTATTTCTTAACTAGTTCTGACGTGATCATGATCTCACATACCTGGCTAGTGAGTTGTTATGTTTGGTATACCAGCTAGCATTAGAATGGCCTGGAGGAAGGATGCCGGTGAAATTCACTGGGCTACTACCAGGAGATATCAGAAGTTACTTTGTCTCTAAGCAGCTGGGGCTCATAAAGGCATCTCTTGAAACGAAGGTGTTTCTCTTTAATGTCTCACTAATTGCACAATGTACATTATGGCAGACTCCAGTGAACAGAATTGTTCGGAGTAGGGATGGGCACAAAATTGAAAAATTGTGTTTTGTTTCGTTCCCCCCTGCATTTTGTTTGTTTTTAAATGAACTTTTTGCAAAAAAAAACTGTAACGAAACAAACCAGTAACAAAATGATTCGTTATTGTTACTCTATAAAACGGATCCCCTGGGGTCCTTAAGGCACCAAATTTAGTGCCCCTAGGACCCAGGGGAGCTGTTTTACAGAGAAATGAAATGGTTCATTTTAAAATGGGGCGAAAACTGTGTTTCATTTTGTTTCGTAACAAAATTCTGCCTGTCGTAAGCTTATGCTTCGTAAACTTACAAAACAACAAAACAGTGTTTCATTTTTCATAAGGTGCCTATCCCTAGTTCAGAGTCATTTTTTAACAATTTCCCATGTGTCAGGAGGCTCGTTTGGTCTTCAGATCAGTCAAGCTTTATTTTCCCCATTTTTCAGGCTTAAGCCTGCCTCTTCTGGGACTGTGGTCTCCACAGTCTTCCTTCCAAACAGGTTCCCAGTTTTCACCCACATCTGTGTGCAATATCGGCACAGGTGCAAACATATACATATACATATAGCATTGGCCAGCCATACAGGGGTTTTGCTCATGCCTTGTCAATTGATAACACTGATCTTTAAAATGTAGCTTTTCCAGTCTCTGTGGTAAACCCATTCGGAGTTGACTTTTCTATCCAGGCCGTAGGCATTACTAACTCTAATTTGCTACTTCAGGGATGGGACTCTGTGTCCCCTGTTCACTCCTGGGGCTTCAGAGGGGGACCCTTCCTTCATCTCAACTCCTACCCAAACAGCAGAGAAACTTCAGATGGGTTTATTGAAACTAGGGAGGAGTGGAAGAAATAAACGACTATAAGCAGAACTTGCCACTTCTGTTCTAGTAGTGGGATCAGTTTGTCTTGTTCTCTCCAGCCAGTCTCTGGTTCCCTTCACCAGGGGGGTTCTAGTCTCATGGAAGACACCAATTCTCCTCACTGAGCCCCACTCCGCACCCCTAGTACAGTCTCACCACTGGACTTGCTCTCAGTCATTTTCATCTTCCAAAGGGACGGTTAATACGCCCACATCAAGGACATGTATGGTGAGCCTCTTCTATCATTTCTCTGGTCCCATCTTCCTTTGGGATGGGCAGTTGCTATCAGTCTTCCCTGTCAGCCTCCATTGTTGGAAGGAGTAGGACTATCCAATGAGTTCTGCCTCCTCCTTTCCTTTCTCTCGCTTCTCCCCAGTAGGAGGATTGTGGGGGCTATCTGTTGTTCAAACTTGGAGGCATCCCCTTTTGTCACCTCAACAACACAAATTCTTTGCCTGGGGTCCTCCTTATAGATATATCCCAGGGGGCGGGAATGTCTCTTCAACTCTAAAATTCCCAGATCATTCCTTTACAGCGTCCCCTCACTGCTCGTTCCCAACACCACTAGTTCAGGGTTCTCCTCAGATTGGGCTATACTCACTGAGGGCGTTTATACACGACCCCTAAACTCCGGGGCAAATGGCTCCTAGCTCCGGAGCTTAAAAATGTTTACCCACCAGCTCCGGAGTTAACAGGAAATAAAGTGCGACCCCACCCACTTTAGCGCGTCCCAGCGCAGCTTTCAGGTACCTGCTCTTTGGAGGTGAAAATTATTTGATCCGGTGTAATGATAGTGAGTGCGGGGCTCTCCTTGCTTCTGTTTGTTGTTGTTTTGGCTCCCACCCCTTTAAGAGCTACTTTTACAGAGACGAGAGGCAGAACGAGGTGAGCGGCATGCTTTTCTTTCTCTTTTTCTCCCTCCCCTCACTCAGCCAGCAGCCAGGAAGCGCGGAGGGGGTGGGGACACAGGAAGAGCAATGAACCCCTAAGATCTCTGGTCCGAATTTAAGTGGCCAGCGGATCTTAGGGGTCATGTAAAAAGGCCCTGAGAGGGGTCTTTCTTTCTCTCACGCCTTGTTCCTTGGCTTTCAAGGTCTTTGCCTCCTTTCCCCACTGGGTCACTCTTTCCTCCCTTACTGAGGATATTTCCTTCCTCTAACCCCCACTCCCATCTGCCTCTTTTTCTCCTTGTTTTGCCCCTTCTGACAATGAAGCCTCCTTTATATCCCATCTACCAAGGGCAGGCTCTTTCCGCCAATTTCCCAGAAGCTGACAGAGAATCTTCACAGACACAGAAACATTAGTACTGCAGGACAAAAATACAGTTTGCTTCTGTTTTCCTAAGGCTAAATAAATTTGCCTGGAAATAAGTGCTACTTGAGCAGAGGGAGACCAATGCCAGCCAACAAACTGAAAAGACCTACAAGAATTTCACAAGTTTAGTTTGCAAGTAAAAAAAAATTAAAAAAAACTTTAATACAGTTTAAAAGCTCAAGCTTTCACATGTATACTCGTCATGCCATCTTCAGGATTGCAGAAACCAACAAATGCTGATTACATAGCACAGTAAATATAATGTTATATCATATTTATTTTAAGCTATTTCGTAAAGATGTTTTTATATGTTTAAATAGCCCTCTTGCATTCCGGGATTTTGTTTACCTTTATTCTTTTATCCTTTCAATCTTTCAGCTTAGCATAGTAAACCTTTGCTCTGACATTTCATCACACTGGATGTGATCTATGGCGATCATGTGGATAAAAGACTTCCAAAATGCCATTAACAGTGCTGTTCAAGTCTTGAAACTTAAGGCCATGGTTTCCTTTATACAGTCAAAGTTAAACTTGATGGAAACACTGTTATGTTATTAGGATTGACTGTGTGTGTGTGAGTGTAGAAAGTAGAGATTCCACCTGCAGCAGTGCTGACTTCTTCACACATTTTTGAACTTAACTTTGAAAAGAGCCTCAGGACTGCAGAGGCAGACTGGGAGCATTTGCCTGCCTGCCCGGGAGGGCTAAATGCAGGACAGAGAAGGACAGAGGCCTATCGGGGCCAGGCAAGGCATGGCTTTAAGAGGCAACTCGCCCTACATTCCTAGCCACACCTGAGTTTTGCCAGCTGGGAGCAGGTTGTGGGACACAGAGGCTTCGGAAATATTCTCTGGGAGGGAGAAGGAAGAGCTCCCCTGAAATGCAGACCACCTATAGCTGGGAGCCTCTGGCCACTTGCGTTTTGGAAGTACCAAAAGAGGTACCTCAGGGGTTTGTCTAGTTGAGATGCCCCATGCATAACATCTGAGAAGTTTCCTGGAGTGACAGAAGAGTGAGTTATAAATATTTCTTATATTTACTTCTATCTCTGCATGCCAAAATGTAATTTTGAAATGGTCTGTTGGCTTATTCAATAATAGTACATTGAAACTTACCAGGTAGGTCCGAGCTCTCTGGCATGGCCGACCCCAGATGCGGATCATGCTTCCAACCTATTCTGTGACCTCTTGTGGAAAGGGGATGCCATGTTGATTGGTTTAATAAAGTGTGGCCCACGTTTCAACCCACTTTCTGTGTCTTGTTTCTTTATTCTGGGCTGGTTGGCCAACCCAGTCTTAAATAACCGGCTGTGTATCTGGATTTCAAGTAGAATTTCAAAGAAAAAAAACTTTCCTTACACAGAAACCAAACAGAACATTGGTACCTGTGCATAGACTGTATGTGGTACCTTCCCCAGTTGTGGTCTCGAGTGTTCTGCCTCTCACAACTCATACTCAAACACACACATGCACGCATACAAACACACAAGCTTGTGTCATCAGTGGATCTTTTGATAACCAAGGGAAGATTTTGGAAATCTCAAACAGCCCTTTGTTTCTTCTGCAGGACAAAATATGCAGAAAGGGAGGGAATGACCTTTCTTATGCTTCCTTGAGTAGAACGTGTAATGGAAAAACAATGCACTTTGTTAATAAGTAGAGAAATGGGACTATGTGGGAAAAGAACATGGAAGGCCTCATAACAGGGAAGCAGATTTTAATCTAAAGCCAACACCTTAGGGTGAAATTACTTTAATGATAGCGTCATAGACCTAATAGGATTCTGCCCTGCCACAAAGCAGCCGGATATGGTAAGAACAGCTGCAATACAGAAGTAGTGGGTGAAGATTACTTAATTCCCATCCTGGCTAGTACATGACCTTCCTTCCTGTAACCATGAAAGGTAGTGGTTAAATTGCCGGAGTGGGACTTGGCAAAGTTGGATTCAAATCTCGCCTCAGCCCTTAAAAACTCATTGGGTGACCTTGGGCCAACTCAGCCCAACCTCTCTTACAGGGCTTTTGTGAAGATGAAATATGGAGGAAAACAGCCATGTATACCAACTCGAGCTCAGTAGAGAGTGGAAAAAGGCAGGATACAAATGTTAACAGTTGAACAAATAAACCATTCACACTAAGCCCTTCCCACACACACACACCACCACCACCCATGGTGCCAAACACACCCAGAATCACTATGGGAGGGTGAGGAGAGGGACTGCAGGGCAAGAAGGAAATGTGAGGACAACCTCCCTCTTGTTGTGTCTGTGCTTCAAAGGACACTCCATAGCTCCTTGCTGGGGGGGGGGGGAGTAGCAGTTCCTATGTCTTTCTGACATGATACGTTGCCCCACAGTCAGAGCCCTTTTCAAATAGGGCTGCAGAAGACAAATCAAAACAGAGGAACGGACTCAACTAGCTAGCAAACATACTGAACAACATTGATAAATAGCAAAAGATTACTCTTGGAGAAGTGTGGGAGCCCTGCAGCCTAGTCCAGTGATGGCGAACCTTTTAGAGGCCGAGTGCCCAAACTGCTCTCAAAGTGCCAATATAGCAATTTCACAAAGTGCCAATATAGCAATTTAACCTGAATACAGGTGGCTGTGAAGGGGTGATGTCGGGTGCCCACAGAAAGGGCTCCGCGTGCCACCTTTGGCACCCGTGCCATAGGTTCACCAACACTGGCCTAATCCATGAGATAATACAAGATACTGTATACAGATCAGGGCCAACCCACCCTGTGACTTTCTGACTGAACTCCAGCCTGTCCTTTGTCCCCATTCATGACAGTATTTGTACATCCCCAGTTCTTCATGAAGATCACATTTCTACAAACAGGGAAATGCAAACAGCATGGCCAGGTCATGGATGCAATGTGCAGGCAAGGACAAAGGGTGCCAGCAGCAGATGGCAGAGCTGGGCTGGGCACATTGTTTCATTTTTATTACCCCCACTTTCTCCTGGATGGCCAAAGAAAGTCTTCATAGACTTGGTAAAACTGTCACTTGCTATTTATCTTTTTGTTATTTATCTGAATGTTTTGTTTTCTGTTTTTGAAATGCATTTCTCATTTTATTATGGTTAGTTGCCATTTTTGAAAGCAAGGTATGGGAAACGTTGAAGAAGTGAAGAAGTGAATAAATCAAACAAATATTCAACAAAAAGTTGAGTAAGCAAAGAAGCAAATCAATCAATCAAACAAGCCTAGAAATAGATACATCACAAGGAATCAGGGAGATATAGGAATCTTCTGCATGGTCTCCGTGACTTGCATGTGGGTGTTATGCCTACACAGAGCTTCTCTTGGAGCTTTTGAGATTGGAGTAGTTTCTTGGTTGGAATTGGTCCTCTGCCTTCCAATCACTCATGATTAGGTGAGCTCTTTCTGTTTTGCTTCTGTTTGCTTTCCTCCAGTGTGCAGAAAGTGGAGACATGTAGTATGTATACAAATGAACCAGAGGCATTAACAAGGCAGAGTGGCACACCCACAGGTCCTTCAGGTTTAATTTGCCAACCACACATCATGATTAGAAATGGGGAAGAGAAAGAAGAACTCAGGAAGGCAAAGGAAAGGGTGCCTTTTGCCTTAGCAGTGGACTTTCTCTGCCTTTCTTGATGTACAACCATTGCTTAAATTGTCAAACTCTTGTGCTTTTGCCAGCAATACTTTTAGATCCAGGGCACAGCAAGAGTGAGGTCAGGCAGAACTAAAAGAAGTTAAAAAGGAAGTTCCTTGCCCTTGGCTTTTAAGAAGGGATCAAAGAGAAATGTGCCTTTTAAAGCCCTTCATTCAGG
Organism: Phrynocephalus forsythii; assembly: GCA_029282475.1. Taxonomy (NCBI): domain Eukaryota; kingdom Metazoa; phylum Chordata; class Lepidosauria; order Squamata; family Agamidae; genus Phrynocephalus; species Phrynocephalus forsythii. The sequence goes on along the minus strand of JAPFRF010000006.1, from coordinate 69,204,197 downwards.
ATGCAATTAGACAGTCAAGTTATCCTGGGTTGGATTGGGCTGCAAAGGGTCACTTCACAGTATGGCACAACACATACAGCAGCCCTTGAGTTCACACACAAACACCTGGCACTGGCAGTTTTGGTGCAAGGAAACTGCACCTCAAACTGGTCCTATTTAGTCCATTCCTGCCTCTCCACCTCCATGTCCTCTTCTCTCCCTTCCCCTCTGTGACAAAACCCTGGAAACAGGAGTAATGAATATACAAATCATCAGCCAATCCCAGCAGGAGTGCGGGGGAATGGTATGGTATAAAAAAGGGTGGAGCCTAGTCAGTTGAGGCAGTTCAGTTGAGTTCAGTTAAGTTGAAGGTTTTGAGAGTGAGTGCTGGGAGAGAGCATTGCTCTGTTAGAGTTCTGTCAGGCATATAAGAACATAAGAACATAAGAAGAGCCATGCTGGATCAGGCCAAAGGCCCATCTAGTCCATATTCCTGTATCTCACAGTGGCCCCACCAGATGTGTCTGGGAGCACAGGAGACTAGATATCTGTCTCCTGATACCACTCCCCTGCATCTGGCCCTTAAAGTACCCTGGTTTTAAGCCTGGAGATTACACATCTCCATCATGGTTTGTAACCTGTGATGGACTTTTCCTCCAGGAATCTGTCCAATCCCCTTTTGAAGGCATCCAAGCCAGATGCCATCACCACATCCTGTGGCAGGGAGTTCCATAGACTAACAACGCGCTGGGTGAAAAAATATTTTCGTTTGTCTGTTCTTACTCTCCCAGCCCTCAATTTGAGAGGCAGCATCTTTCCCACTGCAACTGGGGCAGAAAACCAGATTAATGCTGATGGTGGGAACAGTTCTGGTATTTTGTGAGAGGGAGAAGAGCTTCCCTCTATCCACTTGACTCATGCCCTGCATTATTTTGTACGTCTCAATCATATCCCCCCTCAGGCGCCTTTTTTCCAGACTAAAGAGCCCCAAATGTTTTAGCCTTTCCTCATAAGGGAGGTGCCCCAGCCCAGTAATCATTTTAGTCGCTCTCCTCTGCACCTTTTCCAGTTCCACTATGTCTTTCTTGAGATGCGGTGACCAGAATTGTACACAATACTCCAGGTGCGGCCTTACTATTGTTTTGTATAATGGCATTATAATGTTGGCTGTTTTATTTTCAATCCCCTTTTTGATAATCCCTAGCATGGAATTGGCCTTCTTCACCGCTGCCACACATTGGGGAGACACCTTCATGGGGCTGTCCTCCAGCACACCAAGATCTCTTTCCTGATCTGTCACGGATAACTCAGAGCCCATGAGTTGATAGATAAAGTTTTGATTTTTAGCCCCAATATGCATGACTTTACATTTGGCTACATTAAAACGCATTTGCCATTTCGTAGCCCATTCCCCCAGTTTGGAGATATCCTTCTGGAGCTCTTCACAATCTTCTCTGGTTTTTACCACACGGAAAAGTTTTGTGTCATCTGCAAACTTGGCCACCTCACTGCTTATCCCTGTCTCCAGGTCATTTATGAACAGATTGAAAAGCACCGGCCCCAGGACAGATCTCTGGGGCACACCGCTTTTCACCTCTCTCCATTGTGAAAATTTCCCATTGACACCTACTCTTTGTTTCCGGGATCTCAACCAGTTCTCAATCCATAAGAGGACCTGCCCTCTTATCCCCTGACTGTGCAATTTTCTCAGCAGCCTCTGGTGAGGGACTGTGTCAAAAGCCTTTTGAAAATCCAGATAGACTATATCCACCGGTTCACCCAAATCTACATGCCTGTTGACCTTTTCAAAAAATTCTAAAAGATTTGTCAGACAAGACTTACCCTTGCAGAAGCCATGCTGATTTTCTCTCAGCAAGGTTTGTTCTTCTATGTGTTTTAAGATTTTCTCTTGGATGAGGCTTTCCACCATCTTCCCTGGGACAGATGTAAGGCTAACTGGCCTGTAGTTTCCCGGGTCCCCCCCTTCCTTTTTTAAAAATTGGTGTGACATCTGCTATCCTCCAGTCCCCCGGCACTGTGGCCGTTTTAAGAGACAAGATGCATATTATCGTTAAGAGATCTGCAATTTCATTTCTCAGTTCCCTAATAACCCTTGGGTGGATGCCATCTGGGCCCAGTGACTTGTTAATTTTCAATTTATCAATTAGTCCTAAAACATCCTCTCTTTTAACCTGTATTTGATTTAATTCTTTAGTCAAGAGGGGCCGTTCAGGCAGCGGAATCTGCTTAAGGTCTTCTGTTGTGAAGACAGACGCAAAGAACTCATTCAATTTCTCTGCAATGTCCAAGTCCTCCTTAACCTCCCCTTTTCCTCCCTCACCATCCAGAGGGCCAACTGGTTCTCTGGCAGGTTTTTTACTTCTAACATATTTAAAGAAGCTTTTATTATTACCCTTTATATTGCTAGCCATGTGTTCCTCAAAATCTTTCTTTGCCTCTCTTATCATCTTCTTACATTTCTTTTGCCAGAGTTTGTGTTCCTTTCTATTTTCCTCATTTGGGGAGGATTTCCATTTACAGAAAGACCTCTCCTTGTGCTTTAGAGCCTCTCTAACTCCACTCGTTAACCATGCCGGTGTCCTCTTGAGCTCTTCTTTCTTTGTGATATGCACTTGAGCTGGGCCTCTGTTATCGTTGTTTTAAACAGGTTCCATGCACTCTGAAGAGATTGGATTCTTCCAATCTTCCCCTTCAGTTTCTTTCTAACTAGTTTCCTCATCAGTTTCCTCATCAGTGAGGGCTGTACTATTTACTAGTTATTGAAGACAGGGAGGCTTGTAGAGTTGATTAAATCTATTGTATGTTAAAGGCAATGCATACCATCCTCAGACGTTATATTTATTATTTTCTAAATAAACTTCATCATTATTTTTATATTATACATCTGAGTCGGTCCCAATTCATGAGGCGACGTTTTTAAAAGGTGGCAGCATTACCAAGTGAATAAAAGGTGGCAGCATTACCATTTCCATCACAATGACACGTGTAAAAGGGAGGTGTCGTCACAATTTGGTGGCACAGCAGTGGGATGTCGAAATAAAACCCAGTTGTGCCTTTGAAAACTCAGTCTCTGAAAGGGGTGACGTCACACCCTCAGCCCCCATCTCGTAGGGCAGTGTTTTTCAACCTTTTTTGGGCAAAGGCACACTTGTTTCATGAAAAAAATCACGAGGCACACCACCATTAGAAAATGTTAAAAAAATTAACTCTGTGCCTATATTAGTCTCTAAAAGGTTCACCATTGCTGGTGTAGGGAGAAGCAGGACAGAGGGGCCACAGATTGAGGCAGCCTGCTCTCTAGCAACCAGTTCCCACTTACCTGTGTTGTTGTTTTTTTGCCCTGCATGGACTTCTGTGTCCAGTGGAGACCTGAGAAGGGGCACTGACTCTCCAGGAACACAAATAAGACCCAAAAGCCCATCTTGCTCTCCACACTGTGGCCAAGGCAGATGCCTTCAGCAAGTCCAGTGACAGGAGGGGAGGACGATGAAGGAAGGCAGGAAGGAAAGAAGGCAGAAAGTGTTCTGCTTGTATACCGCCCCATACCACTTCAAGGAGTCTCTGGGCGGTTTACAGTTTTAATTACAGTAGGCAGGCTGCTAGACATACACATATGCAGGCTAGAAATGAGCACGTTTCTATGAAGAGGGGAAAGGGTACGAATGGAAAGAGAGAGGTGGGGGGGAAAGAAAGAAAAGACAGAGAGAGAAAAGAGGGCGACCCAAGACAGAAAGAAAGGGGCAAGACTTCAAGGAACCCATCATGGGGGCCCTCACAGATGGCTCTTCCCCTCCCGGACCCTAAAGGCTGGCTTGCCAGTAGCCCCCCCCCTCGCCCGCCTCCTCAGCCCAGGCCCGGCGGAGTCCTCCTCCATCCCCTCCTCCTCGCAGCCCTGCCGTGGTGCTCGTGGGGCAGCCGGGCGCCCCTCCTCCCCTTCCCCTCACCTGGTGGTTTGTTCTGGGCTGGGGCTCCCGGGCCGGCTCGTGTTGGCGGGCGGGCTGTCAGGCGGCTCGGTCCATTGGTAGCTCCCAGGAAAGGAGTGGTGGTGGTCCAGGGTAAAAAAAGGAGGGGAGAGAGGGAAGCGAGCGAAGGCACAGGGCAAACACTAAGAGAATGAGCGGGGCCAGGTCCGGCTGGGGAGGAAGTGACGCCAGCACCGCGGGCCTCGGGGAGGAGCCAAGCTGGCCCTTGGACGCTATTTATAGCGCCTCCCAGCTGTGGGCCGCCCGCCCGCCCGAATTTCTTTAGAATTTTTCAATTTTCCCACGGCACACCAGGCAACATCTCGCGGCACACTAGTGTGCCGCGGAACAGTGGTTGAAAAACGCTGTCGTAGGGGACCAAGGGAAAGCTGGATAGTTTAAAAAGAAAAATTACTACTATGTGACATTGTGCTGAATTGATCTTGGCTCGCTATCATCTATGTGACACAGCACTGGCTTCTACGGAAAAGAGAAGGGGGGAAAACAAAACAAATGAAAGATGAGGGGGTGTTCACACTTTAGATTGCAGCACTGAATATGTCAACATCATGTCCACAAGGAAACATTCACTAGTGCTGCCCGATACCAGTGATCAAACATATCAGGAACTGAACTTTTAAAAGCTGTCCTTACTGGTGATAAAAAAGGTACATATTGGCCTAGGAAAATGTCAGGCTGGTTCATATCTACATGTATGGGAAATACAGTGAATCTGATCATGCCAACAGCAGTCCAAAATGCAAGATAAATCACCATCTGGCTCCGAAAAAAGTTCTCCCTCAACCCAACATACCTCCGAGTTTGGAAATATTATTATTTTTTTAAAAGTAGCATTCAAAGATATTAATTTAATAGTCTGTTTCAGCATGTAAAGCAAGCATTCTGACACCTTAAACATTTATTTTAGCATGACTTGCATAGCTTACAATCCACTTCCCCAGGCAAGGTTTCCCCAGACTGAATATTGTGGTTTCAATGAAGTACTCTTGGTTAGAAAATCAATTGCTTTCAAAGATTCCTCCCACAAGTCTGATTTTAATTGCAGCTGGTGATTATTCCAAATTAGCTTTGTAAAACCTTCGCAGTTAAAACAAGATTTTACAGAATGATCCTCTCCCAAGAGAATAAGCACCACTCATGGCCATCTACTTGAGATATTTTCATTCCACATCCAGAAACAAAATTTCTTTAAGGCTGAAGAGACCACAAACCGCCAAAATATACCATCTGAATTTTGAAGGAAAAAATGGCAAAGATGTGGGGGGAAGGAGAGAGTAAAACTAACTACAGTACATTTTTTAAAGGGAAAGGAAAGTTAAGTTTTTAAAAGGCTGTTTGTCATAGGAATCGTTTTTGAGCTCTGGAACTACTGAAAGACAAAAAAAGGACTGAGGAGAGCAGTTAGAGCATGTGCAGTAAAGAGCAAGGGGAAAAGAAGACACCAAGCCGGAGCCCTGGATGCTCTCATGAGGATCCTTTGCTCAAGCACAGAACTCAAGCCACCAGCACTATTATTCTCCACAGCTCAAAGCAGGGATCTCCCCCTTTTTACAAGACAGAAAAACAGGTGTACAATGATGTCAATGTATACAATAATGAAGATAAATGAGTAACTATAAAACCCCACAAGCAGTTCCAAGCACATACATATATAACTCAGCCAAAATGCTGCATTGGAATGTTAAGGAACTCACTCAGCTTTCTTTAAAGAAAAAAAGTTTCCAGAACCTAATATATGTATTTACCTGTGGCCTCTGGGCAAGCCACCATTTATAAAAGGAGAGTATCTCCACAACCATCTTAGGGGCTAGAAACTTTTGTCGCTTTAAAGAAAGCGGATACAGTGGTACCTTGTATAAAGGAATTAATTCGTTCCAAATGAAATTATGTTAAGCAAATTTTCCTTTATACAAATTCCCATAGGAAGGCATTGAAAACAGAGTAATCCCATTTTTATGTTGTACAGATTCTCCCCATAGGCAATTAAGTTAAGCAAATTTCCCCTATCTCCGGAATTTTTTATGTTGTACAGATTTTATGTTATACAAGCTGTTTGTTATACAAGGGTCCACTGTATATTGTTTTCAAATGTGGTTATTTACGGGACTACAGTACTGTTTTATTTAAACCTTTTGTGTAGTTAATTTAAGGATTTTCAATAGGGAAGGATTTTCAAATTGCAAAGCCAGAGGTTATACAAGATGAAAAATCACAGACCCAGTGCAAAACCTCCACCAGCCATGTTTTCACATCTCAGCTGAGTAACTTGCTGGGTGGTTTGCTGGGCCTGGAAACCACTTAGCCAATGGTGTCCAAACTTCGGCCCTCCAGATGTTTTGGACCACAACTCCCACAGTCCTTTGTCACTGGTAATCTAGGCTTGGAGTTCTGGCAGTTGTGGTCCAAAACACCTGGAAGGCCAAAGTTTGGACACCCCTGCACTAAGCAGTTGTGCACTGCCTTGTATGCCAATGCACATATATCCTCCTGAGTCATTAGTCCTTTGGCAATACTTTCACACTCCCTGTAATTTTATAAGATAACATTTTCCAGTCAAAGATGTTTCCTCTAGGAAACTGGCGGGCCTGGAAGACATTCTGGACATCTTTCAATTTCAGCACATAATCCCACATGTAAAGATCCGTTATCTCCCCCACAAAACGCCGCTCCTCCTGTTCTGACATACTTTGCACCCCCTGATCTTGTCCGAGCATCGCCGTGCCTCCTGACTGAAGGATGTGCCCCACATTATGCACTTTCCGGATGCTTCTCTGGCCATTCATCCAAAAGGCCGTGAGGCCCAGCTTGGACGCCCAAGTCACACATATGTGGCTCCCCAAAGTGCTGAGATCGGGGAGGGCAAACATGACATTCCGACCCCCCATGTATAAACTAAAGCGACCCTTTCCTTCGCGGAAGATCCTCAGTTCGTCATTTTGAGAGTGGTAGGAGAACAGGATGACTTTGCGCTCGCCCAGATCCTCCACGGCCACCCGCATGCAAAGAGTGAACTCCATCAGGTTCAGGGGCTGCATCGGAGAGATGATAACAAAGCTGCTCTTCGACTGGTTGTGAAAACTCAGCACTCTACCCTGAAGACCTAGAAGAGAGGACAGCACCAGGAAATCAGTCCCTTCACATAATAATGGCATGGAAACTCTGAGAAGTTAGTGTTGTTAGAGTAACATCACAGCTGCCCCCTGATTCTTAACCTGGAACTCTAGAGTTCATGCCCTGTTGACAATCTACAAGGATTGATTTAAAAATACGGGGTGTGGTTCCCCCCCTTGTGGAGGTATTAAGTGATTTTGCGCTACTCCTGTCTGCATGCAAGTGCTGTTTTTATTTTAAATGTCCTGTTTCTTTTATTTACATACTGTCCATCACACTATGTTCTCAATGTTCCATCACGCCTAATGGTGTTTGTTTTTTTAATGCTGCAGGTGTGTCCCTCAATTCCCTGTCCTCATTACTTGAACATGTCTTAAATTGTTTGGTCTCGACTGTATCTTGTCCCTCGTTACAGTTAGCTGCCTTGGGTCCTTTTTCCAAGGAGAAAGGCGAGGTTAAAAAAATACTCCAAAGAAGCCAAAGTCAGAACAGGGGAAAGTTGTTTTTCAGAATCCCAGAAGCCCTTAGGTAATTTCCAGTGAACATGCGAACTGGGTGATTCTTTGAGCTGTAGCCTCAGTCCTACTAAAATAACTAAGGGACACTTGCCGTTGTGCTCATATTTTCATTGGGTCTAAATCTCTGGTAACACATTTTTCTCAGAATTAGTATTAAGAAGCCACACCTTGCCATGTTCATAGAAACAAAATGAAGTCATGCTGAATTAGACCAAAGATTCATCTAATAAATTATTTTCCCCAAGCAGCTAAGTAAAGACCATGAGTGTAATATTGCTTTCCTATTTGTCATTCCCGGCAAACAGGCATGATGCTTCTGATACAGAAAGTTTTTTAAAACCATTATGGCCTTATCTTCCATGAATTTTTCTAATCCCTCTCTTAACCACCTTGCAGTAAAGATCAAAACCCTGTGCTACATGAAAACAATTTTCTTTTGTCTCCAGTTTTTCACTAAAAATTTGCTTAATTTTAGTCACAATTAGGATTTGGGTGAAAGAAGCAAACATAATGTCCATGGTAAAAGTGTTGATCTCACTGCTATTTGTGCTACAGCATACTAAGGGTTAAAACAAAAAACTCACTTTTGTTCAGTGATTGGTCATCACGAGATAAGCACAGGAGGTCTATGGAAGTTTATTGTTCAGTCACGGCAGCCTTGAACAACTAACTGCATATTTAGAGTCAAAACCCCTTGCCATCTCCTAATTATACAGTTTGTGTCTTGACTAGTTCTATGCCCAACACAGCTACTGCTCAAGAAATCAAACCACATTGAGAGTGTTCCATTGCACAGATTAAACATAAGAATACACCAATACAAAACATAAAGAACATACCTAAATCTGTTTCACTGTCTCTCACAGGACTCCGGCCACCATCATGAACTTCAAAAAAAAAAAAAAAAAAAAGGAAATGTCTAAGTTTCTAACATGGATGTCTGAAGATGTCATATAAGTCTTATGTAGCAAAATGGTGGGTTGTGGACACCAGAAATTGGCAGAGGAGGAGCAAGTTCCTTAGAGAAAGCAGGCATAGAAAATGCCTTCTTCTCCCGAGACTGATGGGGAAAATGCCTCTTGAAAGGCTGGAAGTGACCCATGGGAGACATCTGGCCTGATTAGATTGTTGCTCTTCCATCATTCCATCATCTCAACCAGATCTGGGAAGAAGAAAGCTCAGGGGAACCTGCTATTGGTCGTAGCAAGGCTCTTCTCTATATGGTATTAGGATGTAGCAAGACCCATTGTGTACTCTTCATCCTCTAAAGCCAGCCTTCCTCCCAACAGCAGATATGCACACACTTAGACCAGCAGCTCTTGAAATTGCTACTTCAGTCCATGTGGAGCCTGCAGCTGGGTCACAAAAGACAAGGTCATCGGGATTCCACCCCATCTTGAATGCAGGCTATCTACTCACCTATGTGAAGCCATGGCTGTGCAAGCACTTGGACTTCACAGAGTGAAAGGAATTCATTTCTCCCAGGGATTGTAACGGTCACATACTGCCCCTGCATCCCTCCACAGCTGAAGGTCATGGTTTCCCCAAGTCCCAGGCTGTTGATTGTAGCACACCTGCCGAGAGACTAGACCATTACTCAGCCACAAAGCAACAAGGCACCATAGTGATCAGGCCCCCCACTGTGATGGGTTGGATTCCCAGAATCCCCTAGCCAGCATGGCCAACGTGGATTCTTGGACTTGTCATCCAGATAAATAACTTGCCCAAGTTCTACTTGGGCATTGTTTCCACTAATTAAACCTAGGTGTGTTTGCTGAAGAAGATCTTACTGAACAGCACCATAATCTACAGTATAGTTCATATCTTAACAGTAGGAGGCAACATGCAAATACCTGGGGTTCATTGCACCTCCCTTCTGTGGCAAATCTCCAATCAGAATCTCAGCTCCTTTTATCCGTGACTCACAACAATCTCCTCTGTTTGTTATCACCACAGCAGATACCTGGAAGGCTGAAGTCAAATCTACCATCCACCATGGTTCAAACTCCTTGTTTGTCAGAGTGCAGTCACCATGGGCATAACTGTTGGCCAACGACCCATCTATAGCCTTCTCTGATGTCCCCTTTTCTTCATAGGTACTGGACTGGGAGGATATTTTCCCCACTGCTACATTTGGGTCTGGAGAAAAAGTCAAGAAGGACATAGTACCAATGCATAATGTTGCCAGGTTGGAGACCTAGCTACATAACTAGCCTTACAGTTTCTCCCCTGTGGGTAGCCAATTGCTACATGCTAGTCCACAAAACAGGACAGTGTGGTAGTATCCACAACCTTGGGCATCCTAGCCGATGCAAAGCCATCCCCACCTCCATTCTCTGATATTTAAAAGGTTTACAATAAAAGCAGTAAAACCCCTCCAAACCACCCTACTTTTTATCTGGAAGCTGAGTCATGGCAACTGGACTTCTTTTCTTGTGAGATCAAAACGCTTCACTATTCATTCAAGCAGCTTCGTAAGTCAGACTGATGAGGTTGCATGGATGAGTATCAAAACATTTCTATCTCACAAGAAAAGAAGTCCAGTTGCCATGACTCAACTTCTAGATAACCTCACCTGAATGACTGAGAATCTTCTCAGTCACCTTACTTCTTATATCGCACATTGCACACAGGCTGAAACCAAACATCTGCTCAGCCATAACTGCGTAGTAGCTACAGACCTACTGTATAAATTTCATCAGACATGCCCACTCGATATTTACCTCCAACTGGGACTATGGAAGCACCTGCAAGACCAGCATTACTACTACTGCCTGAAAAGAGAACAAGGAATAATTATCAAGGAAAAAATGCTATCGCTAGTGAAAATGTGTGAAATGCAAGTCTAGTGTTATCATAGGTACAAATCCATTTCTATAAGTCTAGTCATCAAGAAAGATGTATTTACCAATATTCATCTTTCCAAACAGTTAACTGGAAGTTTTCCTTACCTTCATAGGTTACAAACCAATGCAGAAGAGCAGCAACAAGAACTGCAGCCTTATGTGCCATGTTTGCAATTTAGATACTCTGCAGACTTTTCACCATCTTTATCTCAGCATCCAACAGATTTTCCTTCCTCCCCTATCAGTTTCAGAGAAACTCATTGCACCTTGCTTTTAACCCTGACCCTCAAAGACCCTTTGAGAGCCAAGACACTGCCCCAGTGCTGCCTTGTGATCGGAAAATCGAGTGGAATGGAGCTGCCCTCGGGCACTGCCTTTTATCAGCCCAGATAAGGATATAATGGGCTCACAATGTAACTGACTTAATAGGATGAGTTGGAATGTAGTAAAGTAATAGCAATAACATTCTAAAAGAGAAAATGACCATTGTTATTTAGAAAAGCGACTGGTACCCATGTTCTGAATGCAACCTAGTAACCCAGGTACAAGAGTTGTTTGTGTACATAGGACTGCAAACTAGACAGAGAAGTGAGCAAATTTCATGGTGCTTCTTCATGGCCTGCTGAGCTTAATCCTGTCTTTCCAGGGCATGAACTCATCTCATAGCCTATTCATACAGAGATCCACTCTGCTCTGACCCTCCAACTGGAATTCTGGGGCCTGTAGTCCAAAAAAGATAATGGCTCCAAGCTTTGGTCCCATCCCAACCTTTCTTCGTTTTTCGCACCCTGTTTTAGAGTTGGGTGAAGCCACCTTTCATTGTTGCTTTTGTTAAATTAACAGGAGTCAGAAAGAATCCCCTGCCAGTAGATTCCACTTTGCCTTCTGCTCAATCCTGCCTTAAAGGGTCTTGGGCAAGGAAGAGGGGTGGATTATCCATTTAGTGACTCCCCCCCCCCCGGGTATGCCCCATTTTGCACTGGCTGAAAGAGCCTGGAGACCACCACAGCACAGTCTAACAGAGGTCAGCAAAGTGTAGTGCTCCATAGGTTTTTAGGTCACAAGTTCCATCAGCTCCCATCATCATGGTGAGAAATTCTGGGAGCTGCTCTCTAAAGATGTCAGAGTGACTCTGGGGTGTGTCCCCATATTGCTTTGGCCCAGCCAAACTGGAAGTTGATCTTGCCCCTGTGCAGGAGATTGTTTCTCCATTCAAGTCAACAAAGGTTCAGGCGAAAAATGTGCATGGCTTCTGATCTCACTAAGCTTTACACTCAACGTTTGAAAAAAGTTCATCTGTGGTCTACAACTCCCAAAAACATATGTTCTAACCTGAGTCAACAATACCTCAGTTTGCACCTTTGAATACTTCTCTTTTTAAGAGTCCTTCCTCTAACCTTCTTTCCTATTTACTTACATTTTTGTTGTTTTTACATGCCATCATGTCAGCCCTGACTTTTATTTATTTATTTATTTATTTATTTATTTATTTATTTATTTATTTATTTATTTTAGAGAATTTTTACCCCACCTTGGCATCCCTGTGAAGGTGTGATCTGTCCACAACATCCCTGCCCAACTTATAAACTCAAAGCTGTAGTTCCATGAGGGAGTCAATCCATCTTCGAGTTGATCCTCCTCTTTACCTGCCTTTGACTTTCCCAAGCCTTATTCTCTTTCCCAGAGAATCTTGTCTAAAATATTATGTGCACCCTGCTTTTCTCCTCAAGGGGATCCAAAGCAGCTCACAATATTAACACAGTCTTGTTCTTAGGAACCACTTCTTAGATAGCCAGTTATTGAGAAAAAGCCTGGCTGAAGAAAAAAGTTCACATTGACAAAAGCCTAGCAAAGAGGAGATTAGACTGGTCTCCCATGGAATAGAACTCCACATATTGGGAGCACAGACAGAGAAGACCCTCTCTCACAAACCCATCAAACGCACCTGTGAGGGTGGTGGGACTGAGAGAAAGGCCTCCTCTGATGATTTCATAAAACATATTTGATGACCTTCTAGGGGTATCTTGTATATACAGTAGGACCCCAGTATCCACTGGGGATTGGTTCCAGGCCTTCACATGGATAAAGAAAATGGTGGATAAGTGAGAATGCCACAAAAATCCAAAACTGCTATTTTGTGACAGTAGCTTGCTTTACAGCTGCTGTTTGTTACAGTAGCTTGCTTTGTGGCTGCTTAATTATTTATTAATGTTTTTCCTCTGCCAACCGTGGATAACTGAATCTGTGGTTGATGAATCAGTGGATACGGGGATCCTACTATAATCCAAAAAACCTTTTCAGTGAGTCCTGTGCCACTAATACAGCAAAGCCCAGATGCCTTAGTGTAGTAGAAAGCTAAGAAACCACTTTTTCACCTAAGGGGCAGATTCCCTTGCTTAAAACTATTAGGTGGGGAGGAGGCAAGTCACTCTCGCATATCAGCCACTTCTTCTGCTCTCTCCATCTAACCCCACTTTGACTCTCTTCTTTAGTAGGGTGCATAGCTTAGCTCATCAACATTGAACTTTTTTCAAAATCAAGTCGGGCTGGCATCTTCCATATTAAGACCGCCCAGTCACTCCTGGTCTGGGCCAGTGGCGCGGGATGCTCAAAATTACAAGCCAGTCATGTGAGGTGTAGGTGTGGTGTGAGAAATGCTATTTCATCACGGAGGTATGGAGAGATGGCAGGCAGGCAGGTTCTATCAACCTGGTTGGTCTTCAGGAATGTACACACTTCAATAGTGGTAGAAGTATTTTATTGCAGACTGGTGCCAAGTTGCATTCAGAAGTCTGACTATGCAGTTCAGATGTTCCCTTTGTTCTAGGATCAAAAGAAGCAACGCCACATTTATTTAACTCATGGAGTACTACCAGTCGTGGGAAAATCTGACTGCATCACCTGAGGACTAAATGTTAGTCACAAATCATTTATTTTTATCGGTCATTAGAAAAAAGTTAACTGTTTGGGAAAACTTCATCCAATTTCTTAGTAAGAGGTGGCAGTTTTCTGGATAACTCCACTTCCATAGGCCACCCACTCCCCAACATCTCAAATACATCTCTGTTGAAACAGGTGCCTTTTGTGGGTGGCTTGAATGAAGTGTGGTGGAGGTGCCAGAAAGGTACACAGTGATAAGGGTTTGAATCCTCATCCAGCCATGAAACTCATGCAGGGAGTTTGAGCCACACACAGCTACTTATACAGTATATGGTTTAGCAAGAAAGCTGCACATGTCCAGAGAAAACATGTGATTAAACGTATGCACACTAAAACTTGTTGTACTCCTCCAGATAGGAGTAATTTAATGGCCCTCCGGATGTTGAAGGAACTTCTCATGATCACTGAGGACCCTTGCCATTGGCAGTGCTGATTTGGAGCTGCAAACCACCCACAAAAATGGGAAATTCCTCCTTCTTCTGAGGTTCATCATCTCTCCTAATGCCCTAATTCACTGGACATGCTGACTGAATCATTCCGAACCTATGGTCCACAACAGTAACAGTTTCCATTTTTGGTTAAGCATTCTCCTCCTGGCCACTAATCCACAAACTCAAACGAAGAGCAAATCACGCCTCCTTGCACACACAGCTATTTGCCTCCCAATGCCCATGACAGCATAAATGTGCCAAGCATGGAGCCTGGGTGGCCACTGGAGATGAGCCAGCATTTTATGAGAGCTAACTCTTCCACACACTCTGTTGGTTCAAAGCTTTTGGGGGCTTCTCTGGTGCCCCAGCCCTCCACTGCCACACAATCATCTCCTTAGACCTGAATCCAGTTGAGTTTGCAATGTGAGGAGGAGATAAAAGCTTTGACCTGGGACATGTTCACACAGGTTGGGATAGATCAGGGGTCCTCAACCTAAGGCCCCGGGGCCGGATGCGGCCTCCGAAGGCCCTGAATCCAGCCCCCGGGACCAATTGCAACCCCCCCACCTCCCCCTGCTTTGCAAGCAAGGCAGCCTCTGCAGCTGCTTCTATTGCTGAGGCAGTTCAAAGCGGTGGGCTATGTCGCTTCTCCCACTCCCCCCAACTACGGCCCAGATGATCAGAATGCTGGCTAGTGGGGCATTCAAAGTGGGAGGGCTATGGCCTGAGGGGCCTGAGTTTGCCTGGGCTGCCCCCTCCTTCCCAGCACAAGAAGGAAGGAAGGAAGGAAGGGAGGAAGGAGAGCCGCTCCAGCCGCTGCCACTGTAGGAAGAGGAGGAAGAGGTGCAGCAGAGGGATCCCAGCGGTGGCACCTCAGGGTGGTGATCTAGAGCAGGAGGCATTGCTGGGGCCCTGCAGACACAATTATCATGGGTCAATCATGGGGGGCTCCGTCCACTTGCCCCTCCCTCCCCCCTTTTTTCCATGTCAGCCTTTTTTTTTACTGTGGTCCGGCCCCCAGTGGTGTCTGGGGCGTGGTGGACCGGCCCGCTGTTTGAAAACTTTGAGGACCCCTGGGATAGATGGAAAGAAAAAACCCAAGGCACTAAACCAAGAGAAGAGCAATTGACAATCCATCATCTTATCACAATTTCTTTTCAGTGCCAGGCAGAGCCCTAGACCAGTGGTGGCAAACTTTCGGCACTCCAGATCTTTTGGACCACAACTCCCACAGTCCTTTGTCATTGGCAATCTAGGCTTGGAATTCTGGGAGTTGTCGTCCAAAACATCTGGAGTGCCGAAGGTTCGCCACCACTGCCCTAGACCTTGAGGATTAATATAAATGTCTCTGAGAAAGTTCATTTTTTCTATCAGCTCAGAGAGGACTCTAGCAAAGGATGCCAACTCTCACTATACCACAACCAACAAGCTTAGCCTTGGGGCTGACCAGCTTGTCCCTACTTTAATTCCCTACCAATCCCTCCAGCCAGCACAAGGAAGGAGAATGGATAATTCAAGTAGTAGCTGGCTTAGAGACCCAGCTGTCTGGCCAGAGGCAGCCTCAGCACTGGCCCTTTGTCAGTGACGCTGGCAGCTACCCAAGGCTGCCAGGTGCCAGCACAGTACCTCATCTGACCTTTTATCACAGGAACATCTCAGAAGAACATAGACCTTCTCTCCTGCTCTCCTCACCCATACACATACACAGGTGGTGGTGGGTTGTTGCTTTGTGGCTCCTGGGGTTTCATAGACATGGGGTGTGGTGGCAGTTGGGGGTGTACCTGTGGGGTCTGCTATTAAAGACACATGAGCACACCCAGATTCAAGAAACAGAGGGCTCTGTGCAACCTGTGAGAGTGAGAATTGGCGGACAAGTGGTGCTGCATGAGAGGACAAAACAGCCAGGTTTTTTCCTTATAAAACATGCCACAATAAAACAGTCACAGTATAAAACAGAGTCAACTAGATTTGAACTGCCTCTCAGTCAAGCTGGGCTCCAGTCTTTATCATCATATATATCAGTGATGGCAAACCTTTTAGAGGCCACGTGTCCAAGCAGCGATTCAAAACCCACTAATTTTTGTCAAGTGTCAATACAACAATTTAACCTGCATACAGATGGCTGTGAAAGGATGATGTTGGGTGCCCACTTTGACACCCGTGCCATAGATTCGCCAACACTGATATATATGATCACCCACATACTGTATGTACATATAATGGTCATTGTTATGTGCTGTCAGATAAATCCCAAATTATGGCAACCCCTTTTAGGGTTTCCTAGGTAGAAAGTACTCAAAAATGGTTATTTTGGGGACACCTCAAGACTGTACAGCTTGCCCAAGGCCACACCTGGCTGGCTTTTCTCCCAAAAGGCAAACTGAGGATATAAACTCCCAACCTCTGGCTCCACAGCGAGAAGCATAACTATATGTCTGAAGAAATGGATGTGTCCACGAAAGCTTACATTAGAGATTAGAATATGGTCTTTAAGGTATGTTTTTGTCATTTGTTTTGTTCCTTTGATTTTTGCCTGGAATTATGGAACTATGTAATACATATTGTGTGTGTGTGTGTGTGTGTGTGTGTGTGCGCGCGCGTGTGCACATGTATGCATGGGTGTATACAAATGCACCAAGAGATTTATATAATCTCTCTGTGTACCAAGATGGTCAAAGTGCATGTATCCCCTTTGTTAAAAAACATTAAGAACAACCCCAATCATGCCTATTTCAGTCTGGGATGTTTTTTCCCCCAAAACAATTGGAAGTAACTTTTTAAGTCCCCATCCCTGTGGAGAGATCTGGTGAAACTGCTTCCATACACATCCTAGATTAGAAGGTGTGACGGCTGTTATAAGGGGTTTAAGTGTTACGTTGTTTTTAGGGGTTGTGCCAAGAATGGTGTTTTGTGGCCCAAAGAGAGGAATGTATGGGTTCAAGAAGACCTCTAGTAGTTGCTCACTGTGGTGTATTCACATCAGGGATGTGCTTAGGGTAGTGTTTTGCTACAATAGCAGTGGGTACACCCCTCTGATTTGAGAAAAAATAGGCATGGTTCATACCTGAAATAAGGCAATAGCAAGGAAGTGCAGATAGGGTTCAGACACACCTACCTGAAACTCTAGGAAGCTTCTGTAGGTTACCTTTGACAACACTGAAGTAAATGGATCACTGATTAGACTTGGTCTGAGGCAGTCTGCTAGTTGTACAAGCACACAGA
Organism: Phrynocephalus forsythii; assembly: GCA_029282475.1. Lineage (NCBI taxonomy): Eukaryota > Metazoa > Chordata > Lepidosauria > Squamata > Agamidae > Phrynocephalus > Phrynocephalus forsythii. The sequence continues at coordinate 69,187,146 of JAPFRF010000006.1, read as the reverse complement.
CCTAATTTCTCCTGTTGTGGCTCCTTATGTACCCAAAAGACAGCCACCAACTCATGGAGGTGACAAGAAGCTGGAAAGAAAGGTGAGATTTGCTGGAGCAAATCAAGCACTTTATATAGAGCAGTGATGGCGAATGTTTTAGAGACCGAGTGCCCAAACTGCAATTCAGAACCCACTAATTTTTTTTTTTTTGCAAAGTGCCAATACAGTAATTTAACCTGTATACAGGTGGCTATGAAGTGGCGATGTTGGGTGCCCACAGAAAGGGCTCCGAGTGCCACCTTTGGCACCTGTGCCATAGGTTCGCCATCACTGATATACAGGAACAACGGGGAGACCACCCAAAAAGGCACAGGAGGCACAAAGGCTGGAGTAGCAGCATTGAGATATCTGTGAAGATTCTCTCAGTCATCCAGTGAGTTCATCTGGAAATTGAGTCATGGCAGCTGGACTTCTTTTTCTTAAAGAGAGGTTGAAACTCCACTGCTCACCCATACAGCTTCGTCAAGTCAACGAAGCTGTTTGGATGAGCAGCAAAAACGTTTCAATCTCTCAAGGAAAAGGAGTCGTTGCCCTGACTCAACTTCCAGAACAGCATTGAGATAAGCTTAGAAAGGGCTGGAGGGGGGCGGGGGGGGGCGGAGAAGAGAGGCGGAGCAGCCCCGAAAGAAAGGACGCCCCTCCACGCTGCCAAATGAGTCCCAAATCCAGGACTTCCGACGATATACTTAAACGCAAGTTCTTTCTATGTACTTTGGAAAACTCCGTATCACTTAGTTCATGATAACAGCAAATAAAATAACATAGTACATACTCGTAAGCTTGCAAGCGCATATAGGTTTCTGTAACATAAGTTTCTACCAGGGCATAATCAGAAGCAAACGCTTAACAAGACAAGAGTGTTTGCACTAGGTAATGCAAGCCAGAGCCCGTAAGCGTTTCAGCTCTTTCAAACGGCCATGTAGTGGCTCTTAAAAGAGCCGTTGGGTTTCGTTGGGAAGGCTGGGCGCTGGCGAGAAAGGAAAAGAAGAAACAGAAAAGCAGGGATTCAAGCCCTCTCGCCGCGGATTCTCCGAGCCAGCTGGATGTCCTTCGGCATAATGGTCACTCTCTTGGCGTGGATGGCGCACAAATTCGTGTCCTCGAAGAGCCCCACCAGATAAGCTTCGCTCGCCTCCTGAAGGGCCATCACCGCCGAGCTCTGGAAGCGCAAGTCGGTCTTGAAATCTTGGGCGATTTCTCGCACCAGGCGCTGAAAAGGCAGCTTGCGGATCAGGAGCTCGGTGGACTTTTGGTAGCGGCGGATTTCTCGCAGGGCGACGGTGCCAGGGCGGTAGCGGTGGGGCTTCTTCACGCCGCCGGTAGCCGGAGCACTTTTTCGGGCCGCCTTAGTCGCCAACTGCTTGCGGGGCGCCTTGCCGCCAGTCGACTTGCGGGCAGTCTGCTTCGTCCGAGCCATCTCTTTAATGAAAGAGCCGACCAACTGAAGGATGCGAGCCTGGCGAGAACATATATACGCTGCCCTTGGCTGTTGATTGGCTGCCGCTAGAAAAACGACGCTCCTTATTGGAGCAGCTCACGTTCCTGATTCGCTAGTGCTAGGAAACCTAAAGCCTCATTGGACCATTTGAAAAGGCGCGCGCTTATTTGAGAAAAATCGGCTGCCTGTTTAATTGGTGCATTCTCCGGTCGTGTTACGTAAGGCTTCTGCAAAATGCCAAGCTAAAGCGCTTCATTATACAGTGGACCCTTGTATAACAGTTTGTATAACATAAAATTTGCACAACATAAAAAATTCCAGAGATAGGGGAAATTTGCTTAACATAATCACCTATGGGGCAAATCTGTACAACATAAAATGGGATTACTCAATTTTCAATGCATTCCTATGGGAAATTTGTATAAAGGAAACTTTGCTTAATTTAATTTGGAACAAATTAATTCCTTTATACAAGGTACCACTGTATTTCAAATAGTAAAAGCCAGCAAATAAAAATCAAACCGCCTCGATTGTTATTCTATTAAAAGTAGCAAACAAAATTAACGTGTCGCCAACCCAATACAAAAAAGCATGCTGAAAATGTAAAACGGAACGTGGGATTTATGTGTATATCCAAATGTATTTAAACCATTTTATTATTTGTGCCCCGTGAGGGCAAGGGACTTAAAGCTACTGTATCCCCTTTCCGATCAATTAGCAGTGAATTATGATTTTAAGGATATTCGGGTACGAAAAACTGAATACCGTACGAACAATGCAAGAGAATAAACCTCCCTCAGCCCTTAAACGATCGCTATTGGGTGAAACGTGTTGCGGAACTTCTTGGGACTGACCAATAATTGCAGAACGCGGGTATTTCAAAAGTTTCAGCGGTTGACGCTAAATGCCCTGCGTTCTACTAAAAAAAAATCCCTGCTTTTCTACAAGCTGCAGTAACTCTTGCTTTTGTATATATATTTGAACCCGCCGGTCTTATTTGGCCAGCTGAAATCGAAGGATTGAAACTATCCGCTTAACTTCGCCTTTTAGCTTTTACCACTTATTGAAAATGCCACAGGGAAAAAATACCAGTACAGTATACTGTATTCGTTTTCAACGATTCATGGAAAACAAGTTTTAACATTTTAGCATGCGCGACCAGAGCTCTTTTACTGACGATATGAGTGGCTCTTAAAAGAGCCTTTAGTTTTAAAATCTTGGAAGGGTTTATTTGGAACTGGTGTATTTGGTAACAGCCTTCGTGCCTTCCGACACCGCGTGTTTAGCGAGCTCCCCCGGCAGCAGGAGACGTACAGCAGTCTGAATCTCCCGAGAGGTGATCGTGGAGCGTTTATTGTAGTGGGCTAAGCGGGTGGCTTCCCCCGCGATACGCTCGAAAACATCATTGACGAAAGAATTCATTATGCTCATCGCTTTCGAAGAAATGCCGGTATCCGGGTGGACTTGCTTCAACACTTTGTAGACGTAAATCGAATAGCTCTCTTTCCTAACCTTCTTGCGTTTCTTGTCACCTTTTTTATGAGTCTTGGTCACGGCTTTCTTGGATCCTTTTTTAGAAACGGGCACCGACTTCGCTGGCTCCGGCATCTTCAAGCTTCCTCACCCTCTCCCAAAGACAGTGGTCAAACGGAGCGTTCCTGCCTTTTATATACTGGCGGCATGCAAATAATGGGATTGTACTTCTTCTTTTCTATTGGATGCGAAGCAGCATCGTTACCCTGTTTACCCCCTTCCCGATTGGACAATCTGAAACCTTTCTCCCACTGGCTGCTGAGGCACACTCTCGAATTCAGCCAATCACAAAACATACCGTCTTTGATGAAAAGGGAGAGAGAGGCAAAGCAAGCTTTAGAAATGTGCTGTCAACTCGGAACTCTGGGATACAGGGCTCTGGGAGCTCTGACAGAGCTTTCCAACTAAGTGAAGTATTTAAGGAGTGGTTTTACCAGTTCCACTCCCCCAGTGAGTCTTCGTGGCCAAATGGCTACTCGAAACCTTGGTCCCCTGAGTTCTCATCTGTCATTCTATGTACCCACTGTGCGCGTTATGCGCACCGAAGCAAGTCGTACGTGCAGTCTAACAACGTTTGAGACTTCATTTGACAGTTGCTCTCTTACATCGATCAAGGACTTGTTTTAATTCATGTTACTTTACATGAAGTTGTCAAGCTGCTCCATCCAGTAGTTTATTTCCATGATACTACCACAGTCGAAGCAAACTTATTTATTTATTTATTTTTTGAATATTTATACCCCACTTTTCTCCTTGGAAAGGACCCAAGGTGGCTTAGAAGTAAACCACTAAACTTTGACAAACGTTTACTTAAGGCAATATATAAGTAAATATATATATAAATATATAATTTTATAATATGTAAGTAAATATATAATTTTTAACACTTAATATGCCGAAGATTTTCTGGCAGCGATGTCCTCAGGAATATCATTGGAATTGGATGTTATGCACGCTGGTGGTGCAGTCATTTCGAAGGCGACCCTAAAAGGATGTTCAGGGTTTATAAATAATTCAGAGAGTGCCCTCCCCCAGTTCTAATCCGTGCGGAACAATGCCTCTCAAAGGATTTCACGTTTGGGGTAACTCCATTGAGTCACCCATCCACACACCCAGAACTGTCCAGCCGAGCAAACGCGAGTCTTTACACTACATGCCTGCCACACGCTTACCTGGGATCACTACTACCGCTGGGCTTAGCAAGACCAGTCGCACTGAGGACGGTCGGTTCTAGGGCATCTAATTTGAGAAAAGTTTTCAAAAGAAGGGGAAATGCTCGTTTAGACGTTAGTGATTGATGCCAAGAATGGGGGGGGTTTAACCAGTCCTGTTGCAGCAAAAATAAGCTTCGTGACACCCCCAAAAGGACCCATTCTAACTTGTTCCTTAAGCTTTCATGCCTGGCTGCCCGTTGATTCAAATGCAGTCCGATGGGCTGCCCACCCACAAAATTTGGGATACAGAAGGAGCGCAAGGTGCCAGAAATAGGCTCTTTGCTACAAGGGATAGAAATGTATCCTTTAATAAGCACTACAGAGGACATCGGAAACCAGTTAATGGCTACTTAGTAATGTGGTGCTGCTTGGACAGCTCAGCAAGTCAAGCATCTGGCTCCGGGGCCCGATGTTGGCAGTTGCGTTCCTAACTATGCCTCCCGATAGAAGGCAGTCCGAGCAATCAGCACACCCAGGATCCTACCTTACCCACCCCACCCCGGCTTCGGAATGCCTCTAACCTGGAAAACGCCGCCATCAATCAGAACTAACCTGACAGCATAACTGTTTTAATCTTGTAGCTAAAGGCTGCCAGAACCTTTTTTGGATCCACGACCCCCCCCCCCCACCTCCAATAGGCACCACTCTTCGGAACAAAGATGCCCAGGACTGCGCCAGGGTGGGTGGGTGAAGGGGTGCAAAGGTGCAAGACAGCTCTCTTTTGGAAGACATGGGTGGCTCTTAAAAGAGCCTTTGGGTTTTTGAAAAAGAACACGCGAGCCCCTCTCGTCGTCTACTTCTTCTTCGGCGCCGCCTTCTTGGCCTTCGCTGCTTTCGGCTTGGCCGCCTTCGGCTTGGCGGTCTTGGGCTTCACGGCTTTCGCCTTGGCAGGGCTCTTGGCCACTTTCTTGGGCTTGACCGGCTTGGCCTTCTTGGGGCTCTTGGCGGCCTTCTTGGCCGCGGCCGGCTTCTTGGGTTTCTTGGGGCTCTTCTTGGCGGAGGCAGCGGCCGGCTTCTTGGGCTTCTTGACGCCGGCGGCGGGCTTCTTGGCGGCGGGTTTCTTGGCTTTGGCCGCCGCTGCCTTCTTCTTGGGCACTTTCTCCTTCCCTTCGGCCTTCTTGCCGATCTTGAAGGAGCCCGAGGCGCCGATGCCCTTGGTGTGCACCAGGGTGCCTTTGCTCACCAAGCTCTTCAGGCCCAGCTTGATGCGGCTGTTGTTCTTCTCCACGTCGTAGCCGCCGGCGGCCAAGGCTTTCTTCAAGGCAGCCAGCGAGACCCCCTTGCGTTCCTTGGAGGCGGCCACGGCCTTGGTGAGCAGCTCCGTGACGCTGGGCCCGGACGCCTTGCGCGCTTTGGCGGCGCCCGCTTTCTTTGCCTTCTTGGCCGGCGCTTTGGCAGCGGCTGCGGGAGCCGCCGCGCTCACGGCTACGGCAGGCGCGGTTTCGGACATGACGGCTGAGAACGAGCACACTCCACAAATCCCCCCAAAAAGACGAAAAAAAGTGAGCTCAAGTAGGTCAGCCGCTGTTTATTTATAGAGAGGCGCCGCCTCCTGATTGGTCCGCTGCAGAACCCGCCCTGCTGCCAGGCTGAAGGGACTCTTCCGACTGCTCCGTTTGTGTTTCTTTTGAGTTAATAAACCGCAAATTTCACACAATGCCTGGCCCCAAATAATCAATTCTTTTAACCGGGCGGAAGAACAAGGGGTGCTTTCCCTACATGCCGCGTTTGAAGGAGAAAAATGGAAGGGAACGTTTTTAAAAGAGCTCTAAATCCCTTGATGTAGGATCTGGGAAGACCTCGAAGGAGTGAAAGTTTTGTTTTTCTTTGTAAATTAAAACTATGCGATCGCCAAAATCACCCGAAAAGCGATGCAGGTCCCCTCTTTAGATAGTAATCTCGGTCGCCGGACACATTCGGAGTGTTTTGTGTCCATATGGGCACTGTAATTCGACTTCGAATAGACAGAGGTAACACACTTCCACCAAGTACAAGCACCATTGCTAATCAGCAGAGCCCTAACCGACTCACCAGCTCCAGAGAAAATATCTTGAATATGATTATTAAAATATTGTTAAGATGTCTTAGTCTAGATTGAAAATAAATACGTTGACCCTGTAAGATGCCCGACCCCTCTTTTAATTTGGAATACAGTTCTGAACCCCAAAGCAAGCCATCGACACAGCTCGATTTTATGCAGATTTTGGATTCTAAGGATAATCAAAGTGCAGCCTATTTATATATGTCGTTTCGGATCAAATCACTGGAAAATACCTTTAGGACTCACGGGGGTCTCTAGGTTTCCATATGAAAGCAGCTGGTTTACACCTCACCATGTATTTCAGCTGGGAATCCACCTTTGTTTCCAGAGGAATGTACAATACTGTATCTCTGTTTGACGGAAACACCTTAATGTTTACAACAGAATTTGTTGCAGTTTTTGTTCGTGGCCCTAATTACTGTGAACAGGAAAGCCCATAAGTGAACGTGGGTTTAAAAAAAATATAAGGTAAGCCTGCACTGGTGACATTATCAAAGACCCGTGGACACCTTAAGGACGAACAAAAGTGTTGTAGCATGAGCTGTCCTGGAGGTTCAGGGCTATGCAAAACCTGTTTCCTGGCATTTCCAAGACAAGATTCAGGCACGCTGTATTTATGTTCATCTCGAACAAGAGCTCTATTCCTCATGGTCTATTAATAGTCCCATTCTGAATGCAATTCTGAGGAGTAGCCCTTCTCGGACTGTGAGCTGAATGCTAGCAGCATCCAAGGAAGTGTGCTCCGGACCACAACCTTAAGAGCTCAGATCCGATCGGCAGTACAGCCCAATGGGACAAGTCAAGGCACAGAAGACGGCACTCCAGAGTACTTTAACAATAACTTGTTGCATTAGTACAGTATACCTACCCCTTGTCCTAATGCTCCCAGAAGCTGGACCAACTACTGTACAGTTCATGGTAGAGTTTCTGATGGCAGCTTTTTCTAAAGAAGCAAGTGTGTAAGGTTCTCTCATGTTGGCAAAAGAGGGGTGGAATAACAAAAAAGGACAAAATCTTAAGACAAACAATTTTATTTCGGTGAAAATATATATATTTTTAAAAACTGTCCTTAGACAATATCTTCAATCCTCTTCCACCACCATGGAAGTGAAGTCAGTACGATGAACCCGCGTTGTGCAACCGAAGGGAAAGAGGAGAGAGAGAGAGAGAGAGATTCGTGTGTGCGCGCGCTACAGCAGCGGGCTTTCGATGCTCGTGTGTAAACCTTTGCCTTTTCCTGTTTGTGTCACGACGCTGCAGAAGGCTCGACATGACAAGCGTTCCTTTGGCCAAAGAGAATAGATGGGGGGGGTCGAATCCCGGAGACCTAGAAGCGCTTGCACGGCCGCCAGCTTTTAGGGGCGAAAGCGAATCCCAGCACCTTCTGTCCACGGCCTCAGGCAGCAACCACGACGTAAAGCTGGCTACTTTTAATGGGCGATTGCGTCAGGCAATCAATCCCGCACGAAAACAAGGGTGAAGGATGCGAGTGGGCGGCCCGTGAGTCCGCCCAACAAAAGCGCGAGTTTTCAAATCTAGACGTTCTCCAATGAGAATCGAGTTTCGGGTCTCAGCCAATGGAGAGGCCGAGCGAGCGGAGGATCGCAGGTTCTTCAAAGGGATCCAGCCTCCAACTTTTAGCCGCTTTTTATTCTGCGGCTAGTTGGAGGGCTGGTCGCGCAGTCAGAACGATGTCCCCGATGAAATGGGTTGTTTGCAATCCCTGGCAACAAGGCGCCTCGGAAGGTGCTTTTCCAGCGCTGGCGACACCCCAAGCGATCGATCATCATGCCGAAGGATCTCCGGCTGTCTGGGCAAGTCCGTGGCAAGAGGGATCGGCTCTGGACTCTTTCCTGGCTTTCCTCTCCATCCCTCCGCCAGCAGCCTTAAAGCTAAAACCAAAGGATCTCTTGACCCTTGGAAAGAGAGGCCCTTTTAAAGATCTTGTAATATAGGATCGCCCTTGTTTCCGCTTCTCGAGCCGCCATTTTAAGGAAACGCTCTGAAGGCGTCGTGGTTGAAACGTGGGGAACGGAAGGCTTCTCTGCCTTGTGACAGTTATCTGTGATCATAACAATTGACGATAATTATTTCTCTAAAAAGAAATAAGGAAATGCAGAGACTGTTTTGGTTATGCACTGTGATGAGAAAAGGGGGAGGGGGAAGTAGAAGCTGAAATTGCTCCTTGATGGTAAAATAGAAAGGGAAGGAGAGAACTGACGGACTGGAAAAGCTGGGAGGAGTGATTTGGGTGTAACACCATTGCTGGGCGTTCTCTACCCAAAGAAGCCAAGATAACCCCCAGTAGGGTTCACATGTCTGTGAACAGTTAGGTGAGGCAAGCTGACAGAAAACGAGGATGGTGAAGCTTCCCTCCTTTAATGAAAAAGAACCATGAATTATCAATAAGGAACTAACCCCCAGTAGGGAGCTAGTTCCTTATTGATGATTAATGGTTCTTTTTGCATAAAAGGAGAGAAGCTTCACCATCCTCCAGTTTTCTGTCAGCTTGCCTCACCTAACTGTTCATAGATATGTTCATTGAGGCATGTTGCACACATGCCCTCCAGGTGCTTGTGGACTTGAACTGGCCTCCTTGCTTTCCTTTGGTTACACAGGCATGTCACTCGGTTCCATGTTCTAAATAAACCAGCACAGCAACCACTTGTTGTGAACATGACTTTCAAAGATGCCAATGTGTTGCTAGTACACTGAAATCTAGATCTTAGCCTCTAGAACATGGATCAATCCTTGACCAGTTTGAGCTAACTAGAGGGCATCAACAAATATATTAGAGTACCTGCTCTGAGATACTCATAAGTCCTCCAAAGTAACAAGTATTGTGTCTGGTTTGGGGATAGAGTTCCCCTTCACATTTCCAGTTTCTCTCTTGCTGTGACCTTTACAAAGAAGTGTAACTAAGCCCAATTTTTGACTGATACTAGTAGAACATTATGTTGCTAAATTTATCCCCCCCCCTTCACAATAAAAATAATCCTAAAGGACCCTCCGTCTACAATAGCTTATTCTAAACTTGGGTGTCTCACACTTATGTTGCTCACCTCAGTTCCACACACATCAAACCCATGGAGCACAAAGAGGAATCAGTTCCTGCAAGTGATGGCTGATGACATACATATTAGAAAGGGTGAGGATGGATTTGTACCACTTTGGGGAAATGTACTCTCACCATAGGAATGCTGGAAACTCTTAAAAAAAGCAAGTTTTAATTTGCTCAAGACTTGTTCCACACAGGCTTTTCAGGTGCATGTTAGAAACAAGACTTACCGGTATATATGCAAACAACCCCTGCATAATCCGTGCCGTGCAACTCATAGGCCACATAAATATTTTATTTGTATTGTACCACGTTACTGTAAACCTCTTCAAAATGTTTGACTCTCAGGCGCTTACAAGTACATTACTCATAAATAAACCCTGTAGGCCTAGAGCAGTGCTCCCCAACCTTTTTGTCCCCGCGGACCGGGAAATTTTTGATAATTTTTCTGTGGCCCCAAGCTGGGGGTGGGGGTGGGGAGGGGGAGAATGCGAAAGGGGGGTCCGGGGGGAGGCAAAAGGGGGTGAAAGCAAAGGATGGGGGAAGGAGGAGGGGGAGGCACGAGAGCGGGGCGGCGGCGGCGGCACTCACCGGCTTGGGGCGTCGGGCGTGCCACTAAACATGGGCGGGGTGGGGAACCCGGGGCTCCTGGGCAGGCGGGCCCCCGCCTCCTCCTCCAGCGCCGGGAGCAAAACCTCCGCTGGGGAAAGCGAGCGGGGCACCAGCAGCGCTTTCCCGGCGGAGGAGGAGGCCCACGGCAGCGGCGGCAGCAGGAGCAGGAGCAAGCGCGGCACCAGCATTGAGACTGGTCCAGGCGCCCCGCGCGGCACCCGCCCGGCCGCGCCAGGAAGTGCCCTAGCACCGAGGAGCCGCCGCCGCCACCTCCTGCTCCTGCTCCGGTTCCTCCTCCTCCTCCTCCTCCTCCCACCGCCGCCGCCGAAGGAGCAGCAGCAGCAGCAGCGAGGGCAATTGCGGAGGGGTGGCGGCGGCGGCGGGATGGGGGCGTTTGCAGCGGCGGCGACGGGGGGATTGCGGGGGTGGCTGCTGCTGCTCGCCCCGTCCCGCGCCGCCGCCACAACATTGCCCTCTGCTGCTGCTCCTTCGGTGGCGGCGGCGGGAGGAGGAGGAGGAGGAGGAGGAGGACACGCCGCCGCCGCCGCCATGGCTGCTGCTGCTGCTGCTGCTGCTGCAGGGCGAGGAGGAGGAGGGCGGCGGAGGAGGATGATGCACCACCGCCAGCGGCGGGCGGAGGAGGGAGGCAAAGACAAAGGCGGCGGCGGCGGCTCCTCCTGCGTTCCTCCAGCCTTCCTCCTCCACCGGCCGCCCACAGGAGAGAAGAGGAGGAGGAGGAGGGCGGCGGAGGAAAAGGGGAGGAGCCTCCCGGCCTCCCAGGCGGCCCGGTGCCGAGTCCACGGACAGGCACACCACCGCCTAGAGGACATATGAGTGTAAAGAGGCAGATTCTGCTTGTGACAACATTGCTGGAAAGAAGGGGAACTGCTTCATATCAAGACAGGAAAGGTATGCTGCCAATGGTTGAATCCTGTCACTTGTTAGGTTGCAGCTGTAATACCGTAGGTCCATTGAATCAGTAGGGATCAGTTGAGTCAACTCTTCCATAAGTTTCAACGAGATTTCAACTTTGGGATGTAGAAGGGTAATTTTAAATACATGTTTGATAGGCTTTTTGCCCTCATAATAAATGAAAGTTTCCCCCAAATAAACAAAGATACACTGGAGAATAAAGAAATGTAAACAAAAACTAAATTGTTCCTTCTAAAAGTCTTGCTACAGAAAACGCCCTGTTGGTGTCTTTCATCTAAGTAGGAACTAAATGGATTCATACTATCTGGCTTTTGATTAGCCTCTTCACTGCTATCTTCTTTTTTTCTGAGATAAAAACAGAGAGTTGTGTGGCCATCCCAAAATTCAAATTGAAAGGTATGGATGATACCTTTATAATAAAAAATCATTGCAAGCTTTTGTGCACAATATTCACTTCTTCAAAGCAAGCACCAAAAGTCCAAACATGGCAATATATATATATGGTTTGCCAGGGTATTGTTCTTAGATGTCAAGTTCTTGGTAAGATGATTTTCACCAGGCATGTCTGTCTTAGATGAGACAGGAGGCAGCAAGGCTGTGGTAAAGTTGCATCCGAAGCCATGGACTGGGTTTCACACCCCAATCTTTCACACCTTCAAAGGGACACTGATGCATGTCTGCATCAATGCAGTCACTTTCAGTGGACATCAGCTATTTTCCCACTCCTCTCATCACAGCAAATGATACTCTGCTTTATGAGTTGTGTTAAAGACAGATGGCTCTTAATGTTCTTTAATGGTCGAAATGTAAATTCCTCTATGCTATTTCTAATATATGCATAGATGGAATTTAGATTCCTTGCAACATTATTATTACTAAGGGGAACAGTTTTTATTACTAGCTATGTACAGAAGAGTTTAATATTTGAAAACACAGTGTCAGATACAGGAGAAAAATGCTGTAAAAACTTCTAGACACAAGAGGGTAGAACACAAAGGGCCTGGCTTTACCTTGCCTGTGACTGCTATTACATAACTATCTTTTCTTTGGAATCTGTCCATAAACAACACTCCCTATCAATAATGTTTCCTAGATGTAGGGATAGAAGATATCCTTTTGTGGATTTCTTCCTCTGTTCCCATTCATTCTTTTACCAGATCCATACTGTATAAATTAGGCTTGGGAACCAGCTGGGAGGGAAAATTTATATTGTCAAGACAATGGGTATTCTTGCTTCCATTCTGTCTTGGAAATCCCAGATTCTTTGCAGAACTGTATTGAGCCTCCTTCATCCGAGTACCAAATTTGACTTTCTGTCATGCAGAAATCAAGGTTTAATAAAAAGAAAATCATGGGATGGTAAAATTCTGTACCTGTGTGCCAGATTTCAAAAGCCATGCCCCTTCTTATATATGTCTTCAAAGAACAGAAATCTATATTTACTGTATGTGAGTGCCTCTGGTAACTTCTCCTAAATGCAATATAGTCATACTTATCGGGCCTTTGGGTGTAAAATAAAATTGATTGATTGATTGAATATAGTCATACAGATGTGCAAGCACACACAGACTGTGGTCTTACATCAAATATTTATTTTCATTCATGAGACAATCATGTTTCTCCTGTCAGCAAGAAGCCACTGAAGTGACTGCAGGATATAGATATCTCAGGTGTAAAACAGCTGCATGCTATCTATGCCAACAGCAGCTTTATCCAACTCTATGACAGCGGGTAAACCACTGAATCCCACTCAACTAAAAACCAGCATTACAAAATATTTACAGAAAGTCACCAAAACAGAAAATACAAACCTGATGCACAGCTATGTATGTATTCACAAGTTTATTCTTCCCATTAAAAAAATACTCAAGGAGACAACAGATTTTCTATGGGAGCACAGACATAACTGAGTCTTGCTAGACCTGTGTTAGATGGTGGGTAGACAACTGTGTTCCTCTTCCAGTGGACTCTCCCCTTAACCCTGATCACAAGTTAAGAGGAACGGGGGAACAATTGCTTGTTAGGAAATAAGTTTTGAATACCGCTACAACATAGAAACCCTGCCCCTAGCATAGTAGTCTGCTTTCATCATCACTGAGGATATAAACGTTAATTTGAAACAGTTGTCACAGAAGCCCCTCCATTTCCTTCATGAATGCTTCATACACATCATCCTTGGTCTGTACAGAAACTGGGGCAGATGAGCCAGCTTTAGGAGTTGCTTTGGTTATCTGAACAGAAGGTTCATCATCAGGTTTCTTCTGGATGGAGGCAGATGTCCCCTTGTTCTCTCGGCGGACCCGAAGGGCCGTGGGCACAAAACGGGTGATCTCAGCCTTAGGGTTAGTGATCTGGGGCTTGGCACTGATTGTTGCTGTGGCCTTCTTCTCAATGGTGGCTGCACTAGTATCATCCGCCTTGGGGCGTTGGATCAAGCTGGGGGGAGCACTCAAGACCCCAGGATTTGGAATGGGAGCAGGTGGGAACAAGCCCGGGGGAGGTACCAAGGGAGGGCGCAACATGCCTGGACGAGGCGGGGGGATACCTGCAGGAAGAGAAAGGAATTACCCCTTTGACATTTCTTCAAATGCAAGGAAGGAGGCAAAAGATCGCAGGTGAGCACAATATTAGCTCATCTATGCCAACTGTGCACATACAACATTTTAAGTTTGCATGAGATTCCAGCAGACCAAATGATACTGATAAAAAAAAAACCAGTCATATAAGTCAATAGACTATTCAACTTTCATTCTAGAATCATTGAAGACTAAAATACCACATGGTCCTTTTGAGATTAAATGCCATATGCTGCTTAAGTAGGATTAATATGAAAGTGACAGCTACTGAACGAATGCAAGTCTTTTGCTCTTGCTCTCCCAGGTGAAATCATCACTGAAGGAACAAAGAACACCCAAAGCTTAGTGATCAAAGTACCTGGAGGAGCTGGAGGTGGTAGACGAGGTGGGGGTCCCCTTGGAGGTGGGCCAGGTGGCAGACCTGGAGGTGGCCCAGGTGGAGGGCCAGGAGGGCGGCCAGGAGGAGGGCCAGGTGGCAAGAGTCGTGGTAAAGGCCCACGTAGTCCAGGCAATCCAGGTGGCCTAAGGAATGGAGGAGCCCCTGAAAATAACGATAGACATTTTATTTCTCAAATTGGTCATTTGCCAGTGTGCTCTTTCAGTTCTTCCCCTTCGCTTGAAAGCTAAAGAGCTGAAGAAATTACGCATCAAATATACCTTGAGTTACGACAAGTAAATTGGTGCCTACGTTTTAAATCAAAATATTGTGGTTCCTCCTTCAAATTCTCATACATACAAAGAGCTAGAGAAGTAGGAAACATCCAGACAGCCCAAATCTTTGCCATCAATCCTACTGTGTAGCTTAAGAACACTGGACTCCAGCCTCAAGAGAAAGACAGCATTATTTACCCTTTCAAGACCCAAATAAGGTTGGAGGAAAGCCTCTGCTCCTATTTGAATTTAACGATATTTTCATTATTTCGAAGGTGGGATACCAAAGCAAAACAATGCTATGCTCTTTACAAGAAAATCATTACCATGCACCATGAAGCTGGTTCCAGGTAGTGGGAACCCTCCAAGAGATTTCTAGATAAATAATACCCAGAAGCACCAGTATCTCCTTTTTGGTGGTGTTGTTGAACTGTGCTGCTTGGCAGGTCAACCCCTCAGCCACGCACACTCTGGGCGATCTCGGCTGGTCCCTCACCAAAGGCACAATGGAGATTCAAACTGCTGGCCTCCAGACATTCCAACCCACTGAGCTACAATAGCTCTCCACGCTGGATTAAAAATGCTCACCTGGAGGGGGCCCAGGAGGAAGGCCAGTCGGTGGTCCTGGAGGCCGCAAGGGTGGTGCAGGAGGGGGTCCAAGAGGGGGTGGCCCAGGCATAGGAGGTGGCTGTATTTGAGTTGGAGGAACAGGCTGAGGGGGCGGCGGTTGCTGCTGCTGCTGTTGCTGTTGTTGCTGCTGCTGCTGCTGCTGCTGCTGAGGCTGGGGCTGGGGCTGGACTGATTGAGAAGGGGTGGATGATGCAGTCTCTGCATGGGAGTCCTCTGTGCGTTGTTTCTGTGTTGCCTCTTCAGCATCAGAATCGTCGTCGTCGTCATCATCCTCTTCTTCAGAATATTCTTCTATCTCTTTGCCTCCTTCAGGAATTTCCTGGCCTATGGAGAAACAATGCAGGCTCTGCCTTTATTACAGTCTAATGCCTCAATAGCAAACGAACAGGACTGATTTACAGTATTAATAAACCCCAAATTACCAAGTTATCTTCCAAGGTTACATAAATGAACTCCTGAGAGCACTAGATACTGAGATGCAAAGTAAAGGGGTTTTGAACGAATATGTTATTCAAGAAATTCAGATGCATCTAAAAAGGGGAGATACAAAAGATGCTGATTGGGAAAAGCTGCTGGGGAAAATCAAGGCTACTTTACCAGCCATCCGCAACATCATGGCCTGAAGGGGAGTGAGATCCTTCATATTCTTTTTCTTCTTTCGTGACTTTCCAGGAATGTCAGCAAACCGTACAACATGACCTGAAGAAGTATGTCACAAGGGGTTAAAACTTGACCAGCAAATACCATAACAATCAGCTGCAATATTTAAGAATGCTTTAACTACGGAATACCCTAAGAGGCAGATAGCTGCAAAGGAGCAATGATGCATTTACAATGCTGAATATTAATTTTATAGGGAAGCAAACCATTTTCAGCTACACCATTCATTACTGGCTACGTAAGACAGCCCAAAAATAATGAGGCAATGTGATGCACTGGTTATGAGTTGGAGATTAAGGCAGGAAACCCTGGAAAGCCTTCCCGAAAAGAACGGCACTGAGTGCCATCGATGGGCACGACTCAAAAAAATGGTGTTTTGTTTGTCGTTTGTCATTTAGGGGGTCCGTTTCAGTTTGTTTTCGTTTTTCGTGAATTTTTGGCAAAAAAATCGTTTTCGTTTTGTTACGTAACAAATGAAAAAACGAAAACAAAAATTGCTGTTTTGTTAGCATTCATTACAGTTCAATGTATTTGGTGCAACAAAAACGAAACACACGACAAAATTTCTGTTGTTTCGGTTCGTTTCGTTTCATTTTGGAGACAAAATTCGTTTTTCGTTTCGTTACGTAACGAAACGAAAAAACGAAAATGAAAAATTGCTCATTTCGTGCCCATCTCTACATCAAACCACTAAGACTAGGTTGTTAGCATATAAGGCCCTAAATCACATGAGGCCAGGCTACTTAAAGGTTACCTCAACACATGGTCCCCTGCTTTTTGATCACTGCAATCTTCAGAAAGTTTGGTGGTCTCATGAGATCCAGAGGCTCACCTAGCAATATCAAGTTTGGCATGGCAGCACATGCCTTCAACGCTCTTCAAAATGACACCAGGGAAATGCCTGGAGGCCTTCTTTAAGATGAGCTGTACAACGGGCAGCCCATGGCCAGACTCAACTGCCCAGGCAATGCCAGTATGACTCAAGTAGTTAATTTAGGTGTTTTGTAGACCTCGTCCTATTGTTGCAAGTTATATTAGTACTATAGTCATAACTGTGGATGTGGATACACTGCAGGTCGCCCCACAGCTCAACCCAGAGTTGGCATATCCACATTCGATGCATCTTCCATTTACTACACAACATACAGCTATTAACAACCACGTCCTGTCATTTTTCATAGGCATTTGTTACCTTTCGTTAATTTTTTTCCTGTAGCAACTTTGTTTGTTCCACTTGTTCTATAGCTTATGTCCAAACATAATTTATCTGTGAGGGTAATGCAAAAGAAGTATCTAACTCAAATCCATTTTCCTAAGCAATTTACCTGATTTCTTGTCTTCACCCCCTTCCCTCTCGGTATTATCCTCATGGTGTGTGAACTCCTCTCCTTCACTGTCTGCATCACTTCGGTCACTCTCACTGTCGTCAGTAGAGTCATCATGTTTGTCCTGATCCATGTCCTCGGGGTACCCCTCATCCTCACTGGTACTAGAAGCTTCTTCATCATGTCCACGTGGACCTTAGAGGTTCAAACATGAAACCACTATGAAAGAGCTATGCAATATACAGTCTGCTCAAGTTGTTCTGACAATGAAAGCTTAAGACAGGGGGAAATGAAGGTAATCAACATTTTCAAGTCTTCACTGCACAGGATAGTGTCCGTTAGCTAGGCAGGTCAAGGAAGCAAAAAAGGTACAGTTATGAAGTATCAGTGAGTAATGTAGTTAACTAACCCTAGAAGCACCTGATGTAGGTGCAGAATTTCTGAATAATATTTATTGGTTCTCCCAATTGCCCTCTTTGTCTCTTAATTGGTTACTTTCTTCTGTAAACCCACTGGTACATCTGTGGAGCAGCTTCTTTACGGACAATACAGCTAACAAGCTTTTTATGACAAGTTGATCTCAAATTCATAGAGAAAGTAATTATATTCAACACTGATGCTCTTCATTCAGCACATGCAATGCCACAGCAGCTGAATCCAAGGAGGAATTATCTTTTTCACATTAATTCAAGACTGTAGGGATATTCCATTTCAAAGGAGCAAGTAGTATTTTCAGTACATAAGAGAATTATGTACAGACAAACAAACAATATCATATGCTTCTATCGTGCCCCAAACATTAATATTCCTCCGCCATCTCTTCAATACCTTTTAAACTATTCTTCGGAGAGGAAGGTATTCAAGATTCCTTTACAACTTTGATAGCAAATATGTGAATTTCCAACTGCTGTTGGACTGCAACTTTCTTAATCTCTCACATAGATTATGCAGACCAGTGATGGTGATCCTTTTAGAGACTGAGTGCCCAAACTGCGATTCAAAACCCACACATTTTTCACAAAGTGCCAATACAGCAACTTAACCTGAATACAGGTGGCCATGAAGGGGCGATGTCAGGTGACCACAGAAAGGGCTCTGAATGCCACCTTTGGCACCCATGCCATAGGTTCGCCAACACTGATCTAGACAGCCACCACCTGCCAAACCTGCTTTACAATGAGTTTTAATTTGTTCTTTTGTTAAAACACTGGTCTTCAAAACTGACTTCTACTTCGTAAGTCTTTGGACAACCCCGCACAAACTTGTCAGGAAGCTTCCCTTCTCCTAGTCTCTGTAACACTTGGGTGAAGAGGAAAACTGTTTACCTGTCTCTGGACTGTAGGAGACTTCTTCTTCTCTTCTCCGAGGGGCCATATCTAGGCTGAATCCGACTTTACGACCATACATGAGCAAGACCTGAGGTGGAGGGGGACCTGGTGGAGGCCCAGGAGGCTTCCTGCCTGGAGGTAAGCGAGGAACACCATGTCCAGGAGGTGGAAGGACAGAAACAGGCCGGATAGGAGGGCTAGAAATGGGATTTTGGAAGGGAAAAGTTATAGATCTGTGAAGCTTTCAGTCAGAACTTCTTCAAGACTTCTTACAACACATCCTACAACGGAGCCTGAAGTTTAAGAAAGGGTTCAACTGCATGGACCATTTTGCCTTGGGTTTAGATAATTCACCTCTTCCAATCCAGCCACAGGGAAATAAGAAGCACAGTAACCCCCTGTTTATTGTGGGGGTTAGGGACACGATAAAGAAAAATCCCTGTTATGCGGATACTGGATCAGGTCAGGACTGGGGGGGGGGCTGTTTGGGGCCTCCTACACTTAGGCGTGGCACTGCCCCAAACAGGCCTCCAACAGGCTTCCTGGGCCTGTCGGAGGCCCCAACAGCGGTTTTTGGAAATGACTTCCAGTTCACAATAATCCATTTCGGGGACCTTCAACAGGCCTGAACAACCTGTCAAAGGCTCCGGAAGCGGTCTCCAGCAAATGGGAAGTCAGTTCCAGTTTTTGGAAGTGACTTCCGGTTCGCCTGAAACTACTTCTGGGCTCTCCAACATGCCCGGGAAACCCATTGGAGGCCTGCTCGGGGCAGCACCAGGCCTGAGGTCAGTGCAGGAGGCCCCAAGCAGGCCCACGCAGCTTGCCCCAGGAGCTCTTGCCTTCATATACTGTGGTCCTGCAATATACCAGTATATGAACCACAATATAGTGGGGGACAGCTGTATTTGCTTTTGTTTTCAATTAAATGCAATGTTATTTCTTAACACATGAACTGTGCTTACTATTAGCTATAGATTAACTAAACCAAGCACGAATTGTTAAACAAAACTAAGTAACATTAACACTAACCAAAGCCTGCCTTAGCTCTGCTCCAAGAAACAGCAGTTTGTAAGAAATGGAAGATATAGCCACATCTCATAGTTCAGGCCTGCCCAACAGGTAGACCGGGGGCTACCGGTAGCCCGCGAAGGGTTCAAAAGTAGCCCCTGGCCATCAATAAAAAAGTGAAGGGATAAATTCTCCACCCCTCCCTCCCCCATCTCAAGGACAACCACTGCCCCAGCAAAGTTCTGGGTCTGCCAGCCCACTGTCTCAACCGAGTGGGGCAGTTCAAGGGCCATGGTGCAGTCCTCTGCTCCCCCTGCCGGCCAGATGATCAGCGTGCCACTGTCTCCTGACCAGCTGAGTCACTGATGCAGAGTGGAGGGAGGCGAGGGGAGGGGACAGTGAGAGGTGGGGTTGCGGGCGTGCCCACCTCCTTTGTGCGGTGATGTCTACCCTCTTCTTCCCCCTTGGAGAGTTCCTTCCTCCCACCCCCACGGCTGCCTCATAGAGACCATGACCCACCACTGACGCTGTTCCTCCTGCTCCCCTTCTGAGCCATTCCCTCCTCCTTGTGCTGCTGTAGCAATGTGATCGCCCCGCTGCTGGCTCAGTCTGCCCTAGCTGCACAGCGAACATGGTGGACGTGAGTGAGAGCCGCAGGCGGCAGCAAGGAGGCTGGAAGGGAGAAGGGGGGGGACAAGGAGGAGGAGGAGGAGGTGGAGGAGGCCGGAGGGGAAGGAGAGTTGAGTCAGTCCCGGGTGGGTTGGGAAAAGTCTTTCGGTAGCCCAGGCAAGCAGTGTTGGTGGATCTGGTCTGCCTGCAAGCATGCACACACCTCCCTTGCACCCAGTTGAGCCGGGTGCAAGGGAGGCATGTGCATGGTCGTGTGGGTTGCCTCTTTGAAGGGTCAATCTGCGTAAGCATGCACGCACCCCCCTTGCACCCACCCACACCGTTTCAAGTGGGTGCAAGGGAAGTTTGTGCATGGTCAGCCTTCCCATAGGAATGCACTGAAATCTGATCCCTCTGGGAAACCACTGCTCTACTTAAATTTTTTTTATTTTTTTTATTTTTTATTTTTTGCTTATGAGCATGTACTCAGAACGGATAAAATTCGTATGTAGAAGTTTTAGTGTAGTAGCCCTCAAGCACTTTGGGCTGGAAAAAGTAGACCTCGGCCTGTTCAAAGTTGGACAGCCCTGTCATAGTTGTATGGAAGAAGAGCAGGTGCAGAGAAGCATATGAAGTCATACCATACACACATATGCAAGCGCAACCAGTGAGGTATCAGGGTTTGGGAAATGAACAACCAAAGTTTACCAGTTCCCAGTCTTAAATTTAACAAATTAAAACTGGACCAGACATTAATAAATGCATAGGCCTGTGCTGATTAAATGCTTCCATAAGTAAGATGCAAACTGAATGCAAAACATTTACAGCTAAATTTAAAGAAATAATCCAAAACAATTAAATAATCAATCCAGCACAACAATAAAGGAAGTTCTTTAAAAACACTTCACAGAAGGAAAGACTTCCAAATGCACTTAACAAAGGACAAAAAAAAGTCTGCTGGGAATTAAATTGACAAAAACCAGTAAAACGCAGCCACAATACCACTTCAGATTTTCCAGTAGGGATAAGAACTGTATACACTTCGTAGGTTGCATTGCAACATCCCTCATCCCCAACTGGGGCTAACAGGAGTTCTTCAGTCTAAAGTGGGCTTTATAATATGTGTTATGTTGTCTCAGGTTTTTTTTTGGGGGGGGGGGTTGCTTTTCTTGTACACATCTGTTAGCACCTACTCAGACCTGTCTCAGTTTCCCTGCCTGACTGGCTGATTCCAGCCGAGCTCAGTCTGGTCTGCTCTCTTCAGGCATTCTCCACATTACAAGCTGGAGGACCTCCTATCACTGCTCTTTTACTTCTCCAACTCACCCAACCAAGAGCCAATGCGGCCCAGTTGCAGCACACTGAAGTAGGACTCAAGAAACCTTGGCTCTGATTTTTATGAATGCTTGCGGGTGAGTGGACGGCAACAATACACCATTCCTTGACTATCATATGTGCCTTGAAACCTCTATTAAGTTGGAAGTGATTTGACAGCACATAAGAACAACTCCTCCTCTTATCCTACAGTCTTCCCTTCTTCCTCAGTTAAGAGTTTTTGACTGCTATTTTAGTCCTTGCCTATCGCTAGAGATATAATTTACCCCTGAATCATTGGATTTGAACTAAGCTATGTAGCTGGAAACACACAAAGCAAGCTGCATTCAAGGTAGACTTGCAGCCCAACTTCCCTAAACCTCGTTTGCTTCTACTCTCATGGTACACAGTAGAAAACACATTCCAAGCTGTTTGTACAGATGAAAGTTCTGTGTTTCATTGCAAGACAACCATAGAGACCTGGATGCTAACACAGCACTGGCATAGTTTCTAGATGCTTATTTCATGTCCAGGAACCACCATTCCAAGTGGGCCACGCCTGGCATTTCTCTCTAGTGGCAACAGCAAGAATGGCAAGATTCACTACAAGAACAAGAAACAGAGCAAAGATTCTACTCAACCTATAAGTTATAAGCTTCTAACATTGCCGTCTCTGCCCCAGAGTTCATCTGTATCCAAGTGTACTTTGTGTACAAACCTACACTCTGAAGGATCTCACAGTCCTTAATGCACAGAGGCCTTCCTCAACCTGACAACCTCCCAATGTGCTGCCCTCTGTCCCCACCATTCCCAGCCAGCATGGATACTGGAAGGACCATTCTGCCTGGGGAAGATGGGAAATGAAATCCAACACAGCTGAAGAGTCCCAGGGAAGGAAGGCTGATCTGCAGCTTGAGAATTATCATTCCACTGGACAGAAAAAAAAAAACAGCTAACAAATAGATAAGATTACAGTATATAGCAAAATCATTCTTAAAGCACAATAAATTACTAAACTGAGTTTTGTAAATGTAAGCTAAAGATGACAAAAACCCTTCCTCCTTACCCATATGCGGATGTCTTTTTGAGAATTGAAGGGGGTTGGGCTCCAGGCAGAGGGATGTCCTGAATTAGGATGTTGGAAGGAGCATGAGGCATATCTGGCAAAGGGATGCTCTCCACTTCAACATGCTGAGCATTCTGCAAGAAATTAGAGAACCCTTTAGGTTAACTCAGGCGGCAGCAACACTTCATTCACGGAAAACATACAAAGAGGCATTTGTGAATTGGAGAGTTGCTACACATACTGTATCACTATTAATCTTTGCCAGATGGTCACAGGAAGTGGCAATGAAATGAGATGAACATCTATTGACTCCGTTCTAAGGAAACAAAAATTCCTAGGGGTTCCATTGTGACAGCAACAAAAACAACCACAATGGGTGTGTAGGGTTGGAAAAACCCTTTGAGGGGTCCATGGAGGTGTGAGTGCATGCATAGGTACACACTTAGAGGGAAGCAACAGGAAGCAACCTTAGAACAAATAGCCTGCTGCACCAAGCTGCATTTATGAAAATGTACAGTAGGATCCCCATATCCACTTATCCATTAACTGCTGACTCAGTTATCCACAGCTGGCAGAGAAAAAAATTAAACAATTCAGCAGCCACAAAGCAACTGTCACAAACAGCAGCTAAGAAGCAAGATACTGTCACAAAACAGCAATATGGGGGAGGGGGTTTGGCGTTCTCTCTTATCCACGGTTTTCATTATCCACAGGAAGGCCTGGAACCAATCCCCAGCATATACCAGGGTCCTACTTTACTCCAAATGCTGTATTACAGTTTGTGTGCACTGTTATGAAGGAGATAAATTGTGTAACCACCCAAGAACCACCCATGCAGTGTCCATATATACTGAAAAGGAAAGAAAAACTTCAGGCTCAGAAATGGCAAGGGCCAATACCTTCA
The DNA here is from genome assembly GCA_029282475.1 of Phrynocephalus forsythii. Taxonomy (NCBI): domain Eukaryota; kingdom Metazoa; phylum Chordata; class Lepidosauria; order Squamata; family Agamidae; genus Phrynocephalus; species Phrynocephalus forsythii. Next base: position 69,164,204 of record JAPFRF010000006.1, on the reverse strand, counting down.
CAGCATCAAAGTACTGGCTGAGTTGAGATCTCTTCTGTTCATACTCCACTTCAAGTTTGCGCAATTCCTTGTAAATGTCCGGATTCTCTTTCTCGTACAACCGTAAGATACGCTCGAATGTCTCACGAAGTTTCTTACGTTTGTCCTTCAGCACCTTCTCATTGAGCTGTGGCTGTTGTACTGGGTTAAACTCTGATTCAGAGTTAGCCAAGTTGGAGCAACCATGGAGAGGAAGAAAAGATTTACACAGAAAATTTGCGTAAGATTTTGCTTTTCTCCTTCCCTGCTTCTCACCATACCAGCTTCAAGATCAATGTGCCTACACATAAAAAGACCAGGAATAAAACTGGAAATGCATGCCTCCAGCATTCTGCCTAAATAAAGGTGAGGTGCAAGGAAAAGTATGGATGCCGTCCATGTCAGGTTCCTTCCAATAAGAGCTTTCAAATAGCCCCCTCCGTTGAGAAGCCTTCCACCAAAAGAACTTGGCAACTACAATTAGGACACAATACAGATGCAAGGGTACTAACTGGGACCCCCTGTCGGGAGAAGACTGTCTTAACGTTCTAACAGCTTTATTGGTTCCCACTTCATTTCTGAGCAAAACTAAATGTGCTTGCACTTATTGCTGACAACCCTGCCTATCGACTTGACACCAGAATACCAACAGGAACTGTTGTTGCATCAGTGAGCCTGCGTGTTAACATCATCTCTTTATTCGGGGGGGGGGGGTATCTCCATGTTCTCCATCTATAACCTTCCGAGATGAAGAACATAACACGTGGGTGAAAGAGGGCTTCTCCTGATATGGCAGCCCCTTTATAAGACATATTTTCCCAGGGAGGCTCACCTGGCTCCCATAACGATACCAAACTAAGATATTCAAAGCAGGGACAGGGAACCTTTGCCTTCCAGATGTTTTTGCATACCACTCCCATAATGTCCTACCACTGGCCATGCTGCCTGGAGCTTCAGAGAGTTGATGCCCAAAACATCTGAAGGACAAAATTTCCTCCTCCCAATTTAAATTGTTTTAAATATCACTTCAGTTTTATGAATTGTGATTTTTATGACAGTTATTGGGAGAGCCCTTTCTTTTTTAAAATCTATCTGAAAAGCATTGTGAAAGGATGGCACATAAATCATTTAAAAACAATAGGCAGAAATTCTCCTAACAATATAATGTAAACTGGCCAGTTTTCCATACACAACCCCCAGCTTCCCTTTCTCCCCATTTTATCTGAGCCCACTTACTAAAGCTACTAGAGATTTGTTTTGTCCTATTTCACTTTTCCATCCAAGCTGCAAAGAGATATTTGAACCCACCCATTTCATCCAGTTTTTCCATGTCTCGGATTATTTGTTTGGGATCCTTCATCTTTAGTACTGCTGCTCGAACCATCATGCGCTGCTTCTTGTTCTGAATCCACCAAAAATAGAAAACAGAATAAACATCTCAGATTATGCTGGCAACATATACAGTAATCTCCACAACAATGTTTACTATTTTGACTCTAAACTAGGAACTCAAAAAGATTTTAACGTCAGATTTTAAATGCAGCATGAATCATTATCACATACACATCTTTGTGTACACAGCTCTCTGTCCCTAGTTTTGTGAGATTCAGCAGGATACATTTTCTTTGCTGTTTTGGTCAAATGATGTACAGCTACTTAGGCTAAGTAAGAATAAGACGGCTGGTCCGTTGAGCAAATGCACACATTTACAAAACACAAGTGGCCCCTTAATCCTTTTGTAGTGTACCATTTATTAAATTTAATGAAATACTTGGATAAAACAGAAGTTTTAGGTAGGAAAAAAGTCATCAGCTGACAGAAAGAACTGCAAGTCTTACATTCCACCACCCAGTTTATGTCATGAATACAGCAGACAGGAGTACAGGGTTGCCAGGCTCTTCACTTTTGTAGCAAAGCAATAATCTCTTACCTTTTTCAGTTCCCTTTTTCGGGCCTCCTTGCCTACAAAGATACAAACAATCTCAAAAAGCTTATCCATTTCAGATCCAGAACTTGCACATTTGGGACAACAATCCAATCATATATTTTTTTGTCCTGGTCAATTTCATACACACTCAAGAGTGGCAATGGCTCTCAAGTGCCTCATTAATGAGCAACATTTTATTGCCAAGACTTAACTAATTACCCTTATGCAAACATAAACTGACCAGAATATAATGGCTATGGTCCTTTAAAAAGTTGGGAATTAATCACTTGATTGATTAAAAACAGTAGCATGTTATAACTTTGCTGGATTTCCACTTGTACACAGCCCAGAACAAGTCCTCAAGTACATTATCTCTGTTAGCAGAATGTCACTAGATATTAGCCTGTATGTTTATTCAGAAATGAAGATAAATTACACTAAATTAGAATAAGCATGGATCCTTATACTTTATTTTTAAAAAATAATGGCAATGCAAGAATAGTCATTCCTTGAAATAAATTATTTTTATAAGCATTGTGTTTGTTTTTCATGTGTTCTGGATAAACCTCTTTATTTTATATAAAACAAAGCTTCAGCTCCAGGTCAAAGAACACATACCACATTTTGATGCTATATTCTTAAACAATCTTATTTCTATTTTTTCCACCTCAGAATCTCCTCTGCATTCCTATCTGCCTTAATATTTTATTTTCTGAAATTTAACACATAGCATCACAGGACAAGCAAATGGGTAATGTCTCCATTCATCCCTATATAAAATTATTCTACAAATTAAGATTACAACATCTTCTCAATTAGAAAACCTTAATCCATGAAATGCCTGAAAGTACTAATAGTGTTATATGGCGAGACATGGACAGTTAATATAAACTATCTTTGGGGCAGGGGGAAAACAAATCAAGTGTTTTATGATGTCAAACCAAAGTGTTTCTTGTAAACACAATTAAGTTGAACAGATTTAATGGTTGATTAAAGAGGATTTAGATTTAACCCTGAGAAACCATAGAGCGCTAGAAAGTGCTCAGAGGTAAGTCATATATTTGCTCTATTGTTTATTATTTATTTTTGAATATTTTTACCCCGCCTTTCTCCTTAGAAAAGGGCCTTATAACTTGCTGTTGTGTATCAAATGCCCTAAAGTAATACCAGCTTGGCTATACAGCATCAACATTGTGCCTTTAAACCTAGGAACTGCATCTAACTACAAAACATATACGCTTCTAGAAAAATCTATACCAACAACCCTATTTCTGTACTGCTGATACTTTTATGCTGTGACAAACACTGACTAATACTAAACTTTAAGTATATTGGACAAAATCCTACTGTATAGCATTTGTCAGTGTAACTTGAACCAAACACTAACATTTATTTTAAACATAAGGACAGCAGGACAGCCTTGCTGGAACAGGCCATAGCCCATCCAAGTCCAGTATTCTGTCTCACACAGTGGCTCACCATTTGCTACAGGGTATTCCCAAGCAGATGTCTTCATCTGTTTAAGATTCCCTGCAAATGGTATTGAGAGATATCCTGCCTATCTCTCCAATCTGGAGGTTGTCCTTAGGCATCCATAATGATAACCATTGATATCCTTTGTTCTCCATAAACTTGTCCAATCCTTTCTTAAAGCTGTCAGGGCTGACAGCTGTCACCACTTCTTCTGGCAGGGAGTTCCACAGACCAGTGATCCTCTGGGTGAAAAAGGACTTTCTCTTATTTGTTTGAGATCTAGCACCCAAAAGTTTCATTGAGTGTCCCCTAGTTCTAGTGCTGTGCGATAGGTAAAACAGCTTTTCCTTATCAACTTTGTCCATACCATGTATGATTTTATAAACTTCAGTCAGGTCACGTCTTAGGCGCCGTAGCTCAAGCGTAAGAAGCCCAGCCGTTGCAGCCTCAGAAGGCAAGGAAGGTGTTCCACTCCCCAAATCATTCTGGTTGCCTTCCTCTGCACTTTTTCCATTTCCATAATACCCTTCTGGAGGTATGGTGACCAGAACTGTATACAGTACTCCAGATGGGGCCTCACCATAGATTTACAAAGAGGCAAAAAAAAAAACACATGGAAAGCTTCCTATACCCCTCTTTCAAGTTCTGAGGGACCTAAGGAAACCTTTGGGAACCTCAGGATGTGGAGCAGTGGGAGCCTTGAACACTCAAAAATCACTGCCATTATCACCACGGCTGGCAGCAATGCAAAGACTTTTTTTTTTTTTACTATTAAAGGATCCCCACCCAAACAACCACCCCAAGGCTCCCAAAAAGATTCCTTGGGGAAAGGGGAGGGGAGGGAGGGGAGGGGGAAGCTTTCCACAGTTTAAATTAGATGTTTCTGGCACTCAGTCCAGATTATGTTGACAAAAAGATGGTTACAACAGGATTTCACCTATTAGCCTACAGATTAAACTGCTTTAATTCTTAACATTGCATGCCACAAATATTCAAACATGCATCACTCCTAAACCCAAAACCAACTTAACAAAACAGATTCTGGACACTTACGAGCTTGGTCTGTGGGATTCATGAATTTCCCACTCTTGGTGGAAGAAGTGGATCTCCGCCCCATTTTGACAGCCTGTTGGTTTTATTATTCCAGTGAACAAAACTAAACCAAAGAAGACATATTTTAGACTCCAAGAGCCTCTTTAAAACACATTTATCATAATTTGATCACAAGGCACAAATGGAATGATACAAGAATTGGTAATCTTCATGTATATTTAAATTCCTTGTATTTGTTGTTAGCTGTCTGGATATCTCAGTGGTTTAGGAAGCCAGAGGAAGGGGGTTCTATTCCTCACACTGACTCCTGCAAGGCAGGCAGCCTTATGTGGCCTTGGACAAGCTGCACAGACCCTGGAGACAGGAATGATAAAGCATTTGAGTATTCAATACCTGGAGAAACCTGGTGGGGGGGTAGGGGTGAGGGCCATCATGTCAGAAGTGAACTGATGGCACATGATGATGGTAATTTTCCTGTCAGGTTGAGAGTTAGAACACTTGTCCAAGACAATAATGATAGGTTTGAAAAAGAGTGCACCATCAAATCATGTATGCAGTACTTTGCAGCCCAGTCACAACCTCCAGCTCAGCTTCTTTTCCACGTGATTCAAATTGATGCTCAAATGTTTAACTATTTAAAGTCTTTTTTTCCTTTTACTAAACATATACATTCATATTTCTGCACCTTTCTACCCTCCCACTTTCCCTTTTCCATTCCTCAGAATCATATCCGTATTCATATGAGGCTTTACTGAGGAAATTATAACCATATTCCAATAATACTATGAGGAGCAATCAATCCCGTATGCATCGGGGAGCCTCTTATGGTCTATTCCATTCATACAACCAATAAAAATACAGGCAGTCAAAATAGTGGAAAAACAACCCCAATGTTTTATCCAAAGTGGGAGGGCTAGCCCCTGCACCCCCCACCCACTGTGTCGTTTGGTGTCTAGGGCGTGGTTAAAACTTTTTTTTTTCCGGCAGTGCTACCTGGCATACTCCAGAGTAAAACACGTTTAGATTTTGAAAGGGGTATGGTGGGTGTTTTTTAAAAAAGATAGAAAGAGCACCACCAAAGCGATTCACTTTATGAGCTTGACAGGGTTCCATGAAGACAACCCTCCACGCCATCTCGAACTTAGCAAAAGCCGGGCTATGAAAGGAACCCACTTTTGGAAAGCCGGTTCCCAAAGGCCTTCCCGGTCTCTACCGGAGGCTTCCCACCTCGCCCTTCCGTTACCTGAGGCCAAGGCCAGCCGCGTTCCGCGAGGGCCGGTGAGCCGGATAAGTTGCGTGGAGAAGCAGGGAAAGGCCTCGCTAGAGGCTCCTCGGTCGCCGGTGCGCGAAGGGGGAAAAGAACGGCCTCCTCCGGAATCGCCCTCAGGCTCTCCAGCGAGAGCCAAGGGAGCTGCAGCCGCCCCTTCCCAAAAGGGTCTCCTCCGGCGCCATCTTGGAAAAGCCGCGCGACCACACGAAGGGAAGGCTAGAGCGGCGCACAGCCGGAACTTCCGGTCCTAGAGGCGGCCTTTGGCGCTCTAGACTTCGTTCTAATCGCCGTACTGGACGCGCTGCCGCCGCCGCCGCCGCCGCTAGGGGGTGTAGCGCGTCACCAAGTGAAACAAGAGCGTTTCGGGGGTTTTAAGGGCAACTGTGAATCTTGCAAACGCTGGGGTGCTGTAATATAATCTTATGTCATGTCCCATGACAAATATGTTTCTTTTTTAAATTTCACTTTAATTGTGATCAGCGTGCCTGAATGGGGATTTCAACCCTAATTCTTCAATCCTAGATCTCAAGGCTCTTAATTTAAATCCAGTACATCTGCAGAGAAGCAAATGACCGTTAACTAAAGGGATGTTTAATGTGTTTCTTGCATAATTACGTTTACACTGTAAATCACCCAAAGAGTGCTTCAGCACTATGCAGTAGTATGTACATTGAAAGAACAACAACAGTGGCTCTGGGTAAAACCTAAAATCTACAAACTGCCATGTCACCTGTACAGCAGATGTGGGCAAAGTCCTGTCGTTGGAGATCACAAGGTGTTTCATGGACAACCAAAAACAACTCAAAGCACTAGGACTTTAACATTGTTGCCAAGGCAGACATGACTTATGTAATATCTTTTCTAATGGAATGATCTGGAATTCTCAGAAGCTCACACACATTTTTGTACTCGTCCAGCTAATCTAATAGACTACATAAGGGTTGGTTTAGTTTCTTTTTATGTGTGCCTAAACACAGCAACTTTTGCTTTCTGTAGCACTTGAGTTCTTTTCCTCTTAGCAGTTTTCTTAAGCACCATAGAAGGGGAGAAAAATCAAAAGCCACCAGGATGCCAGTCTACACTTACATTCTCTATGACTGTGATTGTAGGAGCTGTGTGAGGTTACTCCAATTAACCTGTCTGTGTGAACAGGGCTCTAATGTGTTTCTGTGGCAGTGCCGAAATTTAGTTGCACTCAGACAGCAAGAAAGCTGCACTCATTTTTGTATCCTGAAGATCTATCAATACCTAAGTTTTTGGTAGTAGGAGGGAAACAAATGGATGGATGCTGTGTTGAGCACTAGATGTCTTTAATCAAGCCTGAAAATAATATGGAAAGTAAGATTTTTTGAGCTAGTTTGTAGCATGCCTTCCTTGATGCTAGAAAAGTTTAACCAGTACTGACTACAGTACTGCAGATATCTTTTAAAAAACCCAATTAGACATAATATAGAAGTGAAATGGAGAGATAAAATCATAGATCAAGGTCAGTAAAATGATCTGAATATAACATCTTTAATATGAACATGGATCAAACGTAGACTTCAAAACTTACTGTTTAGTCCTCTTAGATAGAAAATGCATTAATATTAATAGCAATTACAGGTAAAGAACCCTTTGGTGGAATTACAAAGGAACATGATTAAGAGCTCAAATATAGTAGCTATTCAACAGAAGATACAGTATATGCTAATCAGGCTAATAATTTTAGGGAGAGACAAGGCAGACTCAAAATTGGAGAACCTATGACCTTCCAACAAATCCTCTTATCCCTGGCTCTTAGCTGTGTTGAGTGTGACTGATGGAATTTACCTGTCCAACAACAACTGGTGGGCACAGGTAGGCCAGTTTGGTAGAAATATTTAACTTACAGAATGTTATGTGCTCCAAAAAGCATCTATGATACTAGCCCCCAGTGTGGATGGACAAGTTTAACAAGGGTTACTGGCCATGTTAGGTCAGTTTTCAGAAGTATAATTCCACTCAATACAAATTCATCAGATACAAATCATGGGGGAGAGATGTTGTTTCATATCTTCCTTATGTATTTCTTGACAAAACAGAGCTTGGATTAGATCTAGCAAGATACCTTTTTGTGGAAAAAGAGGTCTGCACATAAGCATTGCGGAGGCACTCCACTCAAAATATCTTAGAAACATGAACTTAAGTCCAATTCATATGTAAACTATAGATAAACATGGTAGACATGACAGCACCCATCAGAAAAGGTTCTGTAAATCAAGTATTTCAACTTCCGTGCAGTTAATTGCATTTTTTAGTCTTGGCCTATGTGAAGCTGACTTCTGATTAATCAGTAATTGCAGTGGGGTACTTTTTATAGCACAAAGTAATCCTGTAGAGTGTGTATCTGCTCAGTGGCTGCCTGCTAAACATAGACATGTATTTCAAGGTTTTGGTAAATTGCTGTGATATCAGAGAATATTTATTCCTAGTTCACAAAGTCAGTAAACTGCTTCTGTGAGGAAAGCAGTCAGTTCAACCATGGGAGGCTCCCTTTTTTCTGAAGATATACAAATCAGGAAGGGGTAGCTGAGAGAGTGAAATATGTATCCAGGACTAAACGCAGAGATGGAAGAAGTTGCTTTTCAAACATCTTTTTTTACCAGTGCCACACACATACACCAGTAGAGTTTCTTTGGCTGAGCCAGGATTTAAATCTGTACTCTCCTAAATTCTACTCTGTCATTTCATCCCTTATGCCAGAGTAGTTCTAGAAATGCCAAATGTGATCTCAATTAAGTCAAAATCATTTTCATAAACTCTGTGCTCTGGATATTGAGAAATGTGATGTGTCTTTATCATTACCAGAGATATTGGCTGAAATCCTGTTGCATAGCATAGTAAGTAGCACTATAGTAGGTCAATTGAATCAACTGGGATGTGATGAGTCAACTCCTCCCTAAGTTCCAGTGATTTAAATGGGCCTACTCTGGTTGTGAGTTACTGTGCTAAAGTAAATTGCTAGAGTAGGCTCAGTTGAATCAATGGGATTTACAGATAGATTAGCTCATCAAATCCCCAGTGGGGCTGCTCTGCACACAGCACTTTAAGAACTGCAAAGATAATCAGGGTATGGGAAACCAAGTCCAATGAGGAAAGCTAGGCAACTTTAGCCTTGAGGGGAAGAAAAAACTCAGGAGAAATATGGTGGCACTCTTCAAATACTGTATTTGAATATATTTTTTAAACAGTGGAAAAGCAAGATCTGTTCTCAACCATTCTAAAGTGCAGGACACATAATAATTAGCTCAAGATACAGAAGGCCAGATTTTGTTGATTTATCAGGGAAAACATTCTGTTAGAACAGTGCAACAATGGCATCAGTTGCGTCAGGAGATGGTGAATGCTCCGACACTGTAATCACTTAAGGTAAAGTTAGTCAGCCATCTGTCAGATCTACTTAAACATGGATTTCTTCATGGAGCTCAATGGCCTTCCAATTCTATTATTCTAGGATACTATGTTTCTCCTCTAGTGCAACTTACCGTGCTTAAAAATTCAGTTATTGTGGGGAGTTAGCTTTCCCTTTAGCAGCTTCAATAGAGAGAGATACAAACATAAATATATTTTAATAACTAAATATTTTAATTTCCTCAAGAATAGTGTTCCTTTGTCTTGTGCAGAAAATAGTGCAATCTGACAACAATAAAAACAAGGCAAAGAAAAAAGTGTGTTGTGATCATTGCATGTATGCAGCCTTTAAAATAGAGACCATAGTGGCATGTGACTCCATTGGCTTCCTTTTAACTGAGCTCCCATGATTGTATCTATGATATCATTGTGTGGGGGGGGTTGTATCATGCAGGACAGGCTAACCCACCTCACAGGCCTCTATGAGGTCACGCCATCTGTGAAAACCACTGATAACATTACACCAAGATGAGCTGTCTCCTGCCAGTTCTCCACTGGGCTTTTTCTTTGTTTTCTTCTTCCCTTTCCGAGGAACTGTTATAAGCTGAATGGCAGGTTTGCTTGGGACTTCTTGCTTGGGACTTTTTATTTCACTTGTATTGTTATTAGGGACTAGAGATGGGCACGAATCAGTAAAATGGCATTTCGTTTGTCGTTTGTCATTTGGAGGGTCCGTTTCGGTTCGTTTCCATTTTTCGTGAATTTTTGCAAAAAAATCGTTTTCGTTCATTTCATTACCATTTCGTTACTATTTATTTCAATTTTTGTGGTTTTTTTTTTAGGATTTTAAGCAATTCACTCATATTGCAGTAACGGAAACAAAATCCGGTGTTTCTGTTCGTTTCGTTTCATTTTAGAGACAAAATTAGTTTGTCGTTTCGTTACGTAACGAAATGAAAAAACGAAAACGGAAACGAAAAATTGTTCATTTTGTGCCCATCTCTTTTAGGGACTTTTATTTCATTGGCCTTGAAGCGTACACAGAAGTGTTTGACCAATGTGATTCTTGTGAATATACATGAAGTTTAGTGTACTGGTATATACATGTCTCTTTTACAGCCAGTTGAAATGTACTGGTCATCAATCACAAGACAGACTGGGTGGAAGGACAGCAAGGAGGTCAGGAAAAGAAGTTTAGAAACAAACAGCTTTGAAATTTCCCTTAAAACAAATAAAGAAGAAATAAAAAGGGAAAATATGAAAACAGAAAATAGAGCCATTACTTCTAATTAGGGCTGTGCACCAGATAGGAACAAATCCTGAATTACTCAGTTGGCTTACTTTCTACATAATCTGGATTGGAGTAGTATGACCAGTTGTGGCACTAAAGTAAAGTGCGTTTACAAATTTCATTGTATTTATTTGTTTTAAGGGAAATTTCAAAGCTGTCTGTTTGAAACATGGCAGTTATTCACCTCTTTATGAACAACAGCCCCTGGTTTTCCAGTGGAAGTCACTTGGAAGCTTATACATCAAATTGAATCATGGGCACAAATCAACCTGGGCAGAACAGAAACCCTTCCAGATTGAATCAGACCCTGTTTGCAAGCCAATATTGTCTTCTGAATTGAATAAGGGGACTTATGCCCAGCCCTACTTCTGCTATTGCTTTCAGAGTTTCAACGGATACGCGGCTCTTACATATGATTAAGAGCATCTTCCCTCTCTACAGTGTCAGATTTATGCGTTCTTTCTGTGTGCAAGAATATATGTAGATGCCTCCACACCTGAGAACATGCTCCTTCATGTGTAAGCCCATGTTCAAAATTCTTCTAGATCCTAGAGCAGTGGTGGCGAACCTTCGGCCCTCCAGATGTCATGGACCACAACTCCCACAGTACTTTGTCATTGACAATACGGGCTTGGAATTCTGGGAGGTGTGGTCCAAAACATCTGGAGTGCCAAAGGTTCACCATCACTGTCCTAGAGCATGTGAACTAAAGTTATAACTGAGTGCTACCACTTCAGAGCTTCATATAACATAGAGATTCAGCACAGTGGGATGGCATATACGTTTAGAGAAAACTAACAGAATGGAGTCAAAATATTTCTGGAATAACAAAGCAGCCATTGGGATATTGCTTTACTTAGGTTTCTGAGAACATAAGTAGATCTAGGAACAATTTTAAGAAAATATTACCGTTCTGTTATTTGATCATAGGTCGATTTGGGATGGAACATGTACAGATGGAATAATTAAGAAAATAAGGTAAGACAGTTGTTTATTCTGCATTCTTTCATTTTTAAAAAATATTCCCTGAACTAAAACTAAGGAGTAAATTACAGCATATTAGTAAGAGAAGATCTGGGACACATAATTCATTATATTAAATATAATATACTTTAGTAGAGGACATGATTGAAGAGAAGAAAGACAGTAAATGTCAAAGAGGCAGGAGACAATTTTTCCTGGATGAATAACATCGGAGACTGACTGGGCTTTAAGAGAGGACAACTCCACACAGCAAGTGTGGAAGTGTGCCATGACAGCAGCCAACCTCAGCATCCATAGCATTCAGTGAGAGTAGCAAAAAGGTTCAAATTCAGTATTGTATAAATTCCATTTCAAGATCTGCCCATTTAAACAGTTTTGCAATGTGTAACTCTCAATATCAAATGAATAAGCCCTCGGTGTCACTGCACTGCCATCTTCTAATTCACATTTTTAAAAGGTTAAATAACTTGTATTGGTTTCAATGTGTATTAATTCTATAATGTCTTTGCGTGTGTGTCTTCTTCCAGACTTCAGTTCTGTGCTAGCTTTGGGATTTGTTTTAAGATGGAACTCTGTGATGAGGTACTATTAAGGTTTTGGATTTTAATGTACAGCATTCTCGAAGGCTTTCATGACTGGGATCTGATAGCTGTTGTGAGTTTTTCGGGCTGTTTGACCATGTTCTGGGAGTTTTTCTTCCTGATGTTTTGCCAGTCTCTTTGGCCAGCATCTTCAGAGGGTAAGGAGCCCATGGAACTAAGAGTTCTCTGTGCTCTGGGGTATAGAATGAGTGAGATTGTGGGTTTTTAAATTGTGGGGAAGGGGAAACTTGTCTTATTCAGGAAAATAGGTGTTAGTCATTGTATTGTGATGTGAAGGGATTAAGAAGTTTCACTGTAATCGGGGTGGTTGTGGCAGCTGAGACAATCCTCTGTGGTTGATGGGTGTCATTAGCTGTTTTGTTGTGTGAACAAATCACTGGTACTTGTGGCTGAAGTTTGATCTTTTTCAGGTTATAGTTTTCAGTACTGGAAGCCAGGGTTTGTAGACTTTTAGCTCCCGCTGATAACCCCAGCTCCTGCCAACCTAGCAGTTTAAAAGCATGTAAATACAAGTAGATAAATAGGTACCGCTGTAACAAGCGGGAAGGTAAGCAGCCATGCCGGCCACACGGCCATGGACTTGCACAACACTGGCTCTTTGGCTTGAATATGGAGATTAGCACTGCCCCTAGAGTCGGACATGTACCGGGGGGACCTTTACCTTTACCATATGTTCAGCCACTGCTGATTTTTATGATTATTTTAGTCTGCAGTGCCTTGGATTTGACTTATGGCAACCCTACTAGGGATTTCCAGTTATTAAGTGCCGATATGTTATTTTACCATTCCCTTTTCCTGGTATCACTCTGGAACCATGCCTCTTGAGCGGGGCTACACAGATAGCAGAGATTGTAGTTCCATCAGCCACATTCATCTGGGTGAACTTTGTTGGCCCCTCCCCCAGGCTGTATGTCCAACTGGTTATAATAATATAATGTAGATTCCCTTTTGACTTCTTTGTTTTATTTGTTTGTTTTACATTTCTATGCCAAACCGATTTTTCCATAGGAACTCTAGGCAGTTTACACAGAGCAGCAAATCAACAATACTGTAGTTAAAATCATAAACAGACAATAACAACACCTCAATGAGTGATCGCTAGATCACTCAATATGCAAATTAAAAAAAAAAACAAAGAGCCCGGCAAGATGCACAAAATCTAAAATAAAAAAGGGGGATGCAAAAAAAAAAATACAGAGGTGAACAATGGACATGGCATTGTTCCAAAGAGGCATTTAGAAGCAGCATAAGAGGATTTTAAGCCCTGACTAAGGGATGCCAGTAGAAGTCAGGGGTAACTTTAGCAGGACAATCCTTGTTGGTTTTCTTAGATTAGTATGTCAGAGGCATAGCTGGGGTTTTCAGTGCCCGGGGACAAAGTCAGTTTTCGTGCCCTGCCAAGGGACAAGGAGGGGCTAAGGTGCCACATAGAAGGCAGAAGTGGTGGTCAGAGAGCCCTCCACGCTGGCCTGGCAGGTCACCCGCAACATGCCTTTTTGTGGCTCATGGGTGGGGAGCTGTTTGGCACCTAATTTGGTGCCCCCAGATGCTGCGCCCGGGGACAGATGTCCCCCCCCTTGTGCCCCCATATCTATGCCACTGATGGCATTGACACTCCAATGGTTCTTGTTGGGAGTTAACTGGCCCTGTCTGTGAATGTATGGCATCTGGATACTATCCCTGACATAGTCCCTATTTGGGGTGGTTCTGTTGTCATTATAGGGATATGTGCCTTATTGTTTTTATATTCTCTCATTCTGTTTCTACTCCATCCTCCCATGTTTGATTTCTAGGTGAAGCTCTGGATGTATGTCAAAAAATTAACTATTTACAAACTTTGTAAATGTCTCTTTCTTTTATCTGTTAGCTTGGCTCGAATAATCTGTGGAAGTTCAAAATACTTATCTGTTGTGCCTCTTTTTTCTTGTGCAGGAACTAAATGAAACTAAAGGTATTAGCTTGTGTAACAAGTCTGTAGAAACCCAAAATGGATGGGTTGTTGCTGATTTCTGCAAATTTCTTAGCAGTTCATTTACTTCTAAATTCTCAATCAAAAATTTCAGAAATGAAAAGGAAAGGGGATTTCTGTCACTGACAGTTAGAAACACCTGCAATTTCTATTAATTTAGCTTTGTTTTTCACCAGTGCATTTACTTCAGCAATGGCACACCGATAGGTCTCAGAGGCTTCCTTGAACTCAACTAAATGCTGCTCATAACTTTGAATGGATGTCAGAAGGTGTTCCTTTTCCACTGCCCCAAGGATAGCATGAAGAATGATGTCAATACCCAGACCAAGAGCACTAAGGGCAATACCCCCAAGGACAAATACCCCAATCTGAAGAAGCAGAGCAACTAGCTTGTTAACGGCAACAGTTAAAACATTTGAACAGATTAATTTCACGGCAATTGCCCCTGCAGAAGTGGTAGCTTCCCCAAGTATAATGGAGAGAATTCTCTGAACAACTCCAATTTTCTCTAGCTCAGGCTGTTTGATATCGTAAAGCTTTTGGTAAACTCCTGGTTCTAACCTTTCCTTCATTTCTTTATCAAACTTCCATATCTGTTTCTGAATATCACGCATGGCTTGGATGATGATGTCACAGTTCTCTTTGATGGTACCACCTTTCTTTATTTTAATAGCAGCCATCCTGGCTCCCAAGTGTTCATTCAGTGTTCCAATCAGGTCATTGGTGGCCTTAAAATCAAGCTGCATGCCATCAAGCAGTTCCTGGTGCAGGTTGGTCACATATTGGCGTCTACATGGGTTCCCTGGGTAGAGAAGATCACTCAGATTCATTTTGCAGAGGCGAACTGGAAATGAAAGAAAATATATTTGCCACATCAGCATTTGGATGGAATAACAATAGAGAGCAGTTTCTCTCTCAAGACACCTCACATGGTCCAAAGATATAGATCTACACTGCTGATTTAAATTAATTGAATGGTTAGGTTTTCTTCCCATGGAACTTCCCGGGGAGTTATAGTTCTATAATGGGTCCAGCAATGAATTTTGAGGATTCCTTTAAGGCAGGCATGTCCAAACTTTGGCCCTCCAGATGTTTTGGACTACAACTCCCACATTCCTTTGTCATTGGCAATGTAAGCTTAGAATTCTGGGAGTTGTGGTCCAAAACATCAGGAAGGCCAAAGTTTGGACATGCCTGCTTTAAGGAAACCATGACAGATCAACTCAGATATAAAACCATGTCATATTTGTAATCTGTAAAGTTCCAAAAGTCACTATACTGTATAAGTAAGTACCTATTAGATTTGATTTGTACCTTCAACAGATTCTCAGGGCAGTTTACACTGGACACCCCCAAGAATTCTGAGGTTTGTTTTTGCTTAATTATGAATGGATCCTTACATTTATCTGCCTTTAATTAGGCATTTTGTTCATTTGTTCATTCAGTCATTCATTGACCGATTGATTTATCCATTCCAAGTGGTGGGTAGTGTAAATATAATAGTGGAGATGCTTATTGTGACCATCTCTGTGTTCACACCACCGGATAAGATGAGCCCAGACATGCAGGCCACTGAATCAGTGCATGTCAACAAACATGGATGAGCATTTTTGTAAAGTTAATGAGTCCAAACTACCCATTCAAGGCCAACTTAAATATTTTGCATCCCTGTAGTATAACTTAAAACAAGAGCCTCGTGGTGCAGTGGTTAAATGCCTGTACTACAGGTAAAACTGTGCTCACGACCTGGGGTTCAGTTTCAGGTAGCAGGCTCATGGTTGACTCAGCCTTCCATCTTTCCGAGGTCGGTAAAATGAGTACCCAGCTTGCTGGGGGGGGGAGCAACGTGTAGCCTGCATACTGTAATTAAAAACTGTAAACCGCACAGAGACTACTTGAAGTGGTATGGGGCCGGTATATAAACAGACCACTTTTTGAAATTCAGTTGAGCGTTGCCATTAGAATAGGTCCAGTGAATAAATGGAACTTGCAGAGAAATTGTCTTGCCACGTCTCCATTGACTCAGTGGGCTTACTCTGGTGGAAACTTCTGGATTTCAGTCAATATATGGTTCCTGTGAAAACTCATTTATTTCCAGACTACTGAGAAGACTGCAGCCAAGTTCAGAAAGAACAGAAAAGCTTGAGTAGTGTGGCAGATGATATAATAGTACCCGCTGCTCAGAAAGTCCCAGAGCTTTGGTGCAGTGAACTTTAGTTCCAATGCACATTGCTTAGAAGTAACTTTTCAAGTTATAACACTGGTATAATAACAAACTTACTTCTTTTACTGATCCAGCACTTTGTGTTCTTCAGCGGATTCATGGGTTCCTATCATAACATGGCCCCACACATATACCCGGAGATTTGTCATAGAATGGAGAATGAATGCTTTTCTTCTGAAAAAGGAAGATTATTCAAATGTAGCTGGAAAGAATTCACTACAGAGTTAAGTGGAATTGCTAACAGAATGGAGGAATAATCCTGCTCCATCGGGTATGCGTGGCTTGCCAGTAGAGATGTAAAATTTCCTGAAACTTAGAAGCTTGGGGAAAAAATGTTATTCCCCCAGAAAAAAATAGAAATTTTCAGAAAAAAATAAAAATGCTACATTAGCACTCCCCTCGCCCCCATTTACAGCTTGAAAGTCATTCTGGCCCTTTGTACACGACCCCTAAACTCCGCCACAAATGGCTCCCAGCTCCAGAGCTTAAAATTGTTTCCCCACCAGCTCCGGAGTTTACAGATAATTAAGTGTGACCACGCCCACCTAAGTGCGTCCCAGTGCACTTTTCAGGTACCTGCTCTCTGGAGTTGAAAATTCCTGATGCGGATATAACGTAGTGACAGCCCGGCTCTCCTTGCTTCTGTTTGTTCTTGTTTTGCCCCCCGCCCCTTTAAGAGATCTGAATGCAGTGCCGGGGTGGCAGAACAGAGGTGAGCAGCATTCTTTTCTTCCTTTTTTTCTCCCTCCCCTCATGCAGCCAGCAGCCAGGAGTGCAGAGGGGGTGGGAACGCAGGAACAGCGACAAACCCCTAAGATCTCTGGTCCGAATTTAAGTGGCCAGTGGATCTTAGGGGTTGTGTGAAAAGGCCTTCTGTTACTTTAGGAACATAAAACATGACTAGGGACAATGTGACTTGGCATAAAATTATCACAAATAGCATATTAAAATATAGTGTATCCAAACAATTATTACAAACAGAATTTACTTTTTGAATAATATGTATTTGTAATTGTAAGTAACAAATGGAGTAACAATTCTCTGATCTGTTTACTAGTTTATGTGGAACAAAAAAAACCCTCTACAAAACAATGTTTAAAAATCTAGAATTAACAATTTTTCATATATCCTCTCCACAGTATTAAATAAAAATAAAATAAAAACCTCATTCTCATAAAAAGAATTAAAGAGGGGGAAAATGTATAGAAGGGAGTGGGACTAAGTTTCAATGATATTTTTTAGAAATGATTTGGAAAATATTTGAACACCCTGTTTTAAAATATTTTATTCATTATGTTAAAAATAAAACATTCCATAATCATTTTTCTTTTTCTTTTTTCTTTTTGCAGTTTTTCTAATTTTTCAGAAAAAAACCAAAAAGGCTTCAGGAAATAAAGGGGGTGTTTCCCCCTGAATTTTTCTGCTTTTTTCCAGGCCTTCACTTCTCTACTTGCCAGTACATAAGAACATAAGAACAGCCTTGCTGGAACAGGCCACAGCCCATCCAGTCCAGCATTCTGTCTCACACAGCAGCTCACCATCTGCTTCAGAGTATTCCCAAGCAGATGTCTTCACCTGCTTAAGATTCCCTGCAAATGGCATTGGGAGATATTGAGTACACAGGAGTTCTTTCTGTTAACGGGCAAAAACAGTCTCTACCGAAATGACTGGCAGGAACAGAGGGGACACCATCCAGAGAACTATAGCAGCTACTCAGTCTACTTGTACAAGTACCATTAGTTCTAGATGGCTGGCTAGCAACTGGAACAGGCCACCCTGCACCCCACAAGCATTTCCCATTGCATTTCAACAGCATGTAGACTTCGGTCCAACTTTTAGGGTTCCTGAGGTTTGTACATTTGCACTTCCAAATGGGCCTTGCAAGTCAGAAAATCACACAGAAAAAATAAAGACTCACCCCTTCCTGTCAGCAACAAAGGCCCCTTGACAGCTTTGCTGTCAGATACAAAGCTTCTCAGAAGTCTGTTTCTCCATGATTCGTTCAGTAGTATTTTATTCGGATCAGTAAGTATCCAAATCCTAATGCTCACTTACAAATGATCATGATCCCACCATTCATTTAACTGCACTGCACAGTTAGTGTGGGGTCTTGCAGAAAGTGTGTCTCGTTGCGCTCTTGCTTGTTGACTGTAGGAATTAACTGGTGTCGTGTTGATTCGTGCCTCTCTGCTCGTGCAGTGTCCCATGCTTGCTTAGCTCAGCAGTAAAAGCCCCAGGGCTACAATCCCTGTGCCTGGTGCTAAGCTGTCCTTTGCTGGACAGAAGCTTGTAGAAGCCATGGTGGTGCAGATCCATCCCCAAAAGCTGACCTAAGTGTTCATGTGTTGATGTGACCATCCCAAAATGATTACATCAACATGACACAAAGCTTAGAGTTAAGGGCATTTATACACAACCCCTAAACTCCGGGGCAAATGGCTCCCAGCTCCGGAGATTAAAAATGTTTACCCACCAGCTCCGGAGTTAAGAGGAAATTAAGTGCGAACCCGCCCACTTTAGCGCGTCCCAGCGCAGCTTTCAGGTACCTGCTTTTTGGAGGTGACAAATATTTGATCTGGTGCAAGGATAGTGAGTGTGGGGCTCTCCTGGCTTCTGTTTGTTGTTTTTTTGCCCCCCGCCCCTTTAAGAGATCTGAATGCTGCAGGGAACAAAACGGAGGTAAACCGGCATGCTTTTCTTTCTTTTTTCTCCCTCCCTCACGCAGCCAGCAACCAGGAATTAAGGAGGGGGTGGGGACAGAGGAAGAGCGACAAACCCCTAAGATCTCTGGTCCGAATTTAAGTGGCCGGCGGATCTTAGGGGTCGTGTAAAAAGGCCCTAAGTGTAAGTGTAGGTGTTCCTCAATATTTGCATTTTTGGAAGTCAATGAAAACACCATGAACATTCAGTTAATGGCATGCAACAAAACATTGAATTAAGTGTAGGCTTTTGGCTCATAATGAGAACAACAAGGTTACTTTTGGGGCTACAAATCCCTGAATCCTCAGCTGTGGGGAACTGGGGTCCAGGTGGGTGGGTGGGTGAGTGTAATCCAAACAGTGTGACACCTTTGACGTTCTGCTAATAATACACACAAACTATGTTGGTGAACAAGGTGACATCTTTTACTTACTACTCTTGCTGCATGTTCTATTAAACATCATTGTAAAACAAATTATAAGTTGAAAGTTTTAAATTGAACTAAAGGCAGCTGTGGATAATACCAGTCCCTCCCCAGTGTTTTTTTTTTTTACTGTTTCCTTGAAGTTCTTTGTGTAACCCTGTTGGTGGTGCCACTGCCATTATAAAGAACTGCCTTAGAAACAATGAAAAAAGCTTTTAACTTCAATTTCCTCATATAGGTACCTTATTAATTAGTTAGTTGAGCATTCTGAATGCTGCATGGTGAATAAACTAAATATGGTAAATAAACTGAATATGGGCCATCAAGTCAGAACTAACATGTGGCAACCCTAATATGGTTTGCAAGGTCAATGAGATATTCAACTGGTGGCTTTACCAGTTCCATTCCCCCAGTGGGGGGAAGGTGTTGCTCCCTGTAAACGTCTATATGCGAGCATTGTGGCTTGTGAGACAAGAGGTGAGGAAGAAAGTGCTTTGCATGTGTATCTTTGCACTGGATTGGACTTTCCTTTCTGTTTCGATTCAATGCAATCACGCACCTCGGCGGTTCCTTCATGTCCTTTGTTCCACGACTAGTTTTGTACCGTGACAGTGTTGGTTGCGATCATGTGGTTTTGTCCCTGTTTCAGTGTTCCCATGGTCATGATAACTTGTCTCGTGACAAGTGTTACCTCACGGTCCTGTACCATGACAAACACTGAATTTGTCTAGCTTCCTTTTTCCTTTTTTTGTGGGGGGATTCTTTTTCTTCTTTAATATTTCGCTTCTGAAAAGTTTAAAAAAAAAAAAAGCTCCAGACACAGTTTTCTGAGAGAAACAAATGTTTTGTTGCGTGATAGTCATTACTACATGGTGTCTTGTCTCGGAACAGAAAGCGGGAACAAAGAGTGACAAGGGAAAATCCTACCCCAGCACCAGGTATAGTATTGTTGCGCTTAGCACCCGTTCCGGGGGCGTGGTCAAGACAAATTTCAGTAGCTGTGCTACAGACATGAAGTAACATTTTTTGTACCACTCCTAAGTGCAACACTCACAGAGACAAAATGGACATGAAGTAACCACCTTTGAGCCCAAATGAACAGACCCCCTTTTTAAAAGTAGAAGGATCTCTGCTGAAGAGTTAAAACTATGGATTGAGGACATGAGACTCGGGGCTGATTTGCATTTCCCATTGGATCATGTAATCAATAGGGGAAATGTGAAGCAGCCCGCCCCCAAACCCACAGTATTTCCCACCTTTTCTCCTGTGTAGTCAGCATCTGAATCTTGTCTCTGCAACACTAATGGGTTTCAGTTTCCATTGAGAAACCGTCCATAAGATTCTTATTTTTAATAGAGACATGCAGCAAACCTGCAATACCTTTTCATTGCATAAACTTAGGAGTAAACTGATATCTTACCGTTTCTCCTGCTATGTTTCAGCCACATTTAACTGTAAATCATGATATCAAAAATGTCTTAGATTCCGCCCCCCCCCCCAAGTATCTTTGTCACTGTATATGGTCCATATTTTTCCACACACTAAATGTGTTTGGATTGTTTAAAAATTTGCAATAATTTATGTAATTAACTATCCAATATCATGTCTTTCTTTGGCTCCAAGCGTAGAACTAGATCTTCAGAAATGTCCTACATATGCTTTATTCATGCAGAATAATCTTGCTCTGACATTTTATAATCATGACTGCTAATAGAATTTCAGAAGATGCATGATTGTGACAACAGCTTTATGGATATTAATTATCCTTTGCTTTGCTTTCCAGTGTGACATCTCTCTCTCTCTCTCTCTGTCTCGGAAATGCTTTCCTTCTTTGGTGCAGAGAAGGATAAGGAGAGGCTCCGTAATGCCAGCCGCAGTCTATATGACTGTGTCTACATGTTTGTCTCATCTACCAACACCATATTCAGAATGCTCAACCAGTTCCTTGGCACTGAACTGCCGATGGTGATAGTGAGAGAAAACCTTAGCATCAAAGAGAACCTTCAGCTGCTGGTGAGCGCGCTGAAGGAGATGCAGGAGATTGTGGAGTCCAAGGATAAAGAGATCCAGCAGAAAGTCAGCCTTCCGTTATATTCCAAAATTGCCACCCCTGCCCCTTCCGTGAATGAAAGAATTAAGCTTTTACGGGACATTTATACCCAATACAAGGGAGTATTTGAAAATATCTGTGGTCCCATTTCCGCAGTCTTAATGAAACATGGTAATCTGCCCGAAAAACTCGAGGCTGCCATTCGGGACTTATCAAGCTCACCGGTGCTGACGCTCCACGTCGGGGAGCTTCTCATGACCTATGAGGAGATTGCTAAAGCGCTCCCGGAGATCTGCAGCCCCGGTTCCTCCCAGATAAAGGCAGAAGCAAGTCAGGCCAGTCAGCACGGCAACGTTTTCACTAACCAATTTCATGCGGACAGCTCTCGGGGTCAGACAGTTAAGAAGGGCAGCCCCAGTCCCGTTGAAGTAGCTGCAGGTTACCTGGAAGAGGTTGTGAAGACACTGAAACCAGTTTGTGAACGTTTTCAAAAGACTGTCAAGATGGCTGAAGAGTATGTCACCTTGATCATTGACAAGCTGCAGTAAGCCCAAAGTGGAAAATAAACAAAAGAAAAAGCAGAAAGACGCTTCAGTTTGCAGCCTCTGCATTTCCTTCTCCAACCATTTTAATGTCAAGATTTCAGCACTGCACTAAGTCTGAACTGGGCTGCCTTGATTTTGTTTAGTAAAGATGCAGAGAGTTGAAACGTGTTGCCCCAACGTCCAATGGTTCAAAACATGTTTATGATGTATACTGTATACAGTAAGTATTGTATACAATACTGTACAGTATATTGTAGACTGAAGTAAGATCAGTGTTTAACAAAGAAGGACATAGAGGGTCTCAAAAATGTCACTGCATAGCTAAAAAGAAATGGATCAAGGCCACGTCCCAACTCCTCAGAGATCAATTTCCCAGGAACAGATTAATGTTCAGTTGGACCCCTTGGCAGGACCTGTCCTCCAAATGCCTCCATCTCCCCCATCATACTGATGCCTACTCCTCCTCCAGCTCATCTCCTCGTGTTCACATCTTTCTCCTTGATCCAGACCTTGAAAAAAATGGTGCTTTAGATTACAACTGTCAGAATTGTCCAGCCAGCATGTCCAACTGCTATGTCGCTGGAGGGATTATGGGATCCATGGTCCACAATTTGTCTAAACTCTCTCTATACCCATATCTCCCCATCCTGTCGCAACAGCATTGTCCTCCCTGTTAACCTTGTCCCCTGTCTTATTCCCACTTCTGCCTCTTCCAAAATGAAGCTTTTTCCAGACAGGAAGGAGCAGCTTGAATGGACACCATGTCCTTTGCACTTCTCACCTGCCCCTGATCTTGCTTTTAAAAGTCAGCATCTTGCCTCTCACTTGGAAACTCCAAGAACTGGAATATTGGAATTCTGGGAGTTCTTGTTAATCCAAAAGCAGGCAACATAGCAGGAAAGATGCTAACTGCATTTGCTTTTGCCTTTAATAGAGCCTCATGGGTACAATAGTTAAACTGCAGTGAAAACTCTGCTTGTCACCTGAGTTCACTCACAGTTTCAGGTAGCTGGCTTGAGGTTAACTGAAACTTCCTTCCTTCTGAGGGCAGTAAATTGAGTTCCCAGCCGGGGGGAGGGGGGAGGCAAGGGGGTAATATGTAGCCAACAAAGAATCATAGAATAGTGAAGTTGGAAGGGGCCTACAAGGCCATGAAGTCCAACCCCCAAGGATACGTGCCAGGTGATTGTCCAAATTTCTCTTGAAGGCCTCCAGTGTTGGGGCACACACCACCTCCTGAGGTAACTGGTTCCATTGCCCAATTGAAACCTCCCAGAGTATACTCTAAGCACTATGGGTTGGAATATAAGCAGTACAACTGGCTTTGCTTTTGCTTTCAACTGAGCATGTAGCAAACTGAGGGGAAACAAGATAGGCCTTTTTTCATTTGAGTGTGTCTGCTTATTCAATAAATATGAAAGATTTGTGTCAGCAGAATCAGGATAAGAGGTCCGCTGGGATTCTTTTCCCTAACAGAAATGGCTCTGGGGGATTCAACTTTGTAAATGTCTCCACTTGATTTCTCTTAAAACAAGGCCACCCAAAATATATTTTTAAAACCCTGGGAAAACAATGTAGTAAATGAGAACAAATGTATTGTTATCTGTGTTGAACCCTAATGGCCCCTTGTGGGGGACATTTGAATTAGATCAGGTGTGTCTAGATTGGTTGAGTCACAGCAATTGGACTTCTTTTCTTTTGAGAATGAAATGTTTTACTACCCATCCAAGTAGCTTCATCAGTCGAAATGAAGTTGGTGTTAAGCCTCCAATATATAGTTCACCTTGGTTTTCATGCCACCCCTGGTCTGAATAGGCTTGTTAGGTGGGCAGTGGCCTGAATAGACTGGTAGGTGGACAATGGCTTTGGGTGTGTGGAAGTCCTACCTATTCAATCCTTCCCAACACCCATTAAGTATGGGTCATTAGCCGTGGCTTTCCTGGTGAAGGTGTGAAATGCCTGGTGGAGGTGTGAGGTCATGACCCATACTTATGCTTTGCAGTTTGAAAGAAATATCTCTGGAGTTTTTTCTATTTCTGAAGCTCAACACAAACACACACATGAACTGAGCACAAAAGGATCAGCTTGTGTTCCTTCATAATGCATTATGTTGTCTAATTCTTGTAGCACTTAAAAGTACATGAAAGACAGCAGTCACTCTTGTTTTCAGTGTTGTGTTGTTGTACAAAAGAGTCTTCCAAGTGGAAAAAAATTCTAAGATCAATTTAAACACCCTCTCACACAGTTGAGAAGAAAATGTTTGTGAGCCCCACACCTTTTCTTAAGAAGGTCTGACCAGGCCATAGTGGTACAGTACATGCTTTTGTTTCTTTTTGGAATATCTTTGGAAACAAAGTCTAGTCCACAACGCAGCAGCACTGGTCTTTGTGGAAGTTTGTGTTTTGACAATCCATGACATTAACTTTAAAACAAGTGTATTGTCAGCCAAAATCATTGTAACAAGTCCCACTACTTGTTACAACTTTGCAATGCTAAATGGTTCCAAAGGATACCTCAATGAAAATCTGCCCAAACAGTTCTCAGGTGACCTATTGGCACATCCTACCTCATCTGGTTAGGGTCCAGCCTTGCTAGTACTTGGACAGGAGACCACTACTAAAGGACACTACAGATCTCTAGGTAGAGCTAGGAAAGAAGTCCATCAGAAACCCTTAAGAGTTGCTACCAAACAGACTTGACAGTGTTGAACAAGACACAATAAACTCTGATCCATTTTAACACAGTTTCCTGTGTTCCCAAGAGGTGTCTTCCTTCTCTGTGCTCAAAATGTAGAACTGCCTATCTTGGGGAGCCATGTAGCCATGATTGCTGCTGACAATTTTGTACTGGTAATATTTCCATAAATTTTGAAGCCACGGAAGTCTCAGAAGTCTTTCATTAAGGTCTTCATGTTATATAGTTTGAATGCCATGTCATAGACATTTATCATTGAAAAATAACATAATCCACACACAATTTTTTCCCAGAGAAAAAGAAAAAAACATTTTGGAAAACAACGGGGGGAAATTCCTCAGTTTTCCAGAAATTTTATATCTCTAAAGTAAGTCTGCTGCCCTGTTGGTTAATCCTGGGTCACATGAAACTGACATATGTTGGGAGCAAGTGGAGCAATATAAGGGTTTGATTATGGAAGGGCCACATGAATTCTGTGCTGACCCATCTTGTTCTGTTTTTCCTTTTTTTCTGGACAGGAGTGGCTGGGTGAGGTATGGGATGCTTAAAACAGGCAACTTTGTGCCCTTTGAGCGGTGGGGGGAGGAGAGGAGGAGGCACATTCCCATGAGCAGTTTTTGTTTTGCATCTTCTAAATTTCAGCACCCATTGGTGCATTCAAACACATCCTTTCAAAGGGAGTTTTAAAACTTTCTTTTAAAGGAGTTTGTAGCTGAGACATCCATTATTTCATATATTAGAAGAATGGGTCTGTTTCTTTCAGAAATGCCATGCCACATCCTGGTTGTGAGAAAAGGACTTAAAAGAGAAGAAGACCCAAATAAACTTTCCGCCAAACCCTTGTGTAAAGCTCTGCACAATGTCTTTAATTTGAAAAGAAGTGAGATTATTCTACTGTAAACCTAAAACTCTCTCCACACATTGTGCTTTGCTTGTTACCTGAGATCACCATACGGTGGCATCAGAACAACAGGAACCAGCTAGGAACAAAGGGATCATTCTCAAGGATTACTGTATTTTGAAAATCAGATTAAAGTGACATCCCATCTAGTATGCATATGCATGGTGAACTCCTGAATCATTATGCAGCTCCTTTGTAAGGACTAATGTGATTTCATATGTAACACATTCTTTCCAGTGTAGTTGCATCCTTAGATAGTGTCTTATTTCTGTAGTCAAAGAGATTGTAAGCTCGCTCCCCACCCCATCCCTGCTTCATAGATCAAGACTGTGCCATCTGCATTATCTAAAGGACATGACTTCCCTGAAAATCCCCTTTAGGCTTCATAAGATCAAAAGCTACCTGGCATTCTACCAGGACAAAGTATGCAGAAGAGCAGTCTTTGTTGGTCTAACTGGCATTTATAGGGAAAGAGATAGGCACTGCCACCTCTAGAACATCATTTCCTTGTCAGTTTACCAAGAAGTTCAGTAGAATAGTTCACAAACCAACAAAATAAAGTACAATCCACGTGGTCAGGACTGCCCATTCTTCATTTTACATTTTGCATAACATAGGGTGGAATATGATGCCCTCACAATCACAATTTAATTTTTCTAAGGGAAAAGATCATCTCTTGTCCTTGTTGAACACAGGCATTCAACAACAGCTGAAGATCAGGAAAAGTCGGGAGGGGAGGTTAGGGTTGTCACTTGAAACAGCGGTTTGAAATCATGTATGGGAGAGCTTCAGTTGCAACTCTCCCAGCTTCTAAAGGTGGTCCCTGATCTTTGGACCATGATGAGGGGGAAGTCATCACTCAAGCCACTCTGCATGCAGCCTCCAAGAACCTGGAACTGGGCACATACGAGTACCTACAGCTCAGTTTCAAATGGCCTTTCCTCCAACAAGGAGCTAACTCTTCTGCATGGGGTGCTTATTATGACAGTCCCACAATACCCCTCCCCAGAAAACAGTGTCCAGAAATCTATTAGATTGTTCCATATCAACAAAGGGTTTTTTACAGGTTGATAAAATTAAACATGAGTGAGGATGGATTGGGGGTGGGGAATTGGAGAGATGGAGAATCAATAGAAATGTTGTGGCCCCTTCAAGACTAACAGATTTGTTTCAACACAAGGTTTGTTTTTAGGCGGGTTAAAATCAACTTATTTGGACACATGGACACATGTTCTAGCTGGTCTGATCTGCAAACAGCTAAAACACTCTCAGGCATGTTTCTGGGGGAATCCATTGCTCTCCTAGCGATTACCAGCATCCCAGCTGAGCCCAGAACAAAGGCCTGAGAGGAGTGGCAGGAAATGTCATAGTCCTTGTGACTCTGATGGTCCCCTAGTTTGGACCCTGCAAAACCTGGCTCCCTTACACCCTCAAACACATGAACACCTCCAAAAGGCCCAATGAGGAATCTTCTATGTATCTTGTTATGGTCTTCTTGTCCTAACTTAGAGATGACAAACTTGATGCCTTCCAGATGTTTTGGAGCAGAGCCTGAAAAGCCAACTTTTAAAAATTATACAGGCATACCTCAGTTTACAAACACCTCAGTTAACATAATTTTCGGTTTACGAAAGCAAATCCATTGAAAATAATGCCTCGGTTTACAAATTTATTTCTGCAATACGTTGCTTTATGAAAAAAAAAATCAAAGTAAGTTTCCCTTGGATGCATTGTGCCCCTGTGTGTTTCCGGTTTACAAATTTTTCACAATATGAAATGTCCTGGACAACGCATTACGTTCTTAAACCAAGGTATGCCTGTATCTATGGAAGCTCTCAGCTGGCATTTGGCTGAGGGATCCTGAGAGCTGGACTCCAGAAAAATAACTTTTCTGATCTTTGCATTTGCCCTTCAACTGCTAATAATCCCTTTGCCTTTGATCTTGTGGCTGATGGAAAATGAAGTTCCGCACCTGAAGGAGCAGCAGTTTGCTTACTCTCACTCTAAGCCATCTGTCTTTGTCTCCTCCCTTTCCCATGGAACACCAAAGGCCTTCTAACAGATCATATGGATTTTATAATTAATTATTGGCAGAAATATTCCTTTTTAAAAAAAGTGCCTAAATACTTCTCTGCAACTGGGCCAAAATGATTGTGTGCATATCATTGTTGGTCTCATACAAGTGAAGTGAAACCAGTCTGTCGCACTGTTTATTCTCTACTTTCCCCTCATCCCTCCCCTCCCACCCCCAGCTGCCTTTGTCCCCTGCAGAAGTCCGAGTCAGATGAAAGAGGGAATATCCACCTTTAGGCACTTCCAAAGAAATGGCGGTAGGCTGCATGAAATCCTACTATCTCAGAGTAGTAGTCACAGGGTGCGTAGCTTTCACATTGCTCCTGCTTCATCTCCATTGGGGACTTGAACCTTTCATAGTACCTGGGGAACAGAGAGAGGAATAGGAAGCAGTACCATCATTATGTGATTTTAGACTCTTCTAGGCTAATGGATGCATTGATTGAATACATATTGGTGATCTAAAGGGTTGATGCAAGGAGCAATAGCCAGAATCATAGCCTAGGCCAGTGGCGGCGAACCTTCAGCACTCCAGATGTTTTGGACTACAACTCCCAGAATTCCAAGCCTATATTGTCAATGACCAAGGACTGTGAGAGTTGTGGTCCAAAACATCTGGTTTGCCACCATTGGCCTAGGAGTTTGTGTCTGCTTCCTTTTCTACAGGCAGTTTTCTAATCTTTGGCATTCTCTCCCCTTCTGGTTTTGGGCTCACATTTCACATTTTCTCACTTCTCCATCTGAGGTAGAAAGAGGAAAATTCATAGTGAATGTGATCTGTAATGACGAAGTGGCCCAGTATACACAGGAACCCAAGTTACAGGATTCTGTAAACAAGCTTAGACATTTATCCTTCTCCATTCTCCATAGATTTCTTTTAAATTAAAAATAACAAAATTTCATTTTTGTCTCAGCAACAAAATAGTTACTCCTGCGAAGAGCCCAGAGAACTTGACCACACCTGTCTGCAAGTATAAATATGAAATAATCTGAATATATCTGCTTCCTCCCGCCTCCTTTAGACTGGAATGTCTGTTCCTTCCCTGGATACTTCTAAATGTACTAAGCCAGCCAGGCTGTACTGTGTTAATGAGGTCTCCTGTTCTTATTGCTGAGTGGAAGCCCAGGCATTTGCCCCTGACAATCCCGCCTTGACATCATGGCAGCACTTGCAAAAGGTCACCCATGGAAGTCTGTTGCATCTTTACGGCCCTTGTGTTGCCAGACATTTGGTTCTGGCATCACAAAACTGTGGACCTCACTCAGCCCAGTGTACCTTGGTTTATTTATCAGAGCTGAAAAAGCTGATCAATCAGCCCATCCACTGACCAGTTAGTGCATGAGATTAGTCAGTATTACTGTACATTGTTTTTACTACTTCCATATGCACGTGATGGTGCCAACTACACCTTACATACACACTAGGTGTGTAATCAGACCCCAGCATCCATTTCATGAGCAACAGGTGTAAGATGGAGAATGGATAAAGTCAACCATAACAGCCAGTGCAGTGCAGTAGGTAGAGTGTCAGACAAGAATTCAGAACTTCAGAACATATGAGTTCAAATCCTCACCCAGCAATGAAAACTCTCCAGTGAGTGGCCCTAATAAAATAACTCCTTAAATATCTCATGCTTTCTGGAAACCCAGCTAAAGTGGCCATGAGTTGGGACCAATTTGATAGCGCATAACACAAAGATGGGTGGGAACCACATTAGATCACCAGAAGAACAAATAAAGTCTGAATTCTCTCTAGAAATGAAACTGAGAAAACTAAGGTTCTCATAAATTTGAGCACATCAGAAGGAGACAAGGCTTGCTGAAAAAGGAAATAGTGGTAGGAGAATTTGAAGGTAGTTGGAAAAGAGAAGCATCAAATATGAAATGGATTGACTCAATAAAGGAAGCCACAGCCTTGAGCTTTCAAGCCCTGAACAGAGTTGCTCATGTTAGGACGTTTTGGAAGTCACCAATTCTAAGAGCCACCAGAAATCAGAAGCAACATGATAGCATGTGACAGCAATAGTTGCATGGCTGGAGAGCAAGATCAATGCCACTGTGGTGTCATGGTGAAGCGTGTTAAAATAGGACTCAGGGAGCCTGAAAGCAAAACCCCATGTGCTGGGCAACCTTGAGTTAGTCACATGAAATCTGGCCTCTCAGAGTTTCTCCTCCCATTCTCCACATGCTTTCAGATCAGTCCTTATGGGTTTTAAACTTTACCTTTCATAGTAGGGATAAGACCTCTTCTGCCTCCTCACAAAGGCACTGGCTGTTTCCCTGTTTATCTTCACCCCTGTTGTGAACGCAGAATTTTACAATATGAGAACACAGAAACTTTTCTTAACCAGTTGCTAAATGGTTCCTGAATGAAAACCTCTCTTGTGCCCTGTTCAGCCGGCAGACTGAGTCTCTCTGGATCATCCTGGCAGTCCCTTTAAACTACATACATTATTTTCACTACATGGCATTGTTTCAATTTTACCAGGATTTAAACATGGGATTTTATAACATGTCAATTTTTATTGACCAAACTATTCCAGATAGTAATTGTCACCATATATTACCTCATCATATATCAGCTATCTAGCATCAATCCCATTTTTCTCAATTGCTGGTCTTTTGTTGTTTTGACATCTGGATGCCTAAACTTGTTTGGAATGGGAGAGAGAGCAAGTGACAAGATCACAATGGATGCCAAGCATTCTCAGTGGACCCAAAATGCTTGCAGACTTTTTGAGGCAGAAAAGAAAGGTTGCTGGGAGGGAGGGGCAGAAATATCTTGAGTCTGCAGTTAGGTAGCTGCCTGGCTTCTACTCTGAATACTGTAATAGTTTATTTGGGGGGGGGTCCCCTCTATTACAATCTCATGTTAAATGCTTTTGCACCCCAAATATCAGATCCTGTTTGACACAATGTAGCCTTGGTTTACCAGTGAGCTTAGGAGCACCTTGGATTGTATGAAATCTTATCCAGACTCCTCCTCAATACAAACAGTTGAAAGGCAATGTGCAGAGACAGGGGATGGGTGAATGGTGACATCTGGTGTGAACTGGATATGCCATCTATGGTGTGTCCCAGATTTCCTGACTGAGACCAAAAGCTTTTGGGGTTTTACAGAGAGCGAGAAGTGCCCCTTGAAAGCAGAGAGTTTGGAGACCACTTCCATATCACACAGCTTTCAATCCCATCACATACATGTCATATAACTGCGTGCCTCCCCTTTTAAATACAGTACAGTACTGCAAACTATGGTCCCAGCTATCAGGCCCTGAAATCAAGTTATCATGGGACCTTGGAATCAGGCATTCATCATTCAGAGTGACTATCTCAGCAACCAAAGAGCTGCTGGAGAATTTTCCACGCAAAAAATTGGTGAAGGTGATTGCGAACGTCCATTTCATTTCTAGTAGGATGAGTAGCAGAGGTTCTGCCTTTCAATCCAGCTCTTCCTCCACACATCTTCATGAACCACCACTGCTTCAGAGTCAACTTCATCCAATGATATCTGACCAAGGTGGGCTCCAATCCTTGAAGTCTTATGCCACAAGAAACCTGTTAGTCTTTACAGGGCCATGAGAATGTTGTTTTTGCTGTAACAGACTAACTACTATTCTGGAGCAGTTAATTTTTTTGGTCTTTTACTAGAGGACTCAAATGGCAAAACGTACTCAGCTATCTAGCTAACAGGGGCTCATTCACTGGTGGACTAATAGGTAAATTGTTTTTGTGCCAAGCTCTCTTATAACACCTAAATATGTTTGGTTGTTTTAAAAAAAATCACTTTAAGCCAAAAATCACAAGCTTTCTTGTAAAGTTGCTCCATTTTATTTGGCTCACTAGGAAATTCCAAGATGGAGCTCAATGGTTTTATTATTCATCGTAATTGGTGTCCATGTGTGAGGCCTAGGGATTCATCAGAACCAGAATAAGTTTGTTCTCTCTCTCTCTCTCTCTCTCTCTCTCTCTCTCTCTCTCTCTCTCTCTCTCTCTCTCTCTCTTCATTTCCAGCACTCCAAGAAGTTTGGAAGGAGCAATCAAAAGCCTTGTATTACATCTCTTGCTCCTGTGTATTGAAAACATCCAAGTATATATATCACACGTAATAATGAGGTATACACATGAGCTATCACCCTAAATCTTATCTTTATCTCAGGCAAGGCTGCTTTGCCTTGAAAAACTGTGTGATTTAAAAAGACAGTGTACAAGAACTTAACACTTGTTAGAAACAAGAACAGTAAAAACAAGAACATAGAGATCCATTTGACAAAAACCCACATTTGTTAAAATATGAAATAATTCAAATGTTGCCTGAGGCAGGATTTCTCTGACAGTGAAGGATATTTGGGGGAAATCAGGGAGAGTGGCAGTGACTCACCTTCACCCAAGGCTCTGTTCACATCTGAAAAACATATACAAGATAGTTTGAGACATTTGGAATCCTGTAAAGGATTTTGTGACTCCTCCAGCCACTTTCCTCCTTTTACCAAACTTATCATTCTCATGTTCTCAACAAGATGTATTGTCATGCCCTTAAATCTATGGACCCAAAGGAACAATTACCAGGTTCCGCAGTAAATGTTCTAGAGCTTTCTGGGGGGGGGGACTTCTTTCCAATGAATTATTAGAAAAGAAGGAATTTTCCCCATCTTCACCACTCTGTCCATGTGCAAAGCCATATATTGCCACACCAAAGCTTGGGAGTTATTCTGTAGGGTACAATTCCAAATGGCCTTTTGGGACTGGGAGATTGTTAGAAATGTGGCCCAAAAATACTTTTCCAAGTTCTGGACGTTATATGTCTGAATACTGCATGAATTATGCATACTTATCCTTGTAGCTAATCTTGGGTGTGAATGTGCTACCCAGTCTTTAAACTGATTAAATAGTTTCACTTGAACTCCAGATGAACCTATCTTGAAAAAGTTAGCTTGGAACATGGGTTTCTAAACTTTTCAAACTTTTCAAACTTTTCAACATTTCCATAGGTTGAGACCTCCATGAGGTTTGCAAAGTGTTCTATGGGCATTTACCAGACTTAAACAAACCAGGGGATTCTATTCAGATGGTTATGATGCAGCTAATGGGTTGCTTGTTGCTTTACTCTCTCAGCAAGGGTTAAAGGCCCAGCGTTGGGTTCTAAGGAAGGAAGGGAGTCCAATGGTGAACAGGATGGGGTGTGCAGTCAACCCCCACCCTCCCGTCCCTCTTTTTTTCTTTCTATGGAGAAAAGTTGGGTTTTTCCTCTCTGAAGGGCTGCCTCTCCCTTCCAAGATCTAGGAATTCAGTCCTCAGTTGTGCCGGGGGGTGATGTTAGTGAGTCCATCCCAGCTGGCTATTATAAAAAGGGGGCACGGCTCAAAATTGGTAGATACTGCATAGAAAACTAAAGAACTCAGACAACTACTAAAAGGTAAAGTAAAGGTTACATGCCCCCCACACATCCATGCTAGTCGTGTCCAACTCTAGGGGCGGCACTCATCTCTGTTTCGAAGCCAAAGAGCCAATGTTGTGAAAGTCTGTGGCCATGTGGCTGGCATAGCTGAATGCATTTCTGTGCATGGAACACTGTTTTCCTTCCTGCTTTTTACGGCAGTACCTATTTATGT
Organism: Phrynocephalus forsythii; assembly: GCA_029282475.1. Lineage (NCBI taxonomy): Eukaryota > Metazoa > Chordata > Lepidosauria > Squamata > Agamidae > Phrynocephalus > Phrynocephalus forsythii. The sequence goes on along the minus strand of JAPFRF010000006.1, from coordinate 69,131,025 downwards.
GTACTTGCATTTACATGCTTTCAAACTGCAAGGTTGGCAGGAGCTGGGTTTAACAGCAGGAGCTCACTCCACTGCGTGGCACCCGGGATTCGAAACACCAAGCTGCTGACTTTGCAGATGACAGTTTCAGTGCTCTAACCCGCTGAGCCACCATGCCCCCCCCCATTACTAGACTCCCAAAAATCCAAGTAAAATGGCCCAGAATCCCGGCAAAACTCAGATGACCAGATAATATGAGAACAAAGGCCTGGTTAAGCTGCTTATACATTGGATGATTCTCTTACCTCTTTCACAACAGCATGGACTCAGGACCAGAGAAAGCAACAGCAGTATAAGAAAACTCCTCTTCATCTTCACCTCTCATTAGAAAACTCTGTTTGTGCCTGGAGCTTCTGTTATGGATCCAGCAGTTTCGCAGGAACACTTGCCTTCAGCAGCAGTTTATATTCTGTCCCTAACTGGAGCAGGCCACGAGCCAGGAAGTCCCTGACACTCTGCCATGTTTTTGTGTCCTAGTTCCAGTTCCAAATGTTCCATTTGGGTCAAGAGAGACATCTGGTTCTGGCAGTCATTTGCACATCTGCCTTCAGCCAGAAAAGGCTTGTGTTATTTCCAAAGGGCTGTAAAGACTCTTGTAAACTGCTTGTGAAGACAAAGAAACAAGTGAATCAAAAACACCTTGCTGAGGAATAAGCAAAATAACTTCTGACTGCTGCAAAGAGGAAAGGCAATGGTCGATTCCAAAGGTCTTGAGTCCATGGCAAGCAATAAAAAGGTCTGCACAACCTTGGGTAGTCCAGGTGTTCTTGGACTGCAACTCCCAAAAGCCCCAACCAGGACAGCTAATGGTGAAGGCTTCTGGGAGTTGCAGTCCAAGAACACCTGGTTTGTGATACAACCATGTCATTGTTTAAAACATAGCTGCTTCACATATTGTCAGATGTGTTGTGGGAATCACACCTTCCTGTGTGTTGTATTCTTTCATTGGTCCCCAACCAGACTTACCATACAGGTCCAGCTGTGAAGAAGAGAATGTAGTCAGCATTCAGGAACCAGACTGTACCTTTCAGAAACATGGAGCAGTATAAAAGTGGAATTTTGGAAAGCTACATTTTGGATTACAACTCCTAGAATTTCCAAGTGTTGCTCAAATGTTTGGTCACAGGGAAATGTTGAGAGTTACAGTGTAATCATTTTTGCCCAAGTAACCATGTACCATGAGGGAGCTACAGAATAATGACTGCTTCCATATGTGTCTCCTCTTTTGCATCTAAAGTATAGTCCCTGAGAACAAATGCTAGGCAAAACCTATGAGTTTTCAACATTTCACATGGTGCTTTAGTTTGTCTGCTCTGTTGCTTCCTCACTAGACTCATATGTCTGACTCTACTTCCTCCCACCTTTCTCTCTCCTGTAACCAGCAGTATCTGACCTGATCTGTCTCTTTCCAAAGCAAGTCCTTAAAGGTCAGAATCTTTCTGCTCACCAAATGCATTAAATCTAATTTTACTTCATTCTGTTTTGGCAACTAAGCCAAATATCTGGCATTCATAAACACACAATTCTGGCAGTGGGTGTTTTTGCATCAGTGGTTAATGTAGTGTGGTGGGGTGTGGCAATTTGATGCTTAAAGAGAGTACACAGGTTTATTTCTCCATCTTGAGCCACCAGTCCAAGGAGTGGCCTTGGTTTGACTGAAAAGAAGAGCAGCTTTCCCAAGGAGAGATGTGGACTGCCCAATATTGCCCTGTACTCATGACAGAAGTCTTGCATAAACCATTTCATCAGACAAAATTATATACAGTGGTACTTCAACTTATGAATTTAATCCGTTCCGAATGCATGCTCTTAGGTTGAACTACTCTTAAGTTGGGGTACCTATCTAAAAAATTGAAAAAATAAGTTAAAAAATCAAAAAAATGAAAAAAAAATTATAAGTCGAACAGAACATATCTAAAATTTGTAAGGCGGCAGTTAAAATGCCAACATTTTTCCGCTATTAAGTCAAATTGCTCTTAAGTCGAGCTGCTCTTAAGACAGGGTACCACTGTACATCTATATATCAATATATTTATATCAATCTCAATATATATTTCAATATCAATATAGATTAGAATGCACAGTTACACATATAAGATGAAATAGACATTTATAGATAATATAGTACTATTTTCAAATAGAGAAAGAATGGCTTTATATTTAATAACCCTCCCCTTTTCCTCTTTAAGGGGAGCATTGAATCTTCGGGGCTTTGGGTTTTAAAATATTATAGTCTATTAGGAAGCCTGGATTTAAAATAACACACCTTGGAGAGCACAATTGTCTTCACAGATGATATCCATTTCCTGGAAAGGATGCCCCAGGAGACTGACTTCTCTGCCAAGATAACTGGCTTTCTCTATATCCTGAATCAGGAACAAGGAACCTTTGGCCCTGCAGATGTTTTGAACTGCATCTCTCTTAATCCATGAGCACCTTGGCTGAAATATTCTAGACCCAAATTCCAAAATATATGCAGGGCCAAAGTTTCTCTTGTAAGTCAGCGGACAATCCACTTTTCACTGGGGAGTATTACAGCATCAGCCATATGAATGCCTTTCTTTATGCAGAGTTGGAAAACATGTTTCACTCTTGACACTGTTGAACTCTAGTTCCCTTCAATCCTAGGACACAGTAATTCTTAAGTGGGTCAATAGTAGAGGACATTCATTACAGGTGCCATCGTCACAGCAGAAACTTTCTCAGATTCCATAATACGCAATTTAGCTAGCTTTGTTTTGGGATCAGTCTTTGGATCCTAAGTGTCTTCTCCAATGGACAGCCTGGATTTGTAAGGATCAAATCACACCTTGGGAATCACAACTTCCAATGTATATTTTATCTCTGCATAGGCAAATATTTCAGAAGACTATAGGGCCTGGGATTGAGCAGGGTATTGTACTTGGTGGCCTTATAGGACCCTTACAACTTCATGATTCTTGATTCTATGACATATCAAACATTGGTCAAAATTACGTTTAGTGGAATCTAGCTGGACAATGGGAATTATTTCAATGGCAGTGGTTTCCTTTTCTGATCTCAGAGTGCATGCAACTTTGTCGCATAGTGTACAAGCTGTGCGCACCCCAAAACTGCATAAATAAACATTTAAATTTGCAGCAATCTGCTGCTACTGATGACATTCATCCCATTGCACAAGCAGATCTGAGCAACAGGATCTCAACCATGCATTCAAAGATGTGCTGTTTCCCAAATGACCAGTTACGAAAAAGTGTCAGTAGATTAATTTATCAAATGTACACAGAGATGAAAATAAATGGTTCATTTTTTTTCTTTTTAGAGGAACCCTACTTATAATGACACAATAATTGCATTGTCTAGTTTGGTCCTCGGAAATTGAAGACTATTGCAGTTGTGCCTCTTGAGTATTAGAGTAATTTCAGCTTTAGTAGCAGGTAATTTGCAATATATACTTTGTCCCAGAGCTAGCCTTGCAAATGGGGAAGAATGAACGGATAATTCATCAACATCAGGAAAGCCATAGCATTGGGAGGATCACTTTTTATTTCCCACCACTGTCTTGCTGCAGTGGAGCAGGTCATGCTATAGTCATGCATGAGCCATGCATCAAGGCAGCCCAAGATTTTTGCACCACCACCTATTTCCGAGTCAAAGTGTGTTCTACCCAAATCTGGCCAAGCTGTTTTGGCAAATGATCAGAAAAATAAGCCCCAAGCCTTTTTTCCACTCACTGGAATGGATATTACTGTATAACCATAAAGTTCTGGGATGTCTTTCATCTCTGTGGTATTTTTCAGTGGATATTCCATACTTTCCATCAGACATTAAAGGCAAGGAAGCTGAAAAAAATCTTGTGTCTGGGATGAAGCACTCAGTCTAAGTCCTGCTTCATGGGTTCCTCTGCTTCTCCCAGGTTTAGTGTTTCTTAGTGTTTCTTGGTGGTGACCATTCCTTTCCAACTCTTTCTTTTCCACCTAAATGGGATCTGGCATTGGTGCATCTTTTTGAGTCCCTCCGTTTCAAGTCTTTAAAAAAAATTAAGTATGACCATGCCCACCTAAGTGCATCCCAGCGCATTTTCCAAGTACCTGGTCTCCGAAGGTGAAAAATTTCTGATGCGGATTGCAAAGCAGTGAATGCCGGGCTCTCCCCACCTTCTGTTTGGTTGTTGTTGTTTTGCCCCCCCCCCGCCCCTTTAAGAGACTGGAATGCTTGGAGCAGAGGTGAGCCTGCATTCTTTTTTCCCTTTTTTTCTCCCTCCCTCATGCAGACAGGAGCAATGGTGTGCGGAGGGGTGGGAACACAGCAAGAGGAGCAAACCCCCACAATCTCTGGTCCGAATTTAAGTTGCCAGCAGATCTTAGGGGTTGTGTAAAAGCACCCCATGTGAATTGATCCTTAGAAAGCCATTTAAAAGAAGGTGTAGGACAATGTCCTACCAAAACATCTCCATGTATCACAGAAACTGAATGACTAGTTTACAAAATTTGGCGGGTGACCCTCACAATTACATGCCACCCACCCAACCTCTGGTGCAAATCACTTGAATGCAGTGGGTGTAATACTGGGTATTCTGGGGAAAATCCCAAAAAAGTAACATTTCTAAGCTCCGGATATGATGATTTTTAAAAACTGCTGAAGCTAAGGACTCTTAATATGTACGACAGTTTGGAACAGATCCCCGCCCGCCCCCCGCCCCCAAGAAAAATCTCTGAACAGATTTGCCTTGATTTTCTAGCAAGCCACCATGCCCATCCCTTTGTTTTGAGGTGCTTCTTTATATGGACAACATGAACCATTAACATCTGATGAGTTTCAGTCTTTGGCCAATTGGGTGATTGCTGACTAAATTCGCCGCAAAGCGATTTTTAAATGCCTGGTGGCAACCTAACCTTAATTCATTCAGAGTATGACAACATGTTTTTCCCAGTTTCAACTCATCAGGAGAAGACAAGTGTTTACAAGAAGCAAATGATGCAAAAATATTTTGGGAAAAGTGTTGATAGTGCTTCTGCTCTTTGAGGAAATATTGAGGGATTTCTATTACTATTTAGCAAAGTGTTCTGCTTATATACTGCCCCAGAGTGCTTAAAGCACTCTCTGGGTGGTTTACAAATTAATTATGCAGGCTACACATTGCCCCCCCCCCAAAAAAAAGCTGGGTATTAGTATTGTAATATATGCTGATAAAATGAACCAAACAGCTATTTATACCAGTGAGACTTGGAAGGTGTCAGCAAGTATCAACAAGAGGCTTGATGTCTCCTAACAGAGGTGCCTCTGCCAAATCCTAAAGAGCCAATATTTTGACCACATTGCCAAGAAGGAAGTGCTCCAAAGGAATGGCTCATATAAACATCATAAACATTGTCGCAGTGTGGTGACAGCACGTAGAAGATTCCAACTGGCTGGGCACATTTTCCATATAGAGAACTATCAGTTCCCTAAAGTAGCAATGAGTTGGACCACCAGCCCTGTCACCTAACAACAATGAGCACACCCTCGGATAACATGGCAAAGAACACTGATGCAAGACCTGAAGCCACTACATCAGGGGTCCTCAACGTTTTTAAACAGTGGGCCGGTCCACCACCCCTCAGACACCACTGGGGGCCGGACCACAAGGGAGGGAGGGGCATGTGGGGCCACCACCACCCCACGATCAGCCCATGATCAGTGCATCTCCGGGGCCCGCGCAAATGCCTCCTGCTCCGGGTTGTGCCACTGCTGGGATCCCTCTGCTCCGCCTCCTCCTCCTCCTCCTCATACAGTGGCAGCGGCTGGAGCAGCTCTCCTTCCTTCCTTCCTTCCTTCCTTCCTTCCTTCCTTCCTTCCTTCCTTCCTTCATTGCATCAGGAAGGAGGTGGCAACCCAGGCAAGCTCAGGCCCCTGATCACCTTCTAGGCAGCCACTCAGGATGAGGAGCAGCAGCCGCAGCAAGGCTGGCACCACTGCACACAGATCCAGCTGTGCGCCCTGGCCATCATGCCCTTGCTGGGCCCGGGAGGGAAAGCTGCCTTCTCTCTTGGCCCATGACTTGATGCACCACAAGTGAGGGAGGGAACGAGCAAGGGCTTGGAACTGCCTCAGCAATAGAAGCAGCTGTGGAGGCTGGCTTGCTTGTGAAGCGGGGGGGAGGTGGGGGGTCTGCAATTGGTCCCGGGGGCCAGATTCAGGACCCTGAGGGGCCGCATCCGGCCCCCGGGCCTTAGGTTGAGGACCCCTGCACTACATCTTTCATGGGAGGATGCCAAAACATTTGTACAAGACCAAAAGAGCTGGAGAATCTTTGCTCCTTGGTATGCTACATAGCACGGAAGTGGATCAATCAGACACTATATCCTGAAACTTGTTCTTTTGGGTAATAGACTTTGATAATTCATAATGGGCCAGGGAATGATCTCTCAATAGCTGGAGATAGCTGTTGAAGTTTAAAGAAGGTGACATCCAGCAGATTATTGGTACTATACTGTAGGAAGATGGTTGTAGATCTCTTTTTAGTATTTGAAGGGGTGGGGCACCCATCAGAGCTTAGAAAAGTTGACACTCCAATTGAAGAAATAAGTGGTGGTGGGGAAAGCAGGGTGATCCTTGCAGGCAATCTGAATCTGACACACACACACACACACACACACACACACACACACACACACACACACACACACACACACCCATTTGAATCTTACTTTTAAGAAAAGAGCTTGAAGACATATCTGGCCATGCTTTTTGGAGCTCTATGGTGTTGTTTTTCTGCACCATCCACAACTCTCTAGTGCCCAGACCGATAAAGGCCTACACAGAGTCTGGAGCTAGCTTATGACTGTGATTTTTTTAATGGTCTAATTAATGTACCACCACCCACCCTTTGTTTTCAGGTGAAGGAAACAGTTGAAGCGAGTAGGCTTCTGTGGGAATAAAGCAACAGTACTTTCCAGTTTGGAAGAGACAGAGGGGAAGGGAGCTGTGGATTTATGCACTTTGGAAGGTGTGTGCAGGGCCTCTTCCTGGAAAGCTGAGAAATGATTGCAGATTTACTGCCATATTGGGATGCCAGCGTTGGCTGCCACGTGTGCTGTGTTTATTCAATTGCAAATACATTTTTAAAACAGGAGCTGCCCATCTCTAGTGCTTGCTCATCATCCAAAGGAAACAAAAAACACATGCAAGAAGCTTTCTGCTGCTCAGTCACAAAATTGGGTTCAGCAGGTCAGCTATTTGTTGTTGTTGTTACCTGCCATTAAGTCACCTCTGACTGATGGTAACCTTATAAATGAGTGACCGCCAACATGTACCATCCTCAGTAGCCCTGGCTCAGCATTTCTAGACTCAAGCCTGTTGCTTCCCTTTGGGAGTCATTCCATCGCACATTTGACCTTCCTCCTTTCCTGTTGCCTTCCACTTTTCCCAGCATTATTGTCTTACCCCTGGAATCCTGACTGCTCATCATGTGCCCAAAGGAGGACAACTACTTATTATGCCACATCTGGATTTGTATAAGCCTTGCATGTGCTAATATGCCAGCAGTATGCAAGGACCCAGCTTCGTCCGAGTACAAAAGTTCTATAATGGTCACGTTGTCAGAAAAGACGCTAGGAGTGTCTTTATCCATTTGTGAAGAGATGGTTTTGTGAGTCAAAATACGGCTCTAACGCTCAGAAGTAGACCCCTAACTGGAGCAGGGTGGTTTCCCAGAATGTAGAAACTGGTCACTGCTATTCCATGACAAGTCAGTCATCACCTCAGTTTTTGTTTTGGGGTAGTTTCCATATTTCCTGGGGTGTTTAACTAACATTTTGGCTTGACCATTACTGATCCAATCCCCCCAACTTCTCAGTCCAGCCTTTGGTTCTCCTGAAACAGGTCATTTACTTGTTCTTTTGTTTCTTGAGTTTGAAATGCTTAGCCAAGAAGACACCGTGTCTGTAACAACGTGATATGTTTTTCACTTTCTGGAAATGACTAATGTTAGCATTGGACTGCACTGCAGCAATAATAATGTGACATAGAAACTTGCCATTTGTTGGTTTCTTGTTGGCCAATCTGAAGAAGTTTTGCTTAATGTTATCCACTGGTTGAACTATGCATATGTTCTCAAGTGAAGGTGGAAGGATAATTTAAGACCTCACCATGGGAGAGATTCATTCTAACCCACTATACCCTACACAGGGGAAATCTAGGCTCTTATGTAAGTTTTCACAGCCTGGTTTTGTTCACAGGATGAAACTTTTGTTCAACATATCTAGAGACCAGCAGGTTGGGGGAGGTTGTTGTAGATATTCCAAGTTTGAAAGCTGAAGGAGTACACATTATCTAGCATAATACATAGGTATTAGGTAGTACAGAATTGCATGTGTGAAGAGCTAAGTGCTTCATGGTCTATTGAGGAAATGAGGGGAAGTAAAAACAAGAATATGGGGGTCAATCAGATGAACACATTGCTTATTATTTGTTTTGCTTTTGGCATGGTTTGGTTTGCCCTATTTTTCAGTGACCGCATGTGTTTTATGTTAGATGGACCCATCCCCTCCCTTTTACAGTTTAACTTCAGTTTGGCAGGGCTGGCTCACACTTTGAGGTCCAAAAATATGTGGGGAACCCATGGCTGAAAGCCACTGTTCCAGAAAGTGAGAACAGGGCTGGTCATGTAGATGTGGGTGCTGAGCTAGAATGAAATGGGGTTCGTGAGATTATTGGATGCCCTATGCCTTTCATGTATGATTGGGATAATTCCAGAATACCATAAGCAATAGGTGTTAATACCTGCAGAGCTGATTAACTAGAGTAGAAATTCTAGTTGCTTCCCTTTGGCGCCTTCCTGTCTCACCCGCTGTGAATGAGGGGCTTTATAGAGATTGGCCTGTGGTCCCCAATGGCAACATGTACAGGTTGGGGTGTCTGCATGATCGGAAGCAACATCAAGAAAACTCTCAGAAACTTTAGAGCCCATTCATCTCCTGCATGAACAGAACTGGCCAGCAGTCAAGAGGACCGTATGTCGCTGGTAATATGGGGTTTTCAAAAGTCTGCTTATGGTATACCAGCATTTTTCATGCATAAGACCAGTAGCTGTCTGTGTTTAATAGGCTTCAGAATACATTAACAAATTCATGGAACACATTCCCTGGGTGGTTTGCCTCTCTTCGTGTCGCTATGACGTTTTCAGTTATTTGCAAAGCTGAAGGCCTGCATAGTTGACATGCTGCATATTTCAGACATGTCAAAGGCTGCTGTGTGCTGAACATGGCCCCAGTTGGAGGAAGGAAGCCAAACTGCTGTGGTCAGTAGTGGGCTGGAAATATATTGACACAATCACTTAAGACTGGCACCACCTTTGGTGTGGACAAACAACCCAGATGGATGTGCTGGGTCCATGATAACAGGTAAGGCCATGGGTGGTCTGTGCATGGTTTGTGGCAGGCAGATCTAATGTTTTTGCATGATTTGGAAAGTGATAGCAGTGCTTGCCTGGGCATCTCCCAATATGTAGGGCTTTGGTAGCAGGGCCATAACTTTGCACAGCCTACCTCCATCTATTAATAGCCAAGGATCTTTAGTTCCTGGAATATCCTAGGTTGGCCGGGCAGTCAAAAATGCTAATGAAACACGTTCACAGCATAGCATCTATTAGTACTGGCTGAATGCTAGTGTGGCATAGTGGATGGATTGTCGGACCTGGATTCAAATTCCCACTTGGCCAAGTTCACTGTGTGGTGACGGTAAACCAGGTCTTGAATATCTCACATCTCTTGAAGACCCCTGTGAAGGTCACCGTTAGTTCAAAGTGACTTGTTGGGTCATGGCTACTACATGACTTAGTAGTGAGAAGTACTCACAAAGTCCTTGTCGATCCAAAAGGCCCTACTACAAAGCACACTTCTGGAAGTTTAGAATGTTTAATACTGGACAACTACAGTATACCTTAGTTCGACACAGAGAACCTGGATCATAGAAAGTCCATATATCTTTTCTTCCCTGGTTTTAAATCTTTCTTTTCCCTCAGTGGCCTTTCTCTGACTATGGCTGGCAGTTTTTGTCACATGGATGGTTGAGGGGGTATATGATAGCTATGTTTAAATATCTGAAAGGATGTCATATTGAAGAGGGAACAGGTTTGTTTTCCATGGCTTCAGAGACTAGGAAGCGGGACAATGGTTTCAAACTACCAGAAAAGAGATTCCATTTGAACATTAGGAAGAACTTCATGACAGTTAGAGCTGTTTGGCAGTGGAATATGCTGCCACAAAAGGTGGTGGAGTCTCCTTCTGTGGAGGTTTTTAAGCAGAGGGGGATGGCCATCTGTCAGAAATATTGTGATGGGGTTCCTGCATGGCAGGGGGTTGGACTGGATGGCCCTTGAAGTCTCTTCCAACTCTATGATTCTATGATGATTCCATGGTACTGCTCTCTTCTCTCTACCAGCTCATGTTGTTAGCGAATTAGCAATCTCACATGCAGATTTAACATATGCTCAGGTGGGATGAGGGAGCCGTTCACCAAACTAACTTGCATGTTTGTTTGTTTGTTTGTTTGCATTAGTTATTGTGACCAACTCTCGCTATTTCTTGATTAACTTCGTTTAACTTCAGACCCTTGATGAAGACTGCTGATGCCTGAGTAAACCAGTACACACCCTTCCTCTTACTTGATGTTTCAACTAATCAGAGGCCTTGGCTGCCTGTTTTAGCTTGACCAGCAAGGTTTTCAAGACCCCAAGACCTTCTGCCATTTGTTCTTGCCTGTCTCAGGACTATCCGATGCTCTTCTGACTTCCTGCCTGCTTGGAGATATGTAATCAAGGTATCACCTGTCCCACTTTTGTATTTGTTTTTTGTGATGGCTACACGGCTCCTCAACTTCTTAAGCTTAAAAACAGGGTACTTCAAGGGCCAGATGCAGGGGAGTGGTATCAAGAGACAGATATCTAGTCTTGTGCGCTCCCGGACACATTTGGTGGGGCCACTGTGAGATACAGGAAGCTGGACTAGATGGACATTTGGCCTGATCCAGCATGGCTCTCCTTATGTTCTTATGACTTCTTGGATCCAGCCTGAACATTAATATGCAGCTCTTATTTGATATGAATTTTTGGCCATCACTGAGTAATGATTACACACCCACTGCCTGACACCAAGGCGGGTCTATAAAAGATAGCTCCCTGTTTTGTGAAGCCCTGCACTACTGTAAAAAAAAAAAGAACTGTTAGTTTAGTGTGATTTTTTTCTATATCCTGGTAACAAGAGCATTTATTTGAGGGAAAACTGCAAAACTCTCTCTAAAAATCATGTGTTCCTCAAATGTGTGCTGCAGTGGTCAGAAAGTACTGGATTAGGAGAGACCTCTGTTCATGTCCCGACCTCCAACCATGGAGCTTGAGAGTGTGATCACACAAGGAAAGGGATCACAGTTTGGGCCACTTATAGAGCTGCCCAGAGCAATCCGTTTCCTGGTGATCACACTCCAGCCTGACTTCACTCAGTGCTGCTGAGAGCTTCTACTTTTGGGGGGCCAGGCTGCAGGGATTCCCAGGCAGACAGAAGGTTTGCTTTAAGGGAGATCACTCCCATTCAAGCGACCCTGTTTAGTGCAATCAAGTAGGTGCCTTTGCAACAGTTCAATCACATCCTGGGTGCCTTTCGTGAAACCAGCATCTCTCAGCCAAATCAATAGCCAGGGTCACTAGAGGGATAAAAGTAAGAGGGGGGGATGCACCTATTCCTCCTTCAAAGCATGTTGGTATAAAAATATCACCACCAATCATGGTATCGGGTTTAAAAATGGCATGGTTTTAAGAGATTGGATGCTTCATAAAATTAGACTTGACCTAAACTGGGAGCCAAGTCTGAAAAACTTGACAGAAACCAATATGTTGTGAGTAAATTTAGAACTGGCAGTCAATGTGAAAGTGGTCGAGGAAGTATACTGGTAAGGTAAGAAGAATCTGTGTCCATCCACCATCATGAATACATTTTCTTTCTAAGTGGAAAAGCTATGTCCTGAAACACACATAGTCACATAATTTAGCTACCGTATTTTGTCCATCAATGTATTTTTAAGTGAGTAGAGGTGCACACTACACACCCATCCCTGCCACATGATTGTTCCAAGGAAAATGCACAAACAAGCAGTATCAAACCAGCCATTTATTCAGTAATAAACACCCACATCCCTGTTTGCCCAGCTGGCCCCACCACCACCACTGTGTCAGTACTGTGCGAATTAACATGGAATCTAGGCAATCAATGGCTACAGAAGAACAAAGCAGCAGGTTGGGATAACATGGCGTTCACAAGCAACAATACATTTCAGAGATGTCACTCCTTGTAGAGAGAGAACTCAGGCTCCAGGAACTGGGAATGGCAATGCTGGTCCCAGATGCATTTACTTGCCCCTTCTTGCCCCAAAGTAACGCTTGTAGGCAGCAACATAGCCATGGCGCATGGCATAACGCTCACATGGAATGTACTCTTCGCATCTCTCCCTCTGGAGTTCCTGGGGGCTCTTGCTGCGCTCTCGGATCCTGTTCACACAAGTGGGGCGGGGGAGAGATAAGGGGAAAGAAGCAGGCAGGGAAAATAACAGATTGTTGTGACTTGCTTCTTACTCAACCTTCTTGCCCATCAGGCAAAAGAAAATAAAGAAAAGACAAAAATGTTGGGACACCTTACAGACTAAGTGCTGTTATTTTAAGGTGAGCTTTCATGGACAAGTCCACTTCTTCAGACTGGTCTCGGACAGCTCACATTAATATATAGCACTTTAAGATGTCAACACATTTTTGTCCTTTCTATGTTTTGTTTTTCCTTTGTTTTGGCATGACGTGCCAGCATAGACTATATATAATTAGAACACTTTGCTTCCCCCCCCCATTTGGTTTGTAGACCACCCAAAGAGTGCTCCGAGCTCTTTGAAGCAATATATAAGTCAAATCAAGAACATGACCCAGCATAGGCCAATGGGGGTTCTAGTCCAGCATATCTGGACAGCGGCAAAGTCTCCCCAAAGCAAGAGACAACTCCTTCCTTGCTCATTGTCCATAACCTTCAATACTAAGATGATGTACCTTTCCCGCATGTAATAGTCCCTCCTGTCCTCAGATGGAGTCCTCATGAAGATATTGGCATGCCTTCTATTAATGAATGGGCCTAGGGAGAAATGATGTTCATTATTACTACATGGCAAACCCTGTGGTCCACAGCTTAATGCTAAAGCAGAATAGTGTCCTCCCCTTAAGGTATCCATGCCATTAATCTTTGCATTTATCATATCAACCACCCGCAGTCTCCTCTGCCCATTATTGCCTTTCATCTGGTGATTTAGACTCATATGGGAGAGGAGGTAGTCATGAAGTGACCACTATACTCGTCCTGCCTAGTGACATCAGGCATTCTAGTGGTCCTGGCCCCAGACAGCTATGCAGTGGCACATGAAATCTGCCGTCTACACCATTGTCATATATGCAAGTGCAGGAATATGCCCAATGCAAAGCCAACAGCATGATTTTGATCTCCAGTCATCACATCAAGCCCCATTCATGCAATTAAAACATGAAGGGGGTTATTATATTATAGAAGAAGCCAGGGCAAAGAGCAGGTTGCCAGATCCTACCGATATGTGAGTTTATGTACCATCACTGACAAAGGTGTGCATGTTTGTATTTTTGGGAATACAGTTGTGGGATTCTGGGAGTTATACTGCAACAAGACACAAATCTTCATAAGTGTGGTCAACAACCACTCCTCCATTCCAGGCAGGACAAAAAAAATGATATCATTTCAGAGCAGAAAACTTTGCATTGCCATTGCAGGGAAAGTTCTAACCAATTGCTCCAACCAGCACCTGAAAAGGCAGGACCACAACAGCAAAAACACTGGAGCCACGTGGTTTAGGAGGGGGACACTTGATTGGGTTTTCAGAAACAAATCAGATAATTAATTGTGTATAAAAGAAAAAAAGGATGAAGATCTCTAGTCTGGTTCACGAGTTGGGAACAAATAGCCTTCTAGATGGCCTACTGGCCTCCATCACTGGCCATGGTGGCTACATCAGATGGCATCCAATATCCAGAATGCAACACATTCTCCAGCCCTTCCCTCTAGACCTGAGAACATGAGAATGGCTAAAAGTTACTATAATCTGATCCGCATCATACTTTGTTTGGGACAACTTGAGTTAATGCCACATGTTTATAAGTCCATCATTTCTTGAATGATACCTGCCTGCATTCTTATAGCCTACAAAAATTAATATAATTTTCTGTAGCATTTTCTAAATGTTTTTTCTTGTAGAAAACATTCCTTTCTTGCTATTTACATGTGCTGACACATTTGTGGTTAACCCCTTTATATCATTTTCCATTTGGCAATCAAGAAGTTTGCCTGTAATAGCGTTTTCAAGAACTTGAGGTCTCCAATATGAGAAATATTTTGTTCCTATTTTTTCCTCTCTGAGTTTTCCAACTTTTTCTGGTATTTAGGGCACTCGTGACATAAAATCCAGCATCCTGAGCCCTCTCCAATGGCACAGAAAGAAAAACAATCACCAACCCATTATTCCAAAACATTTCAATCATACTAGATTTAAAATCACTGAAATTAGGAAGCTTTTAAAATCCTCCTTATGTTCCACCCTGTTGAACATCAGCAGATGGGTTCACTTTCTGATTGAAGACTGCATGGCCACCATTTTTGTTGTAGTATCTGGGACTTTGTTGTTTAAAAGAAGTAGAACAGGGGCGACAGGCCAGATGCAAAGGAAGTTAAGAATGCCAGGTTCCTTGGCCTGCCTGGCGGTCTAGCGAGGGATGCTGGTTGCTAGTGAATGTATCTAGGGATACCTGTTTGGGGTTTGGGGAAGACTGCCCTAAAGGAGGATGAAAGAAGGCCATACAGGGTCACAAAATAAACATCAGTTTCATGTAACAGATACTCAAGTATGCCAGCTGGTGAAGAGACTGGTAAACAAATAGCTGTTCTAATCTTAATGGCAAGATTCTGTGGTTTTTTTTCACCTCTGAGGTCTTTCAAGTGTCTTAGTAGCATGCTGTTTTGAATAATATTTGCCAAATGACTCTTTAACCCTTTTATGCCTCCCTGAGCTGGGTTAGTTCCACCTAAGAGCCCCTAGTCTTTAGAGACTATTCAATATATTCATATTGAATATACCGCCCAGACCAGTGCATATTTCCTGGCCACTGAAGTCTCAAGGACAGTGGTACCTTGTATAAAGGAATTAATTCGTTCCAAAGGAAATGATGTTAAGCAAATTTTCCTCTATACAAATTTCCCATAGGAATGCATTGAAAACAGAGTAATCCCTAATTGTAACCATTTTTATGTTGTATGGATTCACCCTATAGGTGATTCTGTTAAGCAAATTTCTCCTATCTGTGGAATTTTTTATGTTGTATAGATTTTATGTTATACAAACCATTTGTTATACAAGGGCCCACTGTATTCTGAAAAGGTTCCTCCCAGATAAGTGTGCCTCCTAGGTTTGCAATCTAAATGACTAGGCATGGTATTAACAGTGTCTTGGATTCCAGCAGATCTCTACAGACAGTGCTAATTACTGACTCTCGTTAATTGGCAGAAGCCAGAATGGGTCTGTCCCCAAAGGTTAAATCTGCAAAATTTGACTTACTACAGCCAGAATGGGGATGTCTCAGGGACAGAGTCCCCTGCCTATGCCCTGAACACTTCTTGTAAACATTAACCTCAAACAGAAAGTAGATCTAACTGCCATATGTGAATACTCAAGAAATCACTTTAACAGTGAACTGCAGAGTAAGTATTAACGTAATTGGAAGCAAATTCAGAAGCAAGGGAGATGGATTAATATGCTTGGATAAGCTTGGAGTTTTGCAGAAGAAGAAAAATCCGTCTTGTTTTTAAATGCAAGAAAGTAGCCTCCTCTGTCCTGCCACCGCAAAAATATGAACAATCTAGTGAAGGCTTCAGGCTTGAAGCCTACTTGGAACATGTTCAGTAAAGCCTTATGCATTTGGAAGGAAAATGGAGAAGCAGAGAGAACCAGGCCAGAATGGAGGGACTGTGGAAAAGAAAATATACTACAACATTGGATGGTACATGGCCAAGAGGAATCTGGGAGTTGTAGTTTCAGAACGGTACTTTTCTAAGCTATGCTTCATACCATAAATGTGATCCCAGATTTGCAATTAAGCTCTGCAGATTGCAAAAAATATATATGATATTCTCCTTCTCCAGCTTTCCCTACCCTTTCACAATTGGCTGTCTATTCTGAGTATGTTATGTTACTCCAGTGTTTGCCAAGCTGAAGGACAAGCACTGCCGCTTAGAATTCTATTTTAGAAGGTAAGCAGGATACAAATATAACAAATAAATAAATAGTATAGAGTAAGAGGCCTAACGATGGTAGACTGAACATACCTGGCCCCTCTCCAGCGTTACGGACCTACTTGATTTAATTAGAAGGAAAAAAATGAAAAATTAAAACAAAAACAAATAGCAGAGACTGTGTGGCCAATCCGAAGACAGGTATGTCATGGTGAAGGGTTGTAACTTTTTTTTTTAATTCTGAGTTGGTCTGGGATAAATGGTCACAAGGGAATGAAACCTTTTTAATAGACAAAATTCAGGATCCCCTGCAAAAACCAAAAGGTGAATCTTAAGCATCCCATTAAGTCAGAGAAGTTGGTGAGTCTGTTTCTTACTTGTAAATTCATGTGATTCAATACTCTCATGCGACTCTGTAAGGGAAAAAGAAACAAAAATAGCTTGAAAGATCATTGTTAACAAAACAGAAGGGAATAAGAACATAAATATATAGAAATTAGCATGGCTGTTTTAGGGGGAAATTAGAACTCAACATCTTGAGTTGGCTAATGAGATCCACAACCTAACAGTGATGGCGAACATTCAGCACACCACATGTTTTGGACCACAACTCCCATAGTCATTTGTCATTGGCAATCTAGGCTCAAAATTTTGGGAGTTGTGGTCCAAAACTTCTGGAGTGCCCAAGGTTCACCACCACTGGCCTAGAAGAATCATTTTTATGGACTACAACTCTCAAAATCTCCCAGCTAGTGTAACTTGTAACTATGCTATCTGGGGATTCTGGGATTTCAGGTCCAAAAAGTAATTTTCTAGGCTCCAATTCAGATACTCTTGGTCTAGGTAGCTCAATTCTGAGATAGAGTAGGTTTCATTTTCAGCTCTTGTGACTGCAGTTCACAAAGAAGCATAGCACCTCCATGAAAGCTTGGTCTCTTTATAAAAGTATTTACAGTATATATTTGACTACCCTCATGCATTAACCCAATGAGGGAGTAGAAAGACAGTATTATGATCTGGTGATCATTATGTGATACTGAACCCAGGAGTGTCCAGACTTGGAAAGAGTTAGACCACATAAGCGAAATCAAAGTTAACAAATGTTAAAATGCCACAGAATTCAGCAGCAAAAAATGTAAGCACACGCTTAGTTTTCATCTTTAACTCAATGGAAACTTTATTTTGCAGTCCTTTGATGTAAACACTTATGTTCAATGGCCAAAATCCTGTTGCTGATTTACACTTGCATAAGGGAAACTGCATACATTTTGATGGCAACCTTCCTCTCATTAGCTAAAGTGTTCTTTGTATTCCAGGTTCATGGCTGACTGTGCAATCAGGTGCAACTTGCCACCAACATGCATCCCATTGCCACCAACACCTATGCAGTTTCCCATATGAAAGTTTACATTGGCAACCTCCTGCAAAATTCTGCTCACTTTCCCCTACTTCATTTGTAAAAGGGCTTCACTAGCTTAATTCTCATCATTCGGAACTGCACAATGTTTGATATATTAGAAGAGCCTACATCAAATCTGCTGCCTTCCATAGGTTTGCAAAGGCGAACCCGGACCATTCAAAGGAGCAACTCTTGCTTCTGCCAGAAGATGAAATGAACCAACAACCCCAAAGATCAATAAAAAGGAAATAAACTTGAGAGACATTACTTCTCAGCTCAGGACAGTTCCTTGCCCATTATTTTATCATAATCCCAAGGAACTCCTATTTGGCCATTCTTGATACGGCAAACAGAATGTTGGAATAGTAGGAGAGAGAGAAAACAGGGTACCATCCATGGAGCATCAGCAAATTAATAGGAATCAGATGACACTTGCCATTAATCAGGCCACCAAGAACCCAAGACCTTCCCGATCAAAAAAGCTATAGGTACATTTCATATATCTTTAAAATGTCCCCCCCAAGGTTACCCAAGCTGAAAATATTTAAATTGCATGGCCCCACTTGAAAAGTATTTCCCTTGTGTTCCTCCATCACTTGGATTTTTAATTAAGATACAACAACAATGTAAAAATAGAAGAGTTTGTGTTAAATATGACACATAAAGAGGTCTAGATAGAAAGCTGGAACTGGGGTGGGGGGGGTGAGAAAGCAGAGGGAACGGACTGAAATCCTGGCTGGTGGGTGTGTGTCATGGGTGAAGGATTTGGTCAAGAGAGAGATGTGGCAGAAGATGGAAATGTGCTGTTCAAACATCAATGTTCTGTGATAAGACTATCTCCCCAAAATAGCTACTAATATAAAACAGTATCACCTACCGTAGCATAAAGCTGCCATCATTAGGACAGCCAGGAGTGCAAGAATGATGAGGGTCTTCATGGCTTCTCTTTCTTTCTTTATCTCTCTCTTTTCTTCTTTCTCCTTCTTCCTGTGTCGGACTTATTCTCAGATTCCACCAAGGACAGCCAGAGACACTAGGCAAGCTGCAAAGTTTAGCAGTGGAATGTTGATTAAGAATGCTGTAGATGAAGGAAGGGAAAAGAGTCAAATGAGGGGTTGAGAAAGGTGGCGACTGCCTGTCACTGACCCTCACGGAAACTGTTGCAAAAATACCACCCTTAAGTTAAAGTCAGCCTCTGGTAGGACCAGGCACCCTCCTTTCTCCTCCCTTTCTGCAGAGGGAGGACTTCACAGTTCAAAGGGAGGTGAGATGTTAACTCTGCATACTGAGAAACATTAGACTGTGGGAGTGGAATGCCAGATATTTGCCAAGACCTATGGGCAGGAAATTAAACTTTTTCCCAAACAGAATTATTCCACTTTCAAATTTATCCTCTGATCTGTCTGCCTTTCCACCACATTCAGTCTACAGACGCAGATTGAGTATTATGGTTCCTCATTTATCCCTCCAGATGAACTAACTGTGTTTACCACTTTCTCTGGGAGATTTTCACTACAAAACATGCCTCAGTGCAGTTTTATCTTCATACTCTTCTAAACCCTACCTTCCTATCGGTTTTTCTTATTATTGTATATAGCCAATCTTTTAAACTTTAGCCCTTACTGTACCTACAACATATATGGACAACGTTTGGCCTTCCAGATATCACTAAACTTTGAACCATAATCCTTTACAACTGACTATATAATACAGCCCTACAGAATCTCAAGGGCCATGGACTGGCCACACATGTCTTGAATCCTATGGCCATGCTTTGAACACTATGGCCAGTATTCTCATATAGAGATCCACCAACACAATAGGAAATGGGCTTACCAGCAGCATTAAATTCCGACTAATTAAAAAGATATTTTTGATATGTGGGGTGCATGCAACTCATCCACAATGATATGAGGTTGCAAACATCCCAAAATCTAAAAGGGATCTATTCAATTACTGGCAATTCCATTCTTTTTCCCACTGGCAGAAAGGTGCTAACCACTGTATCCTACTGCTATGAGCTCAAAAGGATCAAACCTATGTATGTTCCAGTGCCACTACAGATTGGAATAGGGGAGAGGAGACACAATACTGAATTTGTTTTTGTATTTGAAAAAAAAATCTTCCCAAAGATTAGATGCTTGGAAGATGCTTTGTAGCCTAATCTACTCCATAGCATGCTAGGGGTTTTTTGTTTGTTTGTTTGTTTGATTTTGTTGTTTAGTTGAATGCACCATGTTTTTATTTCCCTGGAAGGGCACTCCATTGAAACTGAAGTGGTACCACTCAGACACAGGTTTACCATCTAAGTAAGGGTGACTCTAGAAATGGCAGAAATGGCAGAGCATCAGTAATTCACTGTTCCCGGGACTGCCCCACTCATATCCCAAATGTCTGTGAAGATTCTCAGTCATCCAGGTGAATTTATCTGGAAGTTGAGTCATGGCTACTGGACTTCTTTTTCTTGAGAGATAGAAACGTTTCGCTGCTCATCCAAACAGCAAAACATTTCTATCTCTCAAGAAAAAGAAGTCTCGTAGCCTTGACTCAACTTCCAGATGATATCTCAAATGTAACAAAAGGGTGCATGAGAAAGAGGGGTAGATTCGAGGTTGAGTTTGATACTAGAAGTCACGACTAAACAACTCTGACCCTCCTGTTGTTTTCATAGCCATGGTAGGAAATGATAGGAGTTCCAGCCCATCAACATCTAGAGCACCACAAGTCTTCCATCTCTGGAATCAGGCACCTTGCAGTATCATGTTGCTGACCCCTTTCTAAAAGTACTGAACTCAGGGCAGCATCAGAGTCCAAATGTTTACAGGTAGAGAGGAGATTCACTGCACCTGTGCACATATTTTCTGAATTTGGAAAATATATAAACTCCAAGTGCAGTTTTAAAACATGGCAGGACAAACATTTCAACATTACTACCCATTTCACATCTAGCTTGGTCATAAGAAATAGACTTTAGACTTAACCAGGATGGGACCTGGCTAGTGTACTAGAATACAGAATGGCCCCCGTTTAGGTATTTATCAGTCTACTATGACAATCCATCACTGTTGAATGGTGATGTATCCACAGCCCCTCTCAGTGAATTGTAGTCTTCCATATAATTTATTTATGTCCTCTGTGCTAATGCAACAAGTCCACTGCAGCCACTGAAACTGCTTCCCTTTGGGGACTTAACAGTATTTGTCTGACAGAGAGAAATCTTCATGCTGAAAGGGGTCAAGCTATAATGCTTGCTGAACTGTTTCTATAGCTGCATCAGAGTAATTCTAAACTCCTGAATTAATAAAAGTCACGGCTGCAAACAGAAAAGGTGAGGGTTGCAAAGTTGTAAATTATCTGGATTCGGTGCCATTTCCTTGATATTTACTCCAGGGGCCAAGTTTGTGAGCCTATGAAGTAGACTCTTTTTGACAGAGACCTATAGGAGCTCACATAGCTTAAAGAGTCAATATGGTTAGTGAATAGCAAATGGCTAGAAAGGAAGGGAAAGCATGATGAATTGTGAAGCGGGAGCTGGCACTGAATTTAAAATCATTGAAAGATGCTGAGTAGGCTGCTTTAGGATTATCATCCCAAATTCCTAGAAGTTGAATACAAAGGAGTATTTGTGCATGTTCATGGGTGACCAGACAGCTACCAAAATACTATGAAGCAACAGACCCTGTGGCTTCACCACAACCACTTGTAAAACCACATTCAAAATAAAACTCATGGCTGACACTGGGCAGTTGGGACCCACAATTCTATCAAAAGCTGGGCAGTCAGAGAAGCTTTGCTAATCACCTGACCAACTCATGCATGGATCACTTCCACTCTGTTGGGTTTATGGGGCCAAATATTTCAGCTATCATTATTATTCTTTTTACTCTTACATGGCCTAGGCTCAGAACTGGGGGGAGGGGTTGCAGCCCAAAAAAGTAACTTTATCCCATCCCTGAGCAGAGTTCCTGAGTCAGAAAAGCACTTGGAAGTAGCAACCTGTTCACTGTGGAATCAAAGGGCATCTAAAGCCCCTAAGGTGGAGAGGGAAGCTTGTTGCTCTTTGGGGCAAAAAAAAATGCATTTGAGAAAAGGAGTGTCCGAATCAAGATGGAATGTGCAGTGCCAGGAAACTGTTCACTGCAAACTCCTAGCCCCTTCCTAAAGTCAAGGAGCAAGTGGAGAGAATTAAGGCAAACTGAAAGGAATGGACTGTTGACAAGCAGCTGTGAATGGACATTTTATTTTTCTCAGTTTTTCTGTCTTTGGCCTCATTGTTTCAGTGCATCTTGTCTTAGAACTTTGGATCCAACAAGAGCCCGATCCTCTGCATATAAATTGTGAGACACGAACCTTGCATCAGTTTCCTTCGCACTTCTTGCTACCCCTTAATCTTGCCCTGATTTTTATCTTTTTTTTAAAAAAATGCCTCCTTTAAAGAGATTTGCTTGCCTTGATCTGGACTTGTTGAAGTTTCAGAGCATTCAGGTTTTATTGAGTGTGAAATTTAGGAGCTTAAAGTCTACTACTGTCACTCTGGCATCCGCAGGCCTGGGGCCTGCCAAGAAAAGGAGGCTGAGATGAGATAAAGATGGAGGAAGAAAAGTCCAGGATGGGAGGTTCCAGATGGGAGGGTTGATAGGCTGTAGTGCGAGCATGTCCAAACTTCAGCCCTCCTGATGTTTTGGACCACAACTCCCAGAATTCTAAGCTTAGGTTGCCAATGACAAAGGACTGTGGGAGTTGTGGTCCAAAACATCTGGAGGGCCGACGTTTGGACATGCCTGCTGTAGTGAGACAACTTTGATGTTTTGTCACAAACAGCAGGGCTTTTGTTCACGGTCTAGATAGCTCCTTTAAACCTTCACCTCCAGGTTTTCTATCACAGCCTAACATTTTTCCATCTCTTCCTCTTGATTTATTCCATCTGTCCCCTTGCTAATTGCCAACATTACAGAAGTGTGGAAGGGCTGCTAAACAACGTGTTGTTTCTCTAAACATTTTACCCACAAAATGCCTTACATTTTCCAAGGGCAAATAAATTAAGAGGTTTTGCAAAGATTACTTGTGGAGGCAATAAAGTTCCAATGAAAGGCTTGCTTTTGATCCAGCCAGGTTTGGATCAGCCGCATTTCAAGGCACTATCACAGACAGCTCGGGAAAATGCTGGCAGGCCATCCTGACAACATCTGGAAGGATTTTGTTCCTTGTTGATAGTGGACTTCAGTTTACTTTACAGATAATTAATATTTTGGCCCAAAACAATGTTGCTTTCAAGTTTATGCGGAATGAATGGAAAGTTATGGCCACAATTTCCAACCAAATCACCTGGTTGAGCACAAACAGCTAGTATGTTGTTTTTACTGCTGGGTGGAACAGATTGTTCAGAAAAATGGACAATCTCCATCTGTCCTTTCCAAACAGCCAAGGGCTTGGGTTAAAAAAAAGTAAAAAATGTCACTTTTCTAGACTATAGCTCCCACAATACCTTTGTCTGTGGACACTAACCATGACCACAAACATGTCCCAAAAAGCTTTGCCCGAAATGTAGTGTCATCCAGAGGGGTGAAAGACTTTTTTTTTTGGTAGCATGTTATCTGGTTTTAAGTAGACTCAAGTTACAAATAGTTTATCATCCAATATTCAGGCTAAACCTGAGTTTTTCAGGAGGCAAGAGTCCACGTCACCCATTCCAAAAATCCAGCCCTAATATCATAATTAGAGATGGGCACGACTTAGCGGTATTCCCGTTTCCGTTTCCGTTACTCGTTTCCGTTACTGTATGGAAACGGTAACGGGAATTACTCCACTAGACTTCGAGCTCGAACCGACGAACGAACAATTTTGGTCTGATTTGCCGTGCTCGTTCCTTGCATCGCACGATCGCGCGATGCCATGCGGCACAGAAAAAAAGTTTTTAAAAGTAAAAAAAACCCGGTTCCCGGCCAAAAAGCAGGTGGAATAATGCCTGCCGTGCCTCAGGGCACCTACCAGAGGGGTTGTTTCTGGAGGTCCCCGGCCTCCCCCCCATCCCCCGTCCTGGGCTGCTCTGGTGGGACTCGCCACAGGCTCGCAGACAGCCAGCAAAAGCCCAGTCTCGCGGCCGCCGCCGCCCCATGAATTAAACCGCAAGCAAGCGGCACGGACGGCACAGGAAAAAACTTTTAAACTCTCCCCCACCCATTCCCGGGACAAAAAAGCAGGCGGAAAAATGCCTGCTTGACTAAGGGCGCAGGGCACCTACCGGAGGGGTGGTTTCTGGAGGGGGGGTCCCGCCTCCCCCCCGTCCTGGGCAGCCGGACTCGAGTCGCCATGCCATGCGGTGCGGGCGGGTGATCCAAAATGGGGCGGCGAACACAATATTGTTTTTGAAATCGTGGTCCAAAAACACACAAGCACAACAGAAACACGCAAAAATTTATAAACTGCCAGATTTTTCACAGTAGCAGTGGGTTTTTTCTTGCAACAAAATGTCTCTCCTCTCCTCCTCTGTCCTCCATTGATTTTATTTTATTTTATTTTATTTACACCTGCGCAATGATGAGCTGGCCAAGTGGCCAGCCATGTGGGAGTGGACGACCATGCAAATTTTTGGAGCCATCCCACCAAACGCATGGCCACTTGGCCATGGAGACTTCTGGGATGTGCCAAAAAGCCTCCTAAAACCTGCCCTAGCCCCCTAACCCTAACCCTAACCCTTGACTCCATACCCATACGTCACAGACTGTCTTCTTAGTGGGTCAGAGAGGCACCCAGAGGTGCAACCCACTAGCCCACCGTAACCTTACCCGTCACTAGCCTAACCCTAGCCCTAACCCTAACCCACCTTAACCCTAAGCCAGATGTACTTGCATTGCACTACACACAAGTACAATTCCCTTCTGTGTGAGACATGGTGTTGCGAGAGCCTTAGTTAGGCATCTCACCTATGGCTCTGGGTTCAGTGCCATCCACTAGTCTTCACAGTCACTGTCTGCACATTTGCACAACTGGTATGCAATATCCATATGGCTTTTGCATACCATTTTGCAGCAGCAGCAGGTGAGGAGGGGAGACCCCCATGTAGAGGGGTCTCTTGGAGCCTGCTTCCCCTTCCTAGTGGGTGAGGATAGGAGGCACCCACAGGTGCCTCCAGGAGCCCACTTTCCCTTTATAGCAGGCCAGAGGAGGCACCCACCCCACAGAGGTGCCTCCAGGAGCCCGCTCCCCGCCCAAAAAAACCAGTACTAACAACAACAAAAAACGAAAAAACGAACTGACTAATTTTTGCGAATTTTCGCAAAAAACGGAAACGACCCGAAACGGAACCGGCCCGACTAACGACAACTCGAAAAAAATTTTTCAAGTCGTGCCCATCTCTAATCATAATCATTCAGATTCCGGTCCTCACTATTCATCACAATTTCCTCTTGTGGTATAATCACAAGATTTAATACTGGTGGCTTACTGGTGGCATATAGACATCCAGTAAGCCCTTCTGAACTTGTTGACTAAAAGGAACAGCCTTATGGAACTGACCATACTAAAGCTATTCAGAAAAGGAGCATGTGATCACGACTGCCTTCACACACACACACACACACACACACACACACACACACACACACACACACACACACACACACACACACACAAGCCCGTAAGGCACTACTACCCCACACATGAGTAAGGCTCCTTGCATACTCACTGTAATGAGCTCTGTTTGCTACTCTGCTGATGCTTCCTTCGCTGCAGCTGGCTCTCTTCTCCCAGTGTTCCTGCACCCTTCACAGGCCAAGAGGGGACCTTTTTATTTAGGATAAGTGAGTGACCCCTCCCTCCTGCTCCCCACACATCCTCCACCTCCAGAACGCCACCTCTTCTGTAAATATCTCCTTCCTCTTCCCTCACTCAGGAAATCAAAAACCTGGATTGGGAGGGGAAGGGGGTGAGAACAGACCAACGCCTGTGGCTAATAGGTTGAAAGCCACATCTTGGGGGCAGTGTGTGTCTGTGCGTAAGGCAATAACCAGGCAATAAGGGCCCTGAATGGAAGCCTTGAAAGGACATGAGAGTTTTGAATGGGAGCTCTTTTTTGAGGACCCAAGTTGTTCTCCTTCAACTCCATTCCCTCCTCCAACCATCATGCCCTATTACCACAAATACTCAGAGACAAGAGCATCCGTCCAAAGCCTCATGGGTAAACACAGGAGGCCTTTAAACCTCTACAGGTTGGCTTGCACTCCTGAAATGCAGAACATCGTGGGAGGAAGAAACACTTGGACTTTCTGCCATTCTCCCTCTACACCAAAATAGAGATGCTGAGGGTGGATTTTGAGAGCAGAGAACAGCATATTTGAACTGAGTGGGTGTTTGGCATCCGCCAGAAATTGGCTTCAAAATTAGTTGCAGATGAATGGCTGGTTAGAGAAATCCATTACGCATGTGATGACACAAAGAATGAGCCTTTGCATATGGGCACACATAACAAAGGCAACAATTGGCCTTCCTGGCAAAATATAATTTTATTTTATGTCTCAAAACTGAGAGGAGTCCAGATCTCTCTACTTGGCATGGAGGAGGGACCACTTGGCTCTACAGATTATGTAGGGAGCGTGGTTATCTCCTGTCTAACATTTTCTGTTTTATTGATGGTATATTATACCTTAGGTGTGTTTGTTCAGTATGTCAAATATTGAATCACTCAAATTAATCCAAGTTGTAGCTCACCCCAGTTTCCTTCTGCTTGACAAAAATCCAGACAGCAATCTCCTACTCTCCTGGGTGGGTGAAACTGGGCACATCTTTTAGGAAGCGTTTGGTCAAAGCCTGGCACCTGTTCCAGAGAAATCAATGCTTGAACCCAAGAAAATGCACTAGACAACCCAGTGCCCTCGACAGATGTCTGCCAACCTTGGGAAGCAGTGCAAAGTCAATGTCTGAGAAGCACTTTGGGGATCTGGACTACTAAATGAGAGGTACTTCATGTCACCCTCCCTCATCTCACCCTCTTTGATATTTCTAATACTCTGGCATGACTCAAAGACCGCATGCTTGCCAAGAGTTAAGTTCATGCACATATGGAACTCCTGGCATCCTGTTGCTTTATTTGTACCTTTGTTAGTCCAGTTTTCCTGCCTGTTGAGGGGCCTTCCTAGAGACTCACTTGCTCCAGCAGAAAAGGGGAAAGAGTGGACAATGGTATCGGGAAGAATTAGGGATGGGCATGAAACGAAAAACGAAATGCTGTTTTGTCGTTTGGTTACATTCTGTTACAGATGAAATGAAATGGGGTGTTTTTTGTTGTTGTTTTTGTTTTGCATTAAAATGAACCATTTCATTCCATCTGTAAAATGGTCACTTACCTACAGGTGTTCCGCTGCCGCCACTGCCACATAAACCAATGAGACCACCCAGCCAGGCCAGGGAGGGTGAGTGGCTGGCAGGCCAGCCTAGACCCCTCGCCCGCCACCACCACCGGAGTCATTGCAGCAGCAGCTGGAGTCGCCGCCAGCCAGCTGGGCAGGCCAGCCTAGACCCGCCACCACTGTCAGAGTCGCCGCAGCCACTGCCAGCGTCACTGCCAGCCAGCTGGAGAGGGTGAGCAGCCGGCAGGCAGGCCTAGGACCACCACCACTGCTGGAGCCTTTGGAGCCGCTGCTGGAGCCATCGGAGCTGCCACAAGGTAACAAAACATTTCTTTTTTGTTTCATTTACAATTTTTGTTGTATAAATTCACACGAGATGAAACTAAATTAAACGCAGGGGGCAGAAACAGAACAAAACACATTTTTTTCTGTTTTGTGCCCATTCATAAGAGGAACTTTTTAATATCAGAAGTAGCTTTGTCTGCCAAGAGTAAGTACACTCCTTGCAATGTCGAGAGTAATCATTCCCTGTGATACCCATTTTCTGACCAAAAATACAGTGGTGCCTCTTAAAACAAATTTAATTCATTCTACGGGTCAATTTGTTTTAAGAAAATTTTGTCTTACGAAATGCATTTTCCCATACAAATGCATTGAAATTGGATTAATCCATTCCAGAGGCTAGAATAAAGACAAAAATAACCGTGGTTTTTTTCCTGGGTAAATGCAGAACAGCTTTTTGTCTTGTGAATCCTATGGCATCCTACACAGAATTTTTTTGTCATGCAAAGCATGCCTATTTCCGGAAATTCTTTTCTTCCTACCAGTTTTTGTCTTACGGGGCATTTGTCTTAAGAGGTACCATTGTAGTAGGAAGGTATTGTTAGTGGACATTGAAAACCAACTCTTCAGCACCAGATGGGCCCATCCCTCCAATGTTATGTAAATGTGACCTCTTTCCTTAGCTTCCCATCCTCTCAATGACTCCTTCATCCCTTTCCTCCTGACTAATCAAGACCTTACTCCTACAGTCTGTAAAGGAAGGGAGAAAAGAAGGAATTCAAAGGGGGACGGGGAGCTGCCAATCTTTTTTCATCTTTTTAGTTGGCAGGTGTTCTGACAAGAGGCCCATGGAAGTAGCCAGATCCTTGTAAGTCTAAGCAAAACAAAGCCAACATCCAATTTAAAATAAAACCTCATTGGGATATGATGAATCAGAGGCTGTAGTCTTTGGCATTTTCCTCCAAGCTCCTTGTTCCTCCCCCCTCCCCTGTTTATGTTCTCCACTGACTCATTCTCTACAGCCAAATGTAAAACATCCAGCTTGCTTTCCTGTCCAGACTTGAAGAGCGATAAGAGGTGGTTTGGATTGGACAGCGTGCTGCTCTGTGCCGGTAAATAGAAATATTTCATATTTTGCACAAAACAAACCACACCGAGGGGCTGAGGCCAAAGCACTGTTTAAGATCCAACATTCTCATATGTTTCTTATGCAGAGTTGGGATTACTTTGTTGTTGTTATGTAAAACACAAAGCACCCAGGTATTCTGCCCCCTAGGAATTTTCCTGCCTGGCTTGCTGAATAGACAACTTACCTATTTTTACTTGAATGGGTTGGTTTTCATCTGCACATTCTTTCTGCCCTAAACTCTTGAGCAGGTCACATTAAAGTGGTCACACATCAGTAGCCAAAAAGTAGATGAATAAATTTATTTATTTTTTTAAAAAAGGAGAATAAAAGTCAAAGATTTGCATATATTTCTGCATGTAGATAGGATAAGATGAGATTATATTTCTTTCTTTATTTGATTTATATATCACCCATCTGGTGGCTACCAAAGCCACTTTGGGTGGTTTATAACAGAAAAAATAGCAATAATCAACATAATCAAATAAAATAAAATATGTATTAAATTAATACGAATAAACAAACATATTCTAACATTATGAACTAAGAGCGATATAAACTGAAACATACAACACAAACAAAGCAATCATAATGTATTCTCGAAGGCTTTCACGCCCGGGATCTGATAGTTGTTGTGAGTTTCTTGGGCTGTTTGACCATGAGTTCCTTGCCCTCTGAAGTTCCTCTGAAGTTGTTCTCCGAACTCCTTGCCCTCTGAAGATGCCAGCCACAGAGTCTAGAACATGGCCAAACAGCCCAAAAAACTTCTAGAACAATGAAGAGTTATAATGGAAAAATAAATTTTATTAAATAATAATTGGAGCGGTTCCAAGATCCATCAGAACCGCCCAAATACGCCCCACACCATCACAAGTACATGACACTCTTTACCCGGTCCCAAAATTCCAATCCGTTCCCGAGATATTGGGAAGAATACAAAAACCGCCGCTTTTGCCGGCTAAGAGGCCTTGCGCGTAGGAGCTTGGCAAGCGGAAAGCTTCAATTCTCACCTAATTTGTCCGTTTACATTGTATCTAGATAGCCGTGGCAGTTCATTTCCATGGGGACTCCATAAACCAGCAGGGGTGAGAAAGATAAACCCATCTGCACGTCTTAACCAATCAGCG
This sequence comes from Phrynocephalus forsythii, assembly GCA_029282475.1. Classification (NCBI taxonomy): domain Eukaryota; kingdom Metazoa; phylum Chordata; class Lepidosauria; order Squamata; family Agamidae; genus Phrynocephalus; species Phrynocephalus forsythii. The sequence goes on along the minus strand of JAPFRF010000006.1, from coordinate 69,101,413 downwards.
CCCCTGCCATCAATCAATGTCTTGTTAATTATGGCCGGACAGGGGCGCGCGATGGGGGACCTGATTATGTTGAATTGGCTGAGTAGACCACCCCAACCAAAAAGAACCAGAGCCCTTCCCGGGGAAATTCGAAAACTCCAACCGTTCAGAGTTCCAGAGAGGCAGCCAAACCTCCAACAGCGCCAGCAGTACAAATCCACCCCCCCACCCGACTCTTAGCTCCAGAGACTCGGGTAAGGCAGCCCAGGGTAGCGACTCATCTCACTACCTCTTACCCGAGCTGCAGTTCCAGAGAACTCATACCTTCTCCTGGCCATTCATTTCTATGGCGATAGCCCGGTCCCCTTTCCACTTTTTCCCCGCTTGTTGTATCTGTCTATGGTGGTAGACTGGCCCTCGCTCCAGAGTCAACCGGACAGGGTTTCCCCTTCTTGTGGAAACCCCTGGAAATCCGTTTTTCCCGGTTCCAGGGGTTCCCGCCAAGGAATAGGAGATGTCCCTCACTAGTATATTAGTTAAACCTTTCCTGGCCCCTTCTTCCATCATTCTCCAACCCTGAAAACTTAGCCAGAGACACAGTTTAGGAGATTCTTCCTGGACTGATGAATTATTTCCTTCATGCTTTTGGCTTGCAAGGGAATGATTCTGAACGATCATTCTTAAGGACCAGAGACCTCCATACCTTCAGAAACTTGGTTTTCCTGCCTCTGCCTAAATGGACCCAAAACCCTTGACCCAAGGTGGCTCTCCCCATCTCTCTCTCTCTCTCTCTGTCTCTCTCTCTCTCTCTCTCTCTCTCTCTCTCTCTCTCTTTTTCTTTCTCTCCTTTTTCCTCCCACTTCTTCTTCCCTGGGTGTGCTTTGAACGTGTTCCTACTCTACCTAATGGCTCCTATACCTGCAAACTGGGACAAGGGGGTTATGGCATGAGAAGAAGGACATCATGGTGAGTCCACGAGGCAGGTCACATCTTCTAGAAGCAGAATCCATCTTCCACAAAGATCCTGGCACGTCTTCCACAGATGTTCTCCAGATTATGCCACAGCCTGGGGGCTCTCAGCTGTCACCTCTCCACATTCACAAAGGACTGTTTGACTACCACCGGCTAATCTCATCAGCTTTCCGGCTCCCCATTGACTTCTATATTGACCTTCCCCAACCTTCTATTGACTTCCCAATTTCCCAGGTTTACCTGGACCCAAGAACAATACCCTGTTCCCCCTTCCTCATTGTCACACCCTGATGGCCCAATTAAAGGACATATCTGGCTCATCAACACCTGGGCAGGTATCTGGTTCCAGCTTGCCAGGGGCACCCCCTGACCGCCCAGGAATGCCTCCGGACAGCCCTGGACCACACTGATTGGACCACCTGGAAGACCATCCCCTTGCCCACCCCTGGGCGGCGCCACTCGGGAGAGGGAAGGGGGGAAACTAATAAAAATGTGGTTCTCTTTGTCCTCGGGGTTGGACATCTTAGCTCTGTCTTCAGCTTGTGTCCACCTGCTGTCCTTTATTAGGCCTAATAAACACAGTATTTTCTCTGGGATCTCTCTCCTGTTGGATTCTTCATTGGGTCTTTGGGGTCCAGCAGAACTCAGCAGGATTAGCCTAGCTGAAATTTAATTTTAAACTCATTTTAAAGTCAACAACATGGCCAAACAGCCCGAAAAACTCACAACGACTATCAAAACAATCATATTTAATTTAAAATGATCTGATGAGAGAGAATTTCTATGAATCAAAGAAAAATGCAATATCCGTGAGGAAATAGCCATGAGGAAAATTATGTCTTAGGAACAAATGATAAACACCATTGATAAACTGTTTTCTGAATTTAATCCATGTGTTATTCTATGGAATTGTGCTGTTTGCTATGAAAGAGAGCACTGACCACAGTTCAGATCACTTAGGACAGGGCTGTTCAACTATGAACAGGCCGAGGTCTACTTTTTCCAGCTCAAAGTGCTTGAGGGCTACTACACTAAAACTTCTACATACGAATTTTATCCGTTCTGAGTACATGCTCATAAGCAAAAAAAAAATTGTAAGTAGAGCAGCGGTTTCCCATAGGAATGTATTGAAAATCAATTAATCCTTTCTGGAGGGATCAGATTTCAATGCATTCCTATGGGAAGGCTGACCATGCACAAACTTCCCTTGCACCCACTTGAAACGGTGTGGGTGGGTGCAAGGGGGGTGCGTGCATGCTTATGCAGATTGACCCTTCCAAGAGGCAACCCACACGACCATGCACATGCCTCCCTTGCATCTGGCTCAACTGGGTGCAAGGGAGGTGTATGCATGCTTGCAGGCAGACCAGATCCACCAACACTGCTTGCCTGGGCTACTGAAAGACTTTTTAAAAAGGTATTCTTTCCCTCCCAACCCACCCGGGACTGACTCAACTCTCCTTCCCATCCGGCCTCCTCCTCCTCCTTGTCCCCCCCCCCTTCTCCCTTCCAGCCTCCTTGCTGCCGCCTGCGGCTCTCACTCACGTCCACCATGTTCGCTGCGCAGCTAGGGCAGACTGAGCCAGCAGCGGGGCGATCACATTGCTACAGCAGCACAAGGAGGAGGGAATGGCTCAGAAGGGGAGCAGGAGGAACAGCGTCGGTGGTGGGTCATGGTCTCTATGAGGCAGCTGTGGGGGTGGGAGGAGGGGGGAAGGGAAGGGCGGGAGGAAGGAACTCTCCAAGGGGGAAGAAGAGGGTAGACATCACCGCACAAAGGAGGTGGGCACGCCCGCAACCCCACCTCTCACTGTCCCCTCCCCTCGCCTCCCTCCACTCTGCATCAGTGACTCAGCTGGTCAGGAGACAGTGGCACGCTGATCATCTGGCCGGCAGGGGGAGCAGAGGACTGCACCATGGCCCTTGAACTGCCCCACTCGGTTGAGACAGTGGGCTGGCAGACCCAGAACTTTCCTGGGGCAGTGGTTGTCCTTGAGATGGGGGAGGGAGGGGTGGAGAATTTATCCCTTCACTTTTTTATTGATGGCCGGCGGGCTACTTTTGAACCCTTCGCGGGCTACCGGTAGCCCCCGGTCTACCTGTTGGGCAGGCCTGTTGTACAGTATAGTATTCAGGGCGCTTTTACACAACCTCTAAAATCCACTGGCAACTTAAGTTCAGACCAGAGATCGTGGGGTTTGTTCCTCTTTCTGTGTTCCCACTCTTCTGCACTCCATTACTCCTGTCTGTGTGAGGGGAGGGAGGGAAAAAAGGGAAAAAGAATGCAGGCTTACCTCTACTCACCTCCCTCTGCCATCCAGAGCAGCCCCGTAGGGATTCCTGTCTCTTAAAGGGGCAGTGGGGACAAAAAAAAAAAAAAAAGGCAAGGGGAGCCCGGCATCCACAGCTTTACAATCCGCATTGGAATTTTTTTTACCTCCGGAGACCAGGTACTTCTAAAGTGCGCTAGGGTGTGCTTAGGTGGGCATGGTTGTACTTTATTTTGTTTAAAGTCTGCAGCTGGTGGGAAAACAATTTTAAGCTCTGCATCTGGGAGCCCTTTGCCTCAGATTTTAGAGGTTGTGTAAAAGCGCCCTCAGTTAATCTTACCTGACTATGTTTCACTGCAAAATAGATGGTTTTAAATAAAACAATTCTGAGTTCATACCCAAAGATCGCAGTGCAATCATGTGACAACAATATACGTAGTTTAATTGTGTGCTATCTGAGCCCATATTTCTTCTATTTTTGATTGAATCCACTGACTGTTCTTTTTAAGACACAATTTCAAAAGTGGTAGTTATGTTTGCAGCAAGAGCAGCAAAAAGACCCACAGCATTAAAATATATTAAAATGTGAGCTTTACAGCTGTTACACTAGTGGTCCATGCATCTTTTGTCTCCTTAACATCTCTTCAACATCTGTGCCCAGTGAATCCTATGTGTTTTAAGTCTGCAACCTCTGTGTTATTTCTATCCTTGATTTATCACCTCCAAAGTACATTCAAGGTTGACTTGTCACTTGGCTTGTATCAGGACAACATGATGGAAGTGGGGCCTGGGAAGTGAATGCTTCAACAGAGGAAGGACTACATGATACAAGTGAGTAAGAAGCTCCGTTGTTGATGGGTTGGGCATACTTGACAGTTGAGTGGTGGTTGTTTATGGGAGTTCAGGATTAAAACATGAGAGACAAGAAAAATGTCACTAGCTGTTTTAACACAGGGCAGGATGGAAAGCTTACACTCAAGGAAGAGACCTTGCAGATGGTGGGGAAATACTTAACCAGAAGAAAAATAAATGGTTTCCATTAGGTAATGTTGGAAGATCTATGTGACCATGTATACCAGTGCTGGTTGTGTTTGTCTGACATGTAGGGAGAAAATGAAGGGGAAAACAACAAGACACAGTCATTCTCGCCCTGCTGTTGGGCAGCAAGCCAAAACCAGTGAATCAAAATATACACATGGGAACAACAAGGCAAGCTGGGTTTTGTGAACCACCTCTTCGTGACTGGCATGAACGTTCCACATAGAGCAAAGGAGCATAGATCCTCTCTTGCAACCTGTGTAAATAGGAGCTGACTCAGAGAAGAAACCAGTTGGGTTGGGAAAGTCAAGGGGGATCCAGTTATTTCCACACAAACATCCTCTACTTTCATGGTTTCAGATGCTCTGGAAATAATGAATCCAGAGTCCCACGTAATTTCCCCCATTCAATTAACAGAGCTTAATTTTCTTGATTTAACCAGAGGAAACTGTGTTTTCCTATAAAGGCAACTCCTTTGAACTAGTGGACAGAGCAGTGATAGAAAAGAAATCAATAATGTTATCTGGTTCTACTCAATTCTCAACTGAATGGAACCAGATAATATTGTTGTTTCTTTCCAGCAGAGTATTATTGTAGCTTATGGCAGAATATTAAAGTATCATCAGGCAGACTCTACCAAGCTGCATTAAACCAAAGCATCTTAGGGACATCATATGAATTGCTTTGTGGAATAGTCATAAAGTCTTTGTGCTTGTAAAACATGGCATGTGTGAATGTAGCAAATGAGCTTATTTTCTAAGGACCTATACTAAGGAATCTAGATGCTTCCTAGCACTCTGGCATAGAATTGACAAGTATATTAGCTTCTTAATGCTGGCTTATATAGTCAGAGACCCAAATCGAATATCTCAAGAAACCCACGTATAATTTAGTCATAGCTCCATTGTATGTATCTTTGGTCATTTGGGTCATTTTATAAGAAATTCAAAATGGCAACAATTTACAGTCCCACTTGTTTTGGTTTATTTGTTGTTTTTCCTAGAATAGTAATTTCCACCTACCAGCCTAATAGCTTCCCCATTGGTTCTCTCTTCACCTAGCTGGATGAAAGATCTGTCAGTTAATAAGACTCCTTATATACCTGGACCTTATTAGAAGTTGTTGACTCTTGCAGCACCTCAGCATATTAATCCCAAGGATATGTAAACAAAGTCAAAGTTTAAATGAGTTCAGTATCTGTTGTCCTTGGATACCAGACTGTGTAAACAGAGTGCTGAAACATGTATGTTTAACATTAAAATGTTTTGCTTTTAAAAGTGTTTATATCTGTATTCTGTCAATCTGGTCTGGTGCTCAGGTTATAGGAGGCAAGGTAGAAGGGCTCTTAAAGATATCCACAAGACTTCATCTTGTTCCCCTGCTCCAGGCAAATAACACTCCCATAGCTAAGAGTGTCTCCAGAAATATGATGAGGTGGGGATGGGGACTGTGTACAACATTGTGTACAGTAGTATCATATTAGCATAACTTGTATGCATAGAGCACACCACTACAGCTCAGTGAATCTGCCTGTGTAGACTGACATAATAAATGTATTTAGGATTTCAGGGGGGCAAGCACTTCCTCCCTCCCTTATGGGTTGTTGTGCCTTTAGCATTCTGAAGAGGGACTCACAACAAGGAAGGGCCCCCCTCAGATTTCAGCACCAGGATATCTCAAGTCTTGTCATAGCAAACAACCCACATATAAAAGTAAGCCTAGTCCATAAGTTTTAAGTATGGTTGAATAGACTGGAGCATCTAGAAGCCAGGAGTTCAACTCTCCAATCAGAAGAGGGGCCAACTGAGATCTTCCAGAATATAAGTGGCTGGTGGAGTTATGATGTGCCCTGGCATATATGCAGCCTTTGGCCAGTTTCAGAGTGTACATGCTATTAGGCATCCATACTGCTGAATACCTTGAGATATGTTTCTGAGTAGACAAGTATAGGATTTCATTGTGAAGGAGCAATCAGTTGCAGAGTTACAACACCGCTGATGGCTTATTTCATTCATTGTCCAGAGGTCATCCTAGGTATATAGGAAACAGGCTACACCGTGAACAGAGGCTCACCATCAGAAACAGAAACAGAAAATGTTAGCAAAAATTGGTTGGTTGGTTGGTTGGCTGGTTGGCTGGCTGGCTGTACATTTTTACCACCTCTTTAAATCTCCTGCTAATCAATGTTCTCTGGGCAATGTAAAATCTGTTACAAGTATCAAGTACACAGTGATAATGACAAAGTTGTAGCCGAATATATAGCCAAGATAAAACCAGCAGCAAAAAATGAAACATTTCAATGTTTGTGTGTGTTGCCAACCCTTCATGACCCCATGTCCATGGAGTTTTCTTGGCAGGAATACTGGAGTGGCTTGCCAGTTCCTACTCCAGGCGCCTACAGCACCGGGTATTCCCTGGTGGTCTCCCATCCACGTACTAACCAGGGCCGACCCTGCTTAGCTTCCAAAATCAGGCGAGATCGGATGTGCTTAGGGCATCTAGGCAGCTAAACATTTCAATATATGAATGTAAAGTAAAATCAGAAACAGGATAAACATAAAAGGTGCGAAAATAATAAAGCCATTTAAAAATACCCGTGAAGTGGGAAAAGTATTTCCCTGCTATCAAATAGACCCTAACCTATGCACTAAACTACCCTTTCTAGGGAGGGCATTCCACAGATGTACCACCGAGAAGGCCCTGTCTCTTGAAGCCACCTGTCATACTTCGTTCAGTGCAGACACCTGGGCTGACTGTTAGGTCTGGGTAAGTAGGTAAGGTGTGTGTAAGTTTCACACATTTCCATATGTACTTAAAAATGTCTATAGTGCTTAGTTTTAAACAGTAGTGTGTGAATAGTTGACCCTTCAGTTTAAGAGTCATTTTAATTAGGGTGTCAAGTGTTATTATACAGTGGTGCCTTGTATAAAGAAATTAATTCGTTCCAAATGAAATTCTATTAAGCAAATTTTCCTTTATACAAATTTCCCATAGGAATGCATTGAAAATGAAGTAATCCCTAATTGCGACCATTTTATGTTGTACGGATTCGCCCCATAGGCAATTCTGTTAAGCAAATGTCCCCTATCTCTGGAATTTTTATGTTGTACAGATTTTGTTATACAAGCCGTTTGTTATACAAGGGTCCACTGTACTTATATGCCATCAGGTCGATTCCAATTTATGGTGACCCTTTCCAAAGCTTGCTAGTTATACTCAGAACTGGCTTACGATTCCCTTTATCAGGTGGCACTCTGAGAATGTGCAATTTGTACAAGGCTATACAGGGTAGCTCATCTCACAGAAAGCACAGTGAGGATTCAAACTCCTGACCCCTGGCTCCACCTCTTATGTACTCAATGAACTATTATTGCCTGTATGATATGAGTGCGGCTACACAATTCAATATGGCAAGCCCATCTTCCAATTTTTTTCAGGTATGAAGAAAATGGTCTGAATGATGTCCAGACATAAAAACAAACAACTTAAATTACTGCCCTCCAGGGCTTGAAGCTCTGACAGGAGGGATGAAGACTGTCTGGAATGTTTGCCCATCTGGTTACAACACGCATCGTGTGTCTAGGGGCATGGGGTAACCTGCTGTCAAAGGGATGTGAGACAATTATTTGCGCAACTCCAGGTAGTGTCCCGGAAAAATAGTGTCCAGCTAAAAAGGCAATATTTTAAATTGATTATTGCTTTCATACTCGATTCTCTGAGCATCAATGTTCTTCGGTTGCTGAGGAAGAACTCTGATATGTACCTTTTTGAATGTAATCTACCAACAAGCTTTCTAGCACAGAGCCACTTGAAGTAAACAAAAGCCACCCAAGTGCCCATCTTTCTACACAGTGAGCCAATATTCTCATTAATGGTGCCTTTACTTTGGAGAGAAACTAAACACAGATGGCAATGATTGTTGTGAATTTGTTCTGATGCAGACTGTATATCTGCTATTGTCTGGAAATAAATCAGAGAACAGCAAATCAGTGTTGAGAGAGAGATGTGTGGAATAGATTGCAGCCGGGAACTTAACAATGTTTGCTCAGTTATGAATCATCCTTCATCATTGGTTAGGAGAGCTAGGTTGATGGTGATGGTGATGGTGATGGAAGTCCAACAAATGTTGAGGCTCAAACGTTCCCCAGTCTTAATGTAGTCAGTACTACTATACAGTGGGCCCTTGTATAACAAACAGTTTGTATAACATAAAATCTGTGCAACATAAAAAATTATGTAAATAGGGGAAATTTGCTTAACAGAATAGCCTATGGGGAAAATCTGTAGAACATAAAAATGGTCGTGATTAGGGATTACTCCATTTTCAATGCATTCTTATGGGAAATTTGTGTAAAGGAAAATTTGCTTAACAGAATTTCATTTGGAATGAATAAATTCCTTTATACAAGGTACCACTGTACTTATTAACCAGTTTAAACACTCTGAGTTACCAACATTACCTGTAGGACAGTTGGTACTAGAGATGGGCACGACCAGAAAAAATGACGTTTCGAGTTGTCGTTTGTCGGGACGGGTCCGTTTCGGGTCGTTTCCGTTTGTCACGGAAATTTTCAAAAATTTGTCGTTTCCATTTGTCGTTTGTCATTTGTCGTTTGTGTTGGGGTTGGGGTTGGGGCTGGGGTAAGTGGGCTCTGGGAGGCACCTCTCTGGGTGCCTCTGACGTCTGACCCACTAAGAAGGGAAGGGAAGCGTTTCGCGTAGCCGCTGCGTAACATACATTACATTATGTTAGGGTTGGGGGGTAAGTGGCAGAGGCAACTCTCTGGGTGCCTCTGACTCACTAAGAAGGAAAGCATACTGGCGTACTGGTGTACAGGTTAGGGGTAGGGGTAGTGGGCTCTGGCTGGGAGGCATCTCTCTGGGTGCCTCTACTCTGACCCACTAAGAAGGGAAGCGTACTTGCGTATGGATCTGGGTTAGGGTTGGGGTTAGGGTAAGGGCTAGGCTTAGGGTTACGGTTAAGGTTAGGGTGGGTTAGTGGGCTGCACCTCTGGGTGCCTCTGACCCACTAAGAAGGACAGTGTACTGGCGTATGGGTTAGGGTTAGGGTTAGGGTTAGGGTTAGGGTTAGGGTTAGGGTTAGTGGGCTTTTTATGCCCTCTGGCACATCCAGAAGTCTCAGTCAAAACCTGGCCATGCGATTGGTGGAATGGGTCCAAAAATTTGCATGATCCCATCCCATGGCCAGCCCATCATTGTGCAGGTGTAAAAAAATAAAAATAAAATAAAATAAAATCAATGGAGACGTTTTATTGCAAGAAAAACCCACTGCTGCTACTATAAAAAATCAGGCATTTAAAATACCTAATTTTCAAATGTTTCTGTGGTGCTTTGGTGGGTTTTTGGACCACGATTTAAAAATAAATATTGTGGTTGCCATTTTGGATCCCCCCCACTGTATGGCAAATGGAGACGACGAGGATAGCCCCCCCAGCCTGGTACCAGCAGCCCAGTACAGGAGAGGGGGGGAGGCCGGGGACCCCCCCAGAAACCACCCCTCTCTGGTAGGTGCCCTCACTGAGGCAGGCATATTTTCGCCTGCTTTTTTGGCCGGGAATCGGGTTGTTGTTTTTTTAAACTTTTTTTCTGTGCTGCTTGGCATCGCACGATCACCGCGATGCCATCAACGACAACAAAAAATCAGACCCAATTTATCTTTATCGGGTTGGGTTCGAGCTGGAGCGGAGTAATTCTCGTTACCGTTACCCGTTACGTAATGATAACGATAACCGAAGACGGAAACGATAATTTCGCCGCTCCGTGCCCATGTCTAGTTGGTACCCAACAGTTGGGTAGTGCAAAATCAAAATAAGTGAAGATCAGTATAAAATAACCAGATTAGTTTTTTAAGTAACAGAGCTCCTAAGATCCACAAAACAGAAGCCAGCTCAGTGAATATTTCAAGAGACCAGGAAAAAAAATAAGATATGCTAAAAATAAAGGAAAGAAGAAATTCAATGTATTTCCCTTAATTTATACCTGACTTTGGCAACATAGTCGAACATATTCCAAAATACCCTCACCTTGGTCCTCACCCAGACAGAGCTTGGAAAGTAACTTTTAAGGAGAACAGATATAAAGCATCAGTCACTGTCACTGATATCCAACACACGCTAGCCCACGCTTCCAAAAATTGTCTTTTTTCTTTTTCTTTTTCTTCTTTTTGGCTTGGACTACACATTCCACTACCCCCTTTTCAATTTTGAGCTTTTCATCCCTCTGTAGTGATTGACAGAGTTCTTGGGACAAGGAGAAAAATCACCTAAAATAATTTATATGGAAAGACAGTAGATGCACCAATGAACAAACACCTGATTATCTGGAAGGCTGCTCCTTCCCACCTGAAGCAGCCTAGCTGTGGAGAAACCCTGGTTGAAAGATTTTTAATGGGCTGCCAAAGAGTTTGCCGCCTTTTCAGTCACAGCCTTTCAAAGGTGGAAATAAATAACTTGGGGTGACCCTTTTAGTACATGCTCACCTCCTTCAGCATAAATACATTGATGGAGTCATGCCAAAGCAGGACAGCCCATTGGAGCGCAGCAGTAATTCTTATCAGTATTGGCGGTTGTTTTTGCTTTAGAGCAAAAGCAAAAATGTGCTACTTATAGACTGGCCTAAAGCTCTTAAACACTTTCTGAATGGTTACGATTTAACTGCACATTGCCCTCCCCCACCACCCCGCCCAGCAAGTTGAGTACTGCATTCAGTGAACCAACCTCAGAAGGGCGGAAGGCTGGGTGAACCTTGAACCAGCTACCTGAAGTTCACAATGAGGTCATCAGCAGGGTCTTGACTGTACTATTGTAGTTCACTCACAGTACAATAAGAGCAAGTGCAGATAGCAGAATTCCAATTTTCACTGGACATCCCTGCTAGGTATAACATACCCACACAAAGACAAACACTTGGCATTGTTCCCTAATCTATATCATTCCCAAAACCTACTACTGTGCTTACCCACTTAGGAGAAAGCCACTGACAAGACACTGAAGAAGCTGTTTGGATGAGCAGTGAAACGTTTCTCTCTCTCAAGAAAAAAATAAGTCCAGTAGCCGTGACTCAACTTCCAGATAAACTCACCTGGATGACTGAGAATCTTCACAGACACTGGTTCCAATGTTTTTAACAGTGGAACTACTACTGTATACAAAGCTCTCTTCACAGAAACAAAACTGACCCAAGCATTTTGTTCATTTCTTTGCAGTGGATTACGTACAGAGACAATGTGTATATTTTATGGATCAAGCCATGTGTTAATGGTGTTTATGAAACTTAAGTACTTACAGCATGCAGAGAAAAGGGATAGGGAGATCAGTGTTTACCTTGAAATAAAAGTTCATTCTACCAGCAGGAGCGATCAGCCACAATGAAAGGGGGAAAAACCCTCTGGATTTTGTTTTTCAGAGACAAATTCTCTGAGACAGCATTAATGCATTAAACAAAAATAAGACATGGGTTGAGAGACTTGGCTCCTATTCACCACTAGAAATAGAAACAGTTTCTTTCCCCGTTTGGGGGTTTGGATGTTGATTTGCTAAGGCAGGAGAGACTTGAGACTAAACAGGGTTTATATTAGACAGCACGCCACCCAAGTTATTTCAGGCAGGATAAGATGTCAAAACATTAAGTTTCCAGGATATATGACTAAGATATACTGGTTTTGGGTTCTCTGCTAAAGAGATGGGCAAGAGTGCTTTGTTCCCATGTTCAGCTCAGGAAACACTTGGGGGGCATTTAACACAACCCACAACATCTTGGAATGGAGAATTGGAAGGGACCCTATGGATCACCAAGTCCAGCACCTGACAAGGACACCCAATAGGGAACTGAACTCCCAAACTCGGACTCTGCTACCAGATACATAAACCACTGAGCTATGTGGCAGCTCAATTGGATTCACCATAAAGTGTGCACTTTAAATCTAACTATCAGACCAGCAGAGAATTCCAACACTTAATGCACTGACAGCTTACTCCTTTCACATGACCCCTAAAATCGGCTGGCAACTTAAATTCAGAACCCCCCCAGGCAGAGATCATGTAGGTTTTGTCCTGCTTCCTGTGTTCCCACCCTTCCGCATTCTGATTCTATTGCTTCTGTCTGCGGTGAGGGGAGGGAGAAAAAAATGCAGGCTCACCTTTGCCTGCCGCAGCAGCCCCATTAGGAATTCTAGTCTGTTAAAGGGGCAGGGGACAACAAAAACAAACAGAAGGCGGAGGAGAGCCAGGCATTCACAGCTTTACAATCCGCATCAGAAAATTTTTTACCTCATGGAGACCAGGTACTTGTAAAGTGCGCTGGGGCGCACTTAAGTGGGCATGGGTGTACTTTATTGTTTTTTTAAAGTCCGCTGCTGGTGGGAAAATAATTTTATGCTCCGTATCTGCAAGTGTTTTGCAGTGGATTTTAGGGGTCGTGTAACTCTGGTGCCCTCCATCTATGTTAGTCTATCATTCCCATCGTTCATCATCCAATGGCTGTGCTGTCTGGTCCATGGTATCTAGAGGGCTCCAGTTTCCAAAGGTTTGTCATAAGGAATTCATGTTTTTGGGGACGGGGAGAAAACTCTAGGATGCAGCATTCTTGTAGAGGACCTCTAGGGATCCAGCACTCGTGTGGCTAAAGCTACTCAAGGACAAGATGGATTTCATTCAATTGGTATATTGAGGTGGAAGCTCTGAATTCAGGAGAATGGGAACTAATCTAAATGTTGAACAGATTGCTCAGCAACACTAAGAAGCCAGTAATATCATCTTCAAGGAATATACTCAGTCATGAAGCACACTGCAATTACAAAATATACTTTCCAGGAATATGTCAACTGCTTCTATCTGTAAATGCATTTGTAATATCCTAGGAAACCAGAAGGAAAAGGCATGCAACTTATCCAAGGCTCTACTGGCTAGCTGTTTTCCCAGCGGGCCCAAGCTTAGAGTCAAATTCCCAACTACTGACTCCATAGCTTGATGCCTAACTTGAACCATCCAGACAGTTTGGACTAAAGTTCCAATTAAAGATTGTGGTCAAAATATCCCACTTTTCCTTGACCCCATTCAGTGTCAGTGTTGGTAGACAAGCAGGTCCTTTGCTGACCCAAAGATCTGCAGGTGACATTCCCGTTAAAATAAACTGTTAGCTATTTATTTTTAGGGCAACTTATCATTTTGCACATGGGAATATGAATATATGCTAATGCAAATAAGGAACAGGCTGTTATGTCACAAAGGCATCAGAACCCAGATGTTCATCCAGCCTTCCTATGCTTTTCTCTTCTGTCCTTCTCAAGTACAATGGGAATTCTGGGGAAATTGTTCTTGAAGTGACAAGCCCTCATTTTGGGACAACTAATTTCACAATGTTCATGATCTTTTTTGTGAAGAGGTATTTTGTCCTGAATCTTCTTCCACACAGTTTTATACTAGGCCTTGGATTCTAATATTAGTCCTGAACAACCAAAAAATGGGGATACTTTATCTGCTTTCTCTGTACCATGCATATGTTTATTCATTTCCCATCATGTTCTTCCTTATTTACCCTTTTTCTAAATTAAAGAGCCTCAAGCATTATAATATTCCTTCATAGGGGAGTTGCTCCTGTCCCCTGATCATTTCAGTTGTCATGGTTTTTACCTTTTCCAGCTCTGTAGCATCCATTTTGAATGGTGTAGAGTTCCTTCCCGCTCCCTAGCTGCCATGTTTTCTATTTCTCTTCAAAGTTCCAACAGGAGAACACCCTTAAGTGCAAGAGTGCGGTTATCTTATTCTTGTGAGGTTTCTTCTCTCCGTTCAAGTTACTCTCCATGCTGCTTTAGCCCTGATGGTTAGGGTGCACTAGAGTGCACATTTATTTTGCCCCACAGCATTAAAAGCATCCATGGGAAGGTAATTTGAAGACAGAAAATCAACAGAAAAGAATTTCAGGATTTCATCTGAGTTTTGATCTGTCTGGTGATCAACATTTGCATGGCATTTTGGAGTAAAAACAAAAAAGACAAAGGGAAACCTACATAAACAATGTACACAGTTCTATTCAATTTGACCCTTTCTGTGAGGAACACAACCTGGGTTGAGTTCCCTGGTATTTGCTTATCTTCTTGCTGTTTCCTCTATGACTAATGTGAATTACCAGAACCATCCTCACCACATTCCATTATTTTCTTCAGAAGACTAAACATGCTTTGTTCTTCACAGATCACCTTTGCCCCACCCTGTTCTTTCAGCAAAAAGTAAATGTGTTATATTTCACCACCATAAATTAATTCCACATTGGCCTCTGGGGTTTCTATTGGTATTAAAGTGCTCTGAGGAAAAAGGACTGTGGAAAAGGGCAACAAATTGACCTAGACTAAGTTATGAATGGGACATCTCTAGTTAAAAAAATCAGAAATCACCCTAAGTTTAAGCAAATGAGGCAACTACTACTGTTAATCCACCCAGTACTAACCAATCAATCCTTCCCTGCCTGTAATTTCAAGAAGAGCCCCACCTGTCTGCTGAATTCTTTTTCCTCTCTTTAGTCCAGAGGTGGGAAACCTTTGGCCCTCCAGATGTTTTGGACCACAACTCCCACCGTCTACCATAAGGCTCAGAATTCCAGGAGTCACAGTCCAAAACATCTGGAGTGTCAAAGGTTCCCTACCCCTGCTTTAGTCAGTTGAGACTTCTTGTTGAGGGCAGTCATGTTAGTCAATTTGCTGTTCGCAGTTGGAAGTAAACTAATTTGTTTTTATTCTTTCTCCAACTAATGTCTCAGAATGAGTCATTGTGTCTGTGAGCGCCTGTAAAAGAGAAAGGTTATCCAGAGTAGTTTGTTTTAGGGTGTTCAGGATCCCTGAAAAAGGCTACTTTGGATCACTTGCTGTTCTGCTTTGTGAATCTCTGCCCTTCTGCTGTGCAGCCAAAAGGATTTTACCAGAAATTCAAAACTCTGCAAGAGCTCTTAGGCCTCTTTGGGCTTTGGTGCTGATGATACAGGGACTGACTACTACCAAGCTTTTGGCTGCATCTTCCTTACTTGGCTCTGATTGCTCACTTGTCTGCCCTTGGGTCTACTGCAAGTTTCTCCTGCTTCTTTTAATTCCATTCTCCACCTCACCATCTGGAACACTGGGGACACTTGGCCCGTTAAGAGGGACTGTGGTACGTCTGCTACCCACATTGGTTTTCCCCTTCCAGCCCACCATACTGACCAGTCTAATAGCCTGTGACCTGAAATAATCTTTTGTACACCCACTCCGGCTCCTGACACAAGAGAGACTTTGAAGGCTGACAGTAACCTGAGGAAAATAGAACTTGCTATGTGCTTGTTTCCTTTTTTCCTTTTTCTTGAGTCCATGCTGACATATCTGGTGACCTAACAACTGGACCTGCCAGGTCAACATCAGTCTGATATTGCCATCAGCCTGGGATGGCAAAAACAGTATGGAAAAAATTGTCAAGTACTAGACAGGTCACAATACATGACTGATGACTTGTGTTACATTTGATAGGTTGCACCTAAGCTGAGTCATCCCTGCAGCCTCTTCTGCAGTATTGTTTTGAGTTGGGGCTGTTTCATGGGATTATAAAGTTGGAAAGAACCACAACGTTCACCAAGAAAGAAACAGAGCTATTTGACTCATGAGTGAAAGCAAAAGCCAAGTAATATATTTATTGGGCCACCAAAGCATCACAACTCAGAGGAACTTTCAATTTCTCTGGATCTGAAAATTCGGGATAACACCTTGGCCAGATGATTAAGCCATAGGAACAGATGTCAGGCAAGCATATAAGAGCTATGTGCTGCTGTTAAATGTCAATGGAAGCTGAATGATTGGCAATCCTTTACCAAACCACACGACTGCCAGCTCTTTCCATCCCATGGACATTTCTGCTACCCTCCAACTGTCAAAAGAATTAAATGTTTGCAAAAGTGCCTTCTGCTGCTCCTAGAGGCCGTTAAAAGTGTGGTAAAATGTTGCACAGGCTCCCTCAAAAAGACCTAGTCCTAAGCTGTTCAAAACTGGGAGAGCCCAAACCAGAAATAAGTGTCCTGTTGTGATTAGTTCAACTTGTTCTGTGCTTGGAGGTATTTCCACTGATGAAGCAGAGTTCTTGTTGGTCCTGACCTCTGAGATGAAAAGAAAAATGAAATTTGTATCTTACGGGGTTGCCCATCCTGGTCTACCAAGATGAAGACAGCTGATTTAACATTCCCTGAAGTGAAACTGATGCTATCACATTTTAAGCTTTATCCTTAAGCCTGCAGTTCTACATCTCTCAAATCAGATGTTTAGTCTAACTTCACACCCTAAGGCTTTAACATCTGGCTAGGATGATTTTTGAATGATCACATTCCTTCCCACTTGCACCCATTGATCTCCAACACAATTGAATGAAGCATTATGGAAAATGGAAAATGATGTGTTCTTGTGATGTCTTCATCATCCAGTAAACTATGCAGCCTTCATTTTTGCTAAAGTTCATCTAGTTTCCCAGTTCCTGCACCACTTACTTTCTGTAATACTATAGAACTTGGCCATGATAATCCACTACCTTACACAACTATCTGGTTGAAAAATTCATACTAGGAGGAAGATAAGGCTTAACAGAAATCTTCTCTCATGAGAATATTTTCTGAATACATCTGATGAATTTCAGCTTGCTAAAGCTAAGTAGTTCTGTTAAGAAATCGTGGCCTATATGAAACTCCTTGTTAAAAAAAACAGACTGAAAGCGAAGCAAATACTAATATGTTCCTCTGTTTTTTTCTGTGGCTTTTTAATTTTTTTCATAAATATTTTCCCACTAGTCAAAGATGGGCTGAGAAACCACCAGAAAATATTCATGTCTGCCAATTGTAAGGGAGGATGCTGTAGCTGAGGAGACCTCATGATGAAGATCTATTATTAAAAATCTCTGGGTTTCATAAAAAAAACATTCACATTGTATCCCATGGGCATGAAATGCAGCAAATGTGACAGCATGTGGGATGATGAGATGTGTTATTTCATCCAAATGTATCCTGGGCAAGTCAATACAGTGAGATTCCCTCTTAAATGCATGTCATTTCCACCCACTGTCCTTGGAAATAATTGATATATGGATATTTATATATTTATTATTATTTTTACATGTTGGTGTAGAGCAGGCATACCCAAACTTCGGCCCTGCAGATGTTTTGGGTCACAACTCCCAGAATTCCAAGCTATTTCCAATGGCAAAGGACTGTGGGAGTTGTGGTCCAAAACATCTGCAGGGCCGAAGTTTGGGCATGCCTGGTGTAGAGCAAGCCTTTGTTGACAGGCAATCCAATGAGACTTTAAATCCGCTTCCCTCTTGAGTTGACTATCAGTTGGATTTGAAGCAAGTCACTGAATCTCTCTTAGCTCATGTCCACATTGGTTTTGTGACATCATTTAGGCAATCTAGTTTTAGGTTTAATTGATAAATTGAAGATCAACAAGTCATCGGGTCCAGAAGGCATCCACCCAAGTGTTATTAAGGAACTGAGAAATGAAACTGCGGATCTCTTAACGGTAATATGCAACTTGTCTGTTAAAACGGCGATAGAGCTGGAGGACTGGAGGATAGTGGATGTCACACCAATTTTTTAAAAAGGAAGGAGGGGGGACCCGAGAAACTCCAGGCTGGTTAGCCTTATATCTGTCCCAGAGAAGATGGTGGAAAGCCTCATCCAAGAGAAAATCTTAAAAACACAGAAGAACAAACCTTGCTAAGAGAAAATCAGCATGGTTTCTATAAGGATGTCTTGCCTGACAAACCTTTTAGAATTCTTTATAAAGGTCAGCAGGCTCTTCTCCCTCTCACAAAATACCACGAAATGGGGACATACACTAAAATTGAGGGCTGGGAGAGTGAGAACAGATAAAAGAAAATATATTTTTACCCATCGTGTTGTTAGTCTGTGGAACTCCCTGTCACAAGACGTGGTGATGGCATCTAGCCTGGATGCCTTCAAAAGGGGATTGGACAGATTCCTGGAGGAAAAGTCCATCACAGGTTACAAAGCATGATGGAGATGTATAATCTCCAGGCTTAAAACTGGGGTACTTCAAGGGCCAGATGCAGGGGAGTGGTAGCGGGAGACAGATATCTAGTCTCATGCACTCCGAGAGGCATTTGGTGGGGCCACTGTGAGATAAAGGAAGCTGGGCTAGATGGGCCTTTGGCCTGATCCAGTATGGCTCTTCTTATGTTCTTATGTTCTTAATCTTCTCCAATCTTCTATCCTCCAGCTATTCTCAAGTAAAACTGCTTTCAGTTCCAGCCACGGGTGAGGGAAACACACACACACACACACACACACACACACACACACACACACACACACACACACACACACACACACACACACACACACACACACACAGCTAGTTTGAACTGGTCTAATGGATGCTTATTAAAATCTCTAATGATGCTATCGCATCAAGTCGAGACATTTTGATCCCATATCTCAAAAATTCTGTTTTGAGCTTCTTGAAGAATGTCCTGTTCTCTACCCTCAGCATTCACAAATACCCCACAACTGGAGGGTCTTTCAAGGACATCATCATGCAGCTTTCTATATTTTACTATCACATGACTATGGCCAGCAGTGTGAGGACAAGGGAAGCATATTCGGCTGCACTATGGTTGAGGTACTTGCTGTTTTGAATGTGGTCTTCTAGACAAGAAAGAAAGAGAATTAAACTTACCAATGTACATAACAAGCCTCTTTAAAAAGTTGTCTCTATAATTATTTGTAGATACTCGTGGGACAGCCACAGGGGAGGCATCATCTGCTTATTAGCACACTAAGCTTAACCACGAAGCCCACTTGCATCCTGTTTGTTTTTTCTCTGGCTTCTATAAATGAAAAGTATTCACACTTTTACATATGGAGAGGCCAATCAAGGCAAGTGTTCCCTTCCTTCTTATCGAAGCATCCAGTTGTTCCAACTTCTTCATTGTATATTTGGCCAGGCCTTGGACAACAAGCCTATGTTACAAAACCATGCACCTATGGAGAAACACACAACCTATATTTGCAATATAATGTTTAGTGCTTTTTCCTTTTCGACATCCAGTTTGAACACTGGGCATTGCTCATTCTGTATACAGTAGAAGCCTTCATTGCTGCACCTTGGGCATCCCTTTTCTTGCATGGAAGGCTAATGCAATGGTCTTATGGTTATGGCATTCCTTGATATCTCCTTTCGTTGGGACTGGAATGTGAATTAAACATTCCAGTCTGCAGGTCACTGTTCCATTTCCCATGTTTATTGGCATACCCAGGAAAGATTTTGGCAGAGTCAGCCACTGTAGCTTGGACTATGTCTACTGATATCCCATCTACTCATGGTGATTTATTTCTTCAGAATGTATTAAAATGGAATTTGTGTTTATTATGCTCAAGTGAGACAAATACCAGCAGCGAACTCTTGCATAGTGGTTATTTCTTTATAGGCAACAGCAAAGGTGCTGTGAGGTACTATATTCCATTTAAATATGTGCCGGCATATATTGTTAGGTGTTTTTTCAGTGTGTTTATTTTCAGAGCTTAAAATTGCTACTTTAAAAGTCAATGCCATGCTCGTTAGATTTCCCTCCTGCTCTACCATACCAGCAATGTTTAAATCATTAATATTATTTACAAGTAACATGACATATTATAAATCCATTAATTTCAATGTTACTTTTGCAAAAAGGAGCAAATAACTAAAAATGGCCACCAACCCCACCAAAATCTCCCCAAAATTTTGCAGCCATCCCAAAACAAGTATTAATCATTACCCTGATCTATGTTGTTAAAATGTCCAAAAGTAACAATTTCATGTTACCAAAAAAAAGACAACATAATATTACTTGCCATGTGTTATATCCAAGCTCTGGATATCAGGTGTGGGTATGGATTTGTTTTGCTTTACCATCTTTGAGCACAGGATGAAACCATGCCAATTCCACTTCCCTCTGTATGAGTACCCTACAGTACCTAGTTCACTTTTGCAGCTTTAGTATTGATCGAGTGCAATAAATACTGAGAAAGACAAAAATGGGACATCAAGAGCATGCAAGTGCTCTTCTAAGTTTCGATTTGCACATTAAGGGCAGATGTTGCTCTATTACAGCTGTTAACAGAACTGTACATCTCATTCCTTTGGCTGTTGATGTCCCCCCAAACTATAACTTGCTGTTGGTAACGCCAGGCTTCAGACGTTGTGGCTGAACAGGGCAAATAGAACAAGATGTGCCTTTTATATTGGCTCCGTTCTCTGGGCCACTCTGACTGGAGAGGGGGGTGCTCCGTGGTTTTTCTGCTCTGCAACACTGAGTAGTTACACTCGGAGTCAAATCCCGTTCTGAGAGACAATGTGGCAACTGTTTAATGGAACAGCAATCGTTCCCTTTGGAAAGGATGAGCCAAGAGGAAGGCAAGCTCCTTGGCACCGCTTCGGTGGAATGAATCCATGAGAGAGATCATACTTTTCATTTATGCTCTCCGCCCTTCAGTATTTAGTCACCAAAAAGTACCTCAGTCAAAGCTGCCCAAGTATAACTCACATACAGCACACACATACAGATTTGCTATTTGTTTTTTAAACAGTGGTGCCACACACAAGTAAGTCCTAAGCATTCCTTCTTCTTACTGCAGTTCCTAAGAGGTGTATGTATGGACCTCTTTAGAAACAAAAAACAAAACTCAGGCCTTAGGCCCATACTGAATAACACAATTAGCTCAACATTAGAAGTGAACTTCCTTCAGAACTAAAATCAGATCTGTTTATGTATGATTCTGTCTCATTCTCTAGACTGCAGGCAGGCTGGCTTCCTGGTATTAAAAGGGCAAAATAGTCTTACATGGAAAGGAAGGAAAACAGAACGGCAAGGATGGGAAAGGTCACAATTCATTTGTCAAAACCAAGATGCTTGAAACCTCTTTAATGTGAGGCTAGAAGGGATATAGAATATCATTTAATAAGAGATGCACATACAGAAAATATTAAGTGATATTAATTTAGCTACTAGCAGCATAAGAACATAGGTAGAGCCCTGCTGGATCAGACCAAGGGCTCATCTAGTCCAGCTCCCTGTATCTCACAGTGGCCACACCAGATGCTTCTGGGAGGACCAAGATACTAAGATACCCTTACATTAAATCAATAGTAATAAATTGGTAGAGCTTGGCTAGATGACGAGAAGGTGAGGACCTTCTCCTCAAAGATCTTCTCTCTAGCCCTGCACCTGATGTCACAAAGAGTTATGGAGAAGCACTTTATCAACCAGATAAGAGGCACTGGCTTTGCTCTACCCAGGGTTTTGCCTGCTGGAGAAAGAAAGAAACTGTCTGGTGGACCACCAAGGTAAGCCTCAGCAGAATAAAACTGGGTCTCTAACCAAGCTTTAGCTAGAAGGTCACCACTAGGGATGGGCACCTTACGAAAAATGACATGCTGTTTCGTCATGTTGTAAGGTTACAAAACGTTTCAAAAGGAAACGAAATGCCAGGCAGCATTTCATTACGAAACAAAACAAAATGCCATCCCCCCTAAAATGAAACAATTTGTTCTAGAGGAAATGGCAGGGGAGCTTCCTCAAGCTCTCCCCTGTAACCCCTTGAAATTTGGAAAGTTTTGGGTTTCAGTGAATAGAGTTATTAAACTCCAAAGGGGCAGTGGGGGTACTTAATTGAAGGAGTGTGGATAGGCGTGCTGAGGGGAAGTTGTAAATTAAGCCTATAATTGGTAAAGCATGATGGACAAACTGCTTCCATTAAGCACCCCCACATCTCCTTTGCATCTTAATAATTCAATTCCCTGAAACCCAAAACTTTCCAGATTTCAAGGAGTTCCCTGAAGTTGCTTGGGGGAAGCTAAGCCTGCAATTTGCATGCCATTCACATTCCACTTAATATTCAGTGGAAATTTTCCACTTAAAATTCAGTGGAAAATTACTTA
The DNA here is from genome assembly GCA_029282475.1 of Phrynocephalus forsythii. Lineage (NCBI taxonomy): Eukaryota > Metazoa > Chordata > Lepidosauria > Squamata > Agamidae > Phrynocephalus > Phrynocephalus forsythii. The sequence goes on along the minus strand of JAPFRF010000006.1, from coordinate 69,079,198 downwards.
TCCCAGGAATGCAAATGGCAGGCTTAGCTTCCCCAAGCAATTTTAGGAGACCCTTTGAAATTTGTAAAAGGTAGTAGGGTTTTTGGGGACAGTGGTATTAAACTCCAAAGGAGGTGGGAGCTACTTAATTGAATGAGCGCCTTCAGCATGCTTTACTAATTATAGGGTTAATTTACAGCTTCCCCTCTCTATGGTAAAGCACGCTGAAGACACTCGTTCAATTAGGTACTTCCACTTCATTTGGAGTTTAATATCTCTGCCCCCAGAAATCCTAACTTTTCCAAATTTCAAAGGGTTCCCTAAAATCACTCGAGGAAGCTAGCCCTGTCACTTTGGGAGAGATACATGGCTGGGATCAGTATTTTCTACAGCATATTTTTCTATGCTGTAGCATTTTGTTTCATTTTGTAACAAAACTACTTTAACATTCGTTCTGTAACGAAACAAAACAAAACAAGGGGGAAACTAAACAAAATGAAACAAAATACTATTTTTCAGATTTGTGCCCATACTTAGTCACCACTCCAGCTGCTTCCCTACACCTAGACTTTCCAGTGATTAAATATCAGATGATTAATGCATGTCCGGTTATAGAATTCACAGTTCTATCTGCTTCCAGTTGCCTGGAAGCCAATCCAGGGGGTGCCACCATATCCAAGTGGTCAGCACATCACCAGTTGCTATAAAGCATAGAATCCTAATTAATGAAGAACTGAACTGAAAACAGAGTTGATATATTGGGGAAGACAACATGACCATTTAAGGAATGACTGGAAAAGGACTGAATAGCTGGGAACATTTCTATTATGACGGGATCTCCAGACGACTGAGTTGCAGCTGATTATTTTGTCACCAAAAGCAACCATAACTGTAGGATTACACTGGAGTTATGTTACAGTTGCAGACTTGGAAGGGAGTCAGAGCTCCTCTTTGAAGGCCTTATCCTTTGAATTGGGATTTTCTTTCTGAAACAGAACAGAACAAAACAAACCAAGTCAGCATTGTGATTTTTTGTGTGTGTGCGGAAAGAAGACAGGGCAGTACGGAGAGACTTCCTGATCAAGCACTTGGTGGTTCCCAACTGGCTGCAATCCTTATCCCTTTTTAGGCTGTGCCTACACAGTGGGGGAAATAGAATTCCATCCAATGTGTATTCACAATTAATCAAAACAGGTTTCCTTGGGTGAATCACTGTAGCTTTCCAAACAATCTGTCAGAGTCAGCAGGGCAAAGGCAGAGAAGTTGGTTTGCATCTAGCTGTAGCACAGTGGTTCTCAACCATCCTAATGTTGTGACCGTTTAATACAGTTTCTCATGTTGTGGTGACCCCTTGCCCTGCTTGGAAGAGCCCACAAGCTCCGTTTGGCAGGCCAATGTTGCAGGTGCCATAGAGAACTTCCCTCTAGTCTGCAGGCACCCTCAACCAATCACAGCCTCCAGTGCCATTGACAGACATCCCCTCCAACCTATCAAGCTGTAACTCACTCTTCCTCGCCTTCCTCCCATCCTCCTCCAGAACTAAGCCCTTTGTGCCTTTTTCTTCACTGGCTCATGGCGACCCTGTGAAATGGTCATTCGACCCCCAAAGGGGTCCCGACCCCCCAGATTGGGAACCACTGCTCTAGCAGCAGCAGAAGCCACCATAACAATTAGTTATAACAATTTTTATTTAATTTCCCTAAGTCCCTTAATGAAACTTTGATTCAGCACTGACACGAAAACTTAACAGAAAAAAAGAAAAGAAAAGAAACTACGTGGAGACAACTTGGCTGAGTGGAACTGACACTCCCACAATCACTCCTTTGCATCACATGATCAGATGGTCGTACTGGGCAGAAAGCAGACAAAAGTAATATCATATCAGCTGCAACTTCATTAAAATGTCCCTATTAGCTGAACAAAAAAGGAGGGTTGGGGGAGAGAGTTCTCACTCAGAAGAAATTATTCCATTATCAAGCTTCTCCACTTTCAGCCACCAGGTTTTTATTTCAAATTCATCTGTGGCCAATACAATATAAATTCCAGGGTAAATGGCCAATTGCCAACAAGCCCCCCGAAAGCAGAAATTCTCTCACAAACGTTATGTGAAATATCAAAGGGAAAGAAAAACTAAAGGGTGAAAATGCAACACAATTCCCCTTTTCTTATCATGAAGGGCCAAAAGTTGGGGACCAGTGCACCTGCTTTGCATGTAGAAAGTCCTATGTTCTATCCCCCAGAATATGCAGGAAAGACTGGGAAAGATCCCTTTTTAGGAACTCTAGAACCCAATACACACCGGACACTGCCCTATATGGTGCCACACTATTGGCCCGTGAAGGTAGCGCTGTCAACTCTTACTGGCAAGAGCTCCCCAAGGGTTTGAGCAGAATTCTTTCCTATGCTTACCTGAAGACGTCCGATGTTGTTGCCCCCGTGGTTTCATTCACATTTTGGCAAAGGAATGAACGGCAAGGGAAAGGAACATTGAGGAAAGAGGATAAAACACTCTATTGTGACACCTTAAATATGTTTCAGCCAGGTCCCGACTGAGCCCTAGTATAGTCACAGCAAATCCTAGCATGGAGAATGTGGGATCTTCACACCAAACATGATGCTCTTCTACAGCAGAAGTACAATGTAATCTTCCTGGAGCATGTTGTTTCATATGACAGTTACTCTTCTTAGTTTATGGCAATTAAATAGCAGTAATTTACTCAAGATTCCGTGAACATTTTTTAATTTTTAATTGCTCAGACAATCCTTTTGGGAACAGCGACTTCTATACTTCGTTGCAGAAACTCTGGCTTCTGTGCATGTGGGCAGCTGCTTATAGTCATTAGGGCTCATTACTCATGCCCATCCTCCTTTCCTCAGCAAAGGGAAGATACATCTAACTAGCATCTTCAAAAGAGGAAGTGAAACAATCTGTGCAACAAATAGTGACTTAAATTCAAGAAGGGATAATGCCATGACTTTCAGTCTACTAAGCACCCATATGCAGTAGTCACTTCTTACACATACATATAGTTGGTTTTATTTCCAGCAAAAGCTTACAAACTTAGCATATAGAAGTGGTTGACTCCTTAAGTGGCAAAATATGCCTGATTGTCCAAGTAGCACCTGCTCTTCCATATCTTGCACAACATTAGCCTTCATTTGCAAGTCGGATCATAGGCACTCATCTCTGTGGGAATCTCATTGTGAAGAAAGACCTGGGCTACTTGCAGAGGATGTCCATTTCTCTTCACATAGCGTTTGGCCCAGTGAAAAATAGTAAGAGAATGTTTTGATTGGCAAAGATCATAGGCCAAGCAGCCTACCAGCTCTGGGGATTTATATGGTGGGGTGTATTTTTATTTTACTTAAGATATTTCGCATACCCCTGCCATTGTATGGTTTATACTGCAAAAGGAAGTCTGTTGTTTCTCAGCAACAGCAGCAGGCCCCATAATTCCTAGGTTGTATTCTGTCATGGAAATTTTTGCCATGTGAGAGATAAGCTATACCCCACAACGCAAAATGACAACTCAGATTGTGGGGAAATGATAATTCGTGAGGTCACAACTATTAGAAAGGGGAATTTCAACTTTTCCTTCCTTCTGATGATCATGATCTGTTGGACTAGGACAAGGGATCTGACCTCAAATGGCAACTCTGCTGTGAAACTCAACAGGTGGGCCAAGACCAATGGCCATCTCTCAGATTCTGAAGACCCCTCTAGTTTTTCGTGGGCCTAAAATCGAGAAGGGATGATAAATGTCTATTTTGCTCAAACTCCTTGAAAGAAAAATACAGTGGAAATGAAATAAATGTGATGTGCATACTTTGGGCACCAATGGATAAATTCCTCCAAATATCAAAATAGGCATCAAGTTAGCGGTTTCCATCAGAATCTTAGCAGGGGAATTAAACACCGCTCCCCCACTCTGTGACCCTAAGAATGACCAGCCTTCCATAGTGGGTGCTATTTACATACAAATATACATAATAGACCAGTAGCTATATTACCTGTGGCATTCTGGGAGCTGTTCCCAAAACACACATTTGCACATCTCTAGTAAATAAGCATTTAAGTTCACATCTAGCTTATTCTGTAAATTGAGTGCAAAAAGGGATGCTCTAAAGCCCCACAGCTTTGTCAGGAACCAAGCCAAGGAATCATTTAAGACGCAACTGTGTAAACTCACTTCTTGTTGTTTCTGTAAGAAGCCATTACAGAAATCTTTTACAGTTGCCACAGAGACTTCATTCAGATGCAATACATCATATTCTTCATCTGGAGTGTGGAATGCAGCCAGTGCAGGCAGCTGGGACTTCTTCAAATGAAAATAAGACAGAACCCGATCATTGCCTTTGAGATGGATGTCCACAAAAATGAAAAGTACCTACAAATGAGAGAATTGGAAATATGCAGAAATAATTCAGGATGTCCATACAGGCTAACATCTGAAGATATGGCTATTCAGAAAGGCCTTCCCTAGATATTAGTTTCTGTTTGATTTGCTGTTATTTGTTTTGTCTTGTTCTGTCTTGGCCTAATCTTAGTTCTCTGTTTTTGATTGGGTCTAGTGATGTCTATTATTTTTTATTCTGTTGTATTGCTTATTTACTGATTACTGTTGATGTTATGCTCTGCATTTGTATTTGTATAAATCTTGTAAACAGCCCAGAGTGGCCTTTGTTGCTAGCCGGTGCGGTATATAAATCAAATAAATAAATAAATAATATCATCACACAGATGCATAATGATGGCAGATCACAGGAAATCTAAACTGTGGAAGGATGGCGTATGAATAGAGCTGCTTGCCCAAAGGACTTAAGCTGCTGGCCCTTCCTTTACACAAGGGGACGGAATTCCACAAATCTCCCATGGAAACAAATGCTCAAATACCTCATAATTAACTACTAATATCATTTTACTATAGTTTATACAGTACCTTCCTATGATTATATACTGTATATTTGTGTAGTTTATACTTTCCTATGTATATAGAGACCTTTTTGAAAAATGTTTCATATAATATTTTCCAATAAAATAATATGATCTTTCACTTTATAATGAAGCATCCTTTGTCATTTAACAAGAACTTCCCTTAAGTCTGTAACAGTGCAGCCCTATCTGTTCATACTCAAAATCCCACCGAGTTCATAAGGATTTTCTCCCAAATATGTATGCTCAGGACTCCAAATCAAATGGCTTTCAAAAAGTTAAATTATTTCCTGTAACTGACCAAAACATTATTGTTTATTTTGTGTGTGGGGGGGGTTATTTGATTATTGCTATTGTAAAGTGGTCTGCTTATATACTGTCCTATACCACTTCAAGTAGTCTCTGGGCGGTTTACAGTTTTTAATTACAGTATGCAGGCTACACATTGTCCCCCAACCCCCAAGCAAGCTGGGTACTCATTTTACCTACCTTAGAAGGATGGAAGACTGAGTCGACCAGATTATTTCATTGTAGCAAGAGAAAAAGTGATAAAGGCTTACATAGTGCATTAAAAATCTGTACATGGGACATTAGTCCGGATTGCCACACTACAGCTAATGGGAAATGCTGATCCCATGCCTCAGCAGGATACCAGTTGGGTGGGGATAAACGGATTAGGTGTTGCTTCTCCATTTTGTTGTGGCATTCTGTTGAGGGAAGGCACAGCAACAGTATCTCTCCTGGGCACCAACATTTAAAGAAAAGCATCTCGTTTTAGATTGAGAAGATTGAGGATAGGAAGCCACTTGTTTCCAATTCAAACCATGAGTCTTTCCATCTCAGTATACATTTCCATAGTGGCTGGCAGTGCTTCTGTGGAGTTTCCAATGGGGGGGGTCTCTTCTTGCATTACTTGAAGATGCCAGAAGATCTTTTGGTAGAATCTTTTGGTAGGATCTTTTGCCTTGTGGCTGCATTTTGGCTCCTCCCGATAGAAAATGTGTAGACAAAGATAAGGCACAGAGCAAACCATTCTTAAGGCTCTGTCCCTCATGTGGTTCAGTATAATACCCCCTGTGGACTTTGGAAAGAGAAACCTGAGCCTGCTCCTGGTCAAATGTGAGAAAATCTTTGATCTCATTCATCTCTCATCACCTTTTTGCCTAGTATGACAACATTTGTGTAGAGTTGGTTTGGAACTCACAAAGGGGGGGAAGGAATCTGCATGAGATCACCTAAAGGTTTCTGAAGCTCCTGGTGTTTATGACACTGATTTAAAGAGGAAAAGCAACATTATAAGTCCTAAAACCCTGACTCAGTGTCCTCATCTCAGTTCATCTGGCACACTAGTTCAAGGAAGAATTGTTCCACCATTTGAACATTCCAGGCATATGGAAAACTCAAAGGCTTTGGGAAGAAGCCAGTCCAGCAGGAGTTCCATTGGCGACTCCAAGTTCTTTTCCACATTTGAACTGTGACCCAGAAATCCAGGCTGGGCATCACAACAAAGAAGGGAATTGATCCCAAACATCCTACAAAATACATTGCATTTCTCTCTCTGCAAATGACTATTAAACTTAAATCTGTATTGCCACCCTTAGCTTTTCTTTTCATTAATAAAAAATATAATTAGCTGTAGGCTCCACAATGATGATGCTGGAAGGAGGTGAGCAAAAGGTAATTGATTCTTCCCTTAGCAGCCCCCTAGCAGTTCTTCTTCTAAAGAGGAAATCAGCCTACTTGAGAGAAAAGGAAAAAAACTCTTCTTTTTAAAAACCAAGTTTGGATGGACGAGAAGATTTTGCTGTCCTCCTTCTGATAAACTGCAAATTCATTGTCCTACACTCAACTCTTTCGTTAATGCTTCTTCTTCTTCTTCTTCTTCTTCTTCTTCTTCTTCTTCTTCTACATCATAATGGCTTCTGTATTCCTAATGTATAAAATACAGTATCTTTCCTTGCTGATTTGCTGATGCCCTGAACTTCCAAAAAGGGTCCTAGATCAAGTCTGAACTATCCCTAGAGGGGAAAATGTTGAAACTGAGGCTGTCCTAATTTGAATACATCATGAGAAGGCAAGATTCAATGCAAAAGACAATAATGGTGGAAAATGTAGAAGGCAGCAGGAAAGGAGGAAGACCCAACTATGAGATGGACTGAGTTCCTAAACGAAGCCACAGGCTTGAGTTTACAAGACTGAGTAGAGCAATTGAGGACAGGACATTCTGGAGATTTTCAAAAACAACAACTCTGCTGGTTTGAGCGTGGTGGAATAGTTTCCATTTGCAGAAGCCTTCTCCAAAACTCTTTATAATATGGACTTCTATGGGATCTTTGGACTTACCTTCCCTTGAAAGAATTGTGCTGCTTCACGGTACTTGTTGATTCTTTCTGTATGGTTTGGGGATAACTTGTCAGCAAACAAGAGAAGATGGACCTCAATAGTACTGTCGAAGAGGCCTACGGCAGTCTGCCAAACAGAAAAAGACTTAAGTCAATTAGGGAATATAAAATCTAGACCCGTGCTGCAAGACCAAATCATAGAGAACCTTACATGCTGAAAACATGAGCCAAACTTCCCCCTTAAATTGGCTTTCTTAGATGCATAACTAATCGTGAATTCAGTGAGTTAAATATATAAAGAAACCAGGAGTGGACAGGATGTAGACATAGGATGCAGCACTAAGTATTTTTCTCTGTGTGAACAATTTATAGGCAGTTTTATTCTATTTAATCTATTTTATTTTAATCATTTGTTTGTCATTTGTCTGCCTACCAGGCACCCAAGCCAACATCAAATGGGTTAAAATTACGTGGAACAGATTAAAACTTTCCTTGCAGCCATGCCGGCCACATTGCCAAGGTCTTGCACAACACTGTCTCTTTCGGCTTGAATATGGAGATGAGCACCACCTCTAGAGTCAGACACGACTATCACGCATGTGCGGGGGACCTTCACCTTTTGCTGAAGACACAAGGCACCTAAAATGCTGACAAATGAATCCAAAACATTATAGAAAAGCAATAGTGTTTTTTTTTTTAAAAAAAAAATACAGTACTAGAGACCCAAGATGCAAACTTAACCAAAATGGAGCCAATATAAATTCCATCAAGTGGTCATTTATGTCTTTATATTATTCCTTTAAAATATTTTTACCCTGCCTTTCTCTTAAAAGGATCCAAGGTGGTTTACATTATTAAAAGACAATATTAAAGCTAACAACAGTGAGTATATATACACATACTAAAAAGGGTCAAACAAATACCATACTAAATATATATATAAGCAACATCAAAACACATTCAAAGAAGGAAGGTACAACAGTCCATTTAAAAACCCGACTCAGGCATCCAGTCACTCAGGGAAAGCTTGCCTGAAGAGAAAGGTCTTTGCCTGCAGGTGGAAGTGTAGCAAAGATGGGGCCACAGGCCTCCTGTGGGAAGGAGTTCCAAATTACTGTTTTTTGTGTGTTGTATGTTATTTGTTACTATAAAATAAAACACCTAAATTAAAGCTCACAAATGTGATGTTTTCGTGCCTTTTAATGAGCAGTTCTGTAAAAAATATTGGAATAAAAATACTTGGACACTTTTTAAATAGAGCATTATGCCATCTTTGTGAATTGTATCTCTATCTAACTGAAACTTCAGCCTAGAGATTTTTCACATTCTCTATCCACCTAAAGTCTGTTGGGATCTTTCAACATCTCTGTCTAGCCCAAGGGGGAAAAACATACTGGAAAGATCCAGATCAGAATCCTGGTGGTTAGTTATGCCAGGGTAAGTGCAACGGTGTAAACTAAACAGGGAATTGACACAAGTAGCATATTGCCAGTTGTATCCCTCATTCCACGCCAACTAAGGTGACTGGCAGAACACGAGGGGTCCAAATGGCAACTAGTTAAGCAATGGCAATTCGCAACCACCATTTATGCTACTGCTGTTACACCAACATGGTAAGCTAATAGGACTGCGGCCATAATGTTGTTTTCTGCCAATGTTGTCCATCTCAGTGTTACAGCTAATGGTGACAGCTGCTATCACGCCCACAGTTTTCCACACTGAAGCCAAACGGGCACCCTTTGTCTTTGAATCTCTTGTTGGTGCTGCTGACCTTTTGCTGCTGCCCAAGATGAGGGGCAGTTTAGAGTCAATGGAGTTCCTCAAAGCTCCAGAAGTCTCTACTCAACCCAGTGAAGACTGTTGACTCCAATTACACAGAGAACATTGGATCTGCTCTGGGTTTTAGTCTGAAGTTTGCAAGTCACTAAACACTATTCCCCCAAAAAGTCAAGCACCTTGGATAGCTTCAGTAAATCTGAGGCTAAGGAGCGGATTCAGAGCCGCCTGCTTCCACCACTCAAGCTCTTCTACCCAATTCTGTTGCCTTTTCTAGGAGGCAAGGTAACCAATGGCTGCCTAATAAATACTCCATGGCTGAGATACAAAATGGTGCCATACCTCAGACACAGTCCAGCAAACAGACCCTTCTGCCATAATTATAATACAGACTTTTGGCATAGTATTTCCTAATGATGCTTGTTTCACCATTGCAGCTTTTTGAGTATCCTATGGTGTGGGTGTTACCATTGTCTGAAGCCCCAAAGAAACTTTCCCAGAGATGAAAATCTAGAGTCTCTTAGGTAGGAAGACACTATATTGCAACCACCCTGCCAGAAACTCACCTTACTATTCTTGTTGTTGTCCCTCCCTCTGTTCAGAAGACAGTGAAAATTAGTACTTGAAGAACACCTATTTGGCAGTTGCTAAACTCTCCCTGGAGAAATACAGCCTGCAAACTGGTCCCAAGATTGGTTTCTCAGGTATGTATTTAATAAAATCTGCTAGTTGGCTTAAAGTGCTCTTTCTAGTCACTTTGACAGTTCTAGGAACTGAATGATGTTCACACACACACACACACACACACACACACACACACACACACACACACACACACACACACACACACACACACACACACACACACACACACACACACACACACACACACACAAAGCCAAAAAGTGTTAACACTGAAATGGTGACCAAGAACTCATACATTCATATCCCATCCCCCACGCCACCCCAACAACACTACCTTGTCACTAATGGAAAACAGAGCAGAGCTTGGAAAACAGCTGAACATAATTTTAACTGTGCTTGAAATGAAAGCCACAAGGCTGAGCAGACGAAGTGCTGGCATTAAAAGAAGGCTCAGCACTCTCTGTATGTCACTTGGAGATGGGATGCCTGATCAGAGCACACTGGATCTCTGTGAAGAACCTCGGGAACTCTGGCAGCATCAGTGGTCTCTTCGCATAATCTCCACTGGATGCATAATTTGTCATCCAGTTTTTCCTTCCTCAAGCTCCCTGCCTTCCTGAGTTGCCGCAACCTCTCCCACAAGCCAAACAGGGGCCCAGGCAGCCTGCAGCTGAACTCCTGCCTCCCCATATGCCACACACAACCACAGAGAGAACGAGGAAAAAACTGACTGATGTTGTGTCAAAACTTGGCCAGCTTTTCTATAAAAAAAATGGAAAGTGTGCAAGGGTTCCAGAATTAACAAGGAGAGGTCAACGAGTGCGCTTGTCAAAGAGCCTTCCAGCTTGAGCACGTTGGGAGTTTTGGGCACAGTAGGAGGTCCTGAGTTCCACAACGTTCAAGTGCCTCATTCAGTTTGCCATGGAAGACGGCAAAAACTGAAGAGGGAAATGCAAGGAAAAAATTAGCAAGAGACAATCCATCCAAGAAAAGAGGAATTCATAACTGTACTAATAAACAAGTGCTAAAGGTAAAGATATCAGGGTCATATAGCTAGGAAGAGCTCTTTAAAAAAAAACTACCAGTCCCAGAAACCCTCACCCAACATGACCAAACCTTGAGGATCATGGGATTTGTAGACCAAAACATAACGTTTCCAAGCTCTGGCAGATACCATGTTAACCTTCCATATTATAATATCCAAGGTGATGGTTATTGTAATTGTACACTGAAAGACAAAGACTATCCATAGCCCCCCCCAACTTTGACTAGTAGAAAATACTTCTTCTTCTAGGAGAAGTCTATACCATCTGTGACAAACCAAGCAGAACATAGTCTATTGCGGCAGCTGACCAAACCTCTAAGGCACACAGATTGCCCAGCATCTGGAAAACTATGAGTTTTCCACTTTTATCCAGAGGAATCATAGATTAATAAAGCTGAATGGTGCCTATAAGGCCATGGAGTCAAACTCCTTGCTCCATGCAGGAATACAGGTCAAGGAATATCTGCCAGGCGGTTGTCCAAATTTCTTTTGAATGCCTCCAGTGTTGGAGCACTCACCATGTCTCAAGTTATTTGGTTCCATTTTTGTACTGCTCTAACAGGAAGTTTTGCCCAACATTCCACTGGAATCTGCCTTCCTGTAACTTGATAGCTCAGTGGTTACCTTCACCCTTTGTTTTGGGATTAAGGGAAATGCAGATGGTCTTTTCTGATTAACGCTATGCAGAGCTTCAGCATGGAAGTTAAGTCTAGTTGGCATTCCTAGCTAACTACATATTAAATAATCCTAGCTAACTACATATTAAATTTAAGGGTGTTTGCTCTCTCAGACAGAAAGGGTGAACTTAGTGAGTAAATATATAGGCCAACCCAACCCAGCACTTTTTTTTTACCATAGGGTTGTAGTCAGTCACCCAGTGAAGTCCATGCATCTGAACAAAGCGACTCAGCTTGCTGGCGTCAAGTCCTTCAATGTCTTCCATCTCCAAATCATGCCTTTTGTTGTCCACCTGAAGCACAGCAGAAAAGTCACTGTTGTTCTGCTCTAGACAATGTCTCATTAGAGAACTTGCAAAAAAAAATCATTTCTGCAAGTTAGCGGGATTTTCTGGGTCCTCCGGTTTAATACTAAGATCATCAGCTCACCTTTATAACCTACTCTTCCTCCAATGGGTTCAAGGCAGCATACAGGGCACCTTACATTTATTTGGTCAGGCCGAGAAAACAATGGTTAACCCATCATCATTCAGCTTGCTTTGTGGTTCTTGGGGGGCAGGAATCTGACTCTCCCAAGTCCCTATCAAACACTCAAACTGCTATACTGCATTTTGCTGTTTATATTACATAAAACCCTTCCATGAAAAAGGATTGCTGATTACACCATGTGCCTTTCAAATAATTAGAGGCACTTGAACCATTCTTCTCTGGTGACCAACTTGCAAGAAGCCAACAACACATTCATTCCCCCTCCCAGCTCTCATATAGAAATGAGATGCATTCTTAAATATAATTTAGTTTGCTGGAAAGTAAAACAAAAATTTAACAGCAAAGTAAATTTTGCTTTTGCTTTTTCTCACAGCAGTTACACAATCTCCTTTGTGATGCACAACTAATCGGTCATATCTGCAAAGCAAGGTGATATCTATACTCCAGTGATGAATCAAAACTTTATCTAACTCAGGAAAATGACATGCTTTCCCACACACTCATCTTTCAACACTAAAAACAACAGTAAAATTATGGAGTGCTGCTTCTAGCTATGGATCAGTAGCTTGCCTAGAGTACAAACATGCCATAAAGTCAATTCTAGTTTATGGTGACCCTTTTTTCCAGGTTTTCTGTGAAGAGAGTAAACAGAGGTCGTTTACCATTCCCTTCCTCTAGGGCAGTGATGGCGAACCTTTTAGAGACCAAGTGCCCAAACTGCGATTCAAAACCCATTAATTTTTCACAAAATGCCAATATAGTAATTTAACCTGAATACAGGAGGCTGTGAAGAGGCGATGTTGGGTGCCCACAGAAAGGGCTCCGAATGCCACCTTTGGCACCCGTGCCATAGGATCACCAACACTGCTCTAGGGGCACCCTGGGACTGCAACTTACCCAGGCCACACAGTGGGGAACAAAACTCCCAACCCCTTAGCTGTGCAGGCAGATACCTAAACCACTGAGCTACCCAGCTATCGGTAGCTTGTCTAGTCCTACCCTAATATTTTTATGCAGCCTTTAGTCTTCACAAAATCCTGATCTATCTTGACACTTTGAAGCAACTGTTTCCTTTGAGCCTTTGCCTTTAAAAAGCATAAATGAAACCTTTGAAGACTTCAGGGAAGGCTGTTATCAGATACAGTAAATTCCTTTGGAACCTGGAGACAAGGAAGGATTAGTTGATAACCTTAGTAGATCCACTGGAAAGTGGAGCTTAAGTCTAAATCTCTCATTTTTAAAAAAGCATTCATCTGACTTTTTCATAATTTTTTTAAACTAATAAACATTGGCACAAGCTTACATGAATTTCCTGGAAACATTGTGCAAGCATAAAGCTTCTCCAATAAACAGAGGATTTTTCCCCCAGCAGAATAAGTGGGGAACTGAATATATCCAGGCTCCATGAAAAACAGAAAAATCTCCTGGCATCCTTCTGGCTCTAGCTTACTGACAGCTTTATCGAGAAGACAGTTTGGAAGGACCTAAGAAACAAATCCGAAGGGAAGAATTCCAGGAGGACAATTTGGTGACCAGCTGAAAACTATCCCACTGATGCTTGTCTCAAAGCTGATGCATGTCTCAGTGACTTTGAAAAAACACAGGCTAAATCAGAGTCCTTTTGTCTGGTAGTTTGATTCTGGCTGTCTCTGTGTAAAAACTCTATCAACCCCCAGGCCAGGATAATGGTGGATGTAGCCTTACCTTTCTTGGCTGGCAAAAGCTATACTAAATATACAGAATTTAGAAATGTGTGGTGTGCATACATGTGTGCATGCATGCACACATGCATGTGCAATCTTCCAAAATATCTGCTAAATTGGGATGGACAGCAATGGCCCTTTGGCGGGAGCTGGGCCACAATCCCCATGAACCCTCATCATTAACCAGCTCACAAGGGGTTAGGGGGAGCTATAAATGATGGGAGTTCATAATGAAAAACATCTGGAGGGCCACAATCACACATCCTATATAGCTATATGTCTGAAGAAGTGGATGTGTCGTCCACAAAACGTTACATTAAAATATGAAAGTTAGTATTTAAGGTGCCACATGTTTGTGTCTTTTGTTTTGTTTTGTTTTGTTTTTCTTGATTTTTGCCTGAAAATCACACATCCCTACATTAAAAGTTTGTGTGATCTTTTCCAAAAACAGGTCTTCCGCAAAGCTTTTCACTGTTCATGCCTTGTCTGTGTTCCTATCTAACTTCAGGCCACAAGCTTGGGAGATGATTCCTTTGTCTCAACAGCCTACGAGCATAAAGAGACCAGCTCCGTGAAAAAGAAAGAGTACTGAGCTAGCATTAAACCAGAATGAGCCACAGTACATAACTCCTTGAGATCTTTCCAAGGGGACCACCAAAGTCTACAGGGTTCCATAAAAACACAGGTCAACTCAAGTGTTAGAGAGTAAATGGGTATACATGTGTGTCCAGTACCTAACTAAATAGGAGACAGAAATACTCTGAAATTGTTTGGGTAGGGCAATTCAATCCCTCCAGATCGGGCCAGCTGCATTGCTAATTTTTTATTGCAACAATTATGGCACTGAAGAGTAGAAGTAATAAAAAGGGCTCAATCTTCTTGTACTTGTTGAACTTCTGAGCATGTGCAATATCTTTCCTTTCAGGTAAGGAAATGGTTATTTGTTAAAAAGTGAATATAGGGGTTATCCTATCATATTTTTACAACACCATAGCAAGCAAGTTGCATTAAAATGGAAATTCACAACCATGCCCAAAAGAGCTATGGGAGGAACAGTGGAAGTGAGTCACAGCAGGCAAAGTAGTCAAAATGCTTCCGTGCAGACAACACCTTGGTTATTTACTTAGGACAGAGACCATTTTGTTTATTAAGAAGACCCAGCAGATATTCAATGGAAATCTATGTTCTACTCCATTGCTGTACCCAACGACTGTCACGTTGAAAGAAACAGATATGAAAAAGGGCCTATGTCACAAATGCCATTAATTGCATCTGATATTAGAGAGGAATCACTGCAATTAATGCCCTTCTAAACTCTTCATATAAAGCAGGGGTGATTCCAGGTGTGACTCTGGAACTGCATATGGACTCCCCAACTTTTCCAACAACAAAAGATGAATTGTAGCACCTTGATACCTCCAGTAATGGCTGTTCATCTTATAAACAGGTGACACCTGCATTGTATAATACCCCAAATGTCTTTTTTTTAAAAAAAAAAATCATCTGGAAGTGGAACTTATTTTCAGGTGGGGGTGGTATTTCCAGCAGTTTCTGTGGCATTTGGAAGATCCAACAGGAAAATTCATTCCCAGATCTGCCAAAACGTTCTATCTCAAATATATCTCAATATAATGCACACTTTCCTGGAGACAAACCCCAGAATAATCATGTACAGTGGTACCTTGTATAAAGGAATTAATCCGTTCCAAATAAAATTGTTAAGCCAATTTTCCTTTATGCAAATTCCCCATAGGAATGCATTGAAAATGGAGTAATCCCATTTTATGTTGTATGGATTTGGCCCATAGGCAATTATGTTAAACAAATTTCCCCTATCTCTGGAATATTTTATGTTGTACAAATTTTATGTTATACAAACTGTTTGTTATACAAGGGTCCACTGTATAGGTTTTTGCTGTGAGTCAACTGGGAATTCTGCCTTACCTTTCAGTTTTTGATATTAATAATTCCTCTGACCTGTCTATTCTTGTCCTTCTAGGTAGAAAATCATGAAATTGTTGTCTCAAATATAATTTATTGCAGTGCTTTATTTGATTCTATGTGTCCTCACAATTCTCTGGCTGGGTATTTGTTCCAAATGACAGCCTCCTTATTTTCCAGTTCCCTGCCACCCATACTTCTCATTTTGCTTCTTCCAGGGGGATGAGGGGTGAGATAATTCAAAACACCATATGAATCTGTTGATATTCTTCTACCTTTTCCTACACAACTGACTGGCAAATCTGTATTCACATCCTTTATCTCAGTTCAAAGCTAACACTATCCATTTACTGATATCTCCAAATAACAAATTCAGTAGAAATATGAATCAAGAAAAGTAGGTCCAGGATAACAACATTCTGCAATCAAATAATCATGTTTAATTTTGCCAAAAGTATTAGAACTTAGGAGACTTTTGGTGGAGGAGAAAAGTGAGCAAATATATATATCTAAAAAGAAATAGCCCAGCTGCATATGCTTTCCATTTGTAGCACCTGTTGAAATGATGTATGACCTTAACAACTAAATAGTGAATCGTTCCAATACACTTGCCAAATCTTTCCAACCCTCTATATACTTATTGGAGTTGGAGGGGGGGGCAGATTATCTTTCCAAGTCTTCTTTGAGGCTGTTTCCAGGTTTTAAATTTGGTTCACACCATTTTAAAATTCCAGACAGAAGCACAACAAAGTTACCCTGTCTAACCATGAGGTAAAATGGCACTGGTGGTGAGCCAAATCTCAATCGTTTCTCTCCAAATGTAAAGCAAAACAAATATGGTTAGATTATTTATTTATATTTACTTAGAATAAATATTTTAAGTAAATACATTTATTTGTATATGACTGCCTTTCATGAAATCCCTAGTCTAACTCATGTTGTGCTCTCCAAATTTTAATTAACCCATGTCCCACATAAACACCTCAGCAGCTGGGAAGGGCACAAAACAGAAGTAGTAGCTTGGTTCCCTCTGGTCCATTGTAATTCACATCCCATGGAGACAGAATTTAAGAGAAGAAGATATTAGGTACCACCCTAGTAAGGGTTTCTATGCTTTTACAGCATTAACAGAAATGTAAGCAGCTGAAGCTTTTCCCAGCAAGAAGTTGAAGTGGTGTGGAAATGGATCATTCATTTAAATATATGTGACACACAGTTGTGAAAAATAGTGGCTACTCCTCTGGAGACTTCCCCTACTATGTTACCCTGATGCAACAGGAAAAGCTTTGCCTGAAAAGTGTGTCTGGAAGCACCCTGGGGCACATAGTTCCATTTTTTTTCTCCACATTGATTTAATTTCATCCAATGAACAAACTGCAGTGCTGGAAAGATCCTCATGGATCACCAAGTGCAGCCCCTCTCAAGGATGGGGAACTCTAACGCCAATGGATAACCATATTAATCAGTGGTAGAAAACGCAAGACAAACTTTGGTGGTACCTTTAAGAGTCTTTTATTTAAAATAGTCACCTTTTGTGGACTGAAGCCCAGTTTATCACATCCAGGAAGTATTACCTCAGTTGGCTGATTATTATATGCATGCATGAGAAGGGAGTGGGTCCTTTTTGCATTTCAAGTCCTTCTGACTGGACTGATTTCACATGCACCCAATCCACCTCCCACTCTAAGAATGTGTGTAATAAGCTGCCAAATGAGGCAACAGTCCATAGATCTTCAGATGCAGGCTGTGGACCACAAAATTTTAAGCCAAATAACATCCCCCAGTCTGTAAGATGTCTAAATTAAAAAGACAAATCTCTGGAGACGAGTGATAGAGTCCAGCTGCAATTATTCACCTGGATCTTGCAGGCACCCACTGCATCTGAAACAGCAATCAAGTATCTTATGCAAGACTTTTAAGATTACCAATTTTTGTTGTTCACTCGTGTCCGACTCTTCATGACCCCATAGGCCACAGCACACCAAGCCCTCTTGTCTTCCACTGCCTCACAGAGTTTGGTCAAATCCATGTTGATTGCACTGATGACACCGTTCAACCATCTCATTCTCTGCCATCCTCTTTTCCTTTTGCTTTCAATCTTTCCCAACATCAGGGACATTTCCAAGGAGTCCTCTCTCCTCATGAGGTGGCCAAAGTATTAGCACCACAGCTTCAAAATCTGTCCTTCTAGTGAACATTCAGGGTTGATTTCTTTCAGGATAGATAGGTTTGATCTCCTTGCAGTCCAGGGGACTCTCAAGAGTCTCCTCCAGCTCCACAGCTCAAAAGCATCAATTTTGCAACGATCAGACTTCTTTATGGTCCAGCTCTCACTTCCATACATCACTAGTGGAAAAACCATAACTTTGACTATCCAGACCTTTGTTGGAAAAGTGATGTCTCTGTTTTATAAGATGCTGCCTAGGTTTGCCATTGCTTTCTTCCCAAGAAGCAGGCGCCTTTTAATTTCATTGCTGCAGTCACCATCTGCAGTGATCAGGGAGCCCTAGAAAATGAATTTTGTCATCACCTCAATTTCTTCCCCTTCTATTTGCCAGGAGGTGATGGGACCAGTGGCCATGATCTTAGCTTTTTTGATGTTGAGATTCAGCCCATTTTTTGCTCTCCTCATTCACCATCATTAAGAGGTTCTTTAACTTTATGCTATCAGAGCAGTATCACCTGCGTATCTGAGGTTGTTGATATTTCTTTTGGCAATCTTAGTTCTGGCTTGTGAGTCATCCAGTCCTGCCTTTTGCCTGATGTAGTATGCATATAAGTTAAATAGGCAAGCTGACAGTATACAGCTTTGTCTTATTCCTTTCCCAATTTAAACCAGTTAGTTGTTCCATATCCAGTTCTGACTGTTGCTGTTTGTCCCACATATAGTTTTCTTAGAAGACAGATAAGGTGGTCAGGCACTCCCATTCCTTTAAGAACACAGCTTTTTCCAATCTTTTGTTGACTATGAGGGGTACTCCATTTCTTCTATGGGATTTTTGCACACAGTAGTAGATGTGATAGTCATCTGATATTAATTCACCCACTCCCGTCCATTTAAATTCGCTGATGCCCAAGATGTCAATGTTTATTCTTCCCATCTGACATTTGACCATGTCCAGCTTAACCTGGTTCATAGATCTCACATTCCAGGTTCCTATGCAGTATATATCTTTGCAGCATTGGACTTTCCTTTCTCTTCCATACATGTCTGCAGCTGGACGTCCTTTGTGCTTTGGCCCAGCCATTTCATTCACTCTGGAGCTACTTATACTTGTCCTCTGCTCTTCCTCAGTAGTATGTTGAATGCCTTCCTACCTGAGGGGCTTATCTTCCAGCATCATATCTTTTAGCCTTTTTTACTGTCCATGGAGTTTTCTTGGCAGGGATACTGGAGTGGCTTGTCAGTTCCTTCTCTAGGTGGACCACATTAAGTCAGAGCTCTCCACTATGTCTTGTCTGTCTTGGGTGGCCTTGCATGACATAGCTCATAGCTTCTCTGAGTTACTTAAGCCCCTTCAGCATGATAAGACAGTGGTCCATGAAGAGGACATTACCAATACTTTCTGTCAAATTGGGTCCACCCCAGTCACAATGCTAATACTCCACTTATCCTGGGAGTATCCCATCCTGTATCTGAGTTCTGTCCTCTGCAACTGCCTTTCTATAGCAAACTACCATCTTGCCCTAAACCCCATCCTTTCCCAGCTACAGTTACTGTTTAGAGACCTGCCTACCTATAGAATTAGGGGAAAGATAATGCACTGAAAATTTTCATCATTAAATCAGCAATGCAATTGATGATTAGCTAATGTTTAGGACTACAACACCCAGAATTCTCCGCTTAACATGGTCATTCACTATACTCCTGGGGAACTTGCATGTTTCTAGTCCCAAAAAGTCATTTTCCCAAGTGTTGCTTGCCTTTTGTTTCTATAGCAGAAGTCATCTCTGTCCGTGATGTCCAAGTGAAAGTGCCAGTCTGGTCAAACGGACATCCTCTATAATGACCTTTGCTGACAAAGGCACAGTTCAGGATGCTAACTTGTCAGGGAAAGCATTCCCACCAGCATTCCTACGCAAAGTAACCTGAAGGGTTTCCTGTGTACATCTACAGACTGCAATGTTAGGTTAAGCTGTGGGAGCTGTGTTTGTTCTCCCACCTCAGCCAGAATGTAAATAAGCACATTGTTAGCTTTGCCACCTCTCCTAGAGGAGACCGACAAATGTCTTCTTCCTGACCATAGCTAATTTTCAGATACAATTTCATTTTTCTCTCTGGCCATTTCAAACTCTCCTGCTGTATAACCTTGAGGCGCATGTTGGGAAAGCTGAAAGCCAGTTAAACAACACCCAGTTCAGGCCAGCCTAGAGACACGAAGGGCAGAGAGGAAGAAGCAATGCTTGCCCATCTCTGTTGGGCATTTCCTCAGGGATAAGATGTACTCTCCCAAAATGATCTAATCTGGACACCGAGAAGTAACTAGTGATGGCTGATAATAACTCTTCAACTGAACAAGAATATATATCTAAATGTTGTTTCGTGTTACAGTACAGACACACATAAACACCTTTTCATGAAAAGCCATGAGAAAAATGTTTTGACACACAATAAGCTGCCCATTTACTCTCCTTATGTTATCAGACAATTACTATTTGTTAAGGATGACTGTTAGCTGCCTAGATGCCCAGAGCATCTCACCTGATCTCAGAAGTTAAGCAGGGTCAGCCCTGGCTAGTACTTGGATGGGAGACCACCAGGGAATACCAGGGGCTGTAGGTGCCTGGAGTAGGAACTGGCAAGCCACTCCAGTATTCCTGCCAATAAAACTCCATGGGCATGGGGTCACAAAGAGTCAATCATGACTGTAATGACACAACAACAACAACAACAACAAGGATGACTGTTAAAGTAATGATCAACCTCTGTGGATTTCACCTTCCATTCTCCCCCTCCCCCCTGTGATTATAAATCCCATGTAACTCTATGCCTGCATATATTAATCTGTTAATTGGAGCAGCACTTCACACAGCTTAAAAGTGGGCTACAATCCAGAAAGCTTGTGTCCAATAGCATGTGTAAGATATTAAAGTGCCACAAGCTCTTGATTGTTTCTACTCCAATAAACTAACATGACGTTGGTACCAATGAAGTTGAGAAGGCAAAACAGTCAATCCTGGAAGCCAAATTCAGTTTGTTAGCAAGAAGACTGAACTCCCGGACTTCCAAGGTAGCATTTACAGAAATGCTGCCTGTTCTTTGTGCAGGAACCACCAGGCAGGCAAAGCTCAGAAAACTCAATGTGTGGATGAGGCAATGGTGTTGAGAGGAGGGCTTCAGATTTATTAGGAACTGGAGAACTTTTGGGGACAAGCCAAATGGGTATCAATGGTATCATTACGGGTGCCTAAGGAC
This sequence comes from Phrynocephalus forsythii, assembly GCA_029282475.1. Classification (NCBI taxonomy): domain Eukaryota; kingdom Metazoa; phylum Chordata; class Lepidosauria; order Squamata; family Agamidae; genus Phrynocephalus; species Phrynocephalus forsythii. The sequence continues at coordinate 69,058,252 of JAPFRF010000006.1, read as the reverse complement.
AATCTCCAGGTTGGAGAGATAGGCAGGATATCTCTCAATGCCATTTGCAGGGAATCATATGCAGGTGAAGACTTCTGCTTGGGAATACCCTGAAGCAAATGGTGAGCCGCTTTGTGAGACAGAATGCTGGACTGGATGGCTTTATGTTCTTATGACTACTACCTTGGAAACCTACATCACTAGCCATGGAAAGCCAACAAGTCAGAAAGCAATCTTTTACTTCTTTGGTGTTGTCTACCTGGCCATGCTATCTTTCCAATGGCTGAGAAATTATTTATTCCCCCCCCTCCCATGTGTAAGTTTTTCTATCACCCCACAGTCTGCATTACAGGAGGAACTATATTCTAAGTTTGAATTGGACGACCCCATTCTAACCAGTTAATCCGCTATTGAGCTTCCTCTAAAGGGACTGGACTCAGTGATCCATAGGGCCCCTTCCAGCTCTGCAGTTCCAATATTATTTTTGTTCAAAAATATCTGACACAGTTAATCAAAATTGTATTAAAAACATGATTATATAACAGGTACAAGTTTTAATTAAAAACATAAATATCTGTTAAATATCAGTGTAGTATGTAAGCTGTACCTAATAATGCCAGTATTTGTAGTTCTGGTGGTGTTATTTCTGAGATCTGTAACTGCTTACAATACTGTGTGAAGAATTTGTTGTTGTTGTTGTTGTTGTTGTTGTTGTTGTTGTTGTTGTTATTATTATTATTATTACTTCAGTGGGACCTTGTATAAAGGAATTAATTCGTTCCAAATGAAATTATGTTAAGCAAATTTTCCTTTATACAAATTTCCCATAGGAATGCATTGAAAATTGGGTAATCCCATTTTTATGTTGTACAGATTTGCCCCATAGACGATTCTGTTCAGCAAATTTCCCCTATCTCTGGAATTTTTTTATGTTGTACAGATTTTATGTTATACAAACTGTTTGTTATACAAGGGTCCACTGTAGTATTATTGGAAGCAGTAGTAGTGTCACTGTTTGTAATGCAGAGTCATATCAAACATAAACAAGTGACAATGCCCACAGTTCAGAAAAAAAGCAAATCAGTATGACAATACAGTCTATTTAGGGGCTGGGGTGAACAGTTTTTCTGTTGAAAGAAAAGAATAACAAATCTGTTTGGCCTTGTATACAATCTGAGGTGGTGCCTTTATTAAACTACTTAAAAAATCACAAATCTAAGCCGTTTTTCAATCCTTGCATGGATCTTCATCAGGCTGGGCACCATAGTGCTGTGAATGAGGGAAAGTAAATAGGAGTTCTGAACATTATGGCCAGATGTGCAGGCCAGGATTTTTCAGTAGAGATTCTAGTCACACTAAAGTAGCTGCCCTGATCCACTTTTTTACATATCCTTCAGCCCCTGCCAAAGTCTACAAAAATGCTTATTGTCCATAAATTAATCAGGACTAGAACCCTTTGATGTTAGATTCCGTGAAGTTATATTAACCTCATTCCAAAATAATCTATGTGTCATTGAAAGGGAGAAAGAGGGGAAGCTCTGTTCTCTTTGAATATGAAGCTAATTTCTTTTAACCCAATTACTGTATTCCAGGCTTTTTCCAACTGCCAATGGAAATATTTATTTATATCTTTTTACCACATAAAAGGTAATAAATACACTGAATTATTATATTGGTTCCCATCATGAGAAGGACTTAAGAAAACACCTCGAAGTACACTATTGACACCTGTAGCATTGGGTATTGCTACTGGAAGAAGCAAAAAACAAAACAAACAAAAAAACCTACCACACGGAAGAGGGACATGGTGTTTCCTGTGATATTGTAATGAGAGAGCACATGAGGGCTGGTGCAGATCCCAAACGATACCTCTTGTACATTTTTAATCATGGTAAGGAATTCTGAAATGTCTGGCCGCTCTGAATCCTGGAGAAAATTGAGGAAGGGGACAAAGGAGATTTTTTTAAATGTTACTGAGTTCTACAAACTTGCTTCAGTTGCACAACACATTCATTCATGACTCTCCCAAAATTATGAGAATAGTTGAAGGTACTGGCTCCATGGCTCAGGACCAGAATATCTGTCAGAGTGTGTCATCCCAAAGTCTCGTTGGCCTGGCCCACAAGAACATCACAGTCCCTTGCTCTTCAGGCTGCCACTCCCCGGGAGACATATAAAACAATAACCTGGAATCGTGCCTTCTTTGTGGTAGGCCCCACCTTCTGGAATCATCTTCCAAGCGAAATTAGGACTGTGGAGCCCCACTCGGCCTTTAAGAAGCTATTGAAAATCTAGCTGTTTAAGACCGCTTTGGGTTATCAGGGAAGTTGGTCTGCTTGGTGTTGTTTGTCCGTCCGCTTGTGTTTTTGCCATCTTGCCTTAGTATTCTTGTTTTTGTATTTTTACTTGATTTGGATTTGTTTATTCTAATGCCCTATTGAATATGTGGGTGTCCTCCTTAGATCTGATTTTGTACTGATCACCGTCCTGAGTTCCCTTGGAAAAACTGGGCAGTATATAAATAAATAAATAAATAAATAAATAAATAAATAAATAAATAAATAAATAAATACTGGACGTTCTCAGTCAGAGACATCCTCCACTAGAAGAAATCTACCACAGAAAATCAAAGTAAGCCTCACAAGTAATGGGATATAATGGTCATCCCTATTTATGAATTTATTTCCTCCTATTCTTCATCAAAGTGCATGGACTAGCAATTTAGAATTTAACCCAAAGGCCCAGTAGCAGTAACCCTACTGCTCAGCTATGCATGTGTATTTCTGCAGCTAAAGCAGAAATGCTACCACCCAAATAGTTCCATGTTGTAAAATCCGTAGTGCATGGCTAACTGCACAACTTGATAGTGTGGTTTCATATTGCCAGGCCCAGCACATTTACACTGGCATAGCACTGCAGTAGTATGAGTTGGATTTTGGCCAATGTATGTCACATTGTTTCTCCTCAACAAGTCAAGACATAGGCCAAACAAATACAACACAAAAGCTCTGAGGCATACTGGAGCCTGGTGTACTATTTCATGGTGCCATTGTGGATGCTGAAACCACAGAGAACAAGAACTAGAGAGGCTGAGCTTGTTCTCATTTCCTCCCTGAGATTTTTTTTCCTCACAGAAGAATTACAGCTGCTGACCCTGAGGGAGAACGAATAAATATGAAGCCTAATTTCATTCCATAACATAGCTATGCCATCTTTGGGGTGACCACATGACCTGATTTACAGAAGACTGTCCTCTACGTGAAGGGCTGCCAGAAAACAGTCCTCATTCTGAAAGAGTCCTCTTTTCAGGGGTCTGTGCCCAGCTCAATCCATTTTAAAGAACTATGAGAAAAAGATAAGGGACTGTGCGGATGCTAAACCACAGGTCATACCTGGACAGCAGACTTACCAGGCACACAGGTGACTGAGTGAGCAGCTTTCCCTATTTTAATGAACTGCACTGTAATTCTGTTTAAATTACAAAAGGCATTCCTTGTTTTTTGCACTTGCAAGAATAAACCAGCTAATGCTGTTTTAACCTCTGGGTTGGTTGATTGGTTGACACATATCCCTTTCTTGTGATATGAACATAGGCAACACAAGATGTAGATTGTGTGCAAAGGTGAGGGAAAGTGAAGGAGAAGGTCAAAAATATTAAATGCTAGGGAAAGGAGCAAAGTTATGAAAAACAAGAAGGAAATGTAATGTAAAGGATATGTCTGTGAAGATTCTCAGTCATTCAGGTGAGTTTATCTGGAAGTTAAACTGAATCTATTTCAGACCAGGGTGATAAGAGGTCAAAGCTGACTATGATGGAGGACTCGCATTAACTGTATTCAGAGTGATGAAGCTGTTTGGATGAGCAGCGAAACAATTCTCTCTCTCAAGAAAAAGAAGTCCAGTAGCCATGACTCAACTTCCAGGTAATGTAAAGGAAAGAGAAGGAAGACCACAGAGACTAGGGGTGCATGATCCTATAGACAGGAAATATTTTTTCAGATTTTCTTCAGAAAAGTTGCTCGCAGCTAGAGTTTCAGGGGAAAATGCTGACATCTTGTGGCTATTTTTGCTTGAACATATTTCTGTGTGTTGTGTCGTTACAGTCATGATGACCGACTCTTCATGACCCCATGTCCATGGAGTTTTCTTGGCAGGGATACTGGAGTGGTTTGCCAGTTCCTATTCCAGGTGCCTACAGCACCTGGTATTCCCTGGTGGTCTCCCATCCAAGTACTAACCAGGGCCGACCCTGGTTAGCTTCAGAAATCAGGCGAGATCGGATGTGCTTAGGGCATCTAGGCAGTGAACAGATTTCTAAAGAAGCTCTGTTCCAAAACTCCATGGGAAGGAGGACTTGATATCCCTCAAAACTAAACATTTTAAGGGTTTATTTATTGTGCTTGAAAGCTGAGATAGACCCTGTCCGAATGTGAAAAAAAGTCTTTTAAGCTGCTGATTTTGTGTGTTTGTGAAAGACCACCCAATTGCTACTTTTAAATTTTGCCTTTTGCCTTCCATTTCAGAAAGAATAACACTTTAGGGGGGGGCTGCTGAAAGAGATGATTACATTTTGCCATTCTGGCAGCATTTGTGAAAGAGAGACAACAAATATAGTTAAATTCCTTTTAAAGCAGAGCTGGGGGAACCCATGGCTCTCTAAATACACTCAATGAATTCTGCATTCCATTTACCCCAGCCAGCCAGCCTGCCTGCCTGCCTTAGTGTAGGTGGCAAGGTGTTCTTAGCTTCCCTTTGCACCATGCTTACCTTAGATTGCTACCACATGATTACCGTATTTTTCATGTATAACACACTACTTTTTTTTCTAAAATCATGGTGCCACAAATTAAGGGGCATGGTATACATGGAAGTAAGACTTTTGGGGTGGGTGGGTGGGTGGGTGGAGGAGAACCCAAACTGACCTTGCTTTTTCCCTCCGTGGTTTGTTTTTTGCATGGTGTGCTCAGTCTTTCCTTGAGTTCTCCATCCCCACCATCCCTGCTGTTTTCTTGCATTTCCCCATTCTAAACACTCATCTCTGCTTTGGTGGGTTTGTTTTTTGCAGGATTGGGCTCCACCAGGCTTGAGCAGCCTATTAAGAAATGAGCTAGGAAAGTAAAGGAAAAAAGCCAGGCATTTTTTCAGCAAGACAAGGGTGATGGGGTGGAGGACACCTCAAGGAGGATTTATTAATTTTATTTATTTGGGGGTCTAAAAAGTGTGGGGGGGTACGGTAGTTCCTTTACCAAGGCCATTAGGAGGAATTCCTGAGTTGAAAAGGGAAATTCTTAGCTGAACTAAGCTTGTACAGCCTCCTGGATTATGCAGATTAGCTTGCTTTGTTTGTTGATCAGCCATCAGCACTTAACCATGGGACTCCTTTGAAGTCAGATTTCTCAATTATGGAAAGTCTGACTCATTCACCTTTCTGCAATTCTAATGTGCTTTCGGGTCTAATTATGGGATCTCTCTTACATCTGCTTCTGGCCTGAAACATACCACAATTTCCATGCCTATGGGGCTTTGAAGCAAACTGTCCTTATTGAACAACATTCTTTTATGACTTCATGATGCTAAAAAGTGTGTGCCTTTTTTTGCAAACTTATTTATGTATGTAGCTATTCCCACATACATTCACACATTATATATGTCTGTGTGTAGGGCCTATGGCCTCCACTAGACACAACTTTACTGTATATTTTACATTTATTATATGTGTAGAATGCATTGCTAAAAGTACAGTAAAAAATACAAAATCACAATACTGTACTATCATACAAAATAAAATCAGTGAAAAAGTATCAAATACTGCACAGCACAATAAAACCATAAAGGAGGGAGGAGAGAGGAACTGAGCAGAGGATTAAAATGAATGGGGGATGGATATCGATATGTTAGTTAAACATACATAGACTCTGCTCTGAATATACACTGATATAAGTTTTTATTTTACAAGATATAACGAATCTGCATCTAATAAAGCTACAACTCTCAATGTACGTAGTCTTCCAGAAGATTCAGAAATAAGAGGCTCATGGTAAACTTTTCTTGAAAGGAAACGGTAATTACAGAAGAAGGGAGCAGGGGAGATTACAGTTTTTTTCTCATGTGTTAAGATGTGCCCATGAATCAGATGACTGTGGAGACAAGGCATTTTACAACCACATGGCTTACTTCCATGTATAAAACGACCCTCAATTTTTAGTCCAGTGATTTTAGACAAAAATATAGTCTTATACATGGAAAAATAGAGTACTCGTATAAACAAAATTTTGAACAGCTGCTCACGGTGAGGAAGAAGAAATGTAGAAACAGACATATGGCACGAAAGCAAGCAAGCCCAGCCAAAGGAAGAAAGTGCTCAAACCACTGGGCTTCATCTGGCAGAAGCCTTTTCCAGACTTTCAAAAACTTGGCTTCAGCTCATACAAATTAAAATGCAAATATCTAAACAACTCCTTGGGCCACTTTAAATCTGTCTCATTTATCAAGTCTCAAAGCAAGAATTGATAAAGCCTTATTAAAATCAAATGTAAAAAGCATTGTTCAAATTCATCTTTCAATACAGGTTTGTTCAAATAGAACAACATTGCACTACCATCAGAAGTCATTTGGTTTCAGTGAACATTGGAGGAGAGGTGATTCCAGAACTTGGAAGTATGCTTCTCCTACGCATGCCTTTGTTTTCACATGGCTAGTATGCTTATAAAGGAGATCTCAGCTGATGTCAAGGCTTATAATGCAATACAAACGAGAAGTGTCTCCAAAGCTTGTAAACATCCTGTGGGTAAAGGTTTTAAGATCCCTGGACTATTAAGCGTATCTTTCCAAAATAGACTGTCAGAATTCAAAACATAATTGTGCAGTCTGGAAAAAACAAGACACCTAAGAACCATATAGTACTATGTGCTTCCCCCAAAAAAACAAGACCATCTATCCACTATGTGTACTTACTTGGCAAAAATCAAATTACTGTGTGCTACAAGCAAAGCATTATATAAGAAGCTTGCAAGAGTTATCGTTTCAGATGATATAAGAAATTCTGCCAAAGTCATTTGCTTCAGGAAAAAACAAGAACATTCTCCTTCCTGAAGGTCTCTGGACAATTTAGCTTGAAGGGAAAATTCATTCCAATGTCCCCCTTGAGAAAATCTCACTAGTCTTCTGCTTTTAGAGATTCTTGTTCAGTTTTGAAGGAGTCCAACACAGCACTTTCTGTGGACCCACCCTCTAACAGGCTTATCATGTGGTAGGTCTTTGATCAGCACCAGGTGGCCACCATTTTAAATGTTCCACCATGCCTCCCAAAAACAATACATCATGAACTCCAAGGCAATGTGAAAATGTTTCGAGGCTGGTTTTTAGGGCAAAAAAGGAAGGCAGTCAGCTTTGGCAGCTGCTTGAAAATGATATCTGAGGACATTATCCTGGGATGTAAGCAGCAGCCCTCAGAAAATATGCGGAGAAAGAAAAATAATTGTGTGTATCCCAGATAATTTGGGGGTTAAATATACCAGAAATGGCATGTGTGATTATGTGAGAGGTAGCTGTGTTAGTCTGTGCAAGAATTCCAGGCAAAAATCAAAGAAACAAAACTAAAATACAAAAACATGTGGTGCTTTAAAGATTAACTGTTATATTTTTATGTAAGCTTTCATGGACATGTCCACTTCTTCAGACCTATAATGGCAGAATGATTATGTGTCCACAACAACAGTTCTTGAGTGCAGTGCTATTCAGATATTCACCTGCATTCTGATGAAGCTAAGCATATTTATAGAAGTCATCTACTTATAAATAAGTAAATGTAGCAACCATCAGCTGTAGATGGGAATGTAGTCCTCCTCATCATGCACAACTAAAGTTATGCTAGAGTTATGACATGGGTCAAGATCTTTCACTCTGAGTATCTTGCTGCTGCTGAGAACACACAACAGACCTTAAAGAATCCGATGACAGCCACCTCGGCTGAACTGATGAATGCTTCAGTAGTTGCAATGTCCTCCAAAAGCTCTGGTTTCCTCACATCTTCAACAATACCTTAAAGAACGGGAGGAAGGTACAGCCACTAACTTCAGAACCAAATTTCTGCACAAACTCACATATGTTCCCTTCAGTTGCTTACATGATCAGGTTGCCTTTCCTTTTGAAATGTGACTGGTACCATATTTAGGAGGACCTGAGTTTCAGCCTGGCATGTGGGACTACCAAAGTTGTAGATGCCATAAGTCCTAACAATCTTTGTGCTTGGTGGGCGTGCATGAGTTGATCTGCCCTGAAAATCTTTCAGTTGTCTGAGGTCTTGTAGTCTGCTCTTTGGAGGTATGCTCTTGAACTCTTTGAGTCCAGCTCTGCTCCAATATATGGATAGGAAAAATTATACTTGTTTTCTACATTTTCCAAAATTCAGTACTTGTGCTGTCACTGGACATTCCTAGTTGGAGATTTGGGGAGTTTAGAGTTCCAACTAGAAATGGGCAGGAACCGCTAGTTTGGTGATTCATGTCAGTTCTGGTGCCCACTCAGAGGCAGCACCTGGAGGAGGCAGGGCAGGGCAGGGCAGGGCAGGCACTGCTTCCAAATGGGCACCTACCAGAAGTGGTGGAGCACTGAACCATGGAACACCTGTTCGGACAGCTGGCCATCAAACCAGCACAAACCACAAAACCAGTGGTTCATGCCCATCTCTAGTCCAAAGTGTAATGCTTCCTGGGTTTACTTTACATTTTGCCTGGAATATACAAAAAATCCTTCTTTGTTCACTTCTTGTCACAATCAGCTATTACAATTTGCAGCCAGCTTTCTGTTGAGGCATCTTTTTTGGCTCAACAGAAAAGCCCACATCAGACTGACTTTGCAAGTGGTTAAAGAGAATTTAAGTTCTGTCCTTCTTTCAGGATTTCCAAGAATAGATCACTTTTCATGGCTGATTAATTACATTTAGATGTCCAGCTCAGCCCATGACATATTGGTAGAAATCCTGATGCATCAGTTACACCACATAAGGTTGATGATGTCATCAACTAATGATGGATGGATGGATGGATGGATGTTGATGGATGGATGGATGGAAATAAATGTTTCTAATGTCCTGACATTCCCATAGAGAACCTTTTATTTTCTGGAAGCCATGGGGAAGTCAGATGGTAAGGAGAAATGGCTAATTACTGAAATGGTCAGCAGTCATGGTTTTCAGACTTGCTCTTCCACCCCATAGCCCTCAAGGCCTTCCCAACAATTAAAGGGATTCCACAGGAAACCAAGGAACTTTGGTAGAGAAAATGGAAATGTTTTATTTCCAACAGAAAAATAATCGTGGCTGACAACACCATCAGCCTCATGCAGAATGAAATAGGGAAATAGGATTCAACAACTGAATACTGCTTTTTATGCAATTTATTCTTCTCAGATGTTGTCTTTGTTCTTACCACTGAATGAGACTAGGTGATGGCAACAACATTACAATAATACTTAGTACTATCCTTAATTAGCTGCCTAGAGGCCCTAAGCACATCCGATCTCTCCTGATTTCGGAAGTTAAGGGTCAGCCCTGGCTAGTACTTGGATGGGAGACTACCAGGGAATACCAGGTGCTGTAGGCGCCTGGAGTAGGAACTGGCAAACCACTCCAGTATTCCTGCCAAGAAAACTCCATGAACGTGGAGTCACGAAGAGTCGATCATGACTGTAACGACACAACACACACACACACTATCCTTAATTAATATGGAATCAGAAATGTTGTTTTAGTACCTCCACAAGAGATGGGCACTTTGTATTCCTATCCTGGGTTAGAAGTCCAAGTGGTCCATTCCCACCCACCCCACAACCAGCTGAGTCCACTCACTGGGCTCCTCACAGTGCATGCACCCATCACATGTGACTTCACACCAATATGGAAGTAGCTCTGTCAGCTATTCCCAGCCTCTCCCTGCAACTAACTACTCCAATGGGGAGGCAGGCTGAAATCTCCCCACTCAGCTGCTGGTCAGTCAGCTGCAGGGAAAATTTCCATTCCAGAAATAGATCAACTTTTGCAATGGCTGAATCATCTTGGAAGGACCAAGCTACTTCTGTGATTGGTGTGCCAGGTGAATGAGCTGTAAGGAGCCCAGTAAGTCTGGGTCTGGGGGTTCGGAATGGACCACCAGGACACCTCTGCTGGTGCGCTTTCGTATTCATATTCCCTGGAAAGGAATATGAAATACCCATCTTTGCCCACATTAAAAAATAGTTCGGAGTGATGCAATTAAGTCAGTGGTAGCGAACCTTTGGCACTCTAGATGTTTTGGACACAACTCCCAGAATTCTAAGTCTGCATTGCCAGTGACAAAGGACTGTGGGAGTTGTGGTCCAAAACATCTGGCATGCTGAAGGTTCGCCACCACTGAAATAAGTTGTATTTTAGTCCACCACTCTGCACTTCTCTCCAGCCAGTCTAACAGTCTATGCAGCAGTCACACCAGTCTGCATAGCTACTTCCCCTTCAGATGGCAGGACCATCCTAGGAAACCTCATACCTCTGCCTTTCCACACTGATACTGTCCCACATTCCCAGCTGTTGAGAATTACAGTTCCCATGAAGAAGTGCAAAGCTACCCCCTTGGAACTTTCCTTCTCTACACACCACTCTATGCAGATTCCAGGACTGTATGCTCCCTCTTTGCACAATATTGCTCCCTTACCTTCTGGGGTAGGATCCTTCTCAGCATACCCACAGAGCAATATCCAGAGAAGAAACATAACAAAACTCTGCACGACGGAGCTCTTCATTGCCTTCACTGCTTCCCACCTTGCTGTATGTCGTGTCTTGAGCTTTGCATGGAAAGGTGACTAAAACCAAACTAAACTCGGATATGGCAACTCCTAAAGCCATGGGAACGAAACACCTGGGAAGGTCAAACATAATCTACTTCCTGAGATAACAGAGACCTGGGGCAGTAAACTGTTGCAGGTACAGTATATGCATTTTCTGTTGCATATTATGGATCATGCTGTTCACTTCATTAGTAGTGGAGGAACCACTGTTCACATCTATGCTAGATAATAACCCAGCCTGAGTAGCAAAAAGGAATCTTGCAAAGTTATTTATCTTTACTTCCCATTTACTGTGCTATCAGGGCACTCCAGTCCAGCCGCTGTTGTACCAAAAGCATTTTTGGCAGGCTTTGTTTAATTAAATCTTCACCAATAAAATAGGCTGGCTTCATATCATCAACGAGTGAAACATTCATACTGAAGAAAAATGTAGCATTTCTTTTTAAGTGTTTTCACAGCACATGCTGGGGGCACAAACCTACATCTCAAAAGAATTTTTCTTATGTGAGGGGAAAAGAGGAAGGTGCTTCTCCCCATGTACAAACATAAAATAATTTAAAATGCAGTCTTGGTTAAATTCTAAGACGCCAAACCTATTGACAAAAGAAATAAAACAAAAACAAAAAAACAAACTATTGTAGCACTTTGGAACTAAGTTTTATTCAGTGTTGAGTTCTCACAGATCAAAATCCAAGTCCTCAGACAAAAAGAGTGTAAATACTATATTATGTATATTTATACAAATCCCCATTAGCAGTAACACAGGTAAGAGGCAAACTGGCAATGGTTTGTTAACACAGGAATTACCAGGCTTAATTATTTGTCACTAGCAAGGGTACAATATTTTGCCTTTTTAAAAATGTTCCTTTGTTGAATCATATTAACTCACTTACTTTTTTGGATATTAGTCTAAATCCAGATATATTTTTTTAAATAGTCTGTAGATTTGGAACCTTTTTTATGTTGTTCAAATAATGTTTCCTTCTTTAATCTAGTTGACTAAATCACTGCAAAAGCCTATATGGCGCAGTGGATGAAGTGCTGGATTATAATTCAGGAACATCTGGGCTCAAATCCCTGCTTGGTCAAAGGTAACTTACTTGGAAAAGGAAGAGTGACGCTAAAACCTCTCCTTGAACATTTCACACAGATATTCCAATTAGAGTTACCGTACGTAAGGAGAGATTCAATGGCATATAACAATTGATTAAAGCCCTTGTTTTTAATCTTGTTTGTGGTCTCTATTTATCTCACTTATATGTGGGGTCATCCAATCAAAAATTTACATTTATTGTGTTTATTTTATTCACCTTACTAACATCCTTCATAAATCTTTTATATGAGCTTTCTCAAATGTCTATGTTTGAATTCAAGGATTCTAAGTTGATCCTTTTCTCCCTAGAAGTTTCCTTCTGTAGCTGCTTTATTTAGTCTACCCTATCTCTCTCCTAGCCAATCCCTTTTCTGGGACTTCAAATATACATAAACTAAGCCTGTGGTTCATAATTTTGGGTCCCCAGATGTTCTTCAACTGCAACTCCCAGGAATCCTGGCCAGTACAACCTGTGGTGAAGCCTTTGCTAGGAGTTTTAATCCAATAACATCTGGGGAGAAAAAGTTGGGAACCAGTGAAATAAGCAGTGCACTAGGTCTCATTGAACTTGAGCTCTTGTGTATAAAAGATGGCACAATTGAAATATGGAAAAAATCCCTTTCCTAGGTCTATTTGTTTGTTCTATAAATTACATTTATATCAACAGCACTGCACAGAGCTTTGGCACAAAAATCTACACCTAGTTATCACAATTTTCTTCAGTAGTAAAATTTTGGGAAGGGGGCTATTTTATTGTTGCTACTGTGTAAATCAAGTGTAAATTACTAGAAGAGTTATTTTTATGGCTATTTCTGCTACATAGCACCTTACAAACTGTAAACTCTCAGGAAATGCTATGATACAAAGGAAGATAGAAGATGCACTAAACTGCAAATGCTATTGTCTCCCTAATTCCCATCACTAGAAAGTATTTTATTTCAAAACCTACTAAAATGATACATGCAAAATTAAGTATCTGAGCCTGGTTTTAGATCTGCACATACTCTGCGGGTGCATAGGATGGAACAAATAACTGCACTAAGCAAAATATGACATGTTCACTCAGAAGCAAAGTAGACATGTTCACTCAGAAACAAAATGACATGTTCACTCAGAAACAAAACTAGATTTATTTTCAAAGGCAGCAAAATCATTACCCATCAAGAAAGGAACTGTGTCTCCTGCTACTGATAAAGGCAAGATCCCCAAGTGTAGATTTGGGAATTACATCCAAATAATCTAAACAGGGTAGAATCCACGGACAAGCAAAGATGTTTCCAGTGAATACAGACCGCAAGGCAGGAAAAAGAAAAACAGACAGATCTTTTGATGGAGAGAATCTATCTGCTATGATAATAACAGAGTTGGGTTGACAGCCCTGTGTTTCCCTTGCAAAGGCACTTTGCACTGATCTGGTGCAACTAGGAAGTGGTTGGTTGGTCCCAGTTTAATTCCTTGTAATTATTTACAGTGAAGCAACAGGAGAGACAGAATCTGTCCAAATGCCTGTGTTTACAAAATTTCTGGTGATAATGAACAGTCCATGAGAACTGTATGGAGGAAGCGTGGCATGCGGGTGCCAGAGATGGGCACAGCAAGTAGCAGGAAGAAGCGAATAGAAGGAAACAAGATGGGACTCATTCCGTCCACTCCTTCTTAATGGCCAAGTTCCACTCCCAGGTGAGATGGTCGTGCTTATCGTCGTCAGTGAAGAAGGATTTGTTACAGTAGTTTCCTCGAGCCATTAGGCCCTTGGGGGCTTCCTCTTCAGGTGTCATGAATTCATACTCCTCTGGTCGTGGCCCATAACTGCCCACCATAAATGTAGCTTTGTCAACTAGGAAAGAACGAGTCACAAGAAAACAGCATGTCACACAGGAGATCAGAGGCAAGCCAGAACACAGCTACAGTTTCCCCACCCACCTATGCCAAAGGGCCCACCAATCTGTTACTGCCAGCTGTGCAAGGAAACCAAGAAGGTACCAGGCACACTTTCACAAATGTGCATTTAGTACAGGTAACTGGGACAGATCATAAAGCCCTAAGAGCCTATAAAACTCTACACAAAGTTTCTAAAAGCCTATAAAACTCTATACGTTCTACCAAGTCTAGACAAACTGACTTAAAAACTGTAGCAGCTCTGGGCTAAATATCTTGCATGATCAGGACTACGACAAAAGGCAGAGTGGGAAGCCTGGTCCTTTGTGAAGACGTAACATCAGGCTCTGTAGCACAGGTTAGCAGGCTGGCACTGTCTCCAACTGGCCCTGACCTATATTAAAAGCCAAACACAGAGGTACAACCTTTTATCTCCAGTGGATACTGAAAGACATATATGGCCATAGACCTTCACAGTGGTGATGGTGGTGGTGGTGTGCGCACTATTCAATCATTCAAATATTTAAGCCTTATGAATTAATGATCACCAGCAGGTGCCAAGAACTTTGCTGAAGTCTTCAAAACTAAAGGCCATGGTTTCCTTTGCCAACTCTGCCCATCGCACATTAGATGTTCCTCTTTTCCTACAGCCATCTTGTATCATAGTATTCTCTAGTTTAAGCAAGTCTTGTACAAAGTATAAAATCCTCTCTAGCTTTTTAATTTTGCTGGGTAAGCAAGACTGAAGGGCTGGGGGGACACAAGATAAGCTGGACGAAGAAATTCAAGGGAATATTATATTGTCATCTAGGATGAGGTAGGTGAGGAGGAGCTCTGCTGGCTAGCACATTTACTCACCTTTCAGTCCTGTCCGATAAGTGAACTGCACATATTTCAAGCCAGATACAATTTCTCTATTTACCTACAAAAGAAAAGCAAAAGCTGCTGAGACTGCTCAATTCAGGCGAGCTTCTTTCCTTAGAGAAAGCCCTGTCTTCTGTTCCTTTGTGTCTCCCATCTCAATCTGTTTTCTCACTTCCTGCCATCTTTCAGCTTCCCTTGGGGTGAAGCAGGGGAGAGGGGGGTGCTGGAGATGAAATAAAGGAATGCTGCCCCGCAGCTACATTAGATGTTTACCAAGTTGATGCGGGTTCAATGAGTTGGTTCCTGGCTGAAGAGCCAGAGGTTGGTGGGTGTCTGAATCCCCAATACACCCCTGGGAAAAAGCTACCTAGCCTGTGTAGCCTCGGGCAAGCTGCACAAACCCAGGGCATCTGCAAAAGAAAGGAATGGTAAACCACTTCTGAGGACTGCCTACCTAGGAAACCCTGAAAAAAGGTCACCATGACTCAGAATGAACCTGACTTAATGTTGTTATTTATTTACATGCAAGTGAACAATAGCTGGCATACAGCATGTTACAGATACAACCCACTGTTGCATCTCTGCAATACAAAGAAATTACTATTCGCTGGGGAGGGGTTGTTACTTTTTAGACAGCCACATACAGCCATTCTGCATGCAGTGAGGCTTCAGTAAACAGCATTCATAGAACAGGACATAAACTAGTCATGGAAAACCATGGAAAAGTGACTCACTTTGAAGCAGATCTTGGCTCTATATTTTGATCCTTCTTTTAATACAAAGGTCTTTTTCTTCAGAGCTTCAAGGTCACCTGTAGAAAGGGCACTCAATTAATCTTCCCGAATACACTTCCCCATCCTGACCCACAGCATATTGGTGCACTATGCACACGTCAAGCATAGCTGAGTGGCAAACACAGAGCAATTTCATACCCATTTTTTTCTGTAATCTAATTTGATGAAAGGTATTGCATAAATGTTCCAAATAAAATAACTTTCGCTGAAGAAATATGGACATTGTTTCAACAGGTGCCGAAACCTCTGTTAGGAAATTCTTTGCACTCTCTTTGCTATACAGTATGCACTACTCAAATAACAGTTTTTGAGATTTGGGGAATAACAGTTCTTCAAATAACAGTTTTCGAGATTTGGGGGAATGAGCTGACTACTGAACTAGTTTAAAAGGTCTTTGGAGTTGACCTGCCCTATATTTTGTTGAAAACAAAGCTGTTTCCTCCTCATGCTATCCTCGCCACAATCCTATGAAGTAGGTAGAGATGACAGGAGGTTGGATTCAATGGCCATAGAGGCCCCTTCCAACTCCATTATTCTATATGTCTATGACAAGGCATGGCCAGCCCAAAGCCAACACGCAAGTTCTATGGCTCAGAGAGGAGCAAAACCTCAAATTTCCCAAATCCGATTAATTTGCTAGCAACTGCTGAATTTAGATGAGTATGCTGATATGAAAGCACGTGCGTTCTTTAAGTACAAATGCTTGGTCCCCTGTACACACCTGTGCCATCCCACTGATCTCAGAAACTATGAGCCTGTTCCTTGGTAGAATTCATGCATACAAATCCTTCTGGTAGAACCAACACATGTATAAGGAGGCACCTGTTTCTAGGTGGGTGTAACAAGGATCAAGGAGCACCTCATAGTGGCTATATGCGTCACAACTGTTTAAAAAAAGGTTGTGGTATTGCCACACCCAGAGATTTCAGCTGCAGAGGAAGCATCTGAGTTTTGCTGAGTGTTGACTTCCACTCTCTGCAGAGAAGAAGCCAGTATTACACTTCAACTTAGACAAAAGCTGAAAAGCTATAAGAGGTCCATACAAGGTGAAGAGTGACTCCCTGAATTTGTAGAAACACAGATAGGTGCTGAATTCTGCAGAAAGAGGGACTGTTCTAAGACTGGACCAGCAAGAAAGATGCTGATCCAAACACTCTTCTGCATACACTCCAAAATGCTAGATGCAGGACTCTGCCAAGAGTGACTTCAATTTATTCTTGAGATGTAACATGAAATTTTAGAGATTTCTAAAATTGCAGCCAGACTTTGGGTATGCAGGCTCGCCTTGGTTTTTTACCCAAGAATGAAGCTCAGTGCACATATAAAAATAAAACTTTTAAAGAGTGTGAGTCCAGAAATGAAGAACTCACATTTCTTCTATATAAAGACACTTCAGCTTACACACAACTCTTCAGTCAGCAATATAATTTTGGTGGAGGGTAGGGGATTTTTTTGTCCACTACTTTTGGGAAATCCTTCCGACCTCTTGAAATAAGAAATCCTTCCTCTCTCTCGAAATAAGCTGTAACCCAGGTCTGCCATCTACCCATTTCTAACTGGCCAGCACAAAATACTCACCTGCCACCCTCAACCTTCCCAGTATTTAGCTGCAATTCTCATAATATTTGGGGTAAAGGGAATTTTCTAAGCATCATATTTTGCTATGGGACATCCTTGCCTTGGATTCCCAGTGTGGTATATTGGACAGAGCGATGGACTAGCTCTCTGGAGAACAGGGTTTGAATCCTCAGTTGGCCATGGAAACTCACTTGGGGAGTATAGCTGGTAAAGCCACTCCTTAAGTATCTCACTTACCCTGAAAGCTCCATTAGAGTTGCTATAAGTTGGTTCTGATTACTGATATATCACTTTTGTTGTAAAAAATGACAAGTGGGGGGAGGGCTGATTGCCAGAGGCCATCTCCAGACACTGCTGGGCCCATGATGAGGAAGGGCTGCTGGTCGCACAGGCCAGGGGCATCTGCCCAGGGCCTTGGCAGTGGCAGCAGAGTACCGGGGTCCCTCTCCTTCTTCCCTCCCTCATGCCCAGCTCACATCTTCCTCCTCCACTGCCAATGTTGCCATTTTGGGAGCTTGCCAGGCAACATCTAGGTGCCATCCAAGAGGTGAGCCAGACTATGAGGGAGGGAGGGATGCCCTGGTCTGCACTGCCGTCAACCCCTTGCCAGGTGCTCATTTTGCAAGTCATTGCTTGCAAACCAAAACAATGTTTTTAAAAAAATCACTTGTTTTGCAAAATATTCATAAACCAAGGTACTCATAAACTGAGGTACCACTGGTATATGTATATCATGTACCTCTGGGGGGAAAGTATCATGCGATTGAATCCTTATATGTCGAAATTAGTAGGCTTTTTTTAAAAATGAAACAAACTACACATACTGTAGCGCTTTTTACCAAACTGGTGGCCAACAGAGATATTAGACTACAATTATCATAATCCCCAAACAGCATATCCAGTGCAGATAATGCAACATCAAGAGGGCACCCGTTTGATAAAAACTGCTTACAGCATGCATCGTTGGAGGAGTCTGACTTAGAATAAGGGGAACAAGAGAGAAAAATCTTCTTTTTCAAAAGCACCACAATTCAGGGTCATCAAATGGCACTGGCTAGAATCCTATAGGTGTTTGTGTAAGGCTTGCTGCTGTGAGACATGATGCTGGGATGCATCACAATTGTGCAGCCGGTCATGCACCCAGCCACGTAACTGATATGCCCTGGCAAATCGTCAATTAGTCACCATTAGCAGCAGCAAGTTGCCCAACAATTGCACAGACACCCGTAGGACTCCAACCACTTTATAGCAAATTTGTAAGCTAAAGTCATCTTCACATAAGCGTAATTAGAACATTTGCTACTACATCACACAGTGAAAGGAAAACCGTGTCACCTACCTGTGAGGTCCATGGTGATTGGCCCTGGAGCACTGTCGCACACGAGAGTGAGCCGAGTGACAGTTACATTGGGAATGGATGGATCTGTGGGGTCAGAAGACTGTTTGTTAACCAAACCAGGAGAAATCTGAGCCAGGTTCCCTGCCTCACTTCTCAAAGATTCCTGCAGTGTCAACCTTTCTATGGAGAAGCCATCTCTTACAAAATACTGTATATCTATCTGTTCATAGATATGGCGCTTAAAATGGGAGCCTTGACAGTTTTCTGAGCACACCCTTGTCCCTGTCCCTCCCCCAATCTCCACACCATTTCCTATGAGTTTCTCCACAGAACTCTCACTGCAAAAAAAGGGACATTTTTGTTTTTCTTAATATCCCTTTACGAACAAGAGGCAGTAAGATTCACATGCACACTCCAGACGCTTTTGAACTGCCATAGCCACCACCTCTAGCTGTGGTGAGGCATGATGGGAGCTGTGGTGTAAAGCCCCCTCCCTCCAACACCTGACTTAGTTATTACCTCACAGTGATGAAATATACTCTGTAGGAGACATATGGCACTATCAACCACTCTCCAGTATTTGGAGCAGAAGGTTGCTAGAGCCTGGGGCTGGGGCCCTTCTACATGCCAAGTGTAAATTTTAAAGCTATGTAATAGACAAGGCACCAGCTGAAAAAAAGAAGAAGTGAAAAGCAAAGCCCTATAAGCGTGTTAACAGTCAAGCCATCAAGCAATCAGGCACAACGTCTCTCTGTCTAGTTCTGCTGCTCCAGGGACATGGATGCTGGCCAAACCAGAGACAGGACCAGAGCATTTGGCCTGCTTGCATGGCAAGTATATTCAAATATTACTGTCTGACTAGGACTAGGAAGAAGACACAATCCAGATCATCCTGAAGAAACCAAATCAGCAATTAATCCAGATGAACCAAGGGCCAAACTAAGAGACAATTAGAGCTTCTCTAAGAGGTTTAAAAAAGTTTGCTTGTCTGGCCATGAGATTTCCACAGCGACAAGCTACTAATTATTTTGCTTTTTTCTGGTCATTGGTCATCTTGTAGTAAGGCTTCATTTACACAGGCACAACACCTTTGAAAGAGAACAACTCTGGAAGATAACATTTCCTCACCTTCTAAGTGCAAAACTGATCTCGTATACTTTGGCTGCAAGTCTGCCAACATAATTCCAACCCCCTAATTGGCAGGACGATCCTTCTGAATATTCTCCCTCTGTGGCTCCAGTAGTTCCTCTGTCTAGACAATGTCTCCCAATAACAGCAGCTCCTTCCTTATTCTGAATTATTTATATTTATTTATTTATTGGTGTTCTATACCACCCAATCTGAATGTCATTCATTGCAATGCCTGAAACAAAGGTATGTCTGTCAAGATCTTGAACCATACCTGCCACCACAGGCCCATCTCCAAGCAGAGTCTTCTTGTACTTTGCAAGGCTCTCGTCATCTTTGTCCAGCTCCTGCAGTTCCTGAAGTGTCTTCAGAGGTGGGGGCTTGTAGTTGAGCTTGCTGTCTAGCTCATCTTCATCTTCTTCCACATGTACTTCTGATTCCTTCTCAGTCATGATGGCCCAGCTTCAGAAAGGTGAAACTAGCAGTGTACTTGAACTGAGCGTCTACTGGGAACAGAACAACATTTTAGTCAGTGGTACAACCATCTCAAGAACTTGCCAAGCACAAGCATCAGTAGAGCTGACCTCATATTAGAGAAAGATTCTGCAAAGTTCAGAGAGGCAATTGTCAGTCTGCAGTTGTTAAGATGTGAAGAGGTGCAAGAGAAGCCAAGTGACTGTTGGCCCTGTCCAACACAAACTCAGTCAGTTTGACTGCACTCTTTAGATCCAGAGACTGCCAGCCCCAGATATTCTGCCCAGGCAGTACAAATCCATTCAAACTGGGGCTCCAGTCTCTATCAATCATTTTCAAATATCAGGAAGGTTTGATGATGGGAAAGATTTCATCAGCAAAAGGGTGTCTACTATAGCTACTTTATTGTTCATTGACTTGTAAATTCTGTCCTTTACTTCATTAAGATTACATTTGCATATGTTTGCATTAATGGCAGTCTCTTCATCTGCTTTATCATCACAAAGATCTTGTAAGCCAGGTTAAACCAAAAGAGAGTGACTGGTCAAAAGTCACCCAGTCAAAGAACCTTACTAACTAGCCATTTTCTCAGCTGCAACAAGATAAGCTGTGAAACAGAACTATATGCTGATGGTATTCATCATAGCCAGCATCTGAGGTGGTAAGCCAAGGTTTTATCTGTCTTTGGAGAAGACAACATACCATATTAAGCTATGGATTCCTCTCTCAGTAAGTATTGATTAACTAGCTCAAGCCACAGAGATCAGCAATGGCCATGAGAGAGCCCAGCAACCTATATCCTAACAGTCACTGTATATTACTATCCCACTCCATTGTTAGAAAGCCTCACAGAGCACCTTCTGTATCATAAAAAAGTCTAACTAGTCCCTGACCTCAAGCTACAATCTAGCAAGTCACAACATAAAAGGAAGTGGGGAGAAAAGGGTAAATCAAGAAAACATTTGCATGTCATCTTCCTGTTTTGTGATTCTGATTTAACAAATTATGGCTTCTATTCGCTTCTGCTGGTGGAACCAAAAAAACACACCTTGCTGCTTGTGAAACTGGATTATTCTGAGCAGGAGCATTTCCCTGTCACCTTCCATGCACCTTAAAATATAAGGATGTTCTTAGCTGAGGCAATAACCGATCAGTGCATATAGTAGGCACATCTATATTACACTATGCAGCCCTTATGCCTAGTGTGTGGGTTCCAATAATAGCCTGCAGACCACTGCCTGACCATTTTGCTCTAGGCTTATTATTTTTAAGCAATTTTTAACAACATTCATTTTTTTCCAAGTACAATGTTACTATGCATGATCAGCAAAATCTCTTGTCTTGTATACATAGCCCAGATTCCTTTCTAATTTAAAATGCCCATGCAGTTCTAATAGCTATGAGGAAACCTTTCTATCAGCCACTTTCAGAGAACAAGCCTCTTCTTGCCACAATAACAAAGATCACCATCACAACAGAAACAGCCGATCTCATGCAACCATCACTGAACACCAGATACTGCAATTTGCTTCAGCCTCCGCTAGATATGACACTTAGAAAAATGGCAATTAAGGAAAATACCTGAATTGAGTTTATAATGGAACATTTAAAAAATACTGCTGATAAATCCAACTGCAAATATCTTCTAATTTCTTGACTGCACTCTTAAAATAGCTGTTTTCTGTACTGTGACCAGGTCCCCTTCCTGTGCAGGAAGGAAGCATGTGGCTTGTTTCTATGGCAACACATGTCCTGGCTGCAGATTCCTATGAACAGCAGTTGTTAGGCACTGAAACTTCTCCAAACAGGGAGGAAGTAAGGAGACGTTGCAACATGCAGCCTTCTTGGCAGCGACTAGGAATCAGGGTCCCTTTTGCGACACATGAAGAAAATCACCTGTGGCTTCATTTTCAGGAAGCCTAGAAAGAGGAAGGGATTGTTGCAGGAGGCAAGGTGGCACACTGCCACAACAGAGGGAACACGATGGGTAAGGGGGAAGATTAAAGGTGGAATAAAAAGTACCTAGAGTGGAAACAATTCAGAATCTGACTGTCCCCATGTTCCAAAGAAAAAAGGAGAAACAAGAAGCAATGAGAATTTGAAATGGGTACTATATTTTACAATTGTCTGTGAACATGTGTTTCTTCCACCAATGGAAGTGTATTGTTTTAGTGTATTGTAGTTATTTATTGTATTTATTTATTTGTTTGTTTGTTTATTTGTTATATTTCTAGACCGCCCATCTTCCGAACAGAATTCTGGGCGGTTTACAATTAGAACAAGGCAGCAAAAAATACAAAAAGAGGAAAAGTGCTAATAAAATAAGGGGGACAAAACCCTCCACGAAAGATGACAAGGGCGGCAAAAAAAAAAAAAAAGGTCACCAAATGCCACTTTGAAAAGGTAGGTTTTCAGGGCCTTTTTAAAGGCAGGCAGGGACTGTGCTAGGCGCAGCTCACTAGGGAGATGACTCCACAGCGTGGGGCCCACCACAGAGAAGGCGCAGTTACGCGTGAATGATTTCCACGCCTCCCTGGGTGTGGCCACCCTAAGTAAGCGCGCCTGCGCCATTCTCGTGGGCCTGACCCCAGTATTTTAATGTTTTAATTATTTGAACTGTTTGTTTATTTGTTTGTTTTTATGCTGCCCACTACCCAAAGGTCTCTGGGCAGCTTACAGTTGAAATGAACAGTTAAAACAATTAAAATATCAATTAAAACAATAAAAACATTTAAATACAAACACTAAAATTGCCATCAGGACCCACAATCTATATCAGTGTTGGCAAACCTATGGCATGGGTGCCGAAGGTGGCACTCAGAGCCCTTTCTGTGGGCACCTGTCACCACCCCTTCACAGCCACCTGTAGTCAGATTAAACTGCTGTATTGGCAGTTTGTGAAAAAATTAGTGGGTTTTGAATTGCATTTTGGGCACTCGGTGTCTTAAAAGGTCTGCCATCACTGATCTGTATTATGTCAGTTCAAAAACTTCTGGAAGAGGAAGGTTTTTACCTGGTGCCAAAACGTCATCAGCGTCAGTGCCAGGTGGATCTCACTTGAGATGACATTCCATAGCCTGGGGGCAGCTGCTGAAAAGGCCCTATTCCTACAAGCCATCCCTTTCACCTCCTTAAAGGATGCCTCTTTCAGGAGAGCCCCCTGGCTAGATCTCAATTGCCAGGTAAGTTCATATGGAAGGAGGCGGTCCTTCAGCTATCTAGGTCCTAAGCAGTTTAGGGCTTTATATGTCAAAACAAGCACTTTGAATTGGGTTCGGGCAGAACTGGTAACAATGAAGGTTATATATAGAATCGGTGTGATAGGATCTCTGGCGGCCCCACCAATCACCAACCGTGCCGCACGATTCTGAACCAGTTGCAATCACTGGATGATCTTCAAAGGCTGCCCCATGTAAAGTGCATTACAGTAATCAATATGGGATGTTACCAGTGCATGCGTAACTATCATAAGGCTCCGCTCATCCAAGTCGGGGCATAGCTGGTATATTTTGATTTTCTGCAGCTGAAGAAGGCACCCCTGGCTACCGAGTCCACCTGGGCTTCCAGAGTTAGATTGGGGTCCAGGAGCACCCCCAACTTTCAGACCTTTCCCTTAGGGGGAGTGCAACCTGGTCCAGAACAGGGAGATGGCCCTCTAGCCTGTTTGGTGGGACAGCCACTAACAGCACATCTGTCTTGTCTGAATTGAGTTACAATTTTAATTGTAAGCCACCCAGAGACATTTGGGTAGTGGGTGGCATATAAGCTAAATAAATAAATAAATAAATAAATAAATAAATAAATAAATAAATAAATAAATAAATAAATAAATAAAGTACACAGTGCACTGTAGACCAACAAACATTTTTCTGTCCAGAATCAAGCTCAAGGACAGTTCTGCTAGTCTGTAAAATAAGTGAGCTCTGAATGATTGGGTACCCACTGTGGGTACAGTGGGCAGAAGATGGACAACACCAGGGTTCAAATCACCACTTGGCAATGGACACTCATGGGAGTGTGGAGCCGGTAAAACCCACTCTTTAAACATCTCACATACCTTGAAAACTCTATTAGGGCCTCTATAAATCAGTTCCAGCTTAAAAGCACATAGTTAATGAATAGCTAGCATGGGTCTCAAACTTTACCCCAAAACATGTTGTAGCTTTTAGAACCTTTCAAATTTTATTTTGCACTGCAAAGAAAAAGAAGTCATGTTAATACCATGGGAGGAAAAAATATATGAGCCCTGTTCAAGGTACATGTACATTTGAACACAGTCCCAGGGAAATCGTGTGGGTTGCTGAATAAATATAAATCTACCATAGGGCAGATTCCACAGGTCAGATGCATTTCAGAGCAATTTCAAAGATGCAACCATCCGAAAAAAACAAGTTGCCCAGACCTGCCCCAGAAGTTTCCTACAGAATGACAGAAGCCTGTGTGCTGCAAAACATGTTGGATATTACAATAATCTAAAATATGCATTTAGGATATATTCATTTGTTTACGCACCAATCAGTGTTTAACAAGCAAGGCTTTGCACCACAGGTCCACAATTTGGTTCTCAGTCTTCTAATGAACAAACGTCCCAATAAATTAAAAAACCAAGAAACAAAGATTCCCTTCGCTCTCTCTTGCCTCACCCTCTTTTGTATCTGCTGCCCTTCCCCTGCAGTTCTTTGTTCACACCCTGAATTTTAAACTGTTCTACCACAGAATGTCCGTGTTCTCAGAGAAGAAACAAAACATGAGAATTTCAAGTATTGTCACCAATTTTTCACCACAGAATGGAAGAAATATGTGTGCTCTTTAACTCAGCTCTTTGCAGAATGAAAGAGAAGTAACATGGCAGAGCAAAACAGTTACAGGAAATTCTGACTGTTATCCTGCAGTTTGAGCAAACAAGTTAGTAACTATGTCTTTTTACCCCCTACTATGCTACTCTTCTGATTTAAGAATCTCTTAGACTATAACTGTATTTATCCTCAAAGGGCATCGAATGAAATGGGCAGCAGCAATTCCTCCCATATTATGGATGGAACAAGTGCATAAAAATGAGTAGGTTCAGCTACTACACACAAGAGTTATTTCTTTGCTAACACAGCAATTATAGCTTTCACCCACCCTATCTGAATAATGTCCCCATTTGTTTCTGGTGGAGTCCTATGGCTTTAATAGCCACATAAGAATTACGATACAGAAAGTTAAGTGTTTCCCGAATGCATATAAGAAAAAAGAAACACAGCCATGTGGTCCTGAAGTAAAATACAAAATCAGGATTAGGCAATACCTTTATTGGAACACTAAAGGACCATTCAAAGGGTGAGCTTGCTAGTCTTTAGGACTTTTGGGCAAGTTGAGTAGTAAAATAATAATAGGGATAAGTCTTGATTGATAAATGTTGTCTTTTATGCAACTGTTAGAGACAGAAGAGCCCTGCAAGGACTCTTGTCCTCTTAGGCCCTTTGTACATGACCCCTAAACTCCGCAGCAAATGGCTGCCAGCTCCAGAGCTTACAATTGTTTCCCCACCAGCTCCAGAGTTTGCAGGAAATTAAGTGCGACCACGCCCACCTAAGCGCGTCCCAGCGCACTTTTCTTGTACCTGCTTTAGAAGGGTGAAAATCCCCAGGTCCGGATTTAATCTGGTGAGTGCGGGGCTCTCCTCGCTTCTGTTTGTTTTTTAAAATACTGTTGTAACCCAATTCCAGATGTTAATTATTGCCTATGCACTCTACAAATGAGCTTTAGAAACAGGTTCCTTAAAGGACTGGTCTTCCCCCACATGAATCTGCCTGCTCATTGCGTACATATGTCCACAAAGCCCTCTCTCTCTATGGTCCACTGCCTTATGGAGCTCATTGGGATGACCAAGGCTTCTCAGCTCCAGCACTTGGGTTTTGGTACATGTTCCTCCTGGAGAGTTCCAACTGGACCATTCCTTCACTAAATCTTGGTAAGATGCGACAGTTTATTTTGTTCAGCCCTGAGTCTCAGCTCAATTTCTTCCTTTATTGTGAAATCTTTTAGCAGCCTTAAATTTTAGGCTTCTATTTCTCCTTTCCACTTTTTTTTTTGCCTTTTTAAAGATATTATGTTGGGCAAAAAAGAAAGGTTACCTATGAAATGCATAAGCTGTCTAATTAGATGGTAACTTTCTGAATTAACTTTCTGAATTCCTTTTTCAGTGCCATAGCACATCACAATGAACACTGAGGGGGGAAATGTGAAAAAGTTTCAGCAAAGCCATGTTCTGTGAGCTAACAGAAACCATCATAAGTCACTGACTCCAGAAACTGAAGGACCTATTACCCTAAGAGAAAAATCCATCTGAGGAAGTAGATTTTGATGACAAGAATGGGGAGTGTTAGGTTTTTACACAGTATGAGCTTTTTTCTGTCAGGAAGGAAGGATCTTCTGCCTTACATGCTGGAAATACTTGGCTACCTGGGCACTGTACTTCTATTTATTTCCCTTGACTTTTGCTATTACGCCTCAGGCCTCAAAATGTGTTGGGCCGGTCCTGACTTTACACACGCACTAATTCCAAAAAGACACCCCAAACCCCAGCAGCCTACACAGAGCATTCCTCTGGCCCAAGAGGCAAGCCAACCCAGCCCAGGGCCTTAGCCCTGTAGCTTGCCTCCTTAAGCAAACAGTGCAGCAACCCATATCTAAAAATAAGAAATGGGGCCCAGGGGCCTCCAGAGTTCACTTGAATGATAACAAAACTCGTTTTTGGCAGAGGAAGTGGAATGGAATTTTCCACTGGGAAAAAAGGCAAACCCGTAACGGAGGCTGTTTCTCTCTGGCGCTCCGGGGCAGAATAACCAGCCCTCGCTAGCCTCAAAACAGGTTGCTGGGGCAAAAAAAAGAGCTGCAGGCAGGCTTCCCCGACATCTGCTCCGTCCCCACCGTTACAGGGCACTCCCCACTGGATTCGGCCGCCCTCTCACGCGCTCCTGTGCCCATTCTTCTGCCGGGCATTAATCGCCTTTCCTTCGCCCGGAGCAGATGGAAAGCCCGACAGGACGGTTGGCAAGTGCCCGACTAGCCGCCGTGCGCCCCTCCCGGCCGCCTTCCTCTTGACTCAGCCGGCATCCCCCCCACCACCACCACCACCACCCACCTCGCGGCAGCGCGCACGCTTACTTAGACCGCGGGCTTACTTGCTTACTACTCCCTCCCTCCGGGGTTGGCGTCTGCGTTCGCGGTCCTTCTCTGCGCTCAGCTTTGGCAGTTAAAAGCAGGAAGGAAGTGGGTGAAAAAATTATTTTTTAAAAAAAATCAGACTTGAAGAGGAAGCCTCGGGCTGCAGGGTTGGTGCTCTTCCGGCCGCGCCGAGACTGATCTGGATCCTATCCTTCTCATTGGCCGCAAACGAAATCGTCTTGAAGTGTTGAGGCGTGGAAGTGATTCATGAATTATTATTTTTATCCTCTACATACGATGCATGGTGCATATCTACGTTTATTTCCCCCCCTGTACGACCATGCCTCTCTATTTGTGGATTTCTTGGCTGCTGTTCTTGGTTGTGATGATTGATATCCCTCACCAGAGCGCATTGCTGAGGCAGTGTAAGCAAACGATAAAATATAAGCTTCATACATATACACACGCGCGCCGTGTTTACCATTTCTTTGCTAAAAAGGATATAAAATGTTCTGCCTCCTTACCTAAATCAATAGTACTAACTACACTGGGAGCGGGAGGAAGGGGGAAGGAACAGCAGTTTTAACCCGATATTCACGTCCCCAGGACTTGCTTTAACAACATCTGGGCAATTTCACTATTTCTTGTTTTGTAGTTCAGCAGTATCTTAACTTCTGGTTCCTGCCCAGATGATGCACCATGCGTGTAACTTTTCAATGTAAAGTGAGAGCAACTTGGTTATCCCAAAAAGAGAGCAAAATTATTTTTGGAAGGCATCCTGAGAAGTACATTCCACCCCATTAAGTGCTGGTCCAGTTGTAGTGAAGGATAATGAAGAATAGAACCACCCACCCTTACCACTCCACCTGAGATCAGTAGGCTTGGGCTTGATGGTGCATAGGTTGCTGTCAATGAGAACTGCCATCAAATTAAACATGTTAGTCTTGCAGCCTTGGCATTACCAAAACCCATTGCCAAAATAGCCTCTAAGGAAAAACCCAGCTGCAGTAAGTTAACAGTTAGATTCCTTTTCCAAGTTGATTGGAATGTATCCACTAATACTAGGGGTGCCAAGCCAGATGGGGCAAAAATAAGTTTCAGCCAATAGCTGAACATGTGGATCAGGGCACGTGCTTTAATGGAGATTAGTCCAGCCTCCAATCAAGTGTCATATTAGGGACACACAAAGGTGTTACAAGAATTCTTCTCAGAAACTTTGTCTGCACCATCTCCAAAGGCTTCACGTTTGAGTATGCAAACAGTTGGGCTCCGTAAAGCATTTGGGCTATAATTTTAACTTTAAAAACTTGAATCACTGATGGCACGTATTGACCACCCTTGGTATAAAAGAACCTCAGTAGTACAGAGCTGCATGTTTGTGCATTAGATGCTACATGGTTCACGTGGGAGGACCATAAGCCTGATGAATGAAATATCATACCTAGATATTTATAGCAGGACACTTGCTCTATACTATTTCCATTTATTGTCCATCTATGTTTTTTACGTTTCATGCTAAATAGACATAAAAAACCAAACTTGACAATTCTACACAAGTGCCTATTCACAGCAAACAGACTTACCGTATTTGGAAAAGGGCTTCCAATAATGAAAAGTTGAACATTTCTTTAAGTTACACATTCCCTATAGAAACTTGCATTAATTGTTTGGGTTTTTTTAGTGTCACATTCTTCTACATTTATAATATGTAGACATATTTCTGGGCTCTTACTCACAGTCTCCAAATGTAGCGGGGGAAAGGAACAAAACCAAGCAAAAGAGCTGCTGCTGTGTGTACTGAATTGTGTTTGATTTTAACTATGAATTCATATTCCATCTCACGCCTGAAGCTTCCTGGGTGACATTCATAGTGAGCACTGTATTGGAATACAAGAAGTTGTTTTATTTCACAAGTACAGGTGGTTTTCAGTTGCAAATTTCCACACGTGCAACTAACTGTGACAGTGCTTGTGGTATTTAGGGGTTATGCAACAGAAACCTTGCTGAATACAGTAATACCTTGGTTTAAGAGCATTTTGGCTTAAGAGCAGTATGTCTGTTAAGATTGTCAGTCATCCAGGTGAGTTTATCTGGAAGTCGAGTCATGGCAACTGGACTTATTTTCTTGAGAGACTGAAACATTTCACTGCTAATTCAAACAGCTTTATCAGTCTGAGGAAAGCTAGTTGCAAGTCCTCCATTTTATAGTTCACTTTGACCTCATGTCACCCTGGTCTGAAGTAGGCTCATAAGATGAACAATGGCCTGAATAGCCTTGTTAGGTGGACAATAGTTTCAATAGGGCATTAGGAGAACAATGGCCTAAGATGCTGAAACCCATAAAGTATGGGTTATTGTTTAGTTTCTGTTTAGTGGCTGTTCAGTTTCTCCAATGTAGAGGTCTGCATACTCCTCACTGCATTGGACTGCATATGCTTTTGTGTTTGGGTGTTAGGTTCTTTGGGGGGATGAGTCTCTGCCTTAGTGTGTTTGTGGGTGTGAAGTAAACAGGGATGTGGTGTTTGCCAAAAATCCTTTTAAGCTTTTCAGATACTCCAGCCATGTAGGGAATGACCAGGTTCTTCCATCAGCTCTGGGTCTCAGGCTGATCCATTGTTCTTCTGGGTTGGGACACTGCTTTGTATCTACAGGCCTTAAGTACTGTCTTCAGGTGCCTGTCTTCCTTCTTCTTGGCTT
This sequence comes from Phrynocephalus forsythii, assembly GCA_029282475.1. NCBI lineage: Eukaryota > Metazoa > Chordata > Lepidosauria > Squamata > Agamidae > Phrynocephalus > Phrynocephalus forsythii. Next base: position 69,028,458 of record JAPFRF010000006.1, on the reverse strand, counting down.
CTGTGAAGGTTGGGGTGCTCTCTGCTCTGTGGTTTAGGGTCCCGATGGCTCCTAATTTGTGTTGTAATGCATGGTGGGAGTCAAACAGTAACAACTGATCTGTGTGGGTGGGTTACATGTAAACTACTCCAAGGCCACAATTGGGTATGATGATGACTGCACAATCCAGGAAAGCCAGCCTGTTCTCTTGGGCGTCTTCCCCAGTGAACTTAATATTAGGGTCCACCACATTGATGTGGTCTGTAAAGGCCTGTACTTCCTGAGTCTTGATTTTCACTCAGGTATCATCTACAGATGGTGTCATCCCTAGGAAGGTGTTAGAGTGCCTTCTTCTCAAAAAAAAAGTAAAGTTGCCATGACTCAACTTGCAGATTGATTTAATGGCGTTTTGCAAGACAAACATATCTTCTAAATGTTACCTTGATCAGCAAGCAATGTCTTGTAATACAAGTAACTGGAGCAGGTCCCATGATCATAAGTGAGCCATTGGTGGCTCCTCCCCCTCCCCATACTGGATTGTGGGTGATTGTCTGGAATATTCTGTCTGAGGCAGCCTCCAAAACAGAGGAAGGACAGAGGAAAGGAGATCTCCCTTGCACCAGCCAGGAACGTTTTCAAAGGGGAGTGCAGGTTAGGGGTTTGTTTTATTTTTTTGTTATATTTTATTTAATTTGTTTTCCACATTCTTTCTTATTTTTCAAACTATTTATAGTCACGGTGTAGCTAGTCAAGTATATATAGGGCTACAAATTGCATTTTATTATTGTCACATTAGAAACGCAGAGTGAAATCCAGTTATTAGTCCAAAGCAGAGTAGATTATGCAGCCAGGTACCTAAACCACGGTGTTGATGTGGACTTCTAACCAACTTCTTTTGTGAGTTTTGGCATTTTGTGTGTACAATATGTGGTCTATGGGGCTCCAGAATGAATAATCTGAGTTTCCATTATTTCTTATGGGGAAATTGGCTTTAATGTAAGAGTGTTTTGGTTTACAAGCATGTTTCTGGAATGAATTAGGCTTGTAAACCAAGGTATTACTCTACTGGTCAACTATTGGGCCAGTTTACTGTGGAAATGTCATTTCCAAGGTACTGGCTCATATAAGAATCATATACGCTAAGGTGGGAGATATATGTATTTTAATATTTTTTGTACTGTAATTCCCACACTCCCTTGCCACAAGCCATGCTGTGGGAGGCAGCTGAGAACTGTAGGCAAAATTAACAGAGAGACCAAAGAGAGAGGGGTGAATTTTTTAAAATGGTGATTTGTCATGACTCATGATTCTTCAGGGCTAACGAATTGACGAATTTCCAGTGATGAATTGAGGAATCGATTAAACAATTCATCTCCAATTTAAAATGCTATAACTCCCAAGGCACCTAGAGACATGATATTTGGAGAGAACCATCCCATTACCACCCTAACGGTTTGGTGAGAATTGGACTTCATAACTCTGAGCTATGCACCCTCAAAGTGCCTCCCCAGGAAAAGTGCTCCCCATACAAACCTAGAAAAAACAAACTTGAAGAGGCTTCTCCCAACTTTCCTCTACAATCCCTCTTAAATTTGGTGAAGAATGGGTTTCAGACACCTGAGTTATACATTCACAAAGGGGGGGGGGCAGGAAAGTGCCCTGTATTCGTATATGTCAGGGGACGTTATACATCATGAATACGAAGTGATGAATTTTGATGAACTGGCCAAATTTGTCAGAAAACATTTGTTTTCCAATTTGTGCTCATCTAATTGTGAAGTTCTGGAGCTGAGCTGTAGCCCTTCATCCTAAAGCTATCCCCAAATGTAACCATCTCCCACAAATGTGGAGTGGGAAGGAGCCATTCTCTCTTTTGGTTTGAATCTGCTTTACTTTCTCATGCAAGAACCCACAATACGTAACAGCATACATGTTTGAACTCTAAGGAGCCAGAAACACACACAGAAAATAATAAATGTTGCAGTAGAGGCTCTCTGTGGCAGGGAGAAGTAGAGTCATCCTCATCGACCCGACTGTGGCTGGTAACTGAAAGGCAGGGTGCTTCGGTGGATTTTCCTGAGGTAGGACACTGGTCTTGTCTAGTAGCAATCTGTCACTCTGTCACTCTTCAGAAGATGGAGACATTTAATGCCTAATTAATCTGCTTACAAGCCACCTGATTGCTTAACTTCTTCTGTCCCTAACCTGGAGGTGAGAAAAAAATGCACGTGGATAAGAGTGCTGCTCGTTGTGTAACCAAGCAGAAGGTTAAGACGCTGAAGCAACGCAATTAAGCAATACATGTGTGATCCTTCAGAGGCTGTTGAACTGTAGCTCTTTGTCACTCCTAGAACTGCACAGCCAATGGGGAGGTCTGACAGTTGCAATTGAACAATACCTCCTTCTGGGTGATACATTTCCTGATCCTGCTTTAACATAAAGTTATTAAGAGAAGAAATGCAGAGGACTGGGAGGGGTGGGAAGCAGAGGGGAAAGTGGAGGAAATCAGCCTTGTCTGCCTCTTGTTAAATATTTAAATCCTCCCCTCCTCCCCACCAGTAGCGGATCCTGTTTTGGGGTCCCTTCTTTACAGTTTGTCAAGTAAAAAAAGAGTGAGGATTCAGATAGGAGAGATGAGAAGAAGTTCTTTTCAATGGGGTTCTTGCATGACAGACTTTTAAAAAAAATGTAGACTAAGGTCACTTCTGAGGGCCTTCCAACATTAGGGTAGTATATGAAAAAACTTCATTAGTTTCAGGTGCAAAGCTCTGTTTCTGGCCTCCCATACTTCCCCAGGACTGGTTCTTTCTGGGGCAGCTTTCAGGCTTTCTTTCTTTCAAGATCCCCCAGTTAGGCCCCCCCTTTGACCTGACCAGCATCTGCATTCCTTCCTTCAATTATTCCTTCCTTCCTTCCTTCCTTCCTTCCCCCGCCTTCCTTCCGGGGGTTCAATGACTTTCTGTTCTGACCGCTAGGAGTTTCAGGGTCAAGGGGGAGCAAGGAAGTTTTCTTATGTCAGCCTCCTTTGTCTAAAAAAGAGTGAGGTCTGTCCAGACCTTGTTCTCACACATGCTCTGGTTGCCTAAAAATGTCTTAGTACTAGATTAGAAAGTCTTTAAAAGAGAAGTGAAAGAACAGGAAGGATGAAAGCAAACCTAATCACCAGATGTGGGGAAATGATTCAAATGACAGCCAGTTTCCCGACTGCCTTGCCTCTCTTACTCCTTCTGTAGCTGGCTAGAATGTCTCAGAGTGAATTATTGAGACTTTGAGTGCTGTTAATGAGAAAGGGGTAAACTATTTGGGGAACTTGTAGCTATTCTCCTCCAAGAGTCTCTGTACTTCTGTTGTGCAGGAAAAGAGAATTTACCAGAAAACTGCAATAAAGAAGAACTTTAAAGGTTAGTGGGAAAAGAATGAATCAATCCTTATAGGTCTTAAAAGCATCATTTCCACTGATATCCAGTATAAAACATAGGGGATTATTGGTATAATCTCAAAACTGCCTGCCCTCTGGGGACCTCAGCCTATCAAGACAAAAGCAAACAAATGGATAGGAGAGATTTTGGAGTAACACTGTTTTAACCTCTCTTTGTGTAAGTTCACAGACAGCAATAAAGAAGAATAAAAAGTGAAGCTTACTGCAAAGAATGTGATTTTACCAACTTTCTGATATCCATCATTAAACAAATCTCAGTCTATCAGTAGAAAGCATTCTTCAGTTAAGTTGAGTTAGAATTGATCTTTTTCAATATCTGCTCAGTTATCTATCTGTGGTCTTGCATTTATTTATTTATTTATTTATTTATTTATTTATTTATTTATTTATTTATTTATTTATTTGACTTTTAAATCTCAGTCTATCTAGCCCTTCAGTTAAGGGCTACTCTAGAATTGATTTTTTCAAACATAGAATAACTGTGACAAGATAATTTAAATTTAATTTAATTTATTTTTTAAAAACCCTAGAATACAAACAGCATAAGAAAAACATAAGAAAATATACATAAATCAACAACACTAAACTAAATTAAGCTAAAATGAAAATAGAAATAGCCAGGGGACTGCTAAAACATTGGTGGTGGGAAGAAGATAAGTGGAAAAGAATAAGAAGAGAGTCTTGCTAGATGTTTGAAAAATCAGGAAAGGCCATTCTATATAACCAAGTTTTCAAGAGCTTTTCAAAAGTTTGGAGAAGAGTTCAGGTGAATTTCTTTTGATTCCACAACTGGCAACCAAAATACCACTCAAGAGTAGTTTACCATACCCTTCTTCTAGGGGGTGCTCAGGGGCTGTTCAGCTTTCCCAAGGCCACACAGGCTGGCTCTTCGGGGAGCCACAGTGGGGGACTGCACTCTGTAGCCAGATACCTAACTCACTGAGCTATCCAGCCAGCATAAATCTAGTCAATTCTGACCAATGGCCATTCGTTGCTGGATTTTCTATATAGAAAATATACAGAAGTGCTCCTTCTTCTGCGGGCACCCGGGGACTGCACAGCTTGACCAAAGTCACACAGGCTAGCAGTCCTTCCAGGAGGCACAGTGGGGGCTCAAGCACCCAGCCTTCACAGCCAGATACCTAAATCACTAAGCCAGCTATCTCCCTCAGGCTAGGCCCTAGGAGCTTTGGGGAATTATAACAGAAAGAAAAATAGATTCTCCACCCCTACCCCCATATCTGAACATGTTGTGGTGATGTCTCATTCGAACAAGATTCGCCACAGCAAGTTGAGCATGTGGAGTAAGAATAGGGAACTGGATTCTGTTGCCAGGACATGAGAAGTGTTACTGTACTTATATTAAAGATCGATTCTGATGTCATGTATTTGTGTATACTCACTAAGCACAGACAGGAGAACTCAAGCCCTTCCCCAGTTTTATCATCACCACACACAAGGAGAGTGGCAAGTCTGAGGAAGGAGAGCTGTGCTGTTCATGGGGATTCTCTAGCTGAGCCAGAACCTGCATCTTCTAGGGTTCCAGCTCACATGAAGGCCAGAGTGGCCTTGTCACCAGATGGTCAGTATATAAATCAAATAAATAATATCAGTGCTCTTCCTCTTCATAGTCATCACTTTGCACATGTAGGAAAGCAATGAACTGTCTTTGGGGGACAGAACAAGAATGTTCCTTATTCAAGTTATGTTGACAGAAATATGTGCCTTCTAAATACCGTAGTTCCTAACTTGGTCTTGTAAAGGATGTGGGGAGAGAAGGTGCTCTGAGGTCTGTTACTATTTTCAGCCCACATTCAGTAGAACATTTAATGTTGGTCAACCAAACAGAAAAATAAAAATGAGAGATAGTGGGTAGAAGTAAAACAATAAGAAAATGCCTTATGTTGAGTCAGATCTCTTGTCCATATAGCACAATGCTGTAAATTCTGCCTGGAAAACCAAATTCTTCCCTTATTGGATATGAAAATATGGTGCTTGTGCATATGGCTGGGCTTGAACCCTAGACCTTCTGTACACATGGGGTCTATCACTTGAGCTACACATCCTCCCCTATGAATGTGCCCTACACACTTTGGTCACAATCCTGTTGGTTAAGGAGACTTGTGTTAAAAACATGAAACTTTTAATGGAAAATTGATGCTCATGAACAAATTACTGATTGTGTTTTTGAACATGTGTCCAGGAATGCAACCAGTATCTCATCAGAGAACAGAAATTTGCCATCACAACTTGTGTGCTTTTCCTCACAAAAGTGCAAATCAGCAGTGGGACTCAGGCCATTGCTTCTGAGAGCCGGATTACATGTCAAAAGCTGCCTTACACTAATTGAAATCATTGGTCAATCGAGCCAAATACTGTAAATTATGGCAGTATCTCTGTGGGGTTTTAGGCAGGATTCTTCCCTAGCCCTACCTGGAGATCCTTGGTAATATTCCCTGATAGACTTCCATCTAAGCACTACCCAAGTACTGCCCCTTGTTAGCCTCCAAAATCAGTTGAGATTGGCTGCATTCAAGTTAATATGATTGCAAAAGTGTGGGGAAAGAAGAATGTTTACAAAAAGAAAAGTGACTATCCCACAAGAAAGAACAACACATGAGGAGCAAAATGCTCCAGTATGGCTGGGCAGATAGAAACCCATAAGCCAGCAGGCAGTTGGAGCAGTGGATATATACAGCTGACAGAATGTCTCGTTTCTCAAACTGACTGAGGCTAATTCTAATTATCTGTCCTGTCTATTAATCTTATAGTGTTAGTCTTCCGGGCACAGGCGCTGCAGTGAGGAGATTTTCAACACGAGACGTGTTTGCACGTAATACAAGGCAGTCAGCTGCCTCAGTAAGTTCAGGTTCTCTTCTCCTCTGTGGCCATTAGCAGCTTGGGTGCTATTGACAACACTTTGGAAAACAGGAGCGTTACTGTGGAAATAAAATTTCAGCTTTGAAATGGGCAGGACAAGCACAGGTATAGCAGTAATGAAAGCTCCAGAACTGTAAATAACAAAGAAAATAAACCAAACCAAAGAGAGAAAGGCATTTTGTCCGTTGCTGTTTAGCTCTGGAAGACTCGCCATTTGCTTGAATTATCCCTATTAGCACCATCTCTTAGTTCTACTTTCTCATGTTTGTTTCTGTCAAAAGCTTAGCTTGTATATAATTGTTTGAAGAAACTATATGTTGGATGTGCAAGACTTTCTCAAGTTACACAGGTTCATTGACCTCCTCCCTCACCGACCACACAACAAAATTAGTACAAGGCCTCATATTAGGTAGTAATTCACTACATTACATAATTAAAATTAAATAGTTCTTGGATCCAGGGTGGGTTCATATCTTTTGTCTTTAGTGTTTGGTGGTTTGTGTGAAACAAAACTTTGTCCACATCAAATTTTTTTGGTATGTTAAACAGCATAATATTAGCATATTAGATGAGCAAAATTTACCAATTTTCTTATGTTCATTTTTATCAACAGAAAAAGAGCTCTGTGGCATTAAAACCAAAGACCTGTCTACAGGTGAAACTCAAAAAATGAGTATATTGTGCAAATGTTTATTTCAGTACGTCAACTCAAAAGGTGAAACTAATATAAGAGATAGACTCATGGCATGCAAAGCGAGATATGTCAAGCCTTACTTTGGTATAATTGTGATGATTCTGGCATACAGTTTATGAAAAACCCAAATTCACAATCTCAGAAAATTAGAATAGTGTGAAAAGATTCAATATTCTAGGCTCAAAGTGTCCCACTCTAATCAGCTAATGAATCCATAACACCTGCAAAGGATTTCTGAGCCTAAATGGTCTCTCAGGCTGGCTCAGTAGGAATCACAATCATGGGAAAGACTGCTGACCTGACAATTGTGCAGAAAATCATCACTGACACCCTCCAAAAGGTACAGATTGCAAAAGAAGTCGGATGTTCCCAAAGCGCTGTATCAAGGAACATCTATATAAACTTATGTGGAAGGGAAAAGTGTGGAAGAAAAAGGTGCACAAGCAGCAGGGATGACTGTAGCCTGGAAAGGGTTGTCAGGAAAAGGCCATTCAAAAGTCTTGGGGACTTTCATAAGGAATGGACTGAGGCTGGAGTTAGTGCATCAAGAGCCACCACACAGAGACGGATCCTGGACATGGGCTTCAAATGTCATATTCCTCTTGTCAAATCACACCTGAACACTGTTGCTCAGTGGTCCAAAGTTCTCTTTTCTGATGAGAGCAACTTTTGCAGCTTATTTGGGAATCAAAGACCCAGGGTCTGGAGGAAGAATAGAGAGGCACACAATGCTTGAAGTCCAGTGTGAAGTTTCCACAGCCTGTGTTGATTTGGGGAGCTATGTCATCTGCTGGTGTTGATCCACTGTGATTCATTAAGTCCAGGGTCAATGTAGCTGTCTACCAGGATATTTTGGAGCAATTCATGCTTCCTTCCACAGATGAGCTTTATGGGGATGCTGACTTCATTTTCCAACAGAACTTGGCACGTGCCCACACTGCCAAAGTACCAAAACTTGGTTCAGTGATCATGGGATTACTGTGCTTAATTGGCCAACAAACTCACCTGACCTGAACCCCATAGAGAATCTATGGGGAATTGCCAAGAGAAAGCTGAGGGACATGAGACCAAACAATGAAGAAGAGCAGGAGGCCGCTATTGAAGCATCCTGGTCTTCCATAACACGTCAGCAGTGCCACAGGCTGATAGCATCCATGCCATACCCCATTGAGGCAGTAATTGATGCAAAAGGGGCCCAAACCAAGTAATGAGTACATATGCATGCTTATACGTTTAGTATAAGTAAGGCTAGACATCTCTTGTTTTCATGTAATGAGTCTGTCTCATACATTAGTTTCACCTTTTGAGTTGACTTACTGTAATAAATGAACATTTGCACGATATTCTAATAATTTTTTGAGTTTCACGTGTAGTCTAGCACCCTGTTCCTATAGCAGCTAAGCCGACTGCCTAATGAGAAGTCCACAAAAGGACAGGAAAACCACCACACCTCCGATTTTTGTCTCTCCACTACTGGTGTTCTGTTCCCCAAAACTAGGTGGTCTGTATGTTTCCCATCCTTACTTTAAAGTAATTGAAACCCCTTGGCTCAGACATAAAAATGACATTTTGTTAGTTTAAAGATAGAAGCTTTTGCTTCTAATTTTCCCCTTTAGAATCTACGAGGGAAGCAAACTGGGCGGGGGGGGGGGCAGTAAACTCTGTGCATGAGTAATACACATATTGTTGGGGGCAATTAGCTCTGAACTGTTGGGAGGTTTTTTTGCAACCTTGTATACAAGGTGTGGCTGGAGGGGCCTTTCTGAGTTGGGGTGACTGTCAATCTATCCAGCTCTAACCACTATTCTTTCCATGCCACTGAATTCAAAGAGCCCTGCTTTTCTATTAAGCTCCTTTCCCCCTCTCTTTTGTCTGTTGGAGTCCATCAGTCTATTAAAAGCAGTGAGTCTGCTAAAGCCTGTTGCTGCAAGAAATTGTGTTTGTTCTCAGTTTCCCGTTTGACCTGTTCAAATGTAAAGAAATGTGTTTTTGTTCTTTCTCCAGCAAATGTCTCCGAGTGAGTTACAGAGACTATAAGTGCCAGTTGATGAGAAAAGAGGGTATACTAATCTGGGGAACTTGAATCTGGCACTTTTGCTGCACAGCTATAGGCATTTAATCAGAAATGCACAAGTCGGTGACACAAAGAGACCTAATAAACAGGCCATGTAATCAGCATATCTGTTGCTCAAATTATGTGCATGTGCACGCACCCCAAAACATTTATTCCTTCTTTAACTAGATGTATATAACATGCAAAATGGAGATAAATTCCCACTCATATCCACATCACATGTATGAGGTTTGTACTAATATACTGTATGCAGTTTATACTTCCCATCTTCTCCGTAATTCTGTTTTTCAGTTCAGACTATTTACTAGTGTAGAGATCTCTTGCACAAAGTTATACTCTTGAAATAATCAGTTCATTGAGCTAAACTGGCTCTTTGAAGCAGTTGTTTTTCAGTACAGCAAACTAATACTGTTTTTATTGCTAAATATGGAAACGATACAGAACAATGATAAATCTCTGGACATGAGATCAAGTAAGATGCTAAAGGGACTATGCACTGTATTTCATCTCATTTTCTCCTTTCCCTCTTTCACGGAGATTTCTTCAGTGACACATTCCTCAGCAAATCTGATCAGCAAATTAAGTTAATGTTCAGTTAGCAATAGACAATTGCAAAGGAAAGAATACTAAAGGCCAGCTATGCAGTTGACAAAAACCATGTGCTGTGAAAAACAGATGTCCTTCACTAATTAAGCCTAGGTTTACACTGCAGGAGGCATGTGTGATCAAGTTGGAGGTGACTTATAGTGACCCTAATAGGGCTTTCAAGATAAGTGAGACATGTAAGAAGGGGTTTCACCAGTTCCACTTACCCGGTCAATTCCCACTGGCTGATGCCTGGGAATCCTGGAGCAGATACTCTCACCCAATTAATGACTGCCTCATTGATTTATACATGCTTCTACTCTATATCTATGTGAAATATAATACGATCTAGAACCAGCACACTTAATTCAAAAGCAACCCCCCCCTCCCAGTCATGTGGGCAGGGACTTCAGCTTTTCTGGCATGATTAGAGCTCCATCCTAATTACCTTCTTTTTCTCCTTATTGTGAAGAAAGAATTGGAGGACTACATAGCCACATGCAGCCATTGTAGCCTACAATCCAACAACATCTGGAAGGCAGCACATGCTGAAATGGTTACTGATGCAAGTTAAAGAAGAAAAGTGTGGAATGCACAAAAATGACAACCCTTGAAGATTTGCTGTACTTTTCTTCAGTCATTAACCACAACATTGATTACAGCCTCCCTCCACCACCCATAAAAATCTGAAAGAGTTCGAAACATGGAAGGGCAATCATGAAGGAGCTAGAAAAGATCTGTAAGAAAGAAGATGTGTTCCTAGGGACAAAGATCGAGGTCATCCAGATGATGGTGCTGTAAAGGAAGCTGACAGGGAAAAATTGTTTATTTGAAATATGTACAAACCTGACTGAAAACTAAAATGCTAGGATAATTGGAAGACAATGGGAAAAGAGGAAAAATGAGTATGAGATGCTTTGACTCAATAAAAGAAGCTGACAGGCCACCACACCCCCTAATAAAAGAAGACACAACCTTTATTTGAAAGATTTAAGCAGGGCTGATAACAACAGTTAGAAATCGCAGTCTTCAAAAATCAAAAGCCATCTGACAGCACAGAACACACCCACACACATTGCCCAAGTGCAATGACTGGTTCTGGTGCTATTCTGTATGGAATGTCTCCTGCTAATATAGCTTCCCCCAAATGCACTCTAAAGTAAAGCTGGGATCAGCTCTCTCAGAAACGTGGTAGCACCTCCTCTGAGATATGAGACATTATCATTGGCTACACTAAACAGTGATGTCACCTGGTGGATTAAAGAAGCTTGGGGTATTTCTGGAGGATGAATTGCATTTCCAAGATTTTCCTGATCGGATGAGTGGAAAATAACTTCATGGTTTCCACAAGGAGCTCACGATACTGTAAGTTCTTATTTATTTATTTAAACATTTGTATCTTGTAATTAGTATGGAACAAAAGATGAAGAAGACTGTTAGTGGCTTGTGCTTCAAAATCCAAAGCTCAAAGCATTTTCTTTTTGAAGCTCAGAGGGGACTAATTTTAAATTTCTCACTGATCTTGTTTAATTGAAAATATCCAAAGGCCCAGCGCTAGCACCAGAGACGGTATACTCTGGATGGGGTTTTATTTACTTTTCAGTTAGTCACAGTAACGTCAACTTCATTGGATGAAAATGTAATCCTGGATCTGAAAGTTTTGTCCCTGGAAAGTTGTGTTCATCTTCATCTTCAGCTTTGCCAATCGCTTTTTCCCTGTTTACTTGCCAACTGGCGGGGTTGCAAAGTTTATGTAGCTGGATGCTTGACTTGGTTTGCTGGGAAATATTTCCAGAGTTTTGTGAAGGAGTATTATTCAAAGAGCCCAAGATCAACCCCCCCAACCCTAGCCCCCCCCCCCAAAAAAAAAACCTGATGCAGCCCTTTGGGAGTAATGCCAATAGAAATTTTAAGGAGTTTGTGGTTATGCATCTATCAGGTTGAGACTGAGAGAGTGGGGAAAAGTGTAGTACGGTAACGCTCAGTTCAAGCCAGGGGGTGTTTTGCTGCTGACATGAATTACATCAAATTTCTCAGCTTTGTATAATTAACAGCAGGAAACCTTGATCTCTGTATATAGCCAGGGGTTTCTTACTTGGTAGTATAATGTATACTTCCGGCGAGAGGAATACTGGAAGCCAGGGGGTGATATAAAATATAGGGAGATTGCAGTGAGTTTTCTTCAGAAGTACTTCATGTGTTGATGGGGGAGGGGTGACTTCTCATTCTAAATTATATCATCTTTAATGTGAGAAGAAAAGAAGCTAATTATTATCAAGCCATGGATGCTGGAGATATTCATTATTTGTTTGTCCAATTGATTGGTTGGTTGAATAGTGATTTGGTTGGTTGGTAGGTAGGTAGGTTGGTTGATGTAGCACCCCTTCTAGTGTACAAACTCCTCTGGGCAATTTGCAAATTGAAAACTAAAAGCCCAGATCACCCCAATAACAATACTGTTGTACATCAATATGCTGGTTCAACAATCCAGTTCGAAAATTAAAACAAAAAAGCAAGCATAACAAAAGGAGGTGAAATAATATTAACAGCATCCAGGGGTAAGACAGCTTTGTAGAGTTCTGTCTTCTGTGCTTTCCTGAATTTCAGGAGGGAAGGAACCTGGCATACCTCAATTGGGAGCTTATTGTGTAAGTCGGGGTCTGAGGCCCAATTCGTTGTTGTCTTTTTGGCATCCCTTGCTGTGGCCATTTTTAGGAACCTGGATTTTGAACAGCAGGTGAAACAGGTACGGTAGCTGTTTTCTGAGAGAGATTTTACACTGGGATATTGAGAAGAATCTGAATGGTTTCCTGTGAAGACTGGATTTCCTGATCACTCTGATTGCTAAGAAGATCAAGTATCATCTTGCTTGGGAGCCTGGTTATAACCCTGAGTAGATGGCAGTATTATATATTTCCTCAGCCCGTCTAGCATGGAGTTTGAGCATGAAATGTCTTTGATTCAATGTACTAAGAAGATTCAGAGCGCACATGTGGAGGTGGAGCCTGGCCCTGGTAGAAAAGATATTAGCCTAAGCCTCTATGTTGTCTTTCCAGAAGGATCAGAGATTAAAGCTGTGAAAGGAATGGATTACAAGGAAACAGTTTGCTATTTGCACACAAGAGGAACATAAGGGAGGGAGGAGAGGGGAGATTAACCCGGAAGCCAACTCTGAGGTGGACTTCCATCTGACAGCATCTTGCAAAGGACATGATTATGGACAGATTGCATTAGATAAAATTAACCATCCACGCAAGCAAGATTATTACCCAAGGGATCAACTCCTACGCTAAATAGGGATCTGTCAGAACAAATTAGAAAAGGCTGAGCTTCAAGTTGGGGAGGAGGGTTAAAGGAAAGAAGAGAGAGGACACGAAATTGTGCAGCTATTTTAAAGCTATCTTTCAGTGCAAATGTTCATCCTGGTTCACTCATCAGCTAGGGCATTTTTTAAAGGTCCCCAAATAACAAGAAGCAATTTTAGCAGCGGGGTTGTTGTGAAAAGAGGATAGCCATTGTGGTGTAAGGGAAAGAGTGGTAGACTAGGACTTAGAAGGCATGGTTCGAATTCCCACTCAGCCACAGAAACTCAATGGGGGACTGGAAACTGGTAAAAACACTATTTAAATATCTCATTTACCTTAAAACCCCATTAGAGTTGCAACAAATTGTTCTGAATTGGTGGCACATAACAGTAATTACTATAAAAAATCCATGAGAAACATAAGGTTTTAAAGGATTGAAAGGGAGAATTCGTGGGCACAAAGAAAAAGATCAAAACTGAATCACAGCTTGAAGGGATCCTATTGATTACTGAGCCAAGCCTCTGTCAAGGTGGTACCATCGTGAATCAAATGCACCACCCCTGGTTCCACAGCCAGACACCTAAACCACTGGACTGAAAATGGAAGAAGAAGAAGAAGAAGAAGAAGAAGAAGAAGAAGAAGAAGAAGAAGAAGAATGATGATGATGATGATGATGATGATGATGATTCCAGAAATAACACCAAAAGAGCTAGACAAAATTGCAATATTAGGAACAGCAGATATACATCACTGATGTTTAACAGATACTTTGTTTTTGGGTTAAAACTTGTACCTGTTAATGTTTATTAGGAACAGCAGATATACATCATTGATGTTTAACAGATACTTTGTTTTTTGGTTAAAACTTGTACCTGTTAATGTTTTTATAATTTTGATTGATTGAGCCTGGTGTTTTTGAACAATGATGATGATGATAATGTTTGGGCATATGCCATCTGTGCATTTTACTGTGTGTAGAATGAAAACCATTTTTTCTTCACTTTCTGGTCACTTTTTTTGAACATCATGTATAGACAGAGTGACATAAATTGTCTTAAAGAGTCTTTACAGGTCTCAGATAAAGCAAGTAAGATAATGGCAAACTAGAATTGTAAAGCTATGCACACTCAGCTACTTCTTAATGAACGCACTCAGGCTCACCCCGCACTGCACACCATAACCTGTGTCAAAGGGTAGAATGTAAATTGGAGATTTCTGGATGCAGACAACATGAACCCAAATTATTTAAAGCTTGATAGATTTGACTTCATGAGCAGCCTCACCAATGGCACCCAGAAATCCAGAGGTATATACAGTTGCAGTATATGTTAAATGGGTAGGAAGAGTTGGCAGATTGTATGTTAGGAGGCTATTTATTTTCTGCCCAAAACATATTTCCTCTAGAATGAAGCAGTTACAGAACAAGTTGTCTGGTTTATGTCTGTGAAGATGCTCAGTCATCCAGGTGAGTTTATCTGTAAGTTGAGTCATGGCAACTGGCCTTTGTGGGGGAGATCTCTTTCTCGAGAAAAAAGAAGTCCAGTTGCCACAACTCAACTTACAGATAAAGTTGTCTGGTTATTTATTTATTTATTGGATTTTTATACTGCCCATCTGGCAGCGAGGTCACTCTGCTCATGAAGTCAAATCTATCAAGCTATTAACAACAACAATGTATGGAGTTATTATGAAGTATTATTTCACTCCCCTCCCCCCCTTCCTTTTCCAAATATTATGGGTAGAAAAGTTCTGCTGTCCCACAAATGTGTGCAGCTGTTTTCAAAGGGGGCCCTATGACCCTTGAGGGAGGGGCCTTGGCACATTTGAAGGGGGCCACAGACTGGAAACAGTTCTTCACACTCTGCCTTGTAAGGTTCGTTATGTGATTTACACAATCCTGATTCACCCTTTATTTCTTTCATATTGTATTTCTGGCCCAAAAAGGTTGAGAATGGCTGTGTTACAGGAAAAGGTTTTTTTCTCCACTCTTTTCCTTCCTTCGGTGAAAAATATCATTGAGACTTGATATTTGTATGCATGTTTTTACAAGATCAAGAAATTAAAAGAAACAAAAAAAACTTGAAAAGATATTTTAAGCTTGTGCCAGTGAGGTGCTCTGAGATAAAGAGGTTAAATATCAGTTCAGAGAACTGCTAATTTTGTCATTTATCAGCTGGCGTGCTACTTGCAAGGGATAAGTCTAGAATGGAAATTACATAATGCCGCTAAGAGGCAAGAGTGAGAAGCAAGCGTCTTTACATGTGTGAGAGGGATAAAGAGGGAAGGATAAACACCTTTTCCCCATGGCAAAGGAACACCTACTTCACCCGAATCAACATGAGACTCTTGCTTAATGCAATCACGTACTGTTAAGGGCTAAATTGGTCTACCTTCATTGGTGCAACGGTCTGCAGCTAGTAGATGGGGATCCATATGCAGCTGACAATTTAGGGCAGTCACAGTGTGTGTGTGTGTGTGTGTGTGTGTGTGTGTGTGTGTGTGTGTGTGTGTGTGTGTGTGTGTGTGTGTGTGTGTGTGTGTGTGTGTGTGTGTGTGTGTGTGTGTGTACAGTACATAGTGTTTCCATTGTTTTTAGCTGTAACCATTCATATTTTCTGTTTAAAGTTAAACTGTTATAGCAGGCTACACTGTTCTTTCACTTTGTATTGATTCATTTCTCTACTGTTTCTTGGAGTTATCAGGCCTCCCAATGTCCTTTAAAAATTGCTAAAGCTGATATATCAGTGAAGCGGTACTTCCCCTCACCCCTTTTCCCTTCCCTCCTTTATTCACTCATCTTCTTTTCCTTAGTTCCATGTATCTCTTACCCTCTCGTTTCTTGGCTTTTGTTTTTCTTTTCCTTTTTGAACGGCATTGGGAGAAGGAAGCAGGTTTTAAAAGACTTGCAAAGTATTGTGAACAGCAGAGGTTTAAAAAAACAAACCTTTCTTTACAATTGCATGCCCTCTTTCATCCTCAAGGGGGAGGAGAAAGCCTGTCTGCTTCTGAGCAATGTATTTGTGCTGGTTTAATATAATGCTAAGATAATATAAGGAACAATTTAAAACAACCTTCCAGGTGAGGGGAAGATAACATGCATGGCCAGGACAAATGAATTGACGCTGGCCATGGGGGGTTTTATGGAAGGTGTGGTTGATGAAGATGGAACAGTCTTATGTAATGATCAATTGTGTTTGAGACAACTGAATAAAATTTGAAAGGCAAGATATGAGGAAATGAAGAGGAAGAAAGATTTCTTAGTCAGCCGAATGTTTGGAAAAATTAGGTTTTTGGACTGTAGCTCCCAGAGTCATCAAACCAGCATGGCCACTTTTCCGTTCTTACAGTCACTGTATAGAAGAAGGAACTTCAGGAAGGTACAATTCAATCAAACATGCATGACTAGTAGTCCCCATCAAAATTATATACATCTTATAACAGTGTTGGTGAACCTATGGCATGGGTGCCAAAGGTGGAACTCAGAGCCCTTTCTGTGGACACCCGACATTGCCCTTTCACAGCCACCTGTATTCAGGTTAAATGGCTTTATTGGCACTTTGCCAATAAATTAGTGGGTTTTGCATTGCAGTTTGGGCACTCGGTCTCTAAAAGGTTCACCATCACTATCTTATACGTTTAAAAAAATGCCTTGTCCTCTTCTAGCCAGGTAAAATTGACATTGTATTTATTTATTTTAGAGTACTTTTACCCCCGCCTTTCTCCTTGGAAAAGGACCCATTGTAGATAGCTCATTATTAGAAGAAAACTAATAAAAGCATTTGAGTGCCACAGCGGGGAGTTTCTTTCACCTTTAGAACTATGCAAATTAGTTTGCTTTTTTTGGTAATTGATCCTCAATAAGCTTAAGCAGAGCAAATTTATTTATTTATTTATTTATATGGCTTGTATGCCGCCCACTACCCAAAGGTCTCTGGGCGGCTCACAATCAAAATGGACAATTAAAACATCAAAATACAATAAAATTAGAATAATAAAAACATGTAAATGCAATAAATACGATACATTAAAAACACCACTAAAATTGCCATCAGGACCCACAGTCATTAGTTTAAAAACTTTTGGAACAGGAAGGTTTTTACCTGGCGCCAAAATGTTAGCAACGTCGGCGCCAGGCGAGTCTCATTTGGGAGGGCATTCCATAGTCTGGGGGCAGTTGCTGAAAAGGCCCTTTTCCTGCAAGCCATCCCTTTCACCTCCTTAAGGGATGGCTCTTTCAGGAGGGCTCCCTGACTAGATCTTAATTGCCGGGTAGAAGAAAGATTGCCTCAATCACCCCTCTCTAACATTAACTTCCGTTCATTTCTAATGCCAAACTATCTCTAAAGTCTCTTTTTGCTCATGATTATCTTGACTCTCTTGAGGGAGAACACAAAAATATAAATTAAAAAGGAGAAGGCAAAATGATAAATTCAATGATTTTTTCTATTTATTTAAAATATTTTTATTATTATTATTAGTTTTCTTTTTAACTTTATATACTGCACCGATTTTCCCTAAGGGAACTCTGGGCGGTTTACAAACAGAACAACATAGACAATTAAAACCACCACAATTCAAATCAACTAGTACACAACAAAGGGGGGGAAGAGTGCAGCAAGAGACACAAGTCCTTCATATGCCTTTCTTCTTGGAAATGTCCCAACAAAGTTGGAGACAATGGGTATACAAAAGTTGCCAAGAAACATTAAAGACAATATTCAAAGCTAAGAACCGTGACTGCAAAGAGACATCTTACATAATTAAAAAGGCAACATTAAAGCTAATAATCGAACAAATACAAAGAAAAAATGTCACTCCGGGGGATGGACAATTAAAATTGAAAAGCATAAGTAGTGCTACAAATTCAGACAAAGCAGTAATGCATAACATAGGTTGAGTCTCACAAGATTGCAGATGGGATCAATCCCATTACTTGCTGTCAATTGATTCATTTTCAGCTGCAGATGCCCCAGATTGCATCTGGGACCTTTTGTGGGTCCAGATCACCGAAATAATGGAGCCTTACAGGTGTTGATCTTTCAACTAGCCAATGTGGCTGTATGTGCAGACTGCAGTGGATGAAAACATTTGCCCTACATATCAAGGATGCTTCTAAATGCACAAGATCAAGCCCTTCCAGTTCTCTTTCAGATTGATTGGCAACCATGTCCCTAATTCTGAACTACTGTATAGCTTTTTGTCTCCACAAAACAGGACCAAAACTTTGAATGGGGAGACACAAAAAACTATCTACTACTTTGTTACAAATGTACAGCAGTTTTTTATGATCATCAGTAAGTGGAAACAGAAAGATCACAGACAGCTACATAACCTTTCCATTATTTTTAATACAGTATATCGGTTGATCTTATTGGTCAGTTAGGAAGAAGATAGCCAGGACACTACACTCATTTTTATTCAGATTACAGATTAAGACAAATGCCTCTTAAGATTTGTAGGAAGAAAAAAATTCCAGGAATAGGCATGCTTTGCATGACAAAAAAATCCCTGTGGGATGTTTCGCAAGACAAAAAACCGTTCTGCATGTACCTGGGTGTGGGAGAACAGTTATTTTTGTCTAGCCTCCAGAACGGATTAATTCATTTTCAATGCATTCCTATGGGAAACTGCATTTCGTAAGACAATTTTTTTGTAAAACGAAGCAACCCATAGCCTCCAGACCTCTCTCTGTCTGGAATAGCTTCTGAAAAGATCTCTGCTGTCTAGATTTTCCAACAGTTGTGGAATCAAACGTCATTGTAAATGATAAAGTATTGTCCTCTCTCCCACTTTCACTGACTGCATTGCTTTGCCTTCCAGAGAAAAAGCTGAGTGCCTCAGAGTCCCTGAACAATGACAGATAACAAAGCCCCTGCGGCGAACCTCAATGCAGATGCATCAGCAGCTACCACCGGGCCTACCACGCCACGCAAGGGGCCTCCCAAGTTCAAGCAAAGGCAGACAAGGCAGTTCAAGAGCAAGCCCCCTAAGAAAGGGGTAAAGGGGTAAGAATGCTGAACGTTAATGAATGCTGAATTAGCCAGCACATGCACTGACAGACTCTACCACTGGGATGTAAAACCTTGCTTGTTTCAGAATTCACCCTGTTATTTGGTTCTTCCTGTGAAAGGGCAGGATTAGTTTATTCCTTCTCAAGAGGACAGAAAAAGGAATGAGAATGGTTTTTCACACAAATGAAAGCAATTTTGCATGCAGGGGCGTATGGGGGGGGCAGAAGGATCCATCTTCCCCAGGCGCATAAATCTGGGAGTACCTGGAGGGGGAGGGGGAGGAGGAAGCCCTGTGCCCTCCCACCACCACACGCCAGATGAGTGGCAAAGCAGGCAGGCGTGCGAGCGCGATGGCTGTGGCGCCCTCCTCCTCCTCCTTCTCCTCCAACTCTTCATCGATGGAAGAGGTAAGGCGCATGTGTGCTAATGCGCATGCATACAATGCCCACCTACCTGCCCCACGCCCGCCCCATGCCCACAGGATTCCCCCCCTTGCTGGGTGGATGTGGTGGTGTGGGGGGGCAGAGGAGCACAAAAACAACTTTGTCCCAGGCAAAGTGAGTGAGAGACTTGCTGCCCTCAGTGCAGGCATATTGACCCTCCCTGCCGCAGGCCTGATGCTTCAAGGGACAATTTCATTGAAAGCTATAGGACTGAAGCCCCTTCTGGTCAAAGCAACCAAGGGTATAGAGAACTTGAACTGACCATTGGACTTAAGAATTGTCTCCCAGACAGTGCAGGAAACACCCAGGACAGGTCCAAGTCAGTTGTGTTGTTAACCCCGTGGCAATGTAATCAACTCTGTTTTGGTTCAAGCATGGTTGTTATCCTTAATGGATCAAGGAAAGGAGGGAGAAGTATCTTCAGACCCAGTTAGCACTGATAGGATCAACATTATGTAAAAACTATTCCCTGTTCTCTTTATTTTCCTGAGACAGCATGATAAGAATGTGTGATAAAATTTAGCTAGTCAATAACAAGATATTCTTTGGACTGTATGTGTGGGGAGCAATTATAGATATACTGTACATAATCATATTTCCTAGGACATGCACTACTAGTCAAATGACATTTGTTAAGCTATTCTGTCTTCTCCTTTTTTCCTTATGAAAAGCGGGCGCGGGGGGGGGGGAATCAATCAGTAGAAGCAGCAATTGGAAGGAGAGAGAGCTGCAAATATATGCAATGGTGATCTTGATGAAGGGTGACTCACAGTTTGAGGCCTCACCCAAACTGTGGTCCTAACATGGGCATTCCCATACTAAGAACACATCTCACCTATCCTCTGGAACTTATCATTCCTGATAAAATTCTGCAAAGAAGCCTTGCCAAACTGCATGATAAGAATTTGTTACCCAGAGAGAAGGCAAATTTATTAATCATAAGAAGGCTTGGACTACAGAGCACGGACTACATGGTATTTAAAGCTGCCCTTTCACTTCACTTGGGATTTGCAAAATCCTACCTGCTTATACTGTAACTCTGACACTTATAGGCACAAAAGGAACATGTCACATGTAGGAATTTACCAACCATGTAAGCATTAGAGACTGATCATGCAATTTAAAAAATATCTTGCTATATTGTTCTCTGAGGAGAAATTGATCCCGTACCCTAGAAGCAGCGCTTGCTTAAGAGGAATGATTGATGGTCTGTTTTTTTCTGACACAAGGTTGTCTCAGTCTGCATTTCACATACTAACTTTATTAATTGATCAACTAGGTAACAGCACAGCTGCTTGTGTACATGTTTGGCATTTTAGGCCCATGGCATGGAAAGATCTGCATGTTTGGAGGAGCAGAACGTTTTAGGGGAGGGGATTGGTTTTGACACACATTCTTCTGGTTTTCATTTTTTTAAAAAAACACCAATGAATGTGTAGGCCTTTTCACTCCTGTTTTGCTTGCACCTCATCTATTCTTTGTTCTTATTTTTCCATAGTTTTGGAGATGATATTCCAGGAATGGAAGGCCTTGGAACAGGTAAGCATAAGTAACATAAAACATGCTGCCCTGGGTCCTTTTCCAAGGAGAAAAGTGGGGTAAAATATTCTAAAATAATAAATAAATAAATTGATGAACAAACGAAGGACCTTGTGAGATCAGACAAATCCAGCCCAAATCAGATTATCTATCTAGCCCAGCTTGCTGCCTCTAAAGATACTCAGTCACATGCTTCTGAAAGGTTTATGGGTCTGCACAGCTTTCCAGGGCTGGTACAAGATGTGTTGCCACTTGAAGCACAGGAACAAATCTTGTCTTGTCCGCCACCAAGGGGCATAATATTCAATATCAGAAAGCTTTTTTAGCTTATTAGTTTTGGTCCTTAGAGCGGATAATCCCACAAGACCTCTCTCAAGCCTTAGGCCAGTGTTGCCGAACCTATGGCACGGGGGCCAAAGGTGGCACTCGGAGCCCTTTCTGTGGGCACCCAACATCACCCCTTCACAGCCACCTGTATTCAGGTTAAACTGCCATATTGGCACTTTGCAAAAAATTAGTGGATTCTGAATCACAGTTTGGGCACTTGGTCTCTAAAAGGTTCACCATCACTGCTTTAGGCATATAATTGCAACCATTACATTAACAATACAATAACTATCTTCTCCTAATTCCTTAAAATCTGCTCCCTGAGGGAATGCTTTATCATGCCTAATGGTAGAGCCAATCCTACTGATTCCCCCTTCCCTCCTTGTCAGTTTCTGGTAGTCAAAGGCAAGTTCCTCTAAATTCTTTAACACATATAATGCACCTATCATCCATTAAGAGTACAGTGGTACCTTGTATAAAGGAATTAATTCATTCCAAATGAAATTCTGTTAAGAAAATTTTCCTTTATACAAATTTCCCATAGGAATGCATTGAAAACAGAGTATTCCCAAACGCGACCATTTTTATGTTGTACGGATTCGCCCCATAGGCGATTCTGTTAAGCAAATTTCTCCTATCTCCAGAATTTTTTATGTTATACAGATTTTATGTTATACAAACCATTTGTTATACGAGGGTCCACTGTACTGTACATTCTTAAAAGATATTGGCTGGTGTTTGCCATTATAACTTTCCATAGCAATTAATGCCTTGATAAGTGATTCCTTTGGGTTCATCCAAGATAGCAAGGCTGTCAGCAACAGACAACCTTAAGGAAATACATAATTCAAAGTAGGGGTGTATGAGGGTTTTATTCAATAATTGATCTGATCCAAAACCCATACAGAACTGTTCATACAGGATGATCATGCCTCCTGGATAATTGGGCCCTCTAGATAATTGTGCATACCAGAACATGCTCCTTTTACACTTCTTTAAATTTTCCACTTAAATTCTTCAATCAGTAAGGGAGCAACAGGCACATGGAACTATACATTTTAAAGATAAAATAAGTTTAGAAATGAGTACTTTCAGGACGGGTGGAAAGACCACTCAGAAATACTATTTAAATATTTATATTTATTTCTGTGCATTTATTTCATATAAATACAGTAGTATATTTGTTTAGGTTTATGTATATTTCAATAGTTATTTAAATGAAAATCTTGGAGAGTTAAAAATTAGTAGATCCCTCAAACTGAAATGGAGCCTGGATTGAATTTATGAACATGCATAAAATGCTCTTAATAAATATAAGGGTAAAAGAATAAAAGAAGGGACTTGTTAAATCAGTTTTACAAGGGAGAACCCCATAACAGTGTATGTTTAAATTTCAAGAAAACTGGACAGACACAAGTTGTTGCTCCAGTCCAACTTCTTTCAACGAAGAAGTCATAATCCTTCTGAAATGAGCTTCTCCAGCTTGACATATACTGTACACGTGTAACCATTTCTCTGTCTCTCCTTTTTTTCCAGATATTACAGTGATCTGCCCCTGGGAAGCTTTCAGCCACCTGGAACTTCACGAGTTGGCACAATTTGGAATCATCTAATACTCCAGCATCCTTGCTTATATCACCCATAACACTTATTTCCTCTCTTTATTCAGAAGTTATTACATCAGGTGATTTTTGTAGGTATGGGTCGTTTTCTAAGCAGCTGTTTTCTCAGGGCGACTTTGTCTGAAATCAGAAAGTGCTGCTATAATATCCAACTGGCTGCTCAACTAAGACCTTGAAAAATGTCTGCACACTTCACTTGGGCTCTTTCTCTCCCGACAGTTCTCCATGTATGCAAAGTCTTCTTCTGTGATCCAGGATTCCATTAACATCTTGCCCACTTCTTTTTATTTTGGCTCCTGTTGCTCTGAAGAAATAGCTGAACACACACTGTTTCTTGTACCATACCATTCCATCCCTTTTAGGTTACGTTTTAATGAAACCAGTTGCTCAGAAGTAGCTTCTTTTGTGAAAACTCCTATACGGACACTCTTGCTTCACATGGATCTGGCATCACAAAGTCCCCCATGTGGAGGCCCCACTTAATAATTAGTGTTTTACTTGGTTCCAAGGATCGTATTTGCACTTTATTGTTTACCTCACTGATGGATTTAGCTGGTTGATTTTTGTTAAGACCATACTCAAGTCCTGCAATTAGCACGAGTACAATCGCATACCCACTAACCAGGGAATAAGCTATCTTGAACTGAGGGGGGACTTGCTTCTGAGTGTATATCCATAGGAATATACTGTATGTCAGCCTACTTTAAATATCAAGTAGAATTAGTCCAACTGGAGAAGACTCACTAAATGAAGGGGATTTGCTAAACCAACTCTTATGTAAATCCCATTGATTCAATGGATTTATGCTGTTTAGAGCTAACAATTGGATTGAGCTCTATGGTTATCTCCTGTTATGCCTGCGTATATCAAAATCAGAAAACAGTAAGAGGCTGGGATATTATTGAAGTGAAAACATAAGCTTTCTGTCTAAAGGGGAAATCCATGGTGAGCAACAGCCCTGCTTTTAAATAGATAAGCTTGATAATAACTGCAAAAAAAGTTAATATACTATAGCAACTTAGTATCATGAAGGAATAGGAATCATTCTAACTACTAACTACTAATCCTAATATAGTAAGCAATAGCATTCTTCAAGCAATGTTGTTTTTCATTTGTTTCAGCTTTTTATGCAATAACAATGTCTGATTCTGCATCTTCATGAGATAGATTGGAATTTTAATGGCAACTTTGATGTCCACTGCCTGAATTCATTGGGGGGTTTACCCCAGGATTGTGTGGCAAAGAATTTTGACTCATTCATTCACATGCCTGGTCATGCACTCAATCACATGACTGGCCCATGACCAAGCATTATTTGTATATTAACAGAAAAATTATAATTCTTTATAATTGTTATTATTTTCTAGGAAAATTTAGTGGTAACCATCAGAAGGGAAATATATTTTGCAAATAAAAACTATAATTTAAAAACCTGTCAAAAATTCATAATATACTGTAGAGTACATTCCCCAGTATAGCTATGTATTTATTCTTTTACTAAAAAATACAAAAATAAAATAAAATCTTTTTAAAAACCTGAACATGCTTGATCTGGTGTCTGGTCATAAACCTGATGTTTACACAAATGTATGGATAATATTTAATGCTGATATTTTTATTTGGCCTTCTTAAGTGGGAGAGAACATAGAGAATGTGATGCAATCTGGGCCTGTATCCCATCTCACTTTCTCTAGCAGAGTTATATGCAAATTAAAGATGAAAAACTGCAGAGAAAAATTCAGCAACAGATTAAACAATACATGAGCGATTTCTGATTTCATAGTGTTTTGTACTATCTATTTTACATTGTGTAACAGAAACATGGACTTTAAAACAAGTGGTTATAGAAAAATTAGAAGTATTTTTTATTGTCGATACCTTATAAAGATGCTAAGAATTTCCTCTTCAGGACATCAGATTGTTACATCTGGTCATTCAAAGTAAAATAAACAGGTGGAAAAGTGCAGAAAACAACAAAAATGCCTTGGCTGAAAAATTTTACAAGACTGCTTTGGATGCCAGGGTATCATTGCTTAGAGCTGCTGCATACGTCAAAACAGCCATGATGATGTCAAATCTCCAGCAGCAGAGAAAGAAGAGGAAGAAGAGGTACCATATATGCTCAAGTATAAGTCGACCTGAGTATAAGTCAAGGCCCCTAATTTAACCCCCCAAAACTGGGGAAATGTATTGACTCGAGTATAAGTCTAGGGTGGGAAAATGCAGCAGGGCCTGGCAGCTCCTCCTTTGTGAGCTGTGTGAGTGGTTTGTGATGTTTAAAATGACTTTTGGCCACCGAGGCAAGTGCTTGGGTCAGTGGCTAAAATTCATTTTAAACCACGCGCCGCTCTCCCATGATGCAGAGGGGGGGGGGTCATGAGAAGCGGCACACAATGTTTAAAATGACTTTTAGCCACCAACCCAAGCACTTGCCTCAGTGACTAAAAGTATTGACCTGAATATAAGTCGAGGGCCCCTTTTTTCAGCTCAAAATTAGGGCTGAAAAACTAGGCTTATATTCGAGTATATACAGTAGTCTGATGAGAGGGCTTTAACACAATACAACAAAAGAACCAAAAATTCCTGGTGCCCAATGCACTGCAAACAGAAAGTGTCCACTCAGTTTGCAATGTGTTTTTTTTAAAAAAACAACACTAGCAATTTCCACAAAGTTCTATAGTTTGTGTCTTATCTTTATTTATAATGTGTGCCCTAATAAAGGAAATGTAAGCTTTTCTGATATGCGCTAGAGATTTGAATCAATTCAGGCTCTTTCAAAAACATTGCTTTGCTTGGTATTTTTTGCAAACAGCTTCTAAAATGCTTACTGCAATATCCACAGGTCCCACAAATGCCCACGAAACTGGCAACTTCTCAGAACTTCACTCATGGAAAGAGAAGGTTTGTAGGACGTGATTGGAGAGCTCTCTGAAGAACTTTGTGCTCAACGTATGAAGGTCTCATATGCTTCTCCTAGATCAGTGGTGGCTAACCTTTGGCACTCCAGATGTTTTGGACCACAACTCCTACAGTCCTTTGTCACTGGCAGTCTAGGCTTGGAATTCTTGAAGCTGTGGTCAAAAACATCTGGAGTGCCAAAGGTTCTCCACCATTGTCCTAGATGCATGAGGATATTTAAGGACATTACTTAGGTGCACACCCGTGCCCACAATCCCCACCATTTGAGCTCACTTTTAGACCTATGCACCTATGCCTAATATCTAAAGTGATCGGGCTCAGAAACAATGAAGGGCAAGGCAAAAATGCCAAATTGGATTGGGCTAAATTAGATTAGGCTAAATAGATTGGGTCACTTGGGGTCACAGAGATGCAGTATGTCATTTGAGGCTATCCTTGCATCCACATGGAAGGATCAGAGGTTTCAGGACAGGAAGCCACACGGCACCTCAAGGCACCCTATTTAGTTAATTTCCCATTAAAGGAAAATTAAAAAGAAGGAAAGGGGGTGAAAGAAAAAAATACAAGGAGAACCCCTCCTTGCCCCTGACTGTCATCCCCCGTCATGGAGTAAGAGCAGGAAGTTTTCAATTTTAAAAAAATCATTTTCAATTGGTTTAGCACTAAATTGGTTTGCTGAACAATCTTTTCAGCACTGGATTCAAAGGTTTTTCTAAAAAGAAACTTTGCATCTTATTCGGCTTCCCAGCATGGGTGAGGGAAGGAAAGGTTTCAATGTATTAAATACGTGGTTTGATCCTGAAGCATGGGTTCAAACATTTGTTGCTTCCTACTCTTCACAGGAAGGTTGTTACAAAATCCACTTTGGTTCAGTCCAGGCAATCACACATGTTGGAACACTCCTACCCATCATCATCATCATCATCATCATCATCATCATCATCATCATCATCATCATCATCATCATCATCATCATCATCGGCAGCTTGATTAGCAATTGTCTGTACCTCGTGTGGGCACTGGCAAAAATGGACAAATCGCCCAGTCCTCAAAGCGATTCAAACCACAGGACAAATGTCCATCTGATCACACCCTAATATGGCTAAGAAAAGATGAAACACAAGCCATAGTCTCAAATGCCAAATTGCATAGTATTTATCTCCCACAAACCATAAAAGACTTCACTGACAGAAAATGGCTATGTTTGACGAAACGTGTAGGTAAAAAAAACTACCTCCACAACAAAACAAACAGAAACAGGTGAAACACACAAATGCACATGCACATGAAGGCCTGGCAAAACTAATATATCAAAATGAGGAAAACCCAGCAGCTCAAATCACATCAAAATCAACCACAGTGACATAACCTTACGTTTTTATTTCTTCACAAAGTATTGCTTTCTGCAGCTGTTAGTTTTATTTCCTAAAAACAAATCTGAGATCCACATAGATTGCATAGCTTTCTTGATAATACGGTATATTATATTGAAAACTGGTGCCTTACATCAGCCTCCATTAATTATTTTCAATATAATTACACAGTTTAAAAATCAAAAGGGGTTGTGAGTCTGGCAGATACCAAGTGGTATGTCTGCAGGGACATCACTCTGGAGGTCCCAGCAATAAGGGATGTAAAGAAACCAAAGAAAATAAAGGGATACCGGTCTGAGTCAAAGTACCTTGGATTGCCAAGAGAAACCTCCCTGACTGACATCAGAATGGACAATTCTGCAATACCTAGTCATGGAGGTATAGAAGACAGTTATTTTTCATATGATAAATCATTCATTAAGAAAATTTCTCAGTACTCTGCCTGAGCTGACAGCAGCCATCCTGGGTGCCTAACTGATTTATGCAATATTATACATTAGAAATACAGTCCCAATCTGATAGTCAAAATGAAAGGGACACCATGTCATAACGGCCAAGCTCCTGGACCACAAACTAATTTCCTCTTCACCTTTTGCCCTCGTGCGGCCATTTGCTTCATTGCACTCATATTGATACAGTATATGTTATTCATTATAATTTGTAAGACAGTGTCCTTGTCTTCATTGACTCATATTCATGTTTCATTTAATAACATTTAAACATGAGCAAATTGTTTTTCTGTTACATATGGGTCCAGCATTCAGAAATGGAAGCAGAACTTAAAGCATGCTTACAGGAATATCCACCGGTCCCACAAATGCCCGTGAAACTGACAACTTCTCAGAACTTCACTCACTGAGACAGAAAGTTTGTAGGACATGATTGGAGAGCTCTCTGAAGCACTTTGGGTTCAACATATCGATGTCTGGTATGCTTCTTATAGATGCATGAGGTTGTTCAGGGACATGGCTTAGGACAGTGCACACCCATGCCCACAGTCCCCACCATTTGAGCCAACTTTTAGACCTACGCCTGATATCTAAAGTGATGGGGTTTTCCCTAGTAATTTTCAGCAAAATTTTGCTGATTTTTTTAAAGCACCAGGACAAAAACAGGAACAATTTGGGTTATAAGCATGATGTAATTAATGTTTTCAGAATAACTCTTATGTCAACACATGTTCAGTCTAGGTGTGCAATTGTAGCAGTGTCAATATGTACTCAATCCTCACAACAGCAGGAAATACAAAATTATTTTAACATGCAGATGCTAAACATGGTTTGCTGCCAGATTTTACACCAAAAGCCCTACGCAAGTGTTTACTAAATAATTTAATGTGTGTTTAGTGAGGCTTAATGCCAGACATGTATCATATTTTTGCAGGTCTCAATTCTCAAGAAGTAACCAAGCATGCTGATTATCCATCGACCAATTTAACTGTTCCCTTTTATTAGCAGGTGGCACACTGTAAGCTTAGTACTGTATATGTATTGAACAAGTGCTCTAGGCAGGGCAAGATATAAAGTTGCAATATAAGCTTCCCTTAAATGTATATGTACATTCCCATAACCACATCACTATGAACACCACAAAGGTTAACATAAATACTTTATTAGACTATCCTTCACAGATGTTTTTTGTACAACACTATCCACCGACAGACACATAGGGGAACAACTGAGAATATGTTCTGGTGACATTACGCATTTCTAAAAAGTTAAAAGCATGTGCGTACCTTCTATGAAGCATCTTTTCAAAGAGCAATCTGTAACCCTGTGTCAAAATACAGCACGCCAAGTACACACAAGGCATCAAGAAAAATGATAACACAGAATGTGAGTAATCACAGGATGAATTATCATGTTTGTACAAAAAACCAAACAGGAGCTTAGTGTTTTGCTATTTGTGTGCTGCTAACAACCACTGTTGAATTATTAAATGCTTCATGGTGAATGAATGCATTTTAGCAGCTAAGCAACTTTCTGAGCTTCACAAAAAAAGTCAATTATTGTTTCAAGGCTTCTCCTTATCATTAAAAATTACTACTGTTACGTTTCCCATGTGTTACAATGCTATACCCATGGGAGGAAACCTATGTACGTGTCATTCCAAACTTCCTTGCCTGATAGCTGTTGTTAGTTTTTTGGGCTTTTTGGTCGTGTTCTAGAAGTTTCTCTTCCTGACGTTTCGCCAGACT
Organism: Phrynocephalus forsythii; assembly: GCA_029282475.1. NCBI lineage: Eukaryota > Metazoa > Chordata > Lepidosauria > Squamata > Agamidae > Phrynocephalus > Phrynocephalus forsythii. The sequence continues at coordinate 68,999,071 of JAPFRF010000006.1, read as the reverse complement.
CTGTGGCCGGCATCTTCAGAGGGCAAGGAGCTCAGGGAACTAGGATACCCTGAGCACAGAGAGAACTCCTAGTTCCCTGAGATTCTTGCCTTCTGAAGATGCCAGCCACAGAGTCTGGCGAAACGTCAGGAAGAGAAACTTCCAGAACGTGGCCAAACAGCCCGAAAAACTCACAACAGCTATCAGATCCCAGCCATGAAAGCCTTCAAGAATACATTCCTTGCCTGAATCATTCTTTATTTATTGCTGGCTATTCACAAGAACATATAAGGAGATATTCCCTAAGCCAAAGCCTTTGAAAACAATACTGTATCCAGAAAGATATCATGCATTTCTATTTCTCTCCTTCATACATACATTCATACAGAAGATGAACCTTTTAATAAACATTTTCTCATCTATGACTCCCTCTCTCTTTCTCTCTCTCTCTCTCTCTCCACCCACCCACAGAGAGAGACAGAGATTCCCATTTAGAATCTTTTAGCAATTTGCTGCTGTTTTGTTTAGTTAATACAACCTAATACCATGTTTTTAATAAAATAATTGCATTTAAGTGCCAGAAAATCTAGATAACATGGCAATCACATACCAATTTTATTCAGAGGCAAGCTTTTATTCAGGAAATGGTGAATCAGTTTTACACCCAATGATATTTCAGCTGAGGAGTCAAAATGCCCTGTTAGCTTTTGTATCCTGTCCTGACAAACAACTGTTTAATTCTTATATCCTCTCTCGTTCTGTGCCAGATATGTACCTGTTTATATGCATTACTTCTCCTGCCTTTAAAAGAGATGCCACAAATCTTGGAGTGATAATCATAAGTTTGAAATTAAACCAGGGCACTAAAATATCATGTTTGGGACCCCAGATCCCAGAATCCGCACCAATGCTAGTTAGGGCATTCTGGGAGTTGTCCAAAATAATCATCATCATCTTTTCCCAAACAAGCATAGCAAAACATTGGCTGAAATTCACTTGGCACAGCTCTGCATACTTAAAAGTTCTTGGTTCTCCTCTTCACTCAACCCCCAACCCCAGCCCAAGACTCCTTAGGGATTGCATTCTTCCTGGGAAATGGGAAGGGGGGGGATCAGGAGAAGGACAGGAGTCTTGAATTTTGCCCAGAAATGGCAACTTCAAGAATTCAAGACTCCCCGCAATCCTGTGCCCCAGTCGAACGGCTTCCCTAGGAAGAAAGAGATCTCTATGGGATGTCAGAACTGTGGTGGGATAGGTGGATCTTGTAGTTTTCACTCTTCTTTTCTCAGTTTAAATAAAAGAGCTTTTCCCCCATTGTATATATAAACCTGCTCACTCATACACGTTTGTATTACCCAACCATTTGCACCATGGTAATTTCCCCCAAAGGACTACAAGACAAAGCAAGTTACTTCTGTTTTTAGAAGTCATTCTAAAACAAGAGTCTTTGGGGGGAGGGAAGAAGCATTGTTTTAATCTGTCAAAGAGTTATTGATTGGTGAAATTGCCACAATGTTTCTGCTAACCAACCCTCAAAAAGTTTATGGGGCTATGTTAATAATACAACTGTCATTTTTTTTTGTTGCATCGTGTCATTCTGTCCATCCCTGGCTACTAGAAGCAGCAAGCAAAGAGGTCTTCCAAATACAGTGGACCCTTGTATAACAAACAGTTTGTATAACATAAAATCTGTACAACATAAAAATTCCAAAGATGGGGCAATTTGCTTAACAGAATCATCTATGGGGCGAATCTGTACAACATAAAAATGGTCGCGATTAGGGATTACTGTTTTCAATGCATTCCTATGGGAAATTTGTATAAAGGAAAATTTGCTAAACACAATTTGGAACGAATAATTCCTTTATACAAGGTACCACTGTAGTTTATATGGGAAGCCTTCCAAATAGTTGATATGGGAGTGGGGAGGTTATGAGCACAATCAAGCTAAACCAGTGGTTCTCCCCAGATGTTCCTGGACTGCAACTCCCAGAAATCCTGGTCAGCTCAGCTAGTGATGAAGACTTCTGGGAGTTGCAGTCCAGGAACATCTGGGGACCCACAGGTTGAGAACCACTGGCCTCTAAACCGTCCCGCAGGAGTTCTAAAGAGCTGCAGGAAATACAGGAAATTAGGAAAGGGAGACGGCAACCACTGGAGAGGTACAGTGGGGGGGTGGAATAAAACCTTGCGGGGCAACTGCCCCGCACTCCCCCCTTACCGCAAAAAGAGAGATTCGACCAGGAACAGTCGGTGGGTCGGGAGGGCAAACTGGCTGCCTCCGTTCCACCGAAGGAACCGGCCGCCTGGCGGTTGCCGGGGCAACGTCCTTTTCTGGGCCTCTCCCCTCCCGGAATCCCGCGCCGGCGCCGCCCTCGCCGTGAAGGAGAAGCCGCCAAAGCTACGTCCTGGCGCGGCGCCGCTTCCACTGGGCGGCGGGCCGGGCTCTCAGCCAAGGGGCGGGGGGTGAGGTTGGGCCATGCGGAGGGCCTAGGAGGGGCCCCCGTCAGCGGGAAGCGGCGTTCACTCGTGATCCCCCATCCCACCCCGAGGTGAGGAGGTCCGAGTGAGCGGGAGCGCCCCTAGCGGCGCTTTTCTCCCCCTGGCGAGACGCCTGGCTTCTGCCCGCTCGGCAATGCCAGAGCTTTCTCCTTCTCCAGAAACCTTTGTCAAACAAAGTATTAAATAAGGGCGGTTGGTGTTGCAAGGCGGGACGCTTCCCTGCCTTTTGCTGAGTGAACCATCATCCCCCCAGGATAGGCTTCGAGTTGGATTCCTAGATGGATAAAGGGGTTGGACTAGATGGCCTCAAATGACCTCCTCCATTTCCACGACCCTACCAGTCAAACAATCTCTAGTATCCAATATGAAAATTAACATTTTCTTCTCTTCATTCATTGAAGCCTATTGACTGCTATTGGTCACTACAGTGGCTGTTAGTATTGCTTAAGTAGCATTTATGGCTGCCGCCCTCAGCAGTGAAAATTATTTGGGTGCATATGTGGCATTTGGGGAAAATAGCCATGCATCCCCTTTTATGTCAAATAATTATTTTAGTGGAATGAATGATGTAAGGTCAGATTTTTATGCCTCCATCTTTTTTTCATCAGATTTCATGGCAAGGAAGTTGATTTCCGAAATCAACTGAAAGTTTATGCTGTAGTATACAGATTTCTGGAAATTTATGCCATAGTAAAGAGATTACGCTTTAAGATGTCCAAAGTTCTTTGATGGTTTTGCTGTAGCAGACAAACATTTATGCCCCTCTGAAATAAGCAGCTATGTAAATCAGCAGGCTTGCACTCAGTAATTCAGTGGGAAGTTATAGGAGAAAATTAAATTGAGAGATGGGCATCACACAGAATTAATAGTTCTGCTCATAATTCTCAAGCAACCATTGGTGGGAGCAGCATCTTTTGTGTGGTTCATTATTCTTTATTCTTTCCCCACGTTGTTATCGAGAACAATGGTTCCCAACCTTGGGTTACACAGGTATTCTTGGGCTGCCACTTTCAGAAGCCTTCACCACTAGTTGTCCTGGCTGGGATTTCTGGGAAATGCAATCCAAGAACATCTTTGGGTTACCCAGGTTTGAGAACCACTGGTAGTTTCTGTCAGAATGTCAGACAATAGAAATAAATAGCTCTATATATGTGTTGGTCACATGTTTGTCTTGGGTATTCTATTAATATCATCTTTGCAAGAAAATCATATGGTGCATAGCCTTGTTTTAAATCAGTTTCTAAGAAGTTGAGCTAAAATCAGGATCGAGATGGCAGTCAGTCTGTCTCCTTCCGATGTTTTTTGTTCTGTCATACACTTATGTGGCTGTTTTTGATAGGCCTTCCGTGTGTCATGATGAAGTGGAGGGAAGACAGATTAAAATTAAAGTATTTATAATCAAGTGGTAATCACAAAATTGATGGAGATATGAAGAGAGATATATGCTTTGTTTAGCTACAAATTGTAAAATGGTAATAACAGAACTGATGTACTTTTGAATTAGATGTTAAATAGAAAGAATTGCAGACCAAAAAGGATGTGTGCAGTCCTCAAAGGATTTTTATATATTTCACAGTCTGTGGAGAAGAAATAAGTGGCCTGCTTTTGGGAGATTATGTCCGAAGATTCAAATAAGGACAAGAAGCAAGTGGAAGAATTAATTGATGATGATTACAATTCAGTATGTTTTTCCCTCAGTTTTATACATTCTTCAAATATGTATCAAATATGTTACTTATCAGATTTTAGAATTTGACACCTGAATACCATATATCTAAGAATGGCCCCTTGGTTTGATATACTCATGTCTTTGGACAAAACACTGCAATAATATATTGAACACTTAATGCGTACTGTTCTATGTTAAGTCATGATTACTGGGATCGTGGTACACCCATATAGCCCCGAAGGAAGGTACTGGCTGTTGTTGCATGTCTATGTAAGGAACACATAGCAGAGAGGTGGAACAGCTTATATCTTTTCTTGAACTACCCACTCCTAATGTTAGATTGAAAATTAAATACTGTACAGTATTCCTTATACAGTACTCCCTTCTCTGGAGGCAAAAATATCAAAACTGAGCCTGTCCTACTTGGGCATAAGAAGAGAAAGATTCTCTGGAAAAAGACAATAACATTGAGAAAAGTTGAAGGCAGAATGAAAAGAGGAAGACCAAATTTGAGATGGGCATATCCAAACTTTGGCCCTCCTGATGTTTTGGACCACAACTCCCAGAATTCCAAGCCTGTATTGCCAATGACAAAGGACTGTGGGAGTTGTGGTCCAAAACTTCTGGAGGGCCAAAGTTTGGACATGCCTGGCTGTTGAAGACAGGACATTTTGGAGGCTGGGGTTGCTGCAAGTCGAAGAAAACTTTACAACATGTAATAATTTACATGACTGATAATGATCCATATGGCACATGTAAGATATGATAATCTAATCTCTATTTTACAAGAAAAAAGTAGCTTTTCTCTGGTGCATTTTATGTATTTTAGGATGAGGATCCTTTCAGCCAGTTTTTAACAGAAGATCTTGAACAGTGTGCATTTTTCACAGGTCTGATTTTCTTTATTTCTTGTTACTAGGAAACTGAAATGTACATGGATTCTATGCATACTGGGTTTAAAATTGTAGCTAGAAAGGAGTGTGTTGTTATGCATGTACGTGACATAAAGATCAAGGCTATGCATTTGCAGCTGGAATGCTGTGCAGGTCTCAGGTGGACAGTCGTATAGTCTTACCCACATGCCTGCAATGTGCACATTGGAAGAAGTCTTTTGCAGTGCAATGCTCATTGTATTGCACTGTTATGACATAAAAAAACAGAAGTAAGATTCCTTTCTAGTTGTCAGTAAAATAGTGGAAGCAACAATTTTGCTATTCAAAAGAACAAAGAACTGCCAGATAAAGTGATTTAGGTCTCTGGCTCCAGTGCCAAAGACTGGGAGTTTGATCCTCCAATGTGACTTCTTGACAGGGATTTGACATGATGATCCATACAGTCCCTTCCAGCTCTACAGTTGATTATGATTATGTTTACGATTATAAACTACCTTGGGTGGTGGTAGATTCTCCTTCATTGGGCGTTTTTAAGCAGAGGTTGAATGGTCACTGGTCAGGGTTGCTTTAGGGTGGATTTTCTGGTTCTGCAAAGAGCAGTGCATGATGACATTGGGGGTCAAGATCTAGAACCTCACGATTCCACGATTTTGTTCTCCTACACTTCTGTGATCGTGGTGGTATGAGAGAATTACCTGGTGGGGGGGGATGAGGAGAAGGTAGCTATGAGGACAGTCTAAATCCACCTTTCCAAAACTGTAAGTGTTCCTCTAAATGAAGAAATAATAATGCTGACCAATGATCATGGTTTCTGAAAGCAAATTCTGTATTTGCTTTGATATGCAATTTTGTTCCTGTAACTCTGGGCCAAGTTATAACTTACCATAGCAGTATTGCTGCTGCTCTTGCAAGGCTAAAATGTATGGCATCCTAATACACTGGTACCTTGTATAAAGGAATTAATTCATTCCAAATGAAACTATGTTAAGCAAATTTTCCTTTATACAAATTTCCCATAGGAATGCATTGAAAACAGAGTAATCCCATTTTTATGTTGTACAGATTTGCCCCATAGGCGATTATGTTAAGCAAATTTCCCCTATCCCTGGAATTTTTTATGTTGTACAAATTTTATGTTATACAATCTATTTGTTATACAAGGGTCCACTATAACATTGTTATTACCAGATAGAGGGCACTCTGGATTTTTTCAATTTTGTTGGACAAATAAACGTACTGACTAATTTGAGTTAGATAACTCCAGGACAAAAATGAATTGTGTCTTTCCTCCTGTAACCTTACAGATTCTTTTTGTGACCAGTTCTTGCCACGGACCACACAGATTTTGTTGGAATATAACTCAGGGAAATGGGTACCACGACTTCGTGAGCCACGAGATTTATATGGCCTGTCTCCTGCAGGACACCTGCATTTAGTACGCTGGCCTCATCAGTATGAAGTCATCAGAGACAGAATTGAGCATATTGGTAAATAAAGAAACATTTATGCCATTGTGGCATATAGCAGTAGTAATTTATTTTTTTACTAACACTTTAAAGTTTTTTGTCATAATAAACCTCACCATCTTTGATTCTATCACTTCAAGTTGCACCAAATCTTATAGCACAAATTATGCTTGCGTAAAATTAGCATCAACACTAGGGGGAGATCACTGATAATGAAAAAGTTCCTGCTTGGAGTGTGGCGTTTCCATAACTCACCTGCCATCAGTTACAGTACATTGTATGGGCTCAAGTGATCCTCAATATCAGCCGTCTGTCTGCATGCTAGATGACATGAATGGCAGCAGCACACTACTGGTAATTAAAGAATTCCTACTTCAATCTTAGAGTTTGCCTGGCTTGCCTGCATAATAATAAAGGAACAGAAATTTACCTGAGAGCTACTAAAGATGTACTAAAGAAGTAAAGTATGGCTCTCCAGCAAAATTATGCACTTTATGCCTCAGGCGATCCTATATATTCAGGTACTGAAGCTTGCAAACTTTATTTTATCACTTTACAAGTAAGGCTCTAGAAGTGGGAGATAGAAAATGGTCATTTCAGGAGCGAAGACAGGTGTGACTTTTGTGATTTTTGTTTGCTTCCTTGCTTTATGAGTTATTGCATTAATTCATTCTGTATTATGAATTAAAACTTAGTCTATACAGCTCAGTTGGAGCAGGCTAAATAGGATCACTCGAGAGTTGTGTATAGGTCTTGCATCTGGCATATACATCTTGAGCAACCCTGTTTTTTTCACCTCCTGTGAGAAAAGAAGGAAAGGAAAGGAAAGGAAAAATGCTGCCCATTTATATTTGACATATGAGGTCACTTAAGACTAAATATATCTATAAAAAGACATGACAATGTCCTGGTCATCAGGCAGCAGATGCTGGGGGATCAGAGAGAGGTGCTAGTGGACAGTGCAGTGCACATCAGATAATTTGCCCTGCACCTTCTAAGCTGCACACATCACTATGTCCATGGAATCCTCACTGTGCCTCTCAAGTGATAGTCTGGCCAAGATCACCCAAAGCTTCTGTGGCTGGTGGAGTTACAACACCTGCATTGAACAAGCTGCGTGGTTCAAGAACATGACTAGGACAGAAGCAACTTGATAGTACATAATTAATTAGCCTGTGAAGCATTAAAGAACCTGAAGGGCCGTTTATGATATGTAGGAAAGAGTTGTGTTAAAATATGTAAGAGTGTGCAACGAATCGTTCTGAAAGCCTCATTTCTATACTGTACTGTTTTCTGTGCTGTGTTGGCTTAAAGCTGCCCTTGGTGGGACTGACATGTGAACAGTTAAGCTACCAATTCCTATTAAAGATTGGTGTCTTCTCTCTTTCCCTCCAGAGTGGGTTCCACCTCATCCAGAGCCATTGTATATCCCATCAGGTCTAGAAGCTGAGCCACTCTGCCCAGAGCCTAGTGAGGGTGCTGTGGTCTATCTAGCTGATGAAGGTCTGACTACATTTTATTAGAAAGTATCTCTAATTTAAATTATTTTACAGTTTTATTCATAGTTCATTATTCAGCATTATTTCACGATTCCACCATGCATACAATATGATGCCAAAGAGAGAGGAAAAACCAAACCAATGTGAAAATGGAGAATGGATCCATTAATTCTCTCTCTCTCTCTCTCTCTCTCTCTCTCTCTGTACATTTCTTCATTAGAAAAGAATTTCCATTGTTTTTGCATTTTTTAAAGATGAAAAATTAATATTACTGCTCCTTGTCCACTGTTTTTACAATATAGCATCAATATTTTTATTTCTCTTTTGAATTTTGCTGCTTACTAATAGAAGTCTCATTGGAAAAGAATTTCCATTGTTTTTGAATTCTTCAAAGATGAAAAATTAATATTACTGCTCCTTGTCCACTGTTTTTACAATATAGCATCAATACTTTTATTTCTCTTTTGAATTTCGCTGCTTACTAATAGAAGTCTCAGTCTGGAATTTAATGCGTGCTCTGCTATGAGCACTCCGTGAAAGAAACAGCAGACTTCTTTTTATGATAAAAGAGTAATATAAAATCCTAAAGTGTAGTGTGGCTTCACGTATCATGGTACACTCATGTTAAAAAAAAAAAGAATGTTGGAGCCATTTTTTTTGCCCGCCATCTGCCTATATGCACCTTTTACCTTGGTTTAAATTGATTTTATTACTGTTTTATGCTGTATTTAATTGTCTCCATCTTGTGTGTTGTGAACCGCCCGGAGTTCCTTCGGGAAGATGGGCGGTATATAAGCCTTAAAATAAATAAATAAATAAATAATCATGGGCCACCAGATGAGTTTTCCACTGAGCAGCACACATCAGTGGTGGAGCATAGAAGCCATCTAAGTAGGATGCAAAGTTTTGCTAATAATGAGTAAGAATTCAGTCTCTGTCAATCCCCATGTCCTGTTGCAAGGGTGACATGTTTTTTCATGATTGGTACCAGCTGTAGATTATCTGTTTAGTATGCCACTAGTAAATTTGGTTACTCCACTGTTTCTCCTTAATCCCCTGTCCTCTGTGCCCACCAGTTTACTATCAGTGACAAATACAGTGAAAAAATTCCTGTAAACAAATAAACATTCTCCTTGGGGAATGTGGAGGTACGTACTGCACACAGGTTTTTTTGTTTGCAGAAATTAAACAAAAAGGAATTCATGACTAAATAATCGTAATGGTACATTTTGTTCCTCCCAATAGCTGATAAGGACTCCAGCTTTATGTGTTCTCGCATAGGAGGCAGTTGCCCCTCCAAGCAGGTGCTTCCTCAGTCCTGGGATGACTGGGACAATACTTTAATATTTGAAGCACGCTTTGAAAGTGGGAATCTGCAGAAAGTCGTCAAAATGTAAGCTGATCAAAATTTTCTTTTTCATTTCCTTATTATTAATATTTGTCTTGTTAGGACTTGAAGAACAATCTAACCACCATCATGATGATTTATGGGTACCCTTCCCAGAATTTTCTAGATGGAGAGTACGCAGAGGTGGTCTGCGATTCCGTTCTTATGGGGGCACCCTGAGACCGTGCAGGTTGCTCATAGCCACCTAGGCTGGCTCTTCCCCTAGGACAGTGGTGGTGAACCGTTGAACATGTGGAGTTGCCAAAGGTTCCCCACCACTGCCCTAGGACCTCTGAGTCTGCAGACAGATACTAACTCAGTGAGCTATCCAGCCAACAGAGAACTTGAAATTAGAGGCTAATATTCGGTTTGTGTATTGTTTGCCTTGGTTATGGTGTAGCACAAGCACAACTGTGTTAAGCACTTTCAGTTAAATCACTTGACCTGGGTTGAAGGATCAAACCTGCTTGACTTCTACACATGAATTACCTTTTGGACAAGATCCCATTTTGCTAGGGAAATGATGATCCACAGCTTTTATAATGAAAGGAAGGCAAGAGATAAGAGATAGAATATTGAAGAAATGTTCTGGCAGACAAGACTTGAGTCATTTTCACAATCTGGAACATCAGTGTTGAGTAATGGGGCAGTTCCTTTCATGTATCTAGCAGCTGACCTTGTTATAAGCTTTGTAAAACAGGTAAAAACAAACACCTTGGCCTGCCTGTCAGATCACTCTACTCTCTTTCACTCCCCTCTTAACTCTGACTGGCCCAAATGCTGTTGCTGTGAGCTAAAAAGCAAACCACGACACTTTGTGCTGCTACTAGTAAACTCCAAATGTTCAGTCTTGAGAGCTGCTACAAGACTAGCAGTAAAAGTGAACAATAAGCTACTTGGCCTGCTGCTGTAGACCTTGTGATGGGGCTTCTACGGAAGGTTAGGTCTAATCTGACATACGACACTAGAAATAATGTACTTGTTTCAAGCAATATATGTGTTTGGTAGTGTTTGTTTTGGATTGGCACAAACATCTAGGAAATTTCTTGAAAATAATTTCCTGGCCTTATATATTTGCTGCAGATAGAAATTCAACTGTACTGCTAAAGGTATATTCTTATTTTACTCACTCACTCACTGACTCACTGACTCACTCACTCACTCACGCATGAATGCATTCCTCATTTACATACCACTTTCACACCAACGGACTGAAGATGGTGTAATGATTCTCCCCTCCCAGGAATCCTGTTAATAATGCTGCAAGCTATGCTAAAAGAGAAATGGGCTGGGGAATCGGTTCACCTACTTTACTTATCAGCTGAATTAACCTTTGAACCTGGGTCCTGGATAGATGAGAATTGAGTCACATTCACTCTGAAGCTTAGTAGTCTAGTTTTAAAATATACAGTAGGATCCCTGCATTGGGAGGAGGTGTCAGCTCCAAGCCCCATCACAGATGATGAAAAACACAGATAATAGTGACTTCTATACATAGCATGGTCTCTGGTGCTATCCAGTGGCCACCACTAATAATTACATTGTGGAAATATATATACAGTGCATAGGTTTTATTTCTTTTAATAGTTTAAAATTTTCAGACCACAGATAGGTGAAACAGCAGATATCGCTCCCACAGATGTGAGAATCCTACTACAAATATGTTGCTAAGCATGTTTCATGCAAATCGGTATAGAAGGGTAATTGGCAACAGTACAGCAGGACACCCGTATCCACTGATTCATTATCCACTGATTCAGTTATCCACGGTTGGCAGAAGAAAAAAATTAAATAATTCAGCAGCCACAAAGCAAGCTGTAAAGCAAGCTGTTGTCATAAACAGCAGCTGTAAAGCAAGCTATTGTCACAAACAGCATCTGTAAAGCAAGCTGCTGTCACAAACAGTGGCCATAAAGCAAGCTACTGTCTGAAAACAGCAGTCATAAAGCAAGCTACTGTCAGGAAACAGCAGTTTGGGGGTGGGTGGGCAGGCGTTCTCTCTTATCCATGGTTTTCATTATCCACGGGAAGGCCTGGAACCAATCCCCAGCGGATACCGGGGTCCTACTGTATGTATTGGCTACATCTTTGTGAAAGGTATTTAACTTCAAGAAATGAATCTGAGCAACAGATGAATTCTCATGTGTAAAGGGGAAATGTGAAAATGTCATATAGATGTCACTGTGCCTGAATGTCTAACAATATACATTATATTAACATTCAGGTTCTTTTTTTCCCCTTGTGCCAGTAGTGACTTTGAGTATCAACTGACTCTACGCACTGATTTGTACACAAAGAAGCACACACAGTGGTACTACTTCCAGGTCACCAACACTCAGGCAGGAATACCCTACCGTTTCACCATTGTCAACTTCACCAAGCCAACAAGCTTGTACAATCGTGGCATGCGTCCATTATTGTATTCGGAAGCGGAAGCAAAGATCCACAAAGTGGGGTGGCAACGGACAGGGGATGAAATTAAGTATTTTAAAAATAACCTCAGCCAAGATGGACATCATCAGTATTTCTCCTTGACATGGACCTTCCAGTTCCCACATGACAGAGACACGTGCTATTTTGCACACTGCTATCCTTACACCTACAGCAACTTACAGGACTACCTGTCTGCCATTGCTGGAGATCCAAAGCGGTCCATGTTCTGCAAGATACGCATCTTATGCCATTCTCTGGCAAGAAACATCGTCTATGTTTTAACCATCACCAACCCCTTGCAAGACTTCCAAGAAGAGAAACGGAAAGCAGCCGTGATTTTAACGGCCAGGGTGCACCCAGGGGAAACTAATAGTTCCTGGATGATGAAGGGCTTTCTGGATTACATTCTAGGGGATTCAAAGAGTGCCCAGCTGCTCCGGGACACTTATATTTTTAAGGTGGTGCCCATGTTGAATCCAGATGGTGTGATTGTGGGAAATTACCGTTGTTCTTTGGCAGGCAGGGACTTGAACCGCAATTATAAATCAGATCTCAAGGATTCCTTCCCATCAATCTGGTACACCCGCTCTATGATCAAAAGGTAAAAAGGTAACACCAGCTTTCCTCTCTGTTTAGTATTGCAACTCATTGATTGTTATTGGCTCATGGCTAATTAAGACATGACCTTTATTCAACCAGAATTTATTTTTAGCTCAAAGTTCCTTGAACGTTTGATTAATGCAGATTTCATTTTACTGCTATGATCCTTTGTGATATGTAGGAAAATAACTTCTGGAGGAGAAAGCAAAGGAAGAGCTTTTAACCTTTGGAAACAAAGGGGACTTTCCTCTTCCTCCATGAAATTCAGTTGCCTCTTGTCAATTTTGTTTTTCATATGGAGGTTCAGTTCCCATTTACTTTTTACTTCCCTTACTGACAGTGTCCAGATGTGTATAAATACTGCAGTCCACTTTACTGGCTGGGGTCATTGAATCATAGAAAAATGGAATTGGAAGTGACCTCTAAGACTACTGAGTCCAATATCCTGCTCAGTACAGGAATCCAAATCATGATAGTATCCCAACATTTTGAAAAAGTACCAAATTGCTGTCTAGAAGTATGGTATCTGAGAAACTGGGCAATGCAGCTTTGCCAGTGGTCTGCTGCATCTCTTCTCTTCCTTCCAGTTCTACCCATACTTGGCAAAATGCATGCTATCCAGTCACGTTTAAAACACCTTTAAAATACCATGGATTATGGATCAAGGGCAGTTAACCTGGGACACCTCCTGAGCTCCGAGGCCACATTAATGCCACCCTCACACATTGTTAACAACAAAAACTTTATTGGAAAGATTAATAGTGGGTCCCAAAAGACCACTGATGTACTGGCCACAGCAGCATAATATTGGCCCAACCAATCTGTCGTCAGATCTCCACTATTCCAGTGCATTGTTGGGTAATCATGGAAGTTGGTTCCATCAAGGAATGCACATCCCTCCCCAGGAGCAAATCCTCCACAGCTGTTTTTCCAACTGTGGGGAAACTATGGTAGCCCTCCCGAGCTGGGCATGCCGTCTGTACGTTTCCCACCTGATGTTCTTTCCCAACACACTGTAAAAAGAAGAGGTCACTTCCATGAGTTAGGGTTGGATGCCCATCTCCCTTACTTCAGATCTGTTCCGATGCATAAAATCCCCCCACTTCCATCACCAACCTTGCATTGACAATTCTGTGACTTATACAAGCAACAACTATTGTACACAATCTACTGGTTAAGAGAAAACTATCATGCAAAAAAAAAAAAAAAAACCAGGGAGAGTGGGTGGGAAAAGTTCATATGTAGACTGACAGGAAGGATTATGGGGTAGTGGGTGGGGTGGAGCTTTAAAACCCAGCCTGACTTGACTGGTAACTTTTCCTTGAAGTGCTGCTCCCTGCTCCTGATTGAATAGCTGGTAGCATTGGCCCCAGAACCTCTCTGGTGCAAGGAGGAAGAAGAAACTCAACACGGCAGCCTTTGTGTTCTGCTTCACTGGGCCTCAAACTGGGGACCACAGATCATGCCCACTTGGGACCCCGGCTTGTTCAAGAGGGCATTACATGTAACTTGAAAATTTTCTAACAGCATCCTTTATGAGTGACTTTTAAAAGTAGGTAAAAGCATCACTAATCCCACCAGTGAAGTAGCTTTGGTCTCATTTTTGTTAGAGATATTCCAAATAAATATTTGGTCTCCCTAAAGTATCAGTTCTGCCCTTATACGTGGAGTATTTTTCCTGCCATCTGTACAAGACCATGCTTAGGAAACTGGGAATGTTTAGCCTTTCAAAAAGAAGGCTGAGAGGGGATATGATAGCTATGTTTAAATATTGAAGAGGGAACAAGTTTGTTTTCCATGGCTTCAGAGACTAGGACTCGGGGCAATGATTTCTAACTACAGGAAAAGAGGTTCCATTTGAACATTAGGAAGAACTTCATGACGGGTAGAGCTGTTTGGCAGTGGAATATGCTGCCACGGAGGATGGTGCAGTCTCCTTTGGAGGTTTTTAAGCAGAGGCTGGATGGCCATCTGTCGAAAATACTGTTTGGGGGTTCCTGCATGGCAGGGGGTTGGACTGGATGGCCCTTGAGGTCTCTTCCAACTCTATGACTATGATTCTATATTTATCACAGTCCTCCCATAGCCCCCCAATAACTCATGATACACAACTCCATTACTTTAACTTGTTATGTCTTCTCTTGGTATTTGGAGATGCAATGAGTAGGTGCAATTCAGCTCTTGTTTGCACCCACTAGAAAAGTTCCTATTCCTATCTACAAAGGTGACCATCAATTTACTGAAGTTTGTTCCTAGTAAACATGCCTTCAGCCATGGAAACTTTAAAAATCTAGGCTGCCTCTGTCAATAATCTACCTTGGAAAAATGACTTATTCCCAAATCTGAATTAAAATAACTGCAAATAATATTCTCCTGTCCTTCAGAATAATGGATGAGCGCCGTGTTCTCCTATATTGTGACCTTCATGGTCATAGCAGGAAAGAGAATGTCTTCATGTACGGCTGTGAAAAAAGGGAGCAGCAAGAAGAAGGGGCAAGCTTCCACCAGCGCGTCTTCCCTCTCATTATGAGCAAAAACTGTCCAGATAAAGTAAGCTGACTAAATGGCACCGGAAAGCTCTCTCAGCACCTCAGCAGTTGCTAAATTGTTTGCCAGTTTTCTCCGCTGTTTAAACGAGCTGAACATCCTAAAATGTCGCCCCGTGGGGTTAGTAAACTCTCTAAAAACAAGGCTGACTGTAGTGTAATACGTGTTAAAACATTTTAGGGGCCACATCATAGATCCCTTTAGAAGCACACACAGGCATTTGTAAGTGTGATGTGCAATTGTTAGGCTATAATATGAAAATGAAACAACAGCCTGTGCATTACATCTCTCTTTCTCCCTCATGGCAGAGCAATAGTTGTTCCCATAGCATCTGCTGAATTACCTGTTCTCTGGATCACGAGTGAAATATACCGTATTACTGCAGGGCTACCAGCAAGTTGTTTGTCTTTTAGAATTTGTGTGCTACAGTGTTCCAGGTATCAGAGTAGCCATTTTTAAAATATGTGCTTGAGATCTTTATTCTGAATGCACGAACCACAATCTCTTTCTCCTAAAACATTTGTACCTCACATGATGCAGTGACCCACTAATCATGACAGGCTGTGGTTATACAGCTGTTTTGTTCCCATTATTCTTTATGTACTCAAGTTGTCTGCTGTTTCCCACGGTCGGAGGACCCATGTGACTCGGCAACGACAGTTTCCTGAACTTGAGGTTGTTCATTGCTATCTTTATTCATCACAGAGTTCACTACCGTGCATTCTACACGGTTCATGTAATGGACAGGAACTGTTAAAGATATTGACAATCTGATGCAAACATACACATTATTTATTTATTTATTTATTTATTTATTTATTTATTTATTTATTTATTTAGCACCATTAATTATATATATAGTTGTTTATGGAGTGAAATAAAAACATATTTTCTTTTCCAAAGAGCTCACAATCTAGTTTTTTTTTTAAGTACAACAGGAAAAGGAAGGAAGGAAAGGGAGAGGCAGAGTAACAAGGACAATGTGGTTTCAATTTCTTCAGCAAAAATTAAGTTACAGTACATGAACAGAGCAGATGGGATGATGATAAGAGCCTTGTGCTTTATACAATGCAATCCGCTTAGTCTAGGGATAGGAATTCAGATGGTTTATTTCAGTGTTGGCAAACTTATGGCACTGCTGCCAAAGGTTGCACTCAAAACGGTTTCTGTGGGCACCCGACATTGCCCCTTTACAGCTACCTGTATTCAGGTTAAATTACTGTCTTGGCACTTTGTGAAAAATTAGTGGGTGTTGAATCACAATTTGGGCACTCAGTCTCTAAAAGGTTCACCATCACTGGTTTATTTTATAAGGAACAGAGATATAAGTGGTAACCACGTTTTTCTGCTAATTGGAACTATTCATGCATTAATATTTATTGAATCACAATTTGTTATATCTGGGCATAATTATGTGATTTTAGCTTTCACGACCAGAATGGCTTAATTTTTTTAAAAAAACCATCACTTTTCTTCCCTGCCTTAAACAAGCCTCCTTGTCTGTTGTACTGTTATAATAATTACCTGCTCTTCTGATGTATGGTGACTATTTCCAAGAATATCTAAGTATAGAGAACTCAGAAATTGTTTGCCATTCCCTTCCTCTGTGAGGAGTTTAGGACTGCACAGATTGTCCAAGGCTGCACAAGCTGGTTCTTCTCCCGGGAGGCATAGTGGGGCTTTTGGACCTGTGGTTTCCATAGCAGGCAGGCACCCATCTCTCTGGTTTCCCCAGCCAACCACTCCATCATACTGAGTTGCTATATCATGCATTTCCTTCTTCTGACTCATCAGTGAGTACAAAGAGTGTGAACATGTCATCACTCAGATAAAACTATATGCTGAGGAGGGAATGGAACATGAGGGGTGTTTTTCAGCAACAGCAATACAGTAGGACCCCAGTATCCACTGGGGATTGGTTCCAGGCCTTCCCGTGAATAATAAAAACCATGGATAAGAGAGAACACCAAAAAGCCCCCAAACTTCTGTTTTTGTGACAGTAGATTGCTTTACGGCTGCTGTTTTGTGACAGCAGCTTGCTTTGCAGCTGCTGTTTGTGACAGTAGCTTGATTTGCATTTAATTTTTTTAATTTTTTTAAAACAAAAATATTTAATCCCCCCCCGCCAACCATGGATAACTGAATCAGTGGATAACGAATCAGTGGATACGGGGGGTCCTACTGTATATGCACTATAATGTCTGGCATAGACAACAAGTGCTACCTATTGTAAAAGGACAGAGTGTGTTTCTTTTTCTCTTAAGTTCTCATTCTCAGACTGCAGTTTCAAGATACAGAAAAGCAAGGAAGGGACAGGTCGTGTAGTGATGTGGAAGATGGGCATCAGCAACAGCTATACTTTGGAAGTTACTTTTTGTGGCTCTAAGCTAGGTAAGGCAAATCTTTATTCCAAAGTTGATATTATGGGATCTAGCAGTCTTGTTGAGCAGTTTCGCTAGAACATGATAGAGAGACATTTTGTTTGACAAAAATAAATAGGTATGGATGTGAGCAATTCACGTTATAATAGAGTTTAGCCAAAAAAGAGTGTGTGTGTTTGGCGTATCAGATTTAAAAACTGGGAGTTGAGTCATGGCTACTGGACTTCTTTTTTTGAGAGATAGAAACGTTTCGCTGTTCATCCAAACAGCTTCATCGGTCTGAATAGTGCAAGAACCCTTCTTATAGTCAGCTTGACCTCTAGTCCCCTGGTCTGATTGGCTGGTGGATGAACAATAGCCTGAATTGCCTGGGTTAGTGTCCATGGCCTTAAGGTAAACAATGGCCTACAGCCTGAAACCCATCAAGAATGGGTCGTTAGCTGTGACCTGGTGGTGAAGGCTCCTTGATTTGCCTGGGTACTTTGGAAAGTACAGCCTGATAAGTAGCAGATAGACTATGCCGGAGCCCACCACCTCTGTTGAGGGAAGGATTTTCAATGCTAACATGAATGGCTTCCCTTACTCCTCTCTCAAACCACCTCTCTTCTTTGTCTAATATGTGTACATCCTCATCTTTGAAAGAGTGGCCTTTTTCCTTCAAATGGAGGTGTGTACTGCTGATTCTGGTCCTGAGCTGTTACCCCTCCTATGTTGGGCCATTCTTCTGTTTAATGGCTGTTCAGTTTCTCCAATGTAGAGGTCTGAACACTCTTCACTGCATTGGACTGCATATACTATATTGCTCCTTTTATGGTTTGGTATCGGATCCTTTGGGTGGACAAGTCTCTGCCTTAGTGTGTTCATGGGTTTGAAATAAACAGGGATGTGGTGTTTGCCAAAAATCCTTTTAAGCTTCTCCGACACTCCCGCCATGTAAGGAATGACCAGGTTCTTCCGTCGGGTCTGGGTCTCACACTGATCCCTTGTTCTTCTGGGATGGCCCACTGCTTTGTTGAAGGCCCACCTTGGAAATCCACAGGCCTTAAGTGCTGTCTTCAGGTGCCTGTCTTCCTTCTTCTTGGCTTCTGAGGAGGTGGGGATGCTCTCTGCTCTGTGGCTTAGAGTCCTGATGACTCCTAGTTTGTGTTGTAATGGATGGTGGGAGTCAAACAGTAAGTATTGATCTGTGTGGGTGGGTTTCCTGTAAACTTCTACTCCCAGGCCATGGTCAGGTCTGATGATGACTGCACAATCCAGGAAAGCCAGCCTGTTGTCTTGGGTGTCTTCCCTAGTGAACTTAATATTAGGATCCACTGCGTTGATGTGGTCTGTAAAGGCCTGTACTTCCTGAGTCTTTATTTTAACCCAGGTATCATCTACATACCTGAACCAGTGGGATGGTGTTGTCCCTGGGAAGGTGTTGAGTGCCTTCTTCTCCACTTCTTCCATGTATAGGTTTGCTACAATTGGTGACACTGGGGAACCCATGGCGCAACCATGCTTCTGTCTGTAGAAGTCCCCTCTGTACATGAAATATGTGGTGTTCAGACCCAGGTCCAGGAATAGGCATGTCTCGTCTGGGTTGAGGCTGCTTCTGGAGGTGAGGGTACTGTCTTCTCTTAGCCCTCTCTTTACAGTTGTTAGGGCATCGGTGGTGGGTATGCTGGTAAAGAGTGATGTAACATCAAAGGATACCATGGTTTCCTCTGTATCCAGTTTGAGCTCCCTGACTTTAGAAACAAACTCTTCTGAGTTGTGTACGTGGTGGTCCGTGTGTCCAACCAGTGGGGCTAGGATAGTTGCCAGGTATTTTGCGATGTTATAAGTCACTGAATTTATACTGCTGACAATAGGTCTGAGGGGGATTCCTTGCTTGTGGATCTTGGGAAGTCCATAAAAGCAGGGGACGGTCTCTCCGGGATATAACTGGTGGTAGGTCACCCTGTCAATTGCGTTTTCCTGCTCCAAGAGTTTTAATCATTCTATTACTTTCTTCCTGTAATTGCTGGTGGGGTCTCTTCTTAGTTTTTCATATGTGTTTTGATCATCTAAAAGTGTGATAACCTTCTTGTGGTAGTCCACAGTATTGAGGACGACAGTGCACCTTCCTTTGTCCGCAGGCAGAATTGTGATGCTCTCATCCCTGCTGAGGGATGTCACAGTACTTCTCTCTTGGCTGGTGAGGTTGGATGGTGGTGGTTGACCACTATTCAGGCTATTGTTCATCTTATGAGCCAATCAGACCAGGGGACAAGAGGTCAAGCTGACTATAAGAAGGTCTCTTGCACTAGCTGTATTCAGACCGATGAAGCTGTTTGGATGAACAGCGAAACGTTTCTATCTCTCAAAAAAGAAGTCCAGTAGCCATGACTCAACTCCCAGTTAAACAAACCTGGATGACTGAGAATCTTCACAGACGTATCAGATTTAAAAGTTAAACTGACACATCATTACAGATGAAAGGAATGTTTGTTGCAAAAATGATGCTTGCTTATCTCCTGGCAGGTCCAGTTTTTACCTGTGAGGAGGGGGGGGGAAGCACCAAGCACACCACAATAACCTAAGTCTGGAAATATTTATTTATCTTGTAAGATGAAGGAGAACATGGGGGATTAATGTCTTTACATTCATAATGCCCAAAATTGTACTAATATTTGCATAAGGTCTGTGTAACTTGACACAGTTGTCCTTAACTAATTGATGAACTGTTGGGACACATCCTAGTCTTTTGCCTGACCATGTGATTGATTGCTTAGCTGACATGCAGCCCACTTTATCAATTAGCTGCCATCGGTTTCAAGAAATTATACAAATATTATGAACATTCCAGTGGGATTCCAGCTAGTAGATTTACACCAGGCTTTTCTACACTGCAAACTAGTTTGACACTCATTCTTTGATATTGTACTTCTGTGAAGAAGGAACAGAGGCTAGCAATTTGTAGCAGAGAATTCCCAGACAAATTCTTTGAGGCACTTAAGAAACAATTGTTTGTACTATATCTGAAAAAGGTGCATTTTCCCTATTTTGGAGCCCATTGCTTCAAAATGCCAATAACCTTTTTGAGAGAACATTCATTATATCTGAGGTCAGATCTCATGCATATTTCCTGCTATGTTTTCCCTCAAGACACATTGGTCTTTCAAAGCAATGGGGCATGAGAAATCAGAAGAGCAAAATGAAGCCATATTTAACTCCTGATGAGCAGTTGCTAAATGAAAGAAAGCTAATTTCCAAAATGTAGAAGGAAGCAAGTACAATGGTACCTCTACCTATGAGTTTAATCCATTCCACGTTCATGCTTATAAGTCAAACAACTCGTAAGTAGAGCAGCCGTATCTAAAAAATCAAAATAAATAAATTGAAAAAATTGTAAGTAGAGCAGACCGCATCTAAAATTTGTAAGCCAATGATTTTCTGCTCTTAAGTCGAATTGCTCATAGGTATAGCCTCTCATAAGTAGAGGTACCACTGTACTTGTTAAAATAATGCAAAAGTTTTACCTCATAAGGGAGTTCTAACATAGAAGCTTGAGAGAAGGCTTAGCCTTAAACATGGAGGTAGAAAAGTGCAGAATGTTTTACTATCAGAAAAAAATATTATAGTCTTGTGGAACAGCAGTCAGAATGTTTCCAGTAAATGAAATTGTTACAGCAAGTACAATTGTTATTTTCTATCATTGAAGATTCCCATTCATGTTCCAGGCAGTAGGCATGGTACCCACTTCAGTACTAAGGATCTGGAGTCCATTGGATACCATTTCTGTGATTCTTTGTTGGACTTCTGTAATGAAAATAAAGGCAAGGTAACGCAAAAAAAAAAAAAAAACACCCATTGCTTTCAAACAGAATTCCATGGCACCAAGGCCAAAGCATTTATTATCAATGGGCAGCCGTGAGAAACTGACATTAATGTTTATGAATAATCTCCTCTAGTATAACGAATACCTGAAGGAACTGGAGGAAATGGCAAAACAGGATGACATAGTGATCTCTGGCACTGAAGCAGCAGACAGAGATTCCAGGTAAATAAGGCTGTTCTGAGATGTTTATATTTTCTGACCAGTGGGGATGTAAGTAGCAGTGCCATGTTTTCCAGATGGCTTGACTAATAATTAACTTATTGTGCAGGTGAATCTTAGTTTACACTTTGCATCCACAAAAGTGTATATGAAAACAACATATTTTCCTTTGCAGTTCTGCTAGCTCAGATTCCAATGAACTTGCAGTTAAACAAGACACCCAGGTATGCTACAGATTTCCATCAAGTATTTCACATTCATTTTATTTCTTTATTTTTAACTTGAAATTTGTTTCCACAAAAATGTCATATGTGTCACATCTATTGAGACAGCAGTTGCTGTATTGCAACGAAGCCAGATGGTTTCTCCTACAGTCGGTCTCTTTAGAGCCAAATGTTGTATGCTGTTGTGGTACACTTTTATGAGGCTGGGGTGTACACAGATCTGAGGCGACACACAGAACTACCACTTACTGCTTATTCGCCTTCTGTGTTGCTTAGGACAATTATTGGAGACCCATAGTTTACATGCAAGATAACTAGTTAATATCCTGGAGGGAAAGATCTATATTAACATTGTTTTATATCAAAGAGCCATTTAATTATTTTAAGCCAGTTATTGTTGTACAAGAATTAAATAATTTGACCCTGACAGATCCTTTTGCTCAGTAAGACAAACATCAGTGTTGCCAAAGAGAAACAAGGTTGACAAGTGTAAACCAAAAGAATTCACATGTGTTTTCCAAGACTGCATACAACAGAAAATTCAGATTCTTCTGTGTAAACATTATCTGACTAAAATTTCTCTTTTGTAAGATCTTTTAAAGAAAGGGAAACTTCCTCAAGATCCAGACTTTCTAAACTCTTAGGGGGTAGAAAGGTATGAAGAGGGTGATTCATGAAATGCTACATAGATCGTAGTCTGTCTTGTGACAGAGGAAAAAATGACTTCAGGCAGCTTTCCTTGACAATGACACAGTAGGGCAACATATGTTGAGCAGCAGCTGGTAGCTCTGCTTGCCCCCCACCCCACCTCCAGCACAACTGTTCTTCTGAGAAACTCAGCTGTCATCTCCAGTGAAGGATAGTGGAGCAAAGCACAAAATGATTTTGACTGGGCACAAAGACTGCCTTGCCTCTTCAAGAGCTGCTAGCGTCCACTTCTTGTAGGATGTTGACAGATCAACGATGCAGCATTTGTCAGGTGGAACTGGGCATATCCACAATCAGAAACCTACTTTTCACGTGGGAAATATTCTAAGATGCCCCGCCCCTGTTCAGTGGCGTAGCTAGAATTTGGAGTGCCTGGGGACAAAGTCAGGTGTTGCGCCCTCTCCCCCACACCATGTCTCACCCACCCAGCAAGGGGGAGGGAACAGATCCTGGGGGAACAGTGGGATTGGGGAAGCAGGAACTCTTCTAATGCTCTCGTGGGCCTCCCTTCCATTTAAGGCTCTCCTGTGCAAATTGCACAGGGTGCAGGTAGTGCCAAGCAGGCATTTTTTTTCAAGCATCACCTCCATAGCACGCTTCCCCCTCCTCCTTTCCCCTGGCTAAGACTTGGCGATTGTTAGACTGGGGAAAGCAGGAGAGGGAAGCAAGCAATGGGATTGTTTTTCCAAGCAGCACCTTTGTAGCATGCTTCCTGGGCTAACGATTGCCATGCCTTAGCGGGGGAAGAAGGGGGAGCAATCAATGGAGGTGCTACTTGGAAAAAAACATGGCCTGCTTCCCTCTCCTCTTTTCCCCCAACTAAGGATCGCCAAGCCTTAGTAAGTCAAAAGGAGGACTGCTGGCGGGATGGCACATAACTTCCTCCTCCTGCTCCCCTCCCCAGGCACCCTGAAATTGCTGCATACCCTGGGGCAAATGCACTCTTCCACCCCTCCCTAGTTATGCCAGTGCCCCTGTTTTGGTATCCAGTATAAATTGCCCACCACCAGGATATCCTTTTAAGACATCTTTTCCCATTAAGCAGCAGACAATGATGTGGAAGACAATGGAGATATTGCACAAAATAATGCTGTCAGGCAGTGGTTTAAATTGCCCTGAATGCTACTGAGGGAGGGAGCTTGTCATGGAAGGGGAAAGGGTAGCTGTTTTGAACTATATTTCTGTTTGTTTGTTTGTTTGTCTGCTTTTTAAAAAATATTTCTCACCTTTCTCCCCAAAAGGACCTAAGGCAGCTGCCCTTATATTGAATTTCAGTACAGTACTGAGATCTAGACTAGATTATTGAAACGAGGTTTAAGTAAAACCTATGTAGATCTCTTTAACTCTGTTAATTTCAACTGCAGGGTTGTTGCTTCTTTTTAATTTGCTGTGTGGCTGCTTGGTTGGTTTTTATGTATTAGGAAAAGCCAAAAAAGAAATGCCTGAAAACAAAGAGAGAAAGGGGTTTCATTCTCGAATCACCAGGAAGAAGGATTTCTAAGCATTCTCGAGAACCAATGGTAGGTTATAATTTTTCTGCATTAAATAGTCATTATGTTAATCGAGACCACATCACATTAGAATGATAAATAATATGTAACTGACTTCAGGAAGTTTTATAACATTGTTTCAGGGTTCTCTGTTGTCCTGAACAATATATTGTCACAACAAAATACAACAGAACAGCGATTGCTCACTTTAGTTTTTGTACATCTTTTTTTTCACCTTCCTGAGTTCTGTTGTTCACTATAAGGCAAGGCCTAAACCAGGCCTTAGCCATAACTCTGGTGGCCAGGTGGCGACTGATGGCTGCCGGGGCCGGCCCCCCTTTTAAGAGGCTGGGGTGGCTACCCCACTGTGCTTGCGCATGCAGGCAGTCCCCCGGATGCACTCCCTGGCACGTGGTGCGTGCACGTGACGGGAGGCATCCGGGATTGGCCAGTGGGGGAGGGGAGGGATCAGCCAACGCGTGCCTCCATGTGCCACGTGGAGGGCGCCATTTTCACTGGACTCACCAGAGGGATAGGGTTGGGCCATGCCAGCCACAACGCTGGGCTTCAGTGAGTCGGAGCCCATTTTATTTATGCAGACACTTTTCTGTTCTGCTCATCATAAATGAGATTATACACCAAAGCAGAAAATCTTGTTTTTATTAAAATAGGCTATTTCCCCCAATCTTGTGGGGACTAAACCATGAGCATCGTCATACCCTAAAACACCCCCTTTTCTCTTCAGATTCTGTAATAATCATCCAATATGATGAATATTTTAAAAAGTGCCTTAATTTTCCCCTCTTAAATGTAGCACTTACTTTCTTCCTATTTAGAGTAAAGACAAAAAATTGGAAGATACATCTCACAGAATTTCAAAGAGCCAAGAACAGATAATTAAAAATGTAAGGATTTTTTTACATATTATTGTTAGCAAAGATTTCTAATCTCTGTCACATTCAGAATTTCATTTTTATGGAAAACAGCCCAAATTCTTTGCTTACAGCAAACAAATCTATACACAGTATACAAATTCACTGTCTTTTTTATAACCATAACTTCAAACATATTATTTTATTTAAATATCATTACATGTTACTCATTTTATACCCAACACTCAGGCCACTGTGAATTTTAATTATGCTTTGCAACAGTTACAAATTACTACTTGTAGTGATGCAAGAGTTTGTCTAAACTGGTAATTTGGAATGGCACTGGATAAACAGGGTCTCCTGGGATTGGTAAGATGTGCAATATGCTAGTTGGTGTGATCCTTACTTCAAAATGGCATATTGGAGCTTAAGTGGCCCTATTTAGTTCAGCTCCTCATGGTCTGAATTTTTGATACTGTAAAGAGGCTTAATAAGTAAACCACTTCAGAATATTGGCAAATTGAACATGAATTTGCCTGTGGGCAATTTTTAAAAATATATTTCTAAAGAAAAATATATTTTATTATTATTATTGGCAAGTGATAGAGCACATCAGCAATAGCCTGCTTCAATTTCCCCCCACATTCCCTGCTCCTTTACCATGCAGCAGAGAAAGTATTTAATTTGACAACATCTTGAAGCAGCTCATTTATTAAGCCACTTCACAATAACAGAAATTCAAACCAGAAGGCTCACTTTTGGTCCATTCCTGGTAATCACACAAACTGGAAACTGACAAACACAAAGTGATCCTACCTCTGCCAAAAAAGTAGAAGACCCTGACAGGGGCTTCTGCTTTTTTGTCTTCTGACCCCCCACCCCAAACTGACCTAATGCATCTTTAGATTTTATAGAGGTGGATAGCTGGGATCTCCTTGTTCACATGACCTGAATCAGAATGAGTGTCTGTTCACATTTAGAAAAAAACAGTAGTTTAATGTGTATGTGAAGTACAGTATTGTGGGTTTTTTTTTTCACTTAGGACATCATCCTGTTAGTTTTAGTTTTGCTCATGTAAGTAATAGACAAGTGTTACAACTTTCTCTTTCTCTTTTTCTTTCCCTGCAGACCCAGATTTTTCAGAAATTAAAATTGATGGAGCTGCAAAACATGCAGAGAGAAAATACCAAACAGAATCTAGGGTCTTTCTCCAGAACCCCTAATACTCAGAAGGTTTGGATATTTCATTTATAGAATACATTTTGCAAGAGGAATTCTGTCAGTGCACGCTTATTCTTTACTTGCCAATCGAAATGGTAACCATATGGGAAAGGTGACTTTAGCATTTGGAATTGATATAGGGCTTGGTTGTTGAAGGACTATCTGGTGATGAGACACATTGCTCAAGGGCAGTTGGGCTTTTAAAAATGCTTAACTGGAACAGCACTGGAATTTATTATTTTTTAAAATTCCTTTTACTGACCCCCTTAATTATATACTGTAGTATCTTTAAAGCCAGTTAATTTTCCTTTAGTATTTCCTGAATAATTACTTTTGGAGTGTTCTGGTGTCTTGTTGTTTACTTTCATTCCATGACTTTTAGTAAATGTGATAGAAGAATTGCTACAAACAGCATGTCTGCATTCATTGTGATCAATTAACAGTGCTAAAATATACAGTACTGTATTTTGTGATTATTACTTTGGCCTTGAATTTTTAACTGGCAGCAGACAGTTGGGAACCTGAGCTGGACATGGAAAAGATCCTTCTCCCATAATGCTAACTTTGGGCCTTTTCACACGACCCCTAAGATCCGCTGGCCCCTTAAATTCGGACCAAAGTTCTTGTTGCTCTTCCTTCCTCCCCACCAGAGAAAGAGAGGAAAAAATGCAGCTCACCTGGAGGAGCTTCCCAGAGCTCTGTTTCTCTTCTGTTTCTCTTCTGTTTCTCTTCTGCTTGCTTTTTTTCCTCCCACCTCTTCTCTTAAAGGGGCGGGAGGCAAAAAAAAAACAAGCAGAAGCCAGGAGAGCCCCGCACTGACCAGATTAAATCCGGACCTGGGGATTTTCACCCACCTCAAGCAGGTACAAGAAAGTGCAGCTGGGTCGCGCTTAGGTGGGCGGGGTCGCACTTAATTTCCTGCAAACTCCGGAGCTGGTGGGAAAACACTTGTAAGGTCCGGAGTTTGCAGCCATTTGCTGCGGAGTTTAGGGGTCATGTATAAAGGCCCTTTCTTAAGCCAAACCACACCTAATGAGGAACACACATCAAGAAAAGCAGGGATAACTAGCAACTCTTTTTCTGAAGGAATGCAATGGTGGTGGAGTATCTGCTTGATACAATTTGAAATTTTCCATAGCACATTGCACATTGTAGGAGGAGTACGTCTCTGAAGATTCTCAGTCATCCATGTGAGTTTATCTGGAAGTTGAGTCATGGCTACTGGACTTCTTTTTTCTTGAGTTAGAAACGTTTCGCTGCTCATCCAAAAAGCTTCATCAGTCTGAATACAGCTAGTGTGAGTCCTCCATCTTATAGTCAGCTTTGACCTCTTGTCACCCTGGTCTGAAACAGGCTCATAAGATGAACAATGGCCTGAAGCTGACTATAAGATGGAGGACTCGCACTAGCTGTATTCAGATTGATGAAGCTGTTTGGATGAGCAGCGAAACATTTCTCTCTCTCAAGAAAAAAAGAAGTCTAGTAGCCATGACTCAACTTCTAGATTGTAGGAGGAGAATGCTGGCCTTGGTAGGTCTGATTCAGTACAGTTACTGTATTTCCTTATGGAATACATGCCCAATCTAAATTGGGGGTATATGCTTATTTATTCCAGGACAGTTCCCCACCAGCTGCTCTTTGTCCTCAGACATATATGGTACTGTGCTGTAAACAGCCATCAGAGGTGACATTTTTGGCATGAAAACAGTATGTGGGCTCCCAGTTTGGGCTTGGGAGCACAGACAGGAGCTCTGGAACAGTTTTTCTTTGGAATCAATCTGGCTAATTCAAGCAAAGAAATCTAGGCTAAATTTCCAATGTGTGGAGTAAGATTAGCTCCTTTCAACACAATCAAATGCCTTTTTATCATTTAGGGGAACTCCGCTTCTCATAATGTGCTAATTATATCATCTCTTTGAGCCTCAGTTGTCTTATCAGACCTTACCAATGCATACCATTGGGATCCTTCTCTTTCATAGAAATTTATTTTACAATAGTTCAGTCTGCCACCAACAAAACTGCAGGATTGGAATGCGCATACCAAGCACTTACTCAAGAGTGCTGTAAAGTGGCTCATTTATTGTTGGGAGATTCTGGGGCTTTTTCCCATGTCACATATTTCAGCAGCAGGAAAGGCTTTTGTGGGACACATGGTTGTTACATTTCTCATACATGATCTGTCCCCATCCAGATGGCTGATGATGATGGGATAGCTTGTGAGACACCCAGGCTACTAGCATTCTTGCAGGAGTATTCCCTAGACAAAAAGTTTCTGCCTTTTCTAGGAATGCCCAGCACATTTCTGGGAATGTGTAAAAGAAGACAGCCACAACCTGGGGAAAATGCCAGACAGAGGCTATGTGTCTGTTAACTCCTTCCTCCATTCTACTCTGAAAGGAAGCAGGAAAGGTTATGAAGTAAGCATAAATATTGTTGTGTGGAACAGCCCGGTACAAACACTGCTTTTGAGCCTCATGGTGCAGTGGTTAAATGCCTGTACTGCAGGTAAAACTGTGCTCACGACCTGGGGTTCAATCCCAGGTAGCAGGCTCAAGGTTCACTCAGCCTTCCATCCTTCTGAGGTCAGTAAAATGAGTACCCAGCTTGCGGGGGGGGGCAATGTGTAGCCTGCATACTGTAATGAAACTGTAAACCGCCCAGAGACTACTTAAAGTGGTATGGGGCGGTATATAAGCAGAACACTTTGCTTTTGCTTTGCTTTTGCTTTTGCTATTGCCAACCACAGCAAACAAGTTGTACACATCATTACTTATTCAAAGATTGGGAAGGCTGCTTTTTAGGACTATAATTCCCCAAATCTGCTACATAGCATGGAATTGATTCTGGGAGTTGTGGTCTGAAAAAGCCACCGAAAATAAACAAATGCTACGGCTGCATCTGACCACATTTTCTCTGTAGTGACTCCTTGAAAATGTTGACTCTCAGCGGCCAGCTGCAGTCTAAAGAGTTATAGGTTGTTTAAAGAGCACGTGATCATTTGTACTTTTCTACGCAAATCCCCCTCTTTGAGTTCTGCCTTCCTGATTGCCCCCCCCCCAAAGCCCCTGAGTAGGGATGTGCTAGAATGCTGCTTTCCATAGCTGCTTAATTAAATTTTCAAAAGGGCAAATAGTGTTAATTACATTAAATGCTTCAAAGATACTCTTGTCCAATACATCTTTTAGAACATTTTGCATTTCAGAATGCAAGACTTCGACTGGAAGAGCAACCTTGGTACAGTACTGTAAATATTCGTAAAGCCCACATTGGGGTACATGTTTTCAGTGCTTTCTTGTGATGAATGAATGTCACACTTGGTTTAGTAATATTTAGTGAACTTTTAGTAAACTTTTAGCAAAGTTAAGTAATATCATAACCATCTCTCTTTTCACTTACAGCCAAAAAACATAGCAAGGTTTCATGAAATTTTAAAGGAAACTAGTTCTATCATACAAGATAAACCACACCAAACATCTTTCAACACCCAGACAGGTAATGCAATACAGTTCTATCAGCATGTGAATCCTACGTTTTTGTGGTTTTGTTTTTAAGTATTCAAACAGTTTTTAATGTGATCAGTGCAGCCCTAATTCCTGACTTTGACTAGGACTGGGCCACAAAGCAATGCATTCCCTACCCCTTCCGTCTCTCACCCACCCCCTACCACAAATATGCTCCTTTGCATGCTCAGAATACCACTGCAGTCTACATCAAGAGTGGGTTGGTGCAGCAGTAGTAAAAAGGGTATGTGTAGCCCTTAATGTTGATCACATTTTGAGAAGAGGCATTCCCTCACGTGGTGAAAGATCTGTCATTGTATCATATTTTCCTTATCTACATGTTTTGCATTTAGGGAGATAGATTGTTCTTTGTCAACAGGGATAAAACCCCAATTTCTACAAATGGGAAAACATAGAGGATTTGGAGCTATGGGGAGCATAGAGCACCATCAGTTTGGGGGACATGATTGACCTTAAATGCTAAGGTTGCTGTGCTGTATTGAAGACATGCATCTTCTCAGTTGTGAGGTCCAGCAACTTCCAAAGTAGTATTTGCTCTTGTTCGGAGGAAGGAAGAACAAGCTGTACCCTTTCTGCCTAACTGCTTCTAGTCTCCAGATCTTATGTAGCTAAATGACCCAGGCACTTCTTCCCTGGCTCCCACCCTGACACAGATCCTTTATTAGGAAGGCTTCCTTCATTGCAACTCTGCCCTTACACGGAGCAGGAAAAAGCTCCATCTGTTACTGGATCCTTTCCCAATTGATAACCACCTTTCAGTTATCACAGATTCCTCTGCAAGGAAAGATGCTTCAAGACTATTCGCCATCACCATCTCCCGCTGACAGCTGTGCCATTTGCACCACTCCCATTTTTTCCTGCCTGGCATTCATCAGAAGATAATCTAAAAGGATAATGGGATGGGTGGGAGACACTAGTGGAGGAATTGTGATTTGAGCCATGTGACCAGAAGAACGAAGTCATAAGTAGACTAGGTGATACATTTATTGGTCACTACTAAAACAAAAAATGTAAGCTAAACTTTCGATAGCAATTTGCTATCTTTATCAAAGCATTGTACCAGAAATGCAATCTTGATCGAAGGTGTTGTCTATCAGGCACTGAGAATCTTTTGGTTGAGATGGAATACTAGTGGAGGAAAGATAGCCCTTAATGTCCCAATTGTAATCTATTCACTCATAGCACATCCAATAAGCACCCTTCCACAATATTTTATACACAGAATCCTAATATTTATTTGATTTGTACTGCACCATCAGATCAAAGGTCACTCTGGGTGGCTTACAAAATTTTAAATATGTTGAGAAAAATTTAGTAATTTAAGCTGAGGACAAATAAAATAAAGTTTATTTATTTATTTATTTATTTATTTATTTATTGAATTTATTGAATTTATACCCCGCCCATCTTCCCATGGGAACTCTGGGCAGCTTACACAGAATGCAATGGATAACCGACATAGCAGTGGTTCCCAGCCTGGGGTCCCCAAACAATCTTGGATTAAAACTCTGAGAAGTCTTCATCAATAGCTATGCAGGCCGAGTCCAAGAACATTTGGGGATCCAGGGTTGGAAAACATTGTTACACAGCAGTGGAACTTCCTTACCGTCCTTTGCAATTCTGTGGAATATGTATCTGCAAGGAAATATATAAGGCATAATCTGACCCTCCATAGTACCTCTATGGTTGGACTGTCTACAGCAGATCTTGGGATTTATCGTGGCAGCACAAATGTCAATTGTTTTCTTCTTTGGCAGCATAAATTCAACACACCACTACTGTTTATACTTTTGGTTTCACTTTTATACGCTTCCAGTCATTAGGTTTCTCGGGAAACATTTCACCCCTACATTTGGCAGGAACTTAAAAGATCCAGTTGTTTACGGCTGAATCTGATAGATGGGCAGTATAAACGTATAATCAATCAACCAACCAACCAATCAATCTTGACAACAATCAGAGTTTTTTGTTCTATCTCTTGGCCATCCCAAAACTGAAGAAATACCTGTGTTCTGTACCATTTTTGTTAACTGAGGTATCTCAACCAACACTTTTCCTTTCTTGTTAATGGCTCCTCCTACCTCATATTAAAACACATGGCTAAAATGGTACTATCAGTTCTGTTTAGAGGCATTTAATTGCTCTTACCATGGACAGATACTCGGACAGAGAGATCTTAGCATTAAAGATTGCACAGTTAGAAAGGAACCTGAATCTTTTAAAATCAGAGGCACTGGTCAATATTAGTGGCCTAGTGGCATGGTTTCTGAATGCCTGACCATGACTCAAGGTGCATGCAGGAATACAGATCAAAGGTTATCTGCCAGATGGTTGTCTAAATTTTACTTCAATGCCTCCAGTGTTACAGAGTGCTCCCCTCCTCTCAAGATAATTTGCCCCATTGCTGTACTGCTGTAACAGGACATTTTCCCTGATACCCAACTGAAATCTGGTTTTCTGTAACTTGATGCCATTGTTGCATCTCCTGCTCTTGGGGGTGACTGAGAACCGTCTGTATGTCAGCCTTTTAACTACAGTACAGTATTTGAAAAGTGTTATCATATATCCCAATTCTTCCATCTAAGAACAATTGTGCATGAGTTATATTCTTATTTGTTTTCTCCAGATTCTATGCCAGAACCAGCAAAATATACAGTCCAGTATCTCAGTCATTATTTTCCTGAACAAGGCTTAAGTAAGTAACATTAAAAAAAGGTAAAGTCCCCCCCGCACATGTGTGCTAGTCATGTCCGACTCTAGGGGCAGTATTCATCTCCGTATTCAAGCCAAAGAGCCAGTGTTGTGCAAGTCCATGGCCATGTGGCTGGCATGGCTGCAAGGAAACACTGTTTTACCTTTAATGGCGGTACCTGTTTATCTACTTGCACATTTACATGCTTTTGAACTGCTAGGTTGGCAGGAGCCGGGGTTATCAGCGGGAGCTCACTCTGCTGCGTGGCACCTGGGATTCAAATCACCAAGCTACTGACTTTGCAGCCAACAGTTTTCGGAGCCTTATAATTATGCCTATGTATAGACTCTTTATACAATTACAGAAATATGACTAAAATTATAAAATATTTTACAGAATGTCAGTTTTCCCAATTAAGGTTGCAATTACAGTACAAAAATGAATCAGGAGCTGAAATTCAGGTTAAGTCACACAGTAGTCACATGGTTTTTGTGTTGGCTGTGCATGCTGTTGGGACTAGTTTGCTCATTTGTTGCCTGCCACACCCTCTCTTCCCATTTTTCTCAGGGGTGTGTGTGGGGTGAGGGGGTTGGGGGGTGCGTGCCATGTTTTGCAAGATCAAAACTGATCTTCTTTCCCTTTAAAGGGAAAGGAAGGTTCCCATTTCTCAAGATCATTAAGCCGCAAGATTGTTTAGTCACTGAAGCAAGGCGTCACTGATTCTCTGGCCGTTACTTCACGAACCGCTCGCTTCGCGGCAAGCCCTCATTTCTGTGCGAATCGATCGTTTCAGTCCGCACGCTCCTCCTTTTTGGCTGCGATGCCAGACCACGCCCCTTTACCGTGCTCCAAGCGGGAAGGGTTCCCCTGCCAGCGGCTGGGAATCTTTTTGCTTCGCATCTCGCTTCGCTCCCAACGTGACGTGTGGTCTCGGTTTTTGGCTTTTATTTCAAGTTTTTAAAAAATATTCAAACAGGGATATCGATGCATCGCAATCGCTTTGCGCTGTTACTTCCTCGCTCAAGTAGCGGCGGTGGCGGCGGCGGGAGCAGGAGGAGCCGCTGCCGCCTCGCCCGGCCAGAGCAGGGCACCCGGGGCAGGCAGTGTGCAAGCGGCGGAGGGCGGGCGGCTGTGCCATGCGGGGCTCCCCCCGAGTAGCGGCGGCGGGGGCGGGGGGGGGCTGCCAATGATGCCAGGAAACAGTTGAAATCAGTAGAGCCATTGCAACTGACAGTCCAGCATCAGTGCATCGATACGCCGTCGGTAGGAATTTTTTTAAAGGACGGATGGGAAATAAGGAACGTTGAAAAGTGGCATGCAAATGCGAAGGGGGCACGTGAGGTTGTGCTCGAATCGGTCCTAAAACTGCAGCTTGTGAGTACTGAGAAACAGGGGCGGGAGCGAAGCGAGAACACGTGACTGCCACGGGACCGCCTCCGAATTCACAGCGAAGGCAAGGTCGGTTCGAAGCGAGGCACTTCGTGAAGTAATGGCCTCTGTGTCAGTTAGCAACAATTCAAGAGGAATGGGAAGGTTTGGTTTCCTTTCCTTATGCAGGCAAGCAGCAAGGAAGGTTCCCATTTCTCAGGGTCATTAAGGTGGTTTCAGCAAAGGGGCATCCAGACAGCCACTTGGGTTTGTTCCTAGCAATCACACACATGAGAACGGGACCAAAATGAAACAATCTTTCCTATGCCCCCCCAAAAAAAACCCCACCAGAGACCCAGAAAGGCAAGGATAGGAATTGACCGAGATGGCCTGGCTTGCAATAGCATGTACATTATGCGGTTGCTGAACAAAAGGAGTGAATCACTCCATCTTCAACTTGCTCCAAACCACAGGACAAATGCCTGTCTGATCATGCCCTTAGGGTTTTGTGTCTGGTTCCGGTTTTTCTTTGATACAGATATTGGCTGGGATCTAGCTCAGCCTTTGAAGCAAATCATCTCCCAGAGACTCTTCCTACCTCCTACTGCGCTTAACCAAGTGTGCAGCACAAACAAAAGAAACGGTGCACTTTCTGGTTGTCGGCTTCCTAGAGTGGAAAATATGGGAAAAGAAGCAAAGATCCAGCAAAGAAGTAAGTCGTTCAACAAAGAAGTACCTGAATACTTGTGGAGGTCAAGATAGTGGAACTTTCAGTGCAAGTACAGTGGCACCCCGGGTTACATAATTTTCAGGTTACAAAAGAAACTCCATTGGGGAAAAAATAGTGTAACGCTAGAGGTGTGCCCCAAAGTGTAACATAACCAATTGCACTTCAAAATGCAAAGCTCTCCCGCTCCCTTTCAGGCTAACTAACTAAAAATTGGATCTCACCGTGTAGCCCAAGCCCGAGCGGATGACTCAGATGACTATGATGCCTTTTACCGGGTGTTCTGCATTGCATTGCATTATTGGAGGGGGTGAGCTGAGCTCTGTCATTTCCATGCCTGTGTGTTCTGCATTGTGGGTGCTGTTTCTCCTGTGCATGCCTTTAAAGTGCAATTTATAGTTTTGTACAGATAAAAGACTTTTTCTGACTTTTTCCTCTGATATCTGGAACAGATTAATCAGTTTTCAATACATTCCTATGGGAAACCGTGCTTCGGTTTACAAATTTTTCAGAATACAAAACGTCCCAGAGAATGCAGTAATTACTTAAACCGAGGTACCACTGTACTCACATTTCTTCCTATGTACACTATTTTTCTCTTGTATACATATGCGAATATGCCATGAGAGTGTTTAAAGCAATAATATTCAAGATGTCCTCATCGGCAACTGATCGGCTGATTTTGAAAATGCCATAGTGCTGAGAGATAAACTGTACAGCAATTCAGCTCTCATATTTCTGTAAGGAAGCATAGATGAGGATCATCATGTTTTATAGTACTGTGAGACAAGGGAGGGTAAGATGTGTATAAAGCCTCCTCAAGTTTTCTGGAGGAAAGACAAGTCTGATGGGACTACCTGTAGGAGCTAAATATGTATCTGCCTATACCCCAAATGTATGTAACTAGCTCACAAATTGTAAGATGATAATAAAAGGGAGGAAAAGTCAACTCTGGAAGTAACCAGACACCCATCTGCAGTTTGTGTATTTTGCTTTTGGGCAATACCAATCCTTCCCACCCATTTATTTTTTGCTTCATTTTTAATATGTGCTGAAGAGCTTTGTGGGACCCAGAAGGCTGAAAATACAGGAGGAATATCCTCAAGTTCTCAAGTGTGTAATGCAGTGTTTTGGGAGAATATTCAAAGAATGAGCTAACTCACATTTAATGTTGCAGACAGAAAAATGGACCTTCTATATTTAAATAAATACAGCAAATGAAAATTTTGCAGACATTATCTGCTATTTATTCTAGTAGGAATCACTCTTGTATTGAGATGTACAAAATCTTGATTGTGATGTACAAAATTATGCAGGGGATGGATAAAGTGGATCTAGGGAAGCTCTTTTCCCTCTCACACAGTACTACAGCCAAGTGTCATCCACTCAAATTGAGGGTTGGGAGAGTGAAAACAGACAGAAGAAAATATTTATTTACCCACTGTGTTGTTCGTCTGGGGGCTCCTTGTGGCAGGATGTGGTGATGGCATCTGGCCCAGATGCCTTTAAAAGGAAATTGGACCAGTTTCTGAAGGAAAATTCATAACAGGTTTCAAGCCATGACGGGGATGCGTTTAATTTTAGGGTTAAAAGAAGGGCACCTCAAAATGCCAGACATAGGGGAGTGGTATCTAGAGACAGTTATCTAGTTGTCTCAAGTGTCCCAGAGGCATCTGGTGGGGGCAATGTGAGACACAGGAAGCAGGACTAGATGTATTTTTGCCTGTCTAGTGTATTTTCATGAAAAATCAAATACTGTACTGTATGTGGAAAAAACAGCCAAGATGTTTACTAAGTGGAAATAAAGACAGAATGACAAGGGAGTGTTCTGGGAACTCAGCAGCGCAAAAAGCTTTGAAACAGAAAGGTCGGGAGATCAACACATCATTGTTTGATGACTCCGAGGATATCAGGTGCCAGGCCTATTTTAGGACTGGAAGTCAGATGATTTCAAACTTGAATTTTTGCTTGGGCCTAGCACTCAGCTCCCCAATATATTTGAAATGTTATCTATGTTAAATATCCCAGTTTTGTTTTACTAAAAGCAAAAAGGTAAAGATCCAGCAATCCTATTTGGTAGGAAACTAAGTAGAGGAAGATTCAAATATAGAATAAAATATAATATGTACATGCCTACCAGAAAGAAAATATGTGAGGCACAAGAATTCTGATTCTAGATGAAGTTCAATGACAAGTGCCTCTGTTCATGTACAGAATGTTCACTTATCACTGAAAATTAGAACACAGGAGATGGACAGCTTTGTAATTAGGAAGATAATGAGGTCACAAACGTGAATTCTTTCCATGAACCTGTTGCAAAAGCAGGATAATCTTAATCTGGGAAGCAGCAAAAGTAGGTTAGAAGACATAGCACATTATTTACTGCTTAAATCAACTCTACTTATGATTGTGCAGCAGCATGTTTTGTGTATTTTAGCCTTGAGTCATCACAGCTCATATTCATCTGGTACAAATGCCAAGAGATTTTCATGTCAGGAAGTGTGGCTTACTGCCAGGGCTGAGTATAG
The DNA here is from genome assembly GCA_029282475.1 of Phrynocephalus forsythii. NCBI lineage: Eukaryota > Metazoa > Chordata > Lepidosauria > Squamata > Agamidae > Phrynocephalus > Phrynocephalus forsythii. Next base: position 68,962,343 of record JAPFRF010000006.1, on the reverse strand, counting down.
CAGCTCTTTTCTTAGAAATTAAATACAGTAAGTGAAGATTTGCACCCTGGTGCTACAGATAATCTGCTACACTTTATGTGACTCGGCTATCATTGCACACTGCTGTAACTCTATCTTAACTAGACCTGAAATTAGGAGGATTTAGTCCATTCAATGACTCCAAAATATATGGTTCGGGGAGCTGTACCAATCCAAGCCACTTTCACATATTGCTTTTCTACTTCTTTTGATTTTTTCAAAAGAAAAATTACGGTGATTAGAGATAACAGTAATTTGTTTCTCCCCCCCCAAAAAAAAACAAATGTTTACCCTATATGTGTGGGGCAGGATGGGTTTTTAAGATGCCTAAAGGATCATAATGCAGGTTGCATCAGAATATTAAATCTCTGGAGAGAAATATTTAATTTTCAATAGTACCCCAAATTGTAGTAATAAATGGTCTTTTAAACAAAAGAAACATTTCCAGAGGACTAAAATACAGTGTGTGTGTTGTGTCGTTACAGTCGTGACCAACTCTTTGTGAGTTGGTCCATGTCCATGGAGTTTTCTTGGCAGGAGTACTGGAGTGGCTTGCCAGTTCCTGCTCCAGGCGCCTACAGCACCTGGTATTCCTTGGAGGTCTCCCATCCAAGTACTAACCAGGGCCGACCCTGCTTAGCTTCCGAAATCAGGAGAGATCAGATGTGCTTAGGGCATCTAGGTAGTTAAAATACAGTACAATACTTAAATAGAAAACATATTTTCTTATTTATTTATTTATTTATTTATTTATTTATTTATTTATTTATTTTAGAGTATTTTTACCCCGCCTTTCTCTTTGGAAAAGGACCCAAGGTGGCTTACAGTAATGAGTGATAATACGAAGTCCAGAACATGTTCTAAGACATGTTCAAGTATTTGAGAAAATCTTGTAAAATAATAATTTATTTCAAAGCTTAGAATTATTTGCAGTGATATATAATCTTTATTTCTTATATTACTTTCAGCTTCTCTTGTACATGTGGAGAGAAATCCTAGGTAAGAAAACATCACACTTGTCATTGACAACTTTCTTACAGGTTTTTCTGGCTTCAGTCCTATATGTATTTACATAGAAATAAGTGCCACTGAACTTAGTGAGGTTGCTTCTGAATAGGCCTGTGAGAGATTGTACTGACAGTTACTTTCTGCCTTTATGGAAATACTGTAAATCTAATGCAATTTAATATTATTTGTCTGGGAACTTTAGAAAGCACACCCTGATAAGTAGCAGATAGACTATGCCTGAGGCTGCCACCTCTGTTGAGGGAGGGGATTTCGATGCTCACATGAATGGCTTCCCTTACTCCTCTCTCAAACCACCTATCTTTTTGTCTAATATGTGTACATCCTCATCTTTGAAAGAGTGCCCTTTGTCCTTCAAATGGAGGTGTACTGCTGATTCTGGTCTTGAGCTGTTACCCCTCCTATGTTGGGCCATCCTTCTGTTTAATGGCTGTTTAATTTCTCCACTGCATTGGACCGTGTATACTATATTGCTCCTTTTATGTTTTGGTATCAGATCCTTTGGGTGGACAAATCTCTGCCTTAGTGTGTTTGTGGGTTTGAAATAAACAGGGATGTGGTGTTTGCCAAAAATCTTTTTAAGCTTCTCAGACACTCCAGCCATGTAAGGAATGACCAGGTTCTTCCATCGGGTCTGGGTCTCAGATTGATCCCTTGTTCTTCTGCTTATATACCACCCCATACCACTCCAAGTAGTCTCTGGGCGGTTTATAGGTTTTTTAAATAACAGTATGCAGGCTACAGCCCCCCCCCCCAGCAAGCTGGGTATTCTTTTTTAATGACCTCGGATGAGTCAATCATGAGCCTGCTACCTGGGATCGAACCCCAGGTTATGAGCACAGTTTTACCTGCAGTACAGGCATTTAACCACTGCACCACGAGGCTACATGAATAAAGTATGAATACATATGTGTGAACTCTGGAATGGAATAATCTCAAAGATTTAATATTCCTAAAACAGCAAATATGTTTTCAACTTCCGGTAGTGCAGTTTGTACCGACACAGGGCAAAATGCAGCTAAATAATTGCTTTCAGGACTTCTCTGGAAAAGAGTGAGCCCTTAGCTCTTCTGCTGAAATCATTGGGATTTAGGAATGCTTATCCAATCCCACCTGATTTCGGAAGCTAAGCAGGGTCAGCTCTGGTTATTACTTGGATGGGAGACCACCAGGGAATACCAGGTGATGTACGCACCTGGAGTAGGAACTGGCAAACCACTCCAGTATTCCTGCCAAGAAAACTCCATGGACATGGGGTTATGAAGAGTCGGTCACAACTATAACGACACAACACACACACACAACCTGAGGAGAGTTGTTCCATGTATCACCCAAGTGCTCTTCTCAAAATGATTAAAATGAAATTTATTAGCCACTATGTTTGATAGCAAATAGAAATTCTACATTTAATCAGCATTTGTGTATCATCTTGGACTCATCCACTGCAAGGCTTGATTAATTTCATGCATTCACTTGATTTTCTTCTTTGCTTTAATGTCTTTTCACCTGCCAGTGAATAACCCCATTGGCTTTCATCTGTTCCAGCTCTGTGTTTCTGTCTCAGGCAACTGGAGAAAACCACCCCAAAAGAAGGCTCATCACTTTGGAATTAGGAGAAAAAGAACTGCAAAATTTAGCTATGGCTCAAGAAGTACATTTTACTTCTCCGTACAACAAAGCTGCAACGTGGCGATTAGAAAAGCATCAACGCGGAAGGGCAGCAAGTTGCGGAGAGAAGACTTCTTCACAGATCAAAGGTCATTTTTATTTCATGTTTAAATACGATTAACAAAAGCCTCTCCTGCCCTTATGTATCCTCAGAACATCCCTAAGGATCCTCTGCTATGTTCCTTCTTGTAATCAACTGTGTTCTTCTTTGAGTCCCTCTGTTGGTCCCCTTGATACCATTGACTAATTCGTTTTTACAAGGGGCTATCCTGGACCATGGAGATAAGCAATTACCTGTGGGTCACCGATGTTAACCTGGGCTATATAAGCACTCCCTGAAGATTGGATCTTTAAGGAATAACTTGTTGAGCAAAATGTTTGACCATTTTCAGACATGGTGTTCTGGGTTTTCTTCCCACCCCCACCCCCACGCCCAGCAACCTAGAGGAATTACCCAAGAACAAGTCTCTGGTTTGTTAAAGGAAACAGAAGCCAGTGTGCCAGGTCCTTCTGGATTCAGATTTCACATCACACTGAACAGGCCACAGCCAGAAAGTCTATGATGTGTTTATCTGACCCCACTTGTAGTGAGGAGGAGTGATTGGACAGTGTATGTCAGCACCGTGGCAGATACATTGTAACATCCAAACCCGCCCATTTATTACTTCACAGCTGAGTCAGCATTGGAAATAAATGTTGCTCCTAAACATAGGAGATACGTTCAAAGTGGAAGATGAGTTGTGACTCAAGTTGATCTCTAAAAGTAGTGGCTGTTTGTGTTTTCCCTTGTTTGTTTATATTTAATTCCAGGTCTCTTTGAGAACCCCAGATCCCATTTAGGTGGAAAAGAAAGAGTTGGAAAGGAAAGGTCACCACCAAGAAACACGAAACCTGGGAGAAGCAGAGGAACCCATGAAGCTGGACTTAGACTGAGTGCTTCATCCCAGACACAAGATTTTTTTCAGCTTTCCTTGCCTTTAATGTCTGATGGAAAGTATGGAATATCCACTGAAAAATACCACAGAGATGAAACACATCCCAGAACCTTAGGTGAGCATAGGTAAGTGAAGGCATTGGTGCATTTTTGAGTCCCTCCGCTTCAAGTCTTTCCACAATTCTGATTTAATCCTAAACTATAATGTAGACTGAAGTCTCTGAAGAGAGTAAATGCCAGCGCTGTATCAGAGGTAATGTTCCTGGAAAGGTCCATTCCCATCATAGCTCCAGTGAGGGCTGCAACTAAGTCGAAGAAAGAAGAAGGAAACCATGAGGGGGTTGACATATCATGTCATAGTCCTTGCTGTTCAAAAGGTCCTATGACTATCAAACCTGTGAGCTCTGGTTCAGCTACACCGTTGCTTCTATCAATGCTCTTTTTGTATGTCAACATGTCTTATGGGCTGTGGAGATCAGAAGTCATTCAGGCATTTTGGGATGGAAAAGTGGGGGGCATCTTATAGTACCCATAAATGCCAAGGAATTTACATATTGATTCACCGAACTGAGAAACTGGATAGCCTCCATCACAATATATATCTTGTGAACATGCATTCTCAGGAAGCGAACAGTAAACCTAAGCTAGCACATGCAGACTTTATGGTTGAAATAACATTGCGGGTTTGTCATATGGGAGACTGAGGTTAATTTACTTTGTCTGTGCAGACTACACCTGGCGACGCTGTCAAGTACAAAAGGGACCAACAAGACAATTGTACTGAAAGACTGTGAAGATGGTGAAGCATCTGTTCTACAGACCAGACCCAACATCTCAAGAAAAACCTTATCATGCCAAAGTGACAGCAAATTCTTTTCTAAGAGACATAAAACTCAGTGCCTGAGTCTCAGATCCTCTATGAAAGACCTTTCAGCCACAATTGAGAGGATTTCCTTTCCCACTTAGAAACAGATGCAATTTCTTAATGAAGCATCTAAAAGTCAACCACTTGCTGCTGTAAAGGTTCTGGTCTTGATGTCTCCAGAGATTATGGTTTCGGACTCATGGCATTTGATGCTGAGAAAAGGAGGTGGCATATTTTGATGCACCGCAGTTGTACATTATGCAAGTTTGGGACTAGAACATCAACCATAGCGGTTGCTGTGACAGAAAAAAAAAATAAAAGTAAAATACTAACCAGTTGAGTGATCTTTATTTTTGGCAGATTTCACAGGGAAGCAAATCTAAATTTTTCCATTTAACTTCCATCCTCTTTCTCGGGCTGTGTTTCTTTGACAAAACTCTCAAAGTTTTCAAACAGTGGGCCGGTCCACCACCACCCAGACACCACTGGGGGCCGGATCATAGAATATTGGGATTGGGATTTGGGGCCTTAAGTTGAGGACCCCTGCTATAGAATATTGGGATTGGGATTTGCACTAGGATTCACAGTAGATATATTGAGGAAGCCGGCTTCAGCATTTTGTCCATGCTGATGTTAAATGTGAAAGGAAAAACAATATATGGCCTGTGGAAGGAGGATTTGCTTTGATACTTTGGACCTGCTGTGACATTGTTTCTCTGGAAGTACTGTAAAAATTAAATAGGAACGCCATAAAAAGCATGGACATCAACACCCATCTCCATGGCTGAGGTCAGGGTAGACTTATGCCCCTTAAAAACCAAGCTGACAACATTTGCCCTTCCCACAGGTTTAAAGCCATGGCTTTCACTCCTAGTCAAAGTTCTGTGGCTATGTGTAGCCCCTTAAGAATTGGTGGCCAATGCAAATCTCACTGTGGCTTTTTTGTCCCTAAGTTTTACAAATTCCCAAAGAAGTTTAAATAAATCATAATGTTGTATCATCATGATAATTCAGACTCACAGCAACCCCTTCCGGAGCAGGAATACTGAAGAGGCCCTGAGCATGTAATGGAAAAGTGCCTACCACAATTGAAGTAAAAGCCAAATGAAGCTTAGTGGCAACTACAGTTTTCAGGGAATTCCTACACATTATTTATTTATTTATTTATTTATTTCATTTCATTTCATTTATACAGTACAACTTATATGTCGCCAACTACCCAAAGGTCTCTGGGTGGTTTACAATTAAAATGAACAGTTAAAACATTAAAATGATAATGGACAATTAAAAACAATAAAAACATTTATACATGAAACACTAAAATTGCCATCAGGACCCACAATCTATGTTATGACAGTTTAAAAACTTCAGAAACAGGAAGGTTTTTACCTGGCGCCAAAATGTCATAAGTGTTGGTGCCAGGCGCATCTTACTTGGGAGCCTGTTCCATAGCCTGGGGGCAGCTGCTGAAAAGGCCCTGTGTCTACAAGCCATCCCTCTCACCTCCTTGAGGGATGGCTCTTTCAAAGGGCCCCCCTTGCTGGGTAGGTTCATATGGAAGGAGGCAGTCCTTCAGATTTTCAGGTCCTAAGCCATTTAGGGCCTAATATGTCAAAACAATCAGAATTCCTATTCTTCTGGTCATAACAATACTAAATTTGCCATTAAGACTTATGCCAGTAGACTTGTATCCAAAGGACTGTAGGATTGCTCAGATTCCACCTCAGAGGCAGGTCTGAGAGTTCATCGGGTATGATGATGAACCATAGGGAGAGGTTGAGAGTGTTTAGAGGAGCACACAGAGAGAGCGAGAGAAGAGCAAAGGGTATGTGGGGAGCCCGAAAGTGCAGTGGAGGTGAAATCCAGAGAATGAAAATGTGGGGATTTTGTGGCAGCAGTCAAGGGGATTTGCCCGTTTGTGGAGACAGTCAGAGGCATTTCATGGCCACTTGGCTGGAAAAAACTGCTGCACCTCTGCAATGCAGACCCACTTGCAAGAACGCCATCTTCTGGAAGGGGAAGTGTTTTTTTTTTTTTGCAAGCCTTGCACTTTAAAAGAACTTGCATCCTGTTTGAATAGAACCTAAGAACGCTTTCGTGCTGCTTATTCTGTCTTCGTATCGTTTATGGACGATGTGGCCTCGAAAGGCGATATCTAACGACTTAAAAAGAAAGGTCTATGTATGACCATTTTCGGGGGACTCACGGCGGTCTTTCGAATGGGTGTGGGTACAAGCAAAACGCGTACCCCAATGCCCGCGACCCCTATCCGCCTCCCCAAGCAGCACAGAGGCGTTTATCGTAAACCGAAAACGAAAGCAAAGATGCCGAGAGCGTGACCGTGCGGTAAGTGGGGCGCGTGACTGCCGTGTAAACAACGCTTTTAAAAACAGCCCCGGTGCGGCACCGCTCCCGGGACTTCTTCGTGTGCGATTCAGCTCCGCCGTCGTTGTCGCTCAGTGAGTAACCCCTGCTGTTGTTTGCATCCTTCTTCCCCCACATCTGAAAGCTTGCGGGCAGTTTTCTTTTTAAAAAAATATATGTAACGTTTCTTTTTGGGAAAAACTCCCGTCAAGGAGGTGCGGGATGGCTGTTTTGTTCCCTTGCTTGTTTTCTGCTTGTTTTCCGCTTTCTCAGCTGGAGAGGATTAGTGGTGTGGAAGCCGCTCGCTCCCCGCCCCAATCACTGTGTCTCTCTCCCGGTTTGCCAAATGCTCTCTCGGCAACTCGGGCGAGAGGCACGGATTGTGGCTGCCTCCCTCCTCAGGATCTGCCCGCTCTCCGACGCGGAAGGGCTCGAGGCGAGTTCCGAGGACAATCTGAATGCTAGAAAACAGCTAGGTCAACAGGAGTCTGTTGATCCGTCGTTTCCCGGAGGGCTTTCGCACCCACGCGCCCTCCTTCTCTAGAGACTTCGCCAGTATCGTGGGAACGGACCACAAACCCGTTTGTGCGCCCCCTCCCCCAATCGTTGAGGGTGTGTGTTTCGATGGAAGACCTCTTGCGCATCACAAATTCTTACGCGCGGGTTAAAAGGTGAAAAAGCCTGCCTGGGTCGGTGAGGAGAGAATTCGCGATTTTAATGGACGCCAGGAAAACCCTACCTCCAAATTTGGAGGCCCTCTTTTTCGGGCGACGGAGAATAAGAAGGTCGGAGTAACGTTTCTCCAAAAACTTAAGGACCGCCCTTTGAATTCTTGCTCGTGGCCCTGGCTGGTTTTCCCACACAGAGGGGGGCTTTTGAGCCTAGTTTGCATTGCTCTCCGTCCCCCCGTCCCCCATTTTCTTTGTTTACATTCCGCGACGCGCGCCCTGCATTCTGATTGAGGCAGAGGCGAGCCTGCAGTTGGTTCTTTCAGGACTAGAAGTAGAAGGGGAGGGGGGCGAAAACCTGACTCCGGGGGTTTGGGAAGATTCTCCACGTTTCTGGCTCGGAGCCTCCCAGTATCCCTTCGCAATTCTGCATCCTGCTTCCCAGCTCACCCTCCTGGGCTTTTTCTTGCCCAAGCTCCCCCCCCACCTCCATGTCTGGGCCCGAGTTGTAGCCTTGCATACGTTTCTTTCTGTTGCCAAATAGGGCCTCACACGCACCCCACTTAATCCAAACACCGTTTTCCCCGCATCTTTCTTCCCAGCCTCCTTGTTTTCCTTCCTTGATCGTCTTGTGCCTCCAAAAATATCTCCATTACCAGCGGCAGAACAATCACGTTTTTTCTACACCGCCCCTGCTGGAGGGCTTCACAAGGGTCCTGTCCTGCTTTCTGATTGGAGCTGGGTGAGATCCAAAGCACTGTTGGCTGGCCCTTCAATTTACAGAGATTGCTCTTCCCAGATCTGTGTGCAAGCAATTAGGGCAACACCTCCCCCCCACACACCCCTCATTTTTAATGGCTAACTGCAGCTTCATGGTTTGTTGTTTTTTTGCCATCTTCCCTGGCTGTTTTCCTCCTTCCTGCTTATCTTCTTGGTTTCGGTTTCTATCCACCCTGATGATAACTTTTTGGTGACATCACCAAGTCAACTCATTTTTGTTAACCTACAAATGCTGCTTTTAGATTTCAAGTGCCTTGTGCTCACATCCTGTCGTTTAGAGGGAATTGGTTGAGAGTACTGTATAGGTTTGTGGGCCTACTCTTAAGTGCTGCTTACTGTGCTGAACAACATTTCACCACCCCCTCCTCCTCTGCTGCTGCCGCCAAGTTGAGCATGTTTCCAGAACAAATTATGCTCTCTAAACCAAGGTACTCCTGTAGCTGCAATTAAGATATGTAAAGCAGTATTTATAGGGGGTAGGAAATAATGCTTTCCCTCTCAACTATAAGAATTGCCTAACAATTATTTAATCTAAGTAATTAAAAAATAAAGCAAAAACGCAAAGCAAAAAAAAAGTGTTCTGCTTATATACCGCCCCATACCACTACATGTAGTCTCTGGGCGGTTTACAATTTTAATTAGTGTGCAGGCTACACATTGCCCCCCCCCCCCAGCAAGCTGGGTACTCATTTTACCGACCTCGGAAGGATGGAAGGCTGAGTGAACCTTGAGCCTGCTACCAGGGATTGAACCCAGGTCGTGAGCACAGTTTTACCTGCAGTACAGGCATTTAACCACTGCGCCACGAGGCTTATATACTTATATACTTATATATACTGCCCCATAGCACTTAAAGCACACTCTGGGCAGTTTACAGTTTAATTATGGAGGACATTGATGGAAAGCTGAGTCAGCCATGAGCCAGCTACCTGGGATTAACCCCCAGGCCATGAGCCCAGTTTGGCAGCAGTCCAACAGTTTAACATACTGTACTCAAGTTGGTATACACTTAATCTGCAAGTGGGTTGATTGATGACACCTGCCAAAAGAATCCCAGTTATATTGATTTAGATAATGTCATAATTTTCTGGTCACATGACACAGCCAACATCAGTTCATTCGCCCCAGCATTCATCTTATTTTCACCTTGCCGGGAGGGTTGTTTTAAAATGTACCAACAATGTATTTGTTTATTCCTTATCATTTCAGCATGTGTGAACATTGCTGTTGCTTTATTTTCTTTGTAGAGAGGTTTTTTTTTGGGGGTGCTGTAGTCATGTCGACTGCTCTGTTTGTCCCCATTTTTAATTAAGATTTTCAAAGGGATATTGATAAACTGTTAGTAGCGGCCCCTGCTGCCACCATAAAAACAACATCAGTACATTGCTCTGAAGGAGACAGGCATAACACACACTCCAATGCAGATTAAAGAGGGCTTAAACAGCATAAAAGGGACATTTCCTGCTTTGAATTGTAAAGAAAGGGGTGTTGCATTGATATCTCATCCATCTCTTTTTTTAACCATGCTCACAATATTCCCCCCCCACACACACACACACTGTTCAAGCCAAGAACTGGGAGAGAAATGCAGGGAAATAAGGAAAAGGAGATGAACGAGTAAAGAAGGGAAGGGGAATGAAGAAGAAGGAGAAGGCTTGTACTGTTTTGTAGGTATCACTTGTCATTTCGAAAAAAGAAGAGGAAGAGGAGGATGTTCCAGGATGCAGTAGAGAAGATGAATCAGCACAAAATGAAGAGCAGTGGAGCCTGCTGTAATGGTTAAAATAGAAAAAAATGTCATGATGCAGTTCCAAACAACGTAAATGTTCCCGCAGTTATCATCCCAGGGATGAAAAGAATCAGTATAACAGGGTTCTTTCCTCATGTGTGATTGAGCCTTAAGCCTCACTGAATGTAGTACTTACGGCAATTCTGAGTAGATTTGCATAGGATGGTGCTGTTGTTAGCTTCTACCCACTAAGTCTAAGCTTGGAATCATTAACATTAATCACAATGCCTCATTTATATGGATGCATCACTAATACATCTGTGTGCATTAGTAAGGTACATGAGAGAAATACCTCAACTTAAGTGTTGTCTTTCTACTGTGTTTAGAATACAGTAACTGGTTTAAAGCATGGTTACTGTTGAATTAAATGTGTCTCTATATAGTGTTTGCTAATTGTGTAAATCACATGTGTTCAATGTTTTCCTTATAACTGATAAACCACAAAGAAAACTCTTGGTTAAAAATTGGATAGTTCTTTAGCATTTGTTGTGAAATTTAAAAGAAAGGAGAAGGAACACAATGTTGCTGCTTTAACCACCGATCAAAAGAGAAACATCTGTTTCTGTACAGGTGATGTTTCTGATTTAGGTGTCATCCGTTCTGATCATACTTGATGTGTATTGCACAAATATTTTTCTTTAACTAATAAGAAGGCAGTTCAGTTTCTAGAAGTTGAATTTGCAAGTACATAGGTGGTAAATTGTATGATGCGGTAGAGGCATTGCTTTCATCATATAGGCCAGAGTTAATGAAAATCCAATGCTTCACTACTTCCAGTGCAGTGAGGTGGTGGCATTAATATATGAGGGCTGACAGCATATTAAATAATCCTTTGGTGGATGTTTTGTATTGAGTTAAAATCTAGCAGTTTGAACTTTCTGTTAGAAAAAGTGGTTTTTTCATGTATTGGGTGATTTTTGCCCTAGAAGCATCAGTATGTATATACAGCAGTGGTTCCTAACCTTCCTAATGCCGCGACCCTTTAATACAGTTCCTCATGTTGTAGCAACCCCTTGCCCTGCTTGGGAGAGGCCACAAGCCCCCTTTGGTAGGCCATTGCCGCAGGTGCCATAGAGCAGTGCTCCCCAACCTTTTTATCCCCGCGGACCAGTAAATGTTTGATATTTTTTCCATGGCCCGCTTGTTTTAATTTAATAATTTTAATTTAATTAAAAGGCCCCACCTCCTCCTCTCTCTCTCTCCCCTCAGACCGGCCGCTGCACGTGCGCGTGTGACCCCCCCTCGTTTGCCCCACCCACTGAACCCCCCTTCCTCCCTCCCTCCTCTCCCCGAGGGTGTGATACCCCCCTCCCCTCGCCCTCCCCCTCCTCCTAACTTTGGCCTTGCAGTCGGCGCAGTACTTGTTGTCCTCCTCCCGGAGGAGCTTGGCCAGGATGGCCTGGTGCTGCTCGTTCTGCTTCTGCGCCTTCTCCCAGCATGAGCGGGTGGCCATGGCAAAGGAATTGGGGGGAGGGTGGCAGGGCAGGGTGGAGGGGATTGGGGGGGGGGCAGAGGAGACCAGGTGGGGTGGGGGTGGGGGGAGGGAGGAAAGGAGAGGGAGGGAGGGTGGCCTCAAGCAAGCGGGCTGGCGGGCACGCCCACGGGGGGCGTGAGAGAGAGAGAGAGAGAGCCAAGGGGAAGGATGAGGGTGGTGGTGGTAGTGGGGGGAGAAGGGAGTCGGGCGGGCGCCCACCACCCTTAAGAGCCGGAAGAGGAGAACTGGAGCCGAAGCCGGCAGCCTGACAGCAGGAGGAGGAAGAGGAGGAGGAGCGGGCGGCGGCGCTTCCTCCTTCCTTCTGGCCCGGTCACGCCGGCCGCGAGAGGAGCCCCGGCGAGCGCAGCCAACCAACCATAGGCTGCCGGGAAGTCGGGCAAGGCTGGCTGCAGGAGGAGGAGGAGGAGGAGGAGGAGACACGGAGGGCACCTTCGCCGGCGGCCTCAACCGGAACGACTCCTGGTGAACCGAGGAAGAGGAAGAGGAGGAGGAAGGGGGGTCGCCATCCGCTCGCGGGACCTCCGCCGCCGCCAGCAGCCTCCTCTTTCCCAAATGGTGGCCGTGCCCTCCTGGCAACAGCCCCATCACCCCTCCTTCCTGCCCCGCCTCCATTCCCGGTTCCCCAAGTGCCGCAGAGGCCATCCCGATTCCGCTTAACCGTTGCTCATTTCCTCCTCCTCCACACACACACAACCCCCCTCCCTTTTCCCTTCTCTTGGGGGAGGAAGGGAGGCGAGCCCAGACGGATCACACCCACCCGCTTGCATACACACACACACACTCACTCTCTCTCCCTTTCCCCTTCTCTTGCAACTGTTTATTTTACAGGGCTCTTGGTGCGAGATCACTTTCTCTTGGCCCGTAATTTTTTAAAAAAGGGGGGGGGGCATGTATTCTTCTACGCCTGTCCTTCTCCAGCTCTAAAACTACTTGGGAGGGAGGAGGAGAGAAAAAAGAAAGCAAGGAGAGAGAGGAGGGGGGAAGGGAGGCAAGCCCAGACGATCACACCCACCCGCTTGCGCGCATGCACGCGCGCGCGCACCCACACACACACACACACACACCCCTTGAACACGATTATACCGTGCGGGGGGGGCAAATGTAGAGCGCGCCAATATTCGCCCGAAATTAACGCAACATTGTGGGGGCGGGAGTTGGATTGCAGGGACCCTCCAGAAAAAAAATCCAAGCCGGCTGGAGTGGAAACGGAGAACGAAAAGATGACCAAAGATGTCCTCACGTTTCAAGCTTTCCCTTGTCCTTCCTCTCTCTCCCGCCGCCGCTGCCACCGCCAGCAGCACCACGACCACCCCTCCTTTGGCTTTTCTGGATGGCACAGTGAAGTGAGAACACATGGACGCTAGCACGGGCACAAACATTAAGGACTGCAGGTATAGGCTCTCCAAAGGAATGGGAGAGAGCGTGCTGCCGACAAGACCAAGCCTGGGAAAATCAGCCTCGATTTCCTCTCCCTTCCCTTCCCCGCCTGCCCGTTTCCCTGCCTTACCTCCTCCTCCTCCTCGTCGCCGTCGTCGCTTAATGTCCAAAGGGAGCAGCCCCCCCCACACTCTTTGGGCAATAGGCGGGGTCTCTCTTTGCAAACCAATGACACAAACCCACACGGACCAGCCTCGCCCCCTACAGATACTCTTCACTGCAAATAGGCTTTCTCAGGGGATTAGTGTATTTTGAAGTTCCTCGGGCGGCCCAGTGCCGATTGGTCCACGGACCGGCACCGGTCCGCGGCCCGGGGGTTGGGGACCACCGCCATAGAGAACTCCCCTCTACAGGCAGTCCCAGCTAATCGTAGCCTCCGGTGCCATTGACTAACATCCCCTCCAGCCTATCAAGCTGTAACTCAATCGTTCCCCCTCTTCCTCCCCCTCCTCCTCCAGACTCAATCCGTTTGTTCCTTTGTCTTTATTGGCTCATGGCGACCCCTGTGAAATGGGAAAGGGGTCCCAACCCCCAGGTTGGGAACCACTGGTATACAGACACATGCATGCATATATGTGGAGCCTTGTTGCATCAGAACAAGGATTAATTCAGCCCATTTAGCCCACACAAGGTGGACATATGAAAAGCCCTGCTGGACTAGGCCAAGGGCCCATTTGGTCCAGCTTCCTATACAGTATCTCACAGTGGCCCCATCAGAATCCCCTGGGAGCACATGAGACAACTAGGTAATCTGTTTCCTGGTACCACTCCCCTGCATCTGGCTTTTTGAGGTACCCTCCTTTTAACTCAGGAGATAACGTGTATCCCCCACCAAGGCTTGTGAGTGACTTGTGATGGATTATTCCTCCAGAAATCTGGCCAAATTCCATTTTAAAGGCGTCTAGGCCAGATGCCATCACCACATCTTCCCACAAGGAGTTCCACAGACTAACAACATGCTGGGCAAGGAAATACTTTCAGTGGTACCTTGTATGAAGGAATTAATTCATTCCAAATGAAATACTGTTAAGCAAAATTTCCTTTGTATAAATTTCCCATAGGAATGCATTGAAAACAGATAAATCACTAATCACAACCATTTTTCTGTTGTACGGATTTGCCCCATAGGCAATTCTGTTAAGCGATTTCCCCCTATCTCTGGAAATTTTTTCTTTTAAGTTGATTTTCTGTTAAACAAACTGCTTGTTTATATGAGGGTCTACTGTACTTTTGTCTGTTCTCATTCTCCCAAGTTCCCTCAATTTGAATGGATGACCTCCTGGTTCTGGTATTGCACAAGAGGGAAAAGAGTTTTCCACTGCATAATTTTGTATGTCTCAATCATTTCCCCCCTCAGGCACACCTCATGAAAGCAGTGAGAGGATTGAAAATTCAGCATGCTTTTTCTCTTAGAGTCAATATACTCCTCTTTATTTCCTAAGAGCAAGGGAATTTTTCAAATCCTATTCCTACTGGGGCAGCCAGGAGAGATAGCTTCCAAGGAACCATAGGTTTTCTGCCTCTGTCAAGTAAAACAAGATTCTTTGTTACGAGTTTATACGAACGTGGATCAGGTGGTGTTCTCTGAAATTATCTGTGCCACGCTAGGTAGCATCTTTCTGGTGATCAATGTAATAAGCATGCTGCTACTAAATGAAATGGCCAAATCCACTTGAATTAGGTCATAATATGGTGAAATCTGATTTCTCCAGGTCCCCAAACTGCCACATGACAATTTGGATGTGCTGAATTGTGCTCACTGTATGCAAAAGAGGTTGTGCCTGACATATTTTGATAAATTGTTCATTCCTGCATTCTGCATAGGAAAACAGGTGAGTGTTCCTCCCTCTCCAAATTCGCATAACGAATTTACTAGCTTTGCTTGTAATCTGAATGTTCAGTCTACATATCACGTAAAGCATTCTACCTTGAATGTAGTTTATAGAAGAGTTGATGTACGTAAAGCCTTTTTATTTCAGAGGTGGGACAAAATGAAAAGCATCAAGTGGTGTGGTGGTGATTGATAGAGGAGTGTTTGCTACAGTGCTACAGGCAGATTCTTGTATCATACTAATTGTATACCAATTACAGTCTCTGCCAGGCAATACCCATAAGCAGAGCAAAACTGGAGTCACTGGAGGGGTTTTAGGCCAGGCTATCCTTGGCCACAGAACAAAAAGCAGACAGACACAGACAAATGCCTTTCCCAGCCAGCTCAGAAGATACGCATGCACAGACTGCCTGTGTTCCTCTCAGAAGGCTCCGTTTTTATTCATCTTATCTATGGTTACAAGCAAGACATTGGAGAACTTACAGAAACAAGGGGACAGGTGCCCTTTAGCCCTACCTCAAAGCAAAAGGTCAGGGGAAATAGAAGGTCACTTCCCTTCCAGGCATGCCACGTTGGCAACCAGGAGTGAGTGCGCATCACTGCAGTCCCTCCGAAACACACCCTTCAGAGGAAGGTTCCCACAAAACTGCCAACTGAAGCACACGGTTTGGTGTTAAAAGTGCCCAAATGATGAAACATTTCATTTATAGTCTTAATTTAGGAAAAGTCTTAGATTTTATGCTCAGGACCCCAGTAGCAATCACCATTGAAGCCTTCTTGTTACGTAAACAAAGCACCATGCTCAGGTATTGTTTGTTAATTCTGTCACTATTAAACTTGCCAGTGGTTACTATAAGTTTCTCTGCAGTGGTCCAAAGACATTTTTATTTTGTGGCAATATAGGTCCATTCAGAGGAGTTCTGCTTTTAATTCATTTTTACTTTTGTCTGGTGCTTCCGATCTCTGTTGTTAAGGCCTTTGGAAAAAGTCTTTAATAAACTAACAGTGGGGTAGAGACTGCCATTCCCGAATCGGCCTATTTAGTCACACTAGGTGTTGTTTTTAAGATCTCTACTCCAGGCACGATACCATAGTCTTTCGAGACAGAAGGATTTCACTGATGATGAATAAACTATCTTTATCCTCAGTAGAAGTAGTATCTGAGGGGGAAATTACAGAAATACTTTTTAACAATGATTAAAACATAGCTATTATATAGAAGATTAATGATCCTGATGTTGTTGTTGTTTAGATCACATGAAAAGACAACATACTGTATTTTCCTCCACAGTGAAGCATGTTATTTTAAGAATTAGTCTTGAAAGTCTATAGTGAAATATAAATTATCATCATGCATCAATCAGTTTATGAAAAATTATCAAAAAAGAGGAAAGGTGTCATGTTGGATGGATCACTCTTGTGAAAAACAAGATCATCACACATAATGGGACTGACAGTCAAGGCTTTACCATGAAATGACAGTTATGATGCGATTTTGTTATGCCTTGGTTCTTAAAAACAGTCTTAAATCCAAATAATTTGTGCTAAGGACATGTAATGGCAGATATTACAATCACAAGCATAGAACTTCTTACACTAAAGAAGTTTAAGTGTTGTTGGACTACGAACGTCATTCTTGACCCCATCCCACCAGTCCCAGCTGGATTTCAACATGCGGAGGGAGGGATCAAAGGTTCTCCTCCACAGGACTAGATGGAATTAGGTCCATCCATTGATAAAGAAATGGGGTAACCTGGCATGATGCTGTGTTAAAGCAGATGTGGGGATCCTTTGGCCTTCTGGATGTTTTGGTCTGCAACTCCAGTCGGCCCAAAAGTAAAGAATTATGGGAATTGCAGTCCAAAAGATCTGGAGGGCCAGGTTTTTCTCACCTCTGTTTTGGAGCTCCTCCTCAGTTCTCTTGGCTTGCAGCTGCAGTTTTTGTAGGGTCTTCAGTGAGCAAATGGGAAATTGCCCCCAGCCAGAACATGATGCATGATGGCCCTCAGCACAGCTGGCAGTTCAGACTCTGGCAGGAAGAGGTCATTGGCCGTGCCATCACCATCATCCTACATAGTATCTATGCACACAGTTCAGCTTCAGAAAAGCAGATCAGGGCGAGAGAATGATTGCCATAAATCACGCAGGAGGTTGGTGGCTATGTAGAGGCTTGAAAACCACAACTGTTGTCTTCTGCTGACAGGTTTTCAGGAGGAGACCATGCAGCTGAAGTTCCAACAGGCCCTTGTTAAGCATAGCACTGAGCCATGGTGGCAGAAGTACAAACGATGCCTTGTATATCTGAGTCATCTCGCCCTGGAAGCCGGCTACATTGCTCTGCTGTTTTATGCTCTTGTCTGGGAGGTTGGGGACATTGTGAGACTCCCAACCAAAATAATTGGCTTCTTCAACTTCTGCCTGTGGGACAAAGAAGATGGGAAACTGGACTGCCTTGCTCTCGGCGACTTGGAGAAAATGGGTGTCTTCACAGTTGGACTGATGCTGTCCAGGGTCTTGGTCTATGTCACACCAGTTCTATGCCTCTTTGTTGCCACCACAACCTTACAGGCCCAGTGCTTGAAAGACAGAGATATCTGGAAATTTGCCCGTTATCTTTTGATTATTGGCAGTATAATTTTGCCCATTGGAGTTGCTTTGTTTCTCTACCACACTCGGAAGTGGATTCAGATCTCTGAATATGGCACCGTTTTTGTAACCCTACTTGGGGCTATGGTTTTGATGTTGCTCCACCTGATCATTATTGTCCTGTACCTTGCACGGTTCAAAGATCCACTTCCCAAAGGAGAAGTCTGTCCTGCGAAGAGCCTTCCTTGAGAATGTGAAGCATATGTTTAGCATTCTAAATTTTGGGGTGGGATGGAAGAAGGCTTGGTTGAAGCAGCCACACTTTCCTCCCGCGTCTCTAGTGACTAGAAGCCTGGGTTTGTCATATTAAAGAGGAGTGCCTTGAGAGAGAGAGAGATGATATCTATGGACACACACATTTCTGTCTACTTCTGATTTTAATGCTGGGGAAGGAAAGATGTTCAACTGAGATTTCCCTTAAAAAAAAAACACAATGAAGACAGAGACACCCTAGCAGTATTGTACATTTTGTTGGTGCTTAACGTTGCAAGCTACTAATCGGTAAGCTACCAGTATAGGTGTCCACAAATTGTCAACTGGTTTTCAGACCAGCCATTGTTTGTGTTTTTTTGAGATTCGCCCGAGGGCTGAGAGAGAGGAGAAAGGGCTTCTCATTAAAGCAGAGATGCCAACAGTGTGGGAAGCATTAGTATCCTTCCAGCCACCTAGAAAGAGACCACTGCCCTTATTTTGCTCCTCCAGTAAATTTGAAGGAGGAAAGTTGTACAGTATACTGTTGGGCATGAGTCCTGAGAGAAAAGTAGCCCTGGATCTTTGTGGAGACGACACCCTGCCTTCTGTTGTGCTTTTTAAATGATAGGTTGATGCTCTCAGCAGCCTGTACACGTTTTGCCCTGTGAACAAGACACAGTTCCTCTTTTCAAGTTTGCAGTAACTGTAGACCTTAAACCAAGGCAGGTTCAGCGAAGTGGGGATTGCAGAACTCCTCAATTTTGTCTAGCTTCTTGTTCAGGGGGCTTTTGCCAGTAATCAGTTTATTCAGAATAGTTGTTGGCTGAAGAGAGCCAAAAAGAAATCTCTCTCAAAAACCAAGAGGGAGAAGATTCAGATAGAAGTGACATCCACTAACAAAGGAGTGGGGGTGTTCATTTTTGTATGCAATAATGAAGAGTACAGCCTTCCTATTTTTGCATTTGGTTACTAATAAACATAAGCAAAGTTTGGAATATTACTGTTGAAAATTAATTCCACTGCTGCATTTGTTGAGCAGCAGGAAAAAAATAACTTATTAACATTGCTAAGAATTTTAGAGCAATGTCATGTAATGCAATACCTGTATTTGTTACAGGGAGGAGGAAGTTGCTGCTTATCTTAGGTCTGTTCACAGGTGGGGCTGCTTTTTAAAAAACTGCTCAAAATAATACAGGACTGCTGCTGCTGCAAGCAAACCTTGAAAGAAACATCTCAGCATTTCTGCCATCACAGATGCATCATTTGAAAGGGAGCACAATAGTCTTGTTTTAAGTAAAATACAGAGCAACCCTGGCCACTTTTTCTACACAAGCAGCAGAACTATCCCTTCCTCCATGGCTGCTGTAATATTTAAATATCACAAGTTGGCCATCATATTATTCAATACAAGGAGTTCCTCTTTGACTGTCAAAAGCAACTCATTGCAGGTAACTTCATTACTGATAATCATTTAATTCTAAGCTATGCAGAAAATGCCTTTTGTTCTTGATTGTGATTGAGAAGTCTGTGCAAGTGTGGGTGTGACGGTTCGTTCTCAGCTTCCAGGGGTTCCGATGTGAAATAAAGATTGTCCATCCTTTTGTTAACGTTTTCTATTAAACTTTTATTTTCAAACATAAAGTCAGTACCTTTGGCCTCTATGTCTTTACTTTCTTCTTCAATAACAATTACAACATTTGGAGTAAAAAGGTTGCCAACGGGGCTCAAACTACGTGGGTGGGTTCTTCCCTCAGAGTTCGTGGCTAATGAGGAGTCCCCCGCCCGAAGCACTGGGTCCCACAGCACGGGTGGCGAGCCCACTGTGCCATGGGATTCTCCCTCTCCCGTGGTGCTGATCTGCCTCTTCCCCTCCATGCCAGCGCGCTTGCTGGCCATCTCAGGGGCTTGACATCAATCAGCCAAGTCCAGTCACGGTCCACCTCCACCTCAAAGGTGCCTCCTCTCTCCTCTCTCCTCCCTGTCTCCCCCTCAACGTTCTTAACCACCCATTTAACTCCCGACTGCTCCTCGCGCGCTTCCTGCCAACCCTCGTCCTCGCGCTCTCCTCCTGTATCCTTTTTGACATCTGTCAATCTAAGCTCTTCTAATGCCGTCGCCCCACCTCCTACCCAAACATTTCTTGTCTTTACATCCTCTGGTTCCTGACTCGCTCCTCCTTCTGCTCCTCTCAATACTTTATTGTCTTTTGTCTCCTCATGTACTTTTTGTTCCTTTACTGCCTCAGACGGCGCACTCTCATGTTTTTCTTCCTCTCTCTCTTCCTTCTCACAGTGGGATGATAGTGACACGGTGATAAGAGGATACATATATCAGATACCTATTTGCCACTCTAGACGTTTGTGCCGGGGTGCCTACTGAATATGAACATTTGGTTTCTTAAAATCACACAGTAAAACATGACATTTAAACAAACGCTGTGTTCATTATTACCGAATTAATTTATTGGCTCTTTTTTGTTTAAAAAATGTATTTGGGGTTCTAAAAATGCAAGGGTTCTGACAAAATGTGATGACACCATTCTCCGCATCCTTTGAAAACAGACTTTTTTTGAGGGGGGGTTGTCAAAAATAGTTTAAAGCAGGCATGTCCAAACGTTGGCCCTCCTGATGTTTTGGAGCACAACTCCCAGAATTCTAAGCTTAGATTGCCAATGACAAAGGACTGTAGGAGTTGCGGTCCAAAACATCTGGAGGGCTTAAGTTTGGACATGCCTGGTTTAAAGCTTGGGAGGGGTGGTGGGTTTGTAAAATGGCTTTGGGATCCAACCTTACTAGACCACTTTCCATTACCTCACAGAACTCCTCACATTAATTCATCAGTTCTCCATAACCAGTCGTGTAAATGAGGTCATTGCAGGGTGAAATCCAAGGCAAACCCCAGAAGAAGAGGATGGTAACCCGCTGAGTATTCTGTACCTAGAAAACCCTGGTCAGTTAAACCAGTCCTCCATCTGAATGGACTTGATGGCACACAGTTTATTTACAGTGTGACCCCCTTATCCGCTGATTCACTAACCACAGATCCAGCTATCCGTGGCTGATGATCAGCGGGGTCAGGAGGCAGCAAGGGGGCGGGGACAATAAATATTGTTAAAACTTACCGCTACCAATGCCCGCTGCCCTCCTCCTCAGTCCGCTTCAACGGGCCTGCCAGGCACCCTCCGGAGGGGAGCGGGGGAGCCTTACTCACCTGGCCAACTGGCTTTTGAATTTCCTACTCAGCAGCGAGGAGAAAGGAGGGGACTTTCTTCCCTCCTTGCCGTTTGGGGGTGAAGACTTTCACCCCTGCACCCCATCACTACTGTCAATACAGATAAGAGTGTTGGTGGCTCTTATCCACAGATTTCACTGTCTTCAGGGTATCCATGAACCAATCCCCCACGGATATAGCATACCTACTGTATTGGGCCACAATTCCTATTTGCCTATGAGTATCCAGTGTGGGGTCAGGAGTTAGCTTTATTGATCCAGGGGTTGAGTCATGGCAACTGTACTACTTTGCTTGTAGGATTGAAACATGCTGCTACTCATCCAGGTAGCTTCACCAGTCTGGGGAAAGTTGGTGGGAGGCTTCCAGTTTATAGTTCACCTTGGGTGCATCCCACCAACTTTCCCCAGACTTAAGAAGTTATTTGAATGTGTGAAACATTTCAATCCCGCAAGAAAAGTCTAGTTGCCATGACTAACCTCCCCAGATAACCTCACCAGGATGATTGAGAACCTCCACAGACCTGGCTCTGTTGATGTTGGTGGACTACAACCCTGGCTCCATTTAAGGAAACCTATTATCCAAAAGCAACATACGCAACATGAAACAAAGCATACAGGACTTGCTCAAATACATTTTATTTATTTTTTTTATTTTTATTTATTTTTGAGTATTTTTACCGCGCCTTTCTCCTTGGAAAAGGACCCAAGGTGGCTTACAGTAAGGAGGGACTATACAGTCCATTACAATTAAGACACAATCAGTTTGAAAAACAGGGAATTGAGAGGAGAAGGAGAGGTTTCCTAATGCTGTTTTGTGTGCCAGTGAAATCGATAAGAGCAAGAGCCAGGTAAGGAAACTACAGTTTGCTGCAGCTGGATGTGGGGGGGTGGGGGTGGGGAGTTTTAGCATAAGCGTGATTTTAAAAGGGTGAGAGGGAAAGACAATGGCTGTTTTAAAAAGTTCAGTCATTGAAGAAAACGGTTGTTAAGGTAAGATAGCCAGGTCACTTGAGATGCAAAAACAAAGTCGGAGGCTTATACATCACCCCACAGTACTTAAATCACTATCTGGGAGGTTTACAATTAGGACCCTCCCCCACATACAAGGTAAGTACTCTCTTGACCTCAAAAGGATGGCCATCTGAATCAACCTTGAGTCAGCTTCTTGGATCCTCTGGGATCAGATGCAAGTTATCAGCAAAGGTTCTGTGCAGTTCAACCACTGCACTGTGATGGAACAGAATAAAAAATCTAGAAAGATCCAGTGAAACCCACTGTAGAAGAGAAGGGGTTTTATTTGTTGAATGGGCCCAATGTATTTTAGCCAATTAATTACCTTATTTTATTTATTTATTTTAGCATATTTTTACACCGCCTTTCTCCTTGGAAAAGGACCCAAGGTGGCTTACAGTAATGAGGGAATAATATACAGTCCAGTACAATTAAGACATGTTCAAGTATTTGAGAACAAGGAATTGAGGGGCATCTTACAGCACTTTTTTCTTTTAGTGGCAAATGGTGGTTGTTTTTTGTCCTATCCCTAATGGGAGAAAATGTGTATTTGATAGAAAAACTCTGCTCAGTGGGTTGGGCAGAACCTATACATTGCTTTTTCTTTCAGTATGGAAAGAAGTGGGGCTGCTAGTGAGGAAGTATTGCAATTCATTCTTCTTGAATAATGAGGGTTCTGTTCCTCTCTTGAGTAAAAAACATTATCTCAAGAAATCAAGAAGGCAATTTCTCTGTCACAAAGTCACAAGATGGTGGCATACCACTCCTTCCTCTGTGGCATAGGCCGCCTCAGAGATGCAACCCTGGTCTAGAGAAGTGTTGTCTGCTTAGGAGTCAAAGTTAAGTGAAGAAGATCTCCCTGACATATTTCAAAGCATCATCGTCATAGGCCTTATCTGATTCGTCCTTGTCCTTGCCATTTAAAGCACACAGTTCTTTTGGAAGCTTGGATTCCACAGCGGGTCTTGGCGTTCGGTCACTTGCACTTGCTGCCCTCCACTGGCAACTCACCGGTACTTCCTGAGTCTCGGGGACCTCATCTTCTGATGATGTGGCCTCAGTGTCCTTGTCCTTGCGATTCTAGTGACAAAAGATACACCTGTAAACATTTTGTGTCCCACCTGTTCGGACAGACCCCTTAGAGCCCTGGGGTAGGGTCGGGGTAGGGTACTTTTGTCTCTTTAGCTCTTTGAACATGTTCCAGTAATTCCTTATCATTGGCCATGTCAGCTGAGGCTTGTGGGAATTGTCAGCCAAAATATGTGGAGGGCCCAAGGCTTCTCATCCCAGAACTAAGAAGGCATTGAGTTCCTAATAGAGGAGAAGCAGCTCGGAAACTCCTCTCTAATAGAATCAGGACCAGTGAGGAAACAAATGCACTTTGAAAGGGTTAGAGCAGATCTGCAGATCTGTTCCCTAGTTTTAAAGTTACAGTAACAGGCAATTCTTCCCAGCCAAAGAACCAGGTTGGAACCACCAGCTAGATCTGTCATAGAAGGAGAATGAAATAAAGTTGTCTGCTTAGACCAATGGTTCCCATACTTGGGTTCCTATATGTTCTTGGAGACTAAAAACTCCCTGAAGGTTTCATCCGTTCTGGCCAGGAATTCTGGGATTTGTAGTCCAAGACCATCTGGGGACCCAAGGTTTGGACTCATTGGGTTAGAGACAGACCCCTGCAGTGACAGTAAACTGGTGGAGCAAGAATTAATAAAATAGCTGCAACCATAGGTGAGTAGGGTAAAGCAGTAAGTAATATTTGGGCACTTACCTCAGCCAAGATGCAAAGAGCTATATCTACCAGCTCTGCTTCATTCATGCAGTAGACAGTCTCAATCCTGTAAAAATAAACAATATACAGTATACTTTGTGACACCAAAATAAGCAAAAGGCAAGGGAGAGAAAGAAAACCTGTACTCGCCTACAAGAGAAAAATATGAACGGTGCAAGAAATAATAAAGATGCTCCAGATGACCAAAACTCTGTTGTTTAGCATTATAAATCTCAACAAAGTTGGGCCATTGAATCAGTGGGAATTTAGTGAGGCAACTGCTCCATAAATTCCATAGATTTAAATGGGCCTACTCTCGTTGCTATGCAAAAGGTTGAAAATCAACCAAATATACACCAAAAGAGCACTGGGTATCAAAAATTATTTAGAAAGGATTTTTACAGGTGGGCAGCTAAGTGTAATAAGACACAGCTAAAATGGGATTCAATTGTGTTTCTCAGCATGAATGTCTGTGACTGACCTTTTACGAGAAGCATTACGGCTGGCACCCATAATCCATACAATAATCTGTGGCAATAGCTGCTAGTTCAAGAACCAGCACAATCAGAGTTTGGAAAAGTTACTTTTTCTTCACATTGGGTGTTTTTGAAGAGCAAAAAGGAGGTGCAAAGTATCTGCCACACGGCTCAAGATAATTTTCACAACTGTTGGCAATGGATTTCTAAAGCCACAGTCTATTATTGGGAGTGGTGTCTTTTGTAATAAAAGTGAGTGTGGTGAGGTGGATCAAGTGCTGGACTAGGACTTAAAAGGCCTGGGTTCAAATTCCCACTCACCCATGGAAACTCACTGAGGGAGTGGAACTGGTAAAACCAATCCTTAAGTATCTCACTTATCTCAAAAGCCCTATTAGGGACGCTAGAATTCAGTTCTGACTTGAGGACACATTACAACACAGAGTACTTTGGGGTGGCTTCTTTGAATGGGCACTTCAATCCCATTGAGCTTGTGAAGTTCCTGCTCTTTGTGGAGATGCAAATACAGGGACTTGTTTGTCAAAACAGCTGGCATTTCTGGAAACGTTTGGAGAGGGGGAAAAGGTAATCATGATTGTCCTGATGGCCTCCTGCATGCAGCCATCTTAAGTCCAATTCTGTCTTCTTGGGGTTGAAAGAGCCAACATTAACAACATACCTGGGCAAAGGTGCCCTTTTCCATCTTTTTGGCTTTGTTTTGGCCTCTTGCGCTGGTTCAGCTGGCCTCTTTGCCATCCATGCTGGGAGGGTCCTCCTCTTTGCCGCTTCAGGAGATCCCATCTCCTCCTGCTCAAGAAAAGAGATGGCTTTCACAACAGGAAAAGCTTGAGCGATGGTAAATATTCTGTTGTTTGTGTACCAACCTCCTTGTATCTACCTCAGCCAGTCTGAGGCGCCTCTTCAAGCATATACAGTATAATCAAACCTATTTGAATCTTTATACATTGCCAGTTGTTTTGGTATTCACAACAGGCTCTCGAGAATGGCCTCACCACAGTTACCCTTATTTTGGTCACATCCAAGAATGATCACCTTTCTAATCTTTGTTTCCATCAAGGAGCTCAAGATATGATATAAAAGGATCTCCTGTATTTTTACCATTAAAATGATCTTGTTAAGTAGTTCATCTGTGAAGCTTATTGCCCAGTAAGTACTAGAAACTGAATCTCCCAAGCACACAGCATCCAGTGCATTATGCAAAACATCAGGTAATCTGGAGTATGTTGTTAACTGGGACCTACCGAGGGCTTACTGGGACTTCTTTCCCTGGAAATCAGGGATTTTCCCTAAAAATCCAATGTTTTCAGTGCCTGTCAATTCATTTCCTCCACCACACCCTTCAAAGTGTTGCTTTCACTATTTTGCTCTTGGACTCAAGCATTACCAGGACTGTGTTTTTCCATATCAACCTGTCTACTAACTGGAGTGATCTGGAGCCTTTCTCTGGGAGTTTCTGGAGAAGTTAAGTAAGCAGCAGGGCTTCATCTGTAGCATTACTCCTTGCAGAACCTTCTCCTCCAAAACATGGTTGCCTGGCTCTCACTCTCTTAAGACACAGTCAATTCCCTTCTCTTTGTCTAACCTTTTTGGGGTTTTTTTTTGGGGGGGGCAGCTTAGCCTCATTTTTAAAAATGAATTAATTAAAAATATTCCAACCCCACCTTTCTCCTTGCAAAGGAGCCAAGGCAGCTTACAACACTGATGGACAGTGGAGACAGTGAGTGTAGAACAGATATTGTAGAACATTAAAGACAAAATTCAAGGCCAAGTACCAAGATTGTGAAAAGGCACCTTCCATCTTTAAGAAGGCAACATCAAAACTAACAATAAGCAAAGAAAGAAAAGAAAATGCCACTCTGAAAGATGGACTTTTGGGATGGCTTTTTCTAAATCTGAAAGAAAGGGGATTATTAAAATGGCCCCATCTAAGAATGCAAGTATTTCCAGAGTACAAATGTCTGCCTAAAAAACTAGGCCCTGAAAGCAGCTGAGAGCACAGTTCCTAATTTGTCTATTTAGAAGTAGGTCCCGTTCTGTTTAATGGGATACCTCCTTCAAGCAAAGCTGGTAGCATTGCCTCATTAAGGTAGACAAAATTAAAGCTCAGTAAAATAATGAATTATAAAAGCATGTATCAGGCCAAGAGGCTGCACCAGTCCTCATGCTGGTCACTGGTCCATCTGAACTAGCAAAAGCAGGTAAAGGTAAAGGTTCCCCCTGCACATGCATGCTAGTCACGTCCATCTCTGTTTCCAAGCCAAAGAGCCAGTGTTGTCCAAGTCTGTGGCCATGTGGCTGGCATGGCTGAACGCATTTCTGCACACAGAACACTTACCTTCCTGCTTCTTTACAGCTGGACCTATTTATCTACTTGCTTTTACATGTTTTTGAACTGCTAGGTTGGCAGGAGCTGGGGTTAACAGGGGGAGCTCACTCTGTTGCATGGGACCCAGGATTCGAACCGCTGAGCTGCCAACTTTGCAGCCAACATTTCAGACTCTAGCCTGTTGAGCCACCACACACCACACACCCAGCAAAAGCAGTGAAGTGGACAAAGGCTTAAGCAGTATATGATAAGCCCCAGCTGGGCTGAGGTAGGGGGGTGAGGTCAACCTCTGAGGGAGGAGAGAGGAAGGGCCAGCTTCCCATTATATACATAGGGAATAGCTCTGAACTACTTGCTTGGACAACTTCTGTGTTGGGCATGGCCAATTACCTCCATAATAGCAATGACATGTGTGCTGAATCAGGACAATTCTGACTTATGGCAACTCTTTCCAGGGTGTTCTAGGTGGAGCACTCAGAGAAAGTTCACCATTCCCTTCTTCTGAGGGCACCCTAGGGCTGTGCAGCTTCCCCAGGGCGACACAGGCTGGCATTTCTCCTTGGGCACACAGTGGGAAATCAAACTCCCAGTCTCTGGCTCCACAGCTAGATACCCAGCCATATGCTACTCAAAAATCGCTAGAATCATAATTGAAAAACATGAGACAACTGTTTAGAATCTATTGAAATCCTCTTTTTTTTACTCTCTAATTTGGGGAAAGGATGGAAGGAACGTATGGTGTCCTTGCTGGCTGACGCACCTCCAGAAGTCCTGTTGCTATGGAGCTGGCAAAACGGGAACCATATGTTGGTTCCTAATGCTCTGAGCTATTCCGCTATTAATTATCCCAACAGCCCGGTAAAGATTAATTGTGTGCTTGGGTGCTGGTAAATTTTGAGGCACTGGACAGAGAGGCAACATGACAATCCCCCCATGGTTTCTGCCGCCACCTACCGGCCTCCAAACAACATCGCAAAAAAATCCAGGAAGCATTTTGCTCCAGAGTTCAAGCCATTTTCGCAACCCGGAAGAGCAGGTTCTTTCTATCTAAACCTAATGGATTTTAATTGACCTAGCACTTCAAGCCTGCTCAAGCTCGCTTCCATTTGTACTGAATTAGCTCACAACACAGTATTATTGGAAGTGTCATCATCTCCTTCCTACTCTGAAGACTGCCATTAGGTTCAAAAGAAACGCTGTAAGAGCCGGGGGTGAGGGTATTGCCATCGCTGTCTCTCCAGAGCAGTGGTCCCCAGATATCCCTGAACTGCAACTCCCAGAAACCCCTTCCAGCACAGCGAGTCGTGGAGGCTTCTGGGAGTTGCAGTCCAGGAGTCTGAGTTGGAGTTGCTCCAGAGTCTCAGGGCAAAACAGTTTTATGCAAAGCAAAGAGTATCGCTTGGAAGAAGCCTAGCAGCAGCACACAAAAAAATGACAGACAAAGCATATAATCTCTAGGGAAAACAAGAAATGCAGACATGATTTTAGCGAGAATGAGGTTGGAATCGACTGTCTTTTCATCCTCCCATTCTTACCAGCGCAGCTTCCAAATATTCACTTATCACTAATGTAAAAACTACAGAAAGGAATCTACACCACCATCTGAACGAAGAACAGTAAAAAAGCATCCCGATCATGCTGTGGCCATCGTGCTCTGGAAACGTACTGGAGACGTGCTCGGCCGAGCTGGCAGAGCTTACACGGGGTAAAAATAGGATCTATATGCTTTTTCAGAAATAACGCGCACAGGCACGAGTGCCCGAGGGAGCCTAATCCCAGGCAAGCACTCCATGCATAAGGGCTGCACCTTCACTCGGACTCATCCCGGTTCGTCCCGACTTACTCTTCAAATGCTATGGACGAAAAGCCGAGGAATAAGTCAATTAAAGAGAGGTCCCAGCCCTTCGCCTGCTGTCCGATGCCTCCTGTCCGTTCGCCATCTTCCGTCCTCTCGTTCATCACCCAGTCCACGGAGCCCAGAGATCCAAAATGTCACGTGGGGACGCTTATCTCCCAATTCACCCGCATGACGAAGGGGTTCCACTCGTGCTTCTACACGGCTCCTTCGTAAAGCGCAGCGCACACCGTGACTTTAAGCCGGCGCCTAGAACTAACCGCCGTTCCGGGTAAGGTCCGAGAGGCACTGTAACGGGAAAGCTCCGTGTCACGTGACAACCGCCTCCGCCTCCCCTTCCTCCTCCGCCTTCGCTAGCATTCTCTGTGACGTCACAAAGCCGATCGAGCTGTTCGCCTTAAAGGCGCCACGCAACGCTTTTCGATTTTTTAGGAATGGTTTGGCTAACTGCACCATCGCGGTGTTCCAGTGGCTTAGTGGAGATTTGAAACCTGGCCTCCTGAAACCCAGTCCTTTATTCCACCCACTGCACCAGGCTGGGTATCTAACTCTTCAGCCACCTTCCCCAAAATATGTGACTGCTGCTTCTGCTGATACAAATCCCTTCTGATTTATTTCTTGCAAAGAATGGAGTCCTAAAAGGAAACAAACAAGTAAAAGACACCCAAACGCCCAGCTTGCAATTATAATTTTCAACACATTCCAGTTACTCATTAACACTAAGACATGGGAGGATGGGATAGACATGACCCCTTCCACCATTACTTTTTCTTTATCATTAGCAATGGAGGATGGTCTTGCTCAGTAATGCCTGGAGGGACAAACTCACCACCCCTTTTACAGAGCTTCTTCAGTCCTGCAAAATACAGTAGGACCTCCATATCCACTGATTCATTATCCACTGAATCAGTTATCCACGGCTGTCAAAGGAAAAAAATAATTCAGCAGCCACAAAGCAAGCTACTGTCATAAAACAGCAACCTAAAGCAAGCTACTGTCGCAAAACAGCTGTAAAGCAAGCTACTGTCACAAAACAGCAGTTTGGGGGATTTGGGGACATTCTCTCTTATCCACGGTTTTCATTATCCATGGGAAGGCCTAGAACCAATCCCCAGCAGATACCAGGGTCCTATTATAATATCTAGAAGCTGAAATCAGATACAATTTTTTTTAAATGGGACTCTGGAGCGTGACACCGCACCTTAGTGTTGCCTGCAATCTATTTATTCTGTCAGGAATCCAATACAATGCATCCCAAGTAGACACAAGGATTTAGAGTAGCATTAGAGAACCGGTGCCTTCCCACATGCAACACTTCTAGTACATAGTAGTCCATAGTAAAGGATAGTGGGGGTTGTAGTTCTGAAGCAGCCAGATGGCCGCGTGTTCTTCAGACCTCCTTTAGAAGTCTCACAATACAACAAAGCGAAGCAATATGTCTTCAGTGACAACTGTCTTGCTGAACTACAGCACAGATATTTCATAAAACTACAGAGACATCACGCACACCTATAACGAATGCAGTCTAATATTTTATTATAAGAGGTGCAGGAGCTGCACAGAATACTGTTAGGTCTTGCACTGGCTTGTCTTCCCTGCTGGAACCCCAGCGAAGCTGCACATCACCTCTTGGCACAATTCTAGGACTTGATGGCCAAAAGCGACTGGGGAACTCGGGGGGGGGGAGGGGGGACAAGGGCCTGATCCTCACTGGGGAAAGGTTTGACGATCATGGCATGCCTGCTAAGAGCATAATAATTCATTTTTCGAAACAGCTGTAACTGAATCTTCTAAGTGGCAGTGGTTTGGCATCGACTGAGATGAGAGAGAAACATTAAGACAAGTGGTTGAGTTGCTCTCTCCTGTCCGTTCAGCAGCAGCTTGCATCTAAAGGAATGGTTAATACTGATCATCCTCTCCCCCTACCAACCCCAACAGTTCACATTTGTGCTTTCCTAGGGGCACAACTTCACTTAAGACTTCTGTGCCAGTAGAGTGGTTAGTTTGATCTTCCCATCCATGGAGGCGGTGAGGCAGGTCCCACAATCCATAGCTGTGCACCAGTCCACGGTGACCGCTGGGGCCCTGTGTCCTCCCAGGGAGAGACAACTCTCCAATACTTTATCAGTGCTATTGAGCTGAAAGAGAGGGGAAACAGACAAAAGGCAAAATAGATCAGTGTCTGGATAAGCCTTGATTGCTACCCTTGCCCAGTCCACAGGCAAAAACATGAGAAGAGCCCTGACGGATGAGACCATGAATCTAGCTAGCCCAGCGCTCTCTTTGTACAGTGGCTGACTGGATGTGGAGCAATGCCTCTGGGAAGCCCAGACACAGAAAGTTTTAGTGGCAGAAATCCTATCTATCCGTTTGAAACCAAAGCTGTCTAGCACAATCTAGCCTTATTTCTATCCCTCCCATTGCTTTTCTACATCAGAATAAGTGATCACACCGCTGGAATCAATGTGAATGTGCTCACTTGCAAAAAAAGTAGAAACCCCAGTAGAAGTGGGGAGGTAAGGGTTAGGAGGGGGAAATCTGTTTTGATTTACTCTGACATGTACATTGTGTAGATAGTGGAAAATAATACACATCTGACAATTCCAAAGCTGTAAATCAGTCCAATGGTGCACATCCAGTAACTATTGGTCAATGTAGCTACCCCTTTAATTTTTTATCTCAAAAATAACCTATTACTGTATAGAACATTACTAGTTAAGAAGAGTAACACATGGAGAGATCTTGATCCTAAAGAGAAGGCTGTACTTGGATCTTCTTCTAAGAAGTGACAGAGGAAGTAATTAATATTGGAAGCACTGCTGAAGGGCAGTATATACCCCCCTTTAAAAATTACTTGGGAGTGATCTTGCCACAACTAGCTTACAGGGCAAATGCAGTAGATTAGAGAGAATTTCTGCTTGGTGATTCAGAGACTATGTAAACTATAAACCTCCAGCTCTCATCTAAAGAATGCTCACTCCCCTCACTAAGAATCCAAGAGACTGTGACTATTTCGAGGGGGATACTGTGGATTCCTATATGCCTCCATCCACTGCCAGAATTTCAGGAAGCTGTAACAAACTACATTGTTAGATGTTGCATCATCAATCTTCACTTTACCCTGTTGTCCAACACACATACAATCACAGAGTAACTTTCCCCAGTATCACCAAGCACACTGGGTGCTGGAGCAGGGCAGATGTTTAGCTCCAACAGAGGATTTCTCAGTTCCAACCCATAGGATGCTATACAGCCCCAAAACACAGCACAACTATGTTGTGATGCTTCCCTGCGCTACTTTTATGGGACAAGTGAAAAGCCATCCATTTGGTTTCAGTAAGAAACACTCCCAGATAAGGTATAAAACGAGTCGGCAGTACCTTGTAGATGACACCGCCAACAGACGAGCAGGTCAGCATGTAGTTCCCCTCCGAGTCAAAGGCAAAGAGCCGTCCGCGTGGGAACTGGACTTGCTTATATCCGCTGTAGCCAGACAGTACAAAGGGGCCAGTGGCGTCCTTGGGCAGGGGGTACTCACATACTTTGGAGCCACTTTTGTGAATGTTCCACTGCATAAACTAAAATAGCAAGAGTTTCTAGTTAGAGGGAGAAGGACGCAGGACTGTCCTTGATTCTTCATTGACAGCCTCTTGTTACAGGTTGATAAATGATGGAGAAAACACAGCTGATGGAGTCCCTTCCTTCAGGACTTCACCTTGTTTCCAAATGGATTTGTAGCCTCATTTAACCACCATCTTATGACTATAACCCAAAAACATATAGCATGCTGCCATAACAGACACTTCTATAATTTTTATACTTTAATTTTCAAAAGTTGCTACTCATTTTCTTATGCCAGGGCTGCCCAACTTTGAACAGGCTGAGGTCTACTTTTTCTGGCCCAAAGTGCCTGAGGGCTACTACATGAAAACTAATGTTAAAAATATTTTTAAAGTAAAATCAAAGGAGGCGATTTTGTTACTGCCTCAGAAACTGTGGCACACTGCCATTTTCACTTCTGTACCCCAAGCTAGCTGTTTGCCTTGGCTCCCAGGTCATCCCCCCACACACACACACCATAGCCAAATTTGACGGGTCACTATTGCTAGCCCAGTTCTTCCTTCCTTCCTTCCCTCCTCTCCTTCCTTCCACCCTTTTCTTTCATCCTCCTCTCCCTCCTCTTTCTTTCTTTCTTTTTCTCCCTCCCTCTATTTCTTTCTCTTTTCCTACCTGCCTTCTCCATTCCTTCCTTCCTTCCATTCTTTTTTCTTCCTTCCTTCCCACTTCTGTCCTTCCTCCTTTTCTTTTTCATTTTTCCTCCCTCCATCCATCCTCATCTCCCTTCTTTCTTTCTTTCTTTCTTTCTTTCTTTCTTTCTTTCTTTCTTTCTTTCTTTCTTTCTTTCTTTCTTTCTTTCTTTCTTTCTTTCCCTTTTCTTCCTCCTTCCCTCCTCCTCTGCCCCTTCTTTCTTTCTTTCCCTTTTCTTTCTCCCTCCCTTCTTCCCTCCTTTCTTTCTTTCTTTCTTTCTTTCTTTCTTTCTTTCTTTCTT
Organism: Phrynocephalus forsythii; assembly: GCA_029282475.1. NCBI lineage: Eukaryota > Metazoa > Chordata > Lepidosauria > Squamata > Agamidae > Phrynocephalus > Phrynocephalus forsythii. The sequence continues at coordinate 68,929,391 of JAPFRF010000006.1, read as the reverse complement.
TCTTTCTTTCTTTCCTTTTCTCCCTCCCTCCCTCCTCCTTTCCTTCCTTCCTTTCTTCCCTTCTTCTTTCCTTCCCTCCTCCTCTCCCTTCTTTCTTTTTCTTTCTTTCTTCCCTTCTTTCCTTCCCTCCTCCTCTCCGTTCTTTCTTTTTCTTTCTTTCTTTCTTTTCTCCCCCCTCCTCCCTCTCTCCTCCTCTTTCTCTCTCTCTTTCTTTCTCTCCTTCCATCCCCCCTCCCACTTTGAAGAGCCAGAAAGGGGGCGAGGGTGATGAAACGGGCTCACGTCCTGAGGGGAGCGGGGCTGGAGGTTGCCTCGTGTCAACTCTGCACAGCGGCGGCGGCTGTGTATCCCCCCCCCCCCCGGTTGGTCCCGTGCTCCGTCATCGCCTCATCACCAGCATGGGCTCCTGGGCACATCCCCAAGCGGCTGCTCCTCCCGTTTTTTTTTCACTTCTTTTGCCCATTGGGGCTGTGGCTCGGAGCCCCGCCTCAGCTTCCAACCAAGGCGGCAATGGTGATGGGTGGCGGCGGCGGCAGCAATGGCGGGGGGGGGCAGAGCGGGGGCGATGGGCGGCGGTGGGGGCAGTGATGGCGGGCGGGGGCGGCGGGCCTGGCGTGTTGGGCTTGCTCGTTTTTTTTAGCAGTGGCTGCGGCAGCCACGGAGGCAAGCTCAGGCCACCTTGCTGGGCCCGCCTCTGCGCCCGCCGTACCCGCTTCCCGAACTGCACCGGGCGCCGCTGGAAAACCCAAATGAGCCAGCAGGCCGGCCTGGGCCCACCGCCGCCACTGGAGCCACCGCTGATGCTGGAGAGGGCGAGCGAGTCCAGCGCCATCTGGGCTCCCAGGCACTTCACCAGTGCGTGGGGGGGGGGAATCCCCCCCAACACAGGGACCTGGCGGGTGACCTCTGAGGGCGCCGCGGTCGACTGGTCGACCGCAGTCGACGCGTTGGGCAGGCCAGCCTTATGCTGTTCACCTTTAGGTATAGGCTGTTTTGGCATACAGATGCTATTCAAATTAAATGGTGCTGTCATTGTATAATCCCAGGGTCTGATCCCTCTCTTACCTTTCCATCCTCTCCAATACTGTAAACAGCATTCTCATCATAGCTGAATTCAACAGAATAAACTTCCCCATCATGGGCCATCCAACTGATAGCACATTCATGTTGCTGCATATCTAAGAAGAGGGAGGGAAAGAAGACAGGTGAGGTTTTTTTTTTTAAGGCTTCTCTAAAAGCTGCCATCCACAACTTTTCCGACATCCCAGACCACAACTGTCATCCCCGAAGGCCTTCTGAAATACACCAGATTTGCAGAAGGAATCCAAAAGAGTAAGCATTAAAAAGGCTTCAACAATTCTCCCCTCCCTCCCTCATAAATGGAACACTTTTCTTATCATCGCCTCCACCTTTTCCTCACCAAAGCCCTGGATCTCCTGAGACCACACTCAGGAAATAAAACAAACGGCCCACACCATAAAAAGCCAAATTCTCCAAGGTATGATTTGAAACCTATTCTCATAATCCAATCCACTGCTTTTAAAGGAGAGCTGCTTTCCCTAGAATACTGGGTAAGGTACTGGAACTAACTGTAAATCAGTGAACAGGCTGCTGTACTAATAGCATAAGGGGGAATGGGCTGCTATGCATGTACAGTAGTAGTAAATATGTTCCCTCACCTCCTTCCCTACCATCCCTTATCTAATCCCATGAAATGACCCCTTAAATGAAATGGGGACAAGGAACTAGAGCTTCCACAGGAGGATGTATCCCACCACACCACCCTTAGGGCCTAAACAGAACAAACTCAACCAGGATATGACCCAAGCAAGTGAAAATCCATGCTGGCGATTTACCAAAGAGGCGGATGACGCCATCTGCTGCTCCAGTGACCAGCAGGTTCCCATTGTGGTTGAAGGCTGTGCAGTTTATAGCAATGGGGTCTGGCTCAAGGGAAAACTGGAGCTGAAATGACAGAACAGAAAACAAACCTCGCTCTGTGTTTTTCCCTTGCAACCTGTGTTCTCAGGACAAACACACAAGGGAAGCAGAACCCAAGAAGAAGGAAGACAGGCACCTGAAGACAGCACTTAAGGCCTGTGGATATCCCAAGTGGGCCTTCAACAAAGCACTGCCCCAACCCAGAAGAAAAAGAGATCAGCCTGAGACCCAGAGCTGACAGAAGAACCTGGTCATTGCCTACATGGCTGGAGTGTCGGAGAAGCTTAAAAGCATTTTTTGGCAAATATCATATCCTTGTTTACTTCAAACCCACAAACACACTAAGGGCATTTATACACGACCCCTAAACTGTGCTGCAGCTCCGGAGCTTAGAAATGTTTTCCCACCAGCTCTGGAGTTTGGAGACAATTAAGTGTGACCCTGCCCACTTTAGCGCGACCCAGCACATTTTTCATGTACCTGCTCTCTGCAGGTGAAAAAAATTTGATGCGGATAAGAGTGCCGGGCTCTCCTGGCTTGTCTGTTGTTTTTTTGACTCCCGCCCCTTTAAGAGCTCCTTGAGACGGAACCAGGAAGTAACGGGGCTCATGGCAAGTTCAACCGGCACCGGCAGGTTAGTAAAGGCTTCTTTTGTCCTTTTTTCCCCTCCCCCCCCTCACGCCGACAGGAGCAGGAAGTGCTGAGGGGTGGGGACAGAGGAACAGAAACGAACCCCCAAGATCTCTGGTCCGAATTTAAGGGACCAGCAGATCTTAGGGGTCGTGTGAAAAGGCCCTAAGGCAGAGACTCTTCCATCCAATGGACATAAACTCATAAGGAGCAATATAGTATATGCAGTCCAATGCAGTGAGAAGCGTGCAAACCTCTACATTGGAGAAACTAAACAGCTGTTACACAGGAGGATGGCCCAACATACTGTAGCAGGGGCAACAGCTCAGGACCAGAATCAGCAGTACACCTCCACTTGAAGGCCAAAGGGCACTCATTCAAAGATGAAGATGTACACATATTAATTAGACAGAGAAGATAGGTGGTTTGAGAGAGGGGTCAGGGAAGCCCTTCATGTGAGTATTGAAAACCCCTCTCTCAGCAGGGGTGCGGGGCTCAGGCACAGTCTATCTGCTACTTATCAGGCAGTGAGTTCAAGAATCCCCAGAGAAATAAAAAATACTTCACAAGGCCATAGCTATTGACCCATACTTTATGGGTTTCAACACCTTAGGTCATTGTCCACCTAATGGCCTATTGGGCCACCTAATTAACCTATTCATGCCATTGTTCTTCTTATGAGCATATTTCAGACCAGGGTGACATGAGGTCAAAGTGAACTATAAAATGAAGGAGTCACAACTAGCTTCCCTCAGACCAGAGAAGCTATTTGGATGAGCAGCAAAATGTTTCAATCTCTCAAGAAACGAAGTCCAGTTGCCGTGACTCAACTTCCAGATAAACTCACCTGGATGACTGAGAATCTTCACAAACACAAGGGAACAATTATAATTGCAATTATTTTGGCCTCAAGTCATCTGGGGCCTTATAGAGAAGAATAAGCATCTTAAACTGTGCTGGAAAGGAATCAGGACCCAATGTATATGATATAATACTAGTGTGAGTTTTAAAAATGCACACCAGAAAGCATTCTGGTTGCTGCATTCTATACCAAAGGCAGTTTTCCCACCTTCTTCACAGAGAACCCACATGAACCATGCTTGTCTAATCTCATCAGGAAATAACAAAATAAGTTATCTGTGCCCAGATTCATCTTCTCTAAGAAGGGGTGCAAGAAGGTGAAGGAGGCTCGTCACAGAAGGCATATGAAAGTGATGGCAGCAAACATTTATTCATCTCTTCCTCACTGGTATAGATCAGTATTAAAGCTACTGAAAAGTAACCTTCAAAGTTATTTTTAAAAAGGACTAGCTGAACTTAATACAAGGGAAAATGAGAGAGAAATACAGTGTCCAATGGAATATTTGAAGGGATGTTTGCAACTCAAACTGGACACAGAAAAAACACTGTCTAGTTCAGGCATATCCAAACTTTAGGTCTCCAGATGTTTTGGACCACAACTCCCACAGTCCTTTGCCATTGGAAATACAGGATTGGAATTCTGGGAGTTGTGGTCCAAAACATCAGGAGAGCCAAAGTTTGGACATGCCTGGTCTAGTTGAAAGGTTTTATGGTGTTAATGACCGTAGCCTTTTCTGGAGTTCCAGATTAGAAGGATGCCTTCTTCAGAATTTGGACTTGAGAACGGAAAGTCATACCTGCTGCTTCATGGTTTTTGTGTCCCACAAAAGCAGTTTCCCGGGGACCTGGTTTGTGCCTTTCCCTCCAGAATCAGGAGCTGCATAGTCTAGCTGGTTGACCAGGCCAGATGCTGCAGCCGAACAAACAAAGGAAGCACCACTTGGACTGCAGGCAAGCGAAAGGATCCTGAAATATACAGATGCACATCCAAGATCAGCTCTGGTTCTATGGGCTAAAAAATAATCCACGGAGACATGTGGGAAAGCAGCCATTTCTGGCTTTGATCAGAGCGTTACACAACACCTTCATCCCTTCCCATCCAAACAATATTCTCACAGCTTCAGAAGGCACAGGTCACTGCCTTCTGTAATTCTGCTTCCTATCGACTTTCAGAGCTCTGTCTTTTTAAAGTAAGGAGTGCAAGTGAGCATTCTGCTGATGAAAGCAGAATAAGCAAAAATGTGCTTCAAAAGCTATTGATTCTTGTGTTCCTAAACAGCCAGACTAAAGCGTCTGGTAATGTTCACATTCTCCCAAATCTAGAGCAACAAGAACTTTTACACGACCCCTAAACTCCGCCGCAAATGGCTCCCAGCTCCGGAGCTTAAAATTGTTTACCCACCAGCTCCGGAGTTTACTGAAAATTAAGTGCGACCACGCCCACCTAAGCGGGTCCCAGCTCACTTTTCTTGTACCTGCTCTACAAGCGTGAAAAATCTTGATGCGGATGTGCCGGGCTCTCCTCGCTTCTTTTTGTTGTTGTTTTTTTGCCTCCCACCCCTTTAAGAGAAGGAACCAGGAAGTGACGGGGCTCCCGGCAGCTTCCACCGGCACCAGGAGGTAAGCCTTTATTCTTTTGTCCCTTTTTTTCTCCCTCCCCTCACGCAGCCAGCAGCCACGAAGTGCGGAGGGGTGGGGACGCACGAAGAGCGACAAACCCCTAAGATCTCTGGTCCGAATTTAAGTGACCAGCGGATCTTAGGGGTCGTGTAAAAGCACCCTTAGATAACACGTGTGCTTCCAACACCCATCATTCTTGAAGAAAGGAGACTGTGTCACAACAAGAGGGATCAAAACGGGCTTTGTCCCATGGATGCTGAGATTCCACTGACCCAGAGGGCATCAACGAGAATGCCCACAGACCGGGGTGGTGGTGGTGGTGGTGGTGGTGGCGGCTGCGGCGGCTTACAGGAGAGTAAGCCCCTTAAATGCAGCTAATTACCTTTTAAAAGCAATTTTCCATTCTACTAATGAGGAGAGCTTGAAAGCTGCTTTGAAAAGGTAATTAAATCACAAAAGGTAAACAAATTGCTCAAGAGTAATCATCTTAACACAATTAGTATCAATGAGCCTTTGCCAGTATAGACAGCCTCTAAAGGAAAGGCCAGGTCCTGTCACAAAAATAAGTAGTATATAAGTCACTGTTGTCTTCTTTTTCTTCAGCGTTTATCCCACTTGGTGGTGGGGTCTGCTAGACAAATCCACTGTTTTGATGCAACTTTATTTGGGAAGTTCAGCCAGCCTGTTGCAGGGCTTGTCACCTAGCCTACAGCCCCCTGGTATTCGCAAGCGGTCACCCATCCAAGTACTAACCAGGCCCGACCCTGCTTAACTTCCAAGGTCTGACGAGATAGGGCTTCATGGTAGTATGGCTGCTGAAGCAATATTTACCTATTTATTTATTTGTGCATTTATTGCCTGCCTGTCTTCTCTAAAAGGCAACTCCTGGCGGTTCACAATCAAACAAGAGATAAAATAACAGAGTAGCAAGACCTCAAAACTTCAAAACGTGCCGGCAAGAGGGCAGCAAAATAAACAGAGCCCCAGGACAACATGCAACAACAAAACAAAACCAACAACCATGCACGTTAATGGTCACCAAAGGCCTCTTTAAAGAGCCAGGTTTTAAGGATTCATCTAAAGGTGGGGAGGGGGGCTGTGCTCAGCGTCTCTCGCTTGGAAGGTGGTTCCATAAATTTGGGGCATCCATGGAGAAGGCTGGATTGCGAGTGATCACTTTGCAGGCCTCCTTAAAAGTGGCTGCATGAAGCGAGAATGCCTGTGAAGCTCTGGTAGGCTGGGCTGCAGCTGGTACTCAGGTCCCAAGACGTGGAGGGTTTTGCAAGTCAAAACGAACCTTGAACCTTATTCAGGAGGCAACAGGTAGCCAATGCAGGTGGGCCAAGACTGGTGTTTTACCTACTCTACAATAAGTAGTATATAATTTCAGAGTCACTTTAGGCAAAACGAGGGAGATCAGCTCAGGCTTACCTGGGCATATCTTCATCAATGGTGATTTCACAAAGATTTTTCTTGGCCTCCGTGTCATACAGACGAACGGTCCCAACTCCGCTCCCGAGCAACAACTGGAAAGCAGAATCAAAGGGGGGAAAATGGCAACATGAGAGAATGGCACCCTCTGGTAATGGACAGAAATAAGAAACCTTTTCAAATAACAGCAGGCCCAGAACAGAACTACAGTATCCAAATTATAACAGGTCACAGAAATAACCACTGGTCCTTTGAAAGTTGCCCAGCCTTCATTTGCAACCTCAACATTTCCTCCAAAGAAACAGTTAAGCTCAGATCTGACCCCACTCCCTTGTTACCACCTGAGACTGGACTAGCACAGTTGTGAATCAGAAAGGGTCAAATCTGTTCACGTTGTGGAACAGGACCCCCTATGCATGGACAGGGCCCAGCTATGGCCCCCTTCACAGTCACTCAGCATCTGCTAAACGCTGCAATCAGCCAAGAGCCTTCAACAAATTTGTTTATTTTAAGGGGGTTGGGTGTGTGTGTTTTGCAGCAACAGTTAACATAGCTTAGGCAGGAAGGCAGCTGATGGGGCAATAGCTGCAGCGACCCCCTCTCTGCTCATGTTTCTGGCACCTTTTAGAAAGACTCTCTTTGACCTGACACAATCCCAAAGGCAATCAGAGTCCAATCAGGAATCCTGCCCCAGGCTCATTAAGTTTGATGAGCCATTTTCCCTGCAGGGCCCCTCACATCTTCTCACAAAGAGGATCAAGAATGGAAGCCCCACTTTTTGCAAATGCATTGTTACATGTGAAAGGGAGACTTTGTTTCCATGCCTGTGACTAAGGAATGGGAATGAGGATGGGGCTCGGACACATGGTTTTTTCTGGCTGGCTCTTTACCTTTCTCTGCGCAAAACATCCGTGTGGGAGACAGAGAGCAAGAGAGCCAAGGTGATGCAGTTTGGGTCTTGCTATTGCCAAGATGGGGAGAGAAAGAGAATGAGACAAAGGGAAGGCAGGCAGGCAACCTGAGAGTGAGACAGCTGCAGTCCATTTTAAGACATTCAGGATGCAAAAGGAGAAAAAGAGAGAAACTCCAGGAATCTAATAAAAGTATGGTATATAATTTTCTCAATCGTCCACAACACTTTAGCTCACAGCCTGAAGAAGACAAATTATCATCAAAAGCTCGTGGTCTCTTGTTCACGTGATTCTTTTAGTGGTCTAATAAAGGCACTGCTGGACTGGATCCTGCATTGGTATTGTTTTGGAGACCCCAGAGCCCTTTTCTGACCCCCCCCCAAATATACACTAATTGTGGATGTGTTGGTAACAGTTCTAGACTTTCAGCACTGCAGACCCATGGACTTACCAGCCTGTCTCGTTTTGTTGCCCATTCCAGGGAAAGCAAGGGAGACTTGGAAATGGAGGAGGCTTTTGTCTGCATGATGGGGTTGAAAGACCACACCTTGATGACTCCATCCACATCTAAACTGGCTACCCTTCGACCAGAGCAATCAACCCTGAACAGAGAAAGGTATTAGAGGATTCTTCTTCCAACAGCTACCTTATCCTAAACAGAGGTCCTGCGGGGGAACCAGTTCCAACCCCTTGCCACTGATGCCAACACTCCCCCACACACACACACACACACACACAAACAGGGGAAATAGCAAGCCCTGTATACAGCATAGTATCTGGTTCCCTCTAGTGGCTAATATTTCAGGTGGGGGTTATTTAATATTTTCAGGCAAGGGCTAACTGAAATTGCAGAAAATTATCTGACAGATATAGTGCTACTACTTTAGCTGCCTTGGGTCCTTCCAAGGAGTAAGGTGGAGTAAAAACATTTTAAACAAATAAAGCAGTGGTGTCCAAACTTCGGCTCTCTGGATTTTTTGAACCACAATTCCCATAGTACTTTGTCATTGGCAATCTAGGCTTGGAATTCTGGGAGTTGTGGTCCAAAATATCTAGAGGGCCAAAGTTTGGACACCCCTGAAATAAAGTCACTTGCATGGTTTATGTCCATTAAACTCCATATAGGGAATGAGTTTAATACTGAGTCCTACGGTCGACAATCATTCTCCAATAGTCAATCAACACCTTCCCCAAGGGAAGCACCCCTTACCGGCAATGCATGATGGATGAGTGATGTTCCCCATATTCTTCCTGACTTAAGACAATGAACGGCTGCTCCTGTCTGATGCCTCCAGCGTCTGTGCCTGAGCCAAATGCTTTGGTCAGGGTTTCTGCCTGCTCAGCGTGGACCTCCGGGGAGGGGTCCAGTTCAGCGGTGCCGGCCTCCACCTTCCTCTCAACATTCTGTCCCTAAACCAAGAGAAGGACCCTGCGTATAGTACAGCAAGCCAGGAGAATCGGTTAAGCTACTCGTGTTCATCTCACCATCTTAAAGAGTTTTATGCATCCAAGGCCAGAACTCAGCATTAATTCAGCAGGTAAAACACCACCCTTCAGCTACTGCATGACCTGCCCACTGTCGGAGAAACCATTCTTGGTTGAAGAGCATCCTAACACACATAAAAATGAAGGCCAGGACGCAATCCCCAGACTTGGAAGAAACTCAAGCAAAAGCCCTTTCTCAATTTTCAATTCAGCATTTTTCTTACAAAAAGCATCCTTCCCTACATAAATCTGGGGCAGCAGGGAGTGTCAAAAGCCTGTCATATCAGGAGCAGAATACCTGGGTAATTCATCACACCTGAAAAGCAAACTCCAGCTATTAGACTGGGGGTGGGGTGGGGCAGACTCTGCGATCTAAAAGATGCTTCTGGATTGAATCACGTTATAGAAATACTGGAGGAAGGGCAGGGAAGCTGGATTACAGCTCTGAAAGTTGCAGTCCACAAAATGGTGGTTCTAAGTTACAAACATATTGAAATACTGTCGGAGCGTATCTTCCAAAGATCAACTGAGGCCCGGCCCACAAGAATGTCGCAGGTGCTCTCACTCAGGGTGGCCACGCCCAGGGAGGCGTGGAAATCTGCAACTCGAAACGGTGCCTTCTCTGTGGCTGGCCACTTGTTCTGGAACCATCTTCCAAGTGAGGTGCGCCTTGCACAGTCTCTGGCCACCTTCAAAAAAGCTTTAAAAACCTTGCTTTTTAGGGAGGCATTTGGTGACCTTAATTAAAAAAAATTTCCGCTGTCTTGCCGATGACTATTCAACTATCTTGTCAATCTGTTATTATATTATATATTATATTTTTTAATTTTCATATATATATACTTTTTATTTTTCTATCCTATGTTTGATTGATGTATTGTTTCTTCATTGGGTTTGTCTTGCCCTCTTTGTTAACTGCCTGGAGTTCTTTCGGGAAGACGGGCAGTATAAAAACAAACAAACAAACAAACAAACAAACAAACAGTGGCAATGGAAGGTCTTTTCCTGGGATCTGCCCAATCAACATGGACATTGTTCACAGAACTTTATGTCTGTTTTGTAGCTTTAAGATGTAAGGAAAAGATCTGAGGCAGCCCCACTGGGAAAATTGAATAGCAAAAACAATTATCTAAAAAAACAGTATAAACAAAGAAAGCTACCTTATAGTAGCCCAACTTACTTGTTCATCTACAACAGACAAACACAGCAATCTCTTTGAAAATTGGAACATTCACTCCAATTGCTTTCTGGACTGGTGAAGAGAGGACCTGCTTTTTTTTCCCCCGCCATCGCTTTTACATTATTGCTGATTATCGGTGTCTCCAATTTTAACTGTTAGGATTCACGCTTTGGCGTGCTGGGATGCATTAGGAGGCACTAGGACTTTTATCTTATATTTGCTTATATTGTTTTATCTGATGTTGCTATTGGACTGTTATACTTCTATTTTTGTTTGCTAGCGCTCCAACGCTTTTGTTCGCCGCTTAGAGTCCTACTTTAGGAGATAAGCGGAATATAAATATAATAATAAATTAAAAATAAATTGTGAAACGGAGGGCCAGGCGGAGCGAGCAAAGGTTGATGCGTCCGCCGGAGAAGGTCATGGAAAAGGCTCAATTAAGATGGAGAAGGAAAATGTGATAGAGGTGGAGGAAGACCCGGGTCAAGGACTGAAAAGGGAGGAGGAGATAAAAGAAGGAGAAAAGGGGAAAAAAGAACAAAAACAAAAACCAGCCTTAGGATTGGTTGAGGGTTACATGGCCATTACAAAGAGGGTAGAAATATGGAAAGATATTCAGAGGGATATAGAGGAGGTTGCCATAGAAATCAAAAATAAAGAGATACTGACGGTAGCTCAGGGAGATGAAGGGGAAACGAAGATTGATAAGGGAACCCAAGCAGGAACAGGGAAATGGCAAAGAAAATCAGTGAGAATACATGTAGGCAGAGGTGAGGAGCAGGCAGGAAAAAGAGACAGGGGATTAACGGACAGAGTGAGGGGAAGAGGAGGGACAGTTGGGATACTGAGAGAAGAAGACAGGAAAATTTATCTCTCCATCCCTTTTGGAAGATATCTGGGGCGAGGTCATCAAAAAGGCAGCGGGAGAAAATATGAAAATAGAAGCTGTCCTGGACCATTTAGCCCTTTGAAATGGATCCCAGATTGGGGTTGGGAGTCCCCCCTACAACTCCGATCACTCAGGATGGAGAAACCCTTCTTGGGTTTGAAAAGGAACACTCGTTAGAGAGATCAGGAGGATCTAAAAATCCCTTTCTCCAAGACAAGAGAGTTCAAAACTATGTAAGTTCCAGTTATCCAAGTTTACCTTTGTTAACACCCCATGCTCCAGAATTGTATGCAAGAAACGACAATGAATCTTTAAATGCCATGTTGAATAAAACTTTATTAGATTTGGAAAACCAACAGACTCCCGTCATTGCATCACCAGCTGAATCTTTAATAAATTTGAACGAACCTGCACAAATTGGCACCCAACGTGATAAAAAGAAATTAAACAGCATGACAGAGGAGTCACTGTGGCTGCGTCACACAGTTCAAAGGCAAGAAAAAATGCTAGACATACTGGTGGAACAAAATAAACAGTTGATTGATCGCATGGGGAGATACGAAAGGACAGCACCCTGGCACACATCCTCGCAAGAGACACCGGAACAACCAATGCAGAATTCAGCAACAGTAAAAATCCCGATTAAATTACAAAAAATGGTACCGACTGATGATATAGAAACATATTTAAATATGTTTGAGCGTACAGCATTAGCTGCAAAATGGCCACAGGACCAGTGGGCACTCATTCTAACTCCGTGTCTCACTAGTGAACTGCAGGAAGTGATCGATGCCCTCGGGCCAGTAGATGCTACCAAGTACGAAGTAGTTAAAAGGACCATTCTGCTCACCTTTAAGATCTCAGAAGAGGTCTACCGGAGAAAATTCCAAGACCTGCGCCTACAAGCAGGCATTCATCCCTGACCTTTAGCACAAAGGATGAAGGCGAACGTAATTAAGTGGCTTCGACCTGATATCCATACTTTCGAAGAGGCCATCGAGCAGATAGTGGTGGAACAATTGCTAACAACGGCAAGCGTTTCCGTAAACAATTGGATGAGGCGAAACCAACCCAAAACGCTGGAAGACGTCATTCGCCTCCTAGAAAATTACAGCCAGAACAACGAACGCCAGCCCAACACTCACGATGTTACAAACCAGCCCGGGGCATGGCGGGATCGCATGACGACTTCCGACAAAATGGCCACCGCGATGATGAAAGACTCTCCACAGTGCACCTCTTCACCGAAACTACCCTCTTCGGTTACTAATATAGGAAGCAAAATGCTCCGCCCAACATCAAAGCCCACGTGGGGACAACCCGACAGGCCGAGCCTGCCGTTTCCAGAACTAAAAGATCGGAAATCCGTATGTTATATCTGTGGTTCCCCCGATCATTATAAGAGACAATGCCCGCAATTAAACTGCGCTTGGGTGGCGACGGAATCATCTACGGAAACGTTAAACACATCTGGAGGACCACGGGGCTGGCAGGTGGATGCATGCGTTAATGGGGAATGGAAGCGGGCGTTGGTAGATACCGGGTGTGGACAGACACTGGTCCGGTCACTGGCTGGTGCTGGGACCGAAGGAGGGGTATATATACAGTGCATACATGGAGACACTAAATTATACCACACAGCTCCTGCATCGATAGAGATCCATGGGTCTATGTATAACATACAGGTTGGCATAGTCCCAACTTTAGCGAAGGAAATGTTATTGGGACAGGATTGGCCAGGCATTAACGCTCTCATCTCAGCGCAGGATGCTATGTGCATGGATGCTACACCTGATGGAATGAAACCATGGGAGGAGATATCAAAAACATGGAAGGACATGACACAAGCTTCCAGGAGCCGGGTGAGACATGGCAACAGGAGGACGATTCTTTGACTAATGTTAGGTCATCTGCAAAGGCAGAGGGGACTATATCTCAGGGTGAAACAGGAATTGAATGTCGAAACGGTTTGCTATATTACATTGAACAGGATGGGACCGATACGGTAATAGTGCCTAAGGGATGGCGGCATGACATTATGGTTCTGGCACATGACATTCCTCTTGCAGGTCATTTGGCTCGTGACAAAATGTTGGCTCGGGTACAACAAAGATTTTGGTGGCCGCACATGGCCAAGGATGTTAGTTCCTTTTGTCAGACATGTCATATCTGTCAGAAGACCCAACCGGCCCCTAAAAAAGGAGGAGAACTAATTCCTATGCCCCTAGTAGATAAACCTTTCGAGAGGGTGGGCCTGGACATAATAGGGCCCCTAAAACGATCCTCAGGGGGCCACACACATATTTTGGTGATAATAGATTATGCGACACGGTACCCAGAAGCAGTCCCGCTCCGATCTACCTCGGCTAAGATACTAGCACGGGAATTGTTACAAGTATTCAGTAGGATGGGATTCCCACGCGAAATTCTGACTGACCAAGGCTCGAATTTCATGAGCCAAACGTTGCGTGAGATGTGGAAAATATTAGATGTCAAGCCACTTCACACAACGGTTTATCACCCCCAAACCAAAGGGTTGGTGGAGCAATTTAATAAGACTCTAAAACAGATGTTACGAAAAATACTCCTGCGATCACCTTCCAATTGGCACTTAATGTTACCACCTCTAATGTTTGCAATCCGCGAAGTACCCCAATCCTCCACCGGTTTCTCACCTTTCGAACTACTTTATGGGTCCAATCCTAGAGGCATATTAGACCTCATTAGGGAACGGTGGGAGGAAGGGGAAGACCAAGCCTCTTGTACTGTACAATATGTCGTGGAGATGCGCAATAGGTTACGCATGGCGCGTGACCTCGCTAAGCACAATCTAAGTATATCACAAGGCAGACAAAAAAATTATTATGACAGACGTATCAAGCAACGGGAATTACAAGTAGGACAAAAAGTTCTACTACCCCTCCCAGCAGATCATTCAAAACTAAAGTACACGGTCCTACGCAAAGTTAACGCGGTTGATTATGAGATAGAGACCCCAGATAAAAAGAAGAAAACAGGGATCTATCATATTAATTTACTAAAAAAGTGGGAGGACAGTTTTTTGGGGCCGACACTGAGTACAACGACGATTTGGGCCCAGATTGGAATTCAGGGAACGGAGAACTTATTATATGCCAACCTTTAACAGAGGCACAATTGAAAGACGTCAAAGAATTGCAACAACAATTCTCAGACGTCTTCTCAGACAAACCAGGGAAAACCACATGGACTGAACATAGTATACATACTCCTCCAGGGACAGTGATCAGAGATCAGGGGAGGCTGTGGCCACGACCCTTGATACCGGTCATCAAAGAGGAGGTTCAGAAGATGTTGGACTTAGATGTTATAGAACCATCTAGCAGCCCTTGGCGCAGTCATCCGGTTGTAGTTCCAAAACATGATGGAACTGTCCATTTCTGTATAGATTTCCGAAAGGTCAATAAGGTCTCAAAATTCGATGCGTACCCCATGCCTCGCATAGACGAGATTTTAAATCGCCTGTGGGAGGCTGGGGTGCTCTCCTCCCTCGATCTCACTAAAGGATACTGGCAGATTCCCCTCAGACCATGTGATAAGGAGAAAACTGCTTTTGCAACACCCCAGGGTCTCTTTAATTTTAAGTATATGCCTTTTGGGCTCCACGGGGCTGGAGCTACTTTTCAACGCTTGATGGATAAAGTACTAGACCCTTTCCAGGAATTTGCAGTAGCATACATCGACGACATTGTAATTTATAGCAAGGATTGGGACCAACATCTACAACATTTAACGCAGGTGCTGGACAGGTTGAGGCAGGCTGGACTTCGAGTGAACCCCAAGAAATGTAAGGTGGCACGCACTTCTATAGATTTCTTAGGATTCACAGTTAACAGGGGCACTATCATTCCACAAACAGATAAAGTAGACAGAATGTCCGCATGGCCTATTCCCCGCACAAAGAAGGATGTACAGAACTTTTTAGGATTGGTGGGCTATTATAGACAATTTATAAAGAATTTTTCTACCATTGCTGCCCCCCTAACTGACTTAACCCGAAAGAACAAGGCAAGGAGGGTGGTATGGGGTCCGAAAGAACAAACTGCTTACGACACGTTAAAGCGGGCCCTGTGTTCATACCCTGTCCGACATGCGCCTGATTTCAACCTCCCATTCATATTGCAGACCGATGCTTCCAATAGGGGAATTGGAGCCATCCTGGCTCAAGTTAAAAATGGCAAAGAACACCCAGTAGTATATCTCAGTAGAAAACTAAAAGATAAAGAACGCAGGTACGCTACTATAGAAAAGGAGGCCTTGGCAGTGAAGTGGGCTATCACGTCACTCAAATACTACCTGTTGGGAGCACGGTTCACTTTAGTAACTGACCATGCACCAGTAGTCTGGTTAGAGAGGATGAAAGACTGCAATCCGCGGATGACTAGGTGGTACTTGAGTTTACAGCCATACGCTTTTGATGTGTTATACAAGAGGGGAAAGGAAAACACTAATGCTGATTATTTCTCCCGCCAGGGCCCATGGGTTGATGAATACTCCCTGCGGACGATCAACTTGTCGGGGGGTTGTGAAACGGAGGGCCAGGCGGAGCGAGCAAAGGTTGATGCGTCCGCCGGAGAAGGTCATGGAAAAGGCCCAATTAAGATGGAGAAGGAAAATGTGATAGAGGTGGAGGAAGACCCAGGTCAAGGACTGAAAAAGGAGGAGGAGATAAAAGAAGGAGAAAAGGGAAAAAAAGAACAAAAACAAAAACCAGCCTTAGGATTGGTTGAGGGTTACATAGCCATTACAAAGAGGGTAGAAATATGGAAAGATATTCAGAGGGATATAGAGGAGGTTGCCATAGAAATCAAAAATAAAGAGACACTGACGGTAGCTCAGGGAGATGAAGGGGAAACGAAGATTGATAAGGGAACCCAAGCAGGAACAGGGAAATGGCAAAGAAAATCAGTGAGAATACAAGTAGGCAGAGGTGAGGAGCAGGCAGGAAAAAGAGACAGTTAGGGGATTAACGGACAGAGTGAGGGGAAGAGGAGGGACAGTTGGGATACTGAGAGAAGAAAGGAAAATTTATCTCTCCATCCCTTTTGGAAGATATCTGGGGCGAGGTCATCAAAAAGGCAGCGGGAGAAAATATGAAAATAGAAGCTGTCCTGGACCATTTAGCCCTTTGAAATGGATCCCAGATTGGGGTTGGGAGTCCCCCCTACAACTCCGATCACTCAGGATGGAGAAACCCTTCTTGGGTTTGAAAAGGAACACTCGTTAGAGAGATCAGGAGGATCTAAAAATCCCTTTCTCCAAGACAAGAGAGTTCAAAACTATGTAAGTTCCAGTTATCCAAGTTTACCTTTGTTAACACCCCATGCTCCAGAATTGTATGCAAGAAACGACAATGAATCTTTAAATGCCATGTTGAATAAAACTTTATTAGATTTGGAAAACCAACAGATTCCCGTCATTGCATCACCAGCGGGGGCCACAAAGACCCCCCCAGGCAGAAGGACGGGATGTGGAAGACGACCATCTACCGAAGGCTGATGATGGCCGTCACTCCGTGGGCCGGGAGCCACGTCCAGAGATGGGCCGCGCAGGTCAAGGCGGAAGCCTCTGGCAAGAGCAAAGTGGACTTCATCTCCAAGCAGCTGCAGTCGGCCCACCTCACGAGCAGGCCTCTGTTCACCCTCTTCATCCAGGCCTGTCCTGGACCAGCCCCTAAAGCCCCGCTGCCACCGCCACCTTCGCCGAGCCTCCCGGCTGGCCCGCCACCCAGCGAGAAGCTCATCCCCCTCAAGGTGAATGAAATATGACGGTTGTCGCAGCTGCTGCGGGAGAAGCACCAGCGGGAGGCCAAGGCCGCTCAGCAGCGCAAGGTGCTCCAGGTGCCTCCGCTCCTCCTCTCCCCGCCGGGGATCGTCCAGCAGCCGACGTTGCCCGGGGCTGGCTCGGCAAGGGCGTCTCCCGGCCCCACCGCCGGAGCCGAATCTTTAATAAATTTGAACGAACCTGCACATAAATAAATATGTTTGTTTCCTTAAATGCTCATAAAGCAGCTATAGCTGCCTAAGGGAAGAGTATTTGTTTGCCCTGGAGCTAACTACCATCAACACTGGGATTCTGTGACAAGTTCTTCCCACAATATGAAGGTCAAACTCCAGCATCACGTTTCTCACAAGAGCCAAACCATTGCTTATAGGGAGCCTATAGGAGGGAATTTCGGCTCAACAGGAACTGGTACACACACACACACACACACACAGAGAGAGAGAGAGAGAGAGAGAGAGAGAGAGAGAGAGAGAGAGAGTCAGCTTGCCTCACACACACACAGTCAGCTTGCCTCAGATACTGCAGACAATATCTGACTCAGACCTATTGACAGGCTTGCCCTCCACAAGGCCCTGAAAAGCAGAAGCACCAGAGCAGGGCTGGCACAAGACAGAAGCCAACAAACAGAACGAGGAAAACGCCACCTGGAGGCAGGCACACCCTCTTTTCGGCAGTTGGAAGTCCCTCACTAGAGGCACTCAAGGAAACCTAAACAGAGAGCAGACCGTGTAGCCCCTCGGGTAGAAAAGTAACTGAGGAAGAAAACAGGCAGTCTTAAAGGACACAGAGAGTGGGTTTAACCAAGAATTACGAGGGGTGTGTGTGGGCTGATGCTGTTCCCTTCACTGCAGTAATCCAAAATGGGGGGATCAACGGTGAGGCATCCATGCCTGCCTATGACACTGAAGAGATTCAGGTTGGTGAGAGCAGACCAACGGGCTCCAAAAGGGGTGTCTTTGCAAAGTAACAACATACTTTGAAACCGTAGGTCTCACTTTATGTACACAACATACCTCTGCACTCTCTTGCCTTCATATTTAGAGACAAAAGCTAGTTTTGCCCAGGCAAGGAGATTCTGGGTTCTCATCTGAAAGGTTACAGACAGACAGACAGCTCACCAAGTTATAAGAAGCTGGACAAGATGAATTCAGCATGCCAAAAGGAAGGAAAGACACTAAGAATAAGAACACTGGCTTTTATTATGTTTATATAACTTTAGAGCATACATGGCAAGCACCCAGAGCAGTTTAGGTGACCCAATCTTAAAAATATTAAAGACCAAAAGAAAAGGCAAGGCCTGTTGAAAGGTTATTCTTGGATTTCTAAGGTCGGTTTCTCAAACAGGTTGAGTTTGAAGATAATTCAGTTTCTAGTTCTTATGCTATTGGAGAACATTCACACCTGTAGGATGTTTATGCGCCAGGATGGCCCCCTCTGTCCAAACCATAGCCTGCCAGTGCTGATGTACAGCAAAATCAGGCTGTTTTCTGCCTTCGACAACAATAGTGCTATTAGAAACCTAGCCATATGGGCAGCTGTCTTGGAATTATACAGCCTCTCTTTGGCTGACAAAGGAGAAAAGGCAATCATCAGCGTTTTGTCTATTTCTCTTGTATGATGGATAGGTAACAAAATCCCAGAAGCCCTATGTCATCCCATAAGAAAAAACATTTCTAACACATCAACCTTTCCCCATGCATCTCAATAATGCTTTCCAGGCAAATGAAAGAGAAATCTGTTCTGGATTCCTGACAGATGTTGTTAAAATGGAAAAGCTAATGGTTTTTCTAAAGGAAATTGCTCTGGTAATTTTGCCCCTTCACATACTATAGCTGGATACCCTGTGCACAGCAGAACCACTGTGGGTACAAACACATGAAGTCCAGAAAGAAAGAACTCTGAACAAACCACTGTGGTTCAGAACACACTGGAGGATAGAATAATGAAGTTGGAAAGGGCTATAAGTTCATCAAGTGCAACTCCCTGCCCAACACAGGAACACAAATCAAAGGATATCTTTGGGAGGATACTGGCTCAAACCTCAACAGAGAGCGTCAACAGGAAGAATGAAGGCTGCTAACTCTTTAATATTTGCCCAGTGTAAATGAATTGCCCATTAAAAATCAGCAGTGTGTGCCATTTACTGCTTATTTACATGTGTCGTCCTTTTCAGAGTGCTCAACCAGAATCTTACTAAAACGTGCACCTGTTTTGCCACATATTAAAAAAACAACAGAAGAAAACATTATTAACCTATCAGTCCAAGGCATCTGCCCCATTACCTGGGAGGCTGTTTTGGATAAAAGTTCTTTTCTCTCTTTCCCGTGATCCTGCAGGCGTCGCTGACGCTGCTGAGCGGAGTTGGAGTCTGTGGCTGCAAGGCTGCTAAAGTGACTTTTTGGCTCCTTGCAGCCCATTGCCCCTTCCTTCCCTTTGGTGCTCTAGAAAGCAAAAGGAAGATTTCTTAAGTCTGGGTGCTCCAAACTCCCTGGACAAGTAGCTCTGGCACAAAAAAGACCCAGGAAAAAAAGAACTAGAGCTGTGGGAAGCCAGGGAGATTACAATCATTCTCTTTCGCCCATAACCCCCTCCATCTATACCCAACTCTGCAAACAACATCAAAGCTATGGAAAAGAGAAGTAAAGCACCCCTTTTGACATCTTCTCTGTATAAACCATGAAGCCATCTTGGATGAACAAAGGCAGCGTGGGAACCTCTTTGGATCTCCCCTAGGTGGTTGTTCCAAAAGAACATCAGAATGTCTGTTTTTCAGAGGCTTTAAAATGTTCTGCTTATATACTGGCCCATACCACTTCAAGTAGTCTCTGGGTGGTTTACAGTTTAATTACAGTATGTAGGCTACACATTGACCTCCCCCGCAGCAAGCTGGGTACTCATTTTACTGACCGTGGAAGGATGGAAGGCTGAGTCAACCTTGAGCCTGCTACCTGGGATTGAACCCCAGGTTGTCACCAGTTTTACCTGCAGTACAGGCATTTAACCACTGCGCCACAAGGCGCAATCCAAGCAATCGTTCTGCCAAGGAGAAGCTAATGGGAGGGTTTAAAATGTTAACCTGATACAAAAACAGACGGCAGGTACTGTACAGTAATACCAGATTAGAAAACCAATCTAACATTACCCGAATGATTCAAAGCCAAACAAACCCCACCTGGTATTTAAGGCCTCGGCAGACACTGAAGCTAGTTCTAAACTTGGAGAGGTCAAATGATGGAAGAAGGGCTGACCTTTTATGGTGCTCAGCAGAATAACCATGACATGACTGAGTACCACCCTTCTTGCTCCCTTCCTCACCTGGTGGCCCAACTGCTCTTTCTTGCCCAGCTGTGTCGCACCCGTTGGTGCAGAGGGCGCAGAGCTGGCTCCTGCGGCCGGTGTCACTCTAGAGGCACCCTTTTTATTCTGAGACAGAAAGGAAGACAAAAAACCCCCTCGGGCCTGGAGCGAGTGAGCAGTGTTCCTTTGGCCACAGGTCATGTCACTAAGGGTAAAGCAGAAACAAAATGAAAGGCAGTGACTTCGAGATGTCAACTCAAAGATGTCATAGGTGTTCAATTTCGGATGTTAATTTGCAACAGCCAAAGCACCACCTTCCGTGTTATCCTTGTGCAAATGTATGACACCCAGGACAACTGCCACTCATTCAAGGGGTGTTGGTGGCATTCCTGGGGGCAGGCCCTCATGCACATCCAGGGACACAACCAGCACCTCATTAATGAGCAGCAATCCACCACCATGTCTTTACACAGATGGAAAGCAACTGGCTTATACCATATAATAGCTGGAATCCTGTTGGCATACAATTTCCCCAAATTAAACTTTTCATACTTCTGTCCCACAACTCCAATGTACAGCAATTCATTTAATCATGCAGAAGCAGTAGGACCTGCAGGAGGTGTGTGTGTGGGGGGGGAGAGAGCTTAGAAATAGAAAATCGCTGCTAGAAGGCCAACATAATTTGTTTATAAGTTGTTCACATAGTGTTGTCAAGTTTTTGGTACATTCGTTCAGACCCTCATTTTTCTTCCATTAGGAGTTTGGGGATGAGCTCCCCTAAGAGTAAATACACACAGGAATGCTTTGTGAATATCACAAATATTTCAAAATACTACTGTTTGATGCATTAACTCCTTTTGCAAACAGTGGACTTCATGATGTGGATGCAGTGAGACATCTGAATTTGGTAAGAGGCTGAATTCAATTTCCTCTAATATATTGTTTATGTGGGGCTTTGTTCTGTTTTGTTCTGCTTTGTTTCAACAGCATACAATGTTACATATAATGCATGATGCAAAGCCACACATACTATGATCATTACCAATACATCCAATTAGTCCAGCAAGCACACCCATTTCCTACAAACAACAACAGCATATACACGCATAAGGAGGTCACAGCCCCACAAAAGCCACTGTCATTCTTAAACGCTGCGATGCTAGTACTTGGAATATTTGGACTCCTCCTTGCTGACTTCAAAACTTGGACATCTGAAGATAACAAGCCCAACGTTAAGCAGACTCTCATTTGTGTGCAATTTGTTCAAGGTAAGAACTTGTCACACAGTACTGGTTACTCCTGCCATGGACACGGCCATGTCTAGACAGTCCTAAAGAGAAAGTGCCATACAGACTCACAGCTCGGAGTCCCCCAGATGATCCATGTTGGTCACATAGGAAGGAAGCTTGTGAAGCGGTATCAATTCCTCTTCGTCCTGGTGCTGTTGTTCCTCTTTCTTCAGTCTGCAATGCTCTGCTTGCAGAGCAAATAGCTAAAAAAAAATGGCAGAGGGGAGGAAGCATATAACACAGTGAGGGCGAACCTTTTAGAGACCGAGTGCCCAAACTGCAATTCAAAACCCATTTATTTTCCACAATTTAACCTGAACACAGTGGGGTTACAAATGCTTTGGGTGCTACCCTTCGGGAAAGCGAGAATCAAAGAGCAGGTTTTTGAATTTCCTGCGACCACAGCACCCTCTGCTCTGGGCAGAGAAGCCGATGGGGTGCTACACCGTCGGGAAAGCCAGGCGAGAGTGGCGGCGGCTTCTTGGCTCATTTGTAGCCCCAGTTTACTCTCCAGCCACGCCGCTCTGGGCATCCCAAAACCTGCGTGGCTGGAGAGTAAACTGGGCCTATGAAGGAGCCGACAAACCACTGCCCCCTCCTTCGCCCAAATCTCTGCACAGAGCCATTGCAAGACTACCGAAATGGCTCCATGCAGAGTGCCGGGTGAAGTGGGGAACCATGGTTTGTGGGCTCCTTCGTAGCCCCCGTTTACTTACCAGCCACGCAGGTATTCATACCCTTGTTGGCTCCTTCATAGCGCCAAGTGTCGTGGCTGGGGGGGGGGACACATGTCGGGTGCCCACAGGAAGGGCTCCGTGTGCCATCTTTGGCACCCGTGCCATAGATTCGCCAACACTGATATAACAGAACAGAATGAATTCCCGATCTAAGGAAAGTTACTTTTTTAGACCAGAATATCCAAAATCTGCCAGGTAGCAGAGCAACTGGGGATTTAGACCAAAACACTAACTTTTCCAAGCTCTGTAATAGCTTTTTAAAGATCATAATTAAGAGGCCCTAGACAAATCAGGATTTATGTATAAGTCAACAACAACAAGAATTACAGTGGTACCTCATAAGACAAATGCCCAGTAATACAAAAAAAACTCATAGGAGGAAAAAAAATTCTGTTCCCAATGCATTCTTAAGGGAAACGGGATTTTGTAACACAAAATTATCTTAAAACAAATGGACCCTTAGAATGAATTAAATTTGTTTTAAGAGGTCCCACTGTAGTTGAAAGCCAACTTAAGGTGCTAGCTTCTTTAGGCATGCTAAAATACAGGTCCAGATTTAGACTTTGTTTTAAAAAATGATTCTTTTTTTCCTTTGTTTTTTGCTCCATCAAGCAGAGAAGCTAGTTACTTAGATGCTCCATCATCCTTCTCATGCACATTGCAGTTTATTTAGCTAGGACTCTTGGCGTAATGTGATTTATGAACTTAGCCAAGTCAGTTTAAATGAAAACCAGAGCCTGGAAAATACTTTTGGGGCCTAAAACTGTCAGAATCCTACCACTAACAGCTAGTTGTTCTGGGAAATGAAGACCAAAAATTAATTCTCAGGCAATGATTAAAACAAAAAAATCACAATTATTTAGACAGAGAACTGCTCCCTTACCTTTTGACGCAGAATTTCATTTTCTTCTTGTAAAAGACTGCTTCTCTGGCACTCTGCCTCAAAGTTTAAGATTACCGGTACAGGTAAGAAAAGTTAAGGATGAAAAAAAAAAACAAAATCTCAAACCAAAACACCAGAGGCCAGCTCTTAAAAAATTAAAAACCCTAGCTGCCTGCAGGTTCATCCAGAAATTGGTTTGGTTGCTGTGAAGTCACAGAATGTTTACAAAGGTTATAGACTACTAATACACAGTGAAACTCTCGGTGAAACTGAGTGCAAGAAAAAGAAAAGCCTTTCACATTCTGCAAAGTAAACAAAGCAACATGTGCTGCTGGAAGGAAGCAAGAACACTTTTCTTTGGAGAAAGGAAGACTCTGGGCTCAGAATGAAAGTGAGTACGGATGCAAATGAAAAGAAAACCCTTGATTAATATTACAATCAGCCAAATGTTGGGTTGTACAGTCATCCTCTGTTATATTGCAGTTCATATACTACGGTCCCAGTATGGGCCTTTTTACACAACCCCTAAGATCCGCTGGCCACTTAAATTCGGACCAGAGATCTTAGGGCTTCATCACTCTTCCTCTGTCCCTACCCCCCCTCCGCACTTCCTGGTTGCTGGCTGCGTGAGGGAGGGAGAAAAAAGAAAGAAAAGCATGCCGGTTTACCTCCGTTTTGTTCCCAGCAGCATTCAGATCTCTTAAAGGGGTGGGGCGCAAAAAAAGAACAAACAGAAGCCAGGAGAGCCCCGCACTCGCTATCCTTACACCGGATCAAATATTTGTCACATCCAAAAAGCAGGTACTTGAAAGCTGCGCTGGGACGCGCTAAAGTGGGCAGGGTCACACTTAATTTCCTGTTAACTCCGGAGCTGGTGGGTAAACATTTTTAATCTCTGGAGCTGGGAGCCATTTGCCCCAGAGTTTAGGGGTCGTGTATAAACACCCTAAATTGTGGGACCGTAGTATATGAAGGCAAGGGCTCCTAGGGTAAGCTGCATGGGCCTGTTTGGGGCTTCCTGCACTTACCCCAGGCCTGGTGCTGCCACGAACGGGCCTCCAACGGGCTTCCTGGGCCTGTCATAGGCCCCAGAAGTGGTTTCCAGTGAACCGGAAGCAAATTCCGAAAAACTGGGTCTTCTGACAGGCCATGGAAACCCACTGGAGGCCTGTTCTGGGGTAAGTGCAGGAGGCCCCAAACAGCCCACCCCCAGTCCCAACCCGACCCAGCATCCAAGTAACACAGATTTCCCTTTATTGCGGGTCGGGTTGGGTCCCTAACCCCTGCGATAAACACGGGGTTACCGTAGGTCTGTAATTTGGTTAGGGCAGATCAGCTGGTGCAAGTTATCCTCTCTAGTCTCGAGAGAACAGCCTGTACAACACCGTGATCATCTGCTAAAAGGCTACATGAGACGAACCCTTAACTTGCAGGAAATGTGGGAATAGCCAGTTACACTATGGCTCACTAACAAAAACAAACAAGCAAACAAATGCACTAACTTCTGCATTCTAACAAAAGAGAACCAGAGCATGAGAACAAGGGGCTGCTGTTAAAGAGTGGAAATCACTGTCTCGCATCTGAAAAGGATATGCATGCACTGAAATAAGACGCTGAGGAAATTGTGCAGGGAGACAATGAACGTGTCAGCCCACTGGCGGGAAAAGTACGAGGCAAAGGTAGGATTGGTGTCTGGATTTGAGATAAAAGGCAGCGCAAACCAGTCCTTCCACTCAGCCTGGTTCTGAAGTTCAGAGGCTTGCTTGAGAAAGAATTCCTGCGTCTTCTCATTCCTGTTTGTCTAAAATAGAAGAAAACAAAACAAAGACTTTAGTGTGTGTGTTTTCTGCCACAGTAGCAGCACCTCCAAATATAGCCTTCATTGTTCAGTGTGTCCTGAACAAAACTGTGTCAAAAAGGGGGAAAAGAGGCAAATGGTGCTTGATCAGACCAGCTGTTGGTTCTTGGAACAGACCTGTATAGCGTGAACGAGGTAGTAGCGGTATAAACTGATTTTCAGCTTGTTTACCGACGGTCGGTACACATCCTCCAACCGACTGAAAAGGCGTCTGTCGAGGTAAGTCCAGTAATCCCGAAGGGCCGTCAGATCATAGCTGTGCACAAACTGCAAAAGTTGATCCACTATTTTGTCCACCTGAAGACAAACAAACAAGGCGAGGGGGAGAGGACAGAGGAAAACATTATTGCTGATCTGCCACCAAAACGTTGCCAAAAACTACAACTATACATACAAATGGAGAGTAGCTTTCGTGCCAAAGCTGGTCCAAGACGTTCCTCTGCATGAACCAGATGCCACCCCCACCTCCCATTCCCTATACAAAAGCAAAACAGACTGGCAGTTCAATTGTTCTTCCTCACTGCCAAGGGGTATCTTCCGCTGCTTCTGAAGGCATTAGGCTAATTTGAGAGAAGGAAAGAGGAGGCTGCAAAGAACACAGTTCTCTCCCCTCTGACGCAATGCTGCCATGTTGTAGCAGATGCATCCACCACACTCTGCTTATAGGTAGGGCCAGCTCTGTTTTATGGTACTGTTAATTGGTGAAGCATTTGCACTTTGGACCTGTGTTCCACACAGATATTCCTTCCCGCTACAGATTTAAAACTAGGAAAACATAATTTTAATTAATGTCTGTGAAGATTCCCCGTCATCCAGGAGAGCTTATCCAGAAACTGAGTCATGACAATCATGGCAACTGGACTTCTTTTCTTGAGAAAGCGAAACGTTTCAGTACTCATCCAAGTAGCTTCGCCAGTCTGAGAAACATTGGTGCAAGTCTTCCAATTTACATCCCAATGTTCCTCAGACTGATGGAGCTACTTGGATGATTATCAAAGTGTTTCAATCTCTAAAGAAAAGAAGTCTAGTTGCCATGACACAACTTCCAATATACTACAGTATGTGACTCTACTGCAGGATCACATAGACTTTGTGTTTATAACTACTTATAACCTTATGGTCTTACATTGACACTATGCTTTCAATGTTAGTTTCCATCACTCATATCTTTACATGGAACTTTACCCCCTTTAACTGCTCGTGTTCTCTTGTAGCCTTAATGTAATGATGTCTATTCATGCTCTAAGACAGGCATGTCCAAACTTCGGTCCTCCTGATGTTTTGGACCACAAGTCCCAGAATTCTAAGCTTAGACTGCCAATGATAAAGGACTGTGGGAGTTGTGGTCCAAAACATCTGGAGGGCCGAATTTTGGACATGCCTGCTCTAAGATGTCCCTCAATTCATTGTTCTCAATACTTGAACATGTCTCAATTGTACCGGACTGTATATCATCCCTCATTCTGTAAGCCTCCCTGGGTTGTTTTTCTAAGGAGAAAGGTGGGGTAAAATACTCTAAAATAAATAAATAAAAATAAAACCAATAAGACCCGAAGAGCGGTATGAAGTCCCCCCAAAAAACACCCCAGAATGCACCAAGATTCCAGATTAGGCACTCAATGCAGAGGGAAAAGAGAAGCACTCTGCACAAAAGTCCAGGCCCTTTCCCCATTCATTCTCGGTCTTCACCTGTTCCAGCGCGCTGATCTCGAGTTCCGGAGAGTGTGTGGGAGGGGAGTGTTGACCTCGGGGCAGAGCCCTGCCTAAACCCACCCACTCGCGCTGCTGCAAGGGCCCGGAAGGGAGTCCACAAGTCCCCGACCGGAACCTTGCTAGAAAACAGGCCTTCCCGCTTAAGAGCCCCGTCTCCGCACAACTGGCAGGCGCGAAAACAAACGCCGCGGGTTGCAGGGGGGCGATGCATTGGGAAAGGCGGCGGCGGCGTCCACTCCAAACCTTCCTCCTCCTCCATTCCCCTTGCTGGGCATCCTTGCCTCTTCTTCCCACCTTCCTTCCTTCCCTCCCTCCCCCCAGACCCTCACCCGGAAGCCCTTCTCTTTGTCCGCCTTGATCTCGGCATCCAGTTGCTTCAAAGTGTTGGTGAAGCCGCGGAAGAGCAGATACTCCCGCACCAGCTCGTCGGTGCGCTCGGCCGCAGCCGCCATCGCGCCGCCGGGTCACGGGGAACGGGGAACGGGGAACGGGAGGCGCGGCGCTCCGTGCGCCAGCCCACCCCACCTCCGACGACGTGCGCCTGGCTCTCCCCAATCCCTCGGCTCGCTCCGCCCTTCCCGGCAAGGCTGGTCCCGCCGGCGCGACGCTCTAGCTAACCCTCGCCTTTGAGACTCGCGCTGGCCTGCCGGGACCACAAACCCTGGCGGTCGTGGTAGCTTTCATTTTCAGCCTAGAGTGAAGGTTGACACTTCTTGCAGGGTTGGATATCTCCCCTCCATAGGGCTGTGTTCCAGAGTTATTCTCTGCGCGTTAGAGTGAAATCTCGCCATTTTATCACGGCTCCTCCAGGTTTTGAGGACTGAGCATCCCATAAATGAGCAATCCAAGCCAAGTGTTTGCTGTTAATAGTAGCTGCATGCCGTCAAGTCAATTCTAAATACAATGGACCCTTGTATAACAAACAGTTTGTATAAAAAAATCTGTACAACATAAAAAAATTCCAGAGATAGGGGAAATTTGCTTAACCTAATCGCCTATGGGGAGAATCCATAGAACATAAAAATGGGATTACTCCGTTTTCGATGGATTCCTATGGGAATTTGTATAAAGGAAAATTTGCTTAACATGATTTCATTTGGAAGGAATTAATTCCTTTATACAAGGTACCACTGTAAGGGCAATTCTTTCTAAGTAGAGTTCAGAAGTGACTTAACAGCTCCCTTCTCCTGGGGTCGCCCTAGAACTGTGCAGTTGCCCAAGGCTTCATAGGCTGGCTGTTCTTGTACATGGGGTGGGGTGGGGCCTGGATGGGGAATCAAACACCCAGCCTCATCCAAATAGCTAATTCACTGAGCTGTCTCTGCAAACAGCCTAACTAGCCCTGTCTTACAGGTCAGCCACTTGCATTAGAACTGGTTCTTTCATACCAGTTTGCTCCTTGTCTCTGGCATTGCACTGTTCTTTATCTGGTAAGAATACATCAGTTGTTTTCCGCGAGCCATGTCCACCAGTAGGGCAGAGGAAATGAAAAAAATAACTCCATTCAAAGAGATTAGTTGTGACTGTATATGCCAACATACAGTAAAACATTCTATTGCTTCTGGTGACATACACACATAATTTATAACCATGCTTGACTTTAAGTAGCCCACAAATCTCACTTTTTCCAACAGTACTGTTTTTAACCCCTCTAAGCAGGCTACGTTTGGGTGTTTGTGACTGACCATGGCAACTAGTGGCACTGCTTGCTTTGGAAAATTGCTACATGCAATTTTATATGCTGTCTTTCTCCTATCCAATATGGGTGTAACAAACCTGCTTATCACTGATAACCATGTTATATTCTGTTGACTTTCTGTACTTAAAGAACAATTAATAATTGTTCATTGGGAAAAGGACCCAAGGTGGCTTACAATAATGAAGCACAATATGCAGCCCAGAACATTTAGACATATTGAAGTTAGAAACAGGGAATAAGAAGAGGCATCTTAGAACATTAAAAGGTAACAGTAGAGCTACAAAGAGCACGCAAAAAGAAAAGAAAAATCCATTATGAGGGGTGGAAACTAACATGGGAAACACTGGTGTTCTTATGAAATCAGTCAATGCAATCATGCATGGTAATCCATATAAAAGTCACATAGGTAGTCCATCATTAAGGGAAAGCTTGCCTGAAAAGGAAGGTCTTTGCCTGCTTCCAGAAAGACAGAATATATGGGGCAGTCCTGGCCTCCAGTGGAATGGAGTTCCAAAGTCTGGGAGCAGCAACAGAGAAGGCCCTTTCATGTGTTCTTATGAGATGCACCTGTGAAGGTGGCAGGATCACCTTAGCACCCAAGCCAGTTCACTGTACCTATATCACAATGCCACCCAAATGAAGTTCTGAAGCAGCTCAGAGAGCTGTCATACTGGAATACTGTGCTTCTGACCTATTGGTCAAACCAGGTTGTCTCACAGCTTGGAGGTGCTTGTGGAGGGTGAAGTTAAGATTGCACCTTTTTAAATAAAAATTGTGTTCATCAAGTCAATTTTGACTTATGATACTGTAACTCTTTCCGGGGTTTTCTAGGAACAGAGCGCTCAAACTTGATTCATCATTTTCTTCTTCAAGAAGCACCCAGGGATTTTATGCAGCTTGTTCCAGAACCAAATAGACTGGCTCTTCTCCCAGAGATGTCGTGCCACCAGAAAGATGGAGTGGACTAATAGATTTCAGGCTCATCATAACCCTAACATGACTTATGATGCATAATAATTGCCTAGAATCCATACACTTCTACACTTGCAGCATACAGTAAGTGCAATGGCAAACTGATACTAGTTAAGGTGATGCTTGTATTCCTTATCGTGTGCCAGATTCCCCTTTAACATTACACACAAACAAAACAGTATATATATAACAGGACTCTAACAATTTTATTGACAGTGTATCACCTGTGTTTAAGTTTGCATAAGGATCTTCCACTATATGACAAATGTACTTGGTATAAAGTGACACCAATACTATGGAATTCCCTCCCCTTTGAGTTAAGAACTGCCTCCTCCCTTGAAATATTAAAGCGAGGCCTTAAGACTTACTTATTTAGTTAAGCCTTCTGAGCCTCCAGCTTTACAATTTTTTTATAACATCTTACTTTTTTAGTCTTATTGACTGGGGAGCTTTTTAAACTCTGCTGCAGCTATTGTTTTTAATCTTGTTTCTTATTGTATTATATTGTATAGTATTTTTATAGTATTTTATAGTCCGTCACGACTGTAATGACACAACACACACACACATAGGCATTGTGTTGTTTTTACATTGTATTTTTATTGTACTACTTTGAATTTGTTGTAAGCCACCTTGGGTCCCTTTGGGGAGAAAGGTGGCATAAAAATAAAGTTGTTGTTGTTGTTGTTACTTTCAAAAATTGTGTTCTACTAAATTGTTTACATCTGGACAAACATCCCATGTTCTGTATTTATTACATTCATATTATATATTTCCCCTAGTCAGCTTTAAGCTCAGGATACATAGCTCCCATTTCTTCTCAGAACAATCCTGTGAAAGTCGGTAGGGAATAAAAAAAGAGGGTGGGAGAAATGCCCACTGTATCCAATTGGTTAGGGAAAACTTTGAACAGATGCGGCCAGATTTTATTACAGTTCTGAGATGTGAAGCTGAGCAGAAACTGGGCAGATCTACCTACTGCCAGCTTTGCGTTTGAAAAGGCAACGAAACGCTGGATGGATTCAACGCCATGACAAACACATTCTTACCACTTAAGACTACATTTAAGTCGGGGGCCCAATTTTCAGGTTGATAACCAAACCTAAGGACAGTGCCTCATATCCGTGTCAACGCAATAGGACTTGTACAGAGAGACTTAAATACTTTATGGAGGTTGCCCGGCTTTCGTGCCAGGCGAGTCTCCTTTCCTCCACCGTTCTCCCCTCCCCGCCTGCGCCTCCGCCTCCCCCCTTCTTTTTCCCGCGTTTTTGTTGTTGTTCCCCGTAGCTCCGCCCACAGTAGTTTTAGCTCAACAGCGGAGATTTTCCATTGGCCGGCGGGGGCGCCTCCTGCGCTGCGATTGGTGCTCTGAGATACCTCGGTAGCTTAGTGCTGAGGCAGGAGTGGGCGGGAAGGCAGACGCGGGGCGGGTGGGGCGGTTTTGCTGGTTACTTTGGGACCAGGTGAGAGTTATAGGAAATGTAAGTGGCCGTCCCGCGTCGTGTCGCCTGCCTCTCTGAGTCCTGTCCCGCCCCAGAAGCGTGCAACCCCTGGATCCTTTTCCCCAAGGGCAAGGCGACAACTGAGGAAGAGTGGGGTGTAAAAAACGAGGGGAGATAAAGGAGGGAAGCAATTGGTGCACCCAAGGAAGGCTAAGAGCTCAGGCAGGTATAATTAAATGACTGTCTGCCCCCCCAGTCAATTCTGAATTATGGCGAATTTTTCCGGGGTTTTCTAAGTACTGCAGAAAATACTCAAACGTAGTTGACCATGGCCATCTTCTGGGGACGCCCAGGGACTGCAGCAGCTTGCCCAGGGCCCTACAGGCTGGCCCCAGTGGGGAACTGAACTCCCAACCAAAATGCCTAAGCTATCCAGTCAGCTGAGGCAGGCAGACAAGCCTAGAAAAAGATGGCAAAGTTCAGCTGTTGAGGGAGTCTACAGGGAGGAAGGCGGACGTCTAAAATTGGGGATAGAAGCAGTGGCAGATATGTCCATCAACAGTTCAGGGTGCATGGGTAGATGCTTTTTTTTTTTAGGCAATGGCAGACTTCACCTCTTTTTTGGAAGTGAGATTTTTTTTTTCACCGCCTATTTTGCCTTTATTGTAGATAATGGCAACATAGGCTTTGGGAAATGGATAGTAAATATTTGGTAATCTGGTTCCGCTATGCAATTATTCGTAGGAGGAAAGACAGAAGGACGACATTGTCTTGTTCAGCTCAGTGTGGTCAATACTTGAAATTGCACTGGTTCTTCAAGGGTTCAGGGAGGAATTGCTCCTAGACTTATGAATATGGGTCGTTTTAAGCACAAAACAAGCTCCACCAAACATTTATTTATTTATTTATTTATTTATTTATTTATTTATTTATTTATTTATTTATTTAGAATATTTTTACCCCACCTTTCTCCTTGGAAAAGGACCCAAGGTGGCTTACAATAATGAGGGGCAATACACAGCCTGGAAAATTAAGGCATAGTCAAGTTACGAACAGGGAATTAAAAGAGGCATCTTGGAACATTAAAAGGTAACAGTAGAGCTACAAAGAGCACGCAAAAAGAAAAGAAAAATCCATTATGAGGGGTGGAAAGTACTATGGAAAACAATGGTGTTCTTAAGAAATCAGTCAATGCAATCATGTATGGTAATCCGTATAAAATTACATAGTAGGAAGTCCCTCATTCAGGAAAAGCTTGCCTAAAGAGGAAGGTCTTTGCTTCTGGAAAGACAGCAGAGATGGGGCAGTCCTGGCCTCCAGTGGGAGGGAGTTCCAAAGTCTGGGAGCAGCAACAGAGAAGGCCCTTTCAGGTGTTTTTTTGAGGCGCACCTGTGAAGGTGACGGGATGGAGAGAAAGGCCCCTCCTGATGATCTTAGCACCCAAGCTGGTTCATACTGCGAAATTCGATCTTTGCCCTTTCTTTAAAAATTCTAAAAGATCTGTTTCTAAACCGTAGATGAAAATATATATATTGACATCCATTTCAGTAGGATTCTCTCTAACCAAAGTAATGTAATACTGCAGCATAATTTTATGCTGTCCGGTAGTTCGTATTTATGGCAAGTCTTTCCAGGGTTTTCTAGGTACAGTATAGCGTACTCAGAAGCAGTTTATTAGTCCATTCTTCTGGGGATACTCTGGGACTCTGTAGTTTGCCTGTGACCACTCAGGCACAATGAGGGAATCAAACTGAGTAATAAAACTAAATATGCAGGGAGGGGGGAATTTGTTCTATAACCTTTTTAAGAATTAACAGTATGTCATTTAGATGGGGGAAAGATCATTGCATTGTCTTGGATGCTTATATTCTCATTCTGAAGTGGCATCTGCACTTCTGCCCCGCTGGCTTAAAAAAAAAAAAAGGAGGTTTTCCACCTAAATTTCAGCACTTCCAGAACAGGGAGAAGTCTCCACTGTTATGATCTACATAGTTGAAGAGAACATCTGATGGCAATTTGCCTTTTTTTCCCTGCCTATAGCAGGCGTTAGTGGCACCTGATTAGTCTTTCACCTGATTCCCGCAATTGGGCAATGTCAAAAGTTGGAAGTTATATAAAGTAGGGCTTTATGTCCAGAAATAACAGTTCTGAGCTGGGTATGTGGCAGGTTTGCAGGTTAAATAATAATAATAATTTTATCTCTGCCATGGGCCCAGATGTGGCATGGAACAATGGGTGCAGCATTTAGAATATTGAGCTAGGTCTACTAAGACCCATGTTTGAGTCCCTGTACAGTTGAGATGCTTGCTGCGTGACATTTGGCCAGTCTCTAACATAACCTGCCAGAGGGTTACTTTGAATATATTATTAGGTATGGGGAGCTCCTGGGAGGAAAAGAAGGATATCCATATAATTTTATTCCCCAAAAGCAATTGAGGTGGCAAACTGAGGTCTTGACTATTTCAGACAGCAGCAAAGGTTCATGTGGTTGATGCTTCTTGATGTTAAAAAACATCTCCCAACCCCAGCAACTGTAAAAATCATATCAGGGAAGAGGGTTATAGCCAAGCCTTGTACTGAACTTGCTAAGTTTCTTAATGCTTTGTTAAGGAAAATCACTTTACAGCAAGCTTTTCACTTGTTACCTAAAATGATACAATGCAGATCCAAGTTTACAATCTCATTTGCTGTCTGAGATCTGGTTCGGTTTTGCTGTTTATCCTCTACTTCACTGGAAGCGTTGAGCATGTTTATCTATATATCTGTCATTGAAATGATTGGAAACAGCTTGGATAGTTTCCATTGTTTTGCCACACCTTTTAAAAGCCAGCATACGCGTTGACCTGAATACAAATGACTTGTCAAATTTACAGTGACATTAGAACACACTGATATAGGGCATTAATAAAGTGTGGAGAAATCGGTTTATGTTGCTTTGGGAGATACCTGTGTTTTGTACTGACCACTGACTTACTCCTCCAATGATGGTATAACATTGTCTTGCAGCTTTTGATGGAGACGTCTGGAGATTGTAACACCCCATATATCAGAGTGATTTCCAGGAATCGTAAACCACTGCACAATCCAAAGCCACAAGTGAGGAAAAAAAGCTTGTCTCAAGCACGTAACAGAGCTACTCTGGCTGGACTCTTCAACAACCTACGAGAAACTGTATATTTTCAGCAAAATAGTTCTGCATCAAAGGTATGGGGGGAAACTGAAATTACATAAATGACATACAATGCTAAGCATTTATTTTAAATTTTTTAGAATCTTGAATTCTACTCAAGGTAGTTTATATACAGTAGTTGTAATCTCACAAAATGAACGTTTATTGTTTCTATCAGTACAAATATTTTAGAGGAAGACAACAGGAAACTTTGCATATCATATTTATAGATGTCTGGCTTATGGCATGTTCTGACTTTACCTGCAGAAGACTGTAAATATCTTTGTAATGTCACTGTTTTGGATGCAAGTCAGGATAAACTGGTTAAGTTCATCTGGAGGGCAGCTTTTTCAAGGGCTTTATCATTTAAGTTGTGATATATCCTTTGACCTGTACATGAAAGAAGAATCAAGCAAGTTTAAGATGCCTCACAGGAGATCTCTAGCAGTGTAATATAGGTAAAATACTTTGTAAATAAAATAAGGATACTGTAATCTTTGCTGGTCCCAGATGTTCCATCATCCCCAGCAAGATTTGGGCTTAGAAGACCAAGGAGAAATGTGAGTGCTTGAAGATAAATTGTAAGCAAACAGAATTTGTGTTGTTGCACAATTTCTTTGTTCATCATAGGGCAGTGATGGCGAACCTTTTAGAGACTGAGTGCCCAAACTGCAATTCAAAACCCACCAATTTTTCGCAAAGTGCCAATACAGCAATTTAACCTGCATACAGGTGGCTGTGAAAGGGTGATGTTGGGTGCCCACAGAAAGGGCATAGGTTTGCCATCACTGTCATAGGCATGTCGTTTAAGGCGCCAGACTCCAGTTTCCTGACTTAACACAGCTTGCGCCAACCTGCCTCTACCAAAGAGTATCCTGATCACTGACTACTAAGCCATTTTAAACCTCTGGTGTTTGTGGTATATGCTCCCTATACCTCCTCTACACATTGTTCTCAGACTGCACTCTTTTCACAAGGTCCATGAACTCATTACATATCAAGCTGGAATTGGCTTTTCTGAATAACCTGTGCTTATTTATAACATACTGGTGTCGGTTCATGAAGGCAATTAGTTTGTGACTTCCATAGAACAGTCTAAACTTGTCTCCCTTTCTGTGGATCCTGATTGCATGTGATGAAAAAGTGCAATTCATGATGACGGCCATGTGACAGGGAATTAATGCTACTGTAATATCACATGACAGTTTAAAACATCATGTGATACTGGACAAGCACATGAATCCATTCTTTTGTTGCTCTTCAGATGCTTTAAGCAACAGAAGGGGTTGATGAAGTAATCTTTTAATTATTATGATAAACCTATTCTTTTTTCTGCCTAAGAAAAACAGGTAATGTATTTTTGGCTACTTTTTCCAGTTCTCTTTGCACTCAGATGCCTCTGACGTCTCTAGATGAATATTTACCTAGGAATAAAAGTTTGATCAGAACATGTAATGTATATTACAATGTTAATCCGGTCAAAAATAGATTGGCTCTATTTTTTGTTTTCTTGTTTAGTGTCAGGTTTTATATAAGGCTAAGAATTATATCCTGGAACTGGAACAAACCTTAGAAAACTTGCTGAAGATGAAAGGTACTGTATGTAAACATTTGCCCAAATTTGTTACCCCTGCTCTGCCCTTGTTTCTATAGAACTGCCTAAAATTTAGGCTGACGGACAATTTATGCCTAAAAATTAGGCAGACAATCAGGTTATTAGGGAATGAGTGCCAGGATGGTCTTTAGAACAGTGTTATTTCAGTAAACAATTTCTCTCCAGTCTATGTATGCATTGCTGGCATGTGCTCATCACCTTTTCATGTGATGAATCTACTGCGACATTCATGCTTGCTGACATGACCAAATAAGGGGCAAGTACTGTACTCCATATTGATTGATAAAGTTCTTATCCCTTATTATATTCCACCCAGACCTAGCTCTCACAAATCGCTTATGAGGTGTTGTTGTTGTTGTTGTTGTTCAGTCGTTCAGTCGTGTCCGACTCTTCGTGACCCCATGGACCAGAGCTCGCCAGGCCTTCCTATCTTCCACTGCCTCCCGAAGTTTTGTCAAATCCATATTGGTTGAATCGATGACACCGTCCAACCATCTCATTCTCTGCCATCCCCTTTTCCTTTTGCCTTCCATCTTTCCCAACATCAGGGACTTTTCCAAGGAGTCCTCTCTTCTCATGAGGTGGCCAAAGTACTGGAGCCTCAGCTTCAAAATTGGTCCTTCCAGTGAACATTCGGGGTTGATTTCTTTCAGAATGGATAGGTTTGATCTC
Organism: Phrynocephalus forsythii; assembly: GCA_029282475.1. NCBI lineage: Eukaryota > Metazoa > Chordata > Lepidosauria > Squamata > Agamidae > Phrynocephalus > Phrynocephalus forsythii. The sequence goes on along the minus strand of JAPFRF010000006.1, from coordinate 68,893,274 downwards.
CTTGCAGTCCAGCATCAATTCTGCGGCAATCAGCCTTCTTTATAGTCCAGCTTTCACTTCCATACATCACTACTGGAAAAACCATAGCTTTAACTCTCCTGACCTTAGTTGGCAAAGTGATGTCTCTGCTCTTTAGGATGCTATCTAGGTTTGCCATTGCTTTCCTCCCAAGAAGCAGGCGTCTTTTTATTTCATTGCTGCAGTCACCATCTGCAGTGATCAGGGAGCCCAAGAAAATAAACTCTGTCATTGCCTCCATTTCTTCCCCTTCTATTTGCCAGGAGGTGATGGGACCGGTGGCCATGATCTTAGTTTTTTTGATGTTGAGCTTCAGCCCATTTTTTTCACTCTCCTCTTTCACCCTCATTAAGAGGTTCTTTAATTCCTCTTCACTCTCTGCTATCAGAGTAGTATCATCTGCGTATCTGAGGTTGTTGATATTTCTTCCGACAATCTTAATTCCGGCTTGTGATTCTTCCAGACCTGCCTTTCACATGATGTACTCTGCATATAAGTTAAATAGGCAAGGTGACCGTATACAGCCTTATGAGGTACCAAACATGTATCTCTGTTTTGCCACTTCAGGAGGCAGGTGGGCTTTAAACACAGTCATATACTGTGGAATGGTTGCTTTTTTGTGTTACACCACTCTCAGTCCCCCAACCAGCCCTTACTAGTGGGAAAATTTTGTATGCAAACATCCAAAACATTTTCGCTATCTGCATGTGTGTGACAGATGTTTCTTTGTACAATTAAATGTTTTGCTGGTAGATAACTCTGACCTTGGGGAAACCGTTTGCACTTTAACCCAAAATCTGGGGCTGGTTTTGCCATGTACTGTGGTGAAGCAATCTGTTTCATATCATAGAATAATGGAGTTGGAAGGAGCCTGTAAGGCTATTGAGCCCAACCCCCTGCTGAGTACTGGAATCCAAATCAAAGTATACATGTCAGATTGTTGCTTCATTTTCTCTTGAATGCCTCCAGTGCTGCCACACTCATCACCTCCAGAGGGAATGGGTTGCATTGACTATTTGTCACCATGGAATAAAAGGGATCTCTAGTTAAAGTAAGGAAATGGTTCTTCAAATGATAACAGAAGGACATTTGGAATGTAGGAGCTGAAGGAAGAGGTTTTGGATCCTGTTTCAGGAAGCAAAATGCCTCTTAATCTGCCACTGCTAACTTATGCAGAACTTTGGGCTAATTTTAAAACTATATTAGTCAAAGAGTTTCATACTGTCAGTTTATTGTAGTAGGTATAGGCACATCTGATCTTGCCTGATTTTAGAAGCTAAGCAGGGTCGGCCCTGGCTAGTACTTGGATGGGAGACCACCAGGGAATACCAGGTGCTGGAGTAGGAACTGGCAAACCACTCCAGTATTCCTGCCATGAAAACTCCATGGACATGGAGTCACAAAGAGTCATTCATGACTATAACAACTTGTACAACACACACACACATAGGGGAAGTTTTAGCAGTGGACTAAGGAGAGCTTGATTCAAATGCTAAGCCAGCTATGACGCTTAATAGTTGTCCTTCCCTGTGTCACTTTCCCATAACTCTGCATTTACCTAACTTATTTAGACTGTTTTTACATCTAGCCTAAGGTTGTTTATTCTGGCTGATTGTGACTCCCCAAGGTTTAAGGTGGAGTCTTTCGCACTCCCTGGTATCTGGTCCTTCCAAATGGACATGCAAGACAGAAAACCTTCTCCATGCAGTGCCTGTGCTATTGCAGGGACAGCCAATTATTACTGGAATTTCATTTGCCAAGTGAGATTTGATGTTGGCTCTTGTACAAAGGAACAGCCTGGAGAGCTCAGTGGGGTTTAGGTATCTGGCTGTGGAGCCAAAGGTTGGTTGCTCCATTCCTCACTGTGCCTCCTACAAATAGAGCGGCCTTGGGCAAGCTGCATAGTGCCCAGGATGCCTCCAGGAAAAGGGGATAATAAACCACTTCTGACTCTTTGCCTGGAAAATCCTGAAAGGCTTTGCGATAAGTCATAATTGATTTATGGCACATGATGATTTTTATTATTGGACCAAGACTTGCATTTAAACGTTAAATTGTCCTTGTCCAGTGAAATAAAAAAGGGCACCTGGCCATGGTCCTCCTCATAGGAATACAGTATAAGGATTTTTCTTACACTGAGTCAGGCTCTTTGGTCTCTAGCCGAGTATTGCCAGCACTGACTAGCAGCAGTGCCTCTCCAGAGTTTCAGGGGGCATTGTTTCCTAGCCCATCCTGAATATCGCCTATGTTCCTTAGTAGCATCCCATCCAAACCCTAACCAGCTTTGACACTGGCTAGCTTCCTAAATTAGGCAAACAGCATCGTGGTTAGAGAGGTGTTATGATCCAAATTAGAATTTGCTAGCTGGGAAGCCTTTGTTTGAGAACTTTAGGTTGCGGGGAAGACTGGAGAAGTCAAAAAGTGCTGCCAGAGCACTGCCACCAGGATTGGGAACACAGCCAGCAATCCACTGTCAATATGTGACTTTGAAAGACTCCCCTTCCTCTCCTGATACTTCCAAAAGAGTCTCCAGAGCAAAAGGGAAGCCAAGGGAGCCTTGGAGCCTAAAATGGGAGGAGGGGAGAGGAAGTTTTAAATTAGTGTAGATTAAACATTTCCAGCCCCCGGTCTGAGTTGTGCCAGGCCAAAGTTACACAACAAGATTCTCTCTCCCCGCCCCAATCTGTTAGTGTGGCAATAATGATAATGGGGAGAAACACCCCGTGTTCATAAGATTTGAAAGTATTACTTTCCTGATCCTGACCAAGCCTTGTAACATGCCGGTTTGTGATGTCTGTTCTGTATCTCCTGGCAACAGAGGTCTTGAATCTGGAAGATGGCAGCCCCTCAAGCATGGAGCAAGTAAAGGAGGAATATGTCAAGATGTACTTTAGCAATTGCAGGTAAGACACTGAAAATCCAGGTGTAAAACCATACCATTTAAGCACCTCAAAGCCCCGGGAACAAACAGCATGAGCTGCTGTTGCCTTTTAAGCAGTGTGTCTGTACAGACATTTACATCAGGGCATAGCACTGAGAGCAAGAAGGACAGTGACTGTATAGTACAGTGGTCTCTTCCGGGGGCATTAAGTGTGGGGGTTTGCAGGAAAAGCAAGAGGTGTGTGTGAATTATTTTGCTAATTTAAATGTGCGCAGATGGATACAATTTGTGGTAGCAACATGTGCACAAATTACGGTAACCAATTCCTATACAGCGTTGCTCTCCCTCCAAGGAAATTCTTAAGGATGCCCTTCCTAGCACGCATGTGCGGCGGGGGGGGACCTTTGCCTTTACCTTTTAACCTCCATTTACATTTCTTTCTCTCTGGCAATATAGTCCTGTCTCATATGTGGTTTCATCAGCCTGGCACACCTAATAAAGACCTGCGCAGAAAGAGTCAGTCTCAAAACATAAGAGTTGTGGGTGGGCAACGTCAGTGGATCCAGCTTTGTTTTTCCTGCGGGACTTACACCTCTCTGCCTCTCTGTCACAGCAAATCGAACAGCAAAGGACAAAGACCCTTTAAGTGAAGCATTTTCGGCTTATTTGAATAGTGCTTAGTTGTCAACACTGAATTAGGGAGAGGCTTGTGAGTGGCATGAAAAAAAGAATCTGGAGAGTGACATGTACAGCCCACATGACCCATGTTGCCAGGCTCCTGTAGATGTTTCCAACAAAGGAGGAAGCGATGGACTTAAGTCCTTTCTCTTTTTGATGTCTAGCATGGTTCCCCCTCCAAATGCCATGACTCAGAGTGATACCACAGTGTGCCATGTGATTCATGAGCACAAGAAGAACTCAACGCAAGAGGATGTAAATCTAAAAATCACACCGTCACCAGCTACCCCCTCTCCTGATCTCATGGAGTTTGAACGGTATGTGAAGCAGTGCGTTTCATTTGCCCTGTTGAAGTAACTGCTCCAGAAAAGGGATGGCTTTGTAGTCCAAAGCCCTAGCTGCATGCTTGGATGTTTTTGCCACTGGAAGAGAGGCAGGGAAGCAGGTCCATTCCGTGCAGAGTTTCTCAACTACTATAGTGTTCCTGTTACAAAGAAATGGAATAAATTTGTGCTTCTTTTGAGTGTTCTTGTCAATGGGGCTTACATTGCTTCTGCACAGTGGAATGTGCACAGAAAAAGAGCTTCATATAAGCTAAGATAAAATGTTTGGAAATACAAATGACAAACCTATAAGTAACTGATCTCCCACTTTTGCTCTAAAGTACAGTACTATGTATGCCCTTCCACACAGCATAATATATTTTTGCCCATACTGTTTTTGTAACATATGAAATATCTCAGAAAGTATGCATATTTTTGTGCCCTTATGGTTGGCTCAATAAAAATATTTCTCTAATATATATTTTGGATCTTTTTTGCCCTTATGGCTAACACGGCTCCTTTTTGTGTGTTCAAAAATCATGTGGCATAGTAATCAGACATGTCCAGCAGGTGGCATAAGCCCTCTTCCCTCTTACAGTAACATGTGACATATTATTTATAGTTTCTCAAATGCTTTAGCCATTAAAAGGAGTAGCTGTGCAAAACCTATTTAACTCCTTTGTATTTTATGCTCCCTCCCTTCCTCCCTTCATTGATACTCCTCATGCAGGTTTGACCAGGTATTTTGCAGCAGTGCAGATTTATGGTCTCTACCATGTAGGTTCATGACACATCTGCTCTTAACTCCTTCCACATGTATTTCCTTAAGAAGAATAACATGCCTCCTTAGTACTATATCATGTTGCTATGACTATATTATTGCATTGCACAGCAAGTCCTGTCTTATATGTGGTTTCGTTAGCCTGGCAACCTAATAAAGAGACCAGGTTAGAATTGAAGGAGATTGTCAGGCAAGTGGCAGGCACAGGGGGAAACAGAATGAGACAAGGAATTCCCATAGCTGGAAACTGCACCAATAGGTACACAACTATCTTGCCAAATAATGTATGGAACCAAATCATAAGTACAGGGCAGGATGATGAGTGGGAAGGGCACATAAAGGAATTGATTCCCTACTTTGGTACTGTGTTGGATTAAGAGAATAACCGATAGCTAAGTGACATGATTTGCTTGAGGATGATTTCAGGCTCATTTCTTGGCATCTCCGGTTTCAAAAGAATTGGGTGGAAAGCAATGTGAAAGACTTCTGCCTGTTGTCCCGGGAAATATATTGTATCTGTCAGAGCAAAGAACTGGGGGCTTGATGGAGCAATATCCTGCCTTGGCAGAAGGCAGCCTCTTTAACAGTGTATTCACTCCATAGTTGTTGTATAAACAAAGTGTGGAAGAACCACCTGATGGTTCTGTGCACCATCAGAGGCCATCCAAACCATGTCCTGAGAGCTGTCTCCTTTCCTGTCTCATTCTAGATACTTGTATTTTTACAAAGAGACGGTAGACCTGCTGGTAGATAAAGGGGTTGTGAGCCCCGAAGACGTTATGCTTCCCGTGGTCTCCATGGCCGTTTCCCACCTGTGGCAGGGCCTCCCGGAAGAAAGGAGGAAAAGTGCCCTGCAATACTGTAGCCAGAGAGAGAATTTCCTCTCTGAGGTCAAGAGAGATTCCCAAGAACTTGCCTGGACTCCTGAGGGCAATATGAGAGGCAGCAGCAGCATGACTGATAGTCAGGAAGCCAGCAGTTCAGTAGTATCCACACCAGATGAGGTGAGAATTAGCCTCTTTTAGGGTTATTTATTTATTTTATTTAGTTTTTAGTAGTTTTACCCTGCCTTTCTCCTTGGGAAAGGACCCAAGGTGGCTCACAGTAAGGACAGACTAGATGCAGTTACATTCCTTTACGGTTAAGACACAGTCAGTTTGAGAAACATTGAATGGAGGGGTATCTTACAGCAGGCATGTCCAAATTTCAGCCCTCCTGATGTTTTGGACCACAAGTCCCAGAATTCAAAGCTTAGATTGCCAATGAAAAAGGAGTGTGGGAGTTGTGGTCCCAAACATCTGGAGGGCAAAGTTTGGATGTGCCTTTCTTACAGCATTAGAAGGCTACATTTTAGTCACAAACTCTGTGTAGCCGTGCATGATAGATTCATTAAAATACACGGTAGGTGAAAGTCCATCAGGTTACTGCTCCCTGCTTTTTCTACTTTTTATTTTTTTAAATGCTAAACTCCTTCTCCCCACTTAAAGGTCGAGTGACCTTTTCTTGAACCACCGGGGAGAGTTATGATGAGTGTTCAGAAAAAAAGGGAAGATTCTGGGAATAATAAATAGCTCCTTAGGCAATGGCAAGCATCGGTTTTCAGGAAATGCTATATAAACCAAGGGAGGTCTCCACTGGGGCTCAAGTGAACTTTCTTCAGATCCATAAACTAAGGATTTTAGTCTCTCTTAGGATATATAAGATAGGGCTAAATATTCTTTTTTAAGTAGAATTTAGCAAGTGGAACCATCACTTATGTAGGTGAAAGGAAAGGGAAGAAAGTGTCACGTATGTATATCTATATGGTAATATTGTATCACCACCATATATTTGCACTGTTTAAGCAGGAAGACCAATGGCAGCCTGAACTTTGCTCTCCAGTTCTACCCAGCTTTGCTTTATTAACCTTTTCCTATGGCCTGTACTTTCTCAGCTGCTTCAGGTATGCTGATCTGAGCATGGATGGATGCTTTTGCCCTTCTTTATGGAAGTGATCCCCTAAGGGGGAGGAATAACGACATGGACATTTTCCGATAAAATAGCATTTATCTACCCATGTCATTTTTTTCATATATGCAGTGACAGAAGCCAGGTAGAATCTTGCCCACAAGGAAGCAGCTTTTGGCAGTATCCATACATCAGCGTTCACACATGTTTGAATTGGCCATCAGGCCATCTGCTTTCTCCACACATTTATCTTCATTTTCTTGTCCCCCAACTGTTCCCCTATCGGTCATCTTCCAGTCCTTCAAGTCCAGTCTTTCCTGATACAGTAGGACCCCAGTATCCACTGGGGATTGGTTCCAGGCCTTCCTGTGGATAATGAAAACTGTGGATAAGAGAGAACGCCAACAACCCCCCCCCAAAAAAAAACCTGCTGTTTTGTGACAGTAGTTGCTTTATGGCTGCTGGTTTACAACACTAACTTGCTTTACAGCTGCTGTTTGTGACAGTAGCTTGTTTTATGGCTGCTGTTTTACAACAGGAGTTTGCTTTACTGTTTGTGACAGTAGCTTGCTTTGCGTCTGCTGAATTATGTACAGTATTATTTCCTCTGCTAACTGTGGATAACTGAATCAGTGTATAATGGATCAGGGGATATGCGGGTCCTACTGTATAATAATAATAATAATAATAATAATAATAATAATAATAATAATAATAATAATAATAATAATAATAATAATAATAATAATAATAATAATAATAATAAACTTTATTTCTATGTCGTTTTTCTCCCTGAAGGGACCCTTACAGACTCCTCCATCCCATATTCCCTCCAGGTTTTTCTCAGTTGACTCTCATGTTTTCCACACAAAGGCTCTAATCCTATTGCTTAGCCTAGTAAATCACAACTAAAGTAGGCCGACTGAATCAATGGGGTTTACAAAGGAGTTGGTTCACCAAATCCCCACAGATTCAATAAGCAAGTTAGTATGCTAAGCCACTTAATTTCAGCCTTTGTTTTCTAGGCCACTTATTTTGTCTAATAGGTGTCCTTTGAGGACAGCGCAGACTTTGGTTTCAAGAAGTTTTTGTTTTAAAGTACTTTCC